>OZ020609.1:98305332-99754351 GCA_963971545.1 Philophylla caesio | reverse complement strand
TCAGCCGTTCGAAATCGGCACAAAACTGTAGTTCCCTCCATTTGTGGTATAATATAAAGTCGCACTCCCCAAAATGTAGGAGAAGTTCGGCCAAACACTGAGCTATTTAGTGTATTATTATTATACCATTGACTAGCGCGTTAGAACTCAAGCTTCCAGCTCCGGACTGTATACTTCAAAATTCTAAGTAAAAGTTTAAAATTTGAATTGCAGTTTGATGATTTTTTTTTTGGATTTTAACAAAGTTTGAAACTTGCATTGACAAAATGTACAAAAAGTTATAAACGGTGCGACCGTTGGATCAATCTCATCATCACCCCCTATAACGTTATATCAAATTATATCATTTGATGTCACATCATATCACATCAAATCACAATGTCACTTCACATTGTCATATAACATCGGTACATGACATCACATTAAATTATAGTATATCATAGAGCATCATATCACATCAAGACATCACGTTGCATCAACACATGCTATCACGTGGCATCATAAATTCGCATCAAATCAGCACAGGACGGCAATTCAGATTATGTAACAGCACAACAACCAATAACATAACATAGCACAGTAAACATAACATAAAAACCATTAAATATCATAACTTAACTTTACCTACATAGCTTAGAGGCAAAAGGACTATACTAAATAAACACAATTTTATAATAAGTAGTTTTTTCGTTTCATTTGCACTCAACGAGCGAATATGTAGAAGCTTCTAATATTATAATATTAAAATTTAATAAAAAAGGGTTTTACTCTTTATGAGAAATAGTTTTTGGGTTAGACACTCCTTACTAAGTAACTTAGCTCTGAGGATTTAGCAACCAAATCTGGATCCTAATTATTGTCTTGGCACATTTTGTAGCTATTTTCATAAATCTGACATTTAATTGTTTTACTTCTTTAAATAGTTAATTTACAACTGCTGTAATTTAAAATAAGTAAATTTACTTAATATCGAAAATTTGAAAAAATTCTCTAAAAAATAACACTCGTATATTCATATGGACGCTCTTTAAACAAAACAGGCACAGGCAAACATAGCGGCATATGTATGTATATCTAGATATATGAGGGTGCTTGTTTTTGCGACTATTTTTTTTCACGCCCACTCCACTATTATTATTATTATTATTTATTTCTTACAGCTCTTTAGAGCCTAATTCTTTACAATAGTGGTAGACTTAACCTAAATATTTAATAATATATATCTTAAGTCTAATAAGGTCATTTTATTGATCATTCATTAATGCAATTGGAATTTAAAAATACGGAACGGTAGTCAACGGAAAACAAATATTATAATAGATATTATAATATAATTAAGGGCATATGTACATTACTTTATAATGGGATGGATTTACAATATTCAAACAATTTTCTTTTAAACTCTGTAATGGTCGTACATTGCTTCACAGTATTTGGTAACTCATCATAACATTTAAGACCTTTATAGTATAGATTACATTTATCAGATTCACTTTTTAGCATAGGTAACTTGAAATCATTTTTTTTACGAGTATCTTTATTGTGTATATTAACGCCATACTTTAAGTTAGTGTTTAGGTAATCTGGTAAATTATTATCTATAATATTTTTGACAAATTTCATTGTGTAATAAAAGTGCTGTTGTTTAACACTTAGCCAATTAAGGGCTGACAGCATATCTCTAATTGGTGTGTCGTATCGTCTCCGAAGAATAAACCTCATTGCTTGATTTTGCTGTTTTTGCAGTTTATAAATCTGGCTGTCATTCATTATGAAAAAAATCGTGGGACAGTAATTGAGGAGCGGCTCGATGGTGGATCTATAGACCATGATTTTATATTTTCTTTTCAAGAGTTTGCAAGTACGTCGCATAAAGAACATTTTTTTTGCAATTTTGTTCACCGTATGGTTAATATGTTCATTGAATTGCAGTTTTTCATCAATTTTTACGCCCAAATATGTATGTTATATATTGTACTCTTTCAATTTTTTGATGGTTTATATTAATGTTACTAAACTCGCCTATATCAAGATTTCTTCTGGATATGACCATATACTTGGTTTTATTAACATTTAATTTAAGCTTGTTTTCACAAAGCCAATTATAAATATCATTTAAATCATGTTGTAGTTTTGACATAATATCGGGAATATTGTCGCCACTGATCATGATTAACGTGTCATCCGCAAAAAGATTAATGTCACTGTACTTTACACAGGTCGAGATGTCATTTATATATATATTAAACAGTATAGGTGCCAGAACTGAACCTTGAGGCAGACCAACCGTTATAATTCTTTTTTCGGATACCGACGATGCAATCATAGTCTTTTGGGTACGATTCGTAATAAGACTTTCAAACCACTTTAGCTCTACATCGTGTATTCCTATTTTATTTAACTTCTGTAAAAGTAAATCTTGGTCTATAGTCTCAAAGGCTCGTTTGAGATCTAGAAAAACGGCAATTATGTATTTGCTTTTGCTTAGTTCTTCTTTCCAACGAGCTATCACCAAATTTAAAGCAGTCTCACAAGAGTGTTTTTCCCTAAATCCAGACTGTTGTGGTATCAGTATATTGTTCGTTTCTAGGAAATTTACTAGTTGATTCTTTACCACGGTTTCTAGTATTTTTTCATCATTTGGCAGTGTATTAATTGGTCTCATTTCTTCCGCTTTAATTGTATTCATTACCTTCTGAATTGGCACTATAATTGACATTTTCCAGTGATCAGGAACTATACCATTCCTTAAACTTTCATTAATGAGTTGCTTGTAGAAATAACCTGTATATGTTATTGAGTCTTTTATTACTCCTTCTGATAGGAGCTTTTTTCCACCTATTTTATTCTTGAAACCGCTGACAATTTCGATCACTTCGTCGGTTGTGATTTCTTGGAATATAAATGTATGAGCACAATGCGATGTTAATGGAAGTCCATTATTACCAGATTCTATATTTGATCTGATTTCAACAATACTGTCTATAAAATAATTATTTAGGGATTGCGCGATTTCTTTTTCAGTCGTGTAAACAGTATCATGAACAAATACTCTATTAATTGTATTTGTTTCTTTTGACATACTTATACAATTTTTTAAATGCTTCCACATTGATTTACTATCTCCAAGATTTGATGTTATTTTATGTTGCAAATATTTAGCCTTTTTAACTTTTACAAGCTGTTTGTACCTATGTTTAATTTGATTATACTCTGTCCAATCTCTTGTTGCTAATGCTATATTATAAACATTATATTTTTGTTTATTAAGGTGCGCTAACTCGTGATCGTACCACTTGTTTATTAGCTTAACGGTTATTTCTTTAGTGCATGTTAAAGCGTTCATTGAGATTGTCAAAACTTCAGTTAAGAATTTCGCTTTATTTTCAATACTTAACCTTGAAAAATCACTGTAATCGAATTGTCTTAGGAGATAGATAAGATTCTGATTTGAATAATTTTTCCAAGAAGTAATTATTTTCTTTGTTCTCATTTTATATATTTTTTTTAAATCAATTTTAAAGTGCAATGTTTCATGGTCAGAGATCCTATGCATTTCCATCCTTTGGCAAGAGATATTATTGCTATTAGTAAATAGTAAATCTATCATGGTTTCCGTCTGTTCTGTTTTTCTAGTATAAAAGTCTATCTTCTGAATCATTGAGAAAGATTGAAATAAATCTAACAGTTGTTTACTATAGGTAGTGTTTTTATATAGGTTTATATTAAAGTCTCCAATAAATATAGTGTTATCATCAAGATTAGTATTGTTTAAAATTTCAGTAAGGTAACTAATAAAGTCAGAATCGCTAGCATTCGGTGAATGATATATTACTCCTATTTGGTATTTTGGAGTAATATTTCCAATTTTTACGAGTAGACACCAAATGTTTTTATCACGAGCATAGTTAACGACAGTTTCGTATTTAATTGAATTATGCACATAAATTAAAACACCTCCTGTGTGTCTACTTTGCGAGTTGCATCTAACTAGGTTATATGTATCTATCTTTACTTCTTGGTTTGTAATATCTTCTGTCAGACAAGTTTCTGAACATAATAACAATTGGGGTTTACAAGTTTCAACTAATTTCTCTAGTTCACATTTATTAGCTGTAATGCTGTTAATGTTCAGATAAATATTGCTTAGTTCATTGACCGTTGGTTGCTAAATTTTGGCTTTATTTTTCGCTTGGACATATTTTTTGTAGGCAGGACAATCCAAACTGAAAGCTGAGTGATTAACATTGACATCAATTACTTTCTTCTGAACAAGTTCACAGCAATTTACACACTTCGTTATATCAGAGCTGCATTCTTTGACATCGTGACTTCCAGCACATCTACTACATGCTTTTTTATTTGTGCATTCACTTGCCTTGTGCTTATAACCCAGGCATTTAAAGCATCTCATAATATTAACATGTTCAAATACCATACATGTGTCCCATTCGATGTTAACTTTTTTTCGGTTTAAAATATTTGCATAGGTTAGAGAGTCTGTTTCGACTAGAATGTTGAAGCTTTCTTCCCTTCTCGTTTTATTTTCATAAACCTTAACTATTTTTATCTCCTTGCCAATGAGCTCATCGTTTTGTTTTGTTAAACATTCTATGATTCTTTCATTGCTTATTTTTTCTGTTAATCCAATAACTTTAAATATCTTTTTTGTTTCATTCTTTCCTTTAGTTTTTTGAGCTTCAAATTCCGTTCCAATATTCTCTTTAATTTTTTGATGTACTTTTTCACAAGTGTCTTTATTTTTGCATTCTAGAATTATTCCGCCTCTATTAATTTCTTTAACAGTTTTAACGAGCCCATCTGTTGGCTCGAGTACTTTTTTCAAAGCTTCTTTTGTTTCTTTAACCTTTTTATTTTTGTTTAACGGTTTTATTACTATTTTATTTTCATTTGTCTTCGCAGCCTGGGCATAAGATAATGGAACACTTTTATTTATATATACTGGCTGAATGTTCTTAACCAATTCATTACATTTTTTTAGCTCATTTGATATTTCATTTATAATTTCATTTTTCATTTCATTTATTTTGATTCCAATATTATGTTCTAAAAACGTATTGAATTCTGAAACAATACTTGTTTTTATTTGGGTACATTTGTTGCTAATCAGTTGCTCAACTATTTGTTTTACGTCAGCTGCATTCAATTTGGTTTGTTCACATTTACTGATTAAGTGTTTAATTTCAATGAATTTTGTATTCGTATCCGATAAAGTACATTGATTACAAAACCATCTCAAATTAATATTTTCCATTATCAATTTGATTTCAGCCCTTTTAATATTGCTGCATTTTAAACAATAATTATAACCACACCCACCAGAGCATGCTATCATTTCATCTAATTGAAGCAGTTTTGAAGTACATTCCTTACATTCTACTGTCGGCATCTTGCCACTATTAATGTGGCAATACACCTAAACTTAACGTATAGCGATAATATATAATAACTACAATAAGTACCAATATGGTAAACTATGAAAAAATTTTATGAAATATTCAATAGCTTCACTAAACTAAATTATACAAATAAAACGTGGTGGCAGCACTCCGTCTTCAGCTGATCAGCTGCTTCGTTTCCAAGTTGTTCTCAAATGGTTGTTTGTGTATGTGTGAAGGCGAATCAAGTGCAAAATATAATGGCAATAAGCAGAACAACAAAAAGGGGTATCTGGACAATGGAGCGCCCTTGGTCGCGCAATGGCATGTAAGTGGAGGATTTTTCGACTCCTATGCTGTGGCGGAGGCGTCCAAAGCAGATCCGCTACAGATTGTATCCTGTGATCGGCCGATTAACGACAATTGCAGCTTGACTTACCCACTTCCAGCACAAATATCACCGCAGCAGTCACAGTCAAACAAACAAGCAAATGCTTCCACTAGAGCGCGTATTTGTTGTTTAGTTGTCTGTTTTGTTTTGTTTGTTACGTACTAAACCACTTCCGATGACTAAGCTTTCGCTTAATTACTGTTTAACCATAAAAAGCTTTTTAATATGTTTTGTTTTAAATATATTATAGAAAATAACTATCGGGTGTTTTTTTTAGGGGTATAGAACTTCGAATTGAAATAAAACACAAGAAAATCGTTTTAAGGTCCATCAATTTGGCTTTATTGGAAGGATAATTTTATGCCATTAATGTTTAAATATGATTTCGGGCATGTGGCCGCCGCGGCTGGCTTGAATAAAGCCAATTCTACAGGTCTAATTTTCAACCACATTTTCGAGCATATGGGGCCGTATGTCGGCAATAACGCCACGAATGTTGGCTTCCAATTCCCCTAACGTTTCTGGTTTGTTGGTGTAGACGAGCGACTTCACATATCCCCAAAGAAAATAATCCAATGGTGTCAAATCACACGATCTTGGTGGCCAATTGACAGGTCCATTCCGCGAAATTATGCGCTCAGCGAATGTTTCCTTCAATAAATCGATTGTGACGTGCGCTGTGTGGCATGTAGCGCCGTCTTGTTGGAACCACAACTCATCCACATTCATGCCATCCAATTCGGGAACAAAATAGTCGGTTATCATGGCTCTATACCGGTCTCCATTAACGGTAACTGCCTCTCCAGCATTATTGCGGAAGAAGTATGGCCCAATGACTCCACCAGCCCATAGAGCACACCAAACAGTCAGTTTTTGTGGATGTAATGGCGTTTCAAGGGTCTCATGTGGATTCTCTTCACTCCAAATGCGGCAATTTTGCTTGTTGACGTAGCCATTCAACCAAAAATGAGCCTCATCACTGAACAAAATTTTGCGATGAAAATCAGCATGGAGATCAATCTCATTTTCGGCCCATACACCAAAATCACGACGCATTGCATGGTCTCGCGGCTTTAATTCTTGCACAAGCTGGATCTTGTAAAGTCGCAAGCCAAGATCTTTGCGCAAAATCTTCCATAAAGTTAATGGACAAAGCTCCAATTGCTGTGCACGGTGGCGAATCGATTCATTCGGGTCCTCTTCAACACTTTGCTCTACAGCGGCAATTGTTTCTTCGGTTCGCACTGTTCGACGTCTCTGCGGATGCGTATTATCACATAGAGTAAACGTAGTGCGAAAACGATCCATGGTTAACCGAATTAATTGCTCTGATGGACGATTATGTCGACCATAAAATGGACGGAGCTCACGGTAAACTTCGCGAACTGAACCATTATTTTCGAAATAAATTTGCACGATTTGCAAGCGTTGTTCTTTTGTCAACCTGTTCATGATGAAATGGCAAACCAAACTGAACATAAATGACATTAGAGTTGCCAGATTTGACCTCAAAATGCCAGTTTTATCTCTATTCGAAAAACAAACCTGTAAAAAAAACACCCTTTACTTCGAATTGAAAAACACATCTGTTCCGTTTACTAGTCCGTATGGATGTGGTGCCCATTGCAGTAAAGTTAATTTTTCATGAATTCCTTGTTCTTTTCTTGTTATTTAATCAATGGCGGAAAATACAGAAAAATGTTAAATGACAAGGTCCCCAAATCTCTGAAAAAAAGGTCCCCGAATCTCTATTATTTAAATACTTCTTGATAATGAAATTTTAGTTTTTATAATTCTTTTATTTTTGTAAATTGATTAAAGGCACTTCTATAGCGTAATTAATCCTGTGTAGTATTTTTTTTAACTTTGTAGTAGCATACAATTCCACTGAGTTAGAAAAAAAGTTGATGAGTATTTTTATAAGGGAAATCTTCCGAATCCGAAGATGAGTACATAATATTATTATTAAAGGTTCAAAGGAAAATTTTCGGTATAATGCATCACGATTTGTAAAAAAGGACTTTTACGGGGGGTAGAGCGGGTTGTACAGATAACGAAACTGAAAACCAAACCGCGAGGAAAATTTTAGTTTAAAAGATATTTGCGTTTAAAATTTAAAAATATACCTAATCGAACTGATGAATTTCACCCGAATTTAACAAAAAAAAGTGTACAAAACACACACAAATCTTCTAATATTTCACAGCACTCATTAATTTGCTAAATTATATATTTTTATTAAAATTAATAAAGATACAAAATTAATAAATACATATGAATGGATATGTATATATAAGTAAAACTTGCTTGCAAATGAGTTTGCTCGTAATGCCGGATCAATGACATATTAACAGCGCTGCCAGATACTCCAAAATTGTAATAAATAAATTAAGTTACCCAAAGGGCGCTCCTTTAACTTGTTTTTTTTTTAGAACAAATCTCTTATCCGCTTGAGCGCTTAAAAAAAGTAACCCTAGCCAAGCAAACTTCGGCTATGCCATCAACAGTATGGCAACACGTTTTTTCTCATACTATGGAAACACGTTCATTATCACACTTGCGGCAATCTTCATTTCGATTTTTATTGAAAGTAAACAAATTTATAAACGCGTTTCTTATAAAATAAATAATGCGATTGCGCACATTTCAAAGGTCATTTAATTATATTTATATAAATTTGCCGTTGATAGTGGATATATTTTAACAACATATAACATAAGTACTGTTATTATCTGAAAAATTAAATTAATAATTTTAGTTAAAGAAACACACACACTATATACCTGCCAAATTGCCTGTAAAAAACTTTGTAGTGTTTAGCATATTAATGCAAGTGGTGCATTATACCGAAGTCAACCCGGTTCAAATTTTCAGGGAAATTTTTTTGAGTATTTCGAAGAAAACTTCGAAATGGGAGTCAAAAAAAATTAGTCGCAAAAAAGTAACCGAATTTATATAGAAATTTGAATATTCATATATAAATATATTCATTAGGGCGTGCGTTATTTAAAATGTTAGGTATTGCCTTAAAGTTATCTTTTATATTTTATATTTTTAGCTTTTATTTTAAAATAATTGATTAAATCAAAAACCTAAAGATGTCACATGCGACTTTTTACTTTTGGAACAGAGAACAAATAGGTTCTAGTTTTACTTAGATTTATTAATTTCTACAGGAAATGCACCGATATTTTTATAAAGCTAGTGTACAGATTTTTTTTTTGTAAAAATGGACCAAAGTCGATATCAAAAATTAAATTAAAAAAAACAATTTTTTACAAGTAAATATGTACATACATACATACATCCATATGTAGTACATGCAGAGAAATGTATTTTTTTTTATTTCTGCTTTACTCTTTTCACAAAATAGTGATTCTTGCGAATTTCTTAGTTAAATACTTATGTACATAGTGCTGAAAAACGAATCGATTCAATTTGTTTTTGGTTTAACTAGAAGATTCTATGAATTTTTTGTGATGAGAAGATTAAACTTTTTTTTTGTTTTTGGGCATTTCAAAGACTTTGGCGGCGAAAACGCACATTTGTTATTGGTGTTTTGAAAACAAACACTAATATGCATGTATGTATACATACATATGTAGAGTATGTACGTAAGTCAACTCTGAATTTTATAATAAATAGACGGTTATTTAGTATTCAAAAAAAGAAAAAGAATTTCAAATTTGACAAAACCAGATAATGTCCATGAATTTCGAAAATAAATAAGAATGTGCCAACAAATACATGTGCGGCTAGGCATGTGTATATACATTATAAATACATACATATATACATACATAGTTATGTACATAAATGAGTATGTATAAATATATATTTTTTTTGGTTGAGGTTGTCTTCTTTGGTGGCGTGTATGTAAATAAATAGGCACTTTTGTATGTAAAAACGACACCGCATGCCAAATGTACATTATTAGTTGTACAAAACTTTCGTTACTCGGTCTCAATTTGGCAAAACAAAAACAATAAATTCATCTAAAAACATATGTACATATATATGTATGCGCATACTTCCAAAATTTAGAACTGTCATTAAAGCTAATTTTATTTTGTATCGCATGAGTCGTGCGAAAATTATTTGAAATTGTAATATTTATTGCACCTCCAATTAATTACACATTTTCTTCATGAAATCATAAAAAAAATCCATTAAAAAAAATTAAAATCTCTTTCGACATAATCGAACGGATCATAAGCTCGGCGATTGCATTAAATGATCGATACTGCCATAGATCATTTCGTATGCAATTAATTAATTGAGCTGAGCGATCGCTGACCGGCGCAACAGCACCGGCTGCAACAGCACGGAAAATCGGCAAATCTGTTACAAGATCGATATGAAATGTTGCATTGGCTTATGTATGTCGATCAATTTAGCAAAACGACAGCCGTTCGTCTGCTGCATTCAGATAGGCAGTAGGCAAGTATGTATTTATGTACATATGTATGTAGCAGAGACAAAGTGCAGCACCCGGCTGTAGATAGAATCATATAGCGGTAGATAAGTCATGAATAGAGCTAGAATATGTATGAGGTGGCAAGGGAGGGGGGGTGGTCATTGAGATTGTCTTTTGCGATGAAGCGAAGCACACCTTTGAAAAATCTTCAAAATATCGCTGAAGGACGAATGACAATATCTATTTGAAGTTCATTAGAGAAAATTTATTTATATACAAATATTTGTATGGATGTATGTATACCTGCGGCAATCCCCGCTATTTGTATCGACTGTTTAAAAAATATTTTCTACGCTACTTGTTATGCATTTGTAAATATGTATGAATGTATATGTGTCTCGATTATTTGTTAGCTGCTCGAAATTCGCACGCAGACTCACACATTCTCATTCGCTCTACCACCAACACTTTCAACCTCTGCAGCGACGGCAAGGTAAAAGCTACAGCAGAAAAAGTCGATGCTATCTGTATACACCCATACATGTACATGCATGTACATACATACAAATGTAGTATGTACATACGAAGTCAATAAGATATGTTCCATATATACTACATATACATATGTACGCTAAGAAATTTATATGGTATTCTAAATTTATTTTTTCCCACACATCAGCCGTTTAGATCCGCTCAATACAAACTTGTGCGAACGTCAAATGTCGAATGCGTTCAAGAGTTGGTATGAAATTTAAATGGGATTTCAAGAAATATTTACTTTTTTATTTCACGTGTACAATACATAGCCATACAAGCTTTCCAATCGCATACACTCAAAGATACAAACACATACACATATGGTAAGCGCACATATACACTTATGTACGTATATAAAGGTATACATATGTATGTAACTACATAAGTAAATTTATTTAATTTTCTAGAAAACATTTTAATTATGTACACATATTGTTTTGTGGATTGGCAATGTCATTCTAGCGTGGCATTCGTCGGCAAAAGACACTTCTAATTTTTCGTATTAGAGGAAATTTTTTTAGTTCGATGCGTTGAATACTAAATTAAATTTGTACATACATAAATTGCATACATATTTATGTACATACACTCATACATACATACATATACCTATTGTTGCCGCATACATATTTATTTCGTTTATGATTTCTTTTCGATTCGTGCCTCTTCGGCTACTTAAGTTCTTGACACTAATAAATAACATCATTAGTTGATTGCTGTGTTACCAATCAGGTGGTTGGCACCAAGAATGCCACAAACATCAATGCTTTTGCAACCAGAATTTCCGAGTAATAAATTGTGTTAATGGATTTATGCGAATTTACATATGTATGCAGTTGCGAAAAGTGTATATAAAAAAAAATGTAATTACATGCTGACCTAAATCATGCCGGTTTTCCAATCCAAACTCATCACATAAAATTTGACCTGAGTTTCTTCTTAAGACCCACAAAACCTGCGATTTGTCCATACAAAGATTTCTTTCTAAAATAAATATGACTCTATTTAAATCTTGCAATTTTTTGCATTTCTTATGTATAAATGAGTATAATAGACCGTACCGCTTCTAAAGTATTTTGCCCGGCGTAGACAAAAATTTCGCGGAATTCACACACACCTCAACCTCTTATAAATATTATTATAACCCAACGGAAACCCACTTTCCCGCCCAACCGACACGAGGGGCTCAATCTGCATAACGTACAGATGTTTTTTAAATATACAAATCTTAGGTGCCGAGTCGTGACAGAAGAAAGTTTGTTAAGCGTCGAGATCCCAAGCTGCTCAGCTGCAGAATAAGAATTCATCAGCCGAATGCAAAGTTAGAGAAATGCAAAGTAAGAAAATTGGATCGTTAGCTGTTATTAAGAGAGGATAGAACAGTTCTTTTAATTATAAAAAGTGAGTCCGATACATCAAAGGTGCTGGAATGATTGTTAAAGTCTCGGCATAAACCCCGAAACGGTTCATTCAACTCAAAGTTAGTTCTGCATAGTTTCAAGAAAAGTGGTTTAAAGTTTCTCGTTGCACGGGAGGGTACATTAATATTAATTTAAACTTTTAAAATAAACGGAGTAGAAAACTACATACTCGAATTTTTTCTAAGGCTATTAATAAAATTTCGATTCATTTCATTGTAGTTGTAATTTGTTTGTAGTTTTTTATTCACAACTCTTTCGTTCACAGCAGTTTTGAATACAATGACGAAAAAATTCGTTGTAAAAATTTCAACTTCATAGTAGATAAATTTTTAAAACCAAAATTTTGCTTCATTATTTGGTGTTAGTGAATATTGGGTGTGTTAATTTCGCTAGTTGGTAAATATGTGTTTATTTTTTTTTTCTTTAAATCGGCGATATGGTTTAGATACGAAACCGCTTGGTTATAAATAACAGTTATTTGGGGAACATAACTGAAATTCATCGAAAAATCTAGCATCGATGTACGCTGAGGCCTAAGACAACACCGATACCACAATCCTGATCCAGAAACGCAACCATTCAAACAAGGTGATTAAAGCGACCTACATAAATAATAAAAGATCTGGGAGAATCAAATTCTGTTTTAGAAATTCTGGTTGCTAAGCAAAAGAAAAGAAAATGTTGCCTTCTCACATTGTAACTTTTGCATCAGGATATCTGTCTTCCTGATAAATAACTATATTAGAAGAAATTGTTACAAAAGTAAAAGAAGAAAATACATTTATTGCTCTGGTTTTGGACAAAAGTAAATATGTGGAAAACAACTGGCTGAAGTGTGTTGATTTTAAAATGGTAAATTTTTTTTAGGCCAACAAAGTGGTTACACAAAGTATCCCTTTTTTTCTTTGCTTGTTTGAAAGGAAGTACTCGTATTAGTTTCAGGTCAACAAAACATTATACATCTATCTTTTGTATCAAGAATCGTATAATTTTGCATCCGTTGGATCAAAACTGAGTGAAGAATATATAAATTCGGTAATTTTTGTGGGGTCACAGATAACATCATTAATAAAAAGCACCAATTTTAAGGATATTACGACAGAAATTGAGCTAAAGGCATGGAATGATTTTGTTTAGCGTGTTAAAATTTGTTTAGGAAATAAGAATAACAGGGCGAACGATTCCACTCGGACCTTGGTGCGATGGAGGAATGCTATCAAGGCCAGTGGAACGCACACATGATGGTTGACTATTATTTGAGCATTGCGAACATCTGTCTGATTTCAACTTCTGCAAGGAAGTTTTAAAGACTTCCTTTTCTTTTTTTTTTTTGCAAATAAAGAACTTTAAAAAATTAAATAAAACTTGTTATTTTAATTAAATTTTTTTCATATCAACCTTCATGAAAAGATCAGCGCATTTTAAATGCGTCCAATCAGCAACGAGACAGCTGATTTTAGTTTCAAGAAGTATTACAACTAAGAATAATGCAGATACTACTGTTGAAAGCAGCGGCGTGGCCCATAGGGGGATACGGGTGATGAACCACCTTATTCACTCGACTATTGAATATAACTAAAATAAAGTTCTGAGACAAAAGCTTTCTCATATGTAGGGCAAATATTCCACGAGACGCGTACAACGTTGCACAACATTGGTCACTTATGAAATCGAGATCGTTAAATTAAAAATCGTTCCGGAGTGCAAATACTCGTATGCAGCAGTTTCGCCTACAAGAAAGTGAATTGACTTCAGTGTTGAAATGAAATGAATGCCAATAATATGAAGTAACTCATGACCGCCGATACCCTTCGCCAACTCATTCGATGATATGCCTCTGCTTGGCGATTTGTACGAACACCTAACGTTAAGTAAATACTATACATACAATCAATATCAATCGAAATGTCATTGGCAGCCGATTTCCGATACACATACTTGTGTACATACTTATGTACCTACACCTACAAATGTATGTTAGCATTTATTTATTGTAAACGAAGTGGATTTCAGCCAGCCCGGCAATGATCGTAAGGTGATCGCAGCATATTCGATACCTAAATTTTAATGTACATAAGTGTACTCGCAATTCTCTCAGTAAATGCTTGGCTTGCGATGGTGTTGCGATATGATAAATCAATGGCATATGATACAATCGCAGTGACCGTAAAGCGATGGTAAAATTAACTTGCCACACTGCGGTCGATTATACCAGAGGGAGGTTATTGTTAACACCGCGCATCTTCCGTATGCTGGTCGACCTGATGACAGAGATTATTGCTCTCTAACAATTTTGAAGCAAACTTTGTTGTTGTGAAAAGTGAAAAGCTTTACTTGGTTTTTACTCTAATATTGCCCAGTATCTAAGTATAAATTTCTCTATGCACATATGTATGTACATATGAAAAAATCAGCCCAATGAAAGTGAACACAAATTATTTGAATTCCAATTTAATACAGAATATGTATGTACATACACATGAACATGTATGCATACAAGCATATCGCTTGAAAATTAATTCCGAAATCATATTTTTATGAATACAAAAATACACCAAATATTCTTGCTTTCTCTTCGAAGCACCAACTTTGTAGAATAACACTCTCCCATTCAAATGCGCTCTAAGGCGCTTCCTTGTGTGTATATGTTTTGCTCGCACTCTATGTACATATCTCTCACACGCTCGTTCTCTCCCATGCGTGTGTCACTCTCCGAAAGCTTTTACGATCCCTCTTTTCTTTCTTCCTATCGGATCCTGACACTCTATGCTAACTTTATACTAAAGCAATCGATTGCATCACTTCAATGGCCGCCACCACTTACTATCACACCAACACAAATGCCAAAGTAACTGAGTCATACGACCACCGCGTACGAGCGTACCGCACACGACCTGATCGTGTCGCGCTAACAACAACAACAACGACACTATTGGTCTGCACATACACTAAGCAGCGACCAGCTATCAAGAGCGTACACCGAAAAAGGGAGCGAAGACCCACCAGGACTGACAAAACGCGTCGCACATCTCGATCACGCATACGAGTACAAAAAGCACAACAGCGAACAGCGAACAGCGAAAAGGTGAATGCGTACATGGGTGATGATGTGTGTCGATGTGTGGGTGGCTGGGTCGGGAGGGGCTGGGATGTGTGCAGTGAACGCGTGTATTGGTATTTCGGGCGCTTTTGACGTTTTGGCGTAAACGGTTCGGCGAATGTCGGCGCCTGGCGAAGTGTATGGTATCAAATTGCCTCATATAAAAAGGAACAGTGCCGGCTGCATGGGTCAGAACGGCTTTCGAACGCGTAAGTGCAACACCTTAATGTTGGATTACTGCTAGGTTGTGTATTTTTTGTTTTTGTGAAAAAAAATTTTTTTTTTTCTGGCATGAATGTGCCACCAATGTGAGAGCGAAAACAAGAAAGAGAGAGCGAACGAACAAACGCATATACGAGCGAGAGATAAGTAGTCAGCGGAACATGCTGAAAATTAAAAAGAAATTTTAAATTTACAACGAAAATCCTGTAAATCCTGCAAAAATTACGGCATTAAAAAAAAAATTAAGTGATCAAAATTAAGTGACATTTGTAAACCAATACCAAAAGTTGGAAAACTTAAAAATCAAAAATTCTGAAAGTGTGTATAAAGGACAAAAGGATTACTTAACAGACACTTGTGGATTACCCAACATGCAAATTGAAGCAAGAGAAAAAAGGCAGACGAAAATATCAAAATCAAATGGATTACGTCGTAGTGCCAAACTGCTTACATATTTAACAATACCATAATTTTTTTTTTCAAAAAAATCCGCTAAAAAAATTATTGTGAATTTGAATTTGCACTACTTCCAAAAAATTTTTTTTTTGTTTTCACTCGAACATTGAAAAATTTGCAAATAGTGCGTAAAAAGTTCAATGCTAAGGGCACCAACATAGCTGATTTTGATTGGCATGTTCGAGAGATTTTTGAAGTCTTGTATTGATACCCCCACTAGCAATGAGGTTTGCGATTAGGTAATACGTCTGCTAAGGTGGGAGCTAAGTGTCAATATGAAATATACCTTCGTAAGAATAGCAGAATGAACTACTTTTATTATATTTTGTATTGGAAAGAAAAAAAAATAGTAAAATTAGTGAAAATCTCAGCCAAAAATTAAGATGAGTTATAGGTTATATAAAACCTATCGGATGGCTATAGCTTTACCCCAAACGAACAGATTAGATAATCTCTGAATGCAAGATATTTAATTAACATACGCCAAATCAAAGATCAGTCTGACATGAAAAAAAGAAATACTTACTATTGGTGCTTTAAATCAATAAACCGGTAATCCACGTTTAACCAAATTATTAAAGAAAACAAAAATATCCTTTAAAAATGCCCTTGCACTTAGGGCGATTGAATCTTCGTAGAAGATATAAAACTACTTTCGAATTTCAAGATGATTTTTATTGCAGAAGCAAAGCAAAAGACTAAAGGCACTTCTCATATAAACATTTGCAAATACAGACTTGAGACTTGCATCATCAATAGAAATAATATTAGAAACATATTTTCAAGGTTATTTAGTTAGAACAATAATAATAATGATGATGAGAACATTCATAAAAGGCATCAATGCAGAACAGGTAGCCTAAACGTAAGAAAACAATTTTTTTTTTATCTGGAAAGGTGAAGCTGAGGGAGGAAGCGAATGATTCGACGTGTTAACGGATTTTTAGGTTAGAAAACCGGAAGACAAGTATCGTCAACAGGTGGCGCATGTGGAAAATTGTTTGATGGAAATACATATTAAATAATTTTTTTTATATTTCTTCAAGATATGAATTTTATGTTTAAGAATTTTTAGTGCATTCACGACGAGAATTGGTTATTACAAAAGAGGTATTTTTTCCTGGCATTACGTTGTATCAAAAATTTAAAATAAAATTAGATTTAAATATTTTGCTACCAGTTTCGCTTTTTAGATTTAAAAAATTTTTTTTTTTCGTCATAAAATAATGATGAATGTATGTTATACAAAAAAAATTAAATAATTAAAAATGCGAAAATGCGAAAATGCGAAAATGGCATTTCTACAAGTTTCTTTATCACTTTTTTTCGTTTTATATTTGTTATGAATATATTGCAAACTCTCTAGTAGATAGTATTAAAAAATTCAGGGAAAACAATTTTTAAATAACTGATAGTTTTTATTTCTGATCAAGAATATTTTGAGACGTTATTTTATAGCCTCTCTATATATGTACATATGTATGTAATTTAATTTCTAATAGAAACCCAAAACAACGAGTAGTTTTTCCAGATTTAAAATTAATAACATATGATATTTTTTTAATATCTCCAAGCCTCGCAGGTATTTACGGTGTACCTACTGCAATATCTTTTTTTAAAAATAGAAAATTCCAAAAAAAAAAAAGCATACGAAATCGCACGAACGTTAAGCAACGAAAAATTACTACGAAGAGCAACAACAACGTACATACATACGAGTAAATACATACATATGACTGAATGTATGTACATACATATATAATACACATACATACATATATATGTATGCATAGTACATAGAGTAAAAGTTAGTCTGTAATAACGCAAAGTGCGGCTAATTCGTCTAGATTTTGACTATTTGGCAATTTGGCAGGGTTGCTTTTTTTGGCAGCTAAAATGAACGCGTTGATTTCGTGATTTCATAACTGCGTGTAAGAAAAGTCAAAGAATACAGTAAGAATTAAAATATGCAACAACAAAAACGCTTCCACAGCAGAAGAAGATTTTCATGCAGAACAGGGAAAATCATGCCAACAAAAACATCCATACTATGTACATACGTTTGTATGTATGTAGGTACATTTTCAGAGGAAAAGCAAGGTGAAAGAGCGCGATAGAAATAGAAAGATTTCTAAATGTAGATATGTAGGTATGTATGTACCATATGTATGTATGTATGAACTATTTGTATGCTTAGTTGGATGGGCAAGCCACTGGGCAACGATGTGGCGGCGATCAGCCAAGCGACCAGCGGACGAATTGCTTTCGCACAGCGCTGCTCGTGTGCTAGAATACATACATACATGCATACATACATCCATACACATACATACGTATGCACAAATAAGCAAAGCCTTGTATAGGTGTTCGTTTCAATAATGTATGTATGTATATATGCTTATATGCTTATATGTTTGGTGATCGCTTTCGAAATAATGTCGAAAGTTTTTAAAAATAACGCGTTGTGTATTGAAAAAGACGCAGCTTTGCTATGCCATGCTATTTAGCTTGTTGTTTTTGTATGTAGTTTAGAAATTTTCGATAGTTCATTTGTTTTGAGACTCGAACGCGACAAAAATTTTCGCGTTTTCCAATTCATTGCGATCTCGCAACTCGGTCGTTTTAGATCAACTCCTCTTGTGCGGATGCGTTTAGAAAGCGAACAATTTAATGCAACAATTTCCAATTTCTTATTGCGAGTTACCGAACTGTTTAATTGTGTAGATCTTTTTTCTTGAAAAAAAAAAAATATTACGAACTTTTTGTAATAAAAGCTAAGAGCAAATTTTCTTGAAAAAGTGAGAATCAATTATTGTACAGCCGTTGCTTAAGCGTGAAGTAAGTGGACATCGGATTTAGTGATAGTGTGCAAATATTTGGGATCAAAAGTGGTTATTGATAGTTATTTTTTTTTTTTTTAAAGAAACAAAATTTGTGCGAAACATAGAGATTTGTAACAACAAATTAATTGAAACTAAAACCAACGATTTCATTAATTAAAATAAGTAATGTAAACGCGTAGTGATATTTTCAAATAAAATATTTTTTGTTTAAACATTTTGTTTTTTCAAGTGGGTCAAAACATATTCCCAGTGCTGATGCTTAGATATGTTTATGTGAGGCACGCCGATTTACAGTTTCGCCGAACAAAATCACTATTATATAACTTTTAATGAAACAAAAAAGAAACATTTTCAAATTTTATGTCTTTAAAGTGTCACAAGCGAATTCTTTAAATTTCTTGAAAATAATATTTAGACATCGGATTGCGAACATTTTTCGTTGTTTTTGCACGCGTTGATGCTTGCATTTATTATTGAAAATGTACATTTGTATTCATCTCCTTAACGGAAGTGTTGCGAATTTTCAAAAGGTTTACGTAACAGCTGCACCACCGCCCCTAAATGGCAATACACATACATACACACATATGTATGTATGTATGTATGTATGGGTGGCAGCCATCAGCGAGTATTCAAACGCATAAATGTCACTACAGGCACAAATGTACACACACACACACACACACACACACACACACACACACACACATACATACATTTAACTATTTCAAGTATTTATAGAAAGGTATTCGTGGTAGCACACATCCGCACACACATACACATACATACATATTTACAAAAGATACGGACGAGTGTCCGCCATGCATGCAAGCCAGCGACAGCTCCACATACATACATACATACATACGAATATGTGCTATCTTTAGATACCAACCCACACACGACACACACGCATATAGACTTGCAAAAACAAAAGGCAATAACAACAACTACTGTTACCGAGGCAAGTGAATACAAGTGAGGACGGCGCTTTTCCACCACTATGAACTGCTTCATGTCGTAGCTAAAGTTGATCATGCTTTTGTTGTTGGTCTCGTTACTGGGCGCAAAGTTAATTGAATTCCACCAACACAAACAATTATAGAAGATATTTATTGTCTCATTACCTGTATAGGGTCACGCCGCTCACAGTAAATGAGCTTATACAGACACACTCACACACACACACACACATAATCGTATGTACGAGTGCATCCTTTGTAGTGAAAGCTTTGCCATTAGCCACGCACTCTCACCCTCACATTCAAGCTCTCTTGTCTGTTTGGCCTGTTCATTTTGGTCAGCGCCATACACCTGCAAATATTACTGACCGCTTTTGAGGCCAATAAGAGAGAGTTGGCGCTCGTGCTCTCTGCCGTCCAGTGCGGCGAAGAGAGTCCTAAATGTCCATCTAGCAAACGAAACAAGCGAAAAACTATCCGATTACAAGTAGCGGCGAAGAAAAGCGTATCAAAAGAAAATAATAATGAAATATTTGATCAAGTGAGCCATCCTAGAACGGCTGATGGTATTTACTTATATGGTTATGCGTTAAACAAAAATACGCTTGCGCGGGGAAATCATAAAAAAATGTCTAATGCGCGAAGTGACATTTTTGATCGGGAGCACATTTACTTTGGAATTTTTTTTTGTTTTGTTTTTTGATTGTTTAAAAATATTTTCGACATTCTTGACGATCTTGACCTAAAGCGTTTGGCAACTAGGTCAAATAAGATAGTAATATGTATGTAGATAATATATTCATTGTTCTCTCTCTCACTCTCTCTCTCTCTCTGTCACTCTGTCGCTCTCACTCTTGCGCACAATTAGTCAAGTGCTCATGAGATGGAGACAATCGTTACTTTTGATATAGCAAATACACAACCTTAAAAAAAACAATAACAGATATATAATACGGCAGAGGGTGATGTTTAAATGTAGTAATTGAAAAATATTTATTAATTGGTTTAAGTACATAAAACTCTTTATAAAAAATTATTTAATTTCAGTAATTAAACATTTTAAAGAAACCTAAATCTACGTTTCTTAAATATGACTATAAATTAAATCTTAAAGTCTACAAGCTACAACATAAATATATCGGTAGTAATTTTGCAAATCCCAAAATAATTACAATTATATTGAACATCACCGTCTGCAAACACCAAAATAATTGAAATAAAATGAATGTAATATATTTTTATGCTTCTTTCTTTTTCATTTACAGGGAAGCATTTGGGCTGAGACGACGCGAAACACTTCAATCTGATATTGAAAAGAAGGAAAATTTTGCAAAAATCCTCGACTTTTGCACTCAAGCCCCCAACTCTCACTCGAGTTCATTAATATTTAATTTACGTTTTCTGTTAAGAAACAAGCGAATCTTTAACCAAGATGCCGAAGCCAGTTGCTAGCCAAGAGGATGAGGATCCAGCGCCATACCTGTTCGTGTCTTTGGAACAAAGACGTATCGATCAATCGAAACCCTATGACTCCAAGAAGAATTGCTGGGTGCCCGATGAGAAGGAGGGTTATCTTCTTGGTGAAATTAAGGCCACCAAGGGTGACATTGTCTCCGTGGGCCTGCCCGGCGGTGAGGTAAAACAAGCGTGTTAACCAATGACGTATGCAGATGACGTACAACAAAAAAATAAACAAAACAAAAAACTCAAGCCATGCGAAGTAGTTGATCGTTGTTGCAAGAGAGTAGACAATGATTAATTTGTATGTTTTAGAAAATGAGAGTAAAGTCCAATTTTGTGTCTTTTGACAGTTAATATTTTCTGAGCGTAAACTTTTTTAAAATTGGAAAATTTTTACTGACTTAAAAAAAATTGTTATTGTACATACATAACTAATTAAAAAACGTTTCAACTAGAGATATGTTGGCTTTGAATATCAAAGTTTTCAATTTGACTAAATTTAAGAATCGTACGTAAAAATTATTTTTGTCTAACACAAAATTTTTAATGGATGGATAAGACATTTTATTATATACAATTTTCTATTATATGCCATTGTAAAATCTTTAGACAAAGGATTTTAAAGCCGATAAGGTTGAAAAAACGAATCCTCCGAAATTCGAAAAAATCGAAGATATGGCGGACATGACTGTGCTCAACACGCCTTGCGTCTTGCACAATTTGCGACAACGTTACTACGCCAAAATGATCTACGTAAGTTCCACTAGAACGCAGCACTAATCTAGCTTTGTTTTTTTTCTCTCTTTATCTCTCACTGAACTCCACTTGTAAAATACTCACCCATAAATAAACCAATGAAAACAAAAAAAAAAAAAAATCATAATAAATGCATAACCCATAAATAAACCAATGAAAAAAAAACAAAAATTCAATATATAATGAAACAAAACCTAACTTATAAATTGTAATAAAATTAAACTTAAAATCGGGTAAATAACTTGATAAAAATATAATCAAAAATGATGTATAATAAATCACAAAAAAAAAACGGGAAATGAAAAACGTTCGAAATGTAATGCAAACAACAGACGAAAGACTTCAAGAAAGATCAGCTCCAACAAGTCAATCCTCCAAAATACGAGAAAGCTGAGGATATGTCCAACTTGACATACCTGAACGACGCCTCTGTGCTCCATAACTTGAGACAGAGATACTATAACAAACTTATCTACGTAAGTATGGTTGGAACCACGGTTGAAAAAAAATTTAATGTTGAACGGGTTCCACCAAACGTGCACTGTTTGCTTTGAATGCATTTTTTTTATGTTTATTGTATACGTGTCCATCAATTTGTTATTGTTTTGAATGTCTCAGAAGCATAACTGTAGTACAACTCTCACATAAATACACATACACACACAAATTTGGTTTAATCATAAAAACTTTGAAACAAAATTTTAGTACTCAAGCAGCTAAATAAAATTGTCATTAGTAGGCAGAACATCAGCCCTCTTGCTATTATCATTTGAATAATTAATTTCCATGAATTTACACGATTTATAAAAATCAATTTGAAAATTTATTACATTGTAATTTATGGGAACATTTGTTCATATGAAATTCCGAAGACGGTTGCATATTCAAGGCTTTTTCGTATGAAACTAACGCAAAAAGTATTAGTTCACAAAGACCTAATAGCTTTTTCCTAACAAATGAGGGAAATAAATACATAATTTGCCTTAGCAAGAATTGAAATCAAGTATGAGGTAAAACGAAAGACAACGAAAAACGCCGTACGCATTAGAGATAAAACGGTTTTTGAATGTTTTATAATTGGGAAAGTTATGTACTATATGGAAATGTCGTTTGATAAGGCATTTGAACCTATTTTATTTCTAAATTGAGTTGTTCTTTCGATTTCATTGCCTCATATTTTCACTAAAAGTCTAAATTTGTATCAAATAATGGATAGTTTCAAAAGCCAGATTAGTTATACTTAAAATGAAAAATAACAATGCATTTTAACTGAAAACTCTTTTCAAAATAAAAATTTCTGAATTTCAAGTTAAAAAAGTAGAAATTAATATAATAAAATCGGCTTAACCAAAATAATTGACACACACACATATTCGTAGTCTAATCAATTAATCACCAAACATCCATTAGTATAACTCCTTTTCGTATGCGCTAATACTGCCAACATACTAATCGAGAACCTAGCAAAATGCCAAGTTTTTGGTAATTTTGTTCACCAGCTCATCAGTGAATGGCATACAAATCAACAGAGCACATCGCACACAACCATCGCAACCCAGTGAAATGTTAGCCAGAAACTGGAAGAAGCACGTTGGATGCGTTACACTACACATATACAACCTACCCATACATACTCCCACTAGCATACACATTTTACCATAAAATCCAGTAAAAATTGTGAATCACACAAATGGAATATATACACATTTACTCGTTTACCCGATAATCACACTCCACATAAAAATCCACTACATAAAATCTACACTTGAACACACACCAAAACCACCACCAACCCCACACTACATCTTTTGCGTCCAAAGGAGAACGGCATGCAACACATCAATTTCGTATTCGTAATTGTTACAAGAATGGAATGCAAAGTTTTACAAGTTACAAATCATAAACCATTTTCAGCCACAGCAAAAAAAAGCAAAAAAAAAAAAAAAAAAAAAAAAAAAACACAAAACCATACACATTGACCTGAACAAAATATTAAAATTATATACAAACTCGAATCAACAAAAGTCAATAATTTATATACATATATGTTTGCATCAAATATACTCGAATGCGTTTACATTTATTCAAACAACAAAAAAAAAGTGAATGCGAAACATTTTAAAAAATATCGTTAATTGTTTATGTGCATATTTATATATAAAAATCCCTATTCTTTCAATAGTTAGAGTGCTAACTTTTAGTTAAGTTATTGTAAATTTTCCCACTAAAAACCGTCACATTCACATCACTCCATCAATACAAATTCACGCCGACTTTGTGATACCATTCATTTTGGTATGTCTCAACTGTCGTGCAAGAAAAAAACATTTACTGCATTTCATATTGAATGCCTCCATTTCCATTGATCCCTATTGTACAACTTCGTTTTTTTTTAAGTTAAACGCAAATACTCGTGTATCCAAGAAAATATCTAATCAATTCAATTTATCGTTCTCCATTCATCCTTTCATTCGTCAAATGCAGACCTACTCCGGTCTTTTCTGCGTTGCCATCAATCCTTACAAGCGTTACCCCGTATATACCAACCGTTGTGCTAAGATGTACCGTGGTAAGCGTCGTAATGAAGTGCCACCCCACATTTTCGCCATTTCTGACGGTGCCTACGTCGACATGTTGACCAACCACGTCAATCAATCTATGTTGATTACTGGTGAGTCTGGTGCTGGTAAGACTGAGAACACGAAGAAGGTAATTGCGTACTTCGCCACTGTCGGCGCCTCAACAAAGAAGGATGAATCGCAGAAGAACAAGGGCTCCCTGGAAGATCAGGTTGTGCAAACTAACCCTGTACTTGAAGCTTTCGGTAACGCAAAGACCGTGCGTAACGATAACTCGTCGCGTTTCGTAAGTATTCAATCTTTTAAGTAATTAAGAAAAAAAGACACTAATACGAAACATTATCTCTTCTCCTCTCTAACTCTCTTTTTTCATTACTTGTTGTTGTTTAGGGTAAATTCATCCGTATTCACTTCGGTCCAAGTGGTAAACTGGCTGGTGCTGATATTGAGACTTGTAAGTATGCATTGAGTGCACATTTTTATAGTTTACAAAATTAAATGTGTTTTTCTCTTTCGCTCTCTCTCTCTCTCGCCCCCTCTCTGTTATTACTTAAGATCTGTTGGAAAAGGCTCGTGTCATCTCTCAGCAATCGTTGGAGCGTTCATACCACATCTTCTACCAGATCATGTCTGGTTCCGTTGCTGGCGTTAAAGGTATAGAATTCATAATCCATTTCCATTCTCATTTTGTCCATCCCAAAATACATAGAAATTTTCAATACATTACGTACAAAAAGTATTTATCATTAATAAGAGTTTACATTAAACAAAACAATTGAAGCTCTTTGACAGAATCGTTATGGGTAAACTATATACTATGAAATTAAAATAGATGCAATAACGCTACCAATATAAAATGTTAGTACTTAATTAGCGAAATATCATATTTGATCGTAGTTTTATGTATGTATATTAGACAACACATTACACTCGAAATTTTTAAACCAAAATACATCCCTTTCAACACTCAAACACTTGGAACCACAATTTAAGCACCATAAATCCAGACACCCCTCCACTCCCTTCCCTAAACACACATACATATGGCAAAATGGCTACATTTCTATAAACGCACACATATCCACATACCTACATTGATTACAATTACACCACACACCGTATTTTTACCTAATTATATTACAAACATATTAATATATAATTCTTCAATTTTTACCTTTCCACTTTTTACCAAAATATGCATATCACAAAAAAAAAACCTAAATTACAAATGATATACAAACTTAAACCAAACCTCAGAGGCCTGTCTGTTGACCAATAACATCTACGATTACCACATTGTCTCTCAGGGCAAGGTCACAGTCGCCAGTATCGATGATGCCGAAGAATTCCAATTGACCGATGTAATTTCCCAATGTTTTTATTTAAAGGAATTTGTTTTTTTTTTTGTTAACTACTACCCGCATAAAAAATACTTGGTTGATTTCGTACTACCATTAACACAAAATATTTATATACATATTATGTTTACCTACACACATAAATGCTTTATATTTATGTACATATGTATGTATATACATATATACGAGAATGTAGCTGTAGTGTTCTATTAATGTGGTCGTATATATTTAATTCATACACAAGTAGTCTACACCACTTTTAGTTTGTACTGTAGTTAGCTTGCTGCTTTCTTAGTATCAACCACACAATCCACACTTATGCATTTAAACACCTTACAGAATCCATCGACGACAAAATACTCTAATCCTTTAAAACTAGCGAAAGGGTGCAACATTTATGTGCTCTCTCTCTCGCTAGCCAATGTCATTGATAGTGTATTCATAGCTTGAGTTGAGCAAGAGAAATTAGCGTTATGGTAACACTATTAAACATTTTGCATTCATCAAAAATATATAAAAAAAATGTTTAATGTTTCTTTCCGTGAGTAAAAGTAAATCCGATGTTGTCAATATGTCAACTAAAGGTGTTCAATAAAGGAATTTTAATAAAGAGAATAATGCCCAAAACTATGCATTTCACACTCAAATGTGACCCTACAGCAAGATATGTGATACATGATAAGGCTAAAGATAAATGATCAATAGTAGAGTTGGCGCTAATTTCTCTTGCTATTAAAGCTTTGAATATATTTAAGAGCGTATGCATATATTCTTAAGTATTTATTTAAAAACAAATATATTCTATAGCATTTTATCTCCTTTCTTATTACATATAAAAATCGTTCCAATTCGCATACATATGAACATATAAATACACATATTCGTATATGCACGTTCCATACCTTGCACATCCACATATTGTTGTTCTATGCCACACCCACCAAACAAATCGACCACATGTTCCACACGTCATCATCTTAATCACTGCCAACAAAAACAACAGAGTATTGCATGCTATCGAAAAACATATACGATTATCGTATTGTGTCGCAAGGAAAGACCACCATACCCGGCGTTAACGATGGTGAAGAGTATCAAGTTGTTGACGTAAGATACAATGAAGAGAAAAATTTCCAAATTATTTCAATGTGACTCACACAACTGCTAAAAACTGAAAACTTTAATATTTTAAAATTCTTAAAACAACCAGTGCTGAATTAAAATAAAAAATAAAAAATAAAAATAAACACACATTAAAAAGAGCTCACAACTAAGCGCGAAATATAAAAAAGTCTAACGATGCGCACTTAATGTTTTAAACTATTGATTTTCTACATATGTACTTATAAATAAAACTATAAATCGTCAAATTTTTAATTGATGTGACGAGTTATACATAAGTGCTAAAAACAAATAATGGACTAAACACACTCTAATGTTTAACTTAATTGAATAAAACCGTCGAGTTCAATAAGCTTTCAGGCTTAACACAATTTTAATGGCAAATAAATTCACACACAAATTCCAAGTCTTATACGTGGGAGTAAATTCTCTCCCCTTCTCTCTCTCTCTCGCTCACTGTTGTACAGTTAACCAACACCTAGCAGCTGTTATTGAATACTCACTGTCTGTAAAAAAAAAAGCTTTCACTTATTCCACTCATTAATATATCGCGCTGCCACTTTTGCTCAATGCCATTGATTTTTTAGTTATTGTATATAATGCCGTATGAAACATTAGTTGTCAAATTATTTTTAAATTAGTTACTTTAATACTCTAAGCTGCTTTTAATGCCCATAATCTATAAGGCTCTTACTCGCAAACATGCTCTGATAATTGTTTTACGTATGCTTTAAAAACTAAGGTATTATATTATTAACGTAAATACAAGTATTAATCTGTATAAAGGTATATATCGTGAAGAGGGGAGTAAGTCAAACGTTAGATATTTAAGCATTAGTTTATATGCTCACCGTAAGGCAACTCTCCTACTCAGCAACAACAAACTTGATAGACACTGTAAACTCCAGTACAATTCTCCGATACCCCCTCACACACACTCACACTAAGCAATCACGAAAACATACATTCATACGTGTCTTTCTACTCGTCTCTTATGAAGAACACTCAAAACAGTCACGCGATTTCCCTCTATCATCTTAGCATATTTAGTCTCATCATTCATTACTCTTTTATATATTGTATCCTTACTTTTTATGCAATCAAAATCAAAAACAAAAAAAAACGAAAAAAAATTAAAACAATTGCTAGAGATGGTATATTTATCGAACCATATTGGTGATTATCCTGGAATATGTCAGGGTAAAACGAGGATAACCGGTGTCAACGATGGCGAAGAATTTGAATTGACTGATGTAAGTTCGTGTGAGTCTGTATTGGTTCCCCGCTCCCAACTTAAATTTATTACGAAATTGTTACGCTGACACTCTCTATATTTCTTTAAAGCTGCTCTCTCTTTTCTCTCTCTCTCTCTCAGCTATTTTATTATACTCTTTATTCACTTGCCTAAATCTTTTATTAATAAAATTTTCAAATATCAAATCTTTCTTTTTTTTATCTTTACTACCTCCACTTCTTTGTATTTAGTAGAAAAAAATAACCGAGTGGTAATAGTAATAATTTTTTCAAAGTTATTTTATAGTTACTATATTTGTACCTACACGGATCTCATATCACTGGCATACCGAAAATATTTTACTGGTATTTTATATGTGGATTTCTTTGTAAATAAATTTAATTTTCCAATGTTATTCCGGAATTTCTATCTCTTGTAGAAATAGTCACCCTTACTCCGTAGTAGTAGTAGAAGACCCATCCTCTTTGTAATATTTGTTCCTTTTTTAAAGCATAAGCATTTACCTCATTATCCAAATACATACATTTTTCAACAAGTATATATTTAGCATAGTGTTTAATCTAACACTTTCAAAGCAATAACTGTTACATTATTGCTGGGAAAAATTTAATGCGTTCACATTGAAAATGTGGTGTGATTAAAAATAGAAATTCCCTGCAGTGAAAATTCAAATTCTTGGTACAGTGGTTTTGACGCCGGCACAAGAGTCTTTTACCTTGATTTATTACCTGCTTTGAATAACTGTCAAGCCCTCGTAATATGCCATCATAACTTGTCTTATATAAAAATTACACGAAGTCTAAGTGTCTTATTAAAGAAAAAAAAATTAAATGACTTTGAAATGGTTTATGAAACGACATTTCCATACAACTTTCCTGTTCAGAAATCATTTTAAACGAGTTTAATACGAGTAATAGCTTAAACGAATAAGACTAGTAAACTTTAGATTAAAGGAATGCGCAAAATGTGCTTCATTTAAACGACAATTAACGATAATTAAATAACTGTGTGAGTAAGCTTTACCTCGCCTATTTTAATACGTTGCCATCCAACTCTACCCTCACCCATACCCTCACTCAGCACATACTCTACTTTTTCACTTAAAGAGAACACTTTATTTCAATTTCCTAGACGACACTGCCCTTTCCACTCATAACTTTTCCACTCACTCTCTCTTTGTTTCCACTGAAAAGCTACATTTTTGTATTGTTTTCTACAAAATGAATAATCGAAAAAAATATCGAAAAATATTCTTATCTCGACTACTGTGCAGATAGTTGCTTCTTGTCTGACAATATTTACGATTACTTTAACGTGTCTCAGGGTAAAGTCACTGTACCCAACATGGATGATGGTGAGGAATTCCAGCTGGCAGATGTAAGTTTCAACATGCAACCAAAAAAAAGAAAAAAAAAAAAACTCCCAAAAGAAACCAATACATTTGTATGCGCATGCCACCACCAATTAGTATGTGTATGAATGTGGTGAACTTGCCACATTTCCACCTATCAGCCAATACCACAAACACCGCCACCACTTAGTACACCTGCTCCACTTATGTGACATGCGTACCTGATTTTTGGGAAAACTCCTTACATCTGCTCTCTATACACATACAGTTCTTCGTTAGATCGCTCGTTTGTGCATTGATTTTTACTCTTTACTGTTCTTAAAAACTTTTATGTATTATCATATATAAATAATTTTTTTTTGGAATGCCTTTGAAGCTCTTACGTGAATGATATAAAAGAATATATATTTATTGATCTGCTATTAGAGCCGTCGTATGTCTGTCAAATTTTCTCACATACTTATGTACAAATAGTATTGTAATTGGTTGTTTTAACACGCCTGTCAGCAGCACAGTAAATTCAATATATAGTATTATTGTGTTTGTGTGCGGGGTGTTGCCTACTACAGGAAATTGCATCCACCTTATTGATTGATTGATTGCTAGTTGCTATTCGCCGTATGGGGGTCCCTTTTTTTTTGTACGAACATATATGCATAATTTTTAAGCAAACCTGCTTGTATATTTTCTTTATTTGAGAATGTTAGTACGTATACTAAGAAAGAAGTTCCGGCGACCAGCATGCTGTCGAAAGTATTACGTTTCAAAACCGTACCAGTACATTTAGTACGAAGTTGGTGAGGCAGTTAATAGTTTAAATATTATAAAACATTTATTATTTACTTGCACGCATCTTGCTTATATTGTATCGTATAGTATTTATAGTTTTCAGTTTAAATTTGTATCCCAATCATTCTACGCTTTCCACAAATTCCGGAATCTATTTACGTCTATATCCTAGAGGCTTTTACCAACCTAAGTAGTATTTTTTTTTTTTTTAATTGTGTAGACCTTTTTGAGTTATTTTCATTTAGGATATAAGTTTATTTGCTTAAAATTGCAAATGTAGTGAAAAATATATTTGCTTTTTATAAATTGCGTGACAATTGATATTTAATTGCTTAGCGCAAAATACTAAAATTTACATACAATTTATAAATATATATATATTTTCAGCAAATAGCTTTCGCGAAAGTGTCAGATGTTTTCGAAACGTATTTTTAACATATAAAACATGAGCATTAAAAGTTAATCGCGTTCAAAAAACTAAGGAAATTACTGATTAATATACTATTAACTGCTAGATTACCGTTCATAACTAGTTATGATATGATAGAAATTATTTTCGTATTCTAAACTCAAAAAAAAAATCGTATACGGCACTTTTAACATATATTTTTTTACTTCAAAGATTACCACTATTCCATTGATTTGTAAAATATTATAAATTTTCCGCCATAAACATTTACATTTTTTTTTATTTCACAAAAATGCATATATCCGTAAAGATACTCATTTTCGTAAAATATTGCATTGCAATTCATTAAATTGCACTATCCGAAATTTATCTGAAGCTATGATGATGTTATGAAAATCGAATGGTTTGAAATCTAACTATTTGATAAATAGTTTTGAAAGTGCTCATACTTTTTTTATTTAAAAATATTGATATTCCGAAAAAGCTGCACTCAGCCTTAGAAAAACGCTTATAGAAACTGTAAAGTTGTATACATATATTATTTATATTACTTGAATGTTTTCGTTCGTTCCTGTGCATGTAATATATTTTCTCTTTAAATCTACAATTTAATCAATAGATATTCAATAACAGTAGGAACACAAATTTACACACTAACTGCTGTACAAAAACCAAAAAAAAAAATCCAAGAAACAACTTAAAAAAAAATACTGAAAATGTAAATGTAAAACTAAAACTTCAACTACTCAAACCCACAAGACGCACCACTATAAGCATATCAAAATTAATATTTATACATTATTCTCCCTCTTTTACGATCCGCTCAATGCGCGCTACAAATACAGCAAGCCTTCGATATCTTGGGTTTCACCGCTCAAGAGAAACAGGATGTCTACAAGATCACCGCCGCTGTCATGCACATGGGTGGCATGAAGTTCAAGCAACGTGGTCGCGAAGAGCAGGCTGAACAAGATGGTGAGGAAGAGGGTGGCCGTGTTGCCAAGTTGTTCGGTTGTGATACCGCCGAATTGTACAAGAACTTGCTGAAGCCACGCATTAAGGTCGGTAACGAATTCGTCACCCAGGGTCGTAACGTGCAACAGGTCACCAACTCCATTGGTGCTCTCTGCAAGGGTGTGTTCGATCGTCTCTTCAAATGGCTGGTTAAGAAGTGTAACGAGACTCTGGATACTAAGCAAAAACGTCAACACTTCATCGGTGTACTGGATATTGCTGGTTTCGAAATTTTCGACGTAAGTATGACGCGGTCCGCTGTGTTACAAAAAACAAACAACAGCGAAACAGGCACAGAACCCGAGTGCAATGTACGAGTATATCATGCAAGGCTGTTGTTATATTATTCTTTGACTATGCCTTCTTGTGTTGCAAGTACACTTGCACTTGAGTTGCTAAGTTCAACTGCTACTGAGTGTGTGTTTTTTTTAAAATCAACTCATGCTTTGTAGCAGCGTTTATGTCCTGGAAACACTAATACACCTCCCTAGGGTACGTTGACAAGACACAGAAGGTACTTAAAAAAACACATATCGTACATACCGACATACAGAAAAGGCCTTGTGCATTATAAAACACTAGCACACACTCTCTCTCGATCTCTCTCTTTCTCTCTCTCACACACACACACACACACGTAAACGCACTTAGTAAACGCACACACCAAATGCATTTCTATTCATTAGCACATGTGCACTTAGAAAAATTTGTTCGAATACAAAACTGATCTTTTATGCCATGTATCGCATTAATATAGTACAATGGTTTCGAACAATTGTGTATCAACTTCACCAATGAGAAATTGCAACAATTCTTCAACCATCACATGTTCGTCTTGGAACAAGAAGAATACAAACGTGAGGGTATCAATTGGGACTTTATTGATTTCGGTATGGATTTGCTAGCTTGTATCGATCTAATTGAAAAGGTGCTTATCGAAAACAAAAAAAAAGAAAAAGAAGAAAATTGTTGTAAATTTGTATGTTGCCAGTGAGCCAATAATAGGCTTGTCATTTTGTTAATTTTTGTGAATATGCTGTCCCATTCGCCTTGATATTGATGTTCTTTGTTTAACCAACCAAAAGAGATAGACAAAAAAAGAGAAACAACGATTATGTGAAGCAACAGGTATTGGTATGCTTTAGATGTGTTGATCAAGTTTTCACCAAGCACCGGAACAGCATCATTGCACTTTTTCTGCACCAATGTGTACAAATGTTTCTCCTATGATTTCCTCATGCCACCATAGAGTACCAAAGCACAACAACATTGTTTCATGTTTTCACACAAATACTTACCACTGCACAACTACCCGTCACTTTAAGCACTGCTCTCCTTTTCAGCACTTGTTTATAGTAGAATTTTGTAATAATTGTTTTCTCCGTATATATTTCCCACATCTATGTATATGTTCTTGTAAAAAATTACCATAAACACTATCACCACCGACACCGTCAACGCCACCATTAGTACAATGGTTTCGAGCAATTGTGTATCAATTTCACCAATGAGAAATTACAACAATTCTTCAACCATCACATGTTCGTCTTGGAACAAGAAGAATATAAGAGAGAAGGCATTGACTGGGCGTTCATCGATTTCGGCATGGACTTGTTGGCTTGTATTGAGATGATTGAAAAGGTTGGTTCTACGCGCTGAGCAAAACCAAAAACAAAAAAGGAATTTAAGTTTTATAAAAAAAAAATATTGTTAGGGAGAAGTCTTATACATACATATGTATATAAAGAGGTTTTCTCTAATTTAAGCTTTAGAAAGTAAACGATAAAGTGCATTATAGGTATTGGACGTGATCTGTAATGTGTAACTTGACGTAAATAACGACTTAATGTGCGCTTGGTGTCGCTGCCCAAGTGCATACACTGCATCCAAATTGAATGAGAAACACAGCTATACACCAGATGCTTTGAATTCATAGGAATGTGTGTGTGTTTATTGCACGTGTTCCTCTTGCACTCTTGCCATCATCCCACCTTGTTTTTTTTTTTTTTTTTGTTTAAATACGTGTATACCATGGACGATTTCCTTGTCACCTGCACTGACCCCGAACACAGAAACTATTTACACAGTCAGCTACCCACCCATCCATCCATCTATCCCAAGTAACTAACCACACTATCCTCTGGAAACCTTTAACATTCATGTCTTGTTGTTGTATTACATTTTCCTCACACACAGTACAACGGTTTCGAACAATTGTGTATCAATTTCACTAACGAAAAATTGCAACAATTCTTCAATCATCACATGTTCGTTTTGGAACAAGAAGAATATAAGAGAGAAGGCATTGACTGGGCGTTCATCGATTTCGGCATGGACTTGTTGGCCTGTATTGAATTGATTGAGAAGGTATTGACTAAACAAAAAAAAACATAAACAAAAAAAAAGCAAAAAAAAATATTTCTTGCCCAAAATTGCTGCATAAGCTATGATAAAGGCTACTACGCTAAAGGCTTCGCGTAAAATTAGAGAAAAAACAATAACCGCTTTGAGGAAATCTAATTTGTGAAAATAATAGTTCACCCAAATGATCGTCAATATGCCAAAATGATTAAGCTGAGATAGACGTTACATTATATATTGGAATAATTTAATTAATTAACAAAATCAATAGATATTACTAAATATGTAGTACTCATCAATGCGGCTTCACAAAGTCTAACTACGCGAAATATAATGAACTTGTAGATGATTTGCAATATAAAAAAAGGAAATAGAAAAGTATAACACAACACTCTAACAAAATAATACAATACATATTACATATTTTAACCACGCTTATTGAAACCTAATCCTTTTGCGAAATCTAATGCCCTATTGAAAAACGAATGACAAAATCACTAGTTTAGTGAGAACAAACGTAAATAGATATGAGCAAAACAATTTATACTTTGTATTTAACCTGATCAGAGTAAATTAACGTTTTTTTTTTCGGACAATAACAAGCACTTCAGTCGAAGTTAACAAAAAGTTCAAGTAAATTTATGATTCAAATTATTCATGAAATTGCATTTTAATTGTTGATTAAACGTGCAACGCCGAACTCTCATTGAAATATATTAAACAATTTCGAATTTATGCGAAAACTTTGCACAATCTAAAAAGATTAGCTAATTAAAAATAAATAAACTTAAATCGGTTTTTTTTAAATCAATTAAATTACTTAATTTGCTCTAAATTACAACAACTTGTAAGACTATTTTAAATATTTTTGATATAGTATTTATCTTTACTGATAATATGACAGTGAGGATAATTAATATTTAAAAGATGGAGATCAATATTTTTTTTTTAATTAAAACAGAAAAGTACCACGCGAATTAACAAAGCATTAAATCCGCTCGTGGTTATGTCACTAGTTAGTTACTAGTTAGTTGTCGCACATATTTTTTAAGTTGCACAACCAAACAAGCAGAATTTTTAATTATTCCTTTACTTGCACATTTACATATGAATATGAAAAAATGTAGTTAGAAATGTATAAAACTGCCATTTCGTATATGTAGACCGCTTGCCTATTAGTTAATAGTAGTTGTTGTAGCAAGAAAAAAAAATTGTAGCAGCAGCTATGCGCTAAAAACACTTAACAAGAGAAGAGCAGGTAAGCGTTGCATTTACAGTTAATGTGTTAAATGTACTTCTATGTATGTACATAAAAACCTTGTAGTATTTGTAAATAAGTAATTTTTGTTATACTTATACTACTATTCAGCTAGAAATTTATGTATATTGATACAATTTAGTAGTATTAGTACGTAGCCAGCACGCTTAATTTGTAAAATGACGCACTGTTTTATGTGAAAATTTCTACCGAATATTCAAATTTCTAATCCCTTTTAATTTCTCTACATCATTAACAGCCTATGGGTATCTTGTCCATCCTTGAAGAAGAGTCTATGTTCCCCAAGGCCACCGATCAGACATTCGCCGAAAAATTGGTCAACACTCATTTGGGCAAATCGGCGCCATTCCAGAAGCCCAAACCACCAAAGCCCGGTCAACAGGCTGCTCACTTTGCTATTGGCCATTATGCTGGTGTTGTAGCCTACAACATCACCGGTTGGTTGGAAAAGAACAAGGATCCATTGAACGACACTGTTGTCGATCAATTTAAGAAATCTTCTAACAAATTGTTGATCGAAATCTTCGCTGATCATGCTGGACAATCTGGTGGCGGTGAACAAGCTAAGGGTGGTCGTGGTAAGAAGGGTGGTGGCTTTGCTACTGTCTCATCGGCCTACAAAGAACAATTGAACAGCTTGATGACCACTTTGCGTTCAACACAACCTCACTTCGTGCGTTGCATCATTCCCAATGAAATGAAACAGCCTGGTCTTGTGGATGCTCACTTGGTAATGCACCAGCTGACATGTAACGGTGTACTTGAAGGTATCCGTATTTGCCGTAAAGGTTTCCCCAACAGAATGGTCTACCCTGATTTCAAGCAACGGTAAGTTCACAACGTACTTATATGTTATATATCTACACTTACATATATTATTTAGTACACATTTAGTATGGAGTCAGTAAAACAGTTAGAAAACTGAAAGCACAAAACAAACTAAGAAACTCAGAACTCAAAAGGATAACTTAACAAGTTGCACTCTTTATTAATAATTAATTTCAAATCAAATTTCGATAGTTAGTTTATTTTATTTTATTTATTTAGCAAATAATTTTTTTAAACCAATCACAGATATGCAAATTTTTCTAAACTTATTTCTAGTCTCAGTAACTGATTTATTATCCATTTATTTTTGTACCTCTTTCAACGACAAAAAAAAATTAATAATATATAAAATACGTTCAACCATAAAATAGTTACATGATCTTGGCCCCAGCCATCATGACCGCTGAGAAACAAGCAAAGAATGCGGCAGCCAAATGTTTGGAATCAGTTGGATTGGATCCCGACATGTACCGTATTGGTCATACAAAGGCAGGCAGACGATTATAATTTTCTCCCCGTTTTTCCTACTTTATTTAAAAAGTGTTTCTTCGTATGACTCCATGTACTTACATACATACATATATAGTAGTCGTCAAAACACCAGTTACGTTTCCCCTCTCTACTTCATCGCACCACTACAGCACCTTAGTGGTCGTCCTCTCTATAGTATAAATTAAACATTAAATTTTATAATAGTATTTCACCAGTCAGTATTTCAGTATTTTACCCTGTGCATCAGTTTTGTAATATTCCTGTAGTATATTGTAGTACTTATGTATGTACGTACATATGTTATTTTTATCCATCATAATAAAAATAAATAAAAAACCACAACGAAGCGTTGGTGAACCAAATATTCAATACCTTCAAAAAATATCTGTAGCACTCGATCACTTACTAAATAATAGTTGTGAAATGTCTTGCCAACTGAATGCAACCCATCATGATAATCCTACAACATACTTCACACTCGTTTCTCTTTGTATGGTTTTACAGTATAATTGTTCCCATCATTGTATTCTTGAACCTTCGTAAAACCTCTATGGTTGTTTAAATACATATATTTACCTTGAATCATAGCCATTTAGACTACTACTCATTAATCATGTTTCTTCGAATAATTTCGTAAGGTTGTTGTTTGATGTTAAAGAAAATGAAATGACTAATTTGTCTTCCACTTGTAGCCCATTTTTGAAATGTGAACTTAAGTTCAGAGCCTGTGACCGATACACATACTTACGTTTCTCAGTTGTTTTGTGAATGTTACTCCTTGGCATTTGGCACCCTCTATAAAATTAATGGTTCGAAATGCAATTATAACCGATTCTTGAAACTTAAAACATAACTACTTAAGTATATACATACATACATACATATAATTTAGTATTGTTATGTCCCTTCCACGAAACCTCTCAAATACATCCCAAAATGATTTCAATTACGGATTATACCATCCCAGTACGTCTTTGAGTATTTGTCTTGTCACTTTAGTATTTATGTAGTTTGTAAGAAATACGAATGTATGCGCGAGCATGTTAACAAATATAATAATAGTATACACACGTAAATTCAAATTAAATATCTACACAAACGGAATATTACAATATTACAAATTTTAGTCGAATGAGAGTACGCTAGAAACAAATTAAATTAAACTAAATACTTCAAACACACTACTACTACTTTCGCAGGTATCAAATCCTTAATCCCCGAGATATTAAGGACGCCGGTGATGACAAAAAGGCCTCAAAGATACTTATTGAGAGCACTGGATTGAATGAAGATCTCTATCGATTGGGTCATACAAAGGCATGCAAGAAATTTTCTATACAAAAAACAAAAACAAACCAAAAAGAGCAAAACAATTCAGTTCAGCTTAGAATGCTTCGATAAGTAACATTACTTGAGATTAAACGTCTCCGCATTTGTGACTCACGCACCGGTCTTATCCTTAAACATAAATACATTCACACAAATAATTGACTTTGAATTGGCATGAATTGCACTACAAAATTGAATGGACATACAAAAAAAATTGCTTTCGAATTAGTTTTAAGAATACACTTGGCAGAGAAATGCCTACAAAACTACAAACAAATGTACTCAACTACAAAGAGCAACACAACAAACTTTAGTCACACATTATTCTGTTCTGTTTTTTTTTTTTCACAATCTACTTTGCCACAACTTTGTTGGCTTCAAACTTTCAAAATCACATATACGAGTATGTCTGTATGTTTAACTCAACTTATTATTCTTAACACATTGTCCCACACGCAGCTATCAAATTTTGAATCCAAAGGACATTAGCGGTATGGGAGATCCTAAAAAATGTTCTCAAATACTCATTGAATCTACAGCACTCGATCCAGATCTATATCGACTTGGCCACACAAAGGCATGGTTCCTTTTCTTAAGACAATATTACAACCCAAAGAAATTGCAAGAAAAGTTTATATTTATGTTTTGAGTCTTGTGGTTGGTTTGTGCTGCCTTAAGCCATAAAGTGTTTTCGTTTGTGTATTCTGAACCTTGAACAAGCTTTTGAACGGCAAAACTACACCTTCGCTACTATCGCAACCAAATGTCATACGATCCAAAGGAATGCGAAATGAACTTGTCAGTTTATAATTGATTGGCGTTTTTCTCCACTCATTGAGTACATAACATTCGCATACTGCGCCTGAGTATATAATAAACACATATATACTACATAGCACGTATATACATGCAAACTATATCGAGAAGATGCACCATTTGCTGTACGCATTACCCATAAACCTTTTGCTGAATACCTTTTGTATGGCCTTTTGTATATCCTTTTGTATTTCCCGCATTTTTTTTACTATTTTTTTTTATATCCCTTTTCAATATTATAATGCTTATACAATTTGTAGCCTTTTTGAAGTTCATAGACTTTTTACGTATTTAGACTCTTTTTTATACACTTTAATATTCTACTTAAACATACATATACATATAAACATATACACATTTCTTATCCTCGCATATTAAACACCAACAATAAAAAATATATAAACAATATCCAACATCCACTACACCAACAGCTACCAAATCCTGAACCCACGAGGCATCAAAGACTTGGTCGATCCCAAAAAAGCGTCTAAGATTTTGATCGAAACCACTGGTTTGGGAGACGATCAGTACCGTCTGGGTAACACTAAGGCACGCAATAAACTTTTTCCACAATAAAAAAAAAAAAAATTAGTAAAGAGATCCAAATGCCACACACAAAATCCGCCTAAGTATACAAAGTTACATGCAAACGCATGTACATACATACATACATACATATAGTTTTAATGTTGTAATTTTGCAAGTCCTCTAGTAGAAGTAGTACCGCATCACCCATACAAATTCCGCAATCCGCAATCCGCAAACCGCGAAACACATGCAATGCATACATACATACATACATACAAACATACATAAGAACTAGTGGTTGGCATGACTGTGCGCTAGTTCCATACATACATACATATGTATGTATGTGTCTACACAGACACAATTATACGTACACACATAAGGTCAACTTGGGAATGTCCCATGTCTCACCTACCCACCCATTTACATATTTATGAAAGCTGCATGTCCCTCGAGCTCCACCACCACCACCACCACCCACTACACATACTTTGGGCTAAAGTAAAGCATGTCTACACACACTCGTACATACATACACACATACATGAATAGTTCTCATTAGCATTTTTATTATAGTCAGCAATATGTGTTATGAGAATGATCCCGTAGCGAGCATGTCTTTTGTGAATTGAAATCCTCATACATATATACGTACGTATGTATATATAGCATGCGAGAAATTTGTACATGCGCGTCCCATGAATCCCACGCATTAATCCATATTTATTTATTATGTTTTTGAAGTTCGTAAAATGAATCAAAACCATTGACAATCGATTGGCTACATTTTGAACTGCAAATACTCATTTATTTACATTCATAAGTGATCCCATATATTCAATAAATACACATACAAACTACATACATACATATAAGCATACCATATGACTATTTGAGGTATAAAAAAGAAACAAAAATAAAACACTCCAAATATTTATGTATGTATATCCATTCCATACTTAGCATATAGTTACATGTACATATACATACAAAGATATTTTTGTAGTAAAAGCGGAAAGTTTGGAGTAAGTTGCTAAATTTTACAAAATTCCGAGTCATATTCATTTAATAATATTTTCTTTGCTATCCAAAGACACCAACAAAATCAGATTTTAAGCAGCTTAATAGTTTTCTAACTTTTTTTTAACTTCCTGATATAATATGGCAGCTTTACATTATAAATTTAGGCGACTTAAGCGCTTACGACTTTACTGCAGCGACTTAAATGAGTGTTTAGGTGTAAATTGGTCAAAATTCTATAAAATAATTGCACAATTAGTAAATGCTATGTATACATTTGACAAAATGTCTTAGCGTGATTTTATTATTTTTTACTTTAGTTGATATGGTTTTTATAAAATTTTTAAACAATTAATTAAATAAATATTTTGTTTAAAATTGATTATGTACAAATAAGTAGTTTTAAAAATCTGAACATTCTTAGTTAAACATAAGTTGTTTAAGTTACCAAATTTTTGGCAAGTTAACGGTTTTAAAATTATGTATTTTTCCTATGTTTTCACATACACACACACACACACACCCACACACACCCATGCGTCAAAACCATCAATGAAAACAACAAAATCCTGCCACAATACGGCCACCGTACCAAATCCACCATTGCAACATTTATCCGCATACCAAAAAAAATATATCGCACGATCCCATACACACACACACCCACACACCTACATACCCACGCACTTACACGTTCGCGTAGCTACCAGATCATGTGCCCGAAAAAATTGAAAGGCGTTGACAAAGAAAAGAAGGCCACAGAAATCATTATTAATTACATTGATTTGCCCGCAGATCAATACCGCATGGGTAACACCAAGGTACCTAAATCAAAAATAAACAACAAATTAAAAAAAAAAAACGGCAAAACAAAACAAATGCAAATTAATAAAACTTTCTAATTATAATAAATTTATTTTGTCAAATGTACAAAAAAGTTCAAAACAATTTCTTAAAACAACTAAACTCTAACTCTAACTTTCTAAAACTTTTTAGTTAAAAAATTGTGCAGTAATTACAAAAATAATATACGATTTTTTCTTCGTATTTTTCAATTAGGTGATAATTAAAAGAAAAACAAAACTCATAATATTTAAATCTGACACACACTTCTACCTAAATCAGTCCAAATCTAACATATTCGTTTAACCCATACAACACCTACCTTAACACGAGTACATACGAGTACATACCATTTGACAAATCATTTGTCAAATACTCATTCACACGGCGAATCGTGTTGCTCGCGTTCGATTGAGCTCACAATTGTAAGCACAATATTTCGTAAATCGCTTGGTATCGAACACGAGCTTTATAATCGCTTATTAATCATTCAATCGTATAATAAAATTATAAACGAGTATTTATCTCCATTTTACTTACTTCTGCTTTAAACTCACGCTTTTATTGTAAATCGTTTTTTTGTCAATGTTTTGTTCGTAGTTACTTTCATTCCTATTTAATGCACAACACTTTTATTTGTACATATATTCACACACTTGAAAAAAAGGCATTAATATACAATTAATTGTAAAAAAAGAACGAAATTGAAACGCTTTTTAAACATACATAGTTGACTGGCGGTGAGCTGAAAGGACAGCACGACGAAAGAGTTTGGCGCTTGAATCTTCTTTTCAAATCACACACTTACTTATCTTACGAGTACTTGTAAATAAAAAAAGAAATGCTCTTTCATTCGCCTGCGCATCTCAGCTCACTCTAAGTCCATCGCTCTTTATGTGTGGCATGCCACCGCAAATGACAAGTTTTTTATTAACTATGATTTTTTCTACGATTTTATCCACTCCCCATCGCAAAAACAAAACAATTTCCCAAAAACAATAGGTGTTCTTCCGCGCTGGTGTCCTAGGTCAGATGGAAGAGTTCCGTGATGAACGTCTCGGCAAGATCATGTCCTGGATGCAAGGTTGGGCTCGTGGTTACTTGGCCCGTAGGAACTTCAAGAAATTGCAAGAGCAACGCTTGGCCCTCAAAGTTGTGCAACGCAACTTGCGCAAATACTTGCAACTCCGCACCTGGCCATGGTACAAATTGTGGCAGAAGATCAAGCCTCTGCTCAACGTTTCCCGCGTTGAGGATGAGATTGCTGTGAGTATTAAGAAGACCAACACGAAAAAATAGAATTTTTTTTGCCTCCTTTCAGTGTTAGCAGCGGCCAAGCAGTCGAGATACAAACAGGCATACACACATACATACATTTGTATGTAGACGTGCAAGGTGTTGTTGGTATTGGCATACGACGACGGTGTAAGAGTTGAGCGATAGTTCCACACGAAAACTGTGGCACATGTCTTTAGTGGCGATTAAAAATTGAGAAATTACCTCATCAACGTTTGCAACAAAAAAATTTTAATATTGTGTGCGGCATACACATACATATGTATGTAAATGTATACGTGTACATTTCATACAAATTTCGCGCCGTTGTCATTGCACCTGCTCAAATTCATCACTCCTCAATTCTATTGCACTGCTCAGCCGCATGCGTTCCGCATTCACTGAGTGCAATGAATAAAGTCAAATTAAAAAATCGAAGGAAAAATTAACACGCCAATTTTTAAAAATAGCATTTGATCGCGCACACTCGACTTGACGACTTCCTTCTCAGCGGAAAAAAATTGCTTATTCATTTTTCTACTTTCCTTAACATTTGTTTTTATACTCGTATATTTTTTTTGTTTTTTTTTTTGTTTGCACACCGCCTGGCCTTTCGGCTTACATTTCTGACAATGTTGGCAAGTGTGTTCTCATAATTAGCACATATGTACAAGCTAATGACGTTCAATTTTTCAATTCAACAATTTCAATATTTTTTCTTCCCTTCCACTGCGTACGTACATACATACATACGTAAGAAACGTGAAAATTGTCATGAAGCGCTTAACGCAAATGATTGAATATTAGCGGCTGTTGCACTTAGTAGTATGATTTCGAATTTGATTGGCGTTAATCATACGCCCCCGTGTACATACAAACATGCGATCGTTGATCGTTGCTATGCCAATGGCGTCTAATGTGAAAAACAACAGGCAAGCAAGCAGGCAATAACAACGATAATAGCACCTTAACGATCAGTTAATCGATGAGCTGTGGCGGTGAATAGTAAATGGAATGGAATTGATTCGATTATTAAATGAATTGCAGAATTCCCTTAGAGGTGCGTGCAAGTGTAGCTAAAAATATGCAGCAATTTATGTACATACATACATACATACATTTGAAGATAAAAAAATATATATTTTTTTGTTGTAAATATCTTGTATGCTTATGCTAATAATGGAAATTATTTTTTTTTTGTAGTCACGCACTATTTATTACTGTTTATACACACACACAATGCTGTACGCATATTGAGCGTTGACTCATCTACATATATTCATACACACATACATACATACATCCATAGATACAACCAAAGGTTTTAAGATCCCACTGGCGATATTTGTTTACTTAGCAGTTAAAGTGTATGCGTGCATTTGAATTTTCTGGAAGTCGGCACTGTGTGGCTGGCAGCTCAAGTGGAAAATCATTTAATTTCCAGCGAAGAATGTGCAGAGAAATTTTTCAACAATTTTTCTAGTATACTTGCGTGTAGAAAATATGAAAACGAAAATTTAAAATTCCTAAAATTTGTTCTTTTTAGTTTTGGGTTGCATATCTAAAATACTTCCGAGCATAGTTTCTTCTCTTTGCTAAAAGGAATATAATTGAGCGATTTAAAGTCGCTGGATATTACATTCGGCGATATAAAAATTATTGAATCGATACAAAAAGGTAATCGAATAAATTTAGGTTCTACGGATATCTGAATAATATACATATGTACATATATGTATATAAGTCTGCGAAATGCCTATATAAAACATTTCTTTATCTTCCTCGTTCTCTTGAAAGATTTTATTTTCGCCACAAAAACTATTCATAACTCAAAAATCGTATGAGTTTAGTCATGCAACAATTTAAATAGATTTGAAATGTTTATCAAATGAGAACTTTTCTATTTATAAAGTGATTTTTATTTACATTACGAACTTCTTTTTTTATTAATAATTCGTAGGGTGACTTCATTTCCCCCTTTAGAAATTGCCGCATATACTTAATTTAGGGAAATTCCATGATTGCTTTATGAATATGAAGTGAAGTGAACAAAAGCGCAGTCACATGTCCGGCACATTGAAAATTTGCTAAAGCATTTTTTTTTGCCATATCTTTTGGCGTTTTTTTTTCATTTAATTTTCGGTTAATTCAAAAGAATCATTAATAATTGTTGCGGTGTTAACGGATCGAGGCGCCTACCAATCGTATGCACACTCACTTACATACATGCGCTCCTGAACAATCGCAAAAGGCCCTGTCCGTTGCTATGCGAACATATTTCGCCTAGTTATCTCCGCTCGGAGTACTTGCTCCGTTTCAATCCGGCTGCCATGGCTCATCGCAAGAAGTTGCCCACACGCATACACAAAAATTTATACGTGTGCACTCAGCCAAATGCAGTTACAATTGTATTTGTTTCAATGGATATATTTATACACGAGTACATATACATACATATAAATATATTCTTGATGGCATGTATGTAAATGCCACGCCAGCTAAGCGCGCAACTCAATCAACAGCTGAGGCAGCTGTAGCGCCAACAACACTCAATTCGTCGTCGTCGCCGCAATTAATAATGAAATCTGAATTTTTACGAATATACATACATACATATGCTCGTATACACATACTCGTACATACGTCCATTTTTCATACAAAATAAAAATCTTAAGCGGCAACAAAATAAAAAAAATCAAAAAGCTGGCAATTGAATTTTCCCTCTGCCTACAAGCACTTATTATTAATATTTCTAATTGAAACCTCATCAAAATAATTTTGCCAACTCATACTGGCATGAGCAGGCGTGCAGCTGGCTGAGGAGTTATTTGCCATCTTACTCATGCTGCCGACTACGACCCAAAGCAACACGACAAGGTTGCAACAACAACAATCTAAATACTTCTCAAAGCGCCAAATATGCGTGGCTCGCGGGATTTGTAGCACAACACCTGTGCCATATCATTGATCGCCGCACAAGAATGGGCGTCCGCGCAGCCCCCTTTCGCCTGCTTATGGCGAAGAATAAAAACAAAAAAAAAACAAATTCAAATATGAATATGAATACCATCCTTGCCGGTTGCCGCACTTGTTGTTGGTGCTGCTATTGCCCGTTTGTTTTTTCGGTGAAGCGCATAAATATGAGATTTATTAACGTGCTGAACACATCGTTCGCAGATTCTTCAATTCGATCATATTCGGGGCGTTGCTAAAATTATTTACCCCACACATACATATGCACTCACTTGCACCGCAATAATTATAACACATACTCATAAATGTATAGAGGTATATGTGTAGTTGAAATTGAAATTGAATTGAAATAATTTCTTCTTTGAGCTGCGCCGAATTGCTCATCGCTGCTGCACTCACCATCATTCCAGCTGTTGACCAGTAGCTAGTCGGACCTAGTTGTCTAAACGAGTCGTCGCGCAGTTTAGTTCACTCGCTGACCGCAACGAAATCAAATCGAATTCAAAGTCTTTTTTGGAGTTTAAAGCAAACAGTTAAGATATAAGAAAAAATAAACCAACTGAATTTTATTAAGAATTAATAAAACGAAGTTAATTGATTACAATAGTTAAAAAAAGTGATTGTCAGTAAACGACTCTTTTGAGACAAACGAAAGCGCTAGTGAAAGCTCATTCAAATTAATAAACGTGAAACATTTAAGCACTTACCTTTAGCATGGCAGATGAGAAAAAGGTAAAGAAATCCAAAAAGGCTGCCGCTGCTCCTGCCACTGGCACGGATGGTGCTGAGCCATCACCGCCAGCGGCAGACTCGGCACCACTTGAAGCGCCGCCAGTCGTCGAAAATGGCACAGCAGTTACCGAAAATGGTATTGCCAATGCAGCTGATGCCACACCTGAAACAACCGAAACACCTGCACCGATCGACGAGGCAGCATCCAACACCAACACCACCGCCACCTCTGTCTCGGCCGCTACACCGCTCGAAAATGAAAAATTATCTACTGATATTAAAACACCATCTGTTCCTTTTGATTCATTCGAATTACAGCGTCTGGAAGAGAAGGCCAAGAAGGCTGAGGAATTGCATGCCGCTGAAGTGAAGGTACGCAAGGAATTGGAAGCTCTCAACTCTAAGTTGTTGGCCGAAAAGACTGCCCTCTTGGAATCGCTGTCCGGTGAGAAGGGTCAATTGCAAGACTTCCAGGAGAGGACCAACAAGTTGACTGCCCAGAAGAACGACCTCGAAAATCAATTGCGCGTAAGTAAAAATATTAAATGAAAATATTTTTTTATATATACGTACATACATATTGTGAATGACCCTGAGAGCTTTGGCTCGAAGAAGATCGAAAGATGTTAAGGGAAATATTTAGCATCTGTTGAGTCACACGAAAAAAAAACATTAGATCACGAAAAGATGTGCTCCACAAGGAGAATCAGTAAAGCCAATTTTTTGTTTGAGTAAAAGCTTCAAAGCGATCTTTGTTCTAACACAAATCTTCAGTAGTAAAAATACTAGTATTAATGATCTGCTCATGATAGTTTTATTAAATTAAAAAGGAATAGAGTAGAAAATCAACTAAAGATGACTTTCAGTTTTTCACACTTTGAATGTATTTTTTGCAGTCATCCATTATTCCTATAGTTTAACTGCACTTAAAGTTCAAATATTGTTACAAATTTTCACTGCCTCTTTTTATCCGAAAATCGCTCTGTTTCTATCACTAATGAGCAATAATCTCATTGATCTGCCTCGTTTAACTTTTGGCTCATTCTATTAGATCCACTTACCTGGTCAGAGCTGATTTGAAATAATTTGAGTATATATATGTACATACATACATACATTCGTATATATGTATGTAAGTATGTTTGCATTCATACACACTTTCACGTAAACAATACTCAAGGCGATGTTCATTAAATTTGCCAGGCCACCATCTTTCCGAATGTTGATCGCCATTCTATTGTAAACACTTGGCGATCCTCATCAAATTATTGCAATTTCGCGAATCACATGCAGCCGTGGTTCATTAAGAGTGGCCATCAAGCACCATAAACGAACGCAAACACAAATTGCAAATCGCAAATCAATAACATCAACAACATCAACAGTCACAGGCATTGCAAATTAATCACCACTCTGGTATTTGTATGGTGGATTTGCACATGCCGCAATAGATCACAGCTGCAAAAAGCTAACCGCAAAAAAAAACCAATGAAACGTAAGAAATCTTCCTCGGAGTGTGTACTCTATTTTTAGAAGCATTTTAAAATTTTTGATTCAGTGAGAGCATTCAAACGCTACATTTGTGCGTTGCGCTAAAAATAGCTGCTTCTCTTACGCCAGCTTAACAGTAGAGTGATCGTTAAACGATAGCGTATTATTTATATAAGTGTTCAAATCAAATTGTAATTGCAATGGATATTTACTTTAACAAAAAAATTAAGAAAAGATTTTTAACATTTATTTTTTTGCTTCGTTCGCTTTTACTCTTCACAGGATATCCAAGATCGTCTGAGTCAAGAGGAAGATGCCCGCAACCAACTGTTCCAACAGAAGAAGAAGGCTGACCAAGAAATCTCTGGCCTGAAGAAGGATATTGAGGATCTCGAATTGAGCGTCCAGAAGGCCGAACAGGATAAGGCCACCAAGGATCACCAGATCCGCAACTTGAACGATGAGATCGCTCACCAAGATGAACTCATCAACAAGTTGAACAAAGAAAAGAAAATGCAAGGTGAGAGCAACCAGAAGACTGGTGAGGAGCTCCAAGCCGCCGAGGACAAGATCAATCACTTGAACAAGGTCAAGGCTAAGCTTGAACAGACCCTCGATGAATTGGAGGATTCATTGGAGCGTGAGAAGAAATTGCGTGGTGATATTGAGAAGGGCAAGCGCAAGGTTGAGGGTGATTTGAAACTTACCCAGGAAGCCGTCGCTGACTTGGAACGCAACAAGAAGGAATTGGAACAGACCATCCAACGCAAGGACAAGGAATTGTCTTCGATCACCGCCAAATTGGAAGACGAACAGGTCGGTGTTAGCAAACACCAACGCCAGATCAAGGAATTGCAGGCCCGCATCGAAGAATTGGAAGAGGAAGTTGAGGCTGAGCGTCAAGCTCGCGCCAAGGCTGAGAAACAACGTGCTGATTTGGCCCGCGAATTGGAGGAATTGGGTGAGCGTCTGGAGGAAGCCGGTGGCGCCACCTCTGCTCAAATTGAACTCAACAAGAAGCGTGAAGCCGAACTCAGCAAATTGCGTCGCGATTTGGAGGAAGCCAACATCCAGCACGAATCAACCTTGGCTAACTTGCGCAAGAAGCACAACGATGCTGTTGCTGAGATGGCCGAACAAGTTGATCAGCTCAATAAGTTGAAGGCTAAGTAAGTATTAGTAATTGTATGTATGTTATTTTCGAGATGTTTTGTTTCCAGCAGTCGTACCATTCGCCTTTAGTGTCCTACATATGTATGTGTATCAACGTGAAGATCGTCTGCGATAATGTGTTGTTCGAATTATTGTTTTTGTTGTATTCGTTTGAACAATTTTTTGAGAATTCGTTAATAATTATTAATTTCTTGTAATGCAATACAGGGCTGAACACGATCGCCAAACCTGCCACAATGAGTTGAATCAAACTCGCTCCGCCTGCGATCAACTGGCTCGCGATAAGGTAATAGTCGGAAATGTAAAAAAACAAAAAGCAAAATGGCATAAACCCACTACTACCCATGCCTACACATATTGCACTATTGCCAAATATATCTCCAACAACAATTACATATACTCCAGACACATATACAATGTTCGCATGCGATTGAACACTATTTAGAAATGAAAATAATGATAACTCTGTCAGCATTTCGAAGCAGATTCTGCTAACAAGGCCTCTTGAAGGTAGTCGGCGAACGTTTCCTATTTTTAGACTCGCGTGCGCTCTGCAACGGAAGTAATACTCTCTCTCTCTCTCTCTCTCTCTTACTATATATATATTCATATCTTGAACTTTGATTCCCATACACAACTTAACACAACGCTAACCATATCCAAATCTACTCTATTATTCACATAATCCAGGGCTGAGAAGGAGAAGAATGAATACTACGCTCAGTTGAATGACCTCCGCCTCGGTGTTGACCACCTTTCCAACGAGAAGGTATACACATTTAAGGATATATATTGAAAGTTTTTGTTGTACGCATTGCTGCTGCTGTAATTACGCTGAAATTGTCAATTGTAAATTTTCTAGTAGATTTGCTTTTTTTATTGTTTTTACACCAACTTTAGCGCTTAGAGACGACAGCGTACTCGAGAAAGTAAGGATGCTACAATCCCTACTTTCCCAGTTGTGCGCAAAGATTTACCAATTTAAATTTAAGAGAAACTGTTAATACGATCATGCCTCTAAAGCAGCATTGATCGCTTAATTCAGTGTGAAAGTAATTTTGTAGATATTGCCTTATGCCGAAAGCACCGTACCTCTAACTCACCTTTTTTATAAGAAAAATGCGCCACTACTAATTGTACAGTACACACAAAACCATTTTACACTTTTCGAAAATGAATGCATTTCTTGTTTAGCATAAAAACTAATATATTATATTTCTCTCATCGCTGCTACCCAGGCTGCCCAAGAAAAGATTGCCAAGCAATTGCAACACACTTTGAATGAAGTGCAAGGCAAATTGGACGAAACCAACCGCACTCTCAACGACTTCGATGCTTCCAAAAAGAAGCTGTCGATCGAAAACTCCGATTTGTTGCGTCAATTGGAAGAAGCCGAATCGCAGGTGTCGCAATTGTCCAAGATCAAGATCTCCTTGACCACTCAATTGGAGGATACCAAACGCTTGGCCGACGAAGAATCCCGCGAACGTGCCACCCTCTTGGGCAAGTTCCGCAATTTGGAACACGACCTGGACAATCTGCGCGAGCAGGTTGAAGAGGAAGCAGAAGGCAAGGCTGATTTGCAACGTCAACTTAGCAAATCCAACGCTGAGGCTCAAGTATGGCGTAGCAAATACGAATCTGACGGTGTTGCTCGCTCTGAGGAATTGGAGGAAGCCAAGAGGAAGTTGCAAGCTCGCTTGGCTGAGGCTGAGGAAACTATCGAATCACTCAACCAGAAATGCATTGGCCTCGAAAAGACCAAGCAACGTTTGTCTACCGAAGTTGAAGACTTACAATTGGAAGTCGACCGTGCCAACGCTATTGCCAACGCTGCTGAGAAGAAACAGAAGGCCTTCGACAAGATCATTGGCGAATGGAAACTCAAGGTTGATGACTTGGCTGCTGAATTGGATGCTTCACAGAAGGAATGCCGCAACTACTCCACCGAATTGTTCCGTCTTAAGGGTGCCTATGAAGAAGGCCAGGAGCAATTGGAAGCTGTTCGTCGTGAGAACAAGAATCTTGCCGATGAAGTTAAGGATCTGCTCGACCAGATTGGCGAAGGTGGTCGCAACATCCATGAAATCGAAAAGGCACGTAAACGCTTGGAAGCCGAAAAGGATGAACTCCAAGCCGCCCTCGAGGAAGCCGAAGCTGCTCTTGAACAGGAAGAAAACAAGGTATTGCGCGCTCAATTGGAATTGTCGCAAGTTCGTCAAGAAATCGATCGCCGCATCCAAGAGAAGGAAGAGGAATTCGAAAACACCCGCAAGAATCACCAACGCGCACTCGACTCCATGCAAGCCTCCCTCGAAGCCGAAGCCAAGGGCAAGGCTGAGGCCCTGCGCATGAAGAAGAAGTTGGAAGCCGATATCAACGAGCTGGAAATTGCCCTGGATCATGCCAACAAGGTATAGTACAAACGAACAACCACAAAGTAACAAATACAATTTATTTACTCATTTCCGATTACATTTCAGGCTAACGCCGAGGCCCAGAAGAACATCAAACGCTACCAGCAACAGCTTAAGGATATCCAGACTGCGCTTGAAGAAGAACAGAGAGCCCGCGACGATGCCCGCGAACAATTGGGCATCTCCGAGCGCCGCGCCAACGCCCTCCAGAACGAACTCGAGGAATCACGCACTCTGCTCGAACAAGCCGATCGCGGCCGTCGCCAAGCCGAACAGGAATTGGCCGATGCCCACGAACAACTCAACGAAGTTTCCGCCCAGAACGCTTCCATCTCTGCTGCCAAGAGGAAATTGGAATCCGAACTGCAAACACTCCACTCCGATTTGGATGAGCTGCTGAACGAAGCCAAGAACTCCGAAGAGAAGGCCAAGAAGGCTATGGTTGATGCTGCCCGTCTCGCCGATGAACTCCGCGCTGAACAAGATCACGCACAGACTCAAGAGAAACTCCGCAAGGCCCTGGAACAACAAATCAAGGAATTGCAAGTCCGTTTGGATGAGGCTGAAGCCAACGCACTGAAGGGTGGCAAGAAGGCCATTCAGAAATTGGAACAACGTGTCCGCGAATTGGAGAACGAATTAGACGGTGAACAGAGAAGACATGCTGATGCCCAGAAGAATCTGCGCAAATCTGAACGTCGCATTAAGGAGTTGAGCTTCCAGTCTGAGGAAGACCGCAAGAACCATGAACGCATGCAAGACTTGGTCGACAAACTGCAACAGAAGATCAAGACATACAAGAGGCAAATCGAAGAAGCCGAAGAAATCGCTGCCCTCAACTTGGCCAAATTCCGCAAGGCACAGCAAGAACTCGAGGAAGCTGAGGAACGCGCTGACTTGGCCGAACAGGCTATCAGCAAATTCCGCGCCAAGGGACGTGCCGGTTCAGTTGGACGTGGTGCCAGCCCAGCGGTAAGTTTAGTGCAATGAATTCACCTCTGACTTATTTAATTATATTACTTAACTTTATTATTTTTATCGCTTTGGAACAAATTTTTACTTTGCAAATTTCTTATAGTTTATTTATTGACTTGTTTTATTATTTTTATTATTCTCCCCTCGATTCATGCGCTCGGTTAGAATTAAATACGGCACAGCCAATGGTCCAACAGTACAGTGGTGGTGCCATCAGACCACAACATATGAGAAAAAAATGCAAAGAGAATTGTAGTTCATAAGCAGCCAAAAACAGAAAGTTTAAAAAATTATTTATATGAAAAAAAAAAAAACAAATACGCCATGCAACATTCAATTTATTTTTCATCATCACAAAACATGATAGAGAAGTGTAGTTGAATCAGAGACATCGATACATCGTTGCCTCGATATTTCACAAAAAAATCAAAAAAGCTGAAAAAATATTTAAAAAGCAACAAAAAAAATCTTAAAAACTCTACTTTTTTATTATATATGTATGTGTAAACTGTAGCCGACAGCGTCAAAGGGTGGCCGCCAGAATGCGCTGGACCAATAATTACTTCTCATTACATTTGTAAGTGAACGATAAGCGACCCTTTGTTGTTCCCTCTAAAAAAAAAAAACAAATCAAACAAAAACCGTTCTCTATAGGAGTAACGGCACAGTCATACCGTTTGTCATACATACACATACATATAAAGTGATTCAGTACTCACTCATAGCGCCAACCTGATGTTTGACGATTTTTCACAAGAATATTTGCACTGCACTGCACGATATCATCAGCATCAACTAGCAAATACAAATCAAGAAAAAATGCATTAGAATAAGTGAATACATATGTATGTACAAATGTATCTACATATGTATGTAGCTCAACATTATTTTCATCAAATTTATTTGGTAGTCTCTTACCCATCCACGGTCTTGATTTACATACCACATACATACGTACATACAAGCAACGGTACATACTCGTACTTAGATACTCGTATACCCAGTCAGTCCCAGCAAATTGATTACCCGCATTTTAAATATTGTTTTATGGTTTTATTGAGCTTCCTACTGAACAATATTTATTATACTCACCATATCCAAACTTCACGACTACATTCATATACCTACATACATATACATATAGTACATAGTATATACGTTTTTTTTTACTAGCAACTTACATACATATACTAAATATGCTCTCTCTATTTCTCTCCCTCCTCGCGCTCTCAATAGCCCCGAGCGATGTCCGTACGGCCACAACTCGACGGATTGGCTTTCCCACCAAGATTCGACCTTGCTCCAGAACACGAATTCTAAATGCCATTTATATTCTTCGTTTTAAAAAAAAATTATTTTAAATAATATTTCATAATTATTTGTTATGTTTAATTTAATTTAAACTATTTACAATACTTTTTTGTTTAATTAATTTAAATTAAAAAAAAAACATGTATAATTCGAACGACGGGAGGAATATGCACTTAGGCAAAAAATCTCTTAAAAATAAAAATAAAAAAACACAAAAACAAACAAATGTAAAAGAAAAAATACACAAACACGTAAAAAACAAACATTAGCATAAGCTCAAACCGATGACGATGATGTTGTTGTAAGTCAACTATGTTGTAGAGTCTAGGCGCGATAAATCGGAAATGAACTGCATGTTGCTTTTCGCAACGGTGTACGAAAGTCAGTCCAGCCCAGATTGTATTTAATTTTTGCTTTTACACAAATAATGACTTTTAATTACCAAAAAGAAAGTGTTACGAAAAACCACATGCGATTTGTAAAAATTAACCTAAATGAGACAAAAAAAAAATACTAATAACAAGAAAGGAAAATTATTGTACGAATCAAGTTGAAGTAAAAGAGTGAGAGGGGATCGAAATAGCCGTTAAAATTGTATGTAGTTTTTAAGAACACAAACGCGAGCGCGCACACTCGAAGGCGAATGATGAATGAAATGGAGAGCCAATGCAGCCGAGAAGCGTATTTTACACACATGCGACCATGCACACACTCTCATAATGGCAGAGCTTATGTTTACTGTTACTTTTTTAATAAATCTGAAAGTACTTAATATTAAATTTAAAGATAAAAGTATACAAAAAAGGAACAAAATAAATGTAAATCAATAAAAAAAAAATCAAAAACAAAAACCTATCTTTTAATTGATATAACATGTGAAAGGGTTACTTGGTGTTCTACTAGGGTTTGTGACATAGATATATATGCGAAATCGTCCTCTGTGAAGCATTGTAGAAGATCGCTCTTCCCCTTTCAATTAAGACAAGGCGCAGCTGCCATAGTTGCGATCCAAGAACCGCGACCGAGCAGTATTAGTATATCAGATATCAGGACGAAGAATTTAAAATAATATACCTTTGTAGGCATTTATGCTCTTTAGGAAAAACAAACATAGTTTTGACCAGATTGCAGCTATGAATACGGTCTAAGAGAGGGATATTCCAGCAGAGGTATATTCTTCCTGATGCAAATTCTCATCTCATACATATGAAAGAGCAGCTTGGCTACAAGAGGTGAGCCACTATTTGATTTCACTATAATCGTAAGCGTGTACTAACCATCCCAAAATAGTGCCCTTTAAAACCTTGATCGATGAGCAGCGACTTGTCACTTAGCCTTCCCATTTATGCTTAATTTCCTCAAGGTATCACCCTATAGGGGCCTCCGGAGTTGTTCTGTTATTGTTTGGTTCATATTTGTGCGATATGGGTGGATAGGGTGTGCCTGGTGGAACGTTCTGTACACGCAAAATAATTTTAGATTTTAATTTACATAAACATATACACATTCTCGTACATGATTACTAATACGGATAGAACTATATTTTTCACACAAAAATCCATAAGATAACAAAATCATATAACTTAAAACTTTATAAAACTTATAGATAACTTTAAAACAAATTTGTTCAATGAAAAACTCAAACGAGTAAACTTTAACAAAAACCGCGTTCACGTGTTAACGTAACTTAGGTTTACATTTAATTTTATTTTATTGAAAATGCTCTGAGGTCGTTTGATCCATTCGATTAACTGAAATTGTTACAACTTTTCTTAATTTTTAGAACCCGGTGGTTTTGTATTTAGTTTGGTGCGCAACAATTGCTTATGCTGACCCAGTATATGTTGCAAATGATTGCATTCGCGCAATTCACCTTTAAATTGGTCTAAAGTCTGATAGAGCACTGGGTAGAGTTGTGGCAGGATGCCGTGATCCAAAGTGGGGAACAAATGATGCAAAATGTGATCACCGAAATGAGTCAACACCAAGAATTGTGAACCTTTCAGGTCACCGCGATCGATAATGGTGTCCACTTGGAAGAGTCCCCAGTCCCGATCTTCACGATTGGTATCACCTTCATGATATATCTTTGGATCATGATGAGCAGCATTCAAGCCAATAACGCAGAAAGCAAAACTGGCAATGGTGGTGATGAACAGCCACTGACGCAGACACAAAAACATCGACAGATCGGAGAAGAGGAAGATGGCGAGCGGTATGCTGAGCGGCAGAATATCGTGCCAATACATGGCGTTGCTGTAACGCAGTGAGTAAACGATTCTAAAAATAGAAAAGTGAACATTTCAACTAATCGGCAACAAGTAAACCTTGCCAGGCATACCTAGTCGCTAACTGGAATGGAAAAGCTATGCAGTATGTTATTGGCTCTGTGACGATGGAGAGATAACGCATGAGTTTGCTTTTAATATAAGGATTAGGCACCCAGCAAACTAATGGCTCGAACATCGATAACTCCAAGTCGAAGTATGAATTCGGATAGATGTGATGAGAAAGTGCATGCGATATGCGCCACGAACTGAAATTCATCATGCTCAGATTGAATGTGTACATTCGCCAATTATCACGCCTATGAAAGTAGTTATGAGCTACATTTGTATTCCAACAGAGCGCCGTTCCAGCAAGAGCCAGGAAGAGCAGACTTTTCAAGCGCGCGCTAAGGACGGCGAAAATAAAGATGGACACAAGCAAAGAGAGGTGAATCAACTGAAAATGAAAATAATACACTTTTTATAAGCTCTCCTTTTGCTCTTCCCCTCCAGCAAAATTACATCACTTTTCGTCTTAGGTCTGTTATCCACAGTTGTCAGCTGCTCGCGCACTCGTTCACGCAGTGTCTTATAGAAACCATCTTCGTGTAGAGTGAGCGTGTAGATGCGTGGGTTTTTAGCATCGCGTACTTTATATTTTTCGATCAATTTATGTGGCCATTTAGAGATGTGATGGGCTTCAAATGCCTCGGTGATATCGGTGCCCTGTGTGAAAATGCGTAGGAACGTATGTATTTATTTATTTAATTTATAATTCATCTTTGATAATACATTGATTTTGGACTTTCTAGCTTACCTTCGATGCAACTAACCAAAATTCACCACCCGGATGTTTTTTAATGAAGTCTGTAAAATCGTAAATACCATCATATATTCGCCAGAGGCCTTCAGCTTCATCGTCACTCTGCTTGCCAAAGAGCCAGCTGTGGGTAGAAAAGTGCTTAACTAAGTTAAATTATTTGTATAAAAACAAAAGGAGATTTCATCTGGTTAATTTGAAGGACTATAGAAATAAGTTTTCAAGGACTCTGGAACATAGAAATAGTATTTGACGCGTACATTATGTAGATCAACGATTGGTCGAGCTTGTTTCTGTTTGTGATTCTTACTCCAAAACTGCGCAACCAACAATTTTATGGCGACATAACCTCACAACTGGGTATACAATTGTTCAGTTCATATCAACTCTCAAATTTCATTGAGCGGGTGGCAATATTTTAATCATGAGTATTTATGTTAATCCCATTTATTTATTATATTACTACACAGCAACAATATGATATTATTAACATAAATTGAAATTTTAATTCAACTTGCTGTTTAGATTGACTATTTTCTTGATAATTATAATCGTATGCACGCAATAAATTGAGTGTCGAGACGTTACGTAAGGTTTTTCATTGCAAAACTGCGCTCTGTAGTTAGCGTTTCCCTGTCAAGTTGTATAAGAAAGCAATTGTTATATGTAAAGGGTTTTCCAATAGGGATGTTATGTGTCGTTTCGGCCATTTTTAATATATCATGATCTGTCATTTTTTTTATTGTATTTAATCAAGGAAAGATATACGCAAGAACAACGTTAACAAATTATTCAATTTTATTATCAAAATAATCGTTCCAATTCAATTGCAACTTTTTTAAGAAAATCATTTTCTCCGATGAGGCTCAATTTCATTTGAGTGGTGCGGTAAATAAACAAAACTAAATTGACAGTTTGATGTGGTTTTTGGTCTGGTGGAATCATCGGTCCGTACTTCTTTCGAAACGAAGCTGGTGACACCGTTACTGTCAATGGAGAGTGGTATAGATCGATGATAACCAACTTTTTATGGCCGAAATTGAAAGAAGTTGATCTTGACAACATCTGGTTCCAACAAGACGGGGCTACGTGCCACACAGGCCACGTGCAACAACCGAATTATTTCGAAAAAAGTTTGGAGTTTCGATTATTTCAAGAAATTGTGGCATTAAAGTTGTGATTTAACACCATTAGACTACTTCTTGTGGGGTTATTTGAAGTCATTGGTCTTTAGCAATAAACCAGACTCTCTTCCAGCTTTAAAAGTCAATATTAAACGTGCTATTTATGACATACGACTTGATTTAGTGAATTCGTTCATAGAATTCGTTCCTGCATAAGAAGTCGTGGAGGCCATTTGAATGATGTTATATTCAGAACTTAATTGTATCGATTGTACTTCACATTAAATAAAAAACATTTGAATTTTCTTAACATGTAGTGTGTTTTTTTTTTTTAAAGAAATCATATCACTCTTATTGGAAAACCCTTTATATGATTGTTTCCTTTTGTTACATACTCGAAGTTTTAACTGGGTGATAAGATGTAGAGCTACAAACTTTAATACGCTATTCGCATATAATAATCAACGAAAGTAATAATATAACAACTGCACGGTACTTCTTGGCATTTGCTTTCATAAAATAATAAATTTGTGTAACAAATTACATTAATGAAGCTTTAAATAGAACCAAGTATTGAAATCATTCTGACCCTTCGATAAACCACATGTACAGAAATAGACTCGTGTCAAATTTATGGCGTGAAGTATTCAAATATTATAAATTTCTATATTGTATACATTTAATTTTTTATTAATTAGGAATAAAGCGAGTAATTAGAAAAATAAATATATACTTATACATACACACATGTATACACATGCACCCAATAAAAAAAAAAAATAATTGCACCACGTATTTTTTTACAATTTATTTTTCTTCGATTTTATTTTCACTATTATGCGATTAAAATATATTTCATTATCTAATGAAAACAGTGTGACTCCAACTTTCAAGTTAAAAATTTTTTTTTTAAACCATAATTAGAATTTTCAAAATTTTCTTTGGATGTATATCGTCATATATGTATGTATGGTGCGGTTATAACTATGAGATTGTGTGTATGGCTGTATAAATCAGTTGCGATTTATGTACGTACAAATAGATAGATAGAATAAAATTGAGTTCGTTACAGTAGCTTAACCACTAACTTTTAAGGTTTGTATAGAAATCTCCTTGATAACGCAAAATGAAAACAGTTCACTTTCCTAATAAAGTATAAAGTTATACAGTGTTCAAAGTCTGTTTGTATATATGTAGTCTTAGAACAGCACTTCTAAATGAAGTACGACTCCTTTTTCAGGGAAGTGAAAATTGTAGACTAAGACTGTTACCAAAATTGAACTTTTCCTTCGATTTTTGGGGTAATCGAGGATAAATCTACATACAAATTACGCTTAAAATTAAAGAATAGTTTTGTTTGGTCGCCACAACTTTGTAAGTTCGTAAAAAGCAGCTTTAGGAGCCATACAAACGTAGTAAAATTCAACTATGTACTTAAATTCAACTATGTTTTAACAGTTTGAACACCACTTTGCTTTCACTTTGTCTTTGTGCCACTCACCCATTGGTCGTAATAAGCTTTGAATTCCTATACGAAGGGAATTTCGTTGCAATTCCCGATTGCTTCCAAGTTTCTATAACCATTTTTTGTTTTAATTACTTAATATCCTCTTGAAATACTGCAAGGATGTACCATATGTATTTACACTCACTCTACTGTCACGATCAAAACTGTACCGAACGATCTTTTAAACCGACCCGAACCCAACTGAATGCAGATTGCTTTCACTTGCACCGTTTTAAGTCTTTGTTCTCGCATTCGGCGACGATAATGACAGGCGATTTCTTATCAATGATTTGCAACAAATAAACATGTATGTATGTATGTGCACATTTGTTTATTTGCATAATTCTATTCAGTGTCTGATGTGACATCTTGTGAATGATGCTGAGTGGCGCTTATCAAAATTTCGTTTTACCTTGTTTGTATACATATACGAGTACAGATGTACATACAAACATACATACGTTAAAGGGTAAGCACATATGTATGTAGGAATTAACAATTAATAAAGGTTCATATGTTGTCATTTAACTAATAACAATTTAAAGTATTTTTTATATTTAAGATTGATTTTTTATTCAAAAAAGTAAGTCCAAATATGCACGTCAAAGCTAATAGCAAAGCGAATACCAATTTATTAATTTTTCTTTTAGTAATGATGGAACATATTTTTAGTCTTTATTTTATTCAAAAAAAAATAACAGATGTTCACTCTTGTACCAATCGGTTTTTTATTTATATTTATATCTTGCCAAAAGTTATTTTAACTAAACAATATCGCTTATGTCGGTCTGCTAATTTGAAAGGATTCGCTTTCAATTAATTTCGCTTAGAATATTTCCGATTTCATGTAAAATTCATTGTTTGTTTGTCAAAACTCAGCAGCCCGTGAGAGCTTACATTCAAATAAGCTGCAGTGATAAGCAATATTGATTATAAAACCACATTTAACAAAAACAATATACAAATGACTAAATATAATTCACAAATAGTAGCTGTCAATCTAAGTGTAAAAATGAATCGGTGAAAATTGTGTTTTCATGGAAAATATGCATAGAATGACTAAGCCAATCGTAGTTACAAATAATCAAATGAAGGTCAATCAGAAATAAATGCGCAACCATTCAGTAATAAAGATCATTTTCATTGAGGGGAGGTTTTAATAATAAAATATTAAAAATACTTACTAACGCGATCGAAGGTGTTTACACTGCTTGCTGTGCCGAAATGTGATCACTGTTGGAAAAAAATAATTCTATAATTTCATAATTCAGGCGCTGCTTGAATTTTCTAATGATTGTTACATGGTTTCACAAGTATTTTTTAATGACCGTGGGGTTATTTATGGGTTAATTTAGAAATATTTAAAGCAGTTTTTTTAGAAAACTGTTTTGCCAAAAACTTTAGAAATTTCAGTTTTTAACCAGATTTCTGTATCTTACAAAAGCAAGAAATTATTCCGCCTAAAACCCTAGACACCCGATTTGATGCAAATATAAATTATATAATTTTCGGGTGTATGAATTAGCCCCCACTGAATTAACCCCCACCGGGCAAAATGACTTAAGCCCCACCAATTTCTCAGTGAATCTTTCCCCACCAAAAATGACAGAATCCCCACGAAAAAAAATGAATTAAACCCCACGAAAATGATTTTATCCCCACCAATCAAAATGAATTAAGCCCCACCAAACGTGGGGGTTCTTACATGACAGAATCCCCACTAAAAAAAAATGAATTGATCCCCACGAAAATGACTTTAGCCCCACTTTCCGCCATTTTTAATTTTGTTGTAAAATTGGTGGGGCTTAAGTCATTTTGCCCGGTGGGGGTTAATTCAGTGGGGGCTAATTCATACAACCTAATTTTCATACTGCTTGAAAGAAAAATCTATACAAACAAACAAATATTTGGTATTAGTTTTAGCAACATGAAAATCATTAGACTTTAAAAAAGTTAAAATAGTTGTCGATGTTCAGCTAAACATTAATAAACAATAAGAAATAATAGTTTTTCCAAATGAAAAATCATATTTTGTAGTCAGGTATTCACTTAACTTAAACATTATTAACTGTTTTTAACGATTATTTTATTTAGTTTTAAACTTTTTACGTAATTGTTATTAGGTTATTAGTTACGAAGTCATTTCTCCTAAAAATAAAACTCCATATAATTTGCAAAACAAAAAATTAATAAATATTTGCATACTTTTTTATAACAGGTGGTCGCCAAGCCAAATAAAAAAAATTTTAAATATAATGTCCAAGTTCAAAAAAAACCATCACCATAAATCGCATATTTTAAAAAAGTCTCAAAAATACAATACAAATTACTACGAGAAAAAATATTTTTTGGAAAACTCTGATATTTATTTTGGTAAATAAGCGTATGTAAACTTATTTTGTCATCAAGGTTGATTTGCAATTTATATAGTATTTTTTTACATAAATAAAAGATGCTTGAATTTAGCTTAACTTTCCCACATACATACATACATGTACACAGATACTCATACCAAATATTGCATTGAAACGTTACAATTATTAAAATATTGTATACTTAAGAGCGAGTTTTATATACAAAAAGAATGAAAACCGGATTTTTTATTTACTTAGAAAAGCATATGTATACTCGTATGTATGTATGTAAGAGAGCAACGGACTTGTAGAGATAATTAATTACACACACTCATGCGGCTCTCGACATGCATATTAATAATTAACCCTTGGAGAGTATGTGCGTACCAAGAAAAGCGGAATTTTAAAATGAAAAAGTCGCACAGGTAAATTTGCATTTATAACTTGGCGTATTAAAACTCATCTAAAGTGATCATATAACGCACATTCTCTTAACTGGGAATGCACATTTAGAAAACGCAAAAAAACAGTACAGTCTACATAGTGTTTCGAGTGTGTTTTAGTTTAAGTGTAATATTGCGATAATTTGCGAAAAAAGTCAAAAGAATTCAGTACGGCAATGATGAAACTAAACGTCATTTTTTTTTGTTGACAGTGTACCCAAGACAAATTATTTTAAGAAATCTCATTTGAAACTACGTTTACCACTAACCTTGTCTTCAAGACTTTATAGTAAAATTAATTTTTGTGGAACATTTTAACCCAAAATTTTCCACTTTTATGGATCATTTTGACCCTTATTTTGAAAATTTTTTTTTTATTAAAACTTTAAGGTTGAAACCAAATGATGTATATGCTTTGGATTAGTTTAAAGTATTCATTGAAAAAATTGTAGGTAAGAAATTGAAAAAAAATAATAATTAATTTAATTTCTCTCAAATTGGCCTTTGTGGTCGAGTGGGTAGCGGTGCGTGCTATCACTCGATATGCCATTGCAAGTAAAATCTTATCATAGAAAAAGTTTTGTTTTTAAAAGCGACAAATTAATAAAAAAATATAATAATACAAATCTTTTAGATTATATAAAATTTGTAAACTTATTTTGTTTAGTCTCGTTCTCCCACATGGCGCACAATAAAAAAAAAATATCTCTCTAAATTTCATCTCAATCACTTGAATTTGAATGTTACCAGTTCAGAATACACTTAGTACTTAGTTGAAAAAAGGGCGTTGAAATTACTAAATAGTTCTTGTTATGGTGTATTCAAGTGTATATTCACACTTAGCATTACAATAAAATCTGAACTAAAGTATATATCATTTATACAATAGCTTTTAAATGATTTAAATTGTTTCGCAAAGTTGGGAGAAATTTTGTTGACCATTGTAGGTAAATAAAAAGTTCCCAATTTTTTGACCACTGCTGTACATTGCTGATTCTAAAGGTTATGCTTTGGACTCTTCAAGTTGCAATTAAATATATTAATTTAAATATCTATGAATTTCTATGTATTTGTATGGAATACAAATCATATAATTGAGCAAATAACCAAAACCGACTCAGTCAGCGTAGCGCAGTGTTTTAATCAAATCGTAAACGGACGGATTCTTAGCCCCACTTTTATTAATCGCTTGTCTGATACGATTGCCGCTCAACCCATCAACTTGCTCGTTCATACTCGTACGCACATACATATATACTTTATGTAGGTTTATATTTTTAAACTTAAAATTTAATGAATGCAGTTGAAAAAAAACTCCAGTCAAAGAGAGTATGAAGTGACATCAGTGCGGTGCGTTTTTTGTCGCCTCCAAAATGCTTTGGGTGCGCTAAAACTAACAAAAGTGCGCTTCAGCCAACTGCCGGTGTTTAGTCAATAAAGAAGAACGCAATGACTCACACAGAACCGCGAACTGTAGTAAAGTAGAATGCGATACTCATTTGTTATTAACTCTTAATTGCTTTTATTTCGAGTCCGTTTTGAACAAACTGTTGTGATACTGATAGTGGCGAATCGCTGGCGTTGCCGCTGTAGTTGTCGCTTTTGATATCATTGCCGTCGACTGTTAAACTTCGCGAATTTGCAATTCTAATAAATATATATATTTAATATATGCATGTATGTGTATGTATGTATATGCCACGGAACATTTACTAGTTGACTTTGTTTTGTTTGTTTTAATAAAAAAAAATATACGAACGCACTTGCAAGTATAAAGCGGCCTTTATTGAAGTTAAATCGTGCATGGATTTTAATATATCTACATAAATCGCAAAGGATAGAGGTGCGTTCATTATTGCCAGTATATAGTGCAACGAACAACGCTTCCGTCATGACAAGGAGAAAGGTAACGAATGTGCAACAGGAAGACTGGATGTTGTCGAGTATAGTCAAGAAATATCCAGTTTATCGCGATTCGTTAATCAAGACTTGCGAAGGGTAAGTTTATGGGGGCTTTAGTGATTTTAAGTCTATTTACACTCCTTAAAGTATTTTAGAAGATGTTTGATATAAATCCGACGTTTAACCCTTTTTCGTCACATAAACATAGTCGCAAACATGTTGAAAAGTATATGAATACAATTTGCAGAATATTCCTGTTAATTATTTAAATATGAGTAAAACAAATTCAATTCAACTTTCAAAATACAGCGTTTTTTCACGAGAATATTTTCTGGGAAATTTTTGCTTTAAATAACTGTGAAAAAATTATAATTTTAGCGTATTTGTTTTGTCCTGTGTGCTGCGTTGGACCCAATACAGGTAAATTTAAAAATAGAGTAGTAATATTATTAACTATGAATGGCAGATTCAGGTTCAAAGCTGAAACAAACGCGAACTGCTAGTTCAGCTTTATTGAATTGCATTTAAAAATTTATTAAAAATACAAGCAATGCCATATACTAAAGAACCGCTCAAGACGTTCTAAAACCCAAAATCCCTTTCTATGCAGTACTTCTAAATACTATTACTCGGTGCAACCGTGACCGTAGAATAAATATTTAGAAGCACAACAAAGTAAACAAAGCAAATTTGCTATGAAGTAAAATATCGGTTTCTGCCAAAGAGCATAGCAGGTGCCAAAGAACAATGAGCGATCGTGAGTGACGCTAGTAACAAACGCACAACCCGACAAAATTGTAAAGTTTCTTAAAAATTTCGATCTTAAAAGATATGCAGTTGTGTAGCTCATACAACTATATTAAGGTGATTCGAAAGTTTCAAGTCGCTAAAACTGACAGCTGACATATATTTTTTCTCTTACAAATAAACTTAAAAAAAAGTTTTCTAAACAAATATTAGTATATCGTACATATGTTTATACATATGTACATATGTATAATGTTTGAAATTTTTGTTTTAAAATTTCAATTCATTATGTCATAATTATTGTTATTTAAAACAAATGCAAAAAATAACTTCACTTAAAATTGGGCCGATTGGTTACGTGTTTTATATGGTCAGTTTGATAACTAACTAAACGCGTAGGAAGAAAAATAAAAAAACACAAATAAAAACTTTTCATAAGCTGTTTTGATTTTTTTTATATTGCGTTCTATCCGTTTTAAAAAAAGTAACTTTTCCTGAGTCAACCCAGTGACTTAAAAACGGGTACATTTTATAGAGGGTGACATACATATTTTGTTGCTATTTATACAAGAAATATATACAACTTGTAATATCTATAAATAATAAACGTTCACGACACTCGATGCTTATATTTTATTAGGCACATTCTTCCACTCCCGGATTGGACGCCCTTGCGTATGAGTGACAAAAGTTCTTGGATAAAATCTCAAGTTGTTCTATACTCGTAGTACATCGATATTTATAAGATCAATGGCTATTTTTAGATAATGGTGATTTAAATGGAATGTTATTTAAATTTTTTTAAAGTAAAATTGGTTTTTGTTAACTTTTTTTAACTGATTTTTTTGCCATATTTTGGTGAATTAAACCAATGACACATAAAAGACATTAAATTATTAGCACAAAAATGCCAGACAAATAACTTAATTCCCCAAAAAGCACTTATTAATTTTATTACATATATACATATGGATGTAAGTGCTTGAATACGTATTGATTAAATATAATTCTTAAAAAATGTATCTGTTATTAAATTTTAATTAAAATAAAGATATAGAAAACCAGTTCTTTATGGCTTGACCGTTAAAGCAATCATCAACAACCTTCACCTTGTTATGAACGCTATCGTTATCAATCCGGTTTGCATTAATCTTTTGCTTCTAGCTTTGGCTTGATTTATGGCACACATTTTTAAGTTTTGATATATCTTTTCTATTATAGTTAATTACTGCACTTTTTGCAAATCAACAAAAAACATTCGCACAAAAAAGTTTACAAAAGTTTATACAACTGTAGTCAAAGGCATTTAGAGCGCAGTAATATCTTTATTACATATTGGGTATTATGTAGATAGATAGACGATGTTTGCCTTGACCAATGCGTTGGATTATGAAGAACGATTGTGTTCGTAGAGAAGCAAGCAGTTACAAGCAGTTACACAAAGATGGAAAAAATAAAAAACAAAAGAATGAATAAAAGACAAAATTAATATAAAAATTTGTATATTATCTACTTTCGCTTGAGAAAGAGAGATATGTAAATAATAAAAATTGGGAAGCTGGAAGCAGAAATCTGAAATTTTTTAAAGATTAGAGACTACCATGTTGACCATTCATACAGTTTACGTTTCCTAAATATGATACAATTTTCGGAAGTTTACTCTACTTTGATTTTAGTAAGTGTTATTATAAATGAGAAAGTAGCTTACTGTTATCCTATATTTTATTTATCCGTACACCTACTCGTATGTGCTGTAAAACAAGCGTCCTTTGGTTCCAATGAAAAAACCATAAAAAATACCTTGTTCAAACAACAATACTTAAATGTGAACTTTGACACATACGAATCGCAATTTCCGCATTCGAGCTGATTTTTAATGCAACGATTTAAACCATTTCTTATACAATTTATGCAAATTGAAATTATGTGTTCTCATATTTCTGCAAAATTCGAAGAGAGGAATATTGGAATTGCTTTTTGATATGAAACTCTTCAGATATAAATTAGAAAAATTGAGAATATGTATCACTTTATGATCTCAGCTTCCTCATTCAACCATTTTCAACTAAGTGTCAATCCAAATTAATGGATGCCAAAAAAGCCAAATTCCTAAGCGTTACTTATGACAAGAAATTCAACAAGTTTAGCGCTAGGAGTAGATTTGGCATTTGGATTTCAACTCGAGTGAGTCATGAGATTTTAAACGGCGACTTTCGATGTTTTATGAGATTTTTCATGAATGTAGAATAGCTCGGAAGGGTATATACATACATATGTACATAACTGAAAACACTAATAAAGACAGTGATAACACAATAGGTCTTATATCTATAGCCTAAGCCACTAATATCCCCCAATTTCCCTAAATCCTTCGTGATCAAAGAGTTATTCGTTTCGAATAGAACAAAAATGTGCTCTGTTCAATTTTAACTGGAGAATTATATCGATTTTCTTTGTTTATTATTTTGAGGGATTAATGAGCGTCCAGCGCAGTGTCACTTAAAGACTGATGAGAAAACGTGGTGACCATACGAGAAAGAACTTTTTAGTAGCTTCTACTGTTTGGATCGCTTTCTTAATAACATTGGGTTGAACTGACATAATTTTGATTAGATCACAATTTTAACAATTATTGAGATACGGCCAACATTTTCACCTACAACCAAATGTCACTTACATATATTTAGAAAATTTAATTATTTTAATTTATAACTAATATTGTATTTATGCTTACATTATTTTGTCTCTACAGCTGGATTGCCGCAAAACAGAAGGACGATGAAGCCGAAGGCCTTTGGCGAATTCAAGATGAGCTCTACGATCTCACCGATTTTATATCGCGCCATCCAGGCGGCGCTTTCTGGCTAGAATGGACAAAGGGCACTGATATAACCGAAGCTTTTGAATCGCATCACATTTCAAAGAAACCCGAAGAAATGTTGAGCAAATTTCATGTGCGCACTGCACTAAAGCCGCGCAATTACAAGTTCACGCTGCACGATAATGGTTTCTACAAAGTGCTCAAGTCGCGCGTGCGCGAAAAATTGAAGGAAGTGGATTTTAGTCCAGCGAGAAACACAGATGTGGGTGATCCTTATAGTTGTTTAGTATGCATTCGAGCTTAAACTAACTTAATTCCTTTTCAATTTTTCACGCAGCTCATGCACTTCGGCCTCTTGTTGTCCACTTTTGCGTTCGCCTTCGCTTGCGCCTACAGCGGGAATGTAATATTTGAACTCTTTGCCGGACTATCACTGTCTTGGCTCACCATTGCTACGCATAACTACTTTCATCGCAAGGATAATTGGCAGATGTATACTTTTAATTTGTCCCTGATGAACTTTTGTAATTGGCGCGTTTTGCATGCCATGTCTCATCATGTATACCCGAACTCATTGTACGATCTTGAGATGTCGCTCTTCGAGCCGTATCTATGCTGGTGGCCAAACTCACAACGCCACACTAAGTTGTACCGCTTCGTCTCACTTTTCATACAGCCAACCGTTTACACACTCATATTTCCCTTCCAATTTATATTGAGGTAAGCACTGTCATCTGATTTCTGTGAAATTTTAACTACATTAACAATTTATTTAAAGAGTTGGAGTTTCTCTTCTTCATACGAATATTCTATTTTGGCATGACATAATCGGCTTTACGCTGCCGGTGTTCATGCTGCTTGTAGCACAGGTACCCATGCTGACTGTATTGAGACAATGGATGGTCATTATTGGACTAGCAAGCTTTATTTTCGGTATTATTGGTTTGAATGCTGCTCATCATGATCCGAAAATATTCCACGACGGCGATGCCCACCGAGAAGATCGAGATTGGGGTCTCTACCAATTGGACACAGTAATCGATCGCAGTGATATTAAGGGATCGCAGTTTTTGGTATTGACACATTTCGGCGAACATTTCTTGCATCATTTATTCCCCACCTTGGATCATGGCATTTTGCCACAACTATACCCGACACTCTATCAAACATTGGACGAGTACAAGGCACAGTTGCAGGAATGTACTGGGTTGCAGCACATCATTGGTCAGAATAAGCAGCTACTGCGAACGAAGCCAAACCCGATACCGCCGGGTAGTGCAACAAAAACCAAGCGTGGCTAGAGTTAGCGAATCTTCGTCATACTACTTATACGTATGTATATATATCAAAAAATCGTATTGTGATACTCATTACTTTTGTACATTAAAGGCTAACGGGGATATTTTCATGAATTGTAATTATAGCAATTATTTTAAATATAAATACATAAATTTAAATTTTGTACAAAGAAATTTTGAAGTTTTTTTGTATAAATAAGCATCAATAAATATTAATGATCACGAAGTAAGGTCTGTCTTATTGACAAGGGATGATGAAGAATCAACCAATCGAGAGGATAACAAGAGGTGCTAAAACTGGATTTTGTACCAAACGAAAAAAAAAAGAAAAACATTTAATGCTTTTATTTAGTTGACAAAATCAATTATTAAGTAATGGAGAGGAGGGGGGGGGGGGGGTTTGTGAGACACGGGGGGTCGTGAGAGACGCTCTTAGCACTAAATTGAGAAGTGCGCCATCTACCAATGACTGTCAAACTTCTTGCTCAGTTCGCATTGTCATTTTTATATGACTATTGTTGTAGTTGTTGGTGCGGATTCTTTGTATCTCTACTGATTACGACTTGAATTTTGTGTTTAAAAGTTTTATCGAACGTTTCCCTATGTAGTCTTTTCACACATGTTTCCAATCATTTTAACAAAGTATACAGGTGTAAAGCATTCGTCGGAAAGTAGCCTTCTGACACCCAAATAGAAATTTGCCTAAAAATTCAATGTATCCATGAAGCATTGCCCATTCTAAAACTTTAAATTGGGGGGTCGTGAGACAACCAGTTCAAAAGAGTTGCAGAAGAAAGAAAACAAGTAGAAAAAGCCAGCCAAAACATCAGCAGAAAAACGCGGTACGGTCAAAAAAATCTGGATGACGTGTCTCACAACCTCCCGAATACTATAAAAATCCATAAAAATCAACTTTTGTGCTAAAGCGCAAGATTGATACACCTTGATGAAACTCCAATGAAACCTAACTTTTTTTTAAGCATTGTTATGCGTATGCGGTATGCGCACAAAAACGTTTTTTATTCAACTTTTTGCGCAAAAACAAAACCCGTCTCAAAAACCCCGTTCTCCCCTATATTTTTATTTAAGTGAAACTTCTTTAGGGGATTAGTAACTCGAATATTGCGTCAAATGAAATGGTGCAAATGGAAATTTGTTAAAGACGACATTAAATAATTCTTATATTCACCATAGCTGAACCCTCTATAACTCAACTCGTCAAAATTGTAGTAACCAAACCTAAACTCCCCACATTATTATATTGAATGTAAGCTAATTTAAAAAAAAACTTTAAGTTTTCTTTAGCGAAACTTCTATAGCGACCGTAAAAAAATGAACGATTGAGTCGGAAATGGTGCATGTAGCAATAGTGAACAAACTGCGAGCAGACACACGTGCTTGTTTTTATCACCATATCTTAACGCACCAGTCCTTAACTCCGCATACTTTAATTCCTCACATTTAAACTTATTGCACTTAAGCTCTTAAACCCAAATTCAACCATATCTTTACTCACCAAACCTTTTCTCCTCCGAATTTTACTCACCGCACTATAACCTACCACACCTAAACACACCACACGTCAACCAAAGTCGGCTCATTTCATCACATCGAAATCCAATTAAATCGAATTAGATTTTGATATCAATCAACGAATATCGAATTCACTCCGATATGGTGAATAAGGCCGAGATACATATTTTGTTAGCGGAACGGAACTTGCACCTTCTCTGCTTCTAATATACGAGTATGTTACGTTCTTGGCTTGACTTCCCATCACCTTAACTCATTTCACCATGAGTTAACGAAGTTAGCTCAATTGTACTTTTTTTATAGATCTTAATATTTCATAATTTATGTTTAACCTTAAACTTAGCAAGCAGATATCCCAGGTTTTTCCTATTGAGAACTTAAAAGCTCACTTACGTTTATACTCAAACGAGCTGTGAATCACTCAATATGCGTTCTGTATACTTTCATGCATATTTTTTAAAGAATGTAATTTTTTTTGTCTGCATTCAAAAGTGTTTGCGAATACATACATACATACATACATATGAAGGTCCATATATACATTAAATAAATATGTAAATGAACTTTGAATTATTTAATACTATGAAGTATTTGTTTGTCTTTACAAGATCATAGCGCGCCAAACTATCTATGAATAAATTTGATAATGAAGATTATAAACATTTACAGATATTTACCAACATACATACATATGTACATATATATGTATGCAATTTACGAGCTTCTGTACGATAAAGTCTATGAATTTGCTTATTTAATAGCGTGCTGTTGGTGATAATGGACTTACATATTTAGATAGCGAAACCTTATTGCTCTTATATGTGTATACACATGCAAACATACATACGTACGGTAGTGGCCATATGATTTGCAATCAAAATCTAAATTATATGTTTATTTATTTATTTTAAATACAAAAACTTTTAATATTTCTTTTACTTAATGTATTATTGTAATTTTAATTGTAATAAATAAATAATTTATTTTAAAAAAATTTTAATTAAAATACAGCCCTCCTTATAAACGTAAGTTTGAAACTTTTTTGAATAAAAAAAAAAATGTTAGCCACATTTCAAACTTTTTTCAGAAATTTGTTTAACCGTTATAACAGTAGATTTTAAAGATTTTTTTTACTTACCGATACAGCAGTTTTCTTCCATATAAATTTTAATTGTATATTCATACTAGAAGACCTGGCGAACTTCGTCCCGCCGAAAATTTATTAGTAGTATATGAAATACGAACACCTAAATTTCGCATTCGTTTTCGTAGCTTCCTACTTTTCTTTATAGTTATAGCAGATTTTCCAAGTTAAATATTTCGTCGTCCCAGTTAAAATGTATATTTTTCGGTATATCTCGACTCCAGCGCTACGAAGCAAATAATTGGAGAAAATGAAATCCTATTTTTTATTATGCAAATAGAATACAACATGAATTCCATCAAAATCGGACTTTTATAAATAACTCGACTCCAGCGCCGCCTATTTGATAAATTTTTCGCAGAGACATTTTTCTTCCTCTTACTTATACCTATGTATATAGAATACTTTGTAAATAAACCGAAAACTCGGATTTTTTAATGCAACTTTTCGAAAGTTTTAAAATTTTGATATTGTTTCATTATTAACATAGGTTTTTTGTAAATATCTTCGGAACTACATAACCGATTTAAGAGTTTGATATCTCGTTTTGAAAAACATGACAACGGCTTTCAAAAAAAAAATAAAAATAAAATTTAAAAAAAGCCACGCCCCTTCGCCCGCAGACCGAAAATCAAAAATCAGACAGACACAGTGACACCCGCCTGAATATTCCAAAGAATCCCTGAAAATTTCATCAAAACATCCTGTTTTATATATATAAGATGTATAGCGTATTCTCGATGTTGCGTTACTACATAAATAAGATTAGAGTGGATACTTTGGCTCTGGTATTTATTAAAAATTACTTCTTAAATCGTATTTTAATGTACAGTCCCCACATATGTATGTATGTGTTGTATGGAAGCAAACGTGTCAAAAAAATTGTCAAAAATTATGGGTAATTTCTATCCACATTATTAAACTAAAAAAATACTTTGGTTTATATTGTTTTAGTTGCAGAACAAACTTATTAAAATAAAGTAAATAAATAAACATACAAAAGTGTAAAACAATATTATTTAGAATTTGGTTGCAAATCATATGGCCACCACTGTTCATACTCATACAATTAACGTATATTTTTTGTTGAATCATTGTAGATACCGGTGTCTGTTTCAAATACAAACAATGGCGGCTTAAATAATTCTACATTTCTAAACGTTTATTTGTTTTCTATCAAAATAATGCTCAGCGAACTTTCATCAATATTTCAAAAATTTTTCTTACATTTTTTGCGTATGCGGTTTTGTAGCTCATTAAATATAAATACAATTAAGTGCACACTTCTTCCACAATTTGATACATGAAAGCCATCATTTTCTGTGGTAAAATTACGCAACATCATAAATAAATCAATGATAACTTGAAACTGAACTTAAATTTAATATGTGAAAAAAGTGTTGTTTGAGAAAAAAGTTTGAAATTTTCATGAAATTTGCTAAACTGATATTTTCTACCCATTTAAAACGTTTCATTCAAAAAATAATGAAAACTAAATAATTAATTGTATAATTATTGTATTTATTTTTCGCAACTATTTTTTAACTACAGACACCTACATACATACGTACATAATATCACCGTAAATATCGTCGTAAATTTTTAACAGAATATTTCTAAAAGACAATTATAAAAAACATATAATTTTTTTTGTGGACGCAGCGTAGATTTCCTGAATTTACTACAATTTGTATTCAACCGTCAAAGGACATGCATTAGCTGTGTACTTCTCTCAAAGTGGAAATATAAATCGAATTCTTTATTTCGCTCAATAAAGATTACGGCGTTGACACACTAGTATGTTTCTATATTAAAAACACAAAAACTCGCTTAGGTACCTTCATCTCTATAAGTGAGTAAATACTTATGGATGTGTGCAAGATACTTATAAATGTTCTCATGAATGAGACCATGCTATGATAAGCTTGGAATATATGTCAGAGTATATACATATATATGTATCCATATATATACATATGGTATATGTACATGTCAAATTTCACAGTCCGCCTAAATAATAAAAATCCAAAAATTTCAAGATTTTGTTGAGAGGGCGGTGATTTGAAACTTGTCTGTAGAGTAAGACCGAACTTATTTTGTTTTTTTTTTTTGTGCAAAGTCATATTTCTCGGCAACTCCAAGCTATTCTGAAACTGATATTTATGATCAATTGCTGACAAAATGTTATAATGCAATTCTGCAAAGCAAAATCAGAATCAAAGAATTAGTTTCGTTTTAAACGCTATCTCTTAAAGTAGTTTTTATTTAAATTCTAAAGTAGCGATACTCTTCTGTTTTAACCAAGGATTGTATAATAACAAAACCGTTTATTAATTTATCAGATAAGAGCACATACATACATATGTATGTATGTTTGTACGCTCATGCATTAATTCTACAAAGCAGTATGTATAAAAGTTGATATCTATAAGAATGCATTACAACAACAAATTATATTGGCTATTTAAGTTGTATGTTTAGTTCTCGAGCTCCGCCACACCAAACAATCGATTGCATAAAATAAAATATTGTCTCATCATCGTTACTGATTCAGTTTGTTTTGTAAAATCAACGAGAAATGAAGTCTAGGCGACCGTTGATCGCTTTCGCGACATTTGCATTTATTGCGCTCTCGACGAGTGTTCAGCCAGTGCATAGTGCAAATATATTGGGCGTCTTCCTCAGCCCCAGTCCCTCTCACCTAATCGTTCACATGTCAGTTATGAAAACACTAGCGGAGCATGGTCACAATGTCACAGTAGTCACTGGGCAAAAGCCAAAAGTGAATCATGCAAAAATTCATAACATCATAATTGAACCGACGGAACAGCATAGACGAGAAATGGAACAGGAACTTTCCGGTTTGGGTACGAAAAAACAAAATCCATTAGTTATGATGATGAATTTTTTAACCGCCGATAATGTTATGATCATGATGCAATACGAAGCACTGAAAAACGAACGCTTTCAAGCGATCTATGAAACCAACTATGATTTGGTTATAATGGGTTACTTCATGAATAACTTTCAATGGATTGTGCCGGCGAAACTAAATTGCCCGATAATACTCACGTGGACGGGACAACCAATGAATTTTATTAATCAGTTGGTGGGTGTGCCGAACGAAGACTCCTATGTACCATCTTTGTTCACGCCGTACAAAACTGGCGAAGCATTAGGTTTTGGATCACGTCTTCTAAATGTGGTGACAAACGGTGGACTAGATTTGCTTTCCGCTATCTTGGATTTAAGCTTGGAAGCGCGTTATAAGTGGGTCGAAATAAGATTTGTGACAAGGTGATAAACATTATTTAATAACTTTCTTTTATAAAATATAGCGAATTGACAGCAGGCAACCCAACACTTCGCACATTTTCGCAGATGAGAGAAAATATTTCGCTCATATTTTGCAATAGCCATTTCAGTGAAGGTCCTATACGGCCACTGGTGCCAGGCATTGTTGAAATCGGTGGCATACAAATTAAGGATAAACCGGATCCTCTGCCAAAGGTAAGAAGTTATTGTAACTGTGTAAGCGGGGAGAAACCGAATTTGTTCGTTTATTAAATTATTTTTAAGTACTGTAAAGGATCCTCACACATTTTCTAAATTTTTCTCTCGTAAAAGTTCTCATATATATTCATATCGTATCGTCACAGTTTCTAGTAGTAATAAAAGAGATAAGTCCTTTTGTTTTATGAAAACTCTACAACTATTTTAAACAAATATGTATGTATGTATTTTTAGAAATAAAATCTGTATTACGTTTGGTACTTACATGCTATATTTGAAACCCAATCGAGAAATTTCATTATCTTACATTACATTTTTCAGACCCTTGCTGACTTTTTGAATGCTTCCAAAACGAATGGTGCCATACTCTTCAGTTTGGGTTCAAACATGAAAGGATCCAATGTACAACCAGCAACAGTGAAAATAATTTACAAAGTACTTTCTTCGCTCAAACAAAGTGTGATTTGGAAGTGGGAAGATTTGGAGAACACACCGGGTAATGCCTCGAACATACTTTACCAAAAATGGTTGCCACAAGATGACATACTCGCTCACCCCAATCTCAAACTTTTCATCACACACGCTGGTAAAGGTGGCGTCGTAGAGTCTACATACCATGGTGTACCCATGGTTGCCATGCCAGTATTTGCTGAACAGCCCGCAAACGCTGCTAAAATGGTCTCTTCCGGTTATGGCTTACAAGTAGACATTTTAAATTTGGAAGAAGAGCCTTTTAAACAGGCTTTGCTGGAGGTGTTGAATAATCCGGTTTATCGTAATAATGTTCGGACATTTTCGAAACTTTATCGCGACCGTATGTTGAGTGCAAGAGAAACCGTTATTTATTGGGTGGAATATGTATTGCGTCATCATGGCGCCGCACACATGCAAAGCCCCTTGGTGCACATGAATTGGTTGCAATCAAAAAATGTGGATGTCTATTTGGCAATCATAGTGGCGCTTTATGCACTCTGGCAGCTGTTGAAATTGGCTTTTAAGGGCTTATGTCGATTAATTCGTTTAATAATAGGGCAATTAATGCCAGTGAAGTCAAAAAAATCGAAGAAAGCCTAATATATTCAAACGAAATGGATGATTGGGAGACCGATTAGTGTTTAAATTCATTAGCAAGTTTATTATGTTGTTAATATTTTTTTATAAAACAAAAGTTTGTATTTATAAAATAAAGTATTATTTGATAATAGTCGAAACGTGTACATGTGTACAGAATATCTGAAAATTTCCGTTCAATAAGTTAAAAAGTATTTGTTAAATATTTCGAAAACCTGAGTTGGTTGTGCACTCAGATCCTTTAAAGATTTATGAACATACATACATACGAGTATGTATATCACCGTGGAAATTTTTTCGACATAAAACACTGTGACACTTACAACTCACTGTGGATGACATAATTATAACTATAATTAAACCATTTTTAACAGTCAATTTGTACTTTCATTACTTCTTTCTATCTGATTGTAGCTGGGACGACATTCTTTTATACATACATACATACATAAGTAAATACATAGGTACATACATAGTTTTTCCCATGTACATGATACTCAATTTCCTTTAACCAGAAAATTATCTTGAAACTTAAATTTGTTTCCTAAATTTTATAGCAAATTTTTGGAAACGTTACAATCTATGTAAGTTTATCACCAAGGATGTTGTTCTGAATACATATACTGCGCTCAAGAGTGAACGTGTGAAGACCGCATTTGGTAAAATGTTCCCGGGACAAAAAAAGTAAAAATTATTATCATTTTCCGTGACATGTTATCGTTGTATTGTAATCATGAATGTGTAAAACTGAAAATGTTGGGAAATCAAACTTGAATTTTTTATTTTATTTTTTTAAATACTATCTAAATAAATATTTTGGTTTCCTTGCAGGTATGATATTCTGGATTTTGATATAACATAAAACATTCATAAGTAAATCAAGTCAATTCTTAAACAGATAAGTATATATAAAACAGAAAAGGAAAACCAAGTTATCGTAATTCAAAAATTACCACTGAATTAAAGAACAAAAAAAATCCAGTATGCCAAAAATTTGTTAACGAAAATATTCCAAATGAATAAGATTACGAATATTATAAAGATATCAGTTTACAATTTTGAGTGTGAGATAGTACAGTTCTTTTTCTTTTTAATTTACAGCCCTATTCGCAGGCAGTGACAAATTTCGCCGTAATGACAATTGCTATGATTATGATAACTGTCACATTTTTGGTATGCGCAGAAATTTTTTAAAGCTCTTTTTGTGTCTACTGTCATATTTATGGTTATGACCTACAGAGCATGTGACAACGTTGACACAGATGTTTTTGTGTTACATTTTGTTAAAGTAAAAATTTGCAACTCAAAAGCTTTGTGCGAATTGGTGTTACATTTTTAAATAAACCAAGCGTTTTTAAGTTTTTACGCCACATATTGAGTTCGAGTATTAGCTATGGCAGAGCAAGTGGTTATAATGTGTTTGATTGTGGAGCAAGAAGAAATTACAGCCAGAAGGCGACTTCTGAGGAATCTGCGTGATAACAGTGATCCATTTTCCATGCAGGAGATCATCTTTATACAAAACTTTCGGTTTCCTAAATCACTTTGCCGCAGATTACTCGAAAAGTTGGAACCAAGTGACCGTCAAAAGTCCAGCAGCCCATTTACTATTCGTTGGTTGCTTGTATTTCTACGTGCATGGATCATATCAAAAGTGCGTTGGAAACAATTTTCAAATTGCCATGAGCCAATCCTCAGTATCACGCGATAAAATAAAACGAAGAATAAAATTTGAAATTATGAACCAAATCAGCTGTTTTTGCCAAACAGAACTTTTCGCCGCGTGAGAAGAGCTTTTCTGTTGTCATTATTGGCGGTGCATACCTATGACAACTGGCCGTGACAATATAATGACAATTTACCCATAACAATTGAAGACTGTGACAAAACGCGAATAGGGCTGTTAATATATATTTTTACTCGGTGTAAATAGAAATTGTTGTACTTTTGAATTAAATATTTTCAAATAAAAAATTAAATTTTTTTTTTTTAACTTCCAGGAAGTTATGAAATAAAATTTGAATACCTCATTAGCAAACTTCAATTTGTACGAGTTTAAGTAAACATCGTCACATATGTATATTCATAGATAATAATCTACATATGTACATACATACATATGTATGTAAAACCTGCGCATGTGCAAAAAGTACATTTATCTCTAAAAAGTTTAAGTACGTTGGAAATGGAAACAACAATTGTCTTAAAACTTGAACGTGTAAGCTCGAAGTAAGGGATAGATGCTACTATTCAGCGCTTTCCAGTATTTAAGCCCGGTACGAATATTTTAAAAACATTTTCTGTGTTATGTAAGGTACAAGGCGACTTTATTAAAGGTGGTGTTATTCAATCAGCTGTTTGTTGTTTGGGTGTCAAGATCAAATGTTTAGTTGCAAATAATCAATTGTTCCCTTTAACTACAGGAAATTTCAACATATGGTTCACCATAACTTTTTGCGGTGACCCTAATTGTTTAAAAAATATTTCGCTAGAGTTACATACAAAGGAGATAAAGTTTGACAATAACCTACCAAAGGGTTGCATTTTTAGAATCGCTTCCACCTTACATCAATTCACGTTTCCCAAAAGTGTGCAGAAGTGCAGTTTATTTCGATTCAAATAAAACTTCAGAGATGCTTCGGCATTTAGATCTTGAACACAACCTGCCAAGAACTTGTGTTGAAAATACATTGTTTGAGACAGCTACGAGTCTTTTATTTTCATTATTTAAATACCCTAGCGATTTTTCGAACGCTGCAGCGATTTTATAAATATGTTTGGGTTTGACATAAAATTACAGGTAGAACATTATCTGTCACTCGAAAATTGAAATTGATCTTATAAGTTGCCCTCACATTAGCATAGTAGTAATATATAAAAAAAAATACTCGAAAAATATTACCATTACTTCCATATAGCGGTGAACCAAAGATTGGGCAACGGTCCTTAATTTTTTTGGGTCACAATATGTCCGACATGGAATGAAAAAACTAATGATTTCCCACTAGATTTTACAATAAATAATACAAAAATATTATAATTAAAAAATTACTCCCGTTTATCAGCCTTAGAAAATTTGTAGAAGAATTTGGGTCAACAAACCTAACTACAGCAGAGTGTGGACACCGCACATCACGCTGTGCATGAACACACCCTTCGGAAAATAAAAATACAACCCTGTATTCAGCACATTTCAACTGAAAAGCGTTACGACGCTTACGAGTTCTGGCAAAGCGTAGCTAGGTATTTGTTTTCATTTCATATCAGGCGCCAATTAAAAAGTAAATTTAATATAAGAGCTTTTTAAGAACGGTAAGAATGTGCAGAAGCAGTGAAAAAGTAATTCTAAACAAATAAAGTGAAAGTGACACTAATTGTTTGTAGTAAAATTGTTTGCTGCCTATTACCTGGCCAGATTGACTGTCGGCGCCAAAAACAATGTCATCATCCAAGAGGAAGTCCTTGCCAGGACAACAGAAACAAACAACGCCTGAAAAACGTCGTCGCAGTGGTCAGACGGAAGGAACAACTACAGCGGGCGCAGTTATTCGATCGAATGCTCAGACTGCGGCGGCGCTAACGTCACTCGAACCGAAAGCAGCAGAGCATCATGCTTTGGACGATGCGGCCATATCGGACGATGAAGAGGGTGGAACGAGAATTGGCGATATTTACATACCCCCACCAATACCGCCACACTGTTCAGCGGAAAGTAAAGGACCGCGATTGATTATCAAAAAAATTGAAAATAAAAACTTCAAAAGTTACGCTGGTACAGTAGTACTGGGTCCCTTCCATCATGTGAGTATAATTGTCGGTACAGTTATTGCGGTGTAATTTATTAATACCTCTTATTTGATTTAATGTCAGTGTTTCACGGCTATCATTGGGCCAAATGGCAGCGGTAAGAGTAATGTGATTGATTCCATGTTGTTTGTATTCGGCTACCGGGCCAATAAGATTCGTTGCAAGAAGGTATCGACATTGCTGCATAATTCAGCTAGATACCCAAACATGACCATGTGCTCTGTGGCGGTACATTTCCGGCAAATATTAGACAAGGACGATGGTACGTGCGAAGAAATACCAAACAGTGATATAATAGTTGAACGTACAGCATTCCGAGATAATTCCTCTTATTATATGATTAATGGGCGACGGGTACAGTTCAAGGAAGTTGCTAAGTTATTAAAGAAACATCACGTTGATTTGGAACACAATAGATTTTTAATATTACAGGTTTGCTTTAAACTTTATTTAACTTGATGTCCAATTGAAGATGTGATAATTGGTAAAAATTTCCGATGTAGGGAGAAGTTGAGTCGATAGCAATGATGAAACCGAAAGGACTATCTGAAAACGAATGCGGAATGCTCGAGTACATGGAAGATATTGTTGGAACCACGCGCTATAAGGAACCACTTGTAAAAATAAACGAACGCGTTGAGCGTCTTACGGAAGAACGGACAGAGAAGCACAATCGCTGTAAACTAGCTGAGCGCGAAATGAAAGATTTGGAGCAGCCTTATAATGAAGCTGTAGATTATCTACGGCGAGAAAATGAAAATACACGTACAAAAAACTTACGCATACAGAAATATCTTAGTGAAAAGAATAAAAAACTGGAAGAATATAAGAAGGAACATGAAGAAATAAGCACAGAGCTAAAAGAACACGATGAAGAGGCAAATAAGCTTAAACAGGAACGAGAAGAAAAGGAAAAGCAAGTGCGCGACGAATTAGCGTAAGTGATCTTAGTTTTTGTTCGTTAACCTGGATGTAGAGCAAGTGTATTCGAGGTCTATGTGTTAACCACAAATTTCACATTTTATATTTTAATTTCAGCCAATTCGACGCACTTCGGAAAAAGAAGGAATCAATTGAAAAACAGTGGGAATCAGCAAATAAAAACTTCACAGAAGTGCAGCAGACAATGGATATGACCAACAAACGCCGCAAGCAAAATAAAACACAGATGGAAAAACTGAAGGACGAACTGGTTGAAATACGTAAAATACCCGAGAAGAATGGAAAAGAAATTGCTGAATGCCAGAAAAAGGTGGAAAAACTAGGCAAGGATAAGTCTTCTATGGAGGAAGAACTGCAAAAGAACTATGTGGCGCTAGAGAAAGCTACTAAGCCGCTCATTGAGAAGCGAGAAACGCTCGAAACCGAATTGGTCGAGCTAAAGAAGCATGTTGATGAGGCAAAAGCCGCCTTAGCGCTTTCCGAATCAGAATTGAAGATCCTCAAACACGATGAGACAACGGAAACGCGCAAATATGAGTCAATGAAAACGTCTTATGAAGAGTCGAATAACAGTTTAGAAGAAAAACGAAAAGCCATACAAGAAATGAAAAGTCGTTTGCCCGAAATACAAAAAGAGTTTGAAGTTAAGACGCAACAACTGCAACAATTGCAAATTGAAGAACAACAAATGCGCAGTCAAATAATGACGCTCAGGGCTGAGGTGGGGTTTTTTGTTTTGTTTTTAATTTAGAATAAAATGTAAGAAAAATGCTTATCTTACACATACATTACAGATAAACGAAAAGACTGTAAGCTTACAAACGACTCGCTCGAATAATAAAGTACTGGACTTTTTAATGCGGCAAAAGAATGAAGGCAAAATTTCGGGAATTTTGGGAAGATTGGTGAGTAAATTTTTTTGGAAAATATTTGCGTACGTACATATCTACATACATACATATTTAAAAGAGGTATTAAATGACGGAACTACTTTAGTTTGCATATGAAAACTTAAAAATACATACATACATAGATACATATGTACATATGTGTTAAAAATTTATCACGTTTTGCAACAGGGTGACTTGGGTGCCATTGACTCCAAATTTGATGTGGCCATTTCAACTGCCTGCGGTCGTTTGGATGACATTATAGTTGATACGGTCAACACTGCTCAAGAATGTATTGAACACCTTAAACGCTACGACATTGGACGTGCAACATTCATTGCACTGGAGAAAGTACAGCATTTAGAGAAGCAATCGGGTCGTATACAAACGTAAGTTGCAAAAAAATTGACGAGTGATTAATGTATGTATATTTAATTTTTTTTTTTATTATCACTTTATGAACTCACCTCAGTCCCGAAAATGCCCCGCGACTCTACGATCTGGTACGTGTCGAGGATGAACGTGTACTCCCTGCCTTCTATTTTGCACTCCGCAATACGCTCGTCGCTAATGACCTGGAACAAGGTTCACGTATTGCATATGGTGCGCGTCGATATCGTGTCGTAACGCTGGGTGGTGATGTTATCGAAACGTCTGGTACTATGTCGGGTGGTGGTCGCACTCAAATTCGAGGCAAAATGGGCACCGAAGTACAAACGAAGACGAAGCAATCTGCCGATGCGTCGATGGTTTCACAGAAAGCTTTGGAAGATATGCAAGTAAAAGCTGAGCAACTGCAGTCTCAAATAAATTACAATCAGGAGGAGCAGGGACGTTTGGAACGGGAAGTGCAACAGTTGAAATCGAGCAAACAAAAAAACGAATCAGACATACAAAAACTGAGCATCACCGTCAAGAGTTTGGAAGAACAGTTGCCGCGCATTTTAAAGCAATTAGAGTCGCAGAAAAGACGCATGGAACAAACCACCACCGATGCGGCAAAGGTGAAAAATATTGAGGCTGAGATTTCAAAAAAACAAAAGAACCTAAAAAGTTCAGAGCAAGAGGCAGACAAAGTAGCTAAAAAAATTGCCGAAGTTAAGATGGATATTGATAGCATACATGGCGACAAAGTAAAGTCGGTACAAACGAAAATCAATAGTCTTGGCACACAAATTAAGAAGCTAAATAACAATATATCTAAATTAAAAGTAGAAATAACGACATCCGAACGCAATGTAGCAAAAATGGAAAAGCAAATCGAACAGCTGAATGAAGATATATTGAAGGCGCAGGACGAACTGGTGGAGATGAGTACGAAACGTCAGCATTATGATGACGAAACAGGGCGATTGGTGAAAGAAATTGAAGAAGCGCAGAAGGCTCTCGAAAGTGCCAAGAGTGAATCGTCGGGAATACAAAAAGAAATTGCAGCATTGCAGAAGCGTGAAGGTAAGTGGCGAAATTTGTCTCGGGACAGTTATTCATACTTATGTATTAAAGTACCCGTTTGTTTTTATATCCAGTTTAAAATACTTTATTTATGTTTAATAAATAAAATGTATACCTACCCCCCACAGGTGAGAGCACACTGAAACGTGTGGAAATAGATCAGAAACTCCAAACCGTTACTGCTAAAATATCCGAGGTCAAATCACAAATTCCCCATTGGCGAGATCAGCTAAAACCGTTGCGTCTACACGCAATTCCCGGTGATTCGGAACCACAACCGCCTCTCAAAACCTACACCGAAGAGGAGCTTAGCGCACACACGCTCCAAGATATACAATACAAGGAGAGTGTGCAGGAAGAGTTGTTGAAGAAAAAACCCAACCTCTCGTGTATTGACGAGTACATTGAGAAGCGAAATGTGTATTTGGAGCGCGTAAAAGTGCTGGAAGACATCACATCGAAGAGGAATGAGATGCGACAACTCTACGACGATCTTCGCAAGAAACGCTACAATGAATTTATGCAGGGTTTTAAGATAATCACACGCAAGTTGAAAGAAATGTATCAAATGATCACACAGGGTGGTGATGCCGAGTTGGAGTTAGTCGATTCAATGGATCCCTTCACCGAGGGTGTTAGTTTCAGTGTACGACCGCCAAAAAAGACATGGAAGAATATATCGAATTTGTCTGGCGGCGAGAAAACACTATCCTCTTTAGCCTTGGTATTTGCATTGCATTATTACAAACCATCACCATTGTACTTTATGGATGAAATAGATGCGGCGCTTGACTTTAAGAATATATCCATTGTGGCACATTACATAAAGGTTAGTAGATACTAAAATTTTGAACAAAAATTTGTATACAAATATACTTATGTACATTTTCATGCATGTCTGTTACAGGAGCGCACTAAGAACGCCCAATTTATAATAATTTCGCTACGATCCAACATGTTCGAATTATCTGATTATATTGTGGGCATTTACAAAGTAAAGGATTGCACTGATTCGGTAACCATTAAAAATGTGCCGCCACCCTTGCCACTCACGCAAATGCAAACACAGACACAAACCCAAACCCAAACGGCGATCGATACAAATACGTTGTTTGACCATATAAAGGAGAAGATTCCCGCCTCACAGGGTATGCTGTTGATGCCTTTGGAAGAAGACGATTCAGAGAACGCACCGCCAACCCAGGACCGTCAAACCTCCTTATCCGTGCCACTATGTCAAGGTCGCGACACAACATTTGCACCACCCTGCGAGAGTACGGCACTCTCACAAATGGTTCAGAAGGACCTCAATAACGACACCGGCAATAACAGCAGTATTAATGAATCATTCTTTAAGAAACCCATGCCACCTGCTCAGAAAGCATCATCTTGAATTTTTTTTTTAGATGGTAACGCAGAAATGGGTTAAGTCCATTCTTTTTTTTTTTTGTAACTGCATGCTAAGGACACCAGCCAGCCCTTTGAAGAACCAAGCTCTCTTTTGCTGGCACAGTGGAATACGTATCATCAAAACTAAACGTAATCTCTAAAAGAAAATTTGTTTGCAAAATCGACAAAAATATTCAGTAGACGGGTGCTTCAATATTGTTAATTTTTTGCATGCACGACATTAATATATTTTTTTTATAAATCGGAGTTTGTTATTGACGCAAAATTATTACGGTTATTACTAAACTTATAAATATTAAACTTCTTATAAGAATTTGTACCGGTGACTTATTTATATATATACACATACATATATTTCATTCAATTTGGTTGGAAAGCAGAAATAAACAAGTCTTTACATAACTTTTTATGAGTTAGCCTATATAAAATATACAAATAGTGCCGAGCAAAAAACATCACATTTTGAGATTTCCACGAACCTCCACCATCGGAATAGTTTCTCACTTTTTCGTACTTTGTGCATGTATAAATGAATAAAGAAAACTCCTTATTTTCCAAACATATGGCTTTATCGAAGCCAACTCAAACAATATTCAGTCCTTCAAACATTTTCTGACAGATATCTGCTAACGCTTCGGTTGTCGAGTTCTTTATATTGGTTATGTCTTCGCCGGTATCACACGCTTTTGTCACTTGAGGATCCAGTCGAAGCGCCCCTAAGTATGGCACATCCATTTCTGCACACATTGCCGCTGCTCCACCTGTCTTAGCCGGAAATATCTCTGAAGTTTGCCCGCAGTGGCCACATCTGAAAACGCTCATGTTCTCTACTACGCCCAATATTGGTATATGCTGCTTCTTGCAAAAATTAATTTCCTTACGCACATCCAGCAGAGAAACTTCCTGCGGTGTGGTTATTATTAATGCGCGTAGAGAGTTTGGGGCTTTGTCATCACGCAAATACGACACCACGGACAGGTGCTCATCTGAAGTGCCTGGTGGAGTATCCAACAAAAGCAAATCCAATTGTCCCCAGTCAACTTCGCTTAAGAATTGCCTAATCATGCCATTCTTTTTTGGACCGCGCCAAATGATAGCGTCGTCTGGGGAGCTTATCAGAAAGCCAATTGACATCAGACATAAATTGTCATCCACGCCAACCGGTGACCAACCAGATCCGGACTGATGTACACTTTCACCTTCAACGCCGAGCAAACGTGGTTGCGAAGGCCCACAAATGTCAACGTCCAATACACCAAAATTGCGGTCGGGGTGTGCCTTTGCCAAATAACGTGCTAATAGTGTGGTCACTGTACTCTTACCTACACCGCCTTTGCCAGAAAGTACTAGTAGCTTTTGTTTAACTTCACACATGGATTCGGCAACAAGCGCCTTGCCAGGATCTTCCATTTTATTGTTAGGGTCACTACAAAGACGCTGATTGGGGCAGCCTGCACAGGCACTCGCTTTCCCAGCATTTTCTGTGCCTACGCCAGGGCAGTTTTCCGGTTCTGCTTGCATCCTTTGTTCGATTGTAAAAATTATAAAATTTTTTGTTTTTAAACCTCGGTACAAAAAGCATGCACGATGAAATAGCTAACTTATAATGTTGAATATTCGAACGTATTTCAAAAATAATTGTTTTCCCAAATTCACTATGCGAAGAAAACTTTAATTTATTGTTATTAGAAAAGCAAGAAGTTTGGTATAATAAATCGTCTGATTACTAGATTCTTTTTTTTTTTTTTTTTTGTATTTTAACGTTGCTTTCGTCGCCTTTATTCTAAGGGTTGAAAGTCTTATTTGGCCAGCAAATTTGCTTTAAAACGCCATCTCAAATTTTAATTACATGAAGTAAATTATTCACAATTATAATTCCATTTTTATATCTTTAAGAAATGTAGTGATGACATCATATGCTTTGCCGTTTGTGTTTCGATGAAATTCTTCTATCGATGTATTATTTTTTAAAATTGGATATTTGTTTCTCATGTTGGTATATTTATTGCAGTGAAATAATATATGATTTGTATCTTCTTTTGTATTACATAATTCACAACTAGAATTGGGATATACACCCATTTTTGCTAGTGTGTCTGTGCAAAATGTGTGATTTGTCATAATCCGGTTAATCTGTTTTATTTCCATTGGCGTGAAGCTAGAAACTTTATGAAACCAAGGTTTCTTTTGTATGGCCGGAAATATATTTCCATAAGTTATTCCTTTAGTTTGAATTTTGTCATTATATTGTTGCTGCCATTCATCGATAGTTCTTGATTTTATTTCTGTAATCGCATCGTTTATCGTCCATAAAGTTTGTATCCTTTCTCCATTTCGTGTGGCACTGCTGGCTGCTCCGTCTACCTCTTCGTTTGGTTTTATATTGCTATGTGCGGGAATATGGTGTAATTCTAATGAATCTATTGCGGAATTATTAAGATCATCTATTAAGGTTATTGCTATATGATTGTTACATTCTTCATTCGTAATCGCAAGAATACTACTTAGGCTATCTGTAAGTATGGCAATTTTTTTGAAAGATTTTTCTATTGCGAAATCGATAGCTTTTTGGATTGCAATTAACTCAGCTGTCATCGACGCCATATTTTTATTACAATAAAATGATTTTTTAGTATTGGATTTCTCATGGATAAATGCCGCTTTCGTTTGGTTATTTTGGACTGATCCATCGGTAAATATTATTTCAAAATGTTGTAATTGCAAATAATTTATTTTTTCCTGATATAGGCTGGCTATTGTTGTTAAATTTGCTGACTTTTTATTTTGTGCTGATCCTTTGAAGAAATTTGTGTCTATTTGCAATTTGGAGCATTTTAATGGTTTAACGGGAACGGTTGCTATGTTGTGAAATATTGTCTTATATTTGTTGTATATGGTGTAATAACTAGTTCTTTTATTTAATTCATTAGATAATAACGTTTTTTTAGCTGGTAAATTGTAGGCACAGCATTTGACTATTTCTTTTGCAGTGGTTAACTCAAAGCGAAGTTTTGGAGGCAATTCTCCTGCCATGTGGTAGATAACGTGAATTGGCGTAGACCTTATAAGGCCTAAGCAGCGTCTTAGATTATTGTTGCAACATTTACTTAGCTTTTGGAGGGATGTCTGAGATAAATTAGCAAAAGATGAAGCTGCGTATTCCAATTTTGCACGAGCAAAAGCTTTATACATCTGTAAAGCTTTCCGAGGATCTACTCCAAATTTACAGCCGCTTAATATATTAAGAAATCTGCAGGTTTGGTTAGTCTTTTCGATTACTTTGTTAATGTGTTTTGAGCAGGAGTTATTAATACTTATTATTCTTCCTAGATATTTTATGCTTTTGACTTGATCGATGTTGATATTATTTAATTGTAAGTTTAATTGTTTGTTTTTTTGATTAAAGTATATTGTTTTAGTTTTATTTAAGTTGATATTTAAATTAATTTCTCGACATTCATTGATAAATTGATCTATTTTTTCTATTAGAGTGTGTTTCGTTTGATCTTGTTTTCTGCCTGTGACTACTAAAAAAAAATCGTCGGCGAATTGAAACAATTGGCATTTTTCATCATTTATTTTGTGCAAATGTGATGTGTAAACATTGAATAAGGTAGGACTTAATCCACTTCCTTGCGCTAAACCATTTTCTGTAATAATTCTTTGATTATTTAGTAAAAGATACCGTTTGTTAAGGAAAGATGTTATCCAGTTAATGATTTTGATATTGAATTTGTAGTTAGAGAGGATTCTTCGTAGTATATCTAAGTCAACTGAATCATACGCCTTTTCCACGTCAATGCATGCAGCCATTACTTGTAAATTTTTTCCTTTTGCTGCGTATATCATATTTATCAAATCGTTTATACATTGTGCAGTAGAATAATGCTTTCTGAATCCATACGATCTTTCTGGTAAAATATTTTCTTCTGTTATATGTTTTTCTATGTTTATTTTTATTATGCCTTCAATTGTTTTGGTAAGCACTGACATTAAGCATATCGGTCTATAATTATATATATTTGTGATATCTAGCCCTTTTTTTGGTATCGGTATTATTTTGATTTCCCTCCAGCTGTCCGGAATATTACCGTTTTTCCATATTTCTTCAAGTATGTTAAATAGATTTTTTTTTTCCTTTTCCTTTAACTGTACTATCATCTTATAAGAGATAGGATCCGGTCCTTTAGCCGAACTTAAATTTCTACTATTTATAAATGTATTAAAGTTTTCAATGTTCATTTCATTAATGTTCTCACTATCTGCATTATTATTTATATTACTATTATCACTGTTTTGATTTTGATTTCTTTGTCTTTTTATAAAATTGAGATATTTCATACTATCGTCCGTATTCCAAGAATTGTTTACTTTTTTATCGCATTGATACTTTTTTAAGTTTCTTATTTTAGTCCACATCTCTCTTGCGTTATTAGGATTTGAAATTTGTTCAATCACTTCACTAAAATTTTTGTTTTTTTGATCCTTAATATGTTCGTTGAGAGCTTTTTCCGCTATTGAAAGTAGTTCACAGTTTTGCAAAGTTTTATATTGATTATATTTTTTCCTGGCAGCATTTCTTAAACGAAAAAGTTTCTGAGACTCTTCTGTCCACCAATGCTTAGGAATGTATTTATTTTTATTATAATTAACTGTATTATTTTGTATGACCTTTTTACATTTATCAATAAATTCTTCTAAATTTTGCCCGACTTTAATATTGTTCATATCTTTAAGTACTTGTGATGAAATAATCTTTGATGTTATTGTTTTTGCTTTAAATTTTTTGTGAATTGTTACTAATATGGGGCTGTGGTTACTATTAGTTAATTTTGGAATTACGTTCCACGTATATCCACTTTTTTCATTAAAAAATGTTACATCAATGGCTGAGGCTGTTGTCGTATTTATTGCGTGTGTAGGCGATCCATCATTAAGGCAAATAAAATTATGGTCCATAGATATATTTTCAAGAATGCTTCCTTTGCTATTTGAATTTCGTTTATCCCAACTTGTAGATTTTGCATTCAGGTCACCTCCAATTAATGTCGAATTTTTAAGTTGTCTTATATATGTAAATATTTTTTCAATTCCATTTTTAAATATTTCATTAGTTGTATTTGGCGGACAATATAAGCTTATAATATTTATATTATTATTCAAGTTAAGTGTTGTTATACCTATATTTTCAATTTCGCTGTTTATTTTAAATGTTGAGAATTTAATATTCTTTCTTAAATATATCCCAACTCCTCCAAAACCGTCTGGTCTATTGGAATATGTAAAATTGTAATCATTTAAACTAGTATTATAATTATTATTAAGCCAAGTTTCGGATAGTACTGCTATATCAATATTATTATTATATAAACATAATTCTATTAGTTCTTTATTTCCTGATTTTTTTAAACTTTGAATATTAAATTGTAAGATTTTCATTCTTCTCGTGTTTTGATTTATTTATTAAAGTTGTGTCAAATTCATTATTTACTTTATTTAATGCTGCTCTTATGTTATTGAATAATTCTATGGTTTTATAATTAAGTCGATCTTCCAGATTGTTAGCTAGATGTGACGTTATAGCGTGATTCAATTCATTGAAGGTGTTTTGTGTTTTTATTATTTTATTGGTGTCAATATTTATTTCTGATGATCTGATGGGTTTAATTGCATCCCTCCATTCTTGCATTGTTTGGTTCGCATTGTTTTCTTCTCTTTGTCTGTTGAAATTTCCTCTTTTGGCAACTTTAGCGTATGGTAAAATTTTATGAATGAAATTTGTTGTTTCTTTGTTTGTATTTATATTAGTGTTTACTGTATTTCTTTTTGTAATTGCAGGGTATTCGTCTTCATAGTTGTCCAACAGTTCAAATCTATTGCCTAAAATATCAGTTACCTTCTTTTGTGCTTCTCTGTATGATCTGTTTTCCACAATCATGGTTCTTCTGATAATAAAAGCTTTTACTCTGGCAGGGCAATCTCTTGCTATAGGAGCATGTTTATTCTTACAATTAGTGCAAGTTATTGGTTGGCAGTTTTCTTCAGCATCATGTAATTGGAAGCAATTTTTGCATTTACTAATTTTTTCTTTACAATGCTGAGCATAGTGATTAAATCTATAGCACTTATAACACTGTGCTAGTGCTATAAAATGCTTAACTTCTATTTTAGTATATCCATAAATTATTGTTTTTGGAATCTCTAATCCTTTAAAAATAATCTTTACTCTCCTTGTAGGAATTTTAACTTCTTTATTATCTCCATCCCTTCTTTCAACTCTAATTATTTTTAAAATAGCTATTGGCGACTGTATTTGTTCTGTTAATTCTTCTGTTGATATTTCTGTTGGAATATCAAATATTATTCCCATTTTTGATATGTTATGGTACATTATCTTTGCTTCATAGCCTTCTTCACTTATCCTCTTATCTTTCACTAATTCGTTGGCGGTTACTGCATTCTTGCAAGTTACTTTTGTTCTTCCGAATCCTACTTTGCAAATATCATCAATATCTGTATATTTATATTTAAGTAGTAATTTTGATACCGCAATAGCATTTATTTGTTTTCTTCCAGCTGCGTTAATTTTGGTGTCGATGTAAACCACAAATGGAGCTTTGCAGTCATCATCATAATAGTTTGCTTTGTCAATGTTGTTTTGAGTATGTGTCGAATTAGTCGGTATTAAGGGTTTAATAAAAATATTAGCTTCGTTGCTTATTTGATGATCAATTTTAACTTTTTTATTTGAGTCTCTAGTAGCAGATTTTGCTCTTTGACCCTTCCGAGGTTTTTCACTTGCTAAGGAACCGCTAGGTTCCTCAGCGTCAACGTCCATTTTGAAAAGTAACAGTATCTGTTCACTTGGTTTTCAAATTGCGTATTAACAAATTAGTTAATATATTTCGAGAAATTGATATAATTGAAATAAAATTAGAAATCAATGTTAGATCAACTGTCGATTTAGAGTGGTTTGTTATTTATTTTTTGATTTGTCACAGAAAAATCAGAATATAAACTTCGAAATTCAAAATTGGCGCACGCGTTGGCTCCGGAATTCAAAGACAGGGTGAATTACTAGATTCAAAGAATTTATATTAGATCTACGTTTTTTAGTCAAGTTGAAGAATAATCGATTTATTGATTGTTTTAAATTTTTTCTAACATTCGATTTCTTTATTGTGAAAAATGGAATGTGGGTCACAATGCAGCGAACTAAAGACAACGCCGATCAGGTCGCCGCTACTTTGCGTTTGACAGAATCAGTTCTTTGTGTGACGGTTCAGTTTTCCAACAAGCCAATTCCTTGCAGGCGTTTTACAAAGTCCAAGCACTTAATAGGTAAGTTCGGGTACGGAAAATTATTGAAAGTTTTCGAAAACTATCAGCTTTTAGCGTTCGCGTACGCCAAAAACTATCAAAGTAAGGGAAATTGAGGGAGCAAAGTCATATTTCTAATTGAGGGGAAGCTGTTGGTTTCTGCTGGAAAAATGTTTACCAACAGGAAAACAGCTGATCAAAAACAGATGATTGCAATTCGCAAATTTCGAAATTATTGTTTAAGAATTTTAAAAGTGAAAATTATAAAATATGAGGGTTCAATATGCTAGTAGCAAGTAAATGTTAGTTTGGTTAAGTTTCCTTAGTAGAATGTTTCAAGAAAATACTAATGCAATGTTTTCCATTTTGCATATTTGGATGCGGACAAGAATTCAATCAGCTGTTCGTTGAATTTGCAAGTTGTATTGGATATTTTTCTTTTGTGAGAGAAGAGAAGAAAATTCCACTGAATTTTGCTGTTAGAGATTGTAAACAGAGGTACCTAATATTGTAAATCGCAATTTAACTTACTTATTTCTGCGTTTTTTTTTGTTTATACTTGCACCCTTGACAGCCCAATCACAAACCGAATCCACTTGATTCCGCATATAAATTCTTGTGAGCGAATCATCTCATTTGTAGTTGATTCAATCTGAATCACCATGCGAATCAAGAAAAAATCGATGTCGTCTCTAATTTTAATCGGAAATTTTGCGAAAATAGTTGCCAAATTACATATTAATATCAAAACAAGAAACAATTAAATGCGTAAATGGTTCCAAACGTTGAGTTTGTGAAGAAAATAATCATGTGAAAGAAGTTGTTGGGCAAACCTGGAGTAAATGAAGACGCAAAAGTATGTGTGTAAGTATTAAAACAGCAACAGATATGCCAAACGAATTACGAATGTGTTGTGTAAAGCTCTCGTTTTCTTATCTTCTACTCATTCGATCAGTCATTATCGTTCTTAATAAAATTAATCGCATTCACGATTCTGTGATTGGCTTAACCTAGTACTCTCTCATTCATACCAATCTCTAAAGTCACTTCGCAATTGGTCACCCACTATATTATCTTTGCCCACTATCCTCCATACCATAACAAAAAAATTATTAAAACACTTGTAAGTTGTGGTTCTGTTATCTAATTTTGCTTTTGGATATGACATCCAGTATTTTAATAGCACTGCGAATCTCCAACTCGTCGAGTCATAGCTACACCCTCGTAAACCTCCTCTTCCTCCAAAATATTATGTTTGTTACTTCTCCGCTTCAGTTTAACATAGGCGATTTTCGTCCTTTTCAATGGCTTCATAAGTTTAATAATATATATAAGAGACACAGCCGATATCACCGCCAGAAGCACAAGCAAAATTGCAGATACTAAATGTTCCGCCTTTGCAGGCGATCGTATATAAAACGTTACTTTTGACTTCGCTATTAACTCATCGCTGGCATTTTTCTGTTGGCAATAAGGTAAAAGTTTATGTTCCAAGCTAGATAGTGGCTGGGTAATCACATTATGTTGAAATTCAGGTAGGCAAATGCATTTTAAGCTGCTGTTAACCGACATACATTGCGAGTTTGCGGGACATTCCTCCACTAGGGGCTCTGATATTGAAGCATTATTAAGTTGTGTGCAATTTCGCACTGCAGACAATTTTTATACAATATTAAATAAATAAGAATAATTCGTTAACGCAAATGTGGTTCAATAATTTTTCAGTATACTCACGGTCCAAGTTCACTGCAGCACTTCTGATGGCACATAATAATAAAATGAATCCTTTGTATCGCTCGTACATTTTCTCCTAAAACCCAAAGTTTTATTTGTTAAGTTTATTTTGGTTCGAACTAAGCTGAAGATCATATGGCGGATATGGCTCCAGCTAAATACATAGTGGCATATTCAGCAATACAATTGCATATCTAGGTGCATATGTACATATATATGTATACATAACATATGGACGTACAGAAATACGCTCTGTGAAATACAAGACAATCGAAAACAAGTTTTTCTCATGATGTTTTGTTTAAAGCGCTCGCGCGATTTTTTCAGTATCGGTCTCCCTTGTCGTTTTTAATATCTTATCATAGTAACTCACTTTATGGCCTAAACTCACAAGTATATGTATATGTATATAACATGTATATACTAGAGTAATAAATACCGGTATCCTGGTTATGTCCCGAATTACCGGGATCCCAAGAGATCATGCAGGTTATATAATCCAACCATGTATATATATGTATGTACATACATATACATACATATGTATCGCATTTTTTAAATTTCGTTTTCAAAAGTTGTCGAGGTTTTTATCAGTACGGTAATCAGCAATGTTAATGAGTGGGTGGGGTGGCTCCCATGTTTATGTATTTTGTTAATGGGTCTTTGAAATTTTATATTTTGAAAATTTATTTTAACAAGCTCAAGGCCTAATATTCTTCAATATTCTTTTTTGATCGACCAGGCACAAATAGAGACAAGTTCTTATAATAAAAGTAAGTTATAATTTTTCCGTTTTGTCAAATGTCCACAGATTTGTACATGATAAGAGAAGTTTACCGCTTCTCTATGATAAGAGCAGGTCAAGTTTTTCAGTGCCGGTTTAAGCAAAACTCTAAAGAAGTTAACTAAACCTAAGTTAGAAATAATTTGAAGATATGTTCCAATACAAATTTTTAAGGAGTTGGAGTAAGAAATAAACGGTCAATAACTGTTAAAAATAAGATTCAAATTTGTTATTGATTTTTATTTATTCCATATCCGATAACTAAAAACAAAAAAAATCGAAATACTGAATTTATGTTAAAAAATGGACATGAAAACAAAAACAGTTGTAACAATTTTTAAAGTCCAATATCTCTAAAATGGTTAAGTTGTGGACATCATGTCATTAAGTGTCGAGCTCGGTATCTCGTTATTCGTTAAAATCTGTCGTGTATTGTGTTTTTATAAAATTACAACTTGAACGTATGCAACCTGCGGTCTTTATGTCTACTATTCATATACAATCTACTACCTGATAGCGGCATACAAAGGTTTTTCAAGTGTATTGCGTTATTTTCTTAACCGAGCACACTTTATGAATACCCTGTATGTTTTTAGCCTGGGAATTCTTTTATAAAACGTATTTTCCACAAATTCACGTTCATGTTAGAAACAAATATCCAATGGAGTAAAGCTATAGCGGCTAGCCATCTTTGATGTACGCAATCTTGTATTTCATAATTCTTGATCTAACTGGCGGTCTTTACCTGCTTTAAATTCTCGCTTACTTCTGGAACCAATCGACCGGTAAACGAGCTCTCGCTTGCTTTTAACTGTCATCTTTGTTGTTTGACAGCCATTTTCGCATTTCGTAGCATCTTTGAACATCGTTTATCATAGGCTCTCCTAGCATAAAAAAGCCTTTCGAAAAGTTATAATGATAAAATCGAGTGTGGCGTTACTGAGCTTTTTAAATTAATTAAAATATATCTACAATATGATTGCGTTTAGAGTTTGAATAGCACGACAACAGTGAACAAATTTCTATCTCGCTTGCGACGGCAAAAAGCAGAAAGCAAACGAAAAATGAAAGCAGGTGAAGCCCGCCCGTAAACGTTTGGCACGTTACATTTTTTTATGATGGCAACCTCGCGTTCAGCAAACTATCAAAACATTTGTTTCACTCATATGGCAACGCTTATATTTTATAGCTGTCAGCTGATAGTCCCTTTTGGGGCAATTCGGTTTTTTTGTATTTTGTATTTCTACACTTGAAGAGATTTCGCAATAAACGCTGCCGGAAAGGGTAGATTATTGGAGTGTAGCCGTCGCCGTTGCCTTTAAATAGCTTCTTTACGATCAGATAATTCGCAAATACGGAAAATGGATTCGTCTAACAGCAGTGCAGTTGCAAGTAAAATTAATGGCACGAGCAAAATTAATGGGATTGCTGAAGCAACAACAAAATCAAGTGAGTATACAAATAAATTAATGGAATTAAAATCAGGTGAGGTGTCAATGAGCCCTTATTCAAATCTTACAGTCACCGAAGAAGACCGTGAATACATTTAAAAGTAATACATACTTATTAAGTATTAAGAATATGTGATTGTCAGCTGCGAGCGTTAAACAGCTGTCGATTTAATCACCAAAACTACCAATTCATAAAACGGTTGCGGTAATGAGCTGACGCAAGTGCATTTTATTAATATAGAGTATAGTTAATAGCGTGTTTATGTACGTACATACACATACATACGTAAACGTACATTTGTTTGAGTACATAATATAAGCACCTTTCCACAGAACTCGTTTTGGTTGGATAATCATAGATTAGTTACATATGTATATGTATGTATTAACACTATTTAAATTTTCGCAATGTCACTGAGGAATGTTTGTTTACATTTTCATATTAAGCAGTGCCTGAATTTCTCTTTCAGATGGCAACGGCTGCTACAGGGATGAAGAATCATGGAAAGAAATCTCCATTGACGTACCTTGGGGCACTGTGGCTGGTATGTTTATTTACCCATTTCAGCTACTTACTTTACCTAAATGTATACCTACTCCTACAAATGATAAAAAAATGTTATTTTAGTTATTTTAATTGCATTATATTTTGTAGTACGAGCTTTTAAAATACTTTATAAAAATTAGATATTTTCACCTGTGTATGTATGGATATTTGACATGCTGATAACAGCAATGTAGGCAACTGGATTAGGCATGATGTTTTTTTTTTTTTGATTAAGTAAACTGTGTTTTGATCAATTTTTGCACAACCACTAACAGTTTTTAGTTTACGGCGTAAGATATGCTCTTTGATCTCTGGAATATCTACATACATAAAAAGATGTGGATGAGCAGCAATGGAAAATGTGTTTTTACAACGTAACTGCCGAAGTGGTATCAATTCCAAATTGTATATGACTAATACAAATGTTGACGCATACCTATTTCCATATATGCAAGTACATACATATATTATCGTTTTGTTAGTTTGAAGCGAAATATCTTATATTTATACTGTCCTATAAATTTTTGATAAGCTAGATTTGCCGACCCGTTTACATAAATACATCATAGGTGTGGTAACATTTATAGACGAAACAAGCGATTAATAATTTTGTTTTTTCACTAATTACCATTTAAGCCCAAAGTTTAATCTAACAGCATTCAAAAATAGTGCCACATTTTTAGCATGTAGATATGTACATAGATGTACATATGTATTAATCTATGGAGTTTTGACAATACAACTTGGTTGACTTCAGCAGGTTTTACTTTTGACGCATGAATTTGAAACTTTCATAAATAAATTAAACATATTAAACCATTTTATATAGATAACTTCTTAAAGGGAATCTTGTAAATTAATTGTTTCATTTAAAGCTTATTAACATTAGTTGTTTTGCCAAATTTATGTTATACATATTATACATATGTACATATGTACAGATATGTATGTACTACGTAATATTTGGTATTAGTACATTATATGAGTACATATGTATATGCATACATTTGCTTGTATCCACCTTACGAACTAGTTTAAATTCGTATTGAACACTTATGACTTTATTCATAAAAAATAAAACAGAATAAAATAGCTTTCTTATCTTGTTGATCTAAACAACTGCTTATGCACTACTTATTTATACAATAGCCATTATTCTGTTATTCTTTTTTAAATATAAATGATACTTTTTCACTTACATACATATACATATGTATGTATGTACATACATACATACACACATACACTTCGTTCAATTTCAGATTAAGGGCCGTTTGCACCATCTCTGGTTAAAATTACATGCGGTTAGCTACAGTTTAGCTTATCATTCAGCGCTTGCTTATCTGACGGATGGTCTTATCCGGCGCTTTAAGTTCCGATTAAGCTCTTAACTGGAGATGGTGCAAACGGCCCTAAAATTTATTTTATAACTTACAAGTTATTTTTTAAATCAACTTAATATAAGTAACTTCTCTATACTTCTAGCCAAATGGTGGGGTCCACTCAATCGGCAGCCAATACTCGCCCTCCACGGATGGCAGGACAATGCTGGCACATTCGATCGCCTGTGTCCACTGCTGCCTGCGCACATTCCAATACTCTGCATTGACCTTCCCGGTCACGGCAGGTCTTCCCATTATCCAAAAGGAATGCAGTATTTCATCTTTTGGGATGGTATAGCTCTGATTCGTCGTATAGTCCGCCGTTACGGCTGGGAGAATGTAACACTAATGGGTCATTCCTTGGGTGGAGCATTGACATTCATGTACGCGGCCAGCTACCCAAATGAAGTGGAAAAACTGATCAACATCGACATAGCCGGTCCAACAGTTCGCAGTATTGAACATTCTGCGGAAAAAACTGGTTGGGCTATAGATAAATCATTGGATTATGAAAATCTGCCATTACAAAAGATGCCCTGCTATAACTACGAAGAAATGATCAAATTAGTTGTTGATGCATATGACGGTTCAGTGGATGAGGAGTCTGCTAAGGTGCTGATGAAGCGTGGCATGTCTGCGACACCGCCACATATACAAAACAATGGTTTCAATTTTGCGCGGGATTTGCGTTTAAAAGTGAGTTTACTTGGCATGTTCACAACAGAGCAAGTTATGGCCTACGCTAAGCGTATACGCTGCAAAGTACTCAATATACGCGCTGATCCGGGCATGTCGTTTCAAAAGCCGCAATTCTACACCGAGGTAATCGAGACGCTACGAAAGAACGCAGAATTAGTGATATTTGAGAAAGTACCTGGAACGCACCACTTACATCTACTCACCCCAGAGCGAGTGGCGCCCACCATAGCTAGTTTTATATTAAGGTCTTAAATGAGTCTTTGGCATACATACGTACATAGTTGGAGCTTTAAGTTATACATTAAATTGCTAAAACATACACAGTAAAAAATTAGAAAGTTCACACAAATTATTTATACAAACATGCATACAAATGTATGTAAGTTATATTATTGTTACATACAAAACTATTCCTTTCTGTCAAATTGTCTGACACCGTATTAAAAACAGATAACAACTAAATAAAATACAGCGATTTTGCTTGGGTGATTTCCTTTCAGAACAAAACTGAATTTAAGTCCTTTCTTGGTGATGCTGCTCAAAATATTAAATCTGCTCCGTCAATTCCAAACTCCCCCAACTAACCGCTGTCGCCTTATCGAATATTTTCACCACCACATATATTTTTCCGATTAAAGACTGCAAACTTGAAAGAATAAGTTTAATTAAAATTGAGTTAAACCATGTTTTTCAATTTTACCTATGTTAGTCATACAAATGAAATAATTATAGACAAAATCACAGAAACAAACAGGAGCAGCATTGTTTTTATTTTAACTATAATAAATATATATGTATGTATGTATGTATATGAAGTACGCATGCCACAAGCGGATATAGCAATTTAACTGATGTTCACACAAATAATCAAGTATTAAATATTTGTCCTTCAATATGAGTATATACGTAGATCACTTTTACCATAATTAGAAAAACAAAAATTAAATAGATTGCTACTTAATAAGTATTTTAATATATGTATTTAAATATTTAATAAACATAGGGTTTAGGTTTTACATACGCATGTCGTTGATGCTATGATTTACAAAAATACTTGGGAAATAGGGCAATTGGTTGACATATTTTATGTAGTTACACATCCTTTTTATTGCATATGTATGTATGTATGTATGTGTAGTATAAAATTACGATAATATTACGCAATATATTAAGATGATACATAAATAAGCAGAGCAGCAAACATATACATAAATGGCAAAAATATTTCAATAACAAAAGCTAATAGTATTCTGAAAACTGCATTTTCATTTTTACAACCAACCAACCTTAAAGCTAACTTACTGTCGTCTTGACAACCTCGTGTTTGGGTGTAAACGCTCAAGTGGTGAAAAGCATTTTTTTTACTTAAAATATTAGCTACCAAATTATGTAGGTGGCAGTGAATTTTCGCTCAATTTCGGTTAAGTAAATTAAAATCAAATCGTTTATTTAAGTGCTCAATTTCTTTACACAAAATACCTGAGTGTAAGAGTGACGCAAATGGATTTAATCAGCGAAATCAACGAAAAATATTCCGCATTGGAGGCAGAAATCGATAGGAGACTGGAAAAAATGTGAGTAAATACCTGTGCCGTAAGTTATTAGTATAGAACTTCATCGAAAATGTAAGTTTGAAAATACAAACCTGAATGAAAATTTAAAAAGTACAATGTTGCAGCTGGAATGTTTGGGGGGGGTGGGCCGGGTGCAACATACCGAAAGCCCTAAATTACTTCCGCTGTGGCAAATTGTGCAATGGTGTGTGCGTGTATTTCTGTCATGAAAAAGCAGCTCATAAAATATGTACATCTGCCGTTAGAGTCGGCATAAAACAATAGGTGCCTCCAAGACGCACAACACAATTGGTAGGAGAAGCTTGGCCAAACACTGAGCTATGTAGTTATTGATTAGAAGAGCCGTTAGAATAGGAAAGACGTGCAGCCAAAAAGTATACTTCGAAACCAACTATCCATTTTACGATTTAGGTTGCCACTTGATGAAAATAAATCTGTAACAAATTTATATGAATAATGTACCAGTTTCGATGTGTTTGGTGGGTTTTATTATATATATATATATATATATATGTATATGAATGCACATGCTTCAAAGCTTCAATTATTTGTAAGTATATTGAGGGATTTTTATATTCGGTTAGTCGACTAACCGAAGTATTCGAATGTGACAATAGTCGACTATAATTATTTGACTACTGGTCAGTAGGCGAATGTTTTTGTCGTAGCCAAGGAAAATTAGATCGCAATATTGTGATAGATATGACGAAGCGAACGGCAGAAATGCGTGAGTTTTAGCATTATTTTCGCCGTTCTCTTGCATCTGTCAAAATATTTTGACATGTATCGTTTATATCTTTTATTTTTTATACAACATTAATTTTACGATATTGACTTTGTATGCTACAAATAAAAATTCTCTGATTTTTTGCGATGAGCGAAAACTTGCATAGTTTATACAAAATATTTACTGAAATATATGTACATACATATGTTCATGTTAAGTAAGAACTTTTTCGATCCTCTCAATCCCCCTAAAGAAAGGAGCTCCTCATCGGTGAAGAGAGCTCGCTCTCACGTTAATAAAATATTTAGGAAAAATATTTTAAAATCTATAAATTTATTCGTGAATGTGTAGTAAACAATAGCATACGTAACTCAATCAACAATAATTAATTACTTGTACATTTTATTTTGTAGCAAAGCCGACGAAAAGAAATTAGAAAAGTTACAAGAACAAAAAGCAAATAAATCGACAGCGCAAACAACGAAAGTTCTCTCATATGACGAATCGATTCTGCGAAATACAAATTTACTTAAGGTAATCGTGCTGTATTCTTACACATACATACATACATATATGTATACATATTTAACTATATACAAATATCCTGAATTTTAGATCAAAAAAATTATCGCATACGCAATTTAAAATATGTACCAACTCTAAATTTCTTTACGACATCTTTTCTTATAAACACGGTAAAAAAATCCTTAATAACTTTTTCGGTTTTAAACTTTTGCTTAGATTAAAAAATTCAACCAGCTGTTTGTTGGACTTGTGAATTTTGTTAGTTCTACAAAAACTTCTCTATTCTTGTATTCATTTTCTTGTCCAACAGGTTGGAATGTAGATGTTTGTTGGAACGATTTCCCGTCATCCCTTGTAAAATAAACATTAATAACATTGCAAAGTAAAATTTTTTTTTTCACTGGCTTCACCGAACAGAACGGCAATTGTCACTGTAGATGACACAACGTCGAAACCGGCTTGTCTCCAAACCAAACTTGACAAGGGATGACGGAAAATCGTTTGAACAAACATCAAAACTTTTCTCCGTGGACACTTAATAATTCATCATAATTTTGTTGTTGAGAGTATCCACCTGAAATGATACTCTTACTAATATACTATTGCGGAGTTCAGACAGCGGTTAATTGAGTCAATTAGTAAATTTTGTCCACTCAAAATACCCGAACACAATTTGCTAATTGCCTTAATTAAGATTCTCTCAGAACGCCGCTCTACAGCCTAGTTCCTACGACTATGACAAAACTCCTCGCATGACTATTGTATTACCTATCATGCATAAAATTGAGATGAAAAATACAAAAAAATAAGGGTATTCATTTATATTCAGAAATTTATAATCGCATAAATTTATCAATTAACGTACATACACTGACGCAGTTGAAAATATACCAAGCGTTCGTAGGCGATTTTTCATAAAAATTTTGACAGTTCATTTATCAAGGCATTATCTATTAAAATGAATACCCTGAATGTTTATTTTCTTCATCAAAAGCGGTATGTGCACTCAGGCCCGACGACGGGGTTGGTGGTGATTCCCCCGGGCATGGAGTGTTCGAAGGGGCCCGGATTTTAGTTTTGTCTTAATTTTATAGAAATGTTTTTTTTTAATTTTGTACGGACAAAAAATATGTAAATATGTAAGGATATAGATGAGAGTCAAGAACGATAGAATACAAGATTGCGCCTCCCCACGAAAAATGATGTGAAGCAAAATGCGTACAACGTCATGAACATGAATTGACTGAGAATCGGAAGAAATTGCAAACAAAAATGTGCGGCTAGGTTCTGCTAGGATTTGTAAATTTTTAAGTTTTCACCAATTTCGACACTTTATGCAACATCATTATATTCAAATAACTTCATTTATGCTCTGTATTTGATTGGATGCCTTAAAAAAAACTGCAATGCATCATTAGGAGACACAAGAAGCTTTACTTGCAACGAAGTGCGCAGATACACCCTCACATCATTTTTTAGCAAGTTTTATAGCCTCGTATCGACGATAGACTTGGCGATTTAACACTGAACACTGCGCACTTCATGCTTAATAACTTTATTTTAAATAAAATTACTTTAAGCATTGAATTTAAGCACAAAGAATTGTATGCTTACAAACATACAAACAAAACCAACCGCGTTTTGTGACGTAGCATAAACAGCTGATTCTGTCAAATTTGCTGAGAGCTAATAGCGGTTTGCGGAAGGCGCAACCTCTGTATTTTCTAAATCATGGATGATAGTACAAATTAGGAAATATTAACATTTTGAGGGGAGCCCTGCGAAATACTCTCCGGGCCCAGATTTTCTCTTGGCGGCCCTGTGTGCACTATTAAATGAGATAATGCGTTGAATTTTGTTATATGCAGGTAAGGGGTATACGGCAGTTTATGTAAATATTTTCTTCTTCAAGATTACATTCATTAACTAAAGAACTTTCATAGTTCTTTTTTTTTTGTCATGATCCACAAACAGTTAGTTATATTCCTGGATCTGTAAGCTACGTAATAATTATTATTTGTAGACATTTTCTTTATTAATGAAAATATGTACATATGTATGTATGTACAAGCATATACATATATTTATTTGTTGTTTTGTTACAAATTGTTTCAGTCGTTGGAAATAGCAAAAGCGCGCTTACGTTCACGTTCCACTTTCTCGCCAGTTGAGCAAATACTGGAAAAGGCAATCGCCAACTATAAAAGGGACTTGGAAACGTCACAGCAACTATCATCGCGAGTGCAAATTTGTGAAGAGTCGCCAATTCAAGACATTGGCAGAGAAGATGGGGTCCAACAGAAGTGAGAGATATGTACATACGTATATCTTTTTAAGGGCTCATTTAAAAAATTTGGTATGTATGTATGTACATACATATGTATACATATGTATGCATGCAGATGTGTATGTAAATACATATGTACGTATGAAATTTGTACGAGATCATATTTTACGAAACTGTATTCAATTCTATACATGCAATTTTTAATAATAACAAAAAAAATATATAGAAAAGTAAAGTGTTTGATTTATATAAGAACTTAGGAAAATATACATACATATATGTATATTTAACAAAAACATTTGTATACATACTTACAGAGGCGTAGCCAAAAGTTTTCCTTGTACAAGCTTTTTATGGTTGTAGCTCAGGGATGATAAAATACAAATGCTACATAGATTCAACGTTCTCAACCTAACGGTTAAAGGCCTGCCAGATAGAATATGTTAAGTCCGCTAGAACGAGGCATTCAACTGACAAGGCGTACGAAACGAAGAGGTACGCCACATTGTAAGCGTTGTCGCATGTAAACAAATCAGTTGTTTTGTATTGGCGGTTAATTTTTTTTTGTATGCAATCGAATATATCTTAAAGCTGTGCTGATATTTACTTTTGTGTAAAGATTATAAAAAAAATGGAAATAATTGAAAAAAAACCAATCAGCTAACACTAGCGACAGATTTGAATGCGTCAAAAGTAGAGAGTAGGTCTACTGTTGTGCGTTGCGGCATCGCATCCGTTGCGAATGTGGCATTCTGCATTCAAATACACATAATATACTTAGCTGTCAGTCGAATGCTTCGACGGAACGCACGTAACGTGCTCTATCTGGCAGGCCTTTTAAGCTCTTAACGGAACTATGAATGTCAGTGAAGTCCGTATGTTAAAGTAAACGCTGAATATAAGCTAACCGCCAATAATTTAAATCCGGTGGTCTACTCACGATTTATGTAAACATAAGAGTAAAAACTGAAGAGACAGAGAAGCCACACTTAGAGAAGGCATGCAACTGAAAGTAAAAGTTTGGGTATACTATTGGGAAGCCATTATAAAACCATATTTTTAAGTGTTTTTTATTTAATTTTTTTTTATCGCTTGGACAGCGCCCCTTAAGAAAAGCTATGTTAAAAGTGACAATTTGAAAGCACTCACTTATGTATATAATCTCCACTTGCGCTCCTAAATCGCTGACATAATGACTTTTTTCTAGAGAGCAAAACTTGTAAATTTTGTAAAAATACTTATACATACATACATAAATGTTCATAAAATTACGCTGGGGCTTGTATAAACAACTTACAGGCCTGTTCTGTATTTCGATTTCGACAAATTTAGTCCTTATCGGAATGTATAAATACTTTCTACTCGATCTGTTGTTAGTTTTTTTTCTGTTCAGAGACAATACTTTAAAACAATTAAAATTGCTCGCTTTCGATGTACATAATACATATAACAATGCTATTCATTCCGATTCCTACCAAATTTGTCGAAATCGAATTTCAAAACAAGACTGTTAATTTCGAATTTTTAGTTAGTTGCATATTTTCACAATCAGGTAAAATGTGTAGCACACAAACGTATTAGTTTGTAAACCGGAAATTTAGATCACTACTTTCCTGTAGGGTAGTATTTTTATTGTACTTTAAAGATACTCGTATTTCTACTGCCTAAATAAAATTCAATTCGAAGATATACTATTTAACGTACATATGTACATATGTACATATGTATGTATGTATGTATGTATAAAAATGCATATTTATGTAGCAACAATTTTAATAACGGAAAAAATATTCTTGCTTTGGTGTTGTAGTTTTTTCTCTCATTTTTCCAACAAAAATTGGCCTTTAGCTCATTTAAAAATAAAATAATGAAATTAAACAGGTCAAAAAAAAAAAAAAAAATTCCTGCTATTGTTTAAACAGCTTGTTTTTAAATAAACATCGCTGTTAGAAGAGAATAACAAATTTGGGACATTAATAACCGTTCATGGTAACAGAATGGAAATAAATAAAATGATTTTTCGGAAGAGCGACTTTTTAACCAAGCGATTAAAAACATGTTGGTTTATTGAAGTAAATGTTTCAATTTTTTTATTTGGATATGTATGCACGTATGGATTCATCTCAAGCATCACAAGAACCTACTTAGGATTTTAAATAAATTTTTATAAAAGCAGCCTCAAAATGAGTCCTGGAAGGCATAACAAATATCTAATATATTTACATATTATACGCATATGCATAAATAACCCAAGTAGATAAAAATCGAACCCACAACCACGTAAATATTAATAAGAAAATTTATTTTTTCTATACATTTCGATCAGCATTGCCTTTTACTCTGTTGGCTACAAATGTTCATACAAATCAACGAAATGCTCTGCTTTTGCAAATATTTTAAGTATATGTACATGTACATATATATGTAGATAATTAATGAAATGGAAAATACTAGTTAAAAATTTGTCTCGAATACTTGCATACATGTATATGTATATGTACATATGTACATAAATACATATGTATATTTGTATGGTATATGTACCTACTGAAAACATATTTTGTACATAGTGTAGTCGTTTTTAAAAGTGTGCCAAGTATGACTAAAAGATAAATTAGGTAATTTGTGTACAAAAGGCACACGCTTGCAGTTTCATCAGACATACATACATACGTATATACTATGTATGAGTGCATTTGAAACAAAAAATAAATTTCCATCTGCAGACAATATCCATTCCTTAAGTAATTCTTTATATTACTAAGGCAAAAATATTAAAAATTAATTAAATCTCCATCCCATCTAAGCAAGTTTAACGTTAAAGAGAATATAATAGGATATATTTTCAGCGGCAGTTACTGCAACATAACCTTTTTCTCAGCGGCGATGCTTCCAATTCATTGCGGGTGGTTTGACTCTGACACCGATCGCCTTCAATCATCAAAAATTATTTGATCGGAAGACTGTTTGTTTGCTTGGCTGTGGTGATAAATACAAATATTCTTTTTAAGTGTGAGTTTTGATATTCTCTTTAATAAATCACCTAATACAATAGGGTGACTTATTTATTTTTCCATAAACGAATTCGACATGTCTAATTTGTGAAATGCATTGATGGATTTTTCTTTTTATTATTTCATACATTTCCTGCGTCGCATTATAACATGGTCAACTTTATCAACATAGCATTGTAGAGCAACTCTCCACGGGATTTCTTAAGAGAATTAAGGTTTCAAAATGGTTGGGGCTTGGCGGGTAGGCGATCTGCCAGGCAGCAATTTTTAAAGTTAAGTACAGTCTATCTCCTTTTAACGCGGAGTTTTCTACAATACCCTCTTGTCTCTTTTTACACGGTTTTACTTTTTAACGCGGATTTTTTGAAAACGGATTATTCTGCAATCTCACGTTGCTTTTTTTTTTAACGCGGTTCGCGATTAATTCTGATTTTGTCCTTCTGTTTTATTTTTAACGCGTTTTCCAAGTGACAATTATGAAGGTTTGCGACATTTCGTCGAGATTTTAAAAGTGCCATTGAGTGCTACCGAGATTTATATAAAGACATGCAGAAACAGAAACCTCAGCGCTTATTAACGATTTTTTTAAGAGCTGAAGTATCTATTTATTCGTCGTTAAAATATTTTATGTTAAGTTATAGGTGATCTCAATATGATTTTTTGTCAGATTGACGCGAAATTTTGTTTTGTGCGGATTTTTCCCAAAGGAGGAACGAGTAAACAAATTTGAACTGAAATTTGGTAATTTTTATGCGGTTTGTCTTACGCGGACAAATTTCTGTCCCTTTAAACCGCGTTAAAAAGAGATCGACTGCAGTTACATAGATATTCGTTTCATTCAAGGCAGATTTAACAGGCTCAACCTCAGAAAAGTTAATATGGGTATTCGTTTAAACGTTCAAATGCCCATAATAATGTTTTTTTTTTGCATTTATCTTAATTGCCAAACTTTGATTTCATTTGATAAAAACGAAAAAAACTAGTTTACATCTGATTCGTGCTTTTTAGTGGAAAAATATTTTGTGCATTTTACTCATCAAATTTATGAATATGTTCTATATTTCTGTTGTGTATTTTGTCCCCAACTAAAACAGAGTTGGGAAAGTGCGTTATCGGCAATGAAAGGCTCGTAAAAGGAGGAGTTTATTTCTTAAAAGTGCGCAAGGGCCACGCCGAAGGATTGTTAGGAAGAGAGCACGTTCACGGAAATATTGTGGTGTCCACAGACCATTTCGCGAGCTGTGATTTGGTTGCTAGCGCAAAACGCATACACTTGATGCCCAACTCTATCGGAATAATTAAACATTAAGTTCTGAAATAAAAATGTAGACTTTGTATTTAATTATTTTGGAAAAAACCTGGCAGGGTTGCAATTTCTCCACTGCGGTTACCTGTTAGATCTGCCTTTGTTTCACCTAATTATAGAAAAAAATTAAAAATTTACCAATTTAAAGAAAGCAAACATATCCGCTGGCGACAGGTGACAGTCCCCCTTATAATATGATTTTTACCACAACGATTAAATTGATAATTTGCGTTGCGAAACAATATCGTTTTCTACATTGCGTATACACGGTCAAGTTTTCAGTCAAACTTACTTTACATATCCAACACATTCAAACTTTTTGCGTGCACTTGTTGATTTATGTAGACGATATCGGACGAATTTTAGAATATATATATGTATGTATGTACTGGACTGCATAGGTCTGGAGGTGATCGGGACCAACACGAAATATTTTATTGTCATCGAATAAAAAGTCAGCGTTGCCAGAATCCTTATAGGGACGTAGTTATCCCCAAAAATGACATTGTTCATTATCATTTGAATATTTTTTGTAAGCCAATCTTAAACATTTCGGATTTTTATGATTTTCGAAATCAATTTAATTGCATATGTACTTACATATGTATGTATGTATGTATGTACCTTCGTTGAAAGGTTCTTTTTCCCACTGCTGTCTACAAATTCGTCCAACTACTGTTTTTGCGTTTATGGGAGCTTGTCGTTTTGTAATTTTGTTTTACCCAAAATAAGGAACCGACGCTGTTGGAGCAAAAAGAAAATCGTTTAGTGAACAGTAGCCGATTTAAATTTTCCTTAACAATTGCGTTGCTACATAGTTCTATGAATACATACGTTTTTTCTTTGGATTGGATAGGCTATAGAGCGGTATAATTGTCAAATTTAGTTGGTTTTAGCTTCGAATAAGCTCTATGTTAAACATTTCACTAGAAAGTGCAGTGGGTGTTTAAATTTCGCCTCCTACTGAACTCCCACACTCCCACAATTGTTTCCTCTTTGTATTAAGAAATGTCGTTAGGAAAATATGTACATACATATATAAACTGTTTGCGTTTGAACGCAAACAAATACTTCAGCAAACAATATACGCGTATAGCAGTAGTGTACATATGTATGTACATTAGACTGACCAAAAAAAAATGAAAGTGCTTATTTTTTTGAGGCTCATGACTTTTTTGCTTCCATTATGAATAAAAACCATACCCTGAAAATTTGATGCAAAAATATTAACATTTAGAGGTCTCGCGTGGACGTTTTGTGCCTCCACCTCAAGTGCTTAAAAATACTCGTCCTTCAATCCATGCGCACGCAAAATCCATTAAGAAATTTAAGTTTTTGAATATCTTATAATATGGTTTTAAGGTCACTGAACACTCTGGGTAAGTTAATTTTCCGATATGACCCTAACATTTTGATATATTGGGACAAAATCGTAAAAAAACGATAAGAAATTCGAAAATTACAGTTTAAAAGTTGATTATTAAAAAAAAAAAGTTTTCAATATCTTATCATTAATGCTATTTATAACCACATTTTTAACAAAGAAAATGAGCTATCATAGAGAGCTTTACGTTCATTACTTCTCGAGATATCTATAACAAAACTGTGCTTCCAACAATAAATAATGCTCTCACATTGTGCGTTTTGAACTTAATCAAAATATAAACAACAACAAAAAACAAATCTGCTTGGTATCGTATAGTTTTGAAACACACCTTACGTGAAAGTGATAAAAATGAGTTCTCAACAGTGCAAAGGTTGGCTACTACAGTTGGATCGCAGGATGCACTTGTAAATGGTTTATTTTTTATGCACTAAACTCAGCAGAACGGCTTTATTTGTTGGCTCGCCGTACACGGATAAATATGTTGGAGACGAATCTAGTAGCCAACCTTTGCACTGTTGAGAACTCATTTTTATCACTTTCACGTAAGGTGTGTTTCAAAACTATACGATACCAAGCAGATTTGTTTTTTGTTGTTGTTTATATTTTGATTAAGTTCAAAACGCACAATGTGAGAGCATTATTTATTGTTGGAAGCACAGTTTTGTTATAGATATCTCGAGAAGTAATGAACGTAAAGCTCTCTATGATAGCTCATTTTCTTTGTTAAAAATGTGGTTATAAATAGCATTAATGATAAGATATTGAAAACTTTTTTTTTTAATAATCAACTTTTAAACTGTAATTTTCGAATTTCTTATCGTTTTTTTTTACGATTTTGTCCCAATATATCAAAATGTTAGGGTCATATCGGAAAATTAACTTACCCAGAGTGTTCAGTGACCTTAAAACCATATTATAAGATATTCAAAAACTTAAATTTCTTAATGGATTTTGCGTGCGCATGGATTGAAGGACGAGTATTTTTAAGCACTTGAGGTGGAGGCACAAAACGTCCACGCGAGACCTCTAAATGTTAATATTTTTGCATCAAATTTTCAGGGTATGGTTTTTATTCATAATGGAAGCAAAAAAGTCATGAGCCTCAAAAAAATAAGCACTTTCATTTTTTTTTGGTCAGTCTAATGTACATACGTAGTTACCCAGAAGAAAATTGTCAAAGGTGTTCTCTCCACCCTATTGCCTTTAGTGCTCCTTCTCGAGAAATGTTTAACACAGAAAATGTCATCAGCTCCTTCTTCGAGCTGTCATCATGGAAGCAAAATCGCAGTGCCCTGCCGAAGGATATTATGATGATGATGAAACTCCCTGCATCCTAGTGACAGGGCTTCTTTAATTTCTACTGGGTATACATACATACATACCTATTTTAAGTATGTACATATGTATGTATGTATGCATGCACGTGTGCACAATTGATCGACATCTCAGTTAGATGAAAAATTAAACAACTGAGTGACAAGTTGAGTTATTAAGTGTCGCAATTGTTGTTGTCTTAAACATTTGTTTTCATTGAAGTTGTTGTTGTTACTGTTATGCAGTTTAAATGTGTGTCTTTTGGTTTTCCATTTTCCTGCCACACAGAAGTTGTTGTTGTTACTGTTATGCAGTTTAAATGTGTGTCTTTTGGTTTTCCATTTTCCTGCCAGCCAGCACACTCTTGGCTGAGCACAACTCGGCCGATGGCTCAACAGGTCGCCCGTTCACACATTGCCAGCCATTCGTACAACCTCCAACGTGTCGTCGAGCGACCTGTGTTTTAATTTAGCTGCAGATAAGGAAATATACTTACACGCATACATATGTATGTACATATACATACATACATACATGTTTGAGCATGTGTGTGAAGCGGCATTTTACTGATAACGACTTCTGAGACAATTGACATGTTGAAATATTACCTCTTTGACACTCACCTGAATTTATGGCGAACCGCCAACTCAAACACTATTCCATACATTGACGAACTCCCGATACTGAATTCGTGGCATATGAGTTCGTATTTACTCATATGTACATATGTATGTACTATATGCATATTCATACATTGTATATATGTATTTGTGTGTATGTATGTATATACTTAAGAGCATGCAATTGTGTACATATGTATGTATATAAGACAGTTGTAGTATCACTATCTCCACCAGCAGCAGCACCTGCACCTGCACTTAAATTTACGCGTTTTTTCTCTTCTTCCCCTTCACAGTTTTGTGTTTTAGTCACTTTGTGCCGATGTTTGACGTGAGAGTTGGAGGAGCTGTTGTATGTATGTACGAGTGTGTAGACGATAATATGGCTGGCTGCCTTCTATTGTATCTCTATCTTAAAAAATTAAAAAGAGGGAAATGCTCTACTTGTCGCCCGATACTGCAATATTTAGATATTTCATATGAATTTTAAAATTTCCGCCAATACACCCTAAAGTAAGTGCTTGACTATTAACCCGTGCCGATAGATATGCTCAAACACATTTTCATACAAGCATACTTCTTTACATACATACATACATACATACGTACATAGATATATATATATATTTTATATACAAACATACATGCATATGTATGTACGGCTCTGTGTGTGAGATGTCGTGTTGGCTACATTTGAAGGTGGCATTTTAAACTACTCCAAAATTTTAAAGCATTCAGTTTCGATTTGATACGCGACAGGTGAATATTGTCGAACGGTGATAAGAAAGTTCCATCTTCCCGCGTTCTCCTCGACGCACAAACAATCAGCGTGGCATTGGGTGCATTGGGTCTGCTAAAAGCCCACAACGTGCACAAGTGGCAGAACGGAGTTGAATGGTTGAATGGTTGATGATTGGGTGTCAGGGGCAAGTTGATGAAAAGTGCTATTATGGAATAAAGAACTAAGTTGTGATATTGATTGGATCATGTCTGCGCCGAAGTTGCGAATTACTTGAGCCAAGTGAATTGAAACTGTTACACATTTTTATACCAAAGTTTGTTCGTTTGGCTTAAGTTATTTTCAAACTTAAAAGGCAACGGCATAATCAAACTCAGGATTAAAAAAAAAATTGGTATTTGATTTACGACTTGGTAATTTACACATATAACTTCTATACGATTTTGAGCAAATCAGGGGACTTCAAAGAACTTAAACTATTTTGAATGAAAAATTAACAAAATTACTTTAAGAATATTAATACAAAAATATACATATGTACATGCTTATGTACATACATACATACATATATACATATTTCTTAGGTATTTTTATGCAATGTTGTTTAGAAATGAATTGGAGTTATTATATTTAAATCTGAACCTTCTAATACATATGTTTATATGTATGTATGTAAAGCCATTTGGCTGCCTCAAACAAGTTATTGAAAAATTCTTGTATGCAAAAATTTATTTTTTTCAAGTTTTTCACACTTAAATGCTCTTTGTTGATAAAAAAGTAAGTTTGAGAGATCTGCGCTAAGGTTAAAATACAAAAAATAATTACGAAACCGAGTTTAAGGGGATCGTGTATACCAGGATAAATTTAAAAATCGACAAAATGCATTTTATTAAGAAAATATTCCATTAATATTTTTTAATATTTTCTGTTCATGATCAGTTGTTTTGGGTTCATCTACAAAGGGCATCATCATACGTATAGTAATTGGCAGCAGACTCTATTGAGTTCGTACGAATTCAGTTATAGAAACGGGATATACCATTACATTTACTGTATCCCATTTACCGTTGGGATATTTAGTTACAACTATTGTTACTTAAAATTCCCAATGGGACAAATGGGACTATCTCACCAGATCCCGGATGAAGGGTTGCATCGCCTGCAATTGCTGCAGAGCCCAGGGCGTCGGCGAAAGTCACATTCGTAGTTGAAGGCACTGGTCTTGTATGGGTCCTTTCAGCCTTACTTCCTATTGAGAGAAAAGTGGGGCCCCTGAAGAGTTAAAAGCATCTGACCGATTCTGCTTTCCGCTGCTCCCCATCAATGCAGCAACCTCTCGTTTCCCGGAAGCAGATAACTTAACTTAGCCGGAGCACTTGATTCCTCCAGCTGTTGACCAAACGCGCAGTTTCGCTAATTAGTGTGCTGTAGTTGCGATTGGCTCACCACTTTGGGCGACAGAATTTGAGTCCATCCTTTCTTAGTTGTTCTTTTATAAGATAATTCAGAGTTTCCAATATTTAGTGAGTTGAAGAGATTAGCTGTTTTTATATAATAATATGCGCCCGACAAGTTAAACAAACGAATCTACATATGCATTGGAAAAAACTTCAAAAAGTTAATTAGAAAATAAAAATAATTTATTAAAATCAATTAATATTTGGAACAATATCTTATCTGCGCGTGTTGGCCACATTGGCATGTATTTTTTTGACGCAGTCCTAATTTAAATGTGTTCCAAAGTGATCGTGAGAGAACTCATGCTCTCTTACATACATACATATGTATATGCATGATGTACATACTACATTAGTACATTAGTATGAATCGATTAAAATAAAATCGAAATGTATGAACATATATTTCTGATGGAACAGTCAAAAAAATTTCCCTACAAAGAGAGTAAGAGTTTTTCATTTTCTTCAATTGTTTTGATATTTTATGAGTATGAATTATTTACTTAATTCTTTCGGAGTCACCAACTATCTTTCTTAGAATTATGTATGTAAATAGACAAATTACTACAAAATTAATATAAATAAATATTTTAAAAATTGCATACTAAAGCAATGGTCCTTCTGATTAATATGGCTTGATCAACTTATTTGGAAGTTCAAATAATATCTAGAATACTTTCCAAAGAAATGCTCAAATGCGTTTGAAAAAAAATCGTCCCAGCCTAATATGTACGCTTTTATTTACATATGTATGTATTTGTATGTATGTAAAGTCCTGTGGCCACTTAAAATATTTATGGCTTCATAAATATATGATTTAACACGTAAAGGTAACAGTCACAGTAGCATTCTATACCTTAGCAAGATAATAGTTGATAAGTAACGGCTATGTTTTTGTTATTTTTAAAGCACTCAAATCATTCGAGCTTTAGTCTTTTGGCTAGTCATAGTCACATACGTATGTACATACATTTATACGATTATTAAAAGTTTATTGCAGAGTTCAAAATATTAAGTTAATGATATTCGCTTTGATTTTTGTTTGTTATCGTATCGGCTCTCTGATAAAATAGTACAATAACCATAAAATCAAAAACATATCCGGCATTCAATGTTGTCTTCTTTTGAGTAATGAGGATCGCGAAATTTGCGATGCACAGTGGTCTGAAATCGGAAAACTCTGGGCGAAACGAAGCAACAACATTATTTTCCGTAAAGTGCAGATATCTTTAAGATATCGCTGATTTCAAAAATGACGTCAGAATGTACAATTCAAAATGGCTGACACAAAATGGCGGACTGATTTTCGGAAAAAATTGTTTTAAGAGCTGCAATTGAGTGTAAGGAGGTTTTTGAGGTCGCTGAAATCAAAAATAATGTCAAAAACCAAATTCAAGATGGCTGACACAAAATGGCGTCCAGTTATTCGGACGAAGTAGTTCTAAGAGCTGCTATTGCTTTTTGAGGTTGCTGATTTCAAAAATGACGTCAGAATGTAAAAATTCAAAATGGCTGACACAGAATGGAGGACAGTTTTTCGTAGAAGTAGATTTAAGAGCTGAAAATGAGTGTAAGGGGGTTTTTGAGGTTGCTTAATCGAAAAGTAACGTCAAAAAACTGCGACGAAAAAAACAATCTTTAGCACGAATCTGAAGAATTCTGAAACTTTTTCTTGAATAATATAAAACAATACACTCCTAACAATCGTCTATTTCTATTATTTTGGCAGGATCTACTGTTATCACAACTTTCTCACACTTTTTGTTATAATTCTATGTAAAATGACACACGCAAAAAAGTGTGTATCGCAACATTCAACACTAGTAAATGACAAACCCAAATATGTTTAATCGAAATCTTGGTTTATTGTTTGTTTATAATTTGGTGCTTACACTGTATAGCTCAGTGTTTGGCCGATCTTCTCCTACCATTTGTGGTGTGTGTTCTTATATTTTACCACAAATGGAGAGACCTACAGTTTTATGCCGACTCCGAACGGCAGATGTATTTAATGAGAAGCTTTTTCGTGGCAGAAATACCCCCGGACGTTTGCCATTGCATGCCGAGGAGTGACCGCTTTTAGAAATAAACTTTTTCTATGATTTAGATTTTACTTGGCCTGGCTAAGATTCGAACCTCGAACTCACCGGCATATCGAGTTATACCACGTAACGCTATCCACTCAACCACAGCGGCGACCGATATTTTAAAAAACTGCTTCAAAATGCATTAAATTTTAGTTTTTAAAAGTCATAGTTCAAATTAACAGAAAAAAAATAAAAATAAAATTTGTTGCTGCTATCTATTTGATGTGCCTTGGTTTGAACTAAATTTATTTATGAAAACGAAAATGATACTGAAGATGGCACAACGCCGAAACCGGAAAATTTTCTCAAAATAGCCCACGACTATTAAATATTATATATGTATGTACGTAGTATATTAAAATCAGTTCGAATTGTAATATGTTTTATTTTTTTACTAATCGTCAAGGTATCTTGTGAAATTGTATTTCGAATTAATTAAAGAGCGAGTTGAAATGAAGTGTATTCCACAAACTAACGTAGATTTCATACTTGGTGCCATTTTAATCGTAAGTAAGAAAATATTAAGTTCGTGTAGCATATTTGTGGACCAATAAACAGAACAATCATTTGACTGAGCATTGACAATTATAAAACAAAAAAAAAACACGAAAACAAATTTTACTAAATTAGTTTAAAGTCGAAAGATCTCAGTAAGCAGAAATTAGCGTGGAAGCTGCACCTAGTGGCCAGAGATAAATTAATGAATCAAAAAACTATTCCAAGTGCCTCGCCTATTTTTCGCTCCAAAGGGTATTTCAGCCTTCCGCATTTGTGCATCCAGCTTGCTTGACATTGAATGGCCACTTCGTTAGTTAAAATCAAAAGCATGTTAAAATTCTGCCGCATTGCTGCGTGGCACAATGTTGATTTAAAAAAGTTCTACACGCTGATAACTCATTGAAAAATTTGATGGCGTTTTTTTTTTATTGGTATGTGCACGAACATGTGTGTATGTATGTATATCTATAGTTGCGGTATAGAAAATTATAAATCTGTATTTGTATAAACATAGATACATACATACATACATACATATGTACATACATGCAAACATATATACACTAGTAAATTTTTCGGTGCACCCGAGGAGTTGCTTCATATACTAAATGTAGATGCTAGGAATGAAAGCTCGGAATAAACTTATCACTTTGAGTGACAACCGGAAATTAAAGTCCAAATAACACGATTGTTAAATTTGTAATTGCTTAGTTGTTGTAATATGTACGTATTTGTAGCATCACACCCACATATGTATGTACAAATGTTATGTACTACGTAGTCGTACATACATACATATGTATCTATGTACATATGTATGTACGTTTAATATCCTTAAATGAAGGCTTGGCTACTAGTCATTTGTATGTTTAAATAAAATTAATTTAATTTCTGTGTATTACGAGCAAAATTCTTCAATAAAAGTGGTAGGAAAAATAAAATGAAACTCTTTAAAACTTCCTAAAATCATTTAAGTATTTTACTCGCAATTTTTGTTTCCCTTTTAAATTCAAAGGTGGTCTACCGCTCAAAAATAATATAATAATAATAATTAAAATTTAAAAGCTTATTTAGTTGGTACCTTTAATCTACACTTAAATTGAAAAATGTAAGCTTTCTGTTCAAACATTGATTGCATCATAATTTTATTAAAAAATTGGGAAAACTATGATCTCGAAATCAAGAAACTTTTTGCAATGTCGCAATGAATTACATTTGGAATTGAAAACCTTACAGGGAATATTTTGTATTCATCAATTCACGGAAAGCCAATCGTCTTTTGTTTATATGTACTTATGTATGTGTGTATATATGAGTGTATAATATAAATTTATTCTGCAAGGATAATGAATGTCAATCGTTGATACAAATCAATAAATTTGGTTGATTGGTAACTTTGCAAGCATATTTTTTATTGGGAGTTTGAAATATATGCTTCACCCAACAATTCGTGAGTGTCAACTTTTCACCATTCCATTATTTCTTTTGCTATATATTTTATTTCAGTTTTAGAATGACATATGTACATATTTCTTTACTCTTTCGATTCGAACCAATATATATTCACTTTCGATAACTTAAAGACTTAGTTAGATCATCACGGAGTAGATGACGAGGGTGGAGTGTATATAAAAATACAAATATATTTTTCCTTCTACGAGTATAATATTCACCTGTTACCAAATAAATTTTTCTGATTTTTGGATGTGTAAATGTTCCAAGCATTACTTAGGGTCTGTCCGAAAAATGGATTGAAGCTCCGTCTTTAATTTCTTCATCGCTTGCAAATTTTACCTAATATTTTTTCCCGTTTTGGGAATAAATAATAAACACTCAGAGCCAGGTCAGGGCTGGAGGGTGCGTGATCTAAGCCCTCAAAGTCTATGCAACACGACTCTTGTGAACCAGTGCCTCTGGCGGCAGCTAGAGCCTTCTCGGCACCCATATTGTGCTGACCCTCGTAACTCTAAAATGATTGCGAGCTGTTCTTCTTTTAATTGAACATCTCCTTAAACTAATTACTAAACTATTTTTAATAAGTTCTGGAATAGTAGTCACGTCTATTGATCTTCCTGACCGTGTGCCGTCTTCAAGTTAGTCCCCGCCTTGCTTAAGGAGATTGTGCTACTTCTAAGCTAATGTTTTAGCTCCATAATCATTTTTTATCTCTGCTAGTACGATTTGAATAAGCTTTTCTTGCTTGATAAGGATCAGAGCGGTTTTTTTCATTGGCCAACTTTCTATCCGATTGATATGCTCAATCGACGATAGTTCAAAGTAATGACGCGATTGCAATACTTACGGTTATTTATAATAATGACTAATCAATTTACTCCTTAGATTTTATAAATAAATCTTATTTCCTATCCTGAGAACTTAAGGACTTACCTCGTACCAGAGTCGGCAATATATTTACATTACGATATATGTAGTTCCAATAGAGGAATAGTATTTCGAAAGCTATTCAATATACACAAATACATGCAATATAAAAAATATTCAGTATATTATACAATAATAATAGAATTAACATTAGCATAACAAGATACATATGTATGTAAATATGGGTTGCTCTTAAAAGGAAATGACAAAAAATCGTACTTTGCTTAAAAATAATAAAAAAAAAACATGTGGCCTCACAAATGAATACACATACATAAATATATATGTATGTATGTAGCTCACCTTCAGAAGTAAATCCATGAAAGTTGCACAAGTTGGCATGCAATAGTGGCAAACTTAGAGGTGAAGTGGCGGTTACAAAAACAAAGCTTATTGGCATTAAATAAATACAAAAGGCTTTATGAAGATTTTGATTTTTTTTTGAACTTTCTAGTCCTCTCTACATTTGTTCACTTATATTTCTATATTTATGCATTCACATACATATCTATGAAGTGTATACCCAGAAAACATATTCGGAGCACTGAGAATTTAGTGAGTCAGAAAGTAGTTCCACTTTCTAAGAACAAAAAGTTCTTAACTCAATCGGGTGATAATTGGCTCGAAAACTTTCAGTTGATTCCATATGAGTTTTCACAGCAGCAGTTTTCATATTCGCAATATTTGATACTAAAATTCATTCAAAATTAGTTGACTTAGACAAGAGATTATAACAAAATTCCGAATACCGGCATTAGGCTAATTTGTTGTACGAATTTAAGATTACACAGGTCGATCTTAGCAGGAATGGAAACACCTTTATTTTGGATTCTTTAATGAGCTCATTTTAAGCGTAAAAGCTCTGAAATCGTACTCCTGAATGACGCATTAATGACACCAAATGTTTGCTGGGTTTCATGTATCTACATATGTATGCAATTTTGTGTTGTTGTGAAGGAGGTGAGTATGCAAAACTTTAGACAGGGAATCAATTTCATGTTTTCAAAGACACGCAACAGCGAACAGCAAGCACCGAGCAGAGCAACAGCGCAACAGTAGCAACAAAATTAAACAACAATCCCCACGAATGCACGTGCATAAGTGTTTCGACAAGCGAGCCTGCCGATGTAGGAGGCGTTGAAATCGTACAGGTATAATACCTACACCCCCTGGCAGCAAGCGGCCTTTGGAAAAGTGATTGTATTTTAATATAAATAACAAGCCAACAAAAAGCTGCTGAACACATTAAGACAATGAGCCTCTACATGTGTACTTGCATATGTATGTGTGTATGATAAACATTATGGATGGGGGCAAGGGTTTTTTGGGCTACACGAAATACAATTGCATACAAATTTGTACCAACACGAATGAAGGAAGACATGAAGACAAAAGAAAAAAACAAAAAATCAGTCAAACTGATTTTATAGGCAGTCAAGCATTTTGTTTTCGCATTCCATTTCACTCTGCTGTTAACTCGTCAGTCATTTAGTTAATAAATCCTTTCTGAATTGAGTTGTTCGTATTTATGCTCCAAATTGAAACTAAATACTTGGCGCATTCTTTTGCATAATCATCCTTTCGCTATTTTTAATGGCAACAAGGAAGGGAGCACATAAACAAAAATAGATATTTAAATTACAACCCAACGGAAAGTCTTTACAAATTGTAATAGCATAAATAGACAATCGCAGAGTAAGTGGCATTTGCCAGTTAACAACAAACAAATGTCGTCGTTAGATGATTTAAGTCAGTCCTTCTGCGGCAGTCAAAGTGAAATGAACATTTGGAAGGGAAAACTACTGACGGATGTGCCATTCGGTCATGTGCTCGTAGTGAGTGGAAAAGTGAAACCAAATCCAAATAAGTAAACATTGGAAATTAACAAAAAAAAATAACATTTTTTAAGATAAAATCATTTTGATTGTTTCGTTATTTTCGTTTTTAGAATTTGTTTGGATTTAACCGATAATATTAAGGGTCAAAATGAGAGTGATACGGTTTATTTAAAAATCGAAGCGAATTTCAGGGAGAATCAAATAATAAGGAGCATGTTTATGCCCGGCGAAGGGTGGCAACAGGAGGAGATATCAAAGAATTGGAAATCAGATGGACCTAAAAATCCACTTGTGCCAGGTAAACGCAGTAAATATTTGTGTGTATGTGTGTACATATGTACATACATATATATGCAAGTACTCGTATGTATATACATATATATGTACAGATGCTAAATTCCAATGAAAGCTCATTTTAATAGAAGGAGAATACAGAAGACAGAAGGACAAGTAGAAAATATATTTCAGATCCAGTTTTCTGTATTGATAGGCGTGAAACTTAAAGCAAATTAAGAAACACATTTTTAAAATTTAATTATGTTTTTTTCTTTCAGAACTCATGTATTTTAACAAGTTAACAAAAATTTTGACATTGCTCTTGGTCTCTAATAACTTTCTAGTTAGTTCTTCAAATCAAGTAAGATTTTAATAATTAGTACGATAAGGTTATTGTGCTTTTCAGCCGAATTCGTAAATAATTGTGAATAAACCTATTTAAGGCACGCGATAGGGCACAACGTAGCGTATGAGTTACATACAAAGGTTATATAAATCAGTAGTTAAAAAAAATTAATTTAAAATACAACAAAAATAAATTTTAACAAATTAAGTAACAATATATTGTGTATAATAAAATAAAAGAAAACAATATAATATAACAAAAAAATGTGAAAAGCACTCAGTACTGTGGAAAATGATGCCTTGCGCGCTATTTTAGAGAGACGCAACACGCTGGCTTCCAGCAATATATATTCTAATAAATTTAGCTTTGTATCGATGCGCCTTTGCTTTTCCGACAGGGTGACAGTATGATGTTTGTAAATACAAACATACACGTGTACACACAAGAGCCCTGACTTCGAATTAAAAACCAAAAAAAAAGTGAGGCGCAGAATATGTGGAAACACGAAATTTTTTTTTTGTTTTTTGTTAGAATCATCTTATAACCCAGCAAAAAATCAAAATACATACATACACCTTCTCTTTTAGGTCAAACATTCACGTTTCGCATTGCTGTTCTGCAAAAATGTTTCGAAATTTACATAAACGACAATCTCTATGGCGCATTCGAGTTTTTGAAATTTCCCAAGCCAATCAATTTTTTAATGGTTTATGGTGACTTTGAAAAAATCACACAATTCCATCAACGAATGCTGTTTCCGCTCGTCTTTCCGAGAAGTTTAATATGCCCAGAGAAAATTGCTTTTCAAAGTGATGTACCGAAGAAATACGAAGTTGGTAAGTTAAAGTGACATTGTGAAATTTGTATTTTTTAGTAAAACAACTAAATAATAAAAAAAAAATTTTAGCGTAATAATATAACTTTAATTTATTTAACTTTTCTTATTTAATTTGGTTTTCATGCCGTTGTATTAGGTACCGTTGTTGCTATGGAATGCATTGCTAAAGGACCACCGACTACAGCGTTTTCCATTTGTTTCCAATGCAATGATACAGGCCGTATTGTGCTTAAGTTTCATGTGAATTTCGAGACAACAACCGTATCGCGCACTTATGAGCGACCCGATAATAGGCAAGACTTCTTTGAAATACTTCTTTCACTTTCTCACTCACCACATTTGTCGTAATCATTTATTCGTTGCCTTTGTTTCAGATTTTCATCCGATGATGAGGAAACTGATGGCGAATTTCCATTTCAGCGTGGCAAGCTCTTCAAAATCGCTTTCGGCATTGGGGACAAAGCTTTCATTATAGCTGTGAATGGCCAATATTTCACCTACTACAATTATCCCATTCGCACATTTGCCATTTCGACATTGAAGTGCTTCACCAATAATGTTGGCGATTTCGCGGTGAAAAATTTGGAATATCATTGCGATTCGCCGTTATTGGCGCGCGTCGAAAGACTCTCGCTCATTTAATTGGAAGAACATAACATACAAAAAAAAAATTATAATAATAATTGAAAATATTATGTAGCAAATTGTTAATATTGCAATGCACACGTTGCATTTGGGCAAAATGAGTTTACACTACCAGAACACTTAATTTACTTCCTTACTACGAGTACTTATGATGCGACACAAGTGAAAATTTAGAGAAAAATTGTTGATATTAAATTTATTGGCGGTTAGTTGCACTTTGTAGAAAAAATAAAGTTAAGCTTATATGCAACACTTCACTCAAATGTTCAGATTAATTAGTGAAAAACCATTAAAAAACCTTCCACTGCAAAATTTTGCAGTTAGCATTCGATATGTACAGTAGGGACACTTTATTATTAAAATCACCAGAACATTCAGAGGTTATAAGAAAACAATCCTTGAAATAAAATATTACGAAAAAAGTAAAAATCTATTATTGAACACTTTTCGATTTCCTGGCAACTTCAAAACAATTTTTGTAGAACTGATTAAATTGCAACAAGTAATTTTTAACAAAACAAAACCGACTGCAATGTAAGGATCACCATTAGTTTCCTCATTGTTCAATAATTGAAAGCTTAACCAATGGCGGGATCCGATAAGTGAGATATTTCTTTGGAGCGGTGTGTGTCTCATAGCCAATATTTGAAATCAAAATCTGGCGCCAAGAAAAAAAAAACTTCAGATAATTTCAGAATGGAAGAAAGCAAATACTACTTTTTCTCACTATCTCTCCCGATGGAAAGGAAGCATGCTAAGTTGTGTAAAAGCGTAGCATATTTGCGTAAACAGAAAGATCGCAGAATAAGTGAGTGTAAAAAGATTCTACCAGAATGTTCCACAGCAGTGTACAAGCTCGGGTGAATTTCTGTAATTAATAATTGTTACCCAGAATACGAGCTTGATATACATCCATACATATGTACACCCAACTCTCTTTTAACACGGACTTGAAGTTACACGGTTGAAAAAAATTTTTTTTGGAAAAATTGTTTTATCTAGTACGGTTTCAAAATCACTGTTTTGTAATTATGTTTGTTTTTACAACACTTGGCACCATTGCTGAAATGAACATACATAGCAGCGACGAATAATTATGTAGCTATGTAAATATTTTTTCTTTATTTCTATTCTAATTTTTCTGTTCTTAATTCTGGATTAACAGATTTCTTTTGTTTTTTGCTTGCTCTACCAATTTTTCACCAGTATGAATTATGTATTTTAAGTTTTAATGCTCAATAAAATGCCATATGAACATACAATTTGTATGCATATCTGAAATTCTATAGTTTTCATCATTTTTTACTTTACTTTTTTTTAAAAAGAGAGTTGGGTGTATATGTATGTAGAAAAATCCCTAGTGCGCACTGTTGAAAAACATCGTCACTTTCATCTGATTTATACAAAGAGCTGATGGCAATAGCAAGCTTTACAAAAGGGCGCTGCATGCCATACAGCCAACGAAACAATCAATTTATTGAAGGGAATTTTTGGTGAGCGCATTATCTCGCGTCGTGGGCCTGTGGCGAGACGATTGACGCCTTGGAAGAGAATATTCGGCACGTAATTGCCGACATACGTCCCCAATTGCTGCAAAAAGTGCTCGAAAATTGGGCCTCTCGGCTGGAATTTATTCGAGCCAGCCGCGGCGGTTATATGCCCGAAATAATTTTGAAAACATAACGGCAAACCCTTATATTTATAATAAAGCTAAATTCTTGGCCATAGCATTAAATTATATGCGTTTTATTTCTTCTTAAAAACCACTTGCCTAAAAAAAATACCCTTTATAATAATGTACATATGTTCTGTACTCAATGATGCGCTTTACGAACTTCTATTTCAGAAAATCTCCTTAAGTAAAATAGTCAAAATGTATGCCGCGCTATATTTAGCCTTTAAAAATTCTACAAAGTTTAAAATTTAACCTCTTGTTAAAATACATAAATACAATGAGTTCAAGGCGCATCTATTCCCTTTACCAAACATATTAAAACACGTTCAGTTCAATTTTAATTTATTTTAAAACTTTTTTGTTGTCATATTTTGGCATTATAACTTACATATGTATGTAAATATTTCTACCACAATCCCATAGGTAATAATATTTATAATTATTTATGTATGTATGTAAGTATGTTTGTATGTATTTACGAAATAGTTCCCTGTTAAGAGCATAATTTTATTTATGAATGTATCGATATCTTTACTAAAAATTATTTGTTAGTTACATATATTCCAAGTATGCTTGGCTTTCGTTAATTTGCAATTACAAATGTATGTATGTATGTATGTATGTATGTAAGTTTGTCTGTTTAATTATTAGATACCAATGACATCTACGGCCACTTTGTGATTTTGTTAAAAACGTCGCTAGTAAATAACATTGAAATACTATTTTAAGTTTAGGTGTGAAAACTATGTAATCATTTTGTAGTAATGTATGTACATATATACTTATGTATGTATATTCCATACATTTGTACATACATACATATTTGACAATTCAAATATGCGTCATTCGAAAATAGGCCGATATTTCTGGAATATTTTTTTTTGGTTAGACATACATACATATGAAGGTACGGACTTATGTACATATACATATATATGTATATGTATATACATTCGTATGTCCGTATACATACATACATTTGTATGTATATCTAAGTCCTTATGTAGCATGCATAACTTTTCATATCTATAGATATTTGTTCTATATTTTCATTTATCTTTTACACTCGCGTTAAAATAAATTACATCGTTTTCATAAATTAAAGTCCTTTCATTTTTCGTTTAATCTATGTATGAGCACAAGTGTATATACATATGTATATGTATGTATGTATATGCATGCACCTTAATTTGTATGTATGTATGTAAGTCCTACTATAAGTTTTGAGTTTTGTTAAGTTTATTCATCAATAAAAACATTTTCATTATCTACAATGTATGTATTTTCATACGAGTATATGTACTTATATGTATGTATGTATCTAAATATATATGTATACGTTTTTAACATACCCACTGTATGAATGTACATACATACATACATACATATACATACATACATACATATATACATATGAATACTCGTGAGTGCAAGTATGAAAATATTTTATAATTTTCCTTTACTTTAAATTTAGTGTGTTTTGTTTTTTTAATACTTTTTTTTTTAATTTACAATAAGTTCTTTAAATACATATGTACGAGTATGTATGTATGTATGTACATATGCACCTACATAGTTCGAATAAAGAAATGTATGAGGAATTACATATTTAGATTTACTTTACACAATTCTCTCCACTTTCGTTTTCTTTCGTCCTGTTGTCGTCTGCATGCCCTGTTTTTGTTTATATGTACATATTTCATTCGAATGCATATCACAACAACTTTCAGTTTTTGCAATAAATATTTTTTTTTGGTTTTACCGAGTTTTGGACATAAAACAAACTCGGCCTTTAATTCAAAAAGGGACGGTAAAATTTACTTACAATAAAATCATTTTACTGTTTTATTCTTCATGTTGGATATTCGTACATATTTATGTGTGTATGTATGTATATTCTTAAGTGTTGTAATAACTTCAAACTTTACTTTTGGATATTGGATTTTCATAGAGTTGACAAGAAATCGTTACACAAATATGTATGTATGAAGGTGTTTTTATTCAATATTTAGGTTAGCATTTTAAAAGAGCTCTTTCAAAAAAGTTACCATCTTGGCTTTCCAATACCACCAATAAAATTTTAACAACTTCCTTATAATTGAAAGATACTTTGCAACTTTTTAACAAAATCTTTTCAAGGATTATACATACATTTACAAATACATAAATGTATGTATGTAGCAAGTACAATTATACGTGGTTTTTTTTATAATATATGTACATACATATGTATATATACATATATACATAAGTATGTACACATAGAGTATATAATATAGATAAATACGTAATAGTTTAGAACAAATATGGATGAGTATATTATTCGTTAGTTTTGTGTTAAGAGTTTTACTTCAGCGAAATTGCATTGAATGGCTCGGTATGAGTAGAAAATATTTTCAGGTTATTTTGCATATAAATAATCGTTATATTATTTATAATTTTTAACTCGAACAAAATCTTTATGAATTTATATTTTTATAAAAAGCATTTCATTTCGTATAAGCCGGATTTTTATGGATAAATCGATAAGCAAACCGTTACAGTTTAATATCAGTTAAAAAATAACTGTTATAAAATTTGTATTTAATTAACAGCAATAAATGCAGTAATGGCCATTACTGTAAAAAATTGTGTTGCATACTTTTAGGCTGTGCAGATGCAAAGAAAGATCAGAGAACGTATAATAATGAGAAGGTGCATTTCGTATACGATATATGGATTGAAAAATTAATTTCTGAAACGCGCGCGCTAGGGAATCCAGAATGTTATTGCACAGAGACTTAGCAGAAGAATTTCATTAAATTTCTGTAAACTTTCATTTATCTGCTATACCAGTGTGGCACGGAATCATATCCGCAGTTGGGTTACTTTTTTTTCGGCACCTCCGAAGACACGCATAACTCCGGTATTGTTCAATATTTTTGTAAAAAAAAAAACTTCTAACGGGTAAATCGCCTAATTTTTCATAGGTTACACTAGTATAGCGCCTTAATTTATATCATATATCGTGTTGCAGCAATAAACCATTTAATTCATGAAAACATAATTTAATATAACAAGTTCTCTAGTTGCGTATTTTTCGGTTCCTTTTTTCTTTCTCCTATAAGACATTTTTGTATTTTTCTCTAAATATCGCACTAAAACCAGATTTCGATGCAAGTTAAATTTTGAAACTAAGTTTAACCCTGCAAGAGGTTTAGCTGATGGTGAACAGATTTGCACTTGCACACAAAATCTGGCAAAATAAAAATGTTAATCCATAATAACTTTCTCAGTTGTTTAGCTGTCCATTTAGTTGTATGTCCGAGCGGAGTATTGCGAAGATTTTTAAACCACTTCCCGATTAACTGGTGAATGGAAACTTTATACATATTCGGTTCAGAGACCTATGAATATGAAAAAATGTGTCACATGAAAAAAGAACTACATAAAGTTAAGTGCTAAAGTATGTTACGACCAGCAAAACGAGATGAAACTTCTTTATGATTTACGTCCTTTGCTTTGTGTATAAATGTACTTCTGATTTCGAATGGAGTTTCTGGCATATTTTCAAAAGAAAAGCAACCAATTGTAACTCCAGTAAAGCATATACTAAGGCCCACCAACTGAAAACACGCAACGGGTTAATAAAAACCTAATAATTTTTTTTTCCTACTTCCGCGGACATTATACATACATACATGTATATGTATGTACGTAAGTATGCATTTGTGTACTAGTATTTTAAAGGTTTTTATTTGATTTTTTTTTTTTTAGTTTTTTTAACTAGTTTAATTTGATTATTTATACAACATATTACCTAGAACAAAAGTTTCTTCGTTATTATTAAATAATATCTTTAGCATAGTTATTTATATAAATTACTTATATATTTAAATTATGTTTTACTTTTAACTAGGAATACAGCAGCACTTGCGCCAAGACAAGCGTGTGCGCATGCGCGTGCTTGCAAAGGACGTTGTGCAGCGCTACAAATGATGCCCAATTAAGCGTTGTCGCTTACAGTTGTGATGTGTGCATGTTTTTCGGTTAACTAGTATAAACGATTATGTATGTGGTATGTCTGTATGTATGTAACATATGTATGTAAGTTATGATAAATCGCTAATTTAAGCACCATTATGCGGTGTTTAAAATCAATTTAATTGCATGTACGCTCAGCAGCTAGCGAGACATTAAATATATGCCAGGGAATATTTTGTAGATTAAAAAATTGCAAACAACTGCTATTCTTAAGTCAATAACAAAATTTCCAGCAGCTATTTAACACTGTTTTTGCTGATCGTGAGCATTCTGACTTGTGTTTTTTTTTCATTTGCTTCCAATACAAAAAGTTACGTTTTTTTTTTGTAAATATATTTTTCCTTTGTATTCGTGCATCACAAATTTTGCGCTTACGCTTTATAATCGATTTTTGAGTATGAAATATAAACTAATAATTTTTTCTTTTGCACTATGCGCAAAATTTGGAAATTTTGAAAACAAAAATATTAAAGGCTTTTTTCTCTAGCGTACAGCTGTTATTGTGTGCAAATAAATAAATATTCTGTTGAAATTTTTTTAAAATAATAAGTGCAATATGCCGTTAGCTCTGCGGTTGGAACGATAATGGAACTTATGTATCTTAGTCTATTTTATGTTGTGTATGTATGTATGTTTAAGAAAAACTCTTAATAATAAATATTTAAATATATTTTTTTTAATTATATGTATATATAGGCAAATGTAAGTAACAAACCATTTTAAACAATACTATTAGTTCTTTTTGATATACAAATCAACAGTAGCAAAAGTGTTAAACATAATTGCTATGCGGTAGTGAAAAACGCAAATACAAATTGCACACAACAATACATAATTTTACTTTGTCTGAACAAAATACGAGGAAATTTTAAGAAATATACATATATTTTTCAAATACTGGGCTCCCCTTTTCGCAATGAAAAGTTTGATGCCATCATTCATACATACATACATATGTATGTACTCGCATATGCGAAGTTATCTTTCCATATAGCTTTTAAGGCTTTAATCTCGGCTGGTTTTGAATTTGTTTCAACTCGAAACAAGTTAGACCAGTTGTTAACCAGATTTTCAGTTGAGTTATATTTAATCGCTCAGACTTGCAGGGTTAAACTTAGTTTCAAAATTCTATCTAAATACGATTTGTTTGGTGCTTAGAGCGTTTTATGCTGACTTGGGTTTTGTTTTCTTTGCGGCTGTTCGAAAACTGCAACTAATTCGCCTATGATGGCTTTGTCCCAGTTTTATCAGTTCTTATTTTCAGTTTAATAAGTCTTTCAAGCGAATATGTACATATGTATGTATGTATGTATGTAATCAGGATGTTAGGAAAATTTATGAAAAATTTTTCATTGTAGTATACATTCTACTCATTTCCAAACTAATTATGAGCTTTAGTTGTGTGCAAAAACACAAAATCAATACTATGTATGTATGTATATTGGGCGTTTAGGTTCATTTGGACAGCTGCCCAGGGCGTATTTTTACTCATGCTAAATTCACTACTTCCAAATCGAAAGGGTTGGGGTTGTGATCCAACCAACGTTGTTTAACCTTTCAATGAGTATAGTTAGCTTAGCTTTTTCTGAAAGCATGTGAAGTAGGAATGCAAAGCTTGTCATGCAATCTTATTCGCGCCATTTTGTGAAAATTTATAATAATTAACTTATATAACTATTTAGTGACGGTATTTTGTGTGTATAAAGAAGGCCCTCAGAGCATACATTTTTAGTTTTATAATAGTTGATAAAATCAAATTTTAATCACTGCAGTCACTTTATACTTTTGTATGCAATGTCTTCAGTTTATGGGCGGAAGTATTAATTGTACGATGGTAGTAGGAGTTTTAAATGCCATTTAACGCCACTTTTCATCAAAATTCGCTTTTTTGTCGCTGTCGTTCTTCATTTCTTGCGTTCGTATAACCATCGTACGAATTTATTTTTGTAAAAAAATTGACCAACTGTATTTATAAAGATTTTACGCTGGTGATTATAATCCAGTTGTTAAGTGATACTCCATACCATAAAAGTGACACGTGACGGCGCGATGGCTATCAAACAAAAAAATTTATAATTTATAACTTAAGAAGTGTATAAACTAAGGCTAAAATTTTTCGCTGCACGCTTATTTTATGTTAGAATTGATTCTGATTGCTGCCAGTCGGGTTACGTGTTGAGGGTCGTGACGAGAACGATTTGCCGCTGCTGCCGCGCTGCGGTGGCATCGAACGACGCGCAAAACGAGTTTCGCTGTGATGAAAAAAGAAAATTCCAAGAATAATTAGTAAGAGATATATGTATGTATGTATGTATGTAAGTGTATGAAATATATGTACATACATATGTTTGTTTGTACACACACATAGTATCTCAGCGCAGAATAGGTTATTATTATTATTATTAAAATACACATTAAGGGAGTGCAGTTTATAAATGCTTTGGGAGATATGTAAATAAAATAGCGCATGCAGCTTGTTTTGTGTAGTGCAGTTAGAACAATTTTTTTCCAATCAAAAATGTTTCATGGAATTTTAAAAGCATTTTTATGTACATACATACAGGTTTTCGAGTTTGTGGCCAGTAACCAATTGTTTTTGAATGTGGTTATGCGACGCATTTAAAGTGAAATATTTATTGGCTTTTACAGAACATGCTTCCTTCACACAGCCAGCTGTTTTTTAGCTTGTCATAATTTTTTTACGGCTTACCAATTCGGCGCACGGCTTAAAGTGTACAGTTGTTGGTAAAGTTAAACGTAAGACGGGCACAATTATAACGTATAGGCTTAACTAATAAATGGTTGGTAGGGGCGATAGGTGACGGGATAAACGATTAAACAGAATATGCATTTGGCGAGTACATATTAAAAAAAAAAACAAAGCATTTATGATCAGCAAGCACTAAGCACTAATTTTGGACGCGGATGCACGCATACTTTTGACTTGGAACACCGAGTTCTGGCAGAGAATTAAAAAAAAAATCTTCGCGGTTGATGGCTTCAATGTAAGTTATCTGCTAATGGTTTTCTGATTTCTCTAGCCATTTATAGTTTGAATGCAGCCTAACGCCGCATAGGCACCCACCGATCGATTTCCATTTCCTCCATACGTTGAGTCAATTCAATTTTCTGCTGGACGGCCAAACGCAGCAGCTGATTCAATGTCTTTTTCTCCTCTTCAGCAGCCTCCAATTTGCGATTTAAGTCATCTACCTGTGTGACGTATTCCTCGCAACGCGCGGCAAACATGGCGCGCAAACCTACAAATGAAGAAAGTGACAAAATATTATTTCTTTTCGAATTAAGAACATTTAAAATATAAACAGTTGAAACCGTTTTGGTTTTAGTATTAGCTTACAGTCTGATTTTGGTTTAATATTTTCTAAATTTTATTTTTTATATTTACTGTTAGAAAAAATACAAAATTTTTTTTTAAATATTAGTATTTTTTTAAATTCTGATTGTTTTGAGACATGTCAGAGCCAGCTGACAATTCAGTGACTTCAATTTAAGGCTTAGACTGAGCGAGAACTTTGGTGAATATCTCAAAACCAATTCCAATACGAAAGCCTTTTTTAGTCTTACGACACTCTTCGTCTAAGCTAACAAATCTTTGAATCCCCCTTAACATTTTTAACCACAACTTACTGGAGAATGTAGCTGCATCTTCTTTGAGTATCTTTAATTCATTGCGCAATTTCGCCATTGTCTCACTGACCACTGTCTTCTCATTTTCATATTTTGATTTGAGATTTGTCAGTGCCACCTCAGCTGTCTGTTTGTTTGATTTCAATACAGTGCGCAATGTAGCGATTTGGTCACGCTTCAGTGATAACAAGCCCTTAAGACGTACGATTTGTTCTTGCAACTCTTCGACTTCTTCTCGGTTATATTTGTCAGCTACAAAAAAAAAAAAAATAGAAGAAATTATTTTTTTTTTTATGAAATGTGCATACGAAAAAATACCTTCGGAAACATCGCCGTGCACTTTGTTTTTGTTGTGCTCAATTGTGTGCTCTACAGCGCTTTTCAAATGTTTAATTTGATCGTTTACTGTGTCAACATACTTTTTAATTTCCACAGAATCGGCAAGCCCTTGCAGATCCTCAATTGTATGCGAGCGGGAAACGAAAATATCTGATTTGAACTGCGACTGAATGGCAGTAAGTGAATCGTTTTCGAAACTGAAATTAAAGAAAGCAATTATTGTTTAATATAAATGTATGTATGTATATACTTAGGTACTACTTCAAACCTCATATCATCGCTCTTTGGATCGAGCATTATGCGCGTCGGTATCTCCCCGTTAACTGTGCAAACAAGATGATACAATTGCGCCAGATCATCACTTAAGGCCACCAGAGTGGAGCGTGCCGAACCCAAACTTTGTCCGGCATTTTGCGAAATACCCGTTAGAGTATGTACATCACTTAGCAGATCTAGCGATTTTTGATCGGTGGCAAGCAATTTATTTTTTAAATTTGTGACCTCATTGCGTAGCGTTGTCATTGCGTCAGTGTAGTTAAAGCCCTTTTGCAGTTCAACCAAATCAGTCTTGAGACCGTCAATCTCCTTCGTGGAGAGTGTAAACCAACTGTTATACTGTGAGAGTATATCCAATAGCTGTTGTCGCACATTCTGTTCATCATTGCGTCGCTTTGCTGCTTCAATGGAATCATCTTTGATATCCAACTGCTTCTTAAGCTGTAACAGTGCATCCACATGTGCGGTTAAAAGCGCCACACGAGCCATGAAATTTTGTATTTCATTTTGTGATTTATCCAAACTTGTTTGTGCCTCTCGCAAATTCGAAGTGAGTAGCATTTTTTCACTTTCAATGGATTCCAATTGTTTTTCCAACTTCTTTAATTCATTCAAATGCACTTCCGAGAATAAATCACATTTGGTGCCGTCTGTGGCGTTCAGTTCAGTGGTTAAATCGGCCTCAAGTCGTTTCAAAGCTAAATTTTCCTCTTCGCCATCACTGTTTGCGCCATTGTTGTCATCCAAGTTACTACGCAGATAGGCTAAATTGTTTATCTTGTATATAGACTCACGATTCATATGGCTATCCAACTCTTTCTTGAGCGCATATTTTGCCTCACGTTCACACTGTAAGAATATAAACACATTATTACTCACAAAATATGCACAAATTTAAAATTGAGCACTGCACTTACTTGCAAAGCCTCCAAGGCTTCTTCCATTTGCTTTTCAGCGATTTTCTTAAGATTGTCCAACTCATCGACTTGGGAGTTTAAAAGTTCCACCTCCTCGGTAAGGCGACGTATCTCGTGTTTGGCACCTTCAAATTCCACCTGATAAAGATATAAATTACTTTCATACTTTCTTCTCTTTGCCTGCATCATAATACACATCAAGTTTCTTCGATTCTATTTACCTGCGAACTTCTTAAGCTCGACACCTGCTTTTGCAGCGATATGTTTTCTTCCTCCAACTCTGTGTACTCTGTAAGCATGCGTGTCTCACGAAACTTGAGGTCCTTCAGCTCGGCCTTGAGGCGTAACTTCTCGGCTTCGTTGTCCGATTTGTCACGACCAATGTCGGCGTTCTCTTGCAACATACGATCGCGTTCGTTGCGCACTCTCTCCAATTCGTGACGCAATTGCTTCGTCTCATTTTCTAAGTCTAAAATTTTACTGTTCAAAGTTGTCTCGAGCTCTGCGGTCTCGGTGAGTAGTGACTCCTCCTGCTCGATACCAGTTTTTGTTGTGACTTTTTGCGAAGTTTGGAATTTTGCAAGAGCCTGAAATGAGTGAAAGGATAAATGTGGTCATAAAACAGAATTTTGTTCGTTTTTGATTTTTGTACAGTTACACATTTTGTATTAGTATTTATATATTAGAAACTAGTGGCACTTTCTTTGCAACGCCTTGCCATTTTTAAGCGAAGTATTAACAATAATTGGATTTTGAGCTTTTAATGCTAATGTTAGATAAATAAACCATGCAGATTCAATAATTTCTATCATATTCTTATAATTCTTGGCATTAAAAAAACACAAAAACTGAAAAATAAAAAAACTCATAGCCTAAAAATATTGAAGAAGTTCGAAATCTTATAAATGTGGGTGACTTCTGACAAACGTGAGTCGACAAAACTTACCGATAACCTTCTTCTACAATGCCCTTCTGCAATGAAATCCGCTGTATGATTTTGGTACTACAGACCTGTCTTAATTCTGCTAAATGTCGTTTGATAGAATATCGTGTTCCCACAATGAACACTCAAAATCAAACTGATCTTATAATTCAAAGAAAAAGAAAGCATGTACTGCTTTGAAGTGGTGGCGCCATAACTTCAAAGAAAATTTTGCGGTTGAAATAAAATGTGGCTAAAATTTTAGTTTTTACGGAGGGAGGAAGAAGCGTTATTTATTATTTAATTTTAAAATATTTTATTTGTCACGTTGCATTTTATGTTTTTCGATATCGCTTATAGCTAATAAATAAATATAGTAATCCTTTAAGGTTATTCAACACAGCCAATATTCAAATGTTATTCCACTTCCGGATCAAGCAAAACAACCACCTTTATCGGGTCTTATCTATTTGTATCTAATCCAGTGCTTTTATTTTAGCGGATATGAGTTCAAATCAACGATATTCCACTTCTGATTAATGCAAAAAATGTGTAGGTATAAATGAATAGCACAAATGCTGTTGTCTTATAGGTAGATAGGGTAAATGTGCTAGTGACCGGACAATTAACTTTTTTCTCATCTTTAAGCAGTTGTATATTCCGACCAGTTGATTGTGACGAAACATTTTAAACCAACATAGCACTACCAACTTATTTCGAATTGAGTTAAGTAGTTAAAGTTTTTGAAAGATAATGAACTTTTATGTAAAAATGTATTTTCTGAAAAATGTCGGATTTCTTCAATGACCGGACAGTTTTTTTACTAAGCGGACGATAAAAATCCAGTGAGCGGACACTCAATTTTTGAATAATGACACATCCTTAAATTCAAAAAGTACGAGTTTATTTTAAAAGTAGGTAAATGGAATTCATTGTAACAATTGAACATACATATGTACATTATAATTTGAGAATTTTTTTATTATTTCGCACACAAACTGCATATGAACACGCTCTTAGAGGCCTCGGAATATGAAAGATCCTTCAAAGCAGTACATTGGAGATGAAACTATGAAGGACATGTGTCGCATCCAATATTTTTTAGGTTGCCGTCATATACATCGCTAGTGAGTTCATCCAAACACGTCAGGCATAGTTCTTTATTTTTTGAAGAACTTTTCTTTTGTTTAGGATTCCTTGTTTGCTTAAGGATCTTTTTAGCCAAACGGTGTCGTTTCCTTTTAGCTAAGGCGTTTTGTTTTTCTTGTTTCTCGCGTTCTTTGTTTTCGTATATATCCCTCCATCCTTGGGATGATATAGCACTCGGTGACTTTCACGTGCTATTAGTTCTTTTACCCTTAAACCCATTAGGTTTTGGGTAGAATTAGTGAGATGATAAAATACTGGAACAACTTGGAGCTGGGGAAAAAACGGTTGGAGTATAACGATTTGTTGATACGTCCTTTGGATTACTGCATGCTGGTTCCAAAACTCCGTCGTCATTTATAACGAAGATGCCTGTTGGTATCTCTATATCATCTAATCTAATATCAATCAGTGAAATGGATGAAAGATTATTATCTTCAGGACGCAAGTCATTATTCACATCAGGGACACATTCTGTCTGATCTCCAGAAGGGACTAGAACTTGGTTTACAAGATATTGACGCGATGTTGAATTGGTTCTCTCCTCTTCTGAGATAACTTTAAAATGATGTCTGAATTTATGCCACGATTTCGTAATTGTGATGAGAGTTCTGTTACCACTTCGGACGCGATTCGGTAATGCGAATTTCTTGGGCAAATATCCTGTTCTTGTATAGCGATTGCGTTAGACTTTACACTTTATAGTCCACTGCATCTGGATTTAAAGGTTACAAACCACATTTTCAGAATCCATTTTTTATGGTCTGGGAATAATCTTGTTCGCAGAGAACCTTGCGCAGTAAGGGACAGAAATCTTTTTTAGTAAGAGGATCCCCAACGTGGTCTTTGTGCCATTCTCGAACCTGCTGCTTCCAATACGTCTTAAAAGGCTTAAATAGGCTAACAGCAGCCGGTTGCATCAAATGTGTGGTATTCGGAGGTAAAGCGTATAATATTTTGCCATGGGTATCATAGAAACGGCTCAGATCCATTGTTAAATGTGATTTGTGCTCATCAACAAACAAAATAACAGGCCTCTTTATTTTTTCTTATGTTATCCATTTGTCGATACAATTGGCCACATACTCGAAAAATGTTTCGCTCTTCATCCAACCACTTTCCATACGACCTAGAAACCATTCTTCTGGAATGCTGTTAACAATTTCCTTTGGCGGCCCCAGGTAAGGAAAAATTACCATAGGGGGAAGAAAGTTTCCAATAAAAAAATTGTCAAAATAAGTACACTCATGGACATTGAACTAGGTGCGAAATTCATTTTGATATTGCTTCTACCCTATAATTATTTATTGATTTTAAATAATTTTTATGTAAAATATAGTTCGATGCATACCCGAAACCACATAAATAAAAAATTTAAAAATTACACAAACTTCACAAAAATGAATTAAAAATTTGAAAAAAAGCAACATCCTCGGCTTAAAAAATTCTAAAAAATCAACGGAAGATTTCAGCGACTTGAAACTTGCACATTATTATTATAAAACTGATTGGGCTACAAAATTGCATTCTCGAAAGTTTTCTAAAAATTCTGAATAAAAAGTTTGTATTTTTTGCGAAAGTTTTTTCAAATTTTTAATTATTTTTTGTGAAGTTTGTGTAATTTTTTATTTATGTGGTTTCGGGTACGCATCGAACTATATTTTAAATGAAAATTATTTAAAATCAATAAATAATTATAGTGAAGAAGCAATATCAAAAAGAATTTCGCACCTATTTCAATGTCCATTAGTGTGTGTCCGGTAAATAAAATCGAGTCAATTTTTATATTTTTAGTTACCGGACACTTTGTCCGCTGACTGAAATATTAACACATGTTTCTTTCTAGTAACCGTACAGGTAGTTTTACTATTTAAACAATAATATTTAACAATATTTTTAACACAAATGGATTTAACACTATTTTCCACTCAAACTTTACACTATCCAACCAATACTTACATGAAATTGATACTTAACTCAACGTTGTTGAAATTTATATGCCACTAAGAAAAAAATAAAAATTTCGACGTTTTCACACTTCAAAGCAAATATGTATGTACATAAACTGATCGCATTTTAATAAAAGCTACGAAGAATTTAGAGGGAAACGGCATTTGCGATCCCGTTACAAATCAAAGCGTCTTTTAATTGGAATTTTTGAACATTCAATAATTTCAACGGTTTTCTTATTTTAGCCAAAAAAAGACAGAAATGTCCGTTGACTAGGTGGTGTCCGGTCACTAGCACATTTACCCTACATATATGTACATACATACATACATATGTATGCATATTGCATATTCTACATAAATCTATTTGTTTGTATCTACGATAGACATAATCACATGTTATTTTTATAAAAGAAATCGCAACGTAATTGGATTTCAAATTGACTCGCATTGACAATGAATAGTGAATAGCGAGCGTATAGCAGGTCAAAATGCTCACATTGTTTGCTGCAACTGTGCCGGAATTGCAGGTGTGGCACATATTTACCATAGTCGCACATACTTCTACACACGCTTGAATGTGCGACAGATTTCGTTAGCAATTCCTAACACATAATGTGACATTAACGAGCGTTCTATCAACAGAATCCAGTGTTGCATGTACCTATTTCCGGTATTCCCTGCTACTGCACTGTACCAACCCGCCCGCATTATTTGAGCAGCCAGTGCCGCACGGCAAACACCGTGCGGTGCCAAGTTTATTACACGCTTTTTATATACACACACATACACATATGTATGTATGTAAAGAAGTGCGCTGCCATATGTAAGGATTCACTTGCGTGCTTGCCTGCCTCTTTGCAATTACTACATGCAATATTTGGCCAATGTGGCAAATCTCAGTCGACGAAGCTTAATGTATTTTGCAGTCCGCTCCTTAAATATCCATATCAAATACTACGTGCCACCTCACTCACAGTTCAGTCATTGTTATGGCTTGGCTGAAATGCAGCAGCTCGCAGACATGCTTGCACTCGTCCAAAATCGTGTGTACAGTGTACACGCAGTGACATCAACAGAAACTAGTAAAATGAACCAGTAAACGGCAACTGTTTCACAGCTCAAACGTTCGGAAAGTGTACACACATGCATAAACACATTCGTTGTATACTTACATACATCCTTATAAACAAGCTCATTTATTCATGGAATTCGTGTATTGTCCTTCCTGGGATTGTGTAAGTTTTTATTGTCGCTTATCTGCACGTTTGTATGTAGATATGTACTTATGTATGTATGAGTACATGTGTTCGTGCTTATCCTGCGCCCAACGTCGAAATGTATACGCTTGCTTTGAGACACGCACACCAACATACTTACACACCCACACACACACACACTTAAATTTGTAACATTGTTGGTATTTACTTGGCAAGTTGAAATTAAGCCAATCCATTTTGGCCTTAAAGTGTTGGAAACGCTTTTTTTGTTGTTGTTGCTACCTTAGCGGTAATGCTTACACTCGTTGCCTCAGCGTTTATTCTTTATACTCCTATTTTTGTCATTTCACAGTTCGCCGCATAAATTGTTGTTTAATAAGAATCCCTCAGAGAATGCATATAAATTTTAAGCATGTTTTAAAAGCAAGCGTGGGCGACTCTCGTCACTGCCATGGCTGTTGACTGTCGCTGAAGTGTTTTGGGTGCAATAAATGTCTTTTGTTTGCTTTAGTTAATTAAACTTTGCAGCTGTTGGCAGATTGAGGTCACAAAACTACGGATGCTTTTAATGTCTGTGAATGTTTACTTTGCAAAGAAAATATTCTGAATAGTTTGACTTAGGATAAAGGATTCTCGTTTAGTGGTTTGAAGACAAGTACACACTTACATACTTACTATAAAAAGTAAATAAACTTTAATAAAAAGTACTTTCCAAAATAATAGACTTACTATTTGGTGTGAGTAAAATGCATTTTTTTTTGTGCGAAACAGGCACGAAACAACGCGTGCAGAAAATAGCATTCAGACTACATGCCGCCCATTCTACTGTTTTCATGTTCCTTTTAATATGTTTTAAATCTGCAGGATTTACGAATAAATCTTAGCAGATTTTGGGTTGTCAAAGAGCTTAGGTGTTCGTCTCTCAATACGTCGCTACCAAATGCCTCATACCTACATAGTTCTTGCAAAGGCGGGGCAGAAGCACAGAAAATGTTCCGCCGTCTCTTCCTCTTCAAAACAGGATAAGCATATGGAGTTGTCATGTACGCCTATCATTGACAGGTGTCTATGCTACGTGAAGTGACCGGTCAACAGTCCAACAAGTTGCCTGCAGTCTCGCCTGTTAAGTGAGAGCAAGTGTTTTGATAGTCCTTCTGAGCTTGATGGTAACATGAGTTTTGCCCATCGGCAATCTCGACCCGAGGGACACCTGTTCCGAGCCAATTCTTATTATCAGGTACTCCCGATTGACCATGCATCCAGAGTAAAGCAAGTTCATTATGTTTACAAACATTGTTTAGTCGAGACTTGCATTGCCAAACTAGTTTCGAAGTAGTTAGAGGGTTGGCCAACATCCGTTTCCGTTTAAGTCTGCAGGTGGCCTTTAAGGCCACGTATGAATATATAAAGTGAAGTTAAGTGCAGCAATGCATCAAGAGCAGCGCCAGGTGTTGTAGAGAATGCCCCTGTACAGCACACGGCTATTGTTAAATAATATTCAATGGTGCAAAATTGCTTTAAATAGTAAACAAAACAATCGGACCTTCCACGGTTTTAATTTCACTCTAACTGATATTGTTATAAATATTCATTTTTAAAAGAAAAATGATTAAAATCACACTTCTCATCTACTGTTACTAAGGTGGGAAATAATTTGGTTTTCATTCAGAGTTGCTATTATTCTTTCGTGTTTATTTTGATGATTTTTTTTTTGTATTTTGCGCTTCAAACAAAATAATCAAAAGACAAATACGATTTTATCCATTTGTTGATATTTCTTGTTATCAGTTCTTTTTTTACAAATGTATTTGTCTCAAAAGCCCGTATTTGCGTATTATCGCCACTAAAAACAAAAAAAACAAACTCGAGAAAAAGTTGGTTATGAAATTTAAATCTTTTGTGGTATTTGTGGTTATTAAACAAGAGAACGTATAACTTAGAAGGTAGTGAGGGAATTTTTTCTTCATATTTTATGCAGAAAACAAATATAGCTAAGCTATTTTTAAAACCACGTTTTTTATTTTAATATTTTGAAAATATTATAAAAGCACATTTTTTATAAATATAGTATTTAATTCATATTCATAACATATTTTATTCTTGTTATATGGGTTTAGGCAACGCCAATTAGTCACACCAATTGAAGACAGACACTTATGGGCTTTGTCCTTCCAGTCTTCTTGCCCCCCATGGGTGCCACGTCGAAAGATTTATTCATCTATGGGCACGACATGTCCAAACCATCGCAATACGTTATACAGCTCATACAGTTCTTCATTCCATCTTCTTTGGTACCCGTCGTCCAAGGGACTAATCGCTAATCAAGATTGTTGGCAAGTGTTATTCTTAGCTTGCTATAAAGGCTGACATTATTGGTTGTTTATGTTGGATCCTGGGTATAAAAGGTCCCTCACTACTTTAAAATTGTAATTGCCAACATTGACGTGGGCCACAAGGCACTTTGTTCAAACGACATTGCCAAGGGTTGCGTTTATATTTAGATGTTTGAACCCACCTTTACTTGCGTTATGTCCATTATCACTGATGTCGCATTAACGGAAACTACAAGTTCATAATATCTCGCTAAAATTCGGGTAAACATTTTTACTTGCGAGTGCACTAAAACTTTCAAGCATATTGAACTCATTTCTACAGAAATATGCAATATTATTTAGCATTTAAGATATTCCATGCCTATACCTAATTCTACGTATATATGTATGAATGTTATTCTTTATACGATTAATAGTAGGTTGTGAAAAACATCAAAATATTTAACGTTCATTTTATTTGCACTTTCTATTTACTTATACATACATACATACATATTGAAATGTATACGCGCTGCACAATCTACTTGCGTCTCGAGACTATTATTTGCACTCACCGTCCTTGCCGTTGTATGCTTATTCGCTTCCGCCCGTCTATCGGTCTTTGGTATAAGATTATAAGCCAAATTTAACTTACTAGCAGCGACTTAAATAAACTGTAACGCTCGGTTTCGCTATTCAATCCAGAATGATCTTTTTATTCTCTTCCTTTTTGACATTTCTTCTTACAGCTGTTCTTAAGGGACGAAACACAATCGAAATAACTTACGGTCTAGACACAAAATGCTTAACCTATTACTTAGTCTATGCTTACACGCTATACCTAGACTATTACAACTCGGCCATCCTGATCAATAGAATCTCCTGATTCTACGATGCAAAATTTTCTTTAGTTTACCTCGTATTTCCTAACTTTGGGTGTTTAGCACTGGTACCACGGCTTTAAATTTGTGACTGACCAAATGCCTTTGTATGGTATCTGGGATTGTTGAAACCCTTCCACATCCTCAACCGAGTATCGGTCATTTTCTAAAATATTAGTTATTTTATAAGGTCCCTTAAATTTAGGAATCAGTTTGCTGGACACCCCTACTTGCGAATTGGCATTGGAAACTACTACGTAATCCCCTACTTTGAACTTATGCGGACTTCGTCGTTTAGTATCTGTATAACCTTTATTATAGTTTTGAGCTTTCCTTTGCTCATTTTCTACTTCATTTCTAATTTCTTCTATTGTTCTGGTATTTTCTTGAATTACCTCTAACACATTTTCTCTGACGCTGTCTATGGCTTCCCCTCTTTGTCTAACCCCGAACAACACTACGCTAGGTTGTTCTTTAACGGCTTTGTGAACTGTGTTATTCATTGCATGCTCCACCGACTCTAGGACCTTTGCTAAATATTCGTCAATAATTTTCTGTAGTTCTAGCTTCTCACTGTATGATAATCTCCTTGGGCTACAACTGAATGGCTTATCACTTTCTAGCACCAACCGCATTTCCTTCCTTACGATAGGCTTACTTGGTCTTTTAGCGTTGAGGTACGTTCCGTCGAAAATTTCGCGAAAACGTTTTTCATCCCTAAACTTCACCTCTTCACCTATCTTGTAAGCTACCCTCTCGCTTGTTCTATTGTCATCGCAAACATCTATCGAATAAATTTGTTTAACGACATCATTCAACTCACAACTTTCATTTGCAATTATCTTATTTTCTTGTTTCTCAACATTGTCAACGTAGTTTTTACCCTCTACAGTACATACTCCTATTTTGGTATCATTAACATCGCACTTGATCGTATACAATTTCTCAACTTCATTAACATTGTGTTTGCCCTCGGCCGTATACATTTCCTCAACTTTGCTAACCTTGTCTTCATCTTTGTTCGTATGTAATTTCTCAACTTCGTTAACATTTTCTTTGACGATCACCTCTTCCGTCTTATCCAAAAATTCTACATTTCCAATTTTTAATTTAGCACCGCATTCATTTATAAAATTTCTTCCTAGCAACACAGAATAACCAATTGACTCATTTGGAACCACTAAAAGTTCAACTGAAACTTGTTTATTCAAAACTTTTATAAAACATTTGATTTTTCCATTAACTTTTAAAACTGATTTATTTAGACCATAGTAGTCACTTTGTTCTTCATGTAACTGCGCTCTTGCTGGCACCATAACTTCCTTAATCAAACTTATAGGGCTTCCGGAGTCAACTAGGCATTCTACAAACATACTTATATCGGATTCTGTTGTGATACTTAAATTAAAATAACTTACGAATGAATTTTTTGTTGTCGATTTTTTGTAGTGCTTACAGTCGGATGCGTAGTGTCCCTGTTCACCACAGGCGAAGCAGGATCCGACTTCTCTTTTGGGTTTCCGGCACTCTTTGGAATAGTGGCCCGTGCAGTTGCAGTTGTAACACCTCACCCTTTCGCTTATCCCTGTGGTTGTGGTTGGCCTTTGCGGTAGTTCAATCGAGCGAAAAGCTCTAGCTACTTCACTCGCTGTTGAAAAATTCTGCAGCTTGGCTTGGACGCGCAGTTGTTTATCCGGAATCCCTTCGACCAAATAATCAGCTATCTCACCATCGCCGAGGTCTAACCCGCCAGCTAGAACGCACTTTTCGTTGAAGTAATTTGCGAAGCTTTCGTCCGACGACCATACACGCTTTTCGAACTTGCGTCGCATTTCGAACTTGTTTTCGCAAGACGCGAATACCATCTTCATCTCTCCTAGCAGTTCACTCACGTCCTTCGGAAAAGTCTTCTTTGCGTTGTACCAGGCCAACGCCGCGCCTCTTAACTTCAGATGAACAATAACTCCCATTGTCGCATTGTCTGCATTGAAAATATCACGGTAGTGAAACAATTGCTTTTGCCAAGCGTTGAAATCGTTGCCACCGTCGTAATTCCTGATGACCTCTTTTAGCATATCAAAAGCATTGTTCGCGCCTTTGTCATACCGTACACTCGCCGCCATTTGCTCTTTTTCGAGTAGCTGTTTTTTTAGTTGTAGGACCTCTACTTCTTTCTGCAGCAACTCTAACTTTAATTTTTCCATCTCAACGTTGTCTCGCTCACACAAGGGTTGGTTTGGCTCACTGTGTGTTTGTTCGCTTCGTTGGTCCGAACGGTACCCAAACAAACCGCTACTTAAACGCGTCACGCCACTTTCAACGTACACTACGTCGTCACCATCGTTTCTAACCTCATTTGTACCACCGTTGTCTTCTCTTTGAGGCGCACCATTTTCATTGTCCGTATCGCTCGCTCCATTGTCCGCAACGTTCCTTCTTCCACCACTCGCTCCATTGTCCATTGTAACATTTTCGTCGTCGTTTGTGCCAGGACAAATGCCGCGTGCCTCCGCTGACAGCTCGCTCAACCTAGCGGCTAGCGATGCTTTAGCGCCGCTTGCGTTTACGCCCACGGCGGCACACCAATTTTTCAACTGCATAAGGGAGTACCGCTCCGCATTTACCCTTTCGGACTCCATTTCGCGTAGGGAATGGTTCTGAAGACCACTTCTGATGAAATGTATACGCGCTGCACAATCTACTTGCGTCTCGAGACTATTATTTGCACTCACCGTCCTTGCCGTTGTATGCTTATTCGCTTCCGCCCGTCTATCGGTCTTTGGTATAAGATTATAAGCCAAATTTAACTTACTAGCAGCGACTTAAATAAACTGTAACGCTCGGTTTCGCTATTCAATCCAGAATGATCTTTTTATTCTCTTCCTTTTTGACATTTCTTCTTACAGCTGTTCTTAAGGGACGAAACACAATCGAAATAACTTACGGTCTAGACACAAAATGCTTAACCTATTACTTAGTCTATGCTTACACGCTATACCTAGACTATTACAATATATACAATTTAACGTATTCTATTTAAGACATTATTTTGCAAACAAAAATCAAAAGGGGAAATGTTTAGTATAGTGCCGCATAAAAATGGGGTGGTGGGCGGTGAAAAGGGGGGCGTGACACCCCCCCAAGTACACCGTTAGAAAGGGGAAGGAATAAACTTTTTAATAAGCCCTCACTCGTTTCTCTAGACCCTCGGTGAGGCCCTAGGGAAGCTTTTAAAAATGGGCAAAAATTCAACTTTTCCCATACAAAATCGAGTCAAAGTTACCCAGCAAACATTTTAAATCGCGCGATTTTTAATTACAAATTTTCTATTTTTACGAAACATAGATTTTTGTGTGAAAAGCGCCGCAGGCGAAAATTTGTAATAAAAAATCGCGCGATTTTTAATTACAAATTTTGTATTTTTACGAAACATTGATTTTTTTGTGAAAAGCGCCGCAGGCGAAAAATTGTAATAAAAAATCGCGCGATTTTTAATTACAAATTTTCTATTTTTACGAAACATTGATTTTTGTGTGAAAAGCGCCGCAGGCGAAAATTTGTAATAAAAAATCGCGCGATTTTTTATTACAAATTTTCAATTTATTACAAGGTATTGATTTAGTTAAGAAAACCGCCACATGCCTTAATTGTGTATTGCAGAACTCTTTTCCGCGTACTTTTAGGTTACTGGGTTATATCAATTTGCTTTGTTTTCTCTTTCGCTCGTTGTTTTTCAGTAGTTTGACAGATGCATTTGGCATTATATTTAGTTTTTTGTGCGGGGCTTAAATATGCAATTTTTTATTTAATAATTGCGAAGTATTTAAGCATTTTTTGATTCTAAAAACATTGAAAATTGATAGCACAATGTATTAATAACATGTGTGTGCCAAAATGAATGCATTAGTGGCTCCATATAAAGTGCATTGAATGAAAATCAAACACCATATATGTATGTGAAAAATGCAAAAAAAGCGCATTTTTAAAGTTAAATTCTGATTAAATTTGTGTACGGATTTTTGCAAAATGATAGTTAAACAAAAGTTTATTTTGTTGTTCATCTATGTGCATTTGAATTTTTCAATTTGGTTTACGCGTTTAGCCACAGTAAACCAAATTTATGCGGCACTATACTAAACCCAACCCATCAAAAGAATAAACAGTGTAATTTTAAATAAATCTACGCTACCATGGGAAAAACTGCCAATTATTTTCATAAAAATTTAACAGTAGAGCAAAAAGGCATTTAAATTTTGTTTTTATTTTGAAGGCTTTTTTTTTATACACATATGTACATATGTAAAAAAAAACAATGAACAAAGTTCTAGCCATAGAAGGTCACGCAATAGTCGATACAAAAACTCACTCGCTCCCCATAACATCGTGGAAGTTAAATAATTTGTATTTTTGCTTAAATAAAGAAATTAAATTATTCAAAATTTTACTTATCTTTCCAAATGATTTATGGGGTTTACATTTTTTTTATTGCGCCACCAACATTAATTCCTTAAAAAAAAATTGAGAGCCATGTATACATGCTTGGTGTCAGCTCCAATTTTTATTGTATTTTCTTCGAAAACGTAATCGGACATTTAATAGGCACCATGTCCCAGGGAGTAGTAATTAGTGAAACAGCTCCATCCGTTGAAAAGGACTTTAATGCAATTCGATTAACAACACTGGCAAACTTTACAACAGAAATAAATTAAATCTTTTGCAAATACATACTTATGTACAGTTGAAGGTAACACAAATGCAATATACTCCTACATAAGTATGCATTTGTTTATGATCCATAGTGCATTGTAAGGTTTTTTCGCAGTTATTGCCTAAACAATATCGGCAGAATATACAATTTTGATTATATTTTTCAAGACCATAATTAAATGAACAATTACTGACTTCAACTGATCAACGTGGATTTCAATTTTCAACGCCTTTAAAATAATTTTTTTTTTGCTCGCTACTGTACATTCAACCGCATAAATTGTCCAAATTAGAAACATTCCATCAATGGTTAATGCTCATGACGGCATTGTGGGCACAAGTAAACCGACGAACGAATGACAACGCGAGTCATTAGCTTAGAAAAAAGTGCTCCGTTTGCTTATTACCTTCATGCACTCCCTGACACCGCCCCTACAAATTTTTAAATGTAGAAGAAAAGCAATTAACACATACACCAACGTTGCATCACAAGTGCAATGTATACAATTAATTGATATGATTGTTGTTGTTGAAGTTTTAGGATTACATTACCCGGTGTAAATTATTGCAACTACTCGTACTAAGCTAACAGTCAGTTAGTTAGTTAGAAGTGAAGGCGGGTATGCTAGCAAGTACACAATAAGATTTTTGTATATATGGGTGGGTATGTACATATGTATGTATGTATGAGGCACCTTTTTGCTTACAATTGAGTTAGAAGAAATATCAAATTTATGACTACAGAGTGCAAGGTGTGAACGTGTCCTTGCACAGCGCAATGATGCTTTAATTCCTGATGGTAGTCGGTTGCATCGCGAAAGTGGATCAATGAAGTGGTTTTTATTAAAAAAAAATTATATAAACCAACTTATGAATATTCTACTTCGTTTAGCGACAATGTGTGGGCCATAGCAAATCAAATTTCTTTCTTATCAAGTCCACGTGACGAATGCACACACGAAAATTTCACAAACTATTCATTTCATTTTACTGACATACTTTAAATTATGCCGACATGTGCGCCACAGAGCGGAAAACTATTTCTCTTCAATTGTATTTCTCTAAATTTAAATATATGTACCTATAAAAATATTTTAAAAATTAGCGATTTTTAGACTTTGTTCAATAACTATGCAAACCAATATCAGCTAACAAATAACCAACGAACATTTTTACGCGATTACGCGTTTTGCGAACCCAATGCAAAAAAGAAAATCAAATAAAATCTGAACGAACGAGGTTAAACAAAAAGAGAATGCTAAATAATTAAGCTACAACTATGATGGTGGTTGGCGGATAGAGTACAGCGATTCGTCGAGCATACCAATAATTTGTTCGTAACCGGCTGGGGTTTTTATTTGTTTATTTGCTTACTTGTTGCCGAGTGCTATATGCTATACAAGAATCAACAACTGTATACTTCCGCTATGATGCATTGAAGAACGCGGGTGATGCTATATTCAATATCGAACCAATTCTATGAAGCGATGGATTAGTTTGAAGTAGCTAACCAAATCCACTAGTTAATATGAACCACATTTAGATTATTACCAAAGAAAGCGTTTAAAAATAAAATAATTTCTCCTCTTTGACCCAGAAAAGTACTAACATTTTTTAAAGGGCAGTACCTATTCATCTTATGTAATTAAAAATACTTATTCCATTATTTACAAGTATTTTTTACTTACCTCCTGTGTGATATCTAACTCATGCTTGGCATGATCATACAACGACTCCAATTCCTCACATTTCTGTTCGAGCCCCGATTTCTCTTCTAGCAATGAAAGACCATATTGAGCTGATTGTGCTCGCTCACTGGCAGCTTGATCTAGTTCACGACTCAGCCGTTCAACTTCCATACGCAATTCCTCGTTGGTTTTGCTGGCTGTTGTGGCATTCTCCAATTCGGACATATTGCAGCAGTTTTGTAGGTTTGTGTGTAATAGTGATTTTATAATGGACGGGTGGTTTATTTTTGGAAGGGAATGTTAGAGGATTAGACGGTCAAATGATTGACGTGCTGAGTCGACACGAATTTGTGTTTATGATGCATGTGTTTAAGACGGAATAGGGAATGTCGCTGAAAAGCTGTACGCCACAGCGTAGGGACGTTTGTTTCCTTAATTTCACTTTTTGTTCTCGATTTGTTTTATTATATGCAGTGGACGGCGGCCGTAGTTTTGTTTACAATTTATTACGGCGGCTACTGGGCGTGGCAGGTTATTGTGGGCGGAATCGTGATGTGATCGCCTATAGAGCGTTTCGAATCGTTGCGTTTAGAGGGACGTTTATGTAAATGTGTAGCTACTGTTTAGCGATATATGCTGCTAACTTTTTTTAGCTATTAAAGAAAAATTTTCAAACTTTTTTTTCTTACTATTCTTTTACGATGGACGATTTAATGAATTTTCCTGCATTTGCTGACTTATTTATATGCTTCGCAACCGTTGTTGTCGTTATCACTTAGCACAAGTCTATCTTTGTTATTTAATTTTTCGTTTTGTGTTTTAGTTTGGCCTATTTTTTTAAATTCTTACAACATTTGCAAACTACTGATGTGGAATGGATATTGAGTTTCGCCCCTCCTTATAGTTTCACTTCATTTTGCAACCTAATTGTTAAATTGTAGTCAATTAATAAATTAAATTGGGTTGTCGCACAACAATTTCACTAAGCTAAATTTGCAGAAAGCGCAGTTGTGTGGGGAAGTACGCAAGTGTGTGCTAAAAGTTTAGCTGAAGCTACTCTTTTATATCCAAAATGAAAAATGATGGTTTCTGCTTGTTGAAATCCGCACTTTCAAAACGAATTACCGAAAACTGGAAAACAGTGACATCACGACGGAATATATTTTCACTTCACACCACCACACCACACTAGAAGTTCCACCTGGAGTCATCAGTTTTTTCACCGCCCCTTTAGCAGGGAAAGGAAATTACACACAATTTTATTGCTTCCACTAGTTGTTTGTTATCAAACTAAAGGAGAAAACTGTCAAACCCTTTACAAATTGTGATTTTGCTTAAGAATTTCCCCAAAGTGGAAAATCTTTATCACAGTGCCAATAAGAATATCCACGTCTTTTCTTTTCGGAGACTAACGGAATGTGTGTGTGAAAATAGGAAAGAAATAAAAACATCGAAGTTATCGATGTTTCTTATTCGACGTATTGAATAAAACCGAATACTTTCGATATACAACGATAAATCGATTAAGGGCCAGTTTTTCAGTGCTGGTTTAAACTCAGTTTAAACTAAGTTTAGTTAAACTCAGTTTAAATTTAAATTTAGTTTCCTTGCGCTCAATAAAATATTTTGCAACCAAAACGAAGTAGTCAGCACACAGCTGATAAGTTAAACTAAGTTTAACCGAGCACAATCGGCCGTTTAAACTCAGTTTAAACTCCGTTTAAAGTTGACTGAAAAACTGCATACTGAGTTTAAACTTAGTTTAAACGACAAACAGAGTTCAACTTGCACTGAAAAACTGGCCCTAAGTATTTTCTGAAACATAAGTGAAAATAACAGTTTATTGAATTGTTAAATAAAATTTAATAAATTAAAATACGAATGGCCGTGTAATATATAAAATATCAGCCGTTTTCAACATTTGGAATTAAAAAATAGCAAAAATATTTCGTAAACATCGAATTAACGGGTGAAGACACCGATTAAAATGTTTGAAACTTGCGTTTTCAAGGTGTTATCACTGAAAACAAATTTTCGTTTTGACAGATTTTAAATGGAGAAAAAACGAGTTATAAATCGAAAAAAAGTTTTGGCAAAGGAAACATGTTTTCTCAACGTACTCCATTTATTAATTGCGCAATTTTCATTAAACACACAAAAATATTTATCGTTCCCTCTTCCATTTAAATTAAAATATGCAATCAAAACCATCGCACTGGATAATTGTATATATCAAAATTTACGCTGAAGCCATATTTATAAAATATTTGATGATATATGTATATCGTATCGAGGTAGTTATATTTGTTAGACAGTTCACTTTGAGCACATAAAAAATTAGTGTGTCAATTAAAATAGTAAGTTATGGCTAGAAAACTTCCAATATAGCAATAGAAGCTCAAAAATTTGGCTTTCTTATTGCATCAGAGCTTTTAGAATTCGTTAGACAGTTCACTTTGAGCACACAAAAAATTAGTGTGTCAATCAATCAATCAATCAAAAAAAGGAAATTATGACGAGAAAACTACCAATACAGCAATAAGGTGCATCATAAGTAGCAGTGCTTAAGATAAAATCACTTGAAAGCAGAACGTGTGGTAACTGGTAAGTTCTCTGATATAAGCTCTCTGCTGGCCCTGACAGCGTGTTTTCCGATTATTATTTACGATATTTGAGACCACTCAGCAAGTGGTGTTCAGTATTTTTAAGGGTTAATTCCGAAATATCGGTTGTTGTGTTAATATTTATGAAGTTTGCAACCCTGCAATCAGCTGTCTTCAATTAAAAACGCACACATACATACCCGTATGCACCGAACAAGGTTGTCTGTATCCGATTATAGATGGCGCTCAAGTTACTCGTTTTATCGGACATGTCTCTCCAAGTTTATCATTTTTGTTTTGTAACAACAAAGAGAATGTGCAAATTAATTGTGTGCTTTGTATTTTTCTTGAATTGATTTACTTTTTAAATATGATCATTTTAAAACTTCTACCAATAAACAAATGATGGAAAACTTACAATATTTCTGTGAAATAACTGATGAATGGCAAAGAATTGCGCAATAGTGGAAAATAGGTGGAAAAAATAAAAAAACGATAAAGAACAGCATTAGACTGCGCAACATCAATCACACAGTCATAAACCCTGTTAAAACAGAAATTGGCAATTAATTGGGACAAGTTTTTCCTCTCAATCAGTATTTTCTATTAAATTTTGTAAAATTTGTAGCCGTAGTTTAGTTGAATTGCTAGAATCTTGCACAGGTGTGGTGTGTGTGGGCGTTAAAGGCGCAGCAGCTGAAACGGTTAAAGTCTCTACAGTGCACACACCTCAGGCGTATAAAGCGCTCACAGCTGCATAATTAAGTCTTCTGCTGAATTATGGAAGTGAAGGAGGTTTTGCATCGTGAGGGACGAGAGGCAAAAAATTTACTTGTCTATCAGTTTTGCGAAGAGCAAACACACGCCGATGGCTACCAAACCACTCCGGGAAGTAAGTATTAACCATACTTTGTAGTTCCTAAATATGTACATGTATGTATGTAGTACAATTCTTTCATTTTCTGCATTTCCAATCAGTGACGTCTCCGTCCTCGTTAAACGTTCGCAAACCGCCAGTAGCTCCTTCGAAGTCACCAAACTCTCTCAAAAATGCACTCTCACCTATACGTTCCGTGAAAGTGCAAAATGCCGGACCACGTGTTCGTAGCGCATCCACTGGACGTGACAAGAAATCGGAGCTGCAAGCACGCTATTGGGCTTTGCTATTCGGTAATTTGCAGCGTGCGGTCAATGAAATCTATCAGACAGTGGAGTGCTGTGAGAATATATCATGGTGTCAAGAAGCAATTTTGGTGCTAGAAAACTACGTACGTGATTTTAAAGCGTTAAGTGAATGGTTCAAAGTATCTTGGGATTATGAGTCACGCCCACTGCAGCAACGACCGCACTCGCTTGCTTGGGAAGTACGCAAGAGCAATCCTGCACCACGTGTGCGCGCCAAAAGCCTTAGCAGTCCCACTATGTCAGGCAAATCAAGTCCCTCGGCGTGTCCCTGTATATCTGGGAAGTCATCGCCCTGCTGTGGCGGTGGTAGTGCAGATTCGGCCTCACCACGTAAGAGTCTGCGTGCTTGTGATCCGTTGCCCAAAGGTGCAATGCGCGTCAACGTACGAGAGCTATTCGCCTCTAGTAAAGATAGATTGGGAAGTGAGCGTTCTTCAGATGCATCGGATCAAAAGAAGTGCGACGTTGCTGAACCGGAACAACACATAGAAGCTGAGCCAATGGATCTGACAAATAGGAGCCATCAATATGCTCAGACTGACTTGGAAGATGATCATTTGACATTGGCAGACATAATAATTAAGATGGAAAGAGAAGCCGAAGAACGAAATTTGGTTGAGCTGGCTGAGCAAGATCGTTTGCGACAAGAGATGGAGTTTGAGAGGAGCCGCCTACTGGATCAACAACATTTTGAGGTACAGCAACAACAGCTGCAGCGGGAGCGAGAACAAAAACAGGCAGAACATGAATTGCAAGAGCGGCAGAACAAAGAGCGCTTGCTGGATGAGCAGAAACACTTAGATAAGAAATTGCAAGATATTGTAGGAAATGGTAATGAATCTAGCGCTATCGACACGGACGATTCACATTTCGGTATGCACCGCGAACCAACGGCACTGGAGATGACCGTGCAAAAACTGAACCAGATGGAGAGTGAAATTCTTCTAAAAGACGCCAAAAAACTGCCAACACCACCAACAACTGAACTGATTAAAATAGAACCATTAGTTGACATCAAACCAGTTAACGTTGCTTCAGCGCCAGACATTGCAAAGAAAGCTGCCGTTACAGCTCCTACTCAAAATGGTCCCCTAAAGTATTCTAGTGTGTTGAATCGTCCAGCCGCCACGCGCGTGGCAATTTCAAATGGCTCGAAACCATCTAATACGGCACGTCCTTTAGTTTCTGCGGCGGTGCTGAGCAAACCGGCGCCAACGCCATCACTAAAAACAACATCTAACACCAGCTTGCGACGCTCTGCCACAACAGCTTTGGTGACAAAAACTGCTGCTGCACGCATGCCAGCTAGCGGTCTGGTAGCTGGCGCAGGTCCACGGTACGTAACACCGCGTCCATCCAGCAAGACGGAGCACTATGGGCCACCGACACATGTCGCCACTCGCTTGTCAGCGCGTTCACGAACCATGATTGAAATGCAGCCCAAGGAGCAAAAGACGCGCGCAGGACGTCCACAACAACCTCAACGTTACGCACAAACAGCGGTTTCTTCGCGGAAGTCTTCGCACGAAGATCTTGGCAGCTCCAGCTCAACGCTCATAGCCAGTACAGAGCTGATATCGTCCTCTAGAAGCAGTCTATCGCAAGCAGCTGTTGCTGGGGTACATATAGACGAACGACGATCGGAGCCAAAGCAGCTGCCGTCCGACACCAACGATGGCTGGCTAACGGTAAAGAATCGGCGTCGTTCCAGCATGCATTGGGCCAACCGCTTCAGTCAGCCAACAGGTTATGCCAGTCTTCCAACATTAGCGCTGTTCAACGAGCAGTTGGCCGAAAATGGGGAACACCAACGCAACAAAAATGTAGCGCCCAAAGAGGAGCCAACAACAGAAAATAATAACGGTACGAACTCGACGCAACAACCAGCGGCCAAGCAATCGAAAGCGCTGAAGATCCATAAAAGCGCCGATAAGCCGTTGAAGAGTGTAGCTCGTCCGGAAATAAAGAACGCTAAAGCGAAAGTCAATTCACTGCCTACACAGCGTAAGAATGCAACGGCTGCTTCCCAACCGCCCGTGACGCAACGCGCCGCAGGCAGTGCCAATGGCGCCAGTTCGGCACGCACTTCAAATTTGCCAACACGCGATGCGATCATCAAACGGCAGAAGTCTGACTTGACAGGGCTGAAGATGACCTCGCTGCACAAGGAGTACATGCGAAGCGAGAAGTTTGCGCAGCGAAAACAAAATGGACGCGCTGGCTCCTTAGAGAGCTCGACAGCCAATTCCGCGGAGACAGTTGTCGATGGTAAGAGAAAAAGTGTTAAATGTTTAGTGCTTCTGTTAAATTTTATTTATTATTTAGCAGCAAATGAGGAAACGGCCAACAGCGAAAATGCGCCGGAGAGCGTCGAGTCGGCTGACCAAAACAAAATTGACATAAAAATTCAAACCAATCGTGACTTCTCCAAAACCATTGGCGATCTGTACGAGAGCATTGCCCAAACGGCCAAAGCGGCGACTTTCGACTTTAATAATGTCGACAGTGTCAGCGGCGCTGGCAAACTTTCCAGTTGCGATGAGAGTGAGGAGACTTTTGGTAACGAAACAGATTGCGACGAGGACCAGCGCAAGCTGGTAGAGGAGCAGGAGTCACTGGAACGACAAATACGCGAATTGGAGAACACCGAAATCGACGTTGACACCGAAACGGACGAGACCGATGGCGAAGTGGCATTGGATCATGAGCACGACTGCAATGAAGCAGCAGATCAATTGCTCGACGATGCCTCGTCCATTGCATTTCTGCCAGGCGGCGAGAATGGCATGGATCAGGAGCTCAGCTTAGAAATGCGCTATCACGCATTGCTTTCGGAGATGTCGCGCGTTGAGCGCGAAGAGGTGCTGGCCACACTGCAGGCATACGTGGCGCGCCATCCAGGTCGCGCGCAAGAGCTGCATCAAAAGCTTTCCTCACCATCGCGCCGCCGTTCGCTGCACGAAACGCTGAAGAAATATCAGGCGAAGCATGCGCGCGCGCAACAAAAACGCGAGCAGGTGCAAAAGGAGAAAACTATTAAGATACAACAACTGCTGGCGCGCGTTGAAGATGTAAAAGCGGCCAAGCGCCAACTAATCGAGGACAAACGACTTAAGATGGAGGATAAAATGCAGCGCGCCGCGGAGAATCGTGAACAGTATTTGAGGCAAATAGTAGAGAAAGCGCATGATGAGGAGAAAAAATTGAAGGAGATAAATTTTATCAAAAACATCGAAGCGCAAAATAAACGTTTGGATCTGCTCGAGTCGTGCAAAGACGCCGAGGGCCGGCTACAAGACTTGGAGCAAGAGCGGCAGAAGCGTTTGGAAGAGAAGGCTGCGCGAGAGGCAGCTGTGGAGCGACGACGCCAAGAATTGGAAAAGGAACGTCAGCGTAAGTTAGAGAAAATGAATGAGACGCGGCTGGAGAAAGAGCAGCGCATTGGTAAAATGCAGGAGCAAAAAGAACGTCAGCGCCAGGCGTTGGCTCGCGAGAAGGCGCGCGACCGTGAAGAGCGTTTGCTCGCGCGTCAAACACAACAGCAGCAAACAACCGAGGAATTGCAGCGGAAGATATTGCAAAAGCAGCAGGATTCTGCGCGTCGTCATGAGGAGAATATCGAGCATATTCGTCAACGGGCACTGGAGCTAACCCTGCCGACGCGCAACCCGGACGAGAATGGTATGCAACGCAACGAAAACGGCGAGTTGGTGGCCGAGGATGGCGACTTGTCGTCCACTGTGTCGGATGTGGGCAGTCGCGAGCATACACGCGGTTATAAAAAGAAAATCAAGAAGCTAAAGCAGCGCATGGCGCAAAGGTGAGTGCATCCATAGAGAAGAGGAGCGGTGGATAGTTTTAATATTTGTCGCAATATTTTTAGTGCCGATGAGTATATGAAGGAACAGCAACCCGTGCCGTTGCACATGAAACGCGAAAGCCAAGTGCCGAAGTACTTGAATCTCGTGACTAAAGGAGGTGGCGCACAAGGTCTCGAGCGCGCAGTCAGCCAGCTGTTGCGTCTTATGAGCAAAGCTCAAGTCTTCGACTTCCAGTGCTTCCTGCTCATGGATGGCCTTGGTGTCATCACCACAAATGTGATTAGCAAAAGCATGCAGGAGAACAATGACATTCCGAAGAGGTATGACAAAGCGAAGAGTATTTACGTCACTATGAATTTAATTTATTATGGTTTTTTTTTTTATATAATTGCAGAGCTGTTGTGCTTGCTGTGCAATTGTACCGCAACGCCTGCACACTTTGTCCGCAAATCGCGCGCCATGCCATACTTGGAAACACGTTAAGCTCGCTATTCGAGGTGCTGGTTCAGAGTTTGCAGGTGAGTTACAATTAAACGCCATATTTGAGATGATGGAGGAGTTGCAAGTTTTGCATTAAACGGCACAAACCACAAAAATTTCATTTCGAAATTCAGTTTGAAAAACGGGAGTTACTAAGAAAATCGATTAGAAAAATAAATTTGCTGGAATTCGATTTTTTTTTGTTTTTCGTCATTAAAAAAAATTTGAATTCGATAAATTTTTTTCGAACCGAGTTACACAGTGAGCCACATAAATAAAATAATGACAGTATGAAATAACATAAAGATAAAGTTAAACATTTCACTATGCTTTTGTCGAATCACCCTGTATTTCGTGAATCCCACCGAGTTAAAGCACTGAAATCATGTGCGGAGAGATGTTAGTTTTCAACTTGCTTTAATCGATTTTTTTTTCGGCTCTACAATAACAACAGGTGCGAACGAAAAAGAAATTTTACAAATCGATGGCAAAATTCAAAAATACATGTTATTTGTTAAAAATATTATGTTTCTAAAAAAATGTTAGCTCAATGACTTTTTCCCTTTCAATAAGCTCCTATATAATTTTTTATAATAAATCCACAATAACGTACATACGCATTTACATACGAGTATACATATATACACTTAGGTTCACAATAATAGCAGTAAAATTCAAAATGATATTTTTTCAAACTTTTACTTATTTTTTTTTTTTTGATAATTTTCATTTAAAATGTAGTAGGATCTATAACCGAAGTCGTACTAATTAAAACTTATACAAGCTTATACGAAGTGCGCAAAAAATTTAAAAAATTTCTAAAAATTATATTTTTTTTTTCAAGGGTGTTGAGCATTTTCTTCCAAAGAATGCATCACAAAAAATAATTCTAATAAATAAGTCACATTCACATCTCTCTTAAAGGCTATGTTTTAAGCAAAATTTGTGTTTTAAGGCTGAAGACCATCCCGAAGAAGTTTAAGAATTGCCATAAGAACCAGCCTAAATAAAAGCATGGTGGGCTGACGGAATGATTGCTCAACATTTTTTTTTTTTTTCAAAAATAGCAGCGCGTGAAACTAAGGCGATGTTGCAAGAAAAATTTGTTATTTTGTTATATCACACCTCTAGACTTTTCCCTTTGGGGTGGGGGAGTTAGGGGGTTTAAACCCCCGTGAGCAAATTAACGTACATGAAAAGAAGTGAATCGTATTTATCAAATTTTATTCGTATATGAAATTTCAATCCAGAACCACTTCCCCACCGTGGGCTGACTCCTGCACACGACCCTGTATACGGGTAATTAGTAAACGATTCAGACACCCTGTACAATGATAAATAAAAATCCACCTCTAAGAAATACGATTAGAAATAACGTACAACACAGACGGAGTTGCCAGGTGGATACTGGAATTTCGAAAAAGACCTCGCGATTGCCTCAAGCAACTGAGAATGAAAGTTTAATTATGATTTGAAAAAAAAAAAAAAAATGTATAAAAAAAAAATTGTATAAAAAAATATAAAAAAAAATCGTCAAATTAAATGTGCTCTGAAAAAATTTAATTTATTTTCATCGGTTGCGTTTTATAGAAAAGTATATGTACTTAAGCCTTTTGGCACACAATATCTCATACAAATACGCACATAATTGTGGCAAAAATTAAAAAAAAATATCGAATGCAAATTGATTATTTATTTATATATGTGTCGGCTACGTTTTCTTAGAGGCTAGGGCTTGAATTAGTCCCAAGTTTCAAACTTTGTAGAAAATAAAAAATTCATCAAAATGTCAAACTCTTTACTCAAATTTTGTTTGAAAATGCGTTTTGCCTATTAAATTTTAGTATAAACTGTATAAGAGTGCTGTGGCTATAAATTACCGTCCAAATAAAATCTGGTTGATTCAAATATAACAAAGCAGGTATGACGACTTGTAAGCAATATAAAAACAATTTTTTAACATTGTTTTGATTTATTGTTGCTTTTGAAATGATACTACATACATATACATATAATATTTTTATATATTGGCGGTTAACTACATATCTGCGCAATGTGTACAAATTCAGCAATCAAAGGGAGATAGTTTTATTACAAATGTACTTTGTGCGCATGCGCAAGTGAGTTTGACATATCTGTACTTGCGCCAAAAAATAAATTTGAAGAGAGTTACTTCACTGTGGGGGGCTTATAACCTTTTTTGACGAAGTATACTTATACAAAATAAAGTGTGCTGATGAAGTATTAAAATTTTATTTTATATCTACTTGGAAATCGAACAAACACGATTTCATTTATTATGATTAGCAAGTTTTTATTTAAGAATATTTAATTCATGTGTATATAAATTCAGTTTTAACTGAGTAAAAATTTACTCATTGATTATTCAACTAAAGAGACAAAAAACCATAGTGCCAAAAATTGTACAGTAACCCTTTACGATATTCGCAATGTTATTCAATTGGAATTTTTTGAATATGAGTTTCCGTAAAAACAACTACCATTAACTAACTTTTTTGCTAAGCCACTTGCGTAACAATATTAATTTTGTGAATTTATTTCTAATGTAAACTCTCTGTTCGGTAGATTTTTCGCTATCAAAAAACAAACGAATATCGAGATAAAAACGTATAACTTTAATTTGCAGTTTTGACCGGGCTTTTGTTCAGTAATTGTCTCAAATTTTTTCGGATTTAATACAAATATTGTGTGCAACGAGCGATAGCATTTCATCGCCTAGCAATTGGTCTTGACAGAGTTCGCATATTATTTTATTTTGCATTATTGATGTCACAAATCCAGCGATATAGCGAACAACATTTGTATGTATGTATGTGATATTGTCAACATAGATAGTGCAATGAAACTCTTGTAATGCACTTGTAACGAAACACTTATGCATGCAAAGCAATAGGGGTATTCCGGATCTGTTGTATTTGCCATTGTATTCATGGTTTCTGTGGTTTTTATAGCAAATGTAGTAAAAATCCAACAGTAAAATATTCGTTCCACTTCAAATACAAGAGTGCAAACAAATACAATAGATGGAGCCCCTGCTCTAAATGTGGTTTTTCTTTTGTAAATTTCTCACAGCCGATCACAACAAAAATGATGAATCGTCGAATCATCTACAAATACGTTGGTCAAATAAATATACATTTATTTGTGTGTGTATTAAAGTTTATCGTTCATCTTAGCAATTTGATTTTTTACAATTAATATTATCTAATTCGTTTTTTCGCCTTTTCGCGGCACTTTTGTTTATTTGTTGGTGGCACATACATACATACATACGCTCGGGAAATTGAACAATGACACGAAGACAGATATTACAACAAGGTGTGCTCGCGATTTACGTGGGTTAATTTCGAATTCGTTGTAAAAATCGTAAATATTACTACGAATACAACTGATCCCGAATACCCCTTATATTTTTTTTGCTTTATCTCTTGTTTTTTCACATAAAAAGCATCTGTACGACATTTCTGCAATTTATTGTATTAAAAAATTTCACAAAATACAGGATAATTCTAAAACTTTCTAAGCGTACCGCCACTGGATTTTCTTCTGAATTAAAGTGTCATTTTTGACTTACGTTTACGCGGTTTTTCTTTTCTAATTTTATATACATATCTGTATTGTAATGTTTGCTGACGGCACATGTTCATACCGCCAATATATACATAAGTATTACATATGTACATACATATGTATGTATATGCACAATTCCCAAATTAAATTTTTGTATACATACATACATATGTACATAAATTGAAAGTCTCGTGGTTGTTGTTGTGTTTTTTTTATGCAATTCTTTATATTTAATAAGGTTTACTAAGTTTAGAATGCATTTAGGCGTGTTCATCGATGCATATACATTTGGTTAAGATTTTTATTGTCCTTATAAATGAATAATACTTCACAATTTTATTGAGCTCGAGACCAGTTTTATAGAAGATTTTTATTTGAATAAAAAAACAACAATAGCTTAGTACTATAACTTCTACCATTAAAAAAGCTGTTTTTGGTTTTTCAAATAAAAATCTTCCATAAACTGGTCTCGAGCTCAATAAAAAAGTTTTATAGAAGATTTTTATTTGAATAAAAAAACAACAATAGCTTAGTACTATAACTTCTACCATTAAAAAAGCTGTTTTTGGTTTTTCAAATAAAAATCTTCCATAAACTGGTCTCGAGCTCCATAAAATTGTGAATTATTTTTACAAAAAAAAAACTAATAAAAGCTTGTTAATTTTTATTTGAGGTATTTTTTTATGCTCACTGAAAATTTGTCTCAAAAATCATCTGAAGTCTTTAGCCCCTTGAAACAAGCACTTAAATTGAATAGTCTATAATAAGACTGCGTACCTACCTACTCAAAAAGTTTAAACTTTTGATTTAAATTTGAAAATTTATCTTTTATCTGTTACACGAAAGTCTCTCCTTTCAAACAATGTTAGTGAAATTTTTTCGTGTCGAGCTGTTGCAAATTCAATAAAATATATAAATCCCGAAAATGCCGAAATTGTAAAAATCTTTTAAAACCTGGTACCCTAACCAATACAAACTTAAGTTGCCACCCTAGTAGTGAGCAACTGCTTTCCATTTTTGAATTTGATTTATACAATTTTGCTTAGATTTGTCTTTTACGCTGTTGCACACTTCAACACTGCGTCATTGCTGCCAACTGTTCGTTTTATTCGCCTCCTTCCGCTTGAAATATTTCTCTTTTCTATTCTTTTCCAATTTTTGTCCATTGTCTAGCTCACCGATCCGCTTTAATGTCCAAAGATATGATGAAGACGATTATCCGCATTGTTTTTCGCATCTCCTTACTTCTTATTTGCGTTTTGTTTCGTTGGTTCGTTGTTTCGATTTGTTTATGTTTTTTGTTAATTTTCCTTTTTTTATTCTATTTGCAGCTTCCCGAGGAAAAATCACCGCAACATCCTGTCGAGTTATCCACTGAGTTAATGCTCGCCTGCACGGTAGCCATGTCACCGTCCTACACGAAGAAGCATACCCACCCCAAAGTGCTGGAACGCCTACCGGATTTGATAAGGTAAGTCAACAATAAACGAGTCTGAGTGAATGTGTGTTTCGAAATTATGAGTAGCTGCATATGAATTTGGTCGAGAGAGCAACGAAGCGCTCTAGAAGCCCGCTGGAGCGTCAATTTAAAGGGTGCTCGCTTGCACTTTCGCGTCGCGCAGGGGAAAAACTTTCGAACTTCGCAGAATCGCAGCTCGCTGCAAAGGCAAGGTGCGCGCGAAAGATACGGCTACAGTGTACATAGAAAAGGAAATGGCGCTCATTGCGGCTGCGCTACAAATGCCAAGGTAGCCGAATGGAGAAGTGCAAAGAGCGAGTTCGAAAAAAGGCGTGGCCTAGCTTTGCGGTGTGGTTTAGTTGTTTTTTGCGGCCACCGCCGCCTGCAACCACGTAACCATCATGCCACGCGCCGAGTAATCTGCCTCATTTTGGTGCGTGTATGTATGCGCGCCGCGCGAAAGGGATAAGTGTTTTGATGTGGTGTTGGCGAGCGATTTACGGCTGTTGTTATTGCTGTTGTTTTTCGCTGCCTCAGATGCGGTACGCCCGTGTAAATAAGCGCAGCAGATACACACTTCCAGCTCGCAGCTTTCAACGCGGATCCATTTTTCACCTTGCTGCTGGGCGCTCGCCAAGAGGATGCGGCGCGCCGTTGGTGTGGGAGGCGGACACCACAATCCTTGTAGCCGCTGCGCACATAACGGCATTACCACAGCATTAATGCCGCGCGGTGCTTATTTCACTCGCTACTGCAACTGCGATTTTGCAGCTAAGGGGATATTAAGTGTTGTTTTTGTTTGTGTATTTCTTGTTTTCGAATTTTCGTCGTTTTCGTTCCAATATTATATTTTATGTTCATACCTAGGTACCTAGTTGTTGTTCATGCCGCTGTTGTTTGTGCATGTTTTCATGCAAATTTCAGCACTTTGGCATTCCACCTGGCGCGGTGGAGCGGCGCGGGAGAGTTTGGGGAGAGCGTGTTTGCCCAATGGCCCTATTTGTAATTTTATTGTCTGCCTGACAGTTGTTGCCATTTTGCTATTTGTGTAACGCCGCTTTGCTTTTAATTGTTGTTGTTTCGTTGGTGGCGTACACTTGTTTGTAGATGTGTCGTGTTTTGAAGCGTGTTTACACTCTTAATTTCAAGCAACAGCCAAAATATTAAAGCTTAGAATTCTTTAATGTGACAAATTTTCTTTGCTAAGAAATAGTCCGGGCGCAACCACAATTTTATTTATGTTTGTTTCACTTATTGTGTGAATTTATATTGTGTGTAACTACAAATGTCAATACGAAAAAAGACTTGCCATTTAAATGGTACACCCTTTAAATGTTAGATTTTGCTATCTGCCAGAAAAGTCTTGACTGGAAATCGGCGAAATATTTTGCTTTGATACTCAAAGGGCTCCATAACTTGCATGAATGAGAAATTGAATTGAATTGCATACATTTTTTTAAGTTAGATAAGGTACCTACCTACCTACATAGTTGGTAGACATTTATTTGTGTTGTGTGAAATTTTTTTTTATTGCTTGCATGGATAGAACATAATATTTTCGAAATTTTAATTCAAAAAATCGTTTAGCAAGAATTTATATTTTTAACATTTCTACCTATTACGGCGATTTTAATAAGGTGAAGTCAATAATAAAAGAAATTGTTTAGCTTCAACGGCGTCGATTCTCAAAATGCCAAAAGTACTTGGAAATTTTGGCATTGCACGACGTAAACGCAAAAACAAAATACATCGAAATTTTGTTTTTGCCGTATCGACAGCACCTTATTAAATGATTTGTACTCGTATATATGTATGTATGTATATAGCAATGCGTTGCTTGTTATTCAAGAAATGTTAATACTATATGATAACATTTATTCTATTTTAAAAAAAAAGCTTGCAATAAGCTAATAATATTTGACTGCAATTTTTTTAATCAATAACTTAAGTGAAAGGTTTACGCTTAAAATTAAAGTTAAAATTTCACTTTTATTTTATCGGACAATAATAAAAGTTTAAATTTGACTTCTAATTTTTTGGTCCATTATAAAAGCAAAAATCTGTTTTTGGTGAAAAATAACATATAAAATTCTACTTTTATTTTTTCGAACAAAAATATCACCAATAAAATGAAAAAAACAACAAAGTTAAAAATGTGCTTTTCGCTTTTTTTTGCTTCGCTTATTTAGGTACTTACTTTTTTTCATTGCACATTTTGTTATCTTTTATATTTCAAATACCTACCTACCTATATTGTTTGTACGTTTTTAACTTAAGCGTTTACAATCAAGTTAGATAATTTGTAATAAAATGTTTACTTAAATTTTTGATGGAAAAATTTAGGTCGTATTTTCACTTTTTTGGTATAAAATAATTAAATGAAAGAAATGTACATACATATGGATATATAAATAGAATAGCTTTGCATTTGAATTCACGAATAATACCTACTCGCAAAATTTATAGAAACCAAATAAAAATATTCATAACAAACAAGCAGATCGTTGGGTTACAAGGCTTTGCCATACATGTCTTGGATTGTACCTAACAAAAACATTATTTGAAACTTAAAAGTTATTAAAGTTCTAAAAATTTTGAAACAAAATAGTTAAGGAAAATGTTGGTACTTTTATAAATAGAGATTATATTTAAGTGGTGCCATCAAAATCCGTTATTTGAATACAGAAATAAATTACAGAAACAAGTAATTATTCGAAATTTTAGAATTGGAAGCGACATACTACACTAATGAAGAAATGTTTTTTTTTACTATTTATTTAAAATGAAAATTTGCTGTATGTATGTATTAAAAAAAAGTTGATCAAATTTAAACTTATTTGTTTTTAATTAATTCTGATTTTTTTTTTTTTAAATTTATCTCATTTTATTTGACGTTATTCATTTGATCATATTTTTTTTGATAGTTTTTGCATACTACCTTTTAAAATTTCAACTTATTTCCAAATTCCTGTTCCGCCACAGATATTTTGTAGCTCTTCTGTCGCGCCGTTTGTTTTTATACAACAAATCTTTACGTTACAGTTGAGTTGTTAGTATTTTTAGCAATTTATTTGTTGTTGTTGTACAAAAATAGTATTTCCATATATTTGCATACTTATCTATTTGTTTATTCAGAAATCCAACACAAATTTCCAAAGTTTACCTCAAAATTTGCACACATACTCTCTTTGCTTCTTTCCCTTCTCTGTTCCTCCTCAGCGCTTCACTGTTTTTGTCGCCACTCGTTTCATGCACTTTGCATGCTCTTCCTACCGTCATTCCGTTTCGTTAAATTCGAAATTTATATTTAGCTTTGTCGACAACTTTTTGCCGATTTGCTGATTTTAACGATTCTCCCTTTTCATTTTATTTCTCTCGTCGCCGCTGTGTATTCTTCGCTCTTTTGAGCATAGTTTATGTTTGCTTGTTGCGCTCCACTTCACTTTTGGGTAGTTATTTTTTACTCATCTAGTAATTTTGGCACAGCGCTCACCCCAATGCCTAGCCCTCCTCCGATATGCCAGCTACTTCTTGTCCCTACAATGTCCTGAATATGTTCCTTAGATTGTTGTATATTGAATTGCAATCGCTTTATTTCCATTGCCATTCACTGAAAACTTTTCTATCTGAATGTGTCGAAAACTTGAGGAAAAGATTCTTTACTTTTACTCATGCCAGGCAGGCAGGTATTAAAGACATACGTACATTCCTAGTCGAATTTATGCGTTTTATTGAACCAAATTTTTATTTTTCTTTTACTTAGTTATTTGTAACAAAACAACTGGATTTATTTCTTATCAGAAAATAGTTTTAATACGAATAAAATAATAATAATAAAGAAAGGCGTATGCATCTATAAAACTAAATACCAATTTTATTATAAAATTAATTCGCCGAGATTTTTTGCTGCGAAGTAATCTATTCTATCATCGACGATGAGTACCATTATGGCTAAGCAATTAAGTCGTTGCTCTCCGGTCGAATTTCGCAAACAAATTTTTAATCTTTTCATCGTTTAAAAGCATCTTTCCACTGCGTATGTAGTGACCGGTATTTAACAAAGAAAAAATTGCTAGGACAAATGCCTTATTACATTCATCTAAACCTTCAATTGTAGATACGGTTTGCGTAAAAGTTTCTTCCCGGCTCAACCTTTTCCGTAGAAGTTTTATTTCACCATTAATCGACGTTAAAAGTTTGCATATTTCGCTGAAATTTTCATTTACGTTACTACGAAAATCGTCATAACTCGCAACACGGTTTCGATATGCTCAATTGCTTTTCGGAAATACAAGGAAGGGTAAGGCTATCGATGTCATAAATGGGTTCACAACAAATTCACAGCTGGTTCTTGATTGCAAATATGTACCGCTTTTAGATGAGACGTCGATATCTGAGTCAAGCAGTTGCTTTTCAAGAGCTGCAACAATCCCAGAAATTATTTATTTAAACCTGAGTAAAACATCATAATTTACCATCCAACGAGTAGCGCAGAGTGAAATTAATTTGCTAGATTTAGCTTAACGAAATACGGCCTTGATTTTCGGAGGTAATGGCCAATACAAGAAGTTTTTATCATACAAATTTAAATGTACTATATTTTCGTTGACCACGACGCCAAGGCTATGCAATACGAATTTCCAAAGCCCGCTCAATTGACATTAGCCATTGATTTCGCTATAAACAAAGACTAAAATATCTGTTTATACCTGCTGGCGTTTAAGTAACAAACAAGAAAGTGATTTGAACTTTTGCCAAACTAACTTTCCTTAAAATGTTACTTTTTGCGTGTCTTTTGCTTTGAAAACCAAAGTTTAGATTTTGAATAATTTACTTCCCCCCTACCAGGTAAAATTCACGCACTTGCTCCAATTCTGATTTTATTTTGTATTTGCTTTAATCTAATATTGGCCACGAGCTGTTTGGATATTCCCCTGCTATAAGTTCCCCTTTCGAATTACACTCACACACACACACACACACACGCACACACACCAACTTGCAAACATTCACACTCATTAGTATTGTTGTAGGCATCCTGCAGGAAAATTTTTATGGCAATTTCAGATTATTTTGCTTTTCGTCTGGCAGTTTTGAGAGGGGCTAGCTCGAATCGGTTCTGAAGTGATTTGAAGCAAAAATATAAGTCAATTTTCGCATTTAAATTAATTTTCAATCATAAAGTTTATAAATTCGTATATATTTTGAATTACAAATAGCATCGTAACTATCGAACAAAAGGCACAGCGAAGGACCAGTCCCGCACAAATGCATTTCCCTTTAGGCCATTTTTCAGTCTATGCACTAGTAGATATTAGGGTGATTGACTAGGTTTTTTCATACATTTTTGTACGGTTTTTTTTCAAATCTTGATTTTTCGAATATCGAATAAATCGGTTATTTTGGGGGTTTCTTTTTTAACATAACATTTCATCAATCATGATTTTTTTGGAAGACCTCTCCAAAATTATTTTCTGTATCCGCCCCTGATTGATATATTTGAAATTCAAATAATTTGTAGAAAAAAAACCCAACAAAAATTTTTGTAAGATTTTATATGTTTATACAAATGTCATAAGGGGACGGGAAAACCTTGAAAAATTGTATAAAGCTTTACTGATAATAATGCTCGTATTCTGTAATTTGATATAATCTCAATATTTAAGACTATGAGTTATTAAATATGTGTTTGTTTTAGCTTTTTCTTAGCTTATCATCAGTTCAAAATTTAGAGCCAGATTTCCAGTGCTAGTTCAAACTCCGTTTAAACGAAGTTTAGTTAAACTCAGACTAAATTTAAACTTCGTTTCCTTGCGCTCAATTAAATTTGTGACAACTTAAACAAAGTACTCAGCCATCAGCTGATAAGCTAAACTAAGTTTAACTCTGCAATATCGGCCTTATAAACTTTTTTTAAACCACGTTTAAAGCTGAATGAAAAACTGCATTCTGAGTTTAGACTTAGTTTAAACGACAAACCGAGTTCCACTTGCACTGAAAAACTGACCCTTAGAGACTATATTTTTAGTTTAGAGACTAATTATTCCCAAATGGTGTAAAATTGTGACTTTTGTCTCTATTAGAGACTGACACTGCCCGCTGAATTGGGGCATTAAACTAAATTTTATTTTCAAAAATTTATTTCAAATTGCCATTTTTAAAATTATCCGAAAACCGGGTTTTCAATAAAGTCGAATAATCGAACACGCTAGTAGATATGCATTTGTGTCTTTACTCTCACCTATTTTTTTGAATATCAACACAAATACACACACACAGGTAAAATAGCAACGAAAGAAAAGTTAACTCATAGCTAGCATTGCTATAGAGTAATTCAATTTCTGTGCCGCTTACACTCAGAAATCGCAACCAGCCGCCACCCTCTGCCCGTCCACCCTTTCGCCCACCAATCAAGTTATTTAACGAACTGACTAGCTGACTGGCATGACGATGACTTTGGCTTTTTGCCACACTATGCAATAGCAAAAACAATGCTTGTGTACACAGGACAGTGGATACTAGTTATGCGGGACCTCTATAAATCGCTTTGTTGTTGTTGTTTGTGTTGTGTTTTTGTATGCCTTGGCAGTTTGCAATTGTGTTGGTAGGTACTTTGGATACGTAATTAAATTTCTGTTTACTTTTAATTGGACAAAGTTTCATTTTATGCAGCCACTGCCACTGTCCGCTATAAGCCAACGCCACGCAAACACACACACGCATGCATACTTACAAATATACACATTTACATACAGACATACATATTGAATACATTTCAAAACAAACCTGCGCTGCTGCACTGCATTGAACGCGTACACATGCACACATACAATTTTAAAGCTCCTCTTGGCAGCCTTCGCTGTTATTCGTCTATGTAATTCTCTTGTTATTGTCATTGTTGTTGCTGCTATATAGCCAAAATTTTTGTTTTGGTAACTAGATTAAACTTACTGTGCTTCCCGCCACAAGGGGAATGGGTGGGGCGGGTGGTTGGTCGAATGGCCATTGTGGGCGTTGCATTTTGTTTCGCTTTTATTTGTCCAACAATACGATTTGGTCACGGCCTCCACAGATCGGTACGTCAGGCGGTGTGAGGTCGCAGCTGCCCAACAAAACACGTCCGTCCGTCCGTCTACTACTTCGCATTTCGCCTGCCAGTAAAGTTTTTAACGAAAATATGATTTTATTTCATTCAGTTATTTCTCAAAGCAATTTCTGTGCTTTTGAAAAACTCGAAGTTTCATACTTTCTACTGCTCCTCTTTCTATTTCATCAACGAATGTATGTATGTACATATGTTTGTATGAATGTTGAATATTTTTTGTTTATGAATATTCAATTTCACTTTAGATTGCAGTCGTAATAAATGCCTTTGAAGTTTTCTTCATAACAAATTTAGCAAGAAAATAAAATTGCGAAAGTTTCAATGTTGAGCCGAAGATTTCTTAATGATATTTTCTTAATTAAAAGTGTAATTTCTTTTCACGAATACTCGTATTTCATAATTTACTTTCAATTTACGAATTTAAATTTCTATAAAAGTTTATTTATTTTTCGTGTGTTTGCGCTAAAAATATTAGTCCATGTTTTGGGGAAAAGAACACAAAAACATTTTTCCATAAAAACACGTACGTGTTTGTACGTTTGACAGATGAGTTAAATAATATTTAAAACAAAGCTTTGAAGCTCCAAACTTACTGCAAATTTTATTTAAACTATTGATTTTTGTCTTATTAAATTTTGCCTTATTGACCTGCGATAAAAAATCATTACATCGGGCATAGTAGATATGCTGACAATCAAAGAGATTCTAAAATTATAGAAAAAGCTGTGTAAAGATAATTGTGCCTGTTGAAAATTTTCAATGATATCTGAATTGAAATGTAGATTTAACTGGAATGTAGAATAAAACTAATCGAATCCTTATGAAAAGTATGCTCAAATCTAGAGTTTCCAGATTATTAAATATTTTGGATTGATTGTATTCGAAGAAGAAGCAGTGCAGAAAAGAAACAACACAAATATATTGATCTCATTCGTGGTTTGCATGTAATCAAGGTCTCCATCTCGCCCACTACTTGTATTTCTGTGTAAGTTTTTCGAAAACGTTTGCGTTTGGAAAACTCAGTAATACACCTATTGTTTGTAACTGAGACTTCCTTAAAAAATGTACTTTAAGAGGAGAGATTTTCGAAGAAAGCCCCAAGCTGATGCGTAAGGGTGGAAACTCGAAGGTTAAAATGCTCCAAGAAAATGTTCCTCGGAATGTTAGTAGTATGTGAAAGCGACGACCAGACTTCAATTAAGTTTTTCACAAGATCCTTTCAAGTGCCGTATTTGATTCGATTTTTAACAAAAAAATAAATAAATAAATTTTATCACTGAAAAAAAAATGCTAACAGTGAAACAAAGAGGATTGGGGCTTTCATTGCTGATTGAAATAAATGACAGGTTATTTTGCGTTTCTGTCATTTAATATTTAATATTTGTATTTATTGTGCGCTACTTTTCAATTTTTCTAAATCTTATCTGATGTCAAGCTATTTAGTAAATAATGCTTGTAACTTACATATCTACATACATACATACATACATACATACATATTAACCACCCCTCTCGCGCGTCCACAAACTAACTAGGCAGCAATTTATCATATTGCCACTTATTACAATTTCCCTCAATTGCAGCAACCCCTAATTTTCATGCTTAAGTTTTTTTGTGTGTGTGTGTGTAGCAAATATTTCAATCATGTTTTAATCATTAATTTTATACAAATAATGATGATCTGGCACGCGATAAGGTGTGAGCTAATTCGATGTTCTTCATGAATATTAAAAATGTATAATATTGCCTGTGCGGTAAAAAAAATAGACTCCCTGAAATATGAACAAACATACAAACAAAAGCCTCAAGCTTTGATCTCACTAACCATGCTTATTGAGAAGCTATAAATTAATTATACAGAGCCACCCTTTAAGTAACCATATCGAATTTCGTCTGAGCAGACAATTTGCTGGTGGATGATACTTAAAAATATATATATGTATATGTACATACATATGTACTTTGTATGTAAGTATGTACAGGTATGCATATCTTGTCTTATCTAAGTACATATGAAAATGTACTTATGTAACAAGCGAGAAAAAATTTTAGCTTAAGCCTGAATTCATTCCAATTTCAGTTATGAGGTTGCTAGGTATACGTAAGTGTGTATTGCAGTTTCCTTCTCAGACCCCCACAATCTGAAGCTTACTTTACTGTAAAAATTACCGTACTGATCCTTTAATTTATCTTAAACAGCCTTAGAAGGCTTCAGCTCTCCTCTTCACTAGTCGAGGTAGACGATGGAGCTGATGTCGATGCCGCTGAGTTACAGGATCGAATATCACCAGAGCAAGTAAAATCTAAATTAAAGAAAGGGTTTTTTTTTAACAGCGGTCGCACCACGACAGACAATGGCAAACCTCCGAGTGTATTTCTGTCATGAAAAAGTGGCTCAGAAAATACAACTACCGCTCGGAATGGGTCCAGTCATTGGTGCCAAACTATTGCAGTATTATTATAATAATTATTATGAAAATACGTTTATATTAGTTAGTTTCAAAACAAGAATCGATGGCTGAAAATATTTTTCGCACTTATAATTGTTAACAAAAGACTTTAATAACTCTTACACAAAGTTATTATTTTCTCTGTTTTAAACTCACAACCAATTATGAGTCGAATACAGATCAAATTCATGCATTTAATTTTAAACCGAACTTTTTTATGGCAGCGACCGCGTTTTAGTTGATTGTATATCAATTGTGTCAAACTGAAATATTTTCAATTTAGTTTTCAATCCACCGATTTCCTTATTGTCCAGCTTTCCTCACTTGATGTCATTGCTATTTAATATTCAAATATTTTCATTTCCTTCAACGCCAGAACACGGCGTAGCGCTCTACTCCTTGGAAACGTGTCAATGTTTATTTTTATACAAGTAAAAGAACAAAGACAACATCTATTTTCATCAATTTACTTTCGTGCATTATTCTATTCAATGAGCATTATTTTCTTTACATTCAGTTCAATACAATTTTTTGTATGTTTTGGTGATGTCCTCCCCCCCCCATTTTATTTACTTTGCTTTTCGTTTCGTTTTCTAGGTCACCACGAACAAATTCTAAATGTTATATACAATTTCTGCGCTTTCTGTAAGTAAAAAATTGTAGCAGGAGTAGGTATATTAAGGCATGGAAGGTTGACTGAAAGCGTTAAAAGCAAATAAAATAATTTTGAAAAAGTCGTTAAGCACGAACGAATAGATAAAGTTATAATTTATTTTATTTTCCAATAAAATTCACTAGCTTTTGATAAGTATTAGTGAGCTTTCTAAATGCAAATATTTGTTTGAGCGCGCGCTAAAGGTGGACAAAGACAGAACCGTAAGACAGGCTGCTAAAATTGTGAACAGTTCCTACGGTTTTAATATTGTAAACCACCAGTTTATGTTCGTAGTGAAATATATTTGCTGGTGAAAAGTTCACTTTTTTTTGCTTATTAATAATGCCTTTCGAAATTGAGTTGTTTTCTATTGCATTTATTAATGTTTACGTATTTAGGAGGAAAGAAAACATATCTCTGGTATTATTTTCAGCATATTTGCGCTTTATTAAAAGACATCAAACTGCACACACATAAAAATTGACAAAACATTTTTCATTTTTCCTGCCAAAATGACAGATGTTAGAACATCAGCTATTTTCTGTGGAGGTGTCGGGTAAAAGGCACGATTCTCAGTATTTGAGAATTGCGTTCTTTCAACTTCAATTAGGAACAATATTCTAAAAACCGCATTCTCTGATACTTAGTTGTGATCCACCTGTGCGAGGAAGTTTCACGCTCATTTTATTTAAAAATATTAAAAAATCTTCTGTTCTCGTACAATCGTTGAACCTCCCCCCTGAATGACCATAAGCTAGCATTTTACATTCTTTTTTTACACCACAGCTTACTTGGTTTATTCTCGGGGAATAATATTAGGAAAAACCCACAAAATTGAAACTAGATATTTAAGCCAACCACAAAACAGGCACCGAAACGAAAGCAAGAAAAAATCTACAACTACCATAAAAACTATTAATAAAAAGCATAAAATAATATGCAGAGCGAAAAGAATAATAACAATAAAAACACACACAGTGGGACAACAAAAGCGTGAAAACACAACAGGAGCATAACAAAAGGACAAAGGCGACCGAGGAGGAGTAATAAACTAGAAAAAAGTTGAAAAAAAAAATAATAATGCAAAGCGTACCAAGACGCGTGCTGCGCCTCCCTTCTTTGTTTGTTCCCAAAGGAAGGCGACGGTGTACTCGTTAGGAGTGCAGTAAAGTATAGCCGATTATGGACTATAGCATATACATACATACATACGTAAATATGTAGCAGTGGAGCAGATGACAATGGACAACAAGGAAACATAATAATTTCACATATTAAACGTATAGTGAAACAAAAATGGCAGAAATAAAAAGCAGAAATGTGCAAAAGAACGAAGAGGCAAAATCGAACAGCCATCCATGCCACATCGACAATGGCCACATCAACAAAATAAAATGAAAAAAAAAAAAACAGAATTATTGAAGGCGTTTGACGTGACTTGGTACCTTCTACGTATTTATTTATATGCGTACATACAAATGTATGTTGGTATGAAAATACTACTCCCGCTCGTTGGGACAACTCAATATTCCATGCACCACTGTTGTTGTGACAAGCATTCAATACCGTTAAGTAAATATTGAAGTTGTGCTGCAGTCAGTCTCGTCAAACACTTCCCAATTACTTACGTACATACATACATTCATGGCGGATGTAACGCACCCAAAATAAGCGCGACTCCAACACAACAACCCTGTAGAAAATCGCACTGCTTCGAATGTATAAAAAAAGTAGCAAACTAATAATACAAATCGAAAAGGCAGCCTTACAACATGAATGACATGCATATTTTGTCCAGAATACCAGATACGTTTGTCAATTAACCAATATCCAACCATATTCCAGGCGAAAGTTCTTCTGAATGTCTATTTAGTATACGTATAAGAAATTTGCACAAGAAATTTGCATATTAACATATGGCTCATTAACTAAAAGACTGTCATAACCCAAAAAAAACCAACAATCGAGAAAAACTACAGGGAAATTTTGAATTAGCATATACTCCCGTAGTAAAATTAAATGTTTTTTGTTGTATTGAACATTTTTGCATACTCAAATCGATTATTGTATTTTATGAGTGTTGGTTAAACTCAGTTTAAAATAAGTTTAGTTTTACTCAGTTTGATTAAATTTGTTGCAAACAAAACAAAGTAGTCAGCAAACAGCTGATAGGTTAGATTAAATTCAATCCTTCAATATCGGCCGTTTACAACTGCATAATGAGCTTACAATCAGCTTAAACGACAAAAAGAGTTAAACTTGCACTAAAAAACTAGCGCTTAGTAAATGAGCGACATGTACATACAAAAAAAAAAAAAAATTTGAAGGTTTTGACGACCTAAACAACTTTTGGTAATATTTTTCTGGGTTGGGTATTCTTTTTTCGAGTTTTGGTATTAAATTAAAATCTGTGTGGCAACGCTGTCACTATCTTGACGTCACTCAACTGTCAAATCAGAAAAGCTTTGAGTAACGCTCTATCATTCTCGTGACAAACGTTTACATAGTTCCGAGCACTTCGGCGACGAACAGCGTTGCGCATTAGTAACAGAGGTTTGGAAACTCTACACCTTTTCCTCTTTACTAACTTAGCTAACCCCACTAGTATTTGAAACAAGTCTTGCGAAAGTCATTCGTGAGGAATGTAGTATAGAATTAGTTTTCAAACGCGACTCTTTCCAGTGTTACCGTAGGTTTAGCGAGTTAGTTTTGTCATCATCGGTAGTTCCTGTTGAAGTCACGCGGCGTATTAGATTACCAATATCTTCTTTTGTTTTGTTGATATTCTTGCCGCTTTGTGTGCGAATTGAACGCACAAAATCGCATCGATTTCAATACGAATTCTAAACGCAGCGACCATACACACATATGTATTTACTAAAATGATTGTGTACTATACATATATGTATATTTAGCTGATTTAAGTCGTGTATTGCTACGCTTCCTTTCGACTCTTCGCAAACAAAATGTGCAACGAACAATAGGCGAACTAAACAAATGTTAACAATGAAATCTAATAGTTTGATGCTTGGAGAAATTTGTTAGATCTTCATAACGTTTAGTGCAAATGTCACTTTTGTTTTGTTCTTCGTTTGGAAACAGAGTAAATCAATATGTATACCTACATATGTACATGGCTATATGCATTCATATATGTATTAATACAAGGACGGGCATAGAAAAATTAGACATTAAACGCGCACTTCTCATTATACGAAAGTTTTGCGTATTCGTTTGGTCGTTTTGGTTCCTAGGAATCTTTTACACAAGCCTACTGTACCATAAACAGGCCAAAACCTCTACAACAATCTCCAAAAACTCCATCGAACAACCACAACTATAAAAAATAAAAAAAAAAAATAAACAAAAGCAGTTCAGCAGAAAAACGAGAATGAAGATGGCGAAACGCCGGAACCGGTTCGTCTCCAAACCAGCAAGTATGTCTTGCAAATTAAATCCTCCGAGACATTTCTCCGGTGAGTGGTGTTTTTCTTTCTCTTCATGTCGAATTTTCTTTTGCTTAAATGCAAAGATGAAGCCAAATTGTATTAAGGGCTAAACTTGAAAAAATTAAACTCCACCACTTTTTTCTTAATCATTTTTAAAGCTATAACCCCGAATTAAGCTACACTGGGAAACAATCACATTGCTTTCGGCAGCTGTAAGCAGCCATCGTATGATGTTCTCAACAGCTTTGGCACCTCTCTTCTATAGTTTTTAGATTTTGGTAAAAACCTGTTCTTCGCCATGGAATCCAAAGTTCTCTGGGGTTTGTTGAAGATGACGGGTACGGTTGGACACTTCGTTGGAAATATTATATCCAAAGCCTTTAAAGTTCTCCGACATGTCGATTTCGGTTTTAGAGTAAATTCCTGAAATAAAAGTATAATTTTGTAGAAAGTTTTTGGTAGCTTTAACCTTAGAACCGCCTTACCATTTTCAAGGCATTTCCGTTTTTTTTTTTGGAGTTGTACTCCCCAGTGTGTTTATATGCATGTTTGTACTAATATTGTATATTTTGAATACATTTCTTTGCTGGTAATAATTATATTATAAATACCATTGACCAGCGAGCCGAAGGCCTTGGCAGCTAGTGCTCCCTTTTTTTTAGGTAATAATAATAGTACTATTGTATTAAAATAATAATGGTATTCTTATTTTTCTGATTATAAATAAATAAATACCATAAATTCATTTTATTCATGAAATTTAAATTACAATAAGTGAAACACGTTCGATTCAGATTATGGGTGGGAACAATAATTTACTTTTATCAGTCACTAAAGTTCGGTTGGCGAGCCCAGCACCCAAAGACAGTTAATCAACGAATGAAATTAGAATCAGCATCATTTATTAACATTATTCTTAATATTTTCTTTACATGTGTCTAGCGTTTTAACAAATTGTTTCAACTCAGTTTTCTCACGTAGGCGCCAATCTCCACTAGCGCTGCGACCAACCTTGAACCAACCTTAGGGCTGTTTATAACAATAAGTAGGAAGGATACTGTCATGTTCCTGATTTTGGATGGACATGCAAGATTTTTTTCAAGATGTTTAAGTTGAACCTATTATATACGGAACATTATCGCAATATATGTATAGAGCAAGGCTGCTCAAGAAACGAAACGATACCATTTTGTTTTGTTAACGAGCAAAATTAACTTAACGAAATGAGTTTGTTGCGTTTCGGCGCCATGTTATCAAAACGAAATCAAATCGTTAATGTTGCAACGTTATAAAATTTCCGTTTTCGTTAATTTTAATGTGCATAAAAATATGCAGCGCTTCTGTTTGCGCCTGTTTGCGCTTCTGTTTGCGACGAGTGAATCTCCAGCGTTTTTCTTAACGTTTTAACGTTAACGCCAGCATTTCGTTTCGGTTAAAAACGTAATGAAGTTTATTATGATAATTGCTTTAACGATAATATTTTGAAATGTTTCAACCGAAACAAGAGAAAACATTTCGGAACGGTTAAATTTAACGTTAAAATGCATCCTTGGTATAGAGTTTTCCTCCCATTTTATGAAGATGATACCCACATCATAATATTTTATTCTACTAAAAGTTTTTGACTCTGCAAACGCCCATACAATGCAATCCCAACTACTGTCGGTGCTTATTTCATTCAAACTTCTTCGAATAAAAGGTTACTAACGAAACAAATTGGTTGAACAGGTACTTCCTTCTGAATTAAGAAGGTTAAGGTTCTTCTAGTCTACATAGATGAATCGTGAATACCACGCAAATTTTGAGAGCAGAAGTAATGGTCATTAAAGTAATTTTTCTGTTATCTTAATTTGATCCGTCACAGTGCCGTTTTTCGTTTGTCAGAGTTTCCTCAGTGTTCGTGAAATTAAAATAAGTCGACAATGGGTTTGTTTAGCATATGACTGACGAGCTGGCGTTATACATACATTTATAATTTGCGTTTGGATGGAGATAATATTAATTGAGTTGCAACAGAATTATCTAGTAAAAGAAATAAGTCATATGAGTTCAGTGAACTAAGCTTTACCGAAAATACCGGCCTACTTACTAAGGATGAGGGTGAATAGGTCACACTAATCGAAGATGATTGAAATTGATACTGAACTAACACAACGCTGATAAGGCTCTGTTGTGTGTAGATAGACCTTTATACAGGCAATCTAAAAAATTGAAATTAAAAAATAAAAAAAATATTTTTTTTTATTTACAAACCACTAATCGCCAATAACCTTTGCAAACTATTTTCTTTAGGGTTCTGAGTTTTTGTCACAATTGATCAATGCCCTTCTTCTTATATCTTTCCTCGAAAATATTATTGTTACATGCATTGTTAGTATGTACTGTAGCTAAATACATATTGCTTAATATTCATTAATATTAGATAGTACATCTCCGCATTACAACAACAATCGCTTGATTAGCGGCGTGAACACAACAGGGAACTGCTAGTCAATCAAATCACAATTTTCGGCAGGCTTAGCAAACACAAGCTGCTGATACCCCTAAGTGCGTGCTGCAAACCAGAGCAAAATAAGTACATAGACACAAAAAAAAGACAACGAAAACATCTGCCATCACCAAACCTCGCACGAGTTTACTACTTAAACGTAAGCTACTTGCGCTGCTGGCAGCCCACGAAGCACTCATCCGCCGCAGGACATCGCCTGCTGTTGCTGCGGCTGCTGCTGCTGCTGAGACCAACTGACGAAATGCATTGTTACTCGTTAGAAAAATGCGCCAGCAATGTTGTTAATGTTAATAATTTGATGCTCCTTTCCTGTATACTCGTATGTAAATATGTATGTATGTATGTAAGTACGTTTGTAAGCGTGTCCTTGGCTGATGTTGATGACGTTGTAATTTTTAGTTTAGTTTTCATTGTATGCCTCGCGTTGTTTTTTTTTTTTTTTTTTTGTGTTTTTTTCCTCTTTTATTGACCAACAGCAGCGGAACACTCCCGCTGTTTTGGCTTAGCACCCTTAATAGTGACAGTTGTTTTCGTTGTTGTTGTTGTGGCATTTGTTGGTAATTTATAGAGCATGCAGAGTCTGGCCAGGCATAAAAGCCCTCCATCATGCTGGTAAGTTAACACGATAAGTACTTGAATGGGCGCAATGTTGCAGAAATAATGTTGACGCGCGAAAAGCGTGCGAGGGGAGGGAGGCGAGAGGTCGAGAACATATGAGGCAGACATTTGCTTTATGTATTTAGTGTACTTTGCGCAAAATTTCAATTACAACAATTATTAACATTGTACTTTTACGGTTATTGGTAATTGTTTCGGGGGATTAAAGTGATTTAAGATGACTTTGAAGAAATTTATGGACTCATGTGTCTGTGGAAAAATGTACGAAATGTGTTCAACGAGAAAATGAAGCTTAAATAGCATGTTCTAGAGAAATGTGTGCTTGAAAGTTACAAATCTAGGTATGTGTGAGCAAATAGTTAAGTTGCCCCTACACTTAGCAATAATAGAAACAAATGCTAATACACTAATGTCATTATTTTCTAATATATTCACTTAAAATAATTTCTATTTGAAATATATATAGTTCGAACCGTGTAAATCCAAGTTCCTAACCTTGTTTAGAGTTCACAAAAACGAAAAATTCGTATAAAAATTGTCATCACAATTCCAAACTATTTACTCAAAATTTTTAGAAAATTTCCGGGTATTTATGCCTTAATTTAAATTTTGATATAATAAAGTGTAAATAACACAGGAATATTCAAATTGCTTATGAATCTCAGAAATAAATCCCTGAGGGTTATGGCAGGTATTTCTAGGGCTCAATGCAGACAACAAAATCACTTTCTTATATCGTTTCACCGACTCTTGTGGTGGGAGAAGATGTGAGAGATGCTTAGCACATTTCTGACCGAAAAATGCCACTAATATTTCTTACATCCCAAAGGGTATATCCTATAATTTAAGGAGGCTCTGCAGTGCATACCATTTTATTTATATATCTCTATACCCGCGGTCAAACGCTGATTTGCTTTTAAAGGTATTTGTCAGTAGATTACACTCTCAGTGCATTTTATTTCCATTAGAAGGGCCATCTTACTGTTACCGCGAAATAAGCCTAAGCTAATTAAGCACTTAAGGGCCTACGATGACAATGTGTGAAAGACAAGAACCCACGCACCCTATCACAATTAGCTTCATACAAATTGAAAAATATCTCTTGAAGTCACCAGAGAACCAAACGAATTCACTTTCTAACACAACTTTTTTTGATGCTGTGTGGAATGCAGAGACCTAGTTTCCATTTCGATTCTTTTTAGCGAATAGCTAATACGAGTAATCTACAGCTGAGAAAATGGCGCAACCTCGTTAAAAAGATATGCAACTGGGGAAGTTGTTTTGGCTCGGCACAAATTGAGACGCGCTTGTGGAGTCCAATAAAGAAAAAAATACAACTTCCATTTGACTTAAGGAGCTTTAAGACTTAAACAAATTCATTTGTTTAACCCTTGACAGTGCTTTACTGCTACATGTATGGGTTTATAAACGCTGCCGGATAACGCCATGCTACTGCTTGTTTGACAGACGATCATTAAATTAACCGCCCGTCCTCGTCTGCTCATTGTATCCACTTCTCTCCCTTCTGATTAACCGGCGGATGCAGCCTTTCTTTGCTGTTGTGTCCTCGTGTTTTTTTTTTTTGCTATTATCCTTCGCCTTTGATACGTTGCAACGAGATTTAATTTTTCTTGGACACTTTGATACACCGCTGTCATTGCTGCTGCTGCTTTCGCTTTGCTCATCCTCCTCTCCCCAACACTATCTTTATTACGTTTCCCTCATTGAATCTCTGATGAAATGACCGAAGTGCATTTCGCTCGTTTGTGCTTTTCGCTTGTACATGCGTACATATGTACAAACATACAAGTGAATGTAAAATGGGAAAGTCAATGTCGTCGAGCTGAATTGAGTTGTGAGTTGTGAGTTGCGAGTGTACAAACACATAAATGTATGCGCTTGAATTCCCTATAGCTTTAAATCAAAGCATATAGCTGCTACTTTTTTTCCCTCCCCCCCCCCCTGCCTACCCACCTTGCTACGGTTGCATTCGGCCATTTTGCCGCTGGTTCATTTGTCCTTACACGCCTCGCTCGGCGTTTGGTAATTCAATCGTCTCTGTTGACTGACAAACTCGTCGTACTACACATGCATGCATCTCATTCACTGACCTTTTTGACAGACATCAGTCGCACTTCCGAATTTTTTGACATGCAGCGAGCGTGACAGCAAACAACAATACAAAAAATTCGCAGGCATATCATTCTGATATCTCAGTTACATACTCGTATTTTGCATGCAACGCATATTTGATGGTATATGGCAAGGTTTTTGAGTTTATTTTACTCGGTGTGCCTTTGTTGTTATGGTTGTATGCTGTTGTTGTTGCTTTGTTAGTGAATTGTCAAAGAGGTTTTTTTTGCCCTTGCCTTCCACCCTCTGAAAAAAAATTCCACATCAACTCGTATGCAATGAAAATTCCAAACTCAAGGTGTGTCTTCTCAATTTACCAACACCATCCCCTTGCCACTGACGCCAAACCTTCTGCCTTCGCAGGCCTTGTCACTCGATCTGCAACTACTTCGGTCGTTTATTGCAAACCTATCAATTTGCACTACTATCACTTTACCAGCTAGTAAAGCAGGTGTCGGCAATGAAATACAGATGATGGATATAAATGTTAAAACGATGCACAAGAGTCTATGATAAAACCTTAAAAAAAGGCCTTACAATTTACAAAATCTGTAACTAATAAATGATAAATTCTTATATTATCCTAGGTTAATACCTTTGTACATAAGTATTTCTGAAAACAATTTCAACCAAAAAATTAAAAAAATATTTCGTATAACCCACGTTGCTGGATCTGCAAATTTTTTCACGCCTTGCAAATGAGTCCTTCCTCTAACAAAAGTTGCCGTTCGCTGATTTCATCCATCGCCCATACTCACCCTCACCCTCACACTCTGCGCTTTTATTATTGGTGTTTGGGAAACTCATTCCTTTTGTTTTGATAGTTCAGAATCTGCACGCACTCCTGTTCCGTCCATATTAATTTTATTTTACTTTTCTTGTTATGCGCACTTTTCAATTTTTGTTCTCCATTTTCAGTTCATTTTCACCTAACTTTGTCCGTTTTTAATTGGCACTGACTTTATGACAGTTTGAATGTTGCTACAATGAAAACAACTATATGAACTACAGTGCAATGCAAAAAAAACAATAACAACAACAATGCAATAAAGCGTGTATGCTGTGTAGGTAGGGGTGTAATTTTGTGACATTTGAGTTGCACTTTTGACAGTTTTGATTGAAATAAAATTATGTGCCTTGCTGTTTAAGGAAACTCGTTGGGGTGGCGAGACACTCACACAAATTTATGAAGAAGAAGACATAAAGTTGTACTATATTCATATGTGACTAATGAACGTTTGAAATAATGAGAGTAAGTTCTCTAATCGTGTCTTTGGATGTCAAGTGCCGAAATGTAATTATTTTTATAATTTTTTTCTTTTTAGTTTTGTTTGACCAACCTTTGACTGTATGTTTGCTGAAAAATTGCAGTCTGGGTGTATTTATAATCATATTGCTTCAAAGCGATGCTACAAACAAACGAATCATTAAAACTCATCTTTGACTCAGTAGGAAAATTAAATTCGATTTAAACTTCAAATTTCAAAGCTACTAAAAATGCTGTTGTTTCATGGAAACTTTAAGAAGTTGATCAAGCATTTTAGTAGACATTATTATTTTTAAATTAATCGTTCGGTTAAAATATATCCGCCAATAAAAATAACAAAAAGAATTTTCGTAAATTGTGGCAATTTTAGAGCGTCCTTGATATTTAAGCTTTCATACTTACTTATTTTAATTAAATATTTATTATATTGCTAAAAATAAAATATGGAACATTTTAATGAAATTCTGGGAGTTTACTCTGTAGTTGGATTCGATAGAAAATTTGCTCAAATTTGCACGACTCTCACCATGAAAACATTAAGTTCTCGAATATAAATAATTTTCGATTTATATATTTGGATATCCTTTGTATTTGTTCCGAAATGTGTACACAACACATTGTGTGTTTTTCCATCGATATTATACCAGATTAATATTCATAATTCTTAAATGTGTGTATTTAAGTGGGAGTGTGACAAGGTGCTATAATATCGCGAAACTCAAAAAAACTCGAGCTGATCAGGTGCGAAAGGTGGCATCCGTAAGTAAGTCGAGCAATGAGGAAGTTGTTGAATTTCCTCTTGAAATGGTCCATCCATCCATTTTGGCCCTTAAATTCCAAAATGTTCAGAAATTTTTAAATTGTTCTGTAGTTGAAAAATACCTCTGCAGATGCCAAAATTTTTCAATAAGATACTGATTCGATTCTAGAGATTTCAAATTAAAAATTGTTCCTAGTGCAGAAGATGAAAATCTAAGAAAACGCTTGAATGCCCACTACAATAAAATACATATGGATGTATGTATGTATATATAACTATATATGTATGCATGTATGCATTTTTTTTTCTTTTGACCTGACCTCAATGCGACAGCGTTTTCTAGCCTTTCAGTGCCTTAAAAGCGTCAAAATCACGTTGCCTTGCTGCTGTCTTTAATACTCGTTTCCAGCATTAAGAAATAATGGAAAATATACGAAATACAATAAGAAAACACTGGCGCCACACAAACGCGCAACCATTTTGCGGAGTTAGTGCGTCGTAAAACGAATCAACGGTGGCGGCGACAATGGCAAAGACGACCTGTGATATTACGAACACACATACATACATACATACATACATATGTATATGTGTACATATGTATGTACATATATAAAAATATATACAGTGACAGCCGTATGATTTGCAACCAAAAACAAAATAATTTTTTTTTATTTATTTTTAAGAATTTACAATTGAAATAAATTTTATTTTTCAACAAATGTGTATTAACAGAATATTTAAACTTTTTACAAAAAAAATTCGAAATTTTAAACCTCTTTTCTTAAAAGAGTTAGCATTTTTTGAATAAGCGGTTTTTAGCCTATTTAATATTAGTAAATTAAAAAAATTTTAAAAAATCAACATTCGAAACTTAAACATTAGATATTACTTAAATTTCATGGGCTATAAGCTGCATACTAAAACACAAAAGTGTCGAGCGAAAAGCTTAAAATTTGGATGGAAAATATGTACTTTGATTTTTGTTTCGTTTTCTACGAAGTTTGAAATTTAGGTTTATGTGGTATTTGTTAAAGAAAATTACATAAAATTAAAATGAGCCACAAAAAAAGACCAATTTGAATTTTTTGGTAACTAGTAGTTAGCCCGCCACCGTATGTTCGCTCATACATATTTACAACCGCCGATGCAGCAACAGCAGCGAAAGGTTCAAAGGCGTCGCAGAGGTGTGAAGAGAATGAGTACTAGACGCAGCTTCTTCTCTTTTGCTGTTTTACAATTTTTGTTGGTACATATCCATACACATATCCACATATACATACATATGTATGTATATGTTTGTAGGTATGTAGACCGTAGGGGTAATCGAGTTGTTAACAGCTTTGAGCGAAAAGTGGAGATTTCTTTATCTTGCTGTTTGTTCGTGTGTGTGTGTGTGTCTGTGTGCTGCGACTACTTTTTCTGCCAGCCAGTTGTTGCGATTGTCGCCAGAATTGCCATCGTAAAAGAATTATATGCACACAAAAATATTGTTACAAAATATTTCATGCTTAGTTGTTTTTTTGTCTTATTTTATTTTATATTTTACTTAAAGCTCAGCCATTAAGGCTGTATAAAGACTCGTTGAGTGTCTTTGCACAGCTTTGCTCACACTGCTCGTCACGTGTCTGCGGATTTGGGGTCTGTATGACCCATTCCAAAAGTGCATTTACTATTCGGTGCCCTTAAATGGCGCTCTCTTATGGCACTTTTGCGGAAAATGATATTAGAATTTATTAAGACATCAAAAAACCTCAACAGCTCGAACTTTGACAGCCGGCCGGTTAGAGCTCAAATACATATTGACAAATTTGGCCACTGTTATTTTATCTTCCAATTATTTAACAAACACTATTAAAATTTTTTTTTAAATTTTATTAAAAATTTAGAAAACATTTATTAAAATTTCGAACTAAAAAAAAATATATAATTTTTTCGGGTATGCAGATAGGTAGCAAAAAACAAGTGATGGTAAAACATAATTGCGGTTTGCGATGCAACTTGCAAAAAACTGCATACTCTAAAAAAAAATGTTAAACCTTTTCTAAAAAAGTTCGGCATGCTAATAAAATTTTGTTAAATCATTGTACATTTTGTAAAAAGTTTAAAAAATGTTTTTCCTTTGAGAATGAACCATATTTTACTTGAGTGCCGGTAACAGATTGAGTTAAGCTTAGTTAGTTTACTCCTTTTTCAACTTTAAAGTAGATAGAAACAACTTTTTGAATAACAAAGTTTTGCTCTCTTAATAAACAAATTTTACATTACCGCCTTTTAAACAACTTTGTATACGCTTGAATTTAACAGCGTATAAATAGTTATATTCGAAGGGTGATCCTCAACTGTCGTAGACCTAGTTTTGACATGACCCTGACCGAATTTTTCTTGTGTTTAATAAGTAGCCCCAAGCCGTGATAGTCTAAAGCCTGAAATATGGACTTTTAGTGTTTCAAAAAATGGTTGCTTATTCATACTTAAAAAGTGCATTTACAAAATTCACCCAATCACAGTTTTGATGTTTTTCACTGCTAGTGTGAGGCCCTCCTTGTGCTGGCATAAATGCAAAAACCCAAAATTGTTAGAAATATTATGAGACGATATTTGCCTTTTTTATAAAAGCGATCTTATATATTATTTTTTACTAATTTTAACGTAATTTTTAAAAATGTTTTTAAGAAGAGAAGAGATATTTTATAAGTATCGCAAAATTCTAAGCTAAATCTTATCAACTCAAAACATATATTTGAAAAAAAAACTTAAAATGGAACACCCTAATGTATAATGTAGCTTGTAAAACTATTCAACACCATTAAAAAGTAAATGACGCCAGTCAATGTGTCCATGATTTTTTAAGGTTATGTTTTTCTTGTCATTTTAGTGCTTCCAAATGGCTGCGACTGGCTGACTGTGTAGATTTTCTTCTTCTTTATATTAGCTTTTTATGCTTTAGCCATTAGAGGTTGCGGGCAAATTGTTTAGAAATAAGCATAAATGTGCCTACATGTGTACATACATAAGTTTGTATGTATGTCTGTATGTGAAATACCGACAGCTAATTCAACACCACACACAAATTTAAATACATACATACATATACTTATAAGGTAGTTATTTTTTCTTTAATAGTTGTAATTTTACAAGTCATAAGGAGTTTATGAGTTTATATTTGCATTTTACAAATCAACTTCTCTCGACTTATTATTTTTTTTTCTATCAAGCTTTGAATGGTTCATATACAATTTTCTATAGATTGTTTAAACAAATTTTGCCATTTAAAAGACCATCTTCATAAGAACCCTTGAATTCGACAAGTTTAGCACTAAGGACATTTAACGGCGTTGGCATGGGCAAGGGAACAGGCCACGAGGAAGAGCTCCTCTATTGAAAATGCTTAATTTGTCTTCTTATACAAAAGTTTAAAATTGCTCGTCTGGTTTAAAGCGAAAAAATTGCAAAACAATTCTCAGAAGAATTTCAAAAACTTAAAATACCTTGAAGAATTGGAAATTATGTGTTAATCCTAAGCAAAAACTTTTACAATGCCACGAAAATATGCAAGTTCTCGGAGTGAACTTTTTTTTTGAAATTAAACATATTTTATTTTTTTAGTTCCAGCATGCTTTTCTCACATACATATGTACATATGTATAATGAATAACATTGGCTTTGTGTGGGCCGGCCGGGCCTCCAATGTTGTTTCGTTGTAACCTGAGACGTCTGGGTTGCTTACGTTTAGACGCACACAGGGCAAAAATAGAAATATGCTCGAGTAAAACAATTCGTTGACTGCTGCACACATTTCATAGACTCCAAAAAGAAAAGAAAAAAACACAAATATTTTTGACTAAAAGCGGCTGAAATGTGTTTTAGTTAATATTTGTGTTTGTTGATGCTGCTGTTGTTGTTTTTGTTCGCGTTGAAAGGGCTGCATTACAACACGGCAAATGTGAATGGCTGGAATGCGTCACCGCTGTGTCTCGCTGCGACAGTGGCATTTGTGGCGGCGTGTGCGTCAAAGCAAACACGGATGTGGCAATCATGAATCCTGTCAAGGAGTAAATGAGATTTCAACAACGCCACCACCGTTGCAGCGCCACCAACGCCGCCAAGTGTTTTCACTGGAACTCTTTACTGCCTGCTGCCGCCTCCGTCGCTCCTGCCCTTTGATTTAGCACTGCACTTTCTTGCCACCCAATGAGTTTTCCATTTACTCAAGCCCATCAAGTGAACGAATATTCTTGAGAAAATATTTAAGCTGTCGTTCTGTTTTCTAAATAGGCAGCGAAAGGGGTGCCCAGCCACAAAAAATAACGCCACCACCGCCATCAGCATCGTGGAGCTATTAAAATTGTTCGCTTAGTTGCTGTAAGCAGGCATTTATTTTGCTGCTGCTGCTGCTTTATTTTGACAGTTGACTGAATCTTGGCAAAAGATTTTCGTTTTATTTTAAAGCTGTCAAGTTGACAGCGCGCAGACTTGCCAAAAATGTGGAGGGAATATTCCGCGTTTACAAGATGAATTCAGGCGCGTGAGACACTACTAAAATACGATTTGTTTGCGTATTAGTGTGGTTTGTGCTGGCACTCTGTCATTTCGTTGGCGTTGACGTGCCGTGTGACAGCGACTATTTGTTGGTTGTTGAAATATTTCTGTAAGCGATTTTATTTGAAATATGACGCGGTTATTTTCTTTGCTAAACACATAAATACATTTATTTGTTCTGATCTCATTTTGGTAAGAAACTAATTACTTCGGTCATCATGATAATGATCACTGACACGATGCAGCTGTTTCTCATGTAATGACCATCTCTTTTTATTTTGTAGTGAAACACATTTAATGCAAAATACAGCCTCCATATCGAGAATGTAATTCTAACAGCGATGCAGGCCGAACTTGAAACATTCTGCAAGTCGCCGAACCTTCTGTCAGCATTTTTGGACGCGTTTCAGGGCTAGCATCTTTAGCTTATCGTACTCGTGTATTTTGTGCTCAACACTTTTCGCGGAAAATAAATATCACTATTTTTCTTCAAATTGCGGTGTCGTTAACGCATATCGTGACCGTTTAGGCGTCATACCTCATAACTTCTTCAGCAGAGGTACATTTGTATAAAACGAAATATGTTTTCAACTACTCGTAAAAATCTTTTAGTTGAGTGATGATATCAGTTAACGTAATAAAAATATATTAGAGTGATGAAATTGTTTGCTGCCGGTTGTGGTCACGGGCTTTTGACGTCAAGTTTTATCCTTAGGGGAAGTGAATGACAGCATTTGGCGATAATGTTCTCTTTTTTTTCGTACCCCGATGATTGCATATTTATAGACCTTTTTTCTACCAGCCGGCAGAGCACCTCCCAACGCAGATCTAATAGGTAACCGCAGTAGAGAAATAGCAACCATGCCATATTTTAGATATATTTTAATTGTGAAACAAGAACTCTGAAATCAATATACTGTAAGCAAGTACTTAAAACAAGACAAACATTAAAACACAATTAATGAAGATAACTTTTGCGGTTATTGCTTATGGCTTATGTATGCATACGTACATACATACATATATAAGAAGAATGCTGTTTTGTGGCCTATTGCCATTGGTTATTGCGCTTTGCGGTGCCACTGCAGCTATTGGGTCGTGAAAGCTCTGTACACCCATTTTCACCTTTTTTGGATCAGTTGGCACTGCCTCGTCTTCTTCGTCACTATTCCTAAGTCCGTATTTGGAAAAGCGTTTCACAACGAACACCCAATTCCCCGACCACGGTCGATATTCGATGAAACGGGAGTCATTTTTATCACAAACTCGCCGCAGTTTACTCTCCCCGTCCATATCGGCAAGACGCACGGATCGTTGAATGGCTCATGCTTGGTTTTGTCATGCGGTCAAACTTGTTCAAATGTTATCTGCACGTCACTATTCAAGCCATTTCCAATTGACGGTCATCGGGAAAAATATTTAAAAAAAAATATTTATTTCACAATATCTTTTTTCAGTTAATTGTAAATATACTTTGACAAATTTTTTATTTTTATCAAAGGTAAACAAAGTTTGACAATTAAGATAAATGAAAAAAATCAAATTAAAGACTCTCTTTGCCTTGGCAGCTCCCAATTAACGCTTAAGACATAACAAATCTGGTCTTTTAAAATTTTGCATGGCTGTTCATCATAAAAGGATAGTTTCATTCGAGGCTTGTTGGTCCCTTGCAATTGGTCCAAAGCCCTCGTGAACAAATTATACAGACGCTGACGAATCTTTCAGACCAACACGTTGTATTGACTGTACCAGGCTCGCCTTCTCGCTGTAGTTCAGTTCCTCACTCTCGTGGATTTCCACACACGTATTCAACTGATTTTATTTTATTAATTTGAAAATTGCAAATGACTGTTTAGTAATTTATTATATATAACTATAACCTTTTTCCTGTATTATCTATTACTTTTGGCAGTCAAATGAAAACCAAAATGTTGTTTTTTTTTTTCAAAACACCTCCGCCAAAAAATGTATGTGTTAAGTAAAATTTTTTAAATTTTTTGACCTTCAATATGGCCATTATAAAAAATGTCAGCAAAGACTCTTTCGTTTAAAGTATATATATATTTAATTTCTCCTGATCTATTGATCTATTATAATTTTATAATGAAGGGTGCTTACTGATATGTTGAGGTTCTTAAAATAAAAAAACTCGAAAAATGCATATTTACTACCATATATAACTATAACCTTTTTCCTGTATCTAAGAAAAAGTGTTAAGATTTGCCCCACTGTGTTAGTAGTTAGTTGGATCTCACGCCTAGGTTTGTGAAAGTCGGGGAATGGTGTTTGATATCAATTTGAGAACTAACTTTATATATCTAAAATCTGAAAGAAACATTTTTTTGCTGATTGTTGGGGTTTACTGTTCAAATCTGTACACACACACACATTGTGGCCAATCTTAAACTCAAGATTTAGGTCATTTACGCTTCTTGCAGCATTTGCATTTCACTTTTTCTTAGATCATAAAGGCCAAGGAATACAAAATACTCGTAAATACATACAAAAATGTGCATAGTAAGTTTGAATTCTTGTGTCTCGATCTTTATAATTTTCTAAAGGTCTCGTCTAACAGGTCACTGAATTGCTCTGATCAACAAATTCGACTGTAATCGAACGCGTTATCCTCAAGTACTTACATACATTCGAATTTATTTATCAACTTGTGTACTACTTAGTGCATAATCCCGCTAATGTTTCCATGACATTCTAAATTTTTTTAATCATCTGTTCATGCCGCAAATCGCCGCTAGACCTACATATGTACATAATAGCAATTCATTAACCCTCTGGTTGAGATTAATTTCAATTGACAGATTTTTTTCCACCAAGTCTCTCGCGCATGCAAATCCACCACTTCTTCAGGCGAATGCAAATTTTCCAACATATGTGCTAAATTCCAACCAATTCACCCATTTCATGCATCAACCTGACAACATTTTTTTGTTGTACTTTTCTTTTGACAACATAATTTCAAAACGAATGCGACTTGATTGCACTTGATTCGTCACTTGGCGTAAGGACCTCACGGCTACTGCATCACTGCGCGCATAATCCGTATGTTTTTATATAAGAATGTATGGATGTATGTATGTATGTATTTAAGAAGTAAATGCCCGCAGCTATTTTGATTCACTTAATATGAATTTAATAGTTTGACAGGAGGCCGTTAAAATGAGCAACAATGAGTAGCGCACCCTTTTTTTTTTGGTTGATATGTATGTTTTGTGGACTAGTTTTCCTTGACTCTGGTTTTGATTTTAATTTATTCATAATTTTTATTAGGTGCTCACACACACACACACACACACTACCACCAAGCATCGGTGGCTTCAAAAGGGGTGAGCCCTTTCTATGATACTACTTCTGTCAACTGTTACTAAAAAAATTTCAAATGTTATCTCACCCCGTTTTTTTGGAAATTTTCCCCCACTATTTTACTGTTCGCCATTCGTTCGAGCAACGAGCGGAACATGTGCCGGATTTTTTTTTTGTCTTCCTCGCTGCCGCTGAAGGGTAACATGCAGCTCTGTTGCAGCGCGGCGAACTGCTGGAGTAGGGGAGTCCTTGTCATCCTTGTTTTATGAAAACTCACCGTGTGTGTGTATAAATGTGCGTGTTCGTGTTCGTGTGTATTTCCGCCGCCTGCCTCATGGTGCGTGATGTTGATGGTGATGATGATGATGACTTCCCTGTTTTTGTTTCTGTATGCCTCTTTTTTATTTGTTTTGTTTTTTTTTTCTTTCGCCTGAAAGTGCGCTAGCAGCTTTTTATGGGTTTCCCGGCGCTTCGTATGCTTTGCGTTATTTGGAAAATTTGGCGTTAACGCCCTCTGGTTGCCGCTGCTGTTGTTACTTTCTTCACGCTTCAGCGGCGTATTGTCTCTTCGCTTGCGTTATTGTTGTTGTTACATGGTTTTTTTTATTTTTTTGTGAGCAGCTTCATGGAAAATGTTGAATATTCATTCACCTCTGCCATGCAAATATTTCACTCGCTGATTGACTCGCTACCCGCCGCCCGCCTGTACCTAGCTGTCGTTGGCCGATTTGCCTGCTTCGATGGTTCTTTTATTTTACTTGTAATTTTTGTTGCGCTTGTATTCAATTTGAAGTTTGATTTATGAATGATAATGTGTAATGACATGCGAAAATGGGAGGGCAGCATGCGGAGTGCCTCTAAAAATACATACCTACATACAGACGTATGCACATACGGGCATGTTTTTTTTTCGCGACATATGACTGCATATTTCCTTAATTTGCATTAATGGCACACATCTTCGCGGCAAATGTGGTGGTGTTTGCATTGCCACATAACGTTCTACATATTTACATGCATACATACATACATGTATTTGTAAGAGTGTGTGTAATGCGCACATTTGCGTTATCATTGTTACACTTATTCATCGGGATTAATGATCCATAGCTGAGTTCATTTCCAACAGTTGCCTGTCAATTAATTAATAATAACTGATGACGGCATTAATGTAAAAAAAATATACATTTTAAACCTAGGCATACCATTTTTCTTGTAAGAATGTGCGGTTTTGATACAAAGAGAGGGGATGCCTTAAGCGCAGCATACAACACTCAAATGGATTGTCAAACAGTCGAAATATCCCTTTGCTTCAAACCATTTATGTGGTGTATGGAGGTGGTTAAAGCTTTGACAAGCCACGTGAGGAAAATTTGACCAAACAAAATTTTTTTCTGTAAGAATTCAAGGAAAATAAATACATATATTAATAAAATTGCAAGCAATTATGTGAACAATTGTTGTTGTTTTTTCGATATATCGAACATTGGTTCATTAAGGGGGTCCGGACATATACATAGCGCGATATACTAAAATGATCAGAATAAAAAGAGAAATCGATTTAGCCCTGACTGTTTGTCCGTCCGTCCGTCCGTGTGTCCGTGGTTACAATAACTTGAGTAAAAATTGGACAGGGTAGGTTGGTATTGAAAATGGTCAAGATCGGTTAATAACCACGCCCACTTCCCATATAACGGAAGTTTTTGAAAAATGCAAAAACTCGGTTTTTTTGGTATCCATTAAAGCAAATTGAGTGATAATTGGTATTTGGATCGATTTTGAAAAATGAGCATTGCCACGCCTACTTATGAAACATTTTCTGTATCTCAATAACAGTATTAGGTAATGTCACAAAATTTGGTGAACACATTTTCCTCAATATCACTGTTATCATTGTTAAAAATTTTTGAAATCGGACCATAACCAGGCCTAACTTCCATGTAACGGAAATTTTGAAAAATGTAAAAAACTTCGTTTTTCAGTATTTATTGGAAGAAATTTTAATACTAGCTGCGATTTGAAACAAAGAAGCGGGAATTTTATGAAATCATGGTCACCGACCTTACAAAAATATATCGCGAGGGTATATAAAAATCGGTTTCGCCCGAATTTTGCTTTTCTTACTTGTTTTATATATTTTTAATCGATTCGTCTTAACTCTTTAGAATATGTGCGAAAAATATCTGCGGTGAATTCCAAATATTGTAGGAGTTACAGTATTTTAAACAAGACAGGGTCGGGCGAGAGCAAGTGCTATTTTGCCTTTGCAACTCGGAAAAAAATTAAAATCCCCAGTTATCTGAAATTTTTGAGGTTCATAGACTCAGTAAAATTATAAAAAATAAGAAGAAACCTTGTATCTACATATGTTTCAGACAAGAATTGTGAACGCTATCGCGTCCGCAAACTGACAACTTTTGCAAGGAAACGATTTACGGCACCATCGATAACTCCAATATTTTTCAATAATTTGGAGCCAAAAAATCATATTATATAGCTTATTTGATTGTTTAAATAAACTTCAAAGTTTGGTTAATTGTAATTTTTTCATTTCGCCAAAAAAGCACCTTTTATCGGCTTTCTAGATGGCCGGACTCCCTTAGGCAGCTCCATTATGTGCATAATTGTTTATTACGGAATTAAAAGTATATATTCTGAGTTTAATACCAATCGACTTATAAGTACAAAGTTTTTAAATACTTACCTTGACTTTAGTGTCATCTATCGGCTACCACTGTTCGAACGTTTAGCTTGAAAAAATGTTAAATATGTTTTTAGCGCCGATTATAAAAATTTAGGTCCTCAAAAATAGGTTCACACGAAAAAAAATTGTCCAAATAATAGTCAGAGTCGCGTTATCGCTGATTTACGCAATGTTCTTTTTCCGTCCACAGCATCACTTGTAAGACTTTGGCCACCTTTGCAATTGCGATAATGTGAAGCAACCGAACAGCAGGAACACATTCCAATTAAGGGATGCATGACTTCAAGTAACAGTCCTTAAAACGGCACAAAAAACGCTGAATATCTATATACCGGTGAACCTTTAGAGAGTAGGTCTGTGTGGTTTTAACAGATCCGCGTTCTTACTTAAGCTCCTTTTAGAAAAGGTGTCTAATTTTTGGGACATTTCCAAGTGATTAACAACAAAATATCTTCCTTTATTCATTAAAGTATTTTTTTAAGAATTAAAAACAAATAAAAGTTTTTCGTTTCATATTTCTGTTGTGCTGAAAAAGAAGAAGATTCTTGTTGTACTAATGATTCTTGCTTAATAAATAATTATAATAATAATAATAATAATATTTACATACTCGTATTATTAGTTTTTTTATTGAAAATTTCTTTAAAATGTTGGCCGATGCTGTGACTAAGATTGTCCAGTTTGAAATTCCAATTCTCGATGAAGAGTTCGAGTGGTGTTTGGCGTAAAATTTTCACATATAAAACCTACTGTCATGGAATCGCTTGGACATACATAAATACATACTTACATACATATGTTAACAACAAAGCCCAATAGCTACCGCTAATTAAAAAACTTCGCTTTGCAGACTCCCAAATCTTTGCCAAAGAAAACAACGTAATCTGAAATTTTAGTGTATGAGCTGCCAGTAACTGTTCAGAGACAAAAGAAAAACTGACAATTGAATGCAAAAAAACACAAAAAAAAAAATGATGCGAAATAAATTAACACAAATGCGAAGAAACACGAATTGACGCTAATTTACATTAGGCAACCAAAGTTGTGTGAAATTAATGACATGTAATGAAATTTTGTTCGTTTTCTTTTTTGTTATCGACTCATAAGACTTGATTTGTTTAATTGATTTCAAAATTATTGTATTAATTTTTCTGTATTGTCTCGCATGCATACTTAGCCATCTTCAAGAGTATTTCGCATCTTTTAATGCAGACTTGTTGGGAAGAAGTGCTCTGGCCTTGAGAAAAATATATCTACTTTCGGAATTCTTAATCAAACTGTCTTATATTTATATTATATTTAATGCGATATTGGAAGCAGCTATAAGGAGGATATAAATATTAAATATAGCAAATATTGAAAAAGTATAATGTATCTAATTATCATATTTTTGACCTCACAATGGCTATGGGACCCGGTGCTAAAAAATTATTTATAAAAATTCGCAATACCCAATATCGAAATTTTTTATCCAGAACTATTGAAACAACGTCACACAGCGTTTGATTATGTTTGTGGGATGAAGTGCTTTTAACAGAAGCCTCCTATACCTCTTAAATGTGTATTTATTTTAGAAAATAGTATTTTTTTAAAAACACAATCCTCATTTATGTACTTTCAAACCACAATTAACCGTCCAGGTGTTCCTTTCGAAAAATGCGCCCATTAACCCAACTCCTACTTCGGTCCTTCTCTCAATCACAGCGTGATAACCGCAATGCCATTCGCAAATTGTAGTACTATAACATTTATTTGCTAATTTACAATTCCAAAACAATTGCATCCATAATTTGCTTTAATGACCGAGAAGCATTTTATAATCAATTTTTCAATTCGCTTCACGCTCTTCCCTCCCTTCTCGGCACGAACATGTGCACTCAATAAAAGTCAATTGTATTTGTACGAGCATATCGAAGTTTTATATTTATTGCCATAATCAAAAGTGAAACTAAAATAGTAAAAATTTTTACGATTACTTTTTCCACTTTAATGTTATTGTTTGCAAAATATTGCCATTTGATTGCTGATTTCAATCAAAACTCACTGGACATGTATGCATTAAGATGTGTATGTACATATATATATGTGTGTGTGTGTGTGTATATTGTAGGTATGTACATCCATACATATGTCCTTAGTGGCCAGTGGCCCTTTTTCCACAATTGAGGCACGCGCCTCTTCATGGTTTCTATTTTAATTGTGGTGAAAAGGTGTCCAACTGTGATTTTGTGTTGGACTTTTAACGAAAATAATGATGAATAGCTGCAGCAATGATTTACGGTTGTGTATTTACGATTGCATCGAAAGTGGAACGTAATTAGAGGGATGCGATTGTTGTGATCTATAATTAAGCAGACCGCAAAAATGTTTTGAAAAACGAATATCTATAGATATCTGTATGTATGCACACAGTAGTCTTGAACAACCATTAAATGCAATACTTTAATATTTAAAAATCATTTTTTAAAACACTCTTATTTTCACTTACTCCATCAATAAGCTGCAATCGCTCCATCTCGCCGTGCACACCTTTTCGAAAATCTCCTTCACATTAATTAAGAGATAAACTCATTTTGCACGCTCTTTCACAATTCGTCATGGTTTATCAAGTGAAACGTATTAACAATGCCAACTGCGAAAAAATCACTCCTTGTATCCCTTTTTCTCTTCACCGCAATCGCTCTGTTAAAATTGAATTCAATGTCCTGCACTGATTCAATTGTCCTTTCCGCCTCATTCATCTCCCGCGGTCTTAATCCATTTAATATACTTACTCACTCATATAAACAAAAAATCGGCGTAACGGCAATTGAAGTGCGAACGCGAGCGAGTTCATATTTTTTCCATAGTCCGAAACAAACTCAAAAATTATATTGCACGCTTACAATTGTACGAATGCCTTCTTCTTCCGATTGTTTGTTCACGAATTCTCAGCATGTTTGCGTCCGCGTTTATACCTTCTGTTTTCGCGTTGCGCTTGAATTCCTCGAATTACATTTTTGTATAATTGTTGTTGTGTTTATAAGCGTTTAGCGTGACCAATGGATAGTCGGCAAAAAGGGGGCTTTCAAAATTTGCTGCCATAACAATGCGCAAGTGTGTGGGGAATAAAAATGAACCAGAGTACTTGAAAAGTATGTTTGTGTGTGTATGTTACTGCCAAATCTCTGTGGGGTGCCCACTCAGCACGTCTCGCTTATGTTTAATGATTGAATGTCTCTATTAGTGGGATATTTTCGTGGCGGAATGAGGACTTGTGTGGTTTCACAATGGAAGCTCCTTAAATTTTTCGTAACGTCTTTTTCAAAATCAACTATTTTCTTAATAATTTCAATATTAATTTCGTAGCAAATACTTAGTGTAGATTCTCTGTGATTTATTGTGCACTTATTTCACTGAAATTGCTGTGGCTTACCACTCAGACATTGCAAGTAAATCCTTGTCATACAAGTAGTCGGTGGAACTTGTTGGAAAGTTCAATTCTTCTCAGCTCAAGTCAAACTGGGCTACTTTATCTTCTATTTTTCGGTTTTCTGTACCAAAATTGCGGCCAAGGACTTAAAAGAAATCCAAAATATACGTTTTATTTTACAAACGATTTATATAACAATAACAATGGTTATATACACCATAATACCCAGCGCGCGCTAGTCTGGGTAGAAAACAAAACATGATCAGCTATGACAATTTCGAACACGTTGGACTCTTTCTTTTAAACTTTTTTAACTATTTTTTATTTTGGGATCAATTATGAGTCTTCGGTCAATTTTGAACATACCTCCGTCTTGAGTCCACAGACGCTTTTCCAAGCGTCCTTCTTTGATTACAGAGTCGTCTCTTCTAGTAGTACAGAGAGAGCTTTTCTGATTGATGCCTTTGTTTAGTGCCTTAAGAGCGAGCAACAATCTCATTTTGAAATACATACCTGATTTTTTTTGCCTCGCAAACACTTTAAAAACGGGAATCTTTTTTGTTTTTTAATTTTCTCAAAGAAAACACATCAAAATTAAGGTCAGAATATTGTTTCAAAACATATGTACGTACGTAGAAGTATTTTTATGTACTCCATGCAAAAAATTTTGCGACTAATCTATAAAGAGAGATTCTCTATCGGGTACAACTGGACTCATCCTGGACTCCTCGCTTTTTTTGCAGGGCTATGACGAGCTGAATCTGATTCCGGTTTCAGAATTGACCTCACGGTTCAGTCATAACCTTAAAAAAACATTTACTTAGGTATGTATTTTTAGGAATTTTTTTGACGTTTGGATTGGACTAAACCCTATGAGATCACCATAAAATTAACCTGTTGTTGCTCATTATAGTATCAGAATTAGTCTAGCGGAAAACCACAGATTTATACATATGTACATTAATTTTATGACGATCGAACTAACACCCGTTTGGGATACTGGAATAAAACGCTTTTTAAAAGTATATGTACTTCGGTAAGAATAAAATAGTTACTCAAGCCGTATGAATTTACTCAGTGTAAAATCGCTTCAATGTAAATATATAAGGTAATTAAATAAAGTCAACAATAAAACGAAAATCCCAATTGAATCAAAACATTCGCGATTACAAGCAAAAACAAGCGCAGCAGGACAATCCCGTCGAAGGCAACAGCAGCAGCAGCAATGAAAAGCCAGCTAAAATAACAAAGGCGTGCAGCGAAAATTGCATTGTCGACAAAAGGTGTTAAAGAAAAACATTTTCCCAATGAACCCTTTTGCCGCACCATGCACTTCGAATGCAAATCAAAACAGACTAACCACTGAAAACCACCGAAAATAAACCAACAAACTGCAGAAACAAGTACACGAATGCAGGAAAAAATGCAAACAAAGTGTGAAGTGGTTAAGAAAAAAGGCGGCGGCTAAGGCTGAAAAGACACATCCTGCATGCCACCGACTGCCAACCGAGCCTGATCGTGTGTATGTATAGAGCCAGCGTGTCGCATTTATGAGCAATCATCGACGTCATCAACATCGTCATCATCATCTGGAGCACACTTCATTAAAATACAATTTTATTTGTGCTGTCAACAGTTGTGATTACCAAAATGGCAATGCCACTCGCTTGTGATCACGAGCAGCGTTCCTTTGCATTCGATATGCCACTCACTCACGTGGCAAGCTGAAAAGTTAGCTGGCAGCCAGTAAAGGGCGCCCGGCTGGTAGGCAACTGTGTTCTCTGGCAGTAGCTGCGGCGACAAAAGAAGACTTCGACGCATGCGCAACGGCGCATATCCATTTTGCATGTCAAAACAATGAAACTCTACACGCCGCAATGACGCACACGATGCAAATGCGAACGAAAGGAAGGGTGTGCAAGTAAATAGCAGCGGGGTGTGCGCTGATTGCCTCCGGACTACATACTCGTACAAGCGTGAGTTGCCAGCACCCAGCGCTAATGGTTGCAATTCAAAAACGATTCTTTTAACAAAATAATAAAATTGAATTCGAATGTTGGAAAAGGTGTCGCCTGCTGCGCGTGTGGTTGTTTTGCTCTTTATGCTGCTACATATGCAGATTCTAGATACCATGTGAAATTTGAATGCCTTTGACTAGCAATGAGAGAATACTCGTAATACTCGCCAAGTAATGCTGCTGCAAAATAAAGGGGAATGGTAGAACTCGCCAAGTAATGCTGTTGCAAAATAAAGGAGCATGTTGAAAGGCCGCATTGTTTCTCTTTCAACACTGGTTTGGATAGAAATTGGCCGTTCAAATACACCTGGTTGTACATATGTACATACATATCGGTGGTCACAAGCAATAACCGCTTAAGTCGACTTAAGTCTAAATGCATATGGCAAATGCCTGCCGTCAAATAATTTGATTTGTAATTATTCGTAGTACTTCGATATTATAAAGCAGTTATACTCAATAATTTGTTTGGTAGCAATAACAAAATTAGTTTAATTATTAGCATAAATGTAATAACTGTATTTTTCCTTTATTGCAATTTTTTCTTCTTCCATTTACTGTCTCACCATTTCAGTGCTAAATAAATGTATCCTTTTCTCATTATGAAACTTCTTCAAAGAAAAACTGTTGGCATACGTCATCGCATAAGTCCAATGTTCTGTGTTGTCCCCATAGAGAACTTTACTACAGATTTGTCTAAACATCAAAAGCCATTTTAGAGGAAGTGAAAATTCGCCAAAACGCCTTCGAACATCGATAATGAAACACTTCTAATTCATACTTTGTTAAGCCTTTTTTTAAACAGAAACTAGCTCGGTATTTTGTAAAATTGATGGATGATGCAATCAAATTTGTAGTAAAAACATCGCTAATTTAAGAGTTCTATAAAAATGGTACGAGGGGACTAACAAAAATTCGCTTAGTTGATCAGAAAAAAAAACTAAAGAATCCTTTTACTTTTCAAAACAATGTTTAAAATCTTGTTTTTAAAGCTTAACAGGTTCAGCATTAGCTGCTCTCCAACAATTTTTTGAAAACTTTTGGTTGCTTAGCTTTATGTGGGTTCGCTCCTGGTGGGCTCCATACTTATGTAATATACCCAAAATTCTTAACAAGTAAGGGCTTTGCTAAAGTTGTTAGACTGTTAATTTTCGAATTTATTTAGGAAAAATTAAGCAAAATGTAGTCGAGCCTCTTTTTGGGCATCATTTAAAATTCGTGGAACCCATCGAGCATATTTCTTCGTGAATCACAGACCATTTTTTAATTTTGCCCTAGAGCCATGGCATTTAAGCGCATTGAATCATTAAATATTTGTAATGGTTTTAGCTTACGCCGAGAGCCGTAGAGAAACACATAGCGAACTTCTCTTTACGCTGCTGATGGAATTTCTTTGGATCTATCGTCAGGTATTTAGCGTTTTCCAGTCTATATTTTAACAGATTGTTCTGAAATTTATAATGAAGTTTTTTAAAAGAGTTGCAAAGGGTTTGGTATTTTTGGTTTTTATTAAAAGATTTTAGAGTCACCAACTAAGCAAAATATTGTTAGTCTCCTCGTACTTATGTTGTCTTATAATATTATCACTTTTCATTCGATTATGATTCAAAACATGCAAAACCTTCAATATAAAACAGACAATATTTTTATTTCGTTCCAAAAAAAAAAAAATACCAAAAGAAAGGTGAATGCTTAAAAATAGTAGAAATTTGCAGCAAAATTAAATTTTGATTCACCATATGACAAAACGAAATATTCTGTAGTGATATAAAACTATCATATTTGGATTCAGCAGAAAATTTTACTTAGAATTGATGTATCAAATGACGGTTTTTGTTGGGTAGCATTAGTAGCGAATGTCTGCCGCCAAACAACAGTTGAAGAAAGGCCGTCGTTTAACACTAGTCGTGACTGGGATTATTTTTTGGTCCTTCATTAGCAAAAACCGATTGAAGCTGATTGACAAATATTTAGTCGATGGTGTGGTATCTAAAAATCGAAGTGTCGTTTTCCAAAACTTCCAAGGTTACTCTCGTATGTGTTAAGTTGCATGTTGAACACAAGACCTTCAAAACTTTTGGATTTTCTTCCTTTTACTTACACTGAGTATTTCAATCACAAAACCATTTACACCATGATTGAGTTGCGCAAAAGAGGCATTTAATGAATTCATGAAACAGCATGGACATAAGAGGCTTCCATGAAATATAAAGTTCGCATAATTTTAATGATGATTTCTGACGTCCATCAAATGAAACGCCAGCGCCATATTAACTCACGCAGCTTATGTAACTACCTTCCCCCATACAATTATTGTTTGCTCGGCCATCTAACAGCGTGACAAGTTTTGTCTCCATTTCTCTCGCTCGGCTAACTCCACGCTCCTTCCATTTGGTACATTTCGGTTTTGCCCCTTTATAGCCGTTAAGTTTTACTTTCATTGTTTCGCCGACTTTTACCCTCCATATACGAGTGTGCAGATGTCTTCGTATTTGTGGCGCAAAACTGAATTTTATTACCGAATGTTACTCTCCGCATCCAATGGGACACCTGATGATGCCGTTGTCTGGTGTTGTTATATACGTAGATGTACACTGGTGGCCGATTACTGGTGGGCGCAATTTTACGCCCAGGGTCGAACTATTCTTATGCACGCGTATGTTTGTATGTATCTATTCACAGACGAGGATATCAGCGTACAAAACACTCCCATCGATACATTTTGTACAAGTGTAATAAACTCGTACCATAAATGTATCCTCTTGAGGTGAGCAGTTTTTTATAATGCAGGCGAATGTGTCAACATTTTCAAATTCATAAATTTTCTGCCTTCCGCAAACTTTCGAGTGAAATTGCATGTTCGAAAAAGTCAGAAATGTAGTGAAGAAAGCCCCGAATGAAAGTGAACTACAGGATACTCGTATTTTGAATTTTTTTAATATTGTTTCTGATGTGTCAATGTCTTAGCTTTGCGTTAAACCTGCAGAAAATTTGTAACTGCTTCAAATGCATTTTTAGGTTCTTGCTATTGCTAGTAACATTCTGTATCCACATATAGATGGCGCTACGTTTGCTTGTTCTTCGTGCTAGTTCTGTGCCAAGACAACCCGTAAATGTTTGCCACCATTTACATGTTACTCATATTGTACTCCTAATGTAAATGATGTTTTGTGCAACTGGCCATGGGTTAAGGCGGTTGGTCCGGATCCCGAAAACCCCACCCCTGTATCCGTTCCTGGGTCCAGGTTTATTTAATGATAATTTCAAGATAAGGGAACTAGTTCTGGAATATTTGGGCCCAGTTCAAAATCCTTTTTCAACTTGTTTACTTATATTTCAGCAACATTTCGAGACAAGTTTTGGCCGCTTTGAGACTAGCTCAGGATGATTTCGAATCATTTTAGAACTATTTCATTACCATTTCAGACTTTTTCTAGCCCATTTCGGCACCCGTTTTGGTCCATTTCTAGAATATTTCAAGTCTATTTCAGAAATATTGAAGAACTAGTTTGTGATTATTTCTGGACAGCTCGGGACATGTGCCAGTCATATGTATGTAGAATATTTCGGAATGGTTGCAAGACTTGCAACTTTTTTATAACCACTTGAAAATTATTTTTAGTAGTCACGAAATGTTCCCGATACACGAAATGTACGATAAGAGTAAACGCGATGTACCCTTTAATGGACACTCGATCCGCTAGGTGGCGCAAACGTATTTGAGTTATATTTTGAACATATTTGGACCGCTTAATGGGAAAATCTATTCTCTGTTTATTTCCATCAATTTTAGGCAAAATTATTTCGAAAACCCACTCTACTTTGCTGGTGTATCTTGCTGTCGTTAACTTAATAAAATTATCTATTTCGCCGTATGGGCATATCGTATTTCACTCTTCGCTACTGAGTGTCATTATCGCTTCCATCAGCTCAAATAGCCAACAAATAAGCAATGAATCGGTAGCGAATTTCCGCCACAACTCGTACAAATTTGAACCGAATTTCGTGCCATCTGCTTATCAGTAGACTTTGTTAGTTAAACACTTAGCACACAAACACACACACACACACACACACGTTTTCGAGTGTAAAACACTAACAATTACATGCGTTGAGCGAACGATAGTTAAAGTATCAAAACAATTATCTCGATGGCAATCGTTGATAGTGTCGCTAAATCCAAATGCTACGAATACTAAAGTGGCGCGACCAAACTTACACCCCTTTAACGAGGAACTATGGGCAAATGCAAGCAATAATATTATTGTTTTTGTTATTTTAGTGTGGCTGTTTGTGCCGGGCAAGGTGTTTGAATTCACAGAAATCATCGTGTCTCAGTTGCAGAGTTGGGTTGACAAATACTTTCAGCTGAGTTTTTGTAGTCGAATGGCAGCTATGATGCTCTTGCTGCACTTGTTGTTGTTTTTAGCGCTTATGGCAATGCAGACAATTGAGCTTGCTGCTACATATTAATGCCACGACCAATCTGGTTTGATTTTAATCCAGCTTATTCACCGACTGCGCACATCCCTTTCGATGGCAATCGACAACGTATGTATGTTGTGCGGATGTGTGTTTGCACGCCTATAAGTATGCAACTAGAAGAAGAAATAAGCTTACTTAAGGAGCAGCGAAGAGATTAAAAAGGCGCGCTGTGCTCTAACTTATACATGGAACATACAGCGAGTGGCTACTGAAACGCAATGAAATGCAATCAATCAACCACCTGTAATGTGTGCAGAATTACGTTGCTCGGTTGACCCCTCGAGGTCTGAGCCGTAAATAGACGCCGGGATAGTTGTCGGTGTGCGCTCGAATGTACATCATTTTCAAGGAAGAGCCGATTGTTGCTTATAAATTGAGAATTCACACTTGTTTGTGTGTCACAATCGTCGCAAACTCCAATCCGTTGAACCCTCAATTTACTCAGTTCTACTTCTATTTCTACTGCTTGTTGGTTGATAGTTGTACGCTCGGCAAATCTGCTGATGATTATGTTCTTAAGTGCCGAAATCAATGCACACAAATGAACGAATTACCATTGCAAACAAACGCAAGCATTTGTTGCTGTTGACTACTGCTGATCCATTCGGTAGCTGCAGCAACACAACAACGCCGGCGGACATAAAACACAAACATACAAACACACACATGCTGAACGATGCTTTGTATGTATTTACTCAATTCTATCTTCATTTGTCGTGTTAGCGTTTTGCAGTTGTGTTTAACGTCTCGCATTGTCCCTTCGTTGATTTGCTGCTGGCGTGCCACATGTTTGCCATTTTGGTCAAAGGATAACCGTCGAAATTTCACCTATTATGTAAATGCCACCGGAAAGCAAGTTAATGTAGACACACACAACAACGTACAATGTCTACGAGTATGTATTTATATCCTACCAGTACCTATGTACTTGCCTGCGACAGAGGATGCTTGGTTGGTGTCGCTTTGCATTGTTGCCTGTGTGTGTGTGTGTGTGTGTTTTTTTTTGTGTGTCTAAGGATATGTTTAAGTTCTGGACTTGCGGAAATGTTTGGTTTGTGGCGACTGTAATGATAAACTTTGTTAAAACAACAATTGAGTTTATCAACACAGTAGCTTTTTATATCACACGAAAATCCTCTGGTTGATACAATTTATCGTTTTTTTACTAACACAGTGGACACTCGATTGATGCCCAATTTAAAAAAAAATGCATATTGTTAATATTTTGCTTAGTGTTTTTGGGTCTACTGATTTCTATCACAACTTTATGAGGGCACAATAGCGCTGTGACCTAACAAGACCTATTGTGCTAACTGTTTAGGTTATCACCCCGATCTGGGGCTATTTATGAAATTGAGCACTTTTGGAGGGTGTCACTCTCCTTATTCTGGATGGAAATTGTAGTCGCTCCCCGAGTTGTATAATTCTTAGTTCACTTATACGCGGGTATTCGCACAATATATGTTCAGAGGTCTTCTCATCCTCCGCCACATCCTCCAAGAGTCCCATTATATGAAGATGGTAACTCAACACTACAGTGATCTGTGAAGTAATCGGTAAGAGTTCTCTGACCCTCTCCGCTGAGATTGACAATCTTTCACAGGCTTCACATACGAACCTCTTAAATTGTCTATTAACCTTTGACGATCGCCACTGCGCTGATATTCTTGAATTCTCTCACTTTCTTAGAAGCTCTGCCTTGTATCCTTAAGAAGGACCACGGAATGGCTGAGCGCCATAAAAATTTCGTTGGGCCCCTCTCCACAGAGTAACTCTGTTGTCGGTTCCTTATAAGCCCAGATTAACTACGTTTTTAAGGATTCTAGTGCTCTTAGGGCTGCCTTGCTGTCTGAAATGATACTAATTGGGGCCACAGTCCTTAGTCCTTCTGCGAAGACGTTCGTGAGCGAACAACTCGATTGCATAAACTGTCGCCTGCAAAGTGGTTGGGTTTACACCGATCGGGGCACTTTTGGGAAACTTAGGTCCGATTATGCCGACCCAGCGCTCCCGTTGACAACTTTGGATCCGTCAGTATACCAGACTTGAAATTCGTTATTGATTGCTTTCATCACCGCTTTATAGGTGGCTATTTACTACTTTAACTTTGTAGGTCTTCGTAAAGTATAATTTTGGAAGCTTAGAGTCTGTGAGTTTGACAACTGGATCAACAATGAGTGGCTGATAGACACTCAAATGCCCTCTGAAGTCTCCACACAGACTACTCAAATTCGGCAGTCTTTTAGGGATTCGGCAAGCTTTCTTTTGAACGCGTATGGTCAGTGGTGCAATGTTCAAGGATATTAAAGTCCCTTTCACTATTAATTACTAAATCAATGAGAAAAATGTCGTGTTCTTTGATTTACTAGCTCGATTTTTGAAAAGTAGGCTCAGCCTACACTCCTGAAAAATGGATTTCGTATTAACTGCACGATTCTGTGTGCTTGATAAATTATCAAACATTTACAAATATTTAATATTGAAAATTTATGTATTTTAACCATAAAGAAAAGCTTTTTTCTTTGCTTCATTATAAAAAAAGAAAAAATTATTGACAAATTATGAACTTTTGAATATTTTTTATGTTTGATAATTTATCAAGAACACTGAATCGTGGATGGGTTAATCAGGAAATTATCAGACAGGCAGTTCGGACAGAAGGACAACGGAAACCCAACTAGTTGGACCAGAGTTGTTCTTGGAGATATATCAACAGACGATCAAATATGAGTTCAGGGTTTAAACTTTTTGGATTCACCAGACGTGAGAAGCATCTTGGCTTACCGAAACCAAGGCACGAGAGCTACCTTCAAAGAGCCTTTTGAATTTTCTTTCGTGAGTGTTGTTAAGAAAAGAAAAGAGTACACCACAGATGTCTTGCTCGCAGTGCATGCTTAATTTTAATATTTTTCCTTTTATTGGCCATTCACCAACATTTGCCGTTTTCAACAATTTATGCCTCCTATTATCTCCAGACTTACAAGGTGGTGTGAAACGACATGCTGCGCATTCTAAAGGTCTTTTGGAATTTACTCGCATTCTGAAATCTTTACCGTCGCCCGCTAAATCGTTCTTCATCTCTATCGTTCTAAGCCTTCCGAGGCAGGTAAATCAACACAAAGTTTCTATAGTTTCAGTTTAAATTTACAAAAATTGGCTATTTTGGCTATGGCATTTGCAAATTTTTTCCGAGCGTTAAAACATATGTCGATAACCTCATCGACCTATGAGGAAACTCAAACCACGAAATATAAATAATAAATAAATAAAAAAATGAAATTAAAAATTAATGTAAACCCTATACCTTACTCACATCCTCATACTCACCTCATTCCTAATTCAATTCGCTCCATCCATATCCCGCTATCCTTTTACTTACCGTCTTCCTAGTCGTCCGTCCCGAGATCAATCGCAATTGAACATTCTAAGCGACCGCTTCTCGTTGTGCTCCGCCTCCGCTTTTTCGCAAAACCATACCCGTGTGCGTGTGAAACGGAAAATTGTACATATAAATAAAAATTTAAAGAAAACGAATAAACGCGTCTAAACTTTAAATATTAAAAAAGTGCGTTTAAATTTACGATAATTTACAACATATTTTCAAAGCGCGAGCATTAATCACTCATTATTAGCTTGAAATATACATTTCAGAAAGAATTATAAATGTTATAAGTGATTTATCTCTAGCAGTTCGATTCTAACTGATATCAAGATAGATTGCTGGTTACGTTGATTCATAATTTTATAGAGACGCATATCGTGGTGGTGTGTCTGGTGGCGTAATTTGTTATTTATTTTCAAAGAGAGAATATCTCTATTTAAATAATTATATGTTTCCGATCGTTTTAATTATCTCTTAAACTTTTCGCCGTTATTTATTTAGTTTTAATTGTATTAAAGTTTGTTTCATTTAATTTTTAACAAAGCACTTTGTGCTTTATTTTGCTTATTCTTTTTAATGTCTTGCAGTATAAATTATACATTTCGTGCAGATATGTAGTTTAAAAAAGTTTTTCCGCATAGTTATGAAACTGAATGTTGCGTACATAAGTCAATGCAAATAAGCTTTCCATCAAAGATTTATTGCCAGCTCGTCCCGACCAACCAACTACACATTTTCTGGCTCATCTTCTTCGTCGTTTGTGCAACAAGAAAAAGTTTTTCGCATTCGCCTGCAGTTGTGCGCTGTTATGCCAGCTTTCTTTTTCTTGAGTTCTTTTCAATTACGCAGAAAAAAAACTTCGTTACGAAAAAGTTGAAATACCAAAGTATAAATACAAATACTAAAGCACACATACATGCACAATTATAACGAGCAACACTCAAACCCACTCAATGCGCCCAAATGTATGCTTGCTCTTGCACTTCTCCAGTAGTGTGTGCATGTGTGTGTGTGTGCTTTGCCGCTGGTGTTGATCCCGTCGAAATTATTCTGTGTGAATGCAAATTACTGGCACGCTTCTCGCATTAAATCTTTATTATTCCTTGTTTTATTCCTCATCTGCTTCGTCGTCGCTTCGCAGCGAATATTCGCCGCAGCTAACTACTCGTGCTTCTGAATTCGAATTTGATTATGTTTACGTTTGTGTTTGTGTGCAAGCGTGTTTGCATACGTTGGAGAATTTTTTTTAACATATAAACATTTGCACATGAATTGCATGCAGAATTGTGTGTGATTGCGCATTTATAACTTGGAAAATTTTTGACGTTTAACTTCGATGCCAGACTGCAATTAAGTTTTTCCTTCTGATATTTTCTTCCCAGTAATTTTTGGTGAAACGCTTTTTCCTTTGTGAAAATAGCTTTAGGATCTTATTATTTTAGAACTCATAATACTTACTAAATTAATTTTGCCATAATTTTTTCGAAGAATATTTTTCTCGAACTCATAAGGGTATGGCATAATACCCATATACCCCCCAATTCGTTTTGCCGTTTCGATTTTCCCCTCCAAATAAGCCAATATCGTTCTCCCTATCTCGGTTTGCATGAAATCGTAGGACAAGAGTTAACTTATAGCAACCTTTTGTCTTCATCTTTATTATGAACACGAAAATGAATCTGCCTTTCAGAGAACCCACGCTAGTGTCCACCACCAGAAAGAGTTTTTTTTTTAACGAAAATGCAACCTTTGAAGGATGGCTCATTCCGTTGAAGTGAGGTTTCTCTTGACTCACTCACTCCATTTGCAGCTTTACAATAAGAAATACTCAAATACTGAAATAATCAAGGCACAGAAATACTTTCGTTCTGTGCCTTGAGTATTTCTTATTGTCGTGATGCAGCTCACTCGCTTTAGAGGAAGTTGGCATGCGGTAAGTTCGAACAATCATGCAGACACATCCGACTATGTTCCCCATCCCTGATCTTGTTTTTGAAATTTGAGCTCTCTTCATCTGCTGTATCAACATCGCAAAACTTCTCTATGTATACTCTCAAGGTTTAACTGTCGTCGGAAACGTCTCCGCCATTAATGACCAAGAAGAACCGTAGTAACCTGGATTGCTTTTCATTTAAATGTAGGCTTTTCATTTGCAGGGAATACTTCACCTTTCCTGCCAGTTTCTGAAAATTTTGACCACGAAGCATAGATAAATCTATTGAATTTCTCAAAGGAGTGATTTGACAGAGCATACGCTAGGTTCTAAGTTCCCCCTGGCGAGCTTCCCCAAGGAGAACTTACGCAATGTGGTAACTTTTAAAAGGAAGTTTGAGGAAGAAATACACAGCAAGGGCAACTGGAGCGCCTCAATTCTGGATAACCACATCCAGAATTGCACTCTGCAGTTCAAGGTCTCCGGAGGGTATTTGAGCAGGTATCCATGGTCCAATACCAAATTTCTCGGCTTCACTGGAAGTGTTCCCAAGCATCTTCCAAGCGGAGGTTCCCTGGCTGAGAGCAACCGTATCCTACTTCTTTGAACATCAGGACATACGGGGTTGCAAGACTATTAAGCAGCTGACTTGCTAGCCAAAAAAAGCGACATCCTCCACCCTTATTAGACTCGAACTACTTCTTACGGTGGGACCTGCATCCGTAAGAGAGGAGCTCAGGAACAAGAAAAAGAGGCTGAGAAACTTATACTGGTAGAATGTCGCAGGTCTTCGACAGTCCAAGAATCCCCTTGAAGGGTACAATCTGAAAGGATATAGGCTACGGATGGATCTTCCCAAGGAGAGGACGAGAATTATTACAGGCTTTCTGACGCTCCCTTGTATAAGCTAGGGAGCTGGTCGGGCGATCTCTGTCTCTTTGGTGAGTCGGCATGTGAGACTCCACAGTACCTGCACCTGGAGTGTGAGGCTTTAGCGCAGATGGGGGATGACCCTGGGACGGTCATGGCGTGATGTACAGATGTGGCTGAGGGATTCGTAAATATTTTACATTCGAGTTTGCTGGTATCCTTATTTATTTCAATTATAATGTGAAATAGTGCATGTATGAAGTTATCTATGCATGCTGTCGTCGAGTTTTCTCCTAGCTTAGTTGATTGGTCGTTGTCTCTCCAATATAAGTATATCTCTTCTAAGTGTGGAGCATTTTTGCTCCCAATAGCGGGTTAGGCCAAGAGCCTCAAAATCGTTTGTTCGGCACTTTATTCACCTACTCTTCGAATGATTTTTTTACAGCATTGATCACTCTCTCTGTTACATTCATCTTCTTAACTAGCACATACTTTAGCCACTTCATTCAAAAGCTAAAGTTCTCAACATTAATGCCTTCTTATTCAAATAAAATCAATTCCCATCGTCAGCTTAATAACAAATGCATAGTCTGATATTCTTATGATAAATAGATGCTTTGCGGATTGATACTGAAATTTGCGTAAACAAAAGTATAAATATCAACCAACAAATTAACGAAATTACACGCGAACAACAAGGACAATAACAAATATGTACTTGCTTTTATTATCCTTTCAATTAGTGATGTTGATTTGTGCACTAAAACTATCAAATCAAACAATATTCATGCGTGATTTATCATAACAAATGAAAGAGTAAATGAGTTAAACGAATGAGGACGACAAAAGCATCAGCATCATCATCATCATTATCATCAATTACCACAAAATCAGCAAATGTCGAGAGAGTGAAGGCACATAGGAGGAGGCAGTGGCGAGGGGCGCACTTGAGCTGCAGGCGTTACCAGCTACCGCCACCCACTAATTTGCCACTTTAGTGGATCATTCAAAGGCGACCAGAGCAAAATTGATTGTGATGCTCGATAATTGTAGGTAAATATGTATGTAAGTGCGCTGCTGTGTGTGCGTGTAAATAAATACAATACAGAAAATTGTTGTGTGCAAATATTTTGACGCTCGTAAAGATTTGCCACAAACGTCCAATGAATTCATTCGACTTGTGTTTCTCCTTCTTCCCGGCGATGTTCAAGTGAAGAAACGCAACGCTGGAATAGCTTGAGTAACTTTTATGGGTGAGTTATTTTTTTTTTTTTTTGAAGCGAGCTTCGCGGTTGACATAACTTTACCCACTTCGCTATTTCTAAATAATATGACTGATTACTGTGGCATGACAAACCAAAATAATAAATTGTGTGACTTTACTGTCACTGCTGGGTCTCTGCACTCCTCGTTTGAACTGGCGTCCAACTTTAACAAAATCCATTTTGACCCCTTTTGACACATAAAAGTGGCATAAAGTGCATGGAAAATAAAAGTGTCCATTACTCAATCCCAATCATTGTCGCTATTGGAGGGCGTGAGTAACAAGAAAATTGTTGTTGCCAAGCTTATAAACTGTCGTCGTACGTTGTGTGTCCGTCCGGCAGCCTATTTACTCACATACACGTACACTTCTATGTGGTCTTTAAGAGTGAAACATTCCTTGGGGTGTGTAAACACATGCTCATTCGTCATCGTGGCCTTTTTCTAATTCCTTTCCTTTCCTCTTCTATATATATTTTTATTTTAGTTTATTTACTTTTGCACTGCTTTTCGATGCTTTTACCTCAAACGCAGAACATATCCATCATTCCTAGCTGCACTTCCCAATAAACATTTAGTTTTGCGCTGATTGTTTAGGTTAAGCTGGGTTCAAAATTATTTCTCAAATAACCAGCGTCTTTTCTCAATAGTTGCACAAGTCGGAAAATAAAACTTTTCACAACAGAAATGGTTATAACTATAAAAGTTTGATTGATTCTCAAGTTGAGAAAAGGCCTAGTCTCAAACATTTGATAGAAACACTAAAATATAAATAGTAAAACTGTTTCTACTGTTTTATTTGAAACATCAAAGGCAAGTTTATTTATTTGTTATATTTTTTTTAATGATTTTGTAGTAGTTAAAATAGTATTACATACGATATGTGTAGTACTATAATACAATATAATATTTCACTTTAAAATTCTGTCAAGTTTGTAGTCGTGCACTTATAGTACGACTGTGACAACCACTTAATTCATTTCTCGTTTTATTTTTGAAGAATACTTAATTCCCCTTTTTTTATTTATAATTATTTAATCTTTAAAATATAATTTCCTTGGTGCACATTTATAATTTCTTCGAAAATATTCCTTCACTTTCGGGTTTCTCTTTCGAGAAAATAGTACTTCTCTAGTTCATCTCAACTTCCACTACAAGGTTGCAGATAAATGGAAGAATAATATTGGGTATCAGCTTTTGAATTTCTCCAAGGCTAGAGAAGTTATCTCTATCTTTGTTGTTTGTTGGGCCATCCTATGTATTCTCAAGCGCTCCCTCAAAGCGACCAATGTCAACTACGCAGCGTACGTGTCCATTTGTGTGTTGACAGCTTCCCGCGCACACAAATACAAATACACACACAACACATATGTTTTAAGCTTATGATCACTTGTGGACGCTCTTAAATGCCCACAACATACCCAACATACTTATAGCCTTCGCCGCTACACTGCAACCTTCAAATACACACATTTATTCCAGCGTCCTTTCGACCCTTCCTGCCCCATTCGGGCCTCGGTACACATTCGTAGATTTTACGTGGCACTTTGCTGAAAAGTAAACTGAAAGCAAACTCATCAGCACCACAAAAATATCCTTAATAATTTTCTTAAATCAACATGCTAGCCGCACGCTACTCTTTCAAACCCAAACTTACAATCAGTTAATACTTGTACACACATACATACTACATACATACTCATATGTACTTGAGTGAATGGATGGCTTGAAGGGACTAATGTTGGATATATCCAAACAATAGCCTCCCTCTGTTGGTCAGTCGCATGCGAATCCACAACAGTTAAATAAACAATAAGCATTCCACCAAAATGTGCTTTTCTTGGGTCGCCTTTCACTCCCTTTGTTTATTTTATATTTGTTGGCATTTGCAATTGTGTATACCATATTTTCTGGCCAGCGCTTCTTTACTTTTCCCCCACACTTATAGGTAGGTGCTTAGGAAGCTAAAGGATTTGGTGCTGACTTTTGCACAAAAAGTAGTATTAAAGTACATTTTGTAAAACTTCTCTTCCTTTCGAAAGATGTATGGTTTTAATAAACGTTTTTCGAAAGAACTATAATCCTATGAATTATAATACTCCTAAACAAGTTTCTTTCGTTTTCAACTTGAAGCTTTGGTTTTCTATTAAATGTTGAGCTTATCCTTAGCTTTAGAACCCAATTTTGAATGAAGTGAAGAACTTAGTAAGTCCAAAGATGAGCAAAACGTTTTGACAAGAAGAAGTGCCTCTTCAGTAGGTAACAGGCCAATAGTGAATTTCTATAGTTCGTAATGAAATTAATTATTCTAATGTAAAACACTTTTGTTAATCACAAAGGTTCTTTAATCGATTTAAAAGTGCATCAATAAAGGCACTGGTCCATGTGGGCGTTTGTGCTTCTTTTTTTTTGGAATAATTACCGATTAAGAAAAATAAACATTGCTCTACGGCACTGTTTATTCATTGTCTCTGTTTAGGGCATTGCAGGAAAATACATTTTATACAAAATTCGAAACAAATAAAAAAAAATTTGTATACACTTCTCGATAAAGTACATTTAAGTATAGGAGTATTTCTTGTTTGATGTCCAACCCGCTGGTGTTAATAAGATTTAACTAAAGTTCTTTCGGAATTTAAACACTTTCTGTGCTTCAACAACTTTTCTGAAAATTTCTACGTATAATCGCATCCAGCATATTGAAATTCCTTTAACACATGAACTATTTAAATTTGTTTAATTCAAACGGAAAGAAATCTTATTTTTTAAAGTCAAAAGCATGAAATAAAGTCAAATGCTTTTCAAATTGTATTAAAAAAATATGTACGAATGGGTTTCCACAAATGGTAGGAACCATGCCACGCGCATTTCACGATCAATTTTCCGCACGGATTCAAAAGCTCGTTAAATGCAATTAGAGAAAAAAAAGTTTTTCCATAAAAGCCATCCTACAATTTGTATCAAGACGTTTAATCCGCGATTTCAAAGTCAATTTTATATTCTATGGACCAAATCGACCCAAATTGCATGAACCACTTAATTATTTTTGGTCTGATAACTTAGTTTTGTTGCTCAAGAATGTTAACACTTTCTGGAAATTTAGTACTTATAAATGTTATTCGACAAAATAATAAAAATTTGTGGGCAAACACCCCATAGTGTAACTACTCGCGGATAAATTTTGCAACGGTAACAACACTCACATTAAGTTCTGGCAACTTTTGTACCCATTTTGAAATCTGCGCACAGTTTTTCATGCTAATATGATTTAAAAATAAAATGAAAAAAGGAAGTTGTGCAAATGTGTGAGTATATTTTATTTGCTGTAACGATATAAATAATTTATACACATGTATACTATTCCATGAATGATCGCTGTAAACTACTTTTGGGAACGAGACGATCCTTCAAAGGACGAAAATCGTTTCAAAGAAAATTTTAATTTCAAGACAAATGGATTTCGCGATATTTTTGGGGAGAAGTTGTGGACATTGAAAAGGTGTACAGCAATATGAGGCAATGTATTCCACTTCATCAAATAGTGGCTATCTCATTGTTCGCTTTGGAATATAGAACTTCTGCAAGTCTATAGGATGCAGTGCTGTAGGTGAAATTGTTTTAGATTTTTGCCAAGCAGTTTCCGAAAATCTTTCGGATTGTATGAATTCATCCTCTAAACCCACAAAAAAGAAATCTAATTTTAATTTTGTTTTATTTTCTTATAGTTGCAGCTATTTTTTAATAATAAACACTTTTGAAAGCAGCTATAGATATTTTGCTAGTTCACAATAGTATTTGTCTGTCAAAAGTGCCAGCATTGCCATATTGAAATCACAATATTCAGTACTTATGCTCATAATTTTCGTGCATTTATACGAGTGCTTATGCGCATTTGGAAGAGGATAATGCATGAGTTAATGCAGAGCAAGTCTACTTATCTAGATAACATTCCCCGTCTGTTAGCCCTTTTAATATTTTACCGTAAAAGTGGCAGCGGTGCGCCATGAAATATGCAACATTCTGCATTTGGTTTCCACTTTTGGCAACGTTGCCCAATTTCACCGGAATGGCAATTGCAGGAAGTGGTTAAAATTTACGTTAATAAATTTTACTGATTACAAAAGAATCGGTAATATGCCCGTGAAAGTCTTCCTACCACCTTATACGTAAATTATTTTATTTTTACGAGGTTCACATCGTTTTTTAAGCAAAATAATGTGCATAGCTTAAAAACTTTTACTAAAACATGTGACAGTTCTACAGGGTCCGTGCCATAGTTCTGCCCGACACTGTAGATATAGTAAATTGATGCTTTGGATAATTTGTTCGCTCTCCAACATCTGCATGAGTACACTTGCACTTGCCCATTCGCAAAGTAAGCAAACAGTTGCAGTCGCTGAAGTGTAGTGGCAACAAAAATAAACAAGTTATCTGTATCCCCTTTAAAAATATCGAGAGGATTTTCTGGAGTTATATTGCTGCACAATTCGAAAAGGGGGCGAAAACTTCGATATGCACGCACGCACACATACGCACACACACCCACACACACAGAGGCGCGCGCAAATAAACACATTGAGCAAGTGTTGAGTAGTGAAGTAAACAAAATAAAATTAACATCCTTGTTAGCTGAAAAAACACGTTCGTTAAATATTCTTACCAAAGGCGGGCGGATAATGTTGCTTTCATACCGAAGTCTCTCACTGCCTGCCCTTTGTCGGGCGTTTTTTTTTTGTTGCTCTTGTTGTCTAAGAACGCTGTCATTGACGTGTCGATGAGTCGCTGTTGTCACACAGCCACCATTCATTGTTGTTGTTGTTGCTGCTGCTGCCACCGCTGCTGGGTTAGACAGCATTGATGCTCAAGCGCAGCAGGCGATACGAGCGAGCGAGCGAACGAGCGCCTTTTCTAAATCCAAAGTTCGCTATTTGTCCAAATGTCTGCTGCATCCTTGTGTATCCTTGTTGGCTGAATTGTTATGTGCGTGCGTTTGTGCGCGTGTGTGAATTGTAACAGTTTGTTTGCGCGATTCGGTTGGATTTTTCCGGTGCTTTCTTTCATTTCATTTCATTTCGTCATTTTATACTCGGAAACTTTTTTTTTGCTCATAGCTTTTTATTTATACATATATTTATTTGTCAATTCGTTGCTGTTTTTGTCACCCACTCGAGCAGTAAAAGGCATTCCCACACACACATACACACATACACACATACATATGTACATATAAAAGAACGAACAGTATGCCAAAGGGGACAATAACGAACATGTCGCCATTCTCAAGCACGAGACTGTCGTGGCATGGAAGCTGATGAAGAGCGTGTACGTCGACATTGGCTAAAGGACAAATATTTTAACAAGTGTCAAATACACACGCTACTTAAAAACACGTACGCGTCATTTCGTGTTTTCAGCGGGTGTGGGAGGCGCTGCTTGTGGTCCACAACAGTGGCCGAAAGTGTTGCCATTATGAACGTTTGCGCATTCCAATTGCGTGAATGAATGGTGTTGTGCTGCTTGACATTTCATGTTTTATTTCAAATTTTTATTTTTTTTTTGCCAGATTTTTCTTCACACACCCTGACCTGTTGCTGACGGAAGCGTGTTTGGAAGTTGTTGACACTTTTATTGCTCGTAATGTAGAGTTCTAAAGAAGATTTTTGTTTTCTTTGGCCAGTTGCGGAGATATTTGTGTATTCATCAAGCACAATTTTTATTTTTCCAAAAGGGTAAATAAGTATCCGTATTTCGTTTGAATAACTAACGACGGCGAAATCGGTTTTGTCACTAATCAAAATTCGACCACGGAAGACGGAAACTCGTTCCGAAAAACATCATCTTATCTACCTTGGGGCAAGCAGTAGCAACAAAACCAAAAATGATTTCGATAAATAGATTTCAAATGAGGCCCTTATATTTTCGGTTAAAACAAACGGCAAATTGAGTTATTTATTGCGACTGAAAATTTTGAACACAAAATAATCGCTATATTCGCGAAACACTTTCTTCGAAGTCAGTGGTTTTTTTTTTAAACTTATAAAGTTAAAAAATGTGGATAGAGTAACTTAATCGGTATCCAATTAAAAAAAACTTTTTGAATCGAGAGAAACACTTTTTTTTGGTTACAAGGACAAGTTTGTATTTTATGTAAATATCCTTTTTAAAAATGTATAATTAATATTCTTAAAAGCTTATAATATTTAATTATAATGTTATTTTATGTACGCGATACTATAACTCTAATGTGGTAAATCTGTCTTCTTACCGGTACCTTGGCTTTTTCTTTTTTGAAAGACGTAAAAGTTTTAGTTAGGACCCGCCATTAAAAAAATATTAAAGTAAACCAGGGCTGCTCAACAAACGAAACGATACCATTTTGTTTTGTTATCGAGCAAAATTAACTTAACGAAATGAGTTTGTTGCGTTTGTTGCGTTTGTTGCGGCGCCATGTTATCAAAACCAAAGAACATAAATGTATAAGAAGGGACAACACGTTACTTTAAGCAACGAGTGAATCTCCAGGGGCATGCTTTCTCTTTTGCTCAAATGAATTTTTTGATTGGCTAGAGTAAGAAAGCATGCCCCTGGAGATTCACTCGTTGCTAATAATAACGTGTTGTCCATTCTTATACATTTATGTTCTTTGTCAAAACGAAATCAAATCGTTAATGTTGCAACGTTATAAAATTTCCGTTTTCGTTAATTTTAATGTGCCTAAAAGTATGCAGCGCTTCTGTTTACGACGAGTGAATCTCCAGCGTTTTTCTTAACGTTTTAACGTTAACGCCAGCATTTCGTTTCGGCAAAGAACATAAATGTATAAGAATGGACAACACGTTATTATTAGCAACGAGTGAATCTCCAGGGGCATGCTTTCTTACTCTAGCCAATCAAAAAATTCATTTGAGCAAAAGAGAAAGCATGCCCCTGGAGATTCACTCGTTGCTTAAAGTAACGTGTTGTCCCTTCTTATACATTTATGTTCTTTGGTTTCGGTTAAAAACGTAATGAAATTTATTTTGATAATTGCTTTAACGATAATATTTTGAAATGTTTCAACCGAAACAAGAGAAAACATTTCGGAACGGTTAAATTTAACGTTAAAATGCATCCTTGAAGTAAACGATATAAAAAATGAATATAAAGTGAAAGAAGAACAGCAGAAGAATTTAAAAATTTACTGCTAAACCACCTTTTTTTATAGTATTTGTTTTTTGTCATCTGCCATCTATTTGCTAATAACATACATTTTTCTAAGAATTTGATAAAATCTTAATGACTGAAAGTTTGATGCTCTTAAACAAACAAATTCGGACGTCAGAGGGAAAACCTAAATATGCACCTAAACTTTATTTGAATTAGAGGTTCATATGTACTAATGTTGATATTTTCGTGTGTTTTGCAGTTTTTTTGGTTTTTTCCGATCGTCTCTTTTATATCTAAATTTGGAAAACAATTCGCTTGAAATTTTACTGGAAATATTACTTGAAAAAAAAACATTTTTCTTATGATATTAACCAATGAATTAATGTTCATAATATTTCTTTTTTTTCGCTTCTATTTTGTTGAGATCATTTACCGAAAAAGTAGTTTTTTTGTTGCTTTCTATTTGCCCTTCGCTACGCAGACCCAGAGCGCCTCCATTGTGAAATACATATTTCTTAATAAGAAACGTATGATTCATTTATGTATCTATTAGAACCTTACTACTGAAGTAAATCTATATAAAAGAATGGAGTCTAAAATTTGTTTCTCAATTTAGAGTTGACTTTATTTTTACTATAAAGCGCGCCTGACTTTTTTTGACAAAAAAAATTTATGCAAAGTGTGATTTAATAAGAGCTACTTTTTTTGTAATTAAACAAAACTTAACCGTATCTGCTTTAAATAAATCAATTTCATTTATGTACATAATCATTTTTATTTGCAGTTATGCCGTCATTATTGGTCTCGTCGAAATCCTTTCGCGCCGTTGTATGAAAATACGCGAATCCATTGAGAATCATCAAAGTGTGGTGCTCTCCTTGCTGGCCACACTTGGCTTCATCACGCGTTTCATTGACGTTTGTCCAGCAGGTGAGTCGAATGCGCGGGCGGAGCTGTTGATTGTTTAGACATGAGCATGCAAACTACATACATACATACATTAATAAATATTTTATTGACACTTCAAAACCAGTAGCTACTGGAAGTGGTTTCGGACATTCAGCAAACGTGATGCAACTGCTGAATGCGAGACTGTTGAATGTTTGTTAACATCTTCCAGCTAATTTGATGCACAAACTGTTGTTATTGTGTCTGTGTTATTGCATTTTCATCATTTCATTATTGTTTGAATAACTTTTCTCGATAACCATTACTTTGCAGGACCCGCAGATACGACACGCTTCCTGAGTGCAGCCAAATCCACGGAACTCTTCGGATCAGTATCAATGCTGTACGCGTGCGTAGTGCCAATCGGTAAGTAGCTCGGCCAATAAACATAGCACGAAAAAAGAAAATTAATTGGGATTTTAGAATAGTGGCAAGTTGTGTTTTTTTTCACTCTCTATGTGTGTGTTTCTTTCTCATTTGGCTGTGATTCATTACTCGGCTATGCCTTGTGTGATTCAGACATTCCACTCTCCTCATCTTTCGCACCATCATTCGTCTAAGTACATTCTAATCGAGTGCAAAGTGCATTTTTCGGTTGATTGGCTTTTTGTCGAACGTTTGTTAGGGTACGTGAGTTACGAGCAAAAGCGGAAATTAGTCAATTTACCCTTTTATGTTTTTATGTTTTTATTGGCGTCATATCCGGACAGTGCAAATTATAGCTTTAAGATAAAAATCTTTGGATTTTGGGAACATCGTAAAGAGTTGTGATTTTTGATTATTCCACTTGCAGGTGAATGCATTCCACCGCGTACGGTGTCATTGGCGGCAGCTACTTTTAATTTGTTGGTCTCCATGGCGGTGCTGGACTTGGCGACGTTTCAGGTAAGCGGTAAACTTGTAATAGAATAATGATCAAAATGAAATATTGTAAAAATATTTCACATTAATATTTTTAAATTTACTAAATTTTTAATTGATTTAAGTATTATCGAGGTAGTAGTTAAGCGTTAAAACGAATGTCCATCGGGAATTTGGTGGAACTAAACTAATTTTGCTTATCTCTAATTGCTGCTTGAATCTTCAGACAGAAATGTGCCTAAAATGGATTTCAAAAATGTAGGCTAGTCGATATTTATTTCTGATGCTTACAAATCTTTCGGTGAAATCGTTCTCTTACTCGACCACCAGTGAATAATCTCAGAATTTGAATATTTCTTTGTTGGAAGCTGGTCCCGTTTTGCCTCTTCGTACAATAGAGAATATACAGGCCGAATGGCCCCTTATCAGCATATGCCGGTAATTACACTAATTGGGTAAGACTTCGCAGGCTTTTACCTGCCTAGGCGTGGTATATTTGAAACTCGCTCATACAGAATTTCGGGCGGTTCCGGATCTTGTGTATTTCGAATGTCTTAAAAGCTTTAGAGCTGAATAGAACGTGGTTGGTACGCTCAAAGCATCTTTGGCTTTAGTAACCGTGGAATGGATGCTCAGGGAGGGAAGCCAAACGAACAACGGGCCTTTCAGTTCTATTTTTTTTATACTCGAACTTACTGTGCCGGTATGATGATGAAAGTTTTTTTTCATTGGAAGACGGCATCAGGCTCCTTCAGTAGAAACCATGAAAGGCTGTAGGTCCTTCAACTAACTGCTATCCAAACTAGCTTCCATTTGCGCTAAGAGCAGGTATCGTTGGCAAATTATCTGACTGAAAACACTCTCGCTGAATCTGGAGACATAATAACTTTCCTTCTTGATGGTCTTCTAAAGTACATTTCTCGATATAAAGAACGTCGTTGGCGTATAACGGATCACTTTCAACATTTCCATTAAACATTACTTCATTGTATCGTTATATTCTATTTAATTTCATTATGATTTCCACCCATTTTTTGAAGCATAAAAGTGGTTTACTGAGTTTCGTTGTGGTCGTATCAGCTCAACTGACGCCGAATGTTAAGGTCGCTCAAAAGAGGTCGTTACACCACAAATCGTCGATAAAGTCCATGGAATGATATTGGATGACCGTAGAATGAAAGTGCGTGAGGTGGCTGAGGCTGTGGGCCATTCCATTGAGCGGGTACAACACATTTTACATGAATATTTGGATATGAAAAAGCGATGGTTGCCGCGATTGCTAACACTTGGATTGCTAAAAATCCAAGAGTGGGGCTACGAACTGCATCCAGCATATTCTTTAGCCCCAAGCGAAGAAGAAGAAGAAGAAACTCGTTTCACCAGAGCTTTGGGGTTGAAGTTACGATAATTTCTGTAAGACAGACGTAGAAAAAAAATGGCACTCCTCCAAAAGTCTTCTACCACTGTTCTACTCTGGCTGAGACGCAAACTATGCTATCTTCTTTCCCCACGGTGATTTACACCGGAAATCTGAGCGTATAAAGAACGAAACATGGAATCAGCATTCAAGGCTAATACTAGCAACTTCCAAACAAGTACCCAGGGTGTAACGTTAGCTTAACCGAAAAACAACATTTCTTTATTAATGGTATATGTATGTATGTATGTATGTATATTCACGCAGTGCGCTAAATCTAAACAATTAAATAAATAGCCACTTTGTCAACCAGCGACTCAGGCCTCCCCTTACCCGCTAAACAAATCAAGCGCACGCAAATGAACAAACCAACCAATCGACCAACCAACCATCGAACCATCAAATGAAGATATTGACAAAGTCACAAGCAAACAATCAAACAAGTGAATGGTGAAAAAATTGTTCAAAAGCATTCATTCGCTTCTTTACTTTGCACTCGGAAAGTTTTTCAAACGTAAAATCGCTACAAAATTAAAATACAGAAAACGAAGAGGACAAACGAATGAAAACAAAGAGACAAACCAAGTTAAAATAAAAAACACATATGAAAGGCATGAAAGTGAATATAAATTTGTGGGTAAATCGAAAACCGTTCGAAGTTACAGATGACAAACGCACGCACACCCGCACACGCTTATTGGACGAGAGCAAACGGCGCGGTGCGGCGCGGCGATGAGCTGAGCGTCCATCGAGGCAACAGCTCAAACGAATTGAATTTAGGAAAAAGTTTCGAGTGCCGCTGTGGGTCCGTGGCATGCTTAGCCATATACATACTTATATGTATGTACAAAGTATGTATGTATGTGTATAAAATTCCACAGGTTCTTTGCTTTGTTTCGCAAAGCATCAACGACGACGACGACACCAACTAAGCTGAAGTTGCAATTTCCGGAAAATGCAAAACTTTACCAAACACATTTGCTTAAAAACAAATAAAGAAATAACGATAACTTCCAATACTCGCCAGCGTGTCGCTAAAGTGAAGGATGAAAGCAAGCAATTGAACTGTAATTGAAGCGTGCTGTGGGACTTTTTTTCCCACTTTTACTTTGGGAACGATTTAAATTTGTTAAAGTGCTTTGCAAAAGTAAAGTTATTTTCTATCTCAAGGAATTTCAAGGCAATATTTCATCTTAAGTGTTTAAAAAAATTTGAATTTATTTTCAAAATTGTTTGAACGAAATTTTGTTGCACGACTTTTTAATATTCAACTCAGCGAGAAAGCGTCAATTAATCCAAAAGGATATTTTGCACATATGTAGCTTCAATTACATTTTTCCTTTCTCTGGAAAAGTGTCAACCCCTCTTAGTTGTATTCATTTTGCTTTTGGCTCACTGCTTCGCTTAAAATTTTGCATGTGGCAACCCTATTTAAAATAAGTTTAGCTCATACGGTATATGGAAGAAAGTCGTACACACACGACAAAAAAAAAATTCTTAAGAATTTACGGTAATTCCTAACCACTTGAAACTTTAACAGTTGGACTATTACACTGCATACTCAAAACACTTATGGGAAATCTGAATTTTAATTGGTAAGATTTGTAGCTTTGAATGTTGTTCCTATTGATATGCACCACACTGTAGGTGGCAATTCAATTAAAATAAATGTGACTGCAGAAGAAAGCTTTTGAAAATACTTTCTTACCAGTAAATGTTCAATTTTAAAACGGTGGCAACTCTTACATATTTTCGAAAGAGTTCATAAATAAAACTAATTTTTCTTCGATATTTTTTCGATAAGAAATATAAATTTATAATATAAAACAATTTTTTTCGATCACATACATACATACATATGATTTGCAACCGAATTCAAAATGCTATTGTTTGCTACATAACCTAATCAAGTTGTCTAGAGAGTTGAAAAAAATTCAACAAATTTCAATTTAAATTTAACATTTTTTCAAGCCTTACAATGGTCAATTTCATATTTCTATAGAAAAGTCATAAGGACTTTAATAAAAAAAAAGAAAACAAAATTCATAAAAGCCATGACTGAAACTAAAGTGTATGTATATATGTGACTATTGCATGACATTCGCTATGTAGGATTTTCAAATAGACACACACACACACACACATATACATACATACACATGGGGTGCCACAGGCCCAGCGTACGAAGGAGGTTGGGTTTAGTCCGTAGGTGCCAGGAGGCAAATCGGGCATGCGGGCAGTACGGGCTGTTCGTATCTATGAAGATTCCTCCTCCCTGGTCGTAACCGAAAAAAAAAAAACCTACACATACATACACAAATGTCCTTTTCACAAAAACTTTTGTTTTAAATATTTACTTTGAAGGCTTACATTTCGCGAGTTGCTTTATATTTTGCCTCCAACATTTCGTATTTCGCGACAGAATTAATAATTCATTCTATGTGGCAATAGTTATGCTCTACATTAAGTATAAGAAACATCCGCCCTTCCCCGGCCCGTGTCATCGTGTATCGGCTTTGCTTAGGGAAATTTGTAGCGTGAATTTTAGACAAGTTAGTGAATTGAAAAGCAAAACTTAACCAATGCACCGATGACTGACTGAATGACTGTCTGACTGACAGCCTTGCGGCTACACAAACTTATTTTACATGTACACGCACATATACATATGTATGTATATATGTGTGTGTGCAGCAAAGGATATTTGTTAACCGACTTGATTGGCCTAGTGTTTGTGTGTGTGTATTTGTATCGCAGTGCTCGCTCGTGTATTATTTACCCTTGTGTGCACTCTTTGAGGTTGTTCTTCACCGAAGCTCTGTGCAATCAAATGTCGAATGTCATCGAACGTCAAATACTCGTACCAACACACTTGTTCGCGGCATTTCTAAGTAACTTGTCAAAATATTTACCTCTGTAAACGAGCAATCGAACCGCGAATAGGAACTGACGCTTACCTCGACTCCCGCTCCATTCATTTCCACTACTTGGGCATACTTTTTTCGCGCACTGAATTTGGCTCTTTTCAAATACTTGTATGTACAACTAGAAGTACTCGATAGTAAGCCAAAGTTTATATTTGAACTGAGTGACAGTTGTTGCTTCTTGTTGTTGTTGTTGTCGTAACATTATTCTCCTTGTTGCTATGTGTTTCGCTGTTTCGCGCAATTGACACTTGAAAATGCAAATGCTTACAAGTGACATATTTAAATTTTAATTTTTAATTTATCCTTTTCGCGTTTCCTGCAAACACTTACAATTCAAAGCGAAAGAATGCACGAGTAAGTTAAATGCTAAAGAGCGTCAGTTTGTCGGAAAATGAATTTAAGCGCAACTTGACATTAACTTTGAGCAAGATTTCGATATGTTTAGTTTGAAAGTGAGAATTTTTGTAAAACAAATCTACCGAATCTTGGTAAGCTTTTGTTTTAAAATATAGTGTGAATAGAAAGAAAAGCTTTCCTCGCGGTGAAATAATCTCAGCTCAGGATGAAGAGCTTCTACCCGTATAGGAAGAAAAGCAAAATCTTTTAGCAGTCTCCACAGTTCTTTGCCAAATGCTTTTAAAATAAGTGGAAAAAAGGTTAAGATCCATAGAAAAGAGAAATATTTTGTTTGGGTATGAATATATAGTAAAATTTAACGAAGAATACTTTTGTACAATATTTTAACCCATTAAATCTCCCACGAGGAAAATAATATTTGCAGAAGCAACTAACGAAAGTAGTATCATCTGTTCACGAATTATAGCACAATCACATGTTATTTTCTTCTAATTAATTAAAATTATTTTTAAAGTAAAATATGGTTTATTCTGTAAGAACAATGTTAAACATCAATTTTAAATTTTATCAAAATTTCGAATTTAAAAAAAAGTATTAAAAATTTGTTTGAGTATGCAGTTTTTTGTCTCATTTAATTTTAGTGTCCGAAAGTGCAAGTTTCAATGGTCTATAAGTTATTACTGATATTTGAATTTTTTAAATAAATTGTCCAACAGTGTCAATGTGTGTTTGTGCTATAATTCGTAAACAGAGTGTAAATTAACAAAATTTAATATTCTCCCAAAATGTAAAATCTACAAAAATGCACTTAAAGTCGTTCTCATTTGATACCTTTACTGATATTTTCAATTAAACATATTTTGTCCAGAAATTACTTTAATGCTTTACTAGATTTGATTGATTTTATTTCCTCTCGAACTAAACATAGTTAATTGCAACACTGTACTATCCACCTCCGCTGTTTTAGGTAAATGTTGAGTTTCCACTTCCAATTCCGCTTGACCACACTTTACCTGCTGTCTAACTTTTTCACCTACACCTCCACGTCCACTTTCATCCCCTTCCAATCTCATCAAATGTCAATATTTACTGGCATTGTGTATTTGCTTGTTATGCCAAATGTTTGTTTGCGTATCTTTTTAACGCATGCGTCGCTGCATTTGCCAATCTGGTGGCCAATGTGCAAACTAATTTAGATGGCACACAATGAGGGCGAACGGCGAACAAAGAGCGGTGGATGGGCAGCTAACCAGTCAGCTAGTTAGTCGGAAAGCTCTGTTGATAGTATAACATACTTATATGTAAAATAATTAAAGAGGCGAGGTATGATGGTGATGATGGTGAGTCATTCAGACCACTCTTTGAGCTATCGGAGCGCGAAAATGAGTTTCATTTGTAGTCTGAGCGTGCTGAAGTGGACAACAAAGCACACCTGACCCTCTTTCTAAACCGTCAACTGGGAGCTACAGATTTTCGTTTGAAAATTCTATCTAATTTTAAACAGAAATATATTTTGTTTGAACAATTTAAAAAAGTATGCTAAAAGTAAGCGTCCAGACGTTATAGAAATTATTCGACTAAAGTTAAATTTTCTAAAAATTTTGCATATTAAAACACTTTAGGAATTTACTATAATTTCTTCTAAAGTTCGTTACGAAATCTCATGATTTATAGTATATAAAATCGAAAAGTCGATTAAAATATTATACGAAAAATTTATGTAGATACGTTTAAATCGAATCGCAAAAAAGGGATAAAGTGTGCTGTTGTTTTTGGCCGATATTTTTACTTTTGAATAGGGTCGCCACCTACTTTAACAATATAGAAACAATATTATATTTATTATAAAATGTAAATCTGGAAAAGAAATTAAACCCGTTAAAAAAACTTGTATTTAATTACTTTGGTGTGTAAAATTTTATATTGTGCGCATGAAGCAAAATAAAACAAAAATTTTGTTGTTTTAAAATAATTGGAATAGGGTTGCTTGGGCAAAAAATATCGATATTAAAAAAAAATAATGAATATTTAAACCGATATTTTTAACACGATACATCGATCATTTCGAATATCAAATTTGTGTCAAATTCGATATTTTTTAATATCTCTAAAAGCTCCATTTGATTTGATTTGAACGTAGTAACTGTGCATAATATCGCTTTATAACTACATACATATGTATGTGAACAAAAAAAAAAAAAAACAAATTAAAGCCAATAGAAATTTGGGTGAATTTCGACATATCACACCGGTTCTCTCTGAAATTTCTTTAAAATATTTAACTAAAATTAATTAAATTTTGTAAGCTTCCTCAGTATTCTCCAAAAGGCTTGCTTCTGCTGTTAATTTAGCTGTACCGGCTAATAGAAGCAGGTAAACAGGGGAGCACATCAAAGAAAGTGTACTTCTGATGTTTATATCCGACGTATATTGGTTTGATGAAAATTTTAAAATGAAACCATTGTATAAAACATTTTGATTCTAATAATAATTTAACTTTGATTTACTCTTTTATAGTTACTTGAATATGTATATTAATAATAAAAAAACAAATAAAGCTGCCAAATAAGTATACTTGTTTTTCACAATCGAATATTTTGACAATATTTTAAGTAATGCGCCTTGAGGTAAAATAATCGATATATCGAAATATCTATATTTTTACTATGCATTTATCAATATTTTTCGATATTGTTTAAATATGTCGATACGTTATATTATTTTCATTTACCAATCCCAGGTTGCCAGATTGTTCAGTAAATTGTGTTTGCTTAAAAAACGATCCCGAAATCTGTGCCAGCTGCTAAATATAAATAAATTCGGTAACGTTTCTAAAGTGTGGCCTTTTTAAATCCAGAATCGTTTGCTTGCGTGCGATCTTGAAGTTGAAGTTTATGTACTTGGTAAATAATTGCAACATCTCTAAAAATTTCATTTGATTGTGCAAATATTTAATATTTGTGGCAGAAAATGAACTCAACTAAACATACAAATACAAGCGCAAACGGAAATTATAAGTTCGAAGCTACTTTTAAAGCAAAATATAAATGTGTGTGTGTGTGTGTGTGTGTGTGTGTGTGTGTGTGTGTGTGTGTGTGTGTGTTCAAGTGAATACAAACTTACCACTCGTAATATGGATTCATACAGAAGTTGAATTGCGTTGAGTTTACTTTGCTTTGCTCATGATTAAAACCTAATAAAGTTATTTGCAGAAGTGCTATAGCAACAAAAACTGAGAAAAACAACAACCAGAACAATGAGCTTATGTACACAAGTCAACACACATGCGTATACATTAAAAAAAAAAAAAAACTCCCAGTAGGAAAATATGTAGTATAAGAACTACATATGTAGTTAGTTGTCTTTCAGTGCATTTGTAAAAAGAAAAAAAATACCTACATTTTTCCTCAGTCGACAAGGTTTCGATCAAAGATATCAGTTGGTCGTTTGCTTTACTCGAAGCCAATTTTTATTATTTATTTTAAATATTTAACTTCAAAACTTTTAGAGCCAGTGTTACGTTACCTTTGTTAACCTATCTTGCTTTATTATACTTTGAAAGCTTTAATCTCAAAATTGTGGCCTTAAAGGCTGTCGAAATAAAGAAATGTTTTTAATTGATACCTTTAGGTACTCAACTAAGTATGCTCGGTACTTACTGAAATTCAAAAGCATCTTTTAGTACACATCAACACCCGGTTTACAAAATGATCTCAGTTAAAAAAAAAAGTAGTTTTTTCAAATATTTAAAATTAATATTATCGCGGTGGTCTTAATGATCTAAATGGAAATATTGTGTAGTAGTTTTTTTTTTCAATTATTGGGTACTGTTTTGAAAATGGACAGATCAGCTAGAAATGGCTTTCAGAGCGCTATCAAATAGAGCTTTTGGCTATACACAACTTTGAAGCACTTCGAGCGCTTGAACGATTCGCCAACTTTCATATATTTTAGTACATTGGAGAGATATCAAAGCAAAGCCAGTTTGCATTGGGTAATAACAGCAGATGATGAGCCCCTTTAAGATTTTCCTACAAGCTACACAAACGACGAAAACTAGAAAACGTCGAATTATCTCCGCCTGCTAAGCAAATACCAGCAAACCCAAAAGCGTAGAACTAACAAAAACACAATTATCAATCTCAACGCATCCCAATTTATACGCTCAAGGGATGATATATATATATATATATATGTATATATTTGTAGGTATGTGCGTACATACAACCTTGCATGCAGGCGGGTGGTTTGTGGGCGCGCGAGCAAGCTTCTTGTTTGGCGTTTAAAATTTGGTTAGGACGCCGCCCAATTGTGCACTTATCTATTTGTGGTAATTTAAAACAAATACCAGAGTTTGTTTAATAAATTACACACGCCAAAATTGGCAGCGCCAGCGTTTGCGATTTAGCAGAAACAGAAGTCGGCGATAGCGCGAGAGCGAGCGACGTAAAGGGAAAGGGTTGCCGATGTAAACATAAACATATAATTGGCAAAAATATGTAGACTCAAGTGAAATGCACACAAATGACTGTTGAACGCAAAATATCACAAAAAAAAAAAAATGTATACGATAAGTGTTTTAATGAACCGAAGAAATAAAAAGGCTGTTAGTATGTTAAATGTAAAAGAATGCGTAAGTATTACCAAAGTCATAGCGAGTGAGCTACATATAATTGGATAATTGCAACCAATATTCTCAGATTACTGCACTACTATTTTGCTCAAAGCATATCAAAAACTCCTATCCTCTAAGCCTTCACAGAAATAATATTTCGAATGAAATTGACCCAAAGAAATTTAATACTAAAAATGTAGGTCACATTTCCTTGTAAAAACGGTCTAATGTTTCAGTGGCCTTGGCAGGAGCGCGGGCTGAAGGTGACGAAACACTTCTTCCTCTTCCCCATCCCTAAAATAAAACATTGATATACGTCACCGTTGGAGCATTCTTCTCCCATGTGGCAAGTCTTTGAACTTTTAAATTCTTTTCCCGATTACTTCTATTGTGTTGCACTCTCCAGGGTCCTCGATATCCATACAACAAACTGAGAATTTTCTTGCCTCAAACGAGTATTTGAAAGCTACGGGAACCAATATTAAATAAAACACTTCATTGTTCGCATTCCAATTAATCGCCTATTGTCGACTAGAATTTTGCAGAAATCACTTAACCATCCTCATCAGTTGTTGTTGTTGTAGCGGTTACCCATCAATCCTTGCTGATGAGATAAACTAACCAGAGGTCCAGGAAACGCGCTTTTTCGACAGGGTTTCCACCACGAACGGTTCTACGCTCCGGAATAACCCGGGGTTCGCCCAGTCAAAGTCTTTTCTTTCGACGACTTGAGCCTGTTTAGGCTGACCAAACCCAATAAGCGTCATCAGTCATAAGCCTAGGTGACGACCTTCACTAAGAGCTAAAGCAAAGGTGGAAGCCTACCCCATTTGGTGCAGCCTTGGTCGATCTTCCGGTAACTCACGCTGTGCCTAAAGTGGACGATGATTCTGCACCTCCAGTGCCCTAAAATATGTTCGGTAACAGGGTTAGTGACAGAGTTAGTACATATTTGTCCATAAGCCCCTGGAACGATTTTAAAAAGAAGGACTTGAGCCTAATTGGCTTATAATATTTAGAGAGGAAATATATTCATTCGTTTTGTGTTTATTTGGTCGTGTGGTAGATGACTTATTTTGTAAAAATAAAATTTCTTCAAGACAAATTTGATATGCTAAATTTTTATAAAAATAACTATATTTAGATAAAAAAAATTATTACAAATAAATGCTTTAAGAAAATTTTGGGTTTAGAAGCTCATTTCATTTTAATTAAAGAGAAGTGAAAAAAAAATAAAAAAATTTACAAATCAACGAAAATTCGAATAAAAATCATTTCCACTATTGCAAAAGGGAAACAAATTTAAATCAGCATAAGTTATCACTTAAGTATTGGTAGAGATTGACTTATGTTACTTTACACTATTACTATTAATTCACTTATTTTTTTTTTTTCTCCAAAGGATGCTATGTCTAGTGAAACGCTCACACTTAAATTCCTCGACGTTGTCACTATTTTGCTCAATTATTGTGGCAACAAGTGTTCGGCTGCCAAAAATAGTGAGACTCAGGCTGTGATCATTGATCTAATTGCGACAATTGGCTTCCTCTGTGCCAACAACAAGAAGAATCAAGTAAGTTATTTAATTTGTTTATGAATTTTTTTTTTCAAAAATTCTTACTTACATTTGTTTACATTTTTGCATTTGTAATTTTTTCGTTACTGTTATCTTTCTTCCCTATGCGAAAGGATCTACTCACCTCTGAGCAATGTTCCATTATAGTTAAGAGCTTAACCAAATTACCTGAACATTTGAATGTGGTCGTTTATCCTTGCTTAGTCACAATAACGTTCCAAAATCAAAATGCTCGCAATGTGATAGCACGTGATTTTAATTTAGAAGTAAGTGCAGACATTTATTACAAACAACAATTATTGTAGTTACATATGTATGTACTCGGAAAGATACATACATACATACTAATGTAGTATATAAAAAATGTTCGTACATAACCATTTTTGGAAATATTCACTTTTTTTTAATTAAATACGAGGCAAATGTATCTTTCCTTGTAAATATACATATTTCAATATTACTTCCCCGTTACTAATATTTCACCTTTGAACAAAATTTTTGTGCAGTTTCTGGATGAGTATAGTAAATCAGAGAAAGCCAAGAAGAACCATCTAATCGCTCTGCTCAAAGAGAAGACTTAATCTGGAAAAACATGAAACACGATCCCTGACTGCCTTTCCAATTACAAGAAAAAAAAAATATTTACAAACTTAATAATATTTATCTACTATTTTAATCACTAAATGCCACTTACATACTTACACATTCACACACACACACACATAAATAAGATTCAAATGAAAATAAGAATTTTTTCAGATACGCAAATAATCGCATCGATTTATATAAATACATACATACATACATATTTATGTGCATCTAATATTTATAATGTAATAACCTAGAATGGAAATGAAGAAGAGAATGATAATTTAAAATTAATAATATCTTGAAATTTTGCTTTACACAAATATTAACCAAAACATACCCGAAATGAAGTGATAACAAAACTTTGCTTAGAGCTGTGTATTCGAAATGTGGTGATTAAACGAAAGAAAGGAGAAAAAGTAGGAGCAGAAAAAATGCAATAAGTACTTGAATTTTGAAACATTGAATTCCTGTTTTGTTTTGTGTGTTTTAAGCGACTTAAATATGTATTACTACTCGAATTTTTGAGCTATTTATAATGTTTGCTATTGTATTTTTTTATTATTACTTTAAGTAACACAATTATCTATGTATTTTTAAAATAGTCTTTAATAGTTTAAATACCACATATATTAATTACTCTAAAACGATATTTAAACGGAATTAGTATTGCTCAATTTTGTATTGGCGCGAAATATGAGGTCTGTTAAATTTCTTTTTAAACTTTCAAAAATAGTTTTGCTCAATGCTTCTGTCTTCAAATTAAAACATAAGCTTAGCAAGAAAATGCTCTAAACTCTTATTTATATTATTTCTGTAGTTTTTTTTTGGCCGAAATATACACTCTGTTCACAAATTATCACACAAATACATATTAACACATTTGGACAATTTATTTTTCAATTAAACCTTCGTAAACTCTAACAAACACCATTAAAAACAACATTTTAAATTTTATAAAAAATGTAGAAAAAATTTATCAAAATTTCGAACTTTTTAAAACAAATTTTTGTATTTTTTTGGGGTATGGTAATAGGTAGCTCTTTCAATTGTGCAAGTTTCTAGTGGCTACTAATTACCACTAATTTTTGACCATTTTTTTACTGACGCTCTTTCGCAATTCCTTCCGTATACAAAATAATTTGCGTTGTATGGAGGAAATTGCCAGTGAAAAAAAATTTTTAAATATCAATTGATAGTCTGTAGAAACTTGAAACTTGCATTTTCTCACACTAAAATTCTAAAACCTTTAATTTTTTAAGTTCAAAATTTTGTAAAATCATTGCACATTTTGTAAATATGTAGTTTAAAAAATGGGTATTTATGGGTTTCCTTACAGAATGAACCATATCTTATTGGAAAAATAACTTTAATTTGTTAGAAGAAAAATAAAGTGCCCAAATCTGTCAATATGTGGTTGTGCTATAATTTGTGAACAGAGTATATATTTAAATAATTACTTGACTTTCTAGTGTGACTAATACGATAGTTTTGAAGCGCATAGACAGAAATAAAAATTTTCGGAGAAATAGAACCAAACCCATGAAAATATTTTAATTGTGAAATTTTTTTTCTCTTCGAATGATAATACCTTTCCAATTCAATTTAGTTTTTATTTCATTTGGTATATAAACCATTTTTCGTTATTTACTATTTTTATGACTCACCAAAAAGTCCCAAAAAGTACAACTCTAGAAACTCGTTAATTTTTAAACCATTTTTGGCACGTTTTTAATAATTGTATATTATTCTTTGAAGTTTCCAACGCAGAAACAGAGTTTGTCGTTTGCTAAAAAAAAAACGAATGCTCACATATTATTTTTTTTTTTACTTTTTCCCATACATTTTTGGACAACGCTAGTGACTAAACTTGATTTGCTCAATTTTTGACATCCACTCCTAGCCAGTTTTTTATTAATTAGTACCTACATTTGATTAATTTATTTTTCGCTTATGGCTATGCTTCCTTAGTACATACAAATGAACATCAACCTCTCCTAAACTTGTATGCATACATACATGCATTAATACAAACAAATATTATGTTTAAGTACCCATAAGTAATTATTTTATGTGGAATCTCTCCTTTTATTTGCATTGAGTATTATTGTCCTTTTTAAATTTTATTACTATTTTTTTAAATATATATTTTCCCATTAAATTGTTTGCATGTTATGAGTTATTTGTTTTTACTAAATTACCATACATACATACATACATATATAAATTATCGACACATACCCACACATGTATTTTTGTTAATGAATTTGTGAAATTCATAAAAGCAAAAAACAAAAAATTATGCGATAATCGATACACGATACTAATTGATGATCTAATAAATATTTTTTATTATTCTGTAAGAGAATACACAATAAATATTTTTTTATATTTTTCACTAAATCAAATTAAAGGAAAATAAACATGAAATTGTGCTAAAATAAAATTAAAAAATAATTAAGTTTGTTTTTTTTTAAGTGAAGGTTGAGTTAGGTAGTCAAAGGTAAGAAATTTAAAAGAAAGTGTCACTAATGCAGGTGTTGTTACATAACTGCCTGAATATGATAATTGTAGTAGTGCTCTTAAGGTAAGTTGGCTTAGATGTGTCCCGATGAAAACAATTTTTCGAAATTTACGCAAAAATAAAGTAGTCGGTAATGCAGAACATGGCAGTCCTTGGAGGTACAGCTACATAAATATTATTGCAAGAACTAATGACCACAACATAAGGGACACGACTACGCGAAACTGCAATTTCCGCAGCGGGGTCGGGTATTTAGACGATGATAGCACTGTCAGTACTACAATGAGCAAGTGGGATCTGCACATATATATCTTGCATACATACTGAATTGCATGAGTTAAAAAGAGATGGCTTATAAGAGTTTTGAGTAGAATTGTCAACTCAGTTCTTAGAATCTCATATAAATTTTACCTGAATCCTCTGAAAGATCTCTCTGTTATATCGAACGTAATTTAACCGAGAGTGTCCTCGCTGGGCAGTATATGGACTAAAGTCGCTGTTTGGACGGTTTGTTGAACGGCGCATAACATGCATAAAAAGAACTACTTTGTTTATTTGGACTCTAAGGAATATATTTTTTTTTTACGACTTCGCCTACATAAATAAGCGAGGGAACTCAGGAATGCGAGATTCAACCCATGAAAATTTGTATTGGTGATCTCACCCGACAAAGACCGGTTTTGAATTAATTTTTTCTGGGAACTCATGAGAACAAATACATACCAATATTAATAATCCGGTTAGCATTAGCGGTTTTTATGCTCTAGATATGATGGCGACTGGTAATTCTAGCGTATAAAGCTAAGCAAGATATGTACAGATATGTAAAGATTTTCGAGTGGGGAATGTTTCCTTTCCTGCTTAAAAGGTATGAAATAGCTTCATCTCCTTAACAACAAAGTCAATTATACATTTGCACTCTTTTAGAAGAAACTTGGAGGCACAAAAAAGCTCTAAGTGCTAAGGACACCCAACATCACGAGTCAAGCCAACTATTGGTATGCATTGTTTTGGGTGGATCAAAGAAGAATTTAATTTGCTCTCAAGAACACTTTAGCCGAAATAACACAGAAGAAAAAATCGTATAGACTTTTATGATTAGTGAAATCCGTACTGGGAGTTCGTACAGTTTTTTGCATAGGAATCTGTGATAATGTGAAAATGCCCGAACGATGGCATTTACCAGCGGACTCTCTTTGTAGAAGTTGTAAAGATAAAGATTACCCCTAGTTTCAGACAAGGCGACTCAAATATTTGGTGTCACGCTTTTCACCTACCTGTCAGAGAAGGTGAAATCTGAGCAGTCGAACCATATCAGGTTCATCTTGGTTAGTGAACGGCTTAGGAAGGATATTCCTGTTCATTTACGAATTTACAAACATTACTACAAAGTGCTCTACATATTTTTTGAGAATTACTTCAAATCTACATACATAAACATATGTTGGTACATATAAATACCCCCTCTACATTTAATTAACTTACAGCAGGAGTCCTTATGTCGCCAGCAATGAATGTCTCCATTCTCCTGTCTAGCAACTATATTATCGGTAAGTACTCGTATTTTGTGTGTTTGATTTTTTTTACAACTTTTTTAATCCTGCCATATGGAGTTTAATTCAAAGAAATTCTCTCAAGGGTGGAATCAAGTGCATAATGTCCGAAATAATACAAAAATCATGTGACAGATTGAAATCACTCAACTCGAATGGAAACTGACAGTGGAAGTGACTGTGAGTGAGGCATTTGCGAAAATTGTCCTCGCGCAGATTCTAATTGTCTGCGCCTATTATGAAAAAAAAAAACGATATTTCTAAAGAAAGGGGAAGGAGAAGTCGAGTATGGGGTATTGTGCTCGAGGCAGGACAATAACAAACCAAAACTCACATTCAATGAAAGCGTTTGGCCAAAAGTCACTGAATAGATGTCGACGTTCGAAATAATAAAGAATGAGTGAATAATAAGAAGCTAAACTGTATGGCAAGTGCGTGTGTATGAAGAAAAAATATATGTGCATAAGTATCATTAGAGTAAGGGAAATGAGTGAAAGGAAACTGTGGTGTGCGACAGATATTCCATTACATAAAACACATGAAATAAAATAATGAAAAAAATATTTAAATGAAAATATTATTAAAAAGTTACTTGAATTAAAAAAATCTAAAAGGACTAGCTACCAAAATTCGAATGAAATGAAAAAAAATGAAGTATTACTTGCACTTAATTTAATAATAGATCAAATAAGCCTATTACACTCAACAAAATTATATAAAATTGATCAGCAACAAAATTGAGAAGAGAAATATATTTTAAACATTATTTTAAATAAAAAAAAATGTTAGGACTTGCAACCAAAATTAAGTAAAATATTTAGTGCTCAAATTAGACAATTTTAATGCTTTTTAAGTTTTGTTTTCATTGTTGCAGGATTGCAGAGCCTAGAAAATTTACAAATATCTTGATTTGATGACACGATTTTGGGAACCACCACCAGAAAAATAGTGCTCCGCAATACATATAAAAAAACGATAAATTTCAACGAAGTTACTTCTCTAACAAAAACTATAGAAACCTAAGTTTCACACTATGTATACAAGTAAAAATACAAATCAACAAACTTTCATAAAAATTTAAAATTCGTTTCAAAGAATGTTTAGATTTTTTTGCATTAAGTTCACCTCACCTCAGCCCCAGTCTACTCCAGCCCCTCACAAGTTTACTAATTATTTTGTCCATATTAATATGTATTCCTATGCGCATAAACATCCTTAATGTGGTGTGATTGCAATGTGCTAAACCGTTAAACAGCCACAATGTGCATGAAATTACGAAATTAATTCGCATTCGCAGCGAAGGGTTGGTTGGTTGGTTGGTTTGTTGGTGGCGCACGAATGACATTTATGAAGTAGACTCACTCACTTTCAATTTCAGATGACATGCAGCGAGGCAAACAAACAAGCCAACAAAGCGCGTGTAAACAAAGACAAAATTGGTGTAGGATATATGTACATACATACATACATACATACATACATACATACTATACATATTTATGAATGAATATGTGCAACGTACATACAAACAAACATGTACAGAGATGAGGGACTGGGTACACTTGCCGTGTTGCGCACCACAGACACGATTTTTTTGTCCTTTCCGGTTTTTTCTTCAAATAATTTTTCACTTGTATTTTAAGCGTTTGTTTTTCTTCTTACTTTTCACATTTTTTAAAATTTTTTTATTTTGTTTTTGCCTTTTCATTTCTTGTTTGAAATTCTATAGGTTGTGTGTCGTCGTGCCGCCATGGGCCTATTGTTTGGTTTAATTTTGACTTCGCTTTAATGAAGGCAAACAATCAGTAATAATTGAAGGACTCACTTGCATATTATTACTCTTGCAATTAAGTGTAAATATTTGTATTTTTGAAGGAATGAGAAAAAGGATCGCACTTTAATCACTGGTGTGGTATTGTTATATGGAAACTTTTGTATGGTTTGGGTAAATTTTGTTTTTTTATATTTTGCGACATTGAAGGAAAATACCCAATACAAATGCCACATGAACTTTTTTCATTAAAATACTTAACTAAGAGTTTTTAAAGCATAGGCAGGTATATATTTGGGCCTTTCTCCTCAGTTTGTTCGCTTTCGATGTCTTTCATTCCGATCCTGACCCAATTTGTCGGAATCGAAATGCAGAACTGACCTGAATATAACCTCTTTTCAGGCACTCCAGGTGGTGTTGGCTTCAAGACAACCAAAATGGCCTGAGAGAGCGTTACTGCTACGATTCGACTAGACAAAAGCAGTTAGTTTCACTTCCCCTGGTAGTTTGGTTGCTTCTCTGCAGACAAAATAATCATTACTATAAATCAAATGAAATACGTATAGGTCCAGAGCAAAATAAGATGTGGCGGTCGTTGTCACCAATATCCAAGGTTCGAGCCTCAACCGCGGTATGTAAAATTTAAATCCAAAAAGTAGTATTTAGAGACGACGATCGCCTTTAGGTAAACAAAGGCAAACTTTCTCAAATATTTCATTAGCATGAAAATTTCCATATTTTTCTGAATATAAAATGTTTTATGTACAAGTCTGTCTTAAACTCGCTACCTGTAAACTCTTTCTAAGGGACTCATCCCTTAAGGAAGCAGGAAACCACTGAAAAAACGGTAGTATCTTTATCTAGACCAATGTGTCTGGAGTGGGACGTCAAACGAACACAAGGTCCTCTCTTGTTGAGCAGGGAAGGCCAGTCCTTAGCTTAAAGAAGAATAACAGGTCACATACTGCTCGGTAGACACGCAGATAGACTGGGCGACCCCTGCAATGACTTCTGCAGAGGCTACAGTAATTAGGAAGAGCCTAAAACTGTGAGGCACCTTCTATGTGAATATCCCGCTCTATGGGAAATAAGAAGAAAATGCATAGGGTCAGAGTTCTTCAGCGACATAAGCGATCTGGGCAGGATAGAGATACGCATGTTATTTAAATTCTTAGATATCAAATTTAGATTCAAGTGGCTGTCAGCGATCCCGCGACAATTTGATATCTAAGAATTTTAATAACGTATCTCTATCCTGGCCAGATTGCTTATGCCGATGAAGAACTCTGATCGTATGAATTATCTTGTTTGCCATAGTGCGAATAAGGGGTTTTTCAATCCGTGTCTTTTGCTCCCGACTTTTTCATCACTTTTTCTTTTTGGTCTATATTTTTCACGATGCGTTTTAAATCTAGTTATTTTTCTTAGCCCCATACAATTTGCCCACTGGTATACCAAAATTGCCACGTCGGCGTACTCAACAACTTTTAAAAAATTCTAAATAAAAGTTTGAAACTTTGAGGGATATTTTATTGAAATTTTTTTAATTTTAATAAATCTTGTACAAATCTTGAATTCTGTTCGGCTTTGGATCGCACTATATTTTGAACAAAGCTATTGAAAAATTACAAAAAACATATGTTGCAAACAATATCATTTTGAGCTTAAGTACTATTTTTCTTACCGCCACTGTACTTAAGTACTTTTCTCATTTACAAGTATATATAGCATTAAAAATCAATTTACCTGGAAATAATGAACTCACTGTTATTAATTTTCAAAAATAGTTAATTTTTCGAAATGCCATAAAATATTATTTATGAGTTAGCCGTTGTGATGTCGGCTCATTAAGGTGCCTCAGCAAAAAAAAGTTATAATTTTTTGTTGGGATTTAAAAATTTTCTTGAAATAGCTTTCTGTTATCGCTTGCTGAAATAAGAGTGCAGAAAAGTGGTTTCTTCCGAATTTTTTTTTATAAAAGTACAGCTTTTAACAAAAAAAATTTAAATTTTGATAAATATCCATCAAAACAGTCACTCAAATTTTATACCTCCAAACGAGAACTTACAAATGCAGTTTTCTAACTCACAAAAGCATAAAAGATAATATACGAAAGCTTAATAAAATTTGAATCTGGCTTAGTTGCAATGTGTTCGTCTTGGACTTTTCAAATGGAAGAAGGTTGAAATTGAAATATTTTTCCACTTTTTAGGCTATAAAGGACCACTAATTGAAATAAATTTTAATTTAATTAGACTTGTTATAAAGTTTTAAATATCATTTTCCGAATTCAATAAAAAAAACGTGATTTTTTTTATAAAGGCTCTTTAGTTATTTTTATTGAAAACAATAAAATACGAAGTACACAAATTTTGCAATTCAATCAATTATTAAAAGTGTTTGAAGATCTAAAGAAATATGTATGCGAAATTCTTAGTCAGTAATATGGCAAAGCAGGCAACAAAAGTTTTCAGCTCTGAGTTATTTGATATATTCAGAATAACACTTATTAATATTCTCAAATTGTTACTAAAATGTTTGTGCAAATTATTTGATAAATACTAATCGATAAATCGATTAACAAAATATTAGAAATGGAAATTCTGTTAATTTATTAAAAGTGCCGCACGAATAAATATTTAATTCTCTAAATTAGTATAAGAAATTTAGACAAGACATAGGGTACCTTTTTTTGTATAAATAATTATATGACCTTGACCCCACAGTTTGGAGCGTGATTACATTGGACATACACAACAACTCCAGTGCATCTTCGGCTCAGGACATACTATTTTCCGCAATAAATATTCAGAAAAAATGTTAAGTAGTCCTTCTATGAATGAAAAGTTCTTGCTCAAGGTCCTTCATCCCCGCTTTGATGCTCTGCCGTCAATATAATTTTTGATGCCATTTAAGTCAAAGTTTTAGAGTTTAAGTAAGAAATCTATCAAAGGATAAAATGCTTAATCAATGACATCCTGAGAGATAAAGTCGATTAGTTTAAAATTTTTGTTTTATTTGCATTGAAAAAAATGTTTACTTTATATGTATGTATGTATATGTATTCCTTCATGAAAATATTTACCGAGCACTATCATTTTAAAAACTGTCGGAAAAAGCCAATCAAAATTTAGCGAACTAGGAAATAATTTGAAAGAAGTCTTAAAATACACTAAGCTTTTTTATTCAAATGAGTTAATGCAAACCTTTTTTTGTTTATGAGCCAGATTAATGTTTATACACACACATACTCTCACACACACATATACAAAAATTACAACGCAATTGACTGTGTTTCAGCAAATCGATTATATTAAGCGCAATCGCAACCCCTTCCACAATTATGAGTATATTCATGTATATATGTGTGTGTGTGTGTGTGTGTATGTGCATTTATTCACTTGTGCTTGCTTGCAATCAAAAATTCATACAGACAATGTGCAATGTCATAATGACAAAGTGAAGTCACTTCAGAAGACCCCATAGTAATTAATCACAAGTGTCGAATTTTTCTATATTTTTCCGTTTGTTTTGCTGCTCAATCAAAATTATGACAAAACAAAATGACAGCAAAGGGGTGAGTGAGAGAGAAAATATACTCGTGTATACATACATACAGATATACATATGTACATATGTACATATATTTTAAAAGTAATGCAACAGAGAAATACTTTAGAAATAAGTGAAAGGCCCTAAACAAAGTTAAAAAAAAACAATTAGATGCGTGGTATAATTATGGCTTTTTGCTCCTTTTTGTTACTATTGCCTCAAAACTATTCTACTAAATATGTTATGTCCAATTGTTGGCTTGCGTGCTTCGACCTCGTTTAGAAAGTAAAACTTGCCTGCGCTAATGTTACCCCTTTAATAATAACCAGCTTGACCAGCTTGATGACCACACTCGCTGCCATTCCATCTCTTTCGCTCTCTCTCTCTCTGTCTCTATCTCTCACTTGTGTCCTTGCATTTGCGACAGATTGCTTTCACACCAACCATCAAATGAAAACAAAAAGTTTGCCGTCGTCTGCTTTGGCTCAATAGGCGTCGCGTAAAAGTTAATGAGTCTCATCAACGTGCCGCTAAAGTCCCAAAGCGCGGCAGCAATAATTTGTCATGTGCTGCAAGCCCTCTTTCCAACCAAGCTGACCACGCTGAGCCTCTGACCGCACTGTTTAGTTGGCCAGTCCTTTGATTCCTTCCTCTTGTTTGTATATGAGAAATTTTGTATATTTGTTTGTGTGTGGTTTAAACTTTCTGTTTACCTTCGTTTACTTTTACATATTTTGTACTTTTTTTTTGGTTGGCTACCAACATGACGCTAAATAGCGTTTTAAGGTGCGTCCGATACAAGCGACTTCGCACCTTTTCCGGTTTCCGTTTTTGGTTCTGCGGCAAAATTAAGGAATATAAAGAAAAGCAACCAGAAGAGGGATGGTGTGTGCTATGACGAGTAAGTGAATAATGCAATATAAATACTGATTTTTTACGCTCACAGATTGATTCTTACAATGCAGAACAAAGTAAAAGTTAGAATAAACGATTTCCCTCAGGCAAAGGCAGGTCGGTCCCCACTTTGATTTCTCCCTGCAGAGGTGACCTTGTAGTTTCTTAGACAAAAAGGACTAGATGGAAAAGTATTTATTGAAATAATTTCAGTGGTATCATACAAGCAAAACAGTGAGACTTTAACGAGTTGTTCATCACCATGAAAAGTAAGTCAACACCAAACCGTATCTGTTTTTTTTGTTTGTACTGATCCTCATCAATTGTCTGCAGTGTATAAGTACTCTCAATCGACCTTAAATTTTGTGTAACAAACCACTCGCTAAGCCCTAGCCTTTATATGGTGCGCTTGGAACTGGTCAGTCAGGCACTTTTCAGGCTGTGTTTAGATGCCAGACAACTATGTGAGAAATAAATCGACTAAGCAGTTTACCCTTAGGAGATGTTTCCCTAAAGAAAGGGGCCTCTTAAATAGCTCAGTGAACGCCGGGCGAGAACCTCGGAATACTGTCTGCTCCGATTTGGTCAAAGACATATGCGGAAGCTCTTTCTGTCATCCCACCAACTTCTTCTGAGCGGCATTGACTTTGCTTAGCCTTGCAACAGTTATGCTTACAATACGGATTTCCATTCAAAAGCGCAGAATACTCGTAATAACGAAAAAAAAGTTGTAAAAAATCACACCATCTTCTGAAAATACCTTACTAACGTAATTTTGGCTCGAAGGGCTCAATGATTTCTGGTTTGAATTTAATTGAGTTGTCCGACAATCCATTTTGAAAAAAGTGTCAGGTTATTTGCCATCGGAAACACTGAGTTACTTTTAATTTATTATATTTTGTGTGACCTCCGAGATCCCTTTTTAGTTGACTAGAAGGTTAATTCTACGAAAATTCTTAGAAGGTGCCCTGAATAAATGGTTCTCCCAAAGATTAAAACACAAAAACAAATGGAGCGAAGTGAAATAAAAACGACTTGAAGCTTTTTTTACTCATGTCAAATACTCGTGTTATTGTTTGAGACTAGTTCCAAAAGAACGAGCTTAACTTTATCGCTTAGTGTAATCGTACAATTGTAAATCTTAAATATTTTAAACAAATATTTTTCCATAAGTATCAAATAATGGTATGATAACATAGTAAGATGAATTGGTACTGCGTTGCTAAATAGAGCCAAATGAACCTGTGGCCTCAAATTTTGCAGTCCATACTTGCGAAATAGAGTTTGGAACCCACAAGGTTCAATTCCAGTATGTGAAATAACAGCTCTTAAACTTAATCGAAAATTTTAAGCTTGCTGTTAGATTTAAAATACTTTAGGATTTAAAATGTTACTTTTTTCCTTTGACCACTCAAGCAAGACTTCGTTCTTTCTCTTTCCCCACCGACTTTATTCCGTTCGCTATTGCTCTATGCGTGTATATTTGATTTAAATATTTGCGTTTTCGTGTTGCTTACACATTAACTTCTACACAAAAAGTCGAAAATAAAGCCAGCATTTGAAGCGTCAGATTGGGCGGAAACCGCCACAACGGCGTTGCAGTCCGGATGGTTTCGCTGTGCTGAAGTCCTCTCCTCTAGATAGATATATGTACATATGTATGTGTGCGCATATGTAGATGAGTCAATTGCGATAAGCAGATGGTCACACGGCAGGGCAATTGACTCTGTGCAGTGCGTTCGTACGCCTGTGCTTATGCAACGATTTGTAGCGCGCGGCGCGTGTTTAGTTAGTTGCTGTTATGGGATTGTGCCCCAGACGGGAAGTTAGTTGGCTTTTTTTTACGAGAAATTACCTTTTGTTGTTTGCACGTAATTGTAGGTGGTGGTGGTGGTGGTGGTGGTGGTGGATGTGGCTGACAGTTCGCTCAAATGCCAGCTGTTGTCCGTTGCCGTTCGCTTGTAATGCTGACTTGTGCGTGGGTCTTTTGTTTTTGTTTCTGCCAGTCATTGCGTGTCAGGATGACCTTACGATGACACCAAATGATAAATTTCAAAACATAGGCACACTCATGATTACGTTTTGCTTTGCACGTTTTGCGTGAAAGCGCCGTAAAATAAATACAAACAACGATGTTTGTATGTATTCGAAAGGGTGTGGGCGGGAGTGTACTTATGTAGCGTTTGTTGAGGTAAATTTAGTTTGAGGTTTTCGAATATTTAATTTGCATCGCATGCGAAATTATGCGATTTGCATGCAGTATTTGATTAGATCTAGAATTTATTGAATGTAAGAAATTCACTAAGCGAGTGTTCATATGGAACGGGCATATGTTCGAAATTTTTGCCAAATTTTGGTGTTATGAAGTGGCAGCAGTTGGTGTGTGTTTTTTTTTTTTTCGAGAATAAATATGCGTATGCGACATTGCTTTGAAACTTACTTATCTGCTTGAATAATTAATTATTTACTGCTCAAAGAAGGAAATTAATTATCTGTACTAAAGAGTTGTTTGTGGGTAGTTTTATCGATTTTTTTGTCATTTAGTTAATTTATTGATTTATTCATTATTATTATTATAAATGCTTCTGCGGTGATAAAATATCTAACTCTCGTCTTCTGCTGTGAAAGTACTCGTAGTAGGCAATGATTTGTGTTTTTGAAGCCATACACCTTATCTGGTCATGTGTTTATATCTTTTCTTCTGCCAACAAAACAAAGAGAGTAAAAAAACCAATAACCTGTGCTGTTCGAAGCTGAAAAAAAAATTAAAACACGAAACCTTTGTTTCAGTTGCACACTTTCAAATTGGCGGAAAACTAAAGAGAATTAATAAAATTTGCGTAATTCGTCATTGATTCTTCACAGAAGAAATTTCATCCCAGAGGATATTATAGGTAATTTTGAGAAAATAATTGTTTTTTCACAATAACCGATCGGCCAAACAATAACAAAAAATTATTAACTTTATTTCCCATGTGAATAACAAAGCTCGTCTATGATGTTTTTATTATTTAAGAATGTAGAAAACAATTTTAAATGCGTCTTAATTTATTAAATTTTGCAGCATATATTAGCAGGTGGATACTAATGTCTAACAAAAAAATACTTATAACGAACAGAGCTAATTGAGCAGCTGGCTATATGTGAACACCAAAAAGCGCTGACTCAATTCAAAAGTATATTGGAACCATGATTCAATTATTAAAGGTTGGGTAAATAATGGCATTTAAATTTTGACACTCCCTTATTAAGGCTTATTTACGAAGTATGGAAAATGGGCTAGAATTTGTTTCTCTATTTTGGAGAGTAAATAATAAGTAATTAAATGTTATTGCTTTTTTTAATTAGATGTTTTACTCATTTTATATTAATAACCAAATACAATAACTGTGTTTACAAAATATAATTATGTACTCATTGGTATATATATTTTTAAATATTTTTCACAAGGGATTAAATTTTAAATCTATTTGTCAAACAAACTAAACCATTTTTATCAAAAAAAAGACAAATTTAAGCGATTGATCATAAAAAATTATCTCGAAATAATCAAGCTATTTTTCAAATATTTTGCAACAAAAGTGCTTATTTGAACACATCTGTTAGGTTTATTTATTTTATTTTTAACATATACCGCTGATATCAAGATTGTTCATAATACGATAATATTATGATGAACTCCTGGATGGTGAAAGGACTAAAAGTTTTATTTCGATAAATAGTAAGTGATTTTATGCACTTGATTTACCTCTGGATCGTTTATATAATACCAAGATCTAAAATAACATGTTTGTAAAAAAACCACAATAATTCACAATTGAGGAAAGATAATCTTTATATTTTACTAGAAAAATAAATCGAACTTCATAACCCCAACATTAAGTTCTTACAAATTCAAGTTTCTGCCAGTAAGATTTTATTCGACCCTATTTTCTAGAAATTGTATATCTTTCCACTCTGTCATAGCAAACTTACATGTTAGGGCGAGAAAAACACTCATGCAAAAAAAAAAACCAACACTTTAGTTAGTTTTTGGTATTGAAAAGTTTTCTGTTTACTACTATTTTTATTTTAAAAAGTAACACGATTCCGATGTTAAAGGAGGCGTTGGTTACTCTATCTTCTATAATTGAATCATCAATTGAAACGAAATTATTTCTTTTTGAACATAGAATAAAAGTGTTTAATAAGAAGGTTGTCATGACCTTTTACTTAGGCAGATAAGTGGAATTATGCAAAGCGTAAAGAAAAATCTAGATAATGACCGAATTCCAAATTATAATCTTCTGTTTGATATCCAGCTATAATTTTTCGAGTTATGACCTTTTTGCACAAACTTTCTTTTTTTCTTAAATCATTTGAACCATTTTTAAGAAACAATGCACAAAAAGTGCAAGGAGATAATTATAAAAAATAAATATGTAAGTACCAACGAACAAAAATTCAACTTGAGTTCAGCATTAATGCTTTTTGCGAATGTTTTTATGAAACAGGAGAGGTGATTGGATTACAAATGTATTTAAATATGTTTGTTTGTATGTATGTAAACGAGTATATAGACATACAACAATCGTTCGTCAATCCATTTAAATCGATGGCATTTTAACGTGTGACAATACCAATAAATCTGTTTAGCCCACAAAAGAGCGGAGCGCCAAATATTGGGAAGCCGAAAGTTAAATAAAAACATATGTCCAACACACACACACATACATACATACATATGTATGTACGTACCTCTGCGCCTCTATGCGAAACATTTGTTGATAAAACACTAGCGCGGCGGGTGCTCTTTCGAGTGCCTAACAAATTTGTCCTGATAACTGGATTTTATCAACCGACAAGCGGCTGTTCCATTTTTTTTTTGAACCTCAGTTTAACCTAAAAGTGGCGGACAAATTTTTGGCTTAGTACTTTTTTTTTGTTTGCATAAGAGTGATTGCGGTATTACCACACAGCTAATAAACTAAAAAAAAAAATATTTATTTATGTATGAGTTAAACGGGGACCCGAGAATGGTCGTACAGGGGAGTGAATTGCATGAAATTAAATCAGTGGCATCAATACTTGTGACAAAAACATGAAAACTAATTGACAGTTGGTCGATTTAATTATATTCGTTGCTGCTTCAGCTACAATGTGCTTTGTCAACATTATTTTTAGGGGCAATATGAATAATTTTTGTAAAGAAGCTATCATCTACAATCTCTTTAGATGAGGTGGACATTCTAATTAATTTGAAAAAATTATTTGATTTGCATTTGTGTACATAACTTTAGAAGAATTTCTGTAAAATTTTTTTCTTGATTCGAAAACTGACGAATACGAAAATAAAGCAAAATGAGTACAAAATGTTTAGTTTAGGAAAGAGTAATTAGAAAAGTGAGAAAATTGAGTAATTCAATGAAAATGTAGCCAGTAATATTTTGGACAAAGTTGTTCTTCATTGTTCTTTAAACATATTTTAACATGTCTTTCATCGTCGAATGGCTTTGATAAAGAAGAACACAGATAACAAGAAAAACCAAAGGTTCTAGTTCAATTTAAAAGCAGAAATAGTCCACCTAGTTGCGAACGAAACGACACAACTCTACTCTTGCTTGACTTGCAGCTAACTACGGCAAGACAACTCTGGCGTAAGTTGTGCAGGGAAAATTATGTTTTTTTTGTGGATTATTTTATTAGCATTCTATGTCAATATGTATATTGTGATAACAATTAAACAAAACTTTTTTGTATACATGTGAGCAAGGCACATCAAATAGGTAGCCGCAGCAAACTTTTTTTTTGAACTTTTTTCATATTTTATTTTAATTTGAATTGTCAAATTTTGAATTTCGTTGTGATAAGAATGCTTTCAGTACAATTCAAGGTAGTTGATAAAATATTTTTGAAATTTTAGATTTTAAAAGCAAAAACAAAATATACAGAGCTCAAATTTTTTTTTTTTCAATTTTTCTACTGCTGCTACCTATTGAATGTGCCTTGCATGTGAGCAGGAAAATTATTAAAATTAAAAAGTTATATGGCCAAACAATAACAAATAACTCTGGTTTCCTTTAGAGAAAGAAAGCTGAAAGGCCTGAACATTCCGGGGCATGGAAGCGTAAACTGAAATCATTCCGAGGAAGTGAAATAAATAGTATTACAACATGCGTCTACTAGATTTGTCAACCCAAACGAAAATCAATTTAAACGATGTCTCGAATACGTTCCTTCGAATTTTGGCAGAAAGAACGGAGTTTCGGATACAACTAATTGCTAAGAAATTAGTTAGAAAATATCGTTTATTTTCGACCTCAAATGAAACAGTTTCTCACCTGTAAACTCTTTTAAAAACTTTCTATTCCGATGGCTCAATGATAGAAATCAGAAACAGGACCTGGCTGGCATTTTGAGGGTAACTTTAAATATTTGCCTTTTGCATACTCATTTCTCTACTTAATGTAAGGTGAACACCAAGTTAGAGTTTCTATCGACAGACAAGCTACAGTGAGAGTCTTGAAAAATGTTCCAAAATGTAAGTTTCGTTTGAACGTTATTGCGAAATGAAGTTAGCTGGATATCTGCGAAGGCACAACTGGGCTACTGCAAAATTTCATCCAAAGTAGATGAGGTGGGTACTCGTAAAACGAAACAAGCCAAACAAATTTCGTCGTTTCAACTTTTTCGGAAATAGCAGTCACTAGGTAACTTAATTACTAGTAGAAATTATATTGACATAAAGAAAAACACGCATAGTGAATGCTGAATAAAATATATTTTGATTAACATTCATATTATAAAAAAAAAAATTATATACATATTTTTGATTATAAGTAATTCATTTTACACATGCAAATATATTATTTACGCACGAGTGAAGGATGATGAATTGAAATGAATTTGCAATTGGCCAAATGCAAGTGTCGGTGCTTGTAATTTCAAGTTTTTGCTTAAGTAAAATATTTGTCTACGCACAAAAAAAAAAAAGGAAACCAAACAAAAACTGTGCAAAAAATTATTACTGAAAAAATAAATGAAAATAAAATACGAAATGTTCTGCATAAATATAAAAATTTCATGAGTGAAGGTAAATACTATGAAATGTTCTTTCGTTTCATGATTAAATGTACACATACGCTTAAGCACACACACACATATACTCGCACACACATTTATACTCTTAACACCACCACCACAACAGTGCGCTGAGCTGAGGCTATTTGCATACGTCGAGGCGTACATCGTGTGTACATTTGAAATGAAATGAACATATGAAAATGCAATGAATATTTAATGAAATATTTTTCTTACATGAATTCAATATTGACACACACATACACCCATGCACACACACACTCGCTCGCACATTTATGCAGATATGCCATAATAAAACCATATTTGTAGTATGGCAAAGAAATTGCTGATCGGAAACATTCACATTTATTTGCACAAATTGTGGTGCTCAAGTGGCACAGCAGCAGCAGCAGCAGCAGCAGCAGCAACAACAGCATCAGAGGCAGAGGCAGAGGCAGTTATAACTGATGCGGACAAACCACGATGGAAACGGAAGCGAGAGAAGCATGATAAATTCAAAAAATATGCTAAATAATATTCATCACGGTAGCATTCTACGTTTCACTGTCCATGCCAGTAATGTACATACGAGTACATAGTAAATCGTTGTGTCAGTTGTCAGAACTTGCCTGCCGAGAGTGGCGTTTATATAATTCAAGTTGTGGTACACGTGAATTTTGGGAGCTTATATACAATTTTTTTCAGCTATCATAGTCCCAAGTTGTCGCGGACTGCTCTCAAAATGATCAAGTATTTTTTTGTTGGTATTGTCCTTTTAAAATTCTTAAATAATCGTCGACTGGTAATGCAACGACTCGGAATTGATGACTATATTTTCTCGAGGCTGATGTAGAGTCAATCTTGAAATGATAAAGAAACATAACTCTAAATAGCCTTCAAATTATCCCGAAAAGTAACCGAATTAAGTGTGTCTAAAAACGTCTCCTGTTTTATGCTCCTACCTTTCGGAATATATTTTTCACAGAGTACTTCACAACAGGGTTGTAAAAGAATGCAATCATATGCAATTTAAATCAGTTGAAGTCACAATCAATGAATTCAATGTTTGAATGCAGTCATTGACTAAGGTTTTGACTAAAGACTAAAAAAAGAAGTCTGAAGTCTTTTTCTGAATTCTGACTCATTAGTCATTTGGTGAATTCACTTAATGACTTCATTTTTCAGTGCAGTCACTAAAATGTTTGTAACAATTTTATTATTATTTTATTTCAAAATCTCCTGAATTATTTGGCAAATTACAAACAAATAGATACTTATAGCGAATTATTTATTTTTAGTAGCAACAACTGTTCGAAGCTGGTTTCTGATAGACGTCCTCGACGTGGTGTATTAAGTATTGAGGTAAATGAAAAGAGTATTTCCACGGCGGCTGAGGTAGGCAGGGGTGCGTTGTATTTAATGTACGCCCTTTTAACAGTAGGATAGCGGTGCAGCATGGTTATCGCCGAAGACTTATCAACCATGTAGGCTACAAATTCGTCTTCAATAGACGAGTGCGATACATCAACCTGTTGGGATGACTCTTCTGAAAAAGATATTACCTACAAATGTTGGGTAAAAATGTTAATTACAATTATGTACTACAAAATTGGTAATACCTATAAAGTAAAAGTCAAAAAATTGACTACCGCTTTCCTCACATTTGTCATCTGGTCCCATGTCGTTGGAATTGAATTCATTTACCACGATACTTTTGGCCAAGTCGTTGATCTCGGCTACTTTTTCATTTGTAAATGATGGATTAAGAGATCGAATCCATTTTAATTTAACTTCAGGACATAGAACTGAGGCAACAATGGCATCATTTACTTCTTCTAAGCAAAAATATTTCTGGAATCTTTTTTCCAAAGCTTCTTCCAAAAGACTCACTGCTGCATGTAGATACTTCATTGCATGGGTTCCTCGCATTTTGCGGTATTTTGTCCTTATTGTCGCCAGCGTAGGTAGAAGGAAACCATACACCATACTATTTTATTACTTATTAATATAATACAGGTAAAATGCAGGTTGCTGACCACAGCCCAACTATACCTGATTTCAAATGACTGAAAATGACTGCAAATGACTTCATTGAGAGACTTCATTCAAATGATTTCAATTGACTTCAAAAAGAGACTTCATTCAAATGACTAACAAAAAAAGGCTTCAAAAATGAATAATTAGTCACCAAATTTAGTCTGAATAGTGACTTAATTTTTTTAGTCTTAGTCAAAGAATACAAAATTGATTCCAATCATTTGCCACGAAAATCAAGTGACTAATTATTTGCAAATGAATGCATTCTTTTACAACCCTGCTTCACACCAACACCAATGTTGACAATAATAACTTCTACCAATATTTGCGTCTTAAATAATATACAATTCAAAAGACGAATCGAACCCGAAATAATGAAAAAAACTCACACAAAGTTATTCTACAAATTTATTTTAAAAATCAATTTTTTTTTCTGAAGACATGAATACAGCTCTTAAGGTAAATCACAAGAAATAGTTTTTATTACGAGTATTTCTGTTGCTTGAATAAGTGCTTTGCCCTTGCTGCATATTTTCTTGAAAAAATACTAAATACACGAGCATTGTTTTTTTGAAAGCTTCAGACTGACGTAAAATATTTAATAGAAGACAATTGTTTTTTTCATTTCTTGAATGTTATTTAATACTTACTAACACATAAGCGTGGCGTTGCCCACGATTTTTTTTTGTGCGAACTGTTTGTTTCTCCCAAAGCAAAACTTTGATCATTCGCGGGGGCTCACTTAAATCGCTTAGTTTAACATGACCATTGCCGCAACATTCCCTTGCTGTTTCTTTTTAACATTTGTTTGCATTGCAATGAATGCAAATACTTAGCGTTCATCGAACAAATCAGAAAATGCGAGTCTTCTATAATTAATACTTCAAAGTCTTCTATAATTAATACCTTTTATACGGTTTTCGCGTTTATTCGCTGATTCGTTAATTTTTTGTCTATTTTCATTTCACCTCCAAAATTGTGATTTCTTATCTTTTGTCATTTTAAAAGAATTTAATTTAACACCTACACAATACAATTTTATCTTTTTTTCTAAAATAAAAATAGTAATAGAATAATAAAATAAAAATAATAATTCTTCCCATTTTTTTCTTTTTAATAATTTCTTTAGATATATCTATGTATGTATATTTATATTGAAAATAAAAACACTGAACCTTCGATTAAAAATTGTCGTATATCTATATTACTTTGTATTTTTTGTAACTTTACCTCCAAAAAAGATGTTTATCTTCCAATATTAAAAAAAAATAAGTATGCCACTCAGTTGTTCTCAACAAAGGCTTAATAAAAAAAAAAGAATTATTACAATCGGTTCAATACTTTGAGAGCCAAACCGTGACAAACATTCCCCATATAATCCGTTTTATATAATAGTATGTTATAGATATACAAAGATGCATTTTCCGATTTCTTAAAAACTGTGTACTCAGCTTTATAGTCAGTTTTACTCTTGTGTTATTAAAACTCATAGCATTTGTCGTTTGGCCTTACATTGCGTATCTATAAAATATATCTTTGTAAATTTATAAATTATCCCCTTTTTATCAGCCAATTTCCTTCATAACGAGATGTTGTAAAAGTCTTATGTTAATATCGTAAAATAGTTCGGCTTATTTTTAAATAACATACATATGTACATAAGTGTAAGGTGGTAGGTTGAAATACTGCAACTTTTCTGAAACTAGTATTCTTTCAATTCAGCAGGCGCTTGTGCACATACAAAGACAGATATTTATTTACAAATATTCATTTGCATGCATTGTAGAGCAAATTATTTTTTGCTAGAAAGCAAAATTATTATTTCCTAAATTCCCAAACTTTTCTTCCTCCAGCTTTCTACGGATACGCAATGCAATCTCGCTGTAGTTTTCCAAAAAGCTCTACAGACAACAGATTACGTAGAGTTTCTTGCTGGCTTGAAGGGTAGGGCTTCAGCATTGAGCATGTAGGTAATCCTTTGAATCTTGGTTAGTTTGCTCTTAATTAATGATTTCGTTAAACTAGTCAACGGCAACTCATTTTCTAATAGTTCACTTAGTACTCGTGTTTTTCTCTTTCGCTGCCAGGATCTTCCGAATATGACCCAACTATGTTTAGTCTAACTCCTCTAAGTGTGAAAATTTCGTTCAAAAGGCAGCATTTTATTTCGGATGTTCGATTTAATACGCACCGAACCGTAAAATGTACCCCTGTTAACTCGAATACCGCCGTTTACAATTAACTAAACAGCATTCTGTACTGAAATATACAAATTTTTGCAAATAAAATAAACATTCCACAAGTTCGTCTCCCTCACAAACATATGGCACGCTATGCGCCCCAACATATGCTACAATTTTTGTTTACAACATCAACACTTATTTTTATAGGTATATATGTACTCGTATGCATCTTCATACATTCATATGTACATCCAACTAAATCTCATTGATCAATGTTAATTTCCAATGTTGAACTGATAGGGACAAACCGGCTTACAACACAGTTCGGTTGCTGACTTTATCGCTCCAATTTGTGTACTCACGATTTGCTGACGTTTGACGCAACTAAATAGCAGCATTCCGTTGCTGGCGTACAAAGCACGTTGTGGCGTTGTGGCGTTGTGGCGTTGAGGCAGGCAAGCAGCTAGGCGGCCTCATTAGTTGACTGTTCGCAACGCGAGTTTAATTATACGCTTACATGGTTTTAATTTATTGCACGGAAAGTGAACACACATCGCTGCACGAATACTTTTGTAGGTGCGCGTATGTGCACGTATGAGGCCTCATTACTTCAGCAACATATGTATGTACATATGTACATATTATTTAGAATTTGTCGCACTATCTGGTGTACTCTTATCGCAGCAGCTACTTGAGTTTTCGTTCTATTTTCTGTGTGTATGGAGATTTGTGTTGAAAATGATGAATGCGTTCGCTCATATCAGGACTTGGCGCTGGCTTCTTTTGTGCGTAGTCGCTGCAACTTTGCTCTTCTTCTTGTTGTTGAATATTCATATGGATTTTGGAGTTTTGTGTCTGAAATGACAGCGAGAAAAATAAAAATATGCGCAAAGTAAGAAGAACAATTTTTTACCTTTCTATGGCTTTATTTTCATATTAGCAGGTTAAAAAAATAATTATTAAGTAGGTATTTATATTAGCGCATTTATAAATTAAATGATAGCTTTTTGAAATTCCTGCTTTTTAATTTCCTTAAATTATTTCATACAAAATTAAAAGCAAACTTCAAAGAAAAGTTATATTGTATTCAAACTTTCTTAAAAGCCTGTCGGTCGATTTCCATAGCCTTTTTATTAATTTGGGTTTAACTGAAAAACAGATGACAGCACTCGAAAACCATGCCATTTCACCAGTACATTTTACATTTATACATAAGAAGATAAATCCCATTTACCTCAAGTACCCACGATGTTTGTCTAAGTTTATTGTGGACAATATTGATATAATTAAATAAATTTTTGTTAATTTTTTTCCGAAGAAAACTTGCAGGAAGTAGGTGAACATCCAAACGCATATCGCTTGAATAGGACATAAGAAAATCCGAAGAATTAGTGTCGAAAAGTAGAGACCGTGGAGACATTTACACAACTTTAGACTAGGAAGACTCTCAAATGGACTCTTACAGAAGCTGCTATGGCGAGTTAGAACCAATAAGAAACATTTTATTGTACTCAGTGTTTCTAAGTGACCTCGGGACGATACATTGTTTTTGTGAATCCATGTGCAGAAACAAAGCCCAAAATAAATACACCTCGACTTAACCAAGCCTATCGGCCATAGGGTAGGCTCTAACGTTTCCGCTTTGTTTAGTTCGAAAAAATGACTCAAAAGAAATATGTAAATATATAATACATGCGTACATATTTTATATCGTCGTATTCATTTCTTTATCGAGCAACAGTTTAAAGTTGTTTGCTATTTGCATAGAATTTTTATGGCTGCAAATACAACATTCGCAAGTTTCCGTAATTTTTTATTACGTTTTAAATTGAAAAAATGCTAAAGTATTAGATTATTATTACATAAACGCAGAATAGTTTGCGTAAATATACAGTAAATAAATTTTAATTTGTCAAAAATTGTTATTTATTGAATTTACTTCAAACTTGCAAAAATATTCAACAAAACACTGGGGCGTAGCTCGTATTTTTTTTTCTAGGGTAGAGGTTTAAATGTCAGATAATTTGTGTTTCACATACATTAAACGTTTTTGACTTACCGAAAATAAGGGGTTTCATTCATTTCGATCTAATAAAAGGTTAGGTTTCATCAAGTACTTCCTTGGTGCATATTGAGTGAGAGAAAGGAGATGAGTTCTAGCTTTCACGTGCTGCCTTGCCCAAATATATTTTGATAAACCTCAAAGTTGGTAAATATGTATGTTTCATTCAATGCAGGGAGCGAGAAAAAATTATCAGTAACATTTTGACCATAAAGATACACTACGGGATTGCATTCTGGTCAATAAATTTGTTTAAAGAGTTCCTTCTCAATCAGATAAATTCCTCTAAATTTAAGCATAATGATTGCCATTTAAGCCCAACATATCAGGAGTATTTTAATATCTGGGTATATTTGTTTTCAGCGAAAAATTCCACCGACAATCAACGCCAAAGTTGAATTTCAGTCAATCCAACATTTTCCGAGAACATAAAAATTTCAATTGCGCAGATTTTCAAAATTTTTAATTAATAAATTTAAAGAACGACTTTTAAATCTGTTAAACATGTCTACCTTCTAACTTCTGATCGAAAAAATATTTTCTTTAAGTTTATAAACCTAAAATACTGCATTCCCGAGCTTGGGGGTTCGAACCCCTATACCCACAAGCAACGCCGACGGCTTGGCTACGTTCCTGACCTAACCGACCGTTAACAACTCCGAACGCCCAGTCAGACTGCTGCTGTCAGAGCGCACCAAGTGGTTCCGCTCTTTCCTACCATTTATCATACGCACACACATTTGTGTTTTATCACCACACCCACACACACACATCCATACACACGCTTTGCTTGCAGTTATCAGGATACAATTTATCAAAGCTTTTTTTATTCACTTTTATTATTTACGCATCGAGTAGGCGTGATTTAATTTATGAATACTTAATATTTTAATAACTAAAGTAAAATTTATTGGCATGCAATCAAACAATTTTCACTGAATTTCCAGCCACAACTGAATGAGCGAATGAATGAGCAAATAAGCGCACAAAAACTGCTCATAAATATTATTATCCTAGTAGCAAATAGTTATTTGAATATGCCTTTCATTTACACTAATTTATAGCATCATAAATTTTGTGCTTTAACTTCTACGAATATTGGAAGTTTCAATGACAACAAAACAAAAAAGCAAATACAAACAGCAGAAAGCGGTAAGCGTAAGGTGTCTAATGACATTAAATGAAAGCATACACTCTGTTTTTTAACTATAACGTCATCAGGTATTAACAAAATTATTATTTTTTCATTTAATTTCCATTATTTTTTCATTTAAAACATAGTTCATCTTATAACAAAAATCACTCAAGTTTTAAAGCTTGAACAAAACTATCAAAAAGTCAACAAACTTTCGTCAAAGCTTACAATCTAAAAAAAAATTTATATTGAAAACGGGACAAAAATCAACGGTAATTTTTAGCCACTATAAACTTGTACTTTATAATACTACAATTTAATGCTCTATATAACTGCATACTCTTAAAAGTTTTATATTTTTCTGCGTTTGCATTTTTAAGAAACATTTTTATCAAGTTTTGTTGAAAATTTAAAATTTTGTTTTTAAATATATTTCGTTTTAGAAAATGAACTATGTAGGCAAATTTCAAAGAAAAATAATGGAAACTTAAAAGAGAAAAAAAATTTTAATTTGCCAGCGTTGTAATCTTATAGTTAAGAAACAGAGTGTATGCATATCCACTTTAGTTGCTTTTGACACTAAAACACATATTAGTACTATGAATTTCAGCTTTTGTGACGCATTTAAATTCAGTCACTTGATAAGCTTTGCTCCTTCCTGCAGCCGCCGCTCGTACCGCTCGTCATACACTTATGTACATACATATCTACTAGGGATGTCAATTTTTGGCATTTAATTGATACCGGGATTTTCGAGATCTGAAAACAAAATCCCGGGATCCCGAATTTCAGGAAGTTTTGATTCGTAATTTTTAATTTGCAAAAAAAAATGTAATCGTCCTATTATAAAATATTGTTATTGAAAATAAGATTAATACGAGTATAACAAAGAAGAAGACATTGTTATAGTTCATGTATTTTCTAACATACAAAGTAATTTATTCTTCCAGTACAAATATACAAGTACATATTTTGTACAGCAGCAAATGCATAAAAAAAGAAACACATCAATTAAAAATTAAATAAATCATCCATTCCATTTTGAGCGAGGCAGTATTATTCCTTGTATTGATCAAAATGCAATTTTAAATAAATTCAATCCTTAAGTGTTATTTATAGCCCCCATTACAAAAACTATCAATTTCTATTACCAAAAATTCTGATAATTTTTATACATTACAAATTTGCGTACGCGTCCATACGTTCCACTGTTATTTTAATACACGACGAATTACACGGATTGTGAACTCTCTAAAAGCTTTGAAAGGAAAGTTTTTGATGATATCTACCAAATATAAAAAATAAATGGCTAAGAAATTCACTGATTTCAGCATTTCCGGGATTTGAATAGACCTATCCCGGGATATTCGGGAGTTAAAAAAGGTTGGAATACCGAAATTTCGGGATCCCGGGATTGACATGCCTTATTTCTACATATATTTGTATACATTGTACTTTGCATGCATGTGTATAGTTTACTTTCGTTGGTATTGACTGTAGCGGCATTTCATCCTTCGCTAATGCGACTTAAATACGCTCGAAAGGAGCAAATACCTCCGTTATTGCTATTGTTGTTTACTGTTATTGCCGCTCCACCACATTGCGGCACACCACTCGCCCATGTCCCATGATGTCCTTTTTTTGTGTGTTTGTTAGTCCTTGGACATACATATGTACATACATGTCATGCGACCATTTCATTTCGTTCGCTCATGCGCTCATTCACTCGTTCATTTGTCCGCCCATTAATTCCAATTGCATGTTGTTGTGTGCTCGTTGTTACATAATATTGCATAAGTTTATTTATGTGCATGTTTGTGCATGCGTTTGTCAGTATCGCAAGCGCAGTGAGGCGTTTATTATCCTCTCGTGAAAATGAGCAATTCCAATCGGATTAAATCCGGCCCAAAAGTTACTGAAAGGCGCTCATAAGTACCTTGGTACATGCATCCAAAATGTTTGCGTCTGGTCGAATGAATACAAATGTATACACTGGTGGATTGAAAATTAGACCGATGACAAACATATGTACATATGTATTGATAATTTTTTTTTTCCAATTAAAACGTACTTGATTCACTAATAAAAGACGTACATATATATATATTAATGTTTCGTACTTTATAGAAGTACAGAAAATATGTCCTTTGTTGTTTAAAAAAAAAAAAAAAAAAGAAAAAAAACTTCACGCTGACAAATAAACCCTAAACACAGGTAGCATACACCTACAAACATTTGTTGGCTGCAAGTTAACGATAGATACCGATACCTACGAAGGACAAAACACAATAACTAGGGACCGCCAGACGTAAACTAAACAGAACGAAAAATAACACTGAAGATGGCACAACGCCGAAACCGGTTTGTTTCAAAACCAAATTTGACAAGGATCGACGGAAAATCGTTCCAAAATACATCGAAAATATGTTCATCAAAATTTCAAACGAATTTCTCCCGCATTTTTTGATCAAAATCTTTAAAAAAAATCTCACTCAGTGAAAAACTAAAATTTGAAAAGAAATTTCGAAAGATGATAGCATTTATGAGCGAATTAAAAAGATTTCGAAAAACGAGAGTAACGCAAAAGAGGGGTATTAGAAATATTTTAGGAAGTTTCCATTAGAGATTTAAGACCAGGGCTAATTCGTGACACTTTTGAACAGTTCGCATAGGTCTTCTTTTATGCGGTTTTTTTAATGCGGATTTGAATTTCTGAGGTTTTTCAAAAAATTTTTTTGTTTGCTTAAGCGATTTTTTGTTTAAGAGTTAACCCTTTATTTAATTTAAAAGAGGCATAAATTGTTTTTTCCAATTTTTTATTCGACATTTCCATTGGTTACAATGACATAATACATAAATTTATTGTAATACAATTCTCTTTTTTTTTTCATTAAATACTTATACAATTTTATTCATTTGATTTATGCTTAAATCAAACTCGTTTTTTTTTGTAGTTTCAAGTGGAATAAGATATGATAAACTGAAGGAATAAATTGTTCGATTTCTTTAATATTGCTTAATTGGATTTTTTTGTATGCCGTTGTTTGGGGCTTTATACATGAAGTGTCTAAATTTATGCGGTTTTTGAAAATACTGGGACGATTCCTCCGTTTTTGTATGAATGTAAAGAAGAGAACGAAAATCGGACTGAAAATGGCACAACGCCGAAACCGGTATGTCACAAAACCAAATTTGACAAGGGATGTGGGAATGTCGTTCCAATATATGTACATACATCAACTTTCTACCCTGACGGAAAATTAGAAAAAATCAAAAATGTAAAGAACTTTTTTATGCAGATTTTTTATGGCACCTTTTGAGGAACGCATACACCACATAAAAGAAGACCTAAGTGTAGTTCTACACTTGTCCCAAACAAATTTGATACCGATTTAAGACCAGTCCAGTAACGATGCGGACCAAGTGTTCAACTCTATCTTTGTTTTTGATTAGTGTAAAATGCAAGTGGTGCTTATAAATAATTTGTAGGAATTTTTGGTATAGCTTTCAATCGATGCATATTTATTGTAATTTTTCATACATTCTTATTTGCTTTGTCAATTGTGTGTTTTAATGTTTAAGCCCGCCACTGTGCGCTAGGTTCCACCATACATACATACATAAGTTTGTATGTCCATACACACGTACATTTCCATACTTATCTATTTATTTATATTAACAAAAACAGCCTTAGCTTGCAGTGAAAATCCTGCGCTTGAAATGCGCATTCAAGGCGATAATACATTCGGTTTGCCGTGGCCGCAGTGGGAGGAGATGGCCGATGGGCTTACCTTCATAGTCATGCAAAAAAAAATTGTTTTTGTTTCACTACCATGCTTTGTTCATATTTTTTACGGTGTTTTATTTATAGCCTTCGTGTTTTTAGCACAGCAGCTTATGCTTTAGTTGAAATGCACACACACAAACATCTCAGAGTAGTTGCAAACGAAAAGGGAGTTTTACGTGTTGCAACTGTCAGAGGGCCTCGTTATCTTATAAATTTATTTATGTGCCCGCACATGTACATATGTACTAGCTATGCTCGAGTATGTATGTGTTTGTGTTTGTGCTTGTAATTCCGAGTGACGATAATATTCCTTAAGTCGTTTCAGTTCAGTTCACTAATGTGACTTTTGACATGCTCAAAAAGTTTGTGCTTAACATGGAAATTACTCAAAAATGTCCAAATTTAATGGAAATCAGTTCCCTTTCGATAATAGTATGTACTTATTATTAGATATAGAAAAACTAAAAAGAAGTGTTACTGAGTTCCTTTAGCTATTTATATTTTTTAAAGCACTTAAAAGAGAGTGACCCGCACAAAACTGAACTTGTTCTTTTTACAAGAAAATATAAGATCCCACCTCTAAGGCTTCCCGTAGTGGCAAATAGAATACTGAAGCTGGGGGACGTCGCAAAATATCTAGGCGTGATACTAGACAAAAAAACTTTATTGGACACCTAACGCGTCCAGGAGCGCAGTAAGAAGGCAACGGGGGCCCTCCACAGCTGCAAGGGATCCATCGGAAAAAAATGGGGATTATCTCCCAAAATTATGCACTGGCTTTACACAGCCGTTGTCAGACCAATCCTGCTGTATGGGGCATTGGTGTGGTAGCCATGTCTCGATAAGAAAACCACACAATCAGCATTGCAAAGGGTGCAAAGCTCGGCGCTGATATGCATCGGTGGTGCTCTGCGTACAAGCCCCTTGGAAGCATTAGACATAATACTAAACACAATCCCGATATCGCAGGGAATCAGTTCGCGGCGTGTGCCGCTCTTAGACTACGGGAGTTGCCCGTATGGAAGTCTAGTCAAGTAGGACACGCAAGAATTGCAAACAAATTAGGCTCGCAAGATATGGATTACTGCGCCCCCATTCAAAGCTTCACAAAGAAGTTCAACATGGATCCCTTGGATCGGAGAAGTCACTCCAATTCTACACTGATGGTTCGAAGCTTGAGAACAGAGTGGGAGGGGGTGTTTTCTTAGCTCAAGTAGGATTAGAAAAATCTTTCCGTCTTCCTGACCACTGCAACGTCTTTCAGGCTGAGGTCGCTGCTATACAGGAGACGTTGGACTACCTAAGAACAGAAGAGGTTGAATTCAAAGATATCTTCCGACAGTTAAGCAGCACTAAAGGCACTTGATTCGGTCAACTATAACTCTAAAACGGTAGCAACCTGTCGCAAATCTCTAAACGAGATGGCGGAGCAGTTTGCTTTTCACTTGGTATGGGTGCCAGGGCACAGCAACATACCGGGCAACGAAACAGCGGATGAGCTTGCAAGAAGGGAACATCCACTCCGCTTTCATCACGCTGGAAGGGTTTAGGTATGCCGCTCGCTACCTGCAAGCTCATTCTAAGGGACTCATTCCTTAAGGAAGCAGGAGACAGTTGGAAAAACGGTAACACCTGTATCAAGTCTAAGCTCTTGTGGCCGGAGTGGGACGTCAAGCGATCACAAGGTCTTCTCATGCTGGGCAGGGGAGACCTGTCCTTAGTGCTAGGAATTATAACAGGTCATATACTGATCGGCAGACACGCAGAGAGGCTAAGTGTGCCCTGCAATGACTTCTGTAGAAGCTGCAGAAATTAAGAAGAGACTGAAACCGTGAAGCACCTTCTATGTGAATGTTCTGCACTATAGGCTAAAAGAAGAAAATTCTTGGGATCAGAGTTCTTCGGAGAGCTTTGCGATCTGGCCAAAGTAGATATTCGCAAGCTAGTAAAATTCGCAAATTCCACATGGTGGTTCGAGTAGGGGGATTTTTCAAATCCGCGTGTTACCCCAATGGGCCTTAAGGCCTAGGTGTGCTGGCGCGATCGCCACTTTAACCTAAAAGAGAGTGCAGAAATCGACCAAAATACTCGAGTAGTCTTCCGTGCAAATGTAATGATCATAGTACCTCATCTTGCTGATAAGCAAATACTTTTTGAATGCCAACCGTGTCTTATTTCAACACCTCATATATATTTTGGTGATTCACGAGGTTTCGTAAAATGTCGTAAAGTTGTAAGGTCGGTAGTTAAATTTTTTTTATTGCATTGCACCGAAAAAGGATGTAAAATAACACAACTTGCAATTTTAAAAATATTGTGACTTAACGACACCTTGTGAATCACTTTATTATACACGAGGTATTAAAATTAGACCCGGTTGGCCTTTGAAAGTTTGAGTTGACTAAATTTGCACCATCCTCATTTAATATTTTAACTCAACCAACACCTATTGCTATTGAGCCTAGCAAAGATGTGAGAAAAGAAAACATATTATAATAACATTGGATTTGATTTTCAGTCAACCAGTCTAACGTAGTCTTTATATTTGTATGCGCCGCTGAACTTTCTCTACACAAATTCGAACAAGCTTAAGTGTCTGTTCGAATGGTCTCTGGATTGTTTAGCTTCACTGTTAAATCTGCCGGGTTGGAAACATAGTCCTGTAATTTCTATAAAAATATTAATGAACCATTTACGAAAGGTTATATGAGCGTAAACATTTTTGCAAAAAAATGTCCTGTCATTTTGCGCTGGAGTTGGGCTCTTCATATACAATACGTTAAAGGTTCATCGAAAAAAATAAAAAATCTGTTGAACCCGGCTCGCTAGTATATTCAAATTATATTAAGTACATTAACAAATATTAATTTTATGGATCAATCTAAATTTAGTTTACTTCCCGCAAGCGCCGCCTCCTGCTGCAACGAAAATTAGTGACGCAAATGAGACATTTTTCACTTCCTTTAATAGTCAAACTTAAGCAAATTATAAAATCCAGAATTAAATATGAACTGCACTCTTCGTTCATGGAAATATTAACAATAAATATTAGAACAGTTCGTAACTGCAGGCCTACCGGAATTCTAATTCATCTGGAGTAGTTACGTTTGCAAGATTGAGAACTATATACGAGAGTCCGTGTTGTGAGGTCACCACTGCTGTAGAAATGTATGTAACTCGATCGTTCGATCCAACGATATTTCTGCTCGGGATCACGTCATTTCAACTACCTCAACAAAGTGGTATCTGATCTAATTTCAAGTAGGTGGGAATTTAAAGCTAGTATTTGCAAACGTCTTGTCCAATTCAGTGAAGAGCCAGCAAAGAATCTTTGGCACTTCAACTGGCTCAACTATTGCAGTAAAACAAAAAATGAATGCTACACCGAATTGAAATATGTAAAGGTAAAGACTATTATCAAAGCGGCACTATACTGAAAAGCAACAACAGCCTTTCTAACTTTCTGTAATTAAAAAATTTTAGTAAATGGCATTTCTCCTCTTCCTCTTTGAAGTGCCAAAGCCATGCACATATTTCTAAGTGCATACAAGGAACTTAGCTTTAACATAGATACTGAAAAACTTCTGCATATCTAAATGAATTAATAAACTTAAATAATTCCTTTGCTAATGGAAAAATGAATGGCTCTGCTAAGTTTTTAATCCGTGTAATATTCTTGTCATGTAGCAAAATTCCTGATCAAAGGACAATTAAATAAGTTTTCCATAACAAACGCTCGTTGATGCGGACTTCGCTGACCAACGTCCGAAATTGCAGCGAAGGTGCAAATCCTATTTAAACCCTTGACACATGAGCGCAGTTGGTCGCCACCAAACACCAAACACCAAACAGCGAACACCGAAAAGGTGTGAAAATTAAACAGAGCACCAAAAGGATTACAAATTATCACACGCGAACATGGTGATTGGACAAGCGAACGGCAAATAGACGATCTAAAGACAAGATAAGGGCACTCGATGTGAGAAGGAGGCGCAGTGAAGATATTCAAATGGTCAGAGGCCTTGGCAGGCAGAAGGCGGAAGGCGGAAGGGGTGGCGATGGACGCCGACGTCAGTAGCAGAAGAGAAGTGTCAAAAGAGATTAGGCCTTGAAGGATAGCCATAAAGTGAATGAAACGAGAGGGTCGACAGAAGTGTTTGTGTTTTTGTGATGTGAGATCTCTTGCCACATCATCAATGTTAGTAGATGTTTGTGAGCTTGTCAGTTTAAAGCGTCCGATTAATGTCAACAGCTAGAATGTGAATGCGGCGGCCGTCAACACCAACAGCAGCTAGTGTAGCAACAGCAACAACAACAACAAATGGCAATCAGCATGTCAGCATACACACAAATATCTTCGTACATCGAAAGTGGCAACAGCGTGTGCCACACTAATCGTATGCAAAGTGGCAACACAACCTGCCAAAGCCAATTCGTTAATAATTTAACGGACGGCAGGTGGCACAAATACAAGCAAACATACATACATACATACACACACATAGCGTAGACGTTCGCGCTTGTGTCCTGCTGCATGCTGACATAATTGTTGTTGGAGCAAAACTAGGCGCCAGATAGGCGAGTTCACAGCGGGATAGCGTAAATAGTACATACATACATACTTTAAGGCGCTGAAACTGAAATGCGATTTAAAAATATATCTTAAAAGAGGGAAAAGAAAATCAAAAAAAGTTTGTTTTGAAGAAGGATATTTAAAGCTTTGCTGTTAGTGCTTCTTGTGACGCCTAATATACTCGTATGAAAAAAATATATAATAGTTTCATTAGGAAGTGGACAACTGCTAGAAGCAGTGTTGCCATTTTGGCGCTTTTGGCGTTGGATTCTTTACTTTTTTATTTCGCTCTAAAAATTTAGCTTTTGCTGTCACCTCGTATTTCAGCTGTTTTTGAAAATATCTTTGCTCTTTTATTAGCCCCATAGCTCAAGAAAGTTTTAGATTTTGGGTAAAAATTTAAATTATCATTAAGAAAAAATCGTGTTTTCCTTAATTCGAAATTATTATAAATTGATGTTAATTTGGTCGATAACGCATTAATGTGTTTAATAATTTTCAGAAGCATATTTCCGAGCGTTGAAACCTTTTTCCAAACTGGTGTTTAAAATTCAACGCCATTCCAATTTTACCAGCCAATAAATTTTGTAAACAAATTAAAATTTTATGATGCATCTTTTTGTTCAATGTATTGTATTAGGAATAAAGTATTTAAGTCAAAGACTAGAATCCATTTGACGTCTCGCGCTAAGAAAACAATTTTTATTTAATGAAATTAATTTAATTTTTCGCGTTTTACTAACTTCTCAAAATAAAGAAAAATATATGAAAATTGCGTCAACAAGTTGATTTTAAATTTAGAATCGATTTTAACTTAATGGCTTTTCTTGTATTGCCTTGGATGTTGGATGATTTTCCGTGATCCCTTGTCGAATCGGTTATGTAGACAAACCGGTTTGTCCAACATACATCAATATTCCACACTGTCGGATAAGAAAGAGAATATAAGAGACCAATCAAATTTTTATGAACAAAGTACAAGTTTCTGTAAATTAACCACAATGGTCCTAACTTTTTGATGAAACTTGTTTTCATCTTTTTATTTCAAAACCGAAACCCAAAAGATATTTTGAATCGGTTTCATGCCTTGGTTTTTATAAAAGATGTGGAAAGTTAGGCAAAACATTTAAGCTTAACTCTCACTCCGTAATTAAATAACGAAATAGCTCTCACTAAATTACGTTCTCGCTAATCCAAGATTATCTAATAACGCTAGCATACATATAACGAAATTTTCTTAATATCATGAATACAACCCTTGTACGATCATAGTTGTCACACACACAATTTCTTTCTCTTCACACGGTCAAACATTGTCGCGAGCATTAGCGGCAACTCCAAGTCCAACTTAGCTTAATTATTGTTAGGCACTAAGGAAAGATACTAGTAAATTTAGTATTTAGCTGAAGAATTTTGTATTAGTACGAAATATAGCTAAAATCATTTATCTTAGAGGAAGGATCCCAAAATGAAAAAAATCATGTTCTGCCAACACAAATATGAGTTCGTTCAACAAATTTTAACGGATATAGCTTTTTATAAAAGCGCTTGGTATTGAGAGAACAGGTTTTTTGATTTAAAAATTAAATTAAAACCAAATTCTTCGGTTGGATATGAATTATAATCATTGTTTATTATACCCTTACTATAATCACAAAGCTTTTACATAAAAAAACACGAAACTCGTCAGCTATTAGACCCGTTGGAGCTTCATTTCGCGATACTACAAAGAGCAAAGCTGAGCAAGAGAAAGAGAGCAGAAGTAAGCTAAATTTTTTGTTTTATATTCTTCTTCCACACCTTTTAGAATCGCTTGCATTGTTCAACGCAAAAAAAAACGAGTAAACAAAAAATATGAACACATTGTAAATATTTTTTTTGTATTGTCCTTTCATTTTGTTTTATTAATATTTATATTTATATTCATATCCATATTATTATTTTTGCATTGTTTGTTAAAAAATGCCATTTGTTTTGACTTTATTCCCTTACAAAGCCAGCGGAAGTGGCAAGGATATACTCGTTTGTAAGTACTATGTTTGTACACACACACACACGTTGCGGTCTGTAATTTGCATGCGCACGTCTGTGAGTGAGTGGGTGTGTCTAGGCAAAGTTGATGTCGGTGTTGGTTGGACAGTTGTGGTGATTGTGGTTATGGACGATACAACTGTTAATTGCAATATTCACACATACCTTTTTGTACCTGTGAGTGTGCATTTAGAGGGATAATACGAGTAACTTACCCGTTCTGTGTTTTCATTATTTGAGGTTTTTATTGTTGACATTATTTTTTTTCTTTATTAAATATCTTTATACATGTGGATGTGGACATACATATGGATTCACATTTATATACATATGTATGTACATATTAATAATTTTACGCTTCGCTTGACTATTTTTGTTGTACCTACGCAATCATTCAAAGTGATTTTCACCTGACTGCCGCCTTCTTATTTTTTTTGTTCACATTTTCACCTCCTTCTGTTACTTTGATTAAAACGCTTGCTTTGTTTTTATCAATAAGCTAACAATCTACTTGTCTATATATGCATTTGTTTGTTGGTTTTTTTTATTGAATTGAAAAGTTGTGCTGTATTATTAAAAATACATAAAAAGATATGGCAGCCATATGTGAATAATTCATGTGTAAGTGCAAACAAAAAGAAAAAAGGTATGCATAATAAATTCGGTACATTATATGTTTGTATGTATTAGTAAGCGTTTATAAATTATTTCGAAGGTGTTCCGAACATGTTCATGAAAACATCACATTGCAGAATTATAACCTCACCACATATGTGGCACTGTGGTTGAGTGCGTAGCGGTGCGTACTATAACTCAATGTGGCTTTGGGTTCGAGGTTCGAATGTCAGCCAGGATAAGGAAAGTCTTAATCATAGAAAAAAGTTTTTTTTTTATTAGCGACCACCCCTTGAAAGACAATGGCAAACCTCCGAGGGTACTTCTGTCATGAAAAAGCTTCTCATTCAATACATCTGTTGTTCGGGGTCGGCACAAAACTGTAGGTCCCTCCATTTGAGGAATAATATAAAGACGCACACTACAAACGTGCTACACAGTGTAAGCGCCAAATTATTGTTATTATTAACTCCACCACATATAGACAATTTTTAACAATTTGTTTTTCGTTTATTTAATTTTTTTCAATAAAAATGCAATGTCTCCCTCATCTAATAAAAACAATTTGAGTCCATAGAAATATCTTACAAATTTCGCGCAACATTTAAAACTTGTGTATTAGATTTTTACTACAATAAAATACATACATAATTTAAGCAGGAACAAAAAATTTTATTTTTGAAAATTGTTTACTGATGGTTTAATATTTTTTTATCAATAATTAAATATGTTGAGCAAACAAAACGTTATAGTTATGGAAAAAATTGCTTAGGAACAGCAGTAAAAATTATCAAAATCAAAATGAAACTGACAAATAAATATATTAAAATTTAATAACTTATAAACTGCATAGTCAAGAAAGAAATCCAAAAAATTTAAAATTCACTGCACTCTTTACGTGTGTTTTTCATTCTTCTTTAAATTTTTAAAAAGTTTGAAACTCGGGTTTTTACAGTTTTAGTTAGAGAATTTACTATAATACAATTGTAAAATAATACATGTCTGGGCTTATAATTATGAGACAGGGTATATGTGTGTATATAAATAAAATTATTTAAAAAGAAATTGCGAAAGAAATAAATTACGCATATAATAAGCTGATAAGTACCTATTTACACACATCCATGCATATCAAGCAATTGTTAAAAAAAATTAAAAAAAAAAATTAGAAGTTATTATTAATTTAAAATTAATTAAGTTCCGCATTGAAATTATCAGTTCTACAAATCCATCGTGAAAACAGAAAGAAAAATATTTTTTATGTTTTATTCGTCAATTACGATTTAAAATGTACTTATAGCGGCTTATGTCAAATTATTAACATTCGGTCCATTCTAGTACTGTTTATTTTTTTTTTTTTGTTTATTTGTATATAAAGTCGTTGAAATAACAAAATTCTTACAGACTATAAGTAAAAAAAAAATAATAATGACATAAAATTAAAGAAAATATCGTAGAACTATAAGTAAAAAGATAAGATACAGATACAGATACACTTATTATTACAGACAGAAGAATGACTTAAGACTGTTAATTAAAATGCTATACGGCGACGTAAAGTCAACATCCAAAGTATTAAAGAACAAATTTAATTCTGAAAAAGTCCTCGAAAAAGGGGCATTTGCGCCATATAACGTTCTAGAAAATTCAATGTGAATGGCTTCAAACTGCCTGAAGTTCTTATAGGGGACGTTAAACTGAACCCTCCTAAGGAGCGCAGGACAATCAACAGTCCCAGTGATGACGCCAACAACGAACGAGCACGACAGTATAGATCTTCTGTTTTCAAGCGTATTTAAGTCAATCAATAGACAACGAAATCGGTAAGATGGCAAAGGGTCTGAAAATTTTAAAGATCGAAGAGCAAATCGTAGAAAGACTTTCTGGACCCTCTCAAGTCGATTGGAGAGGCCTAATTGGTAGGGCCTCCAAATAAAGGCGGCGTACTCAAGCCTCGATCTAACAAATGCACAATACAATGTTTTGAGAGTATACGGATCTGTGAAGGCAGAGCAATTACGACGAACGAAAGCCAGCATCGAGTAAGACCAGGTTATGACATAATTGATGTGACTGGCGAAATTCAGCTTTGAGTCAAAAATAACTCCTAAGTCCTTAGTCTCATTGACGGAGTTCGCACTAGGAAGCTACTTCTTCTTCATCTTCTTTTATGACGCTACAACCGTTTGCCGGTTTGGGCCGAGATCAAAAAGCTTTGCCAGTTCCCTCTCTCCTTCGTAAGGTTACGCCAATTAAAGTGTAGACAGTTACTTTGTCTCCTCTTCTTCAAACGCTTCACCAGAGTTCGAATTTAGTAGCGTTGGGAAGTGGTCCCTCCATACCTCAAGTGTGCTTTGAACGTCCGTCACCATATTTCCATACTCGTCTTTGCAGGAACAAGCTCCGGACTTGAAACCACTTTTTTTTGCTGCCTTATTTTCTGACAGAATTTTCGGGACGCATTCCTTCTTGCTAATATCTCAAGCTCTTCACACTCACGCCTTTCCGCCTCTCGTTTCTTCCTCATGAAAAAACGTCTCTCTTCCCACCTTCACAGCGGCACGAAGAGATAGGAAACTACTAAAATAGTCAAAAAAGTTAAACGCCTTTAGGAAAACAAAAAGATTGGGTGAGGTGATGGTAAACCTGACAAATTGCATAAATAAGCATCAAAAAACTCTTACTTCTTGTTTTCTTTTTAACTATTTTTTAAAGTACGCAACCGCTTTTCACAAAAATATTTATTTTAAAGCAAGCCTCTGATATACAATAAGACACAATATTAATAAACGTAGACAAAAAAACATTAAATATTTCAAGAAAAATTATTAAACATTTTTGAAACTTTGATTTCTGTAGACTTCTGCGTTAAACCGCGAATAGTTTACAAAATTTGTCAAAGAAGTTCTTTAGTGAATATCCACCTAGAAAATTTTAGACCGATGGTGTCAATTTTTCAAAAATTCTCAAAAAGATGAGTAAAAACGGACTTTATATAAAAATAAATATTCTACAGAAAGCTTTTCGCTCCAGCATCAACTTAACCATTTTTTCACTTTCTGCTTTTTCGTGTATAAAGAAATTTTCATCTGTAAAGAAATTTGATACACTGCGTGCAAATAAGTCTTACATATATTTTATTTTGTGAATAAGTTATATTAAGTCTCATTTTCACGTTTTTCTTTTCCTTTTTTTTTTGTTGCCTGATGAAAATTCAAGGACCTTGTTTTGAGACTAATGAATGAGACAATTCTCCCCAACAGAGTCTTAAGACTGCTAACTCAACTCCACCATATGTTTGCGAACTGAAAACCTTTTCAATGGCTTTTGACAAAACAATTTATCTTGAGTAGATGCCTACCCGGCTACAAAAATAAGTGCCTTGGAATTGAATATTTTTAAAGTGAAACTTCTTTAGGGGCGGCAGTAAATTGAAATATCAACATGACGAATATAGATGAAAATGGTGCCGACCAGAATAGTTTACATGAAAATAGTTGAGCATAAGTTCTTCTTCTTCTTACATTATATACATTAACAGACCACACACAAACTCACCACGCCAAAACTCCCCACGACTTAACCCACCATACCTATACTTAACATACTTCACCCTTTCCACGTTCCACCACAACTTTCTTTCCGACACTCTGTTTCAACTTACCACACCTTACCTTACTTTATCTTGCAGCTAAACAAGCAAATCATAAAGAAAATATATTTATCAAATTGTGATGAATGAAACCCAGCCTTATGATATACTTGTATAATATTCTTTCATAGGTACTTATCAGTTAGTTTAAGTTTAGTAGATGGTAGCCATTAGTTATGCATCAGGACTGTGTAACGATGAAGAAATGAGTTATGAGGAGCTTCACTTCCTGGTGATGAACTCTCTGCTTTCTATTCTCATAAAAACTTACACTGCTCTGTCACATGAAAACGCTTATCAAATGAAAAACTCATTACTAAGCTACAAAAGCCCAATTTGAGTACGATTTCTGTTTCCATAATTTCTCACAAATTTATCTCAGTATTTAATTTATTTGCTTTAACGTCTATTAACCATTTTCAAGTGTTGTTGTGATACATTAAATGCTTTGCGCACAAACCGTATTGTCAATACAAATTACGATATGCCGCAAACATCCGTTTCCCACAATTCTTACGTCAGCAAGCTTCTTTCCACTAAAGAACTCAAGAATTTTCATTTAATTTATATTAAAAAAATATTTTCTTAATATTAAGGAACCAACAGATACGAAGCAGTAGATAGCAGATTGAGTTATCAAATGGAAAATGAGAAAATATGCATATGTACGTTTGTGTCTATAAAGATGGATTTTAAATACATACTTCCTTTTGCCTTGAGATGCTGCTTGCGACAGACGGGAAGCAGTGTTGCCGGTCTGATACAAATGTATTCAAATTGATACATTTTAGCCTTAAATATTGGGGGATACTTATTATTTTGGCTCAGTACAAATTTGGAACACATTTTTATTTGAATTGAAATATATGTATATTTCTTTAACATATATTTAGAATTAGTTATGATTCACAATTATTATTAACTTGTTTTAAAAATAGATGACATCTTGTCACCCCAAAAATGCTTGTTATAACTTTGGTATTTCTACTAAGAAATAACATTCATTTACGTATAAACGATTTTTCAGGTTAATTAAAATAACCAAAAATATGTACTGAATTACTTACTTTGTTCTTTTTTATTACTCCTTATGTATTTAAGTACAAATTTTAATATATTCTTTCAAGATTGTTTTTATTTTACTTCTAGAAATATTAAGTTTTTTACAAACAGTTGTAGAAACGCTGTTTTGTGCGAAAAGTTCAAAAGATTGGACAAAAATTGACTTTAAATTATAATTTGACTAAAATGTAATAAAAACTTTTTATACTCGTATACCAGATAATGTAGGAACATATCAAAAAGTTAAAAATGACGAGATAATATTTGCATATACTGTTAAGTTTTTGACGTATACTATAAGCGCTAACACAGTGGCAACACTGATGTGAAGATGAGTTGGTTGGCGGAAGAAGAGAGACGATTGCGCAGAGTCACTGCAGCGGCGACGCATTTTACAAAGCTACATTCATACATACATACATATCTGTGTATAATAATAATAGGAAATATAAAAGTGCTCTGTAGGCTACCGCGGCGGCATCTGAAGCAGTCAGTCAGCCAGTCAGCCAACTCAGCAACATTGTATGTTAGAACTGTAGCGTATTGCAGCAAAGACATTTATATTAAACGTACATACATACATATCTACATATTTATGTATGTAAATCCTTACAAACATATTTATGTAGTTACTTAAGTGCGACGCGAAGTGCTCTACTCAAGTGCTTAATTTATTAGAACAACTATTCTATTGGAGGAGGGGGAAATGTTTGAATAAGACGATTGGCGCTACAAAAGACAAGAAAACAGAATAGACTATTGCATTTTTATACATTTCATTGCGGCATTGGCATTTATCAACAAACACAAGCGCACCTACATACATAAGTGGATGTGTGCACTTAACATCCATACTTTTTTTTATTTTGCCTTTTAAAATTGCCGCCTTGGAAAAGATTTGTTTGATTCAAAACCGCAAATTCACATCTGTTCGTCGCGATCAGCGACATAGCGATCGGAGGGCGTGCAATTTCGAGTGGGAAATCATAAAGAGAATTTTCGAAGGACACAGAAATTGCATCTAAAATGAATTATTTACATGCGTATGCGAATGGAGAGAACACAGTAATTGATGTGTCTGTTTGTCACTTAGTAAATAGGCATTCAATCATACATACATACATACATATGTATGTAGATATCCTATTCAACACGGATTTGAAAATAATCGCTCTTATCCAGTTTGTAAGTTGCTTGTTGCTTTTGTCAAATTTCGACAAATATAAAAACTTATTTATACTTGAATGTAATCATATATACGCACGTAGATCTGTGTATATATCACTTAATACCGCTCGAAATAATCGAAAATTAAGCGAATATAAAAATGAGGTGATCATAAAATAAATTTGACTTAAGCGTTGTATGGAAGAAAATACGCAACACGTTCAGTGAAAAAGTTTTTAACCCACAAGCTCTATTTAAAAAGTTGAAAATTATGATGATTTTTTTTTTTTAATTTAAGAAAAATTTGGTCAATTCAATACACGGTTTGAAGCTTATTTTTCTAGTTTTAGTTTAAGGACGAACTTTAGCTTAATATAAATTACCGCGAAATATTTGTGTATTAAGAAAAATATTGTGATAATTATAATAGTCAAAATTTAGTTTGAATAATCACTATAAAAAAAAATAATCTCTGTCAAAATTTAATCGAGAGGGCACTGAAATTATTACATTAAATTATATTAAAAAGTTCACAAACATTTAACCAAATAGCCAGAAAATCCGTAGTTACGAGTATTTACAGATCGGTTGCAATATTTATCAGACTCAAGATCATAATGGCTAGCAGCTAGAGCAATTTTACATACTAGATTGGAAACTTTTTTTTTTTACATTTTTAAATTTATTTGAATCGAGCTTATTCCCGCTTGCTTCGCGAAGCGCAGTAAGTAGTTTTTGATTGATTTCAATCATTCAAGAAGAAAATGCATGGGTAACCAAAAACGTTAAAGCTGCCTAAAGGTCCCACGTAGCTAGAATGAATTTTTTAATCTTAAATCTATCCACACTAAATCTTTTATCTGTTCTAACTTGAGAAATTTGGATTGAATCTTATTCCGATAGGAGGGTACATACGTCTACATACATGTTTGGAAAATGGATCCGCTAAATGGTGATAAAGAGTTATTAAGAAAATCCACATTTTCGATTTTGTTATAAGAAAAACATACACTGGTGCGATTAAAACTATTCTACGAAAATTTGAACTGCTGAGACCAGCGGCTCTTAGTCGACAAATTCGGAAAATTAAATTAAAAATAATCAAAAAAGTAAAACTAACCTATAAGTTATCTTAATTGTGGCTACATAAAATTGTTTTTAAATTCTGCAAGTTTGCATTTAGAGCTTTAAAAATCTTCTACAAACATTTGGAAAAGCACTTAGCTCCGCGGACGGAGTCCAGTTAACAGCTAGTTAAGTTTATAAAGTTCATATATCTCTTTAAAACTTCAGACTAAGTAGCTTCAGATCAGGGATCCGCAACAAGCGACTCATAATTGGTATACACACAAATACGCGCGAGCCATCTATGAGCTACTTGTTGCGGATCTCTGCCCTGGATATGGACAGTATTACACCGAAGAAATTGCACTGTACCAGATCAGCGCTTTTTCTTGTTGTAATATGTTTTAATTTGATATATGTATGTATGTGTGAATTTTTTAAATGAATTTTCTTCATGGCTTGTCGAATTTGATTTCGAGATAAACTGTTCTGCATTTCGACTCCGACAAATTTGGTCGGAGAACTAATTCTTTCCTTTTCGGAAAATCAAAAACAATCTTTAAAAACAAGAATAGATGCTCGCTTTCAATGTTTAGTAATGTATTTCATTGCGATTCCGATCAAATTTGTCGGAATCGAATTGCAAAACATGCCTGAATAAATACATAAATATAATTATTATTTTCTAACGCTTACTACATTTTTCTATAGCCTTAACCGGTTCTAATTACACGCACTAATTACACTACCAATTAACTGAAAAAATACAGCTCTGCGCTTATGTTTACATTCACCAACTGACAAGTGAAATTAGTAACGTACTGAAAAACCGGAATTCGGATAAAATTTATTTGCAAGTACAAGTATGATATTTACGAGTATGTGGTGTGTAAATAGAAAATTGAAATAATCGTGATAAGTGAAGTTTAATTACGGGTGTAATGTTTCATTAATTTCCCTGTATGTTTAGTGTCAATGCAGGGCTGTGATTTCCTAATTGACATACATATCTGGGTCGCCACCAAGACATTGTTGCTGCAATAAAATAATTTTTATGTTAATAAACTAGCATTTCTCATTAGATAAATAAATTAGAGGTTTAATAACTGCATATGAATGCAAAGGCGATTGAGGCACAAAAAACATTTCATATTGACTTTTAGCCAAATGCCACATAGGCAACGCACTCGGAAACGAAAGAGACAGCAGTTGGTAAACTCGCTACTGTTGAAGAGAACACGACTAGGCGCTGTTTGCACCATCTTCCAGTAAAATTACCGGCGGTTAGCTACAACTTAGCTTACTATTCACCACTTACTTATCTAGCGGTTGATTGTTGTTGTAGTTGTAGCCGTTACTCAGACCCTGTAAGAGACGACCGAGCCATCAACCGTTATCGTCGAGTTCAACTAACGGGAGGTCCAGGAAATGAGCTGTTTCGACAAGGTTGGACCAAAGGGAGAGGGGTGTTAGTTGGTTGGGTTTGGCATGGCATGCGGAAAGGTGTTTGGAATCGTGATGGAGACTCTCGGTATTTCGGGGTTGATTCTAGATGTTTGCTCAGCTCTAAAGAATACCTATTATTGTATGAAAATATTTTCGTACTGCATCTTCAGTCTGCGTCAACACAATTGCAAGTGTCAAATTGTTTTGCCTACCCCAAAGCCTCTATAATGTAATAGTAGTCACCACATTAATGTCAGTTGCAGGAGTTAAAGTGGCACATCAAGAGCTAATTTATACTTTCAACTCGGTGAGCTCCGCTCTATAATTTCATCCATTAAAGATCGAAACAGAACGGCGAGACCACGAGACGAACGGCGATCGGATAACATGAATGAGCTTAAAGTAAAAAGGCGTCAAGATTGTTGCTACATCTTTAGCTCAGCCTCTCTGGCGTTCTTCCTCAGTCCTCACTCCACTCTTCACTTCACCAAGCTGTCTGGCACGTTTGAAGTTTTAATTATGCGCCTCATATGTCATTTTATGAGCGAGATGGTTTCGCCACTGAGTGCAGTTGGGACACAGCGTGCTTTCGACGAACGATGAGTGGATAGTGCATGTGGCACGCGCCCTTCCAACAAATCGGAGCCCAGGCGCTTAATCAAAGATGAGCGAGTATTGTTAGTGTTGTTGCTGACACTTGATGAAACCGCAAAGAATTGGCGGCGGCTGACGCTTTGTTTGTGATCGCCGCATTCGCATTTGCGGACGCTCCTGCGATGTGCTACGGTTTTAATTGTCCACGCGTCCCATAAACCAGTCAGTTAATTGGTGACAAAATGCAATTTGAGTGGCGCTCCATTTCCATTAAAGAGCTCCAATAAAGTTCGCATAAAGTTATTGTAAAGTTTCGATGCTGGAATGCGGCGCATTTCATGTCGCTGTCAGCGTGTGACAGCACTTATGGGAAATAATCAAGTACGCTTCAGGAAAGTGTGTCGGAAGAGCAGCAGTGATAGTTTTTAATAGATATTTGCTGTGAGAGAATATAAAACTTGACTCAACTCTGTTCTTGATAAGAGCTTAAATAAAATTTTGTGATTATAGAACGATTCCAATTCTATGTTTTAGCTCGATCTCGCTTACAACTTTTTTATGATCTGAGGCCTTTGCTAAGAGCGCTAAAACCCATTTACACTGACGACAGTGATTGGGAGTGGCCATGAATACCTTGACGTTATACTATTTGCTGCGTTAGATTACACTTCGCCAACAGAATTACATATTTCAAGTGCAAGTGAAAATGGGCATGCATACAACTCTCTGCAAAAGGATGGCATCATTGCTACGAACCATGATAGAAGAGGCCGTTGTAGCAGGCAGCGATTTATAGTTCAACACCCAAGAAAGAGGCTTTCATATTTATTGTGAATCTTGTTAGAGGAATAATTTATTACGCGATATTCTGCAACGAGCTCTGATCTATATGAAAAGAGAATGTGAAGGGGTAGCGATTAAAATTTACCCTCCCCACCTCGATCCATGGCAATGTGAACCGCATGTGTGTTTACCATAAGGGTCACCAACGTTACAAGCAGATGAGCAAAATATACGGTGCACAGTCTTCTCGAAGACCACAGTAGGAAACGGAGAGAGATTGAACACTGCAGCAACACGTACCATATTCAGATTATATGGTTTCCGTAGAATTGGGAAAAGACACTGGCGCAATATATCTTATGAGTAATGTTTCATCTCTCACTCGACGTCAGAGGCACCAATGCACTAGCGCTATTCGAGTGTGTTGCCATATCGAGAATATGTGATTAACAAGATCTGGGAAAAAACATGTACGGTCGCTACTACCATGTAACACCTTCGAGTTCCGAATGTTGCTGTGTTTCGAGGATGTCAAGCGTTTGACGTTTATTGACTCAAAACTAAAAAAGAAAATAGGTAAAAAAAAATTATAGTTCTGATTTCCATGCCTGCATGAGTGGTTTAATGCATACAATAAATGTGTTAAGAAACATTTATAAAATGCTACCAGTTATATGACAGTTAGTGGCGATCAAAAAGAAATAAGAGATTTTTTGCAATGTTGTTTAAGACAAATTTATCCGGCAAACAAATGTGCCGTAGTCTCAAAAATTTGGCAAATATTTTTCGCTACTTCTTTTGTCGTTTGTTTTTCGCCAACACTGCCAACTAAAACATTACTTTGAACGTTTCGAAAGCCCTCAAAGACGACAGCTGAAATATGTCTGGACGATGGGAAGAGCGCACATAAACACAATGTGTGGAGCCATTATGTTGTTGGCACCCATTTTAAAAGCCCAAGCAAAGCTACCATCGCACTTTCGAAATTCAACAAACATCGACTCTCAATGCAAAAAGGCAACAAACAATACACCTTCTTTCATACATGAACAAAAACAAGGTGGATACTTGAGCAAGAAACGGCAAAAGGTGCACATAACTACCGAAATCCGAGTACAATAGAATGTCCAACCAAAGCAGGCAAGATTCTATGCAGTCAGGCTGTGGGTAGAGTGCCGGGCCAGCAGGCGTTAGGATAGGGGAGCCGTGGCGCCACAGCCGGCAAGATGGCTACCAGTAATCCAAAATGCATACACGCCACACCAGCCAACTTAAATACATATCTACATATACTCGTTCTGCTCCACAAACCTGTAACGATCATAAATGTTAGAAAGAAAATGATTGGAGTAGAGTAGAAAGAGGACGGACATCCACGAGTAGCAAAGGCAGCAAAGCCAAACGTCCTCTGGGACAGCGCTCAACAGCAGCAACAGCACGAATGCTAAAGAGCATGAAAGCGGGTAGCAGACTGGCGCTCAAGATGAAAGCGGACGATATGAGCCTACCCCTGCTGAGCTGCCGTAGACAGTCGTTTTCCTTTGCATTTGCCAGAGGTTTATAATTTGAAAGGAGGTGGCGGTGTACAAAATGGTGTGTTTGGCAAAGCCGCAGTTGAAATCAGCAACAGCAAAGTTTAAAGTACCTACTAGTAGTTCTAACGGTGATATGTTTGTGCGAGTGTTGGCGCGATTATTCGCTGGCAACTTGCAAACTGCCACAACAAAAGTAGTACACAGTTCGAGTTTGTTGTTTGCCATCGAGTGTTCTTATATGTATTTGTGGCTCCCTTCGTGCTTTTTGTTGTCACAGCTGTTCAACGGAAGCATTGGGATTTATGAGCATGTAGCTTTGGTCTGAGCAAAGGACAAAATCGCAACAAAAAAAAAATTTACCTGAATGCTTATCGTCGTGTGCTATTTGCCGGGAAAGATTGAAGCAAGTATTCTAAAGCACTACCGGAGTTAGATGTCGTACGGAGGAGGTAAAAAAAAATATGAACAAAAAGCAGACAATAACAAAAAAGTATAGCTCTTATTTTCAACAGAATTAAAGTGCGAGAAGTAAGAGTTTTTAATTTGAGCTCGCTTTAAGCGTTGAACTTAAAGTTCTACGGAACATCCCAGAGTTATAAAGTTGTTTGATACCGAAAAGGATTAGTTTCTCTACTAAGCATGGGTTTCGAAATTATATCTAAGTTCATATAAACAAGCGGAAAGGATTCATATGGAATCTATTTTTAATTTCATATCGATATCTTAAATCTAACTCCCGAATTCAGTAAGCAGTCTCAGTCTCCAATAGTGATAAAAGTCACAATTTTAGACCAGTTGGCATTCATTAGTTTTAAAGTAAGGGGTATGGTCTCAAAATTGTGACCTGGTGATGAGCAGGTCACAAAAAATTAAAATAAAAGCAAAAGAAAAAAACGTGAAAGCGAGGAAAAGCAATTATCTCAAACTTATTTTGAAACTTAAGACGATGAGACTGAGTTACTGAATTCGGGTATATATATAAAAAAGTTAAAGTCTTTCAATATCTTTGCTCCACGTACTGTTTTGTATATTTGGATTTAATGGAAATATACGCAAATAAGTTTTGGAATTTATTAGAGCAACCAACACCTGTCGGCAAGTCTGATTCGCTTTCGCAGTGACGTCGTTTTTTTCTCGGCATTTGTTTTGTAATTGTAAAGTTTCTGCAAACCACTTGAAGCATACTTGCTTACCATTTGCATTTTTAAGTTAAATTCTAAGCCTTTGGATGACCGCCCCAGCAAGCTAGCCGCTCACAAGTTTGCTGTATGCAGTAAGATCGCTCAAAGCCAGCATTCAATCTATCCCCCATCTATCTCTCTCTCACGCTCTACCTATCTCTCTCTCTTGGTCGCTATCCCCCAAATGGCGACCGCTGAGCGTCAGCGTTCAATAAGCAAATGCACGTTTTCACTTTCTTATCGTTCCAATTATTTTAATTTGGCTCGAAGTTTGTCATAAATTCGCAAATTTATATGTTCGTGTCATCGCTGCAGCGAGTTTGCAATTTTTCGCCCGCGTCTACCACCAATGCAACGGCATTTAACTGGCTGTCTTTTGTTTGTTGCTGCCGTTGCTGGGTTGGCTTTCAATTATGCTTATCATCCGGCGAACAGCTCATAAAGTATCTGAGTTATTAACGACTAATTTATTTGGCTCACGATAGCAAATTCACAACTCATCAACGCTTGGATATGGTTTTTTTTTCATCTTGTTTTTTAATTTGGTGTGTTGCTGTTGTTGCATTTGCTTTATTTAATTTAAGGGGGCAAAATCAGAGCAACATGCCGTTGTTCTTTAGTTAGTTACCATAATCGTTGGATTAGATGAAAAACAAATGGGATTTGAGTAGCTTCATGCATAATTCAACGATTGCAAATCTTTTAACCCATGAATGCTTCACTTATGCAATATAGTCTAAGAAGAATCTTACTGTGAAGCTTCACAGTTTTAATAGATTGTAGAACTAAACAATCAAAAGCCGTAAAAAAATTACTTAGACATTTCCAAATGTATGTATTCAATCTTGAGTTGAGTTTTCTCTCTGTTCCAAAATTTATTAAATATGGCGAAATTTTTTTTCAGTTGGTGCGTTGGAACTACGAAAACATAAGGAAAATTCCACGATTGAGAGAAACAAAGGTTGCGCCCATCTTAATACCGCTATTCGTCTCATTGTGATTTTGACAGAATCAGCTGTTTTCGCTGCGTCACAATGGTGAAACTGGTTTGTTTTTTATAGGGTAAATGCACGTATTTCTTAATTTTGACGCTCATTGTCCTACTATAAACCAAACCACGAATAATTCGGTTGTTTGTATGAGTATAATTAGCTTTTAATAATATAACGTCTACGTAATTCTCATGATGTATATATTACCTTCAAAGGTGGTCAGTTGTTTGTATTCTAAGATGGTGGTGCATTTACCCTTAATTGCATTTCATTCGCATTTTTTTTCTTATTTTGATCTCTCTCTTTCCCTGCTAAACCAGTGTGACGTCACGCAAAGGCAACGCTTAAAAATCCTCTCTGATGGGCGCAATTATGTTATCCATGATTCTTGGGAGAATTCCATTATATAAAAGTGAAGCCAAAAAGAGGGCATTTAAAGCACCGGTTCTGAAATAAAGGAAAATACATGCTCCTGGAAAAATAAACAAAGTCAGAGGATGACAGGTTAAAAGAGTACTGTCCTTTAAAATAAAGTACGCCAGGTTATATAACGACAATCGTTTGTAGACTTTGTCTTAGGTCGAGCATTTCCTTACATTTGTGGTGTGCTCTTTATGTTGTATTACAAATGGAGGGAGTCTTCAGTATTTTCATGATCCCGAGCAAAATATATATTTTATGAGATGATTTTTCATCGCTGAAGCGCGACAATTAAAAAATTAATTTAAATTTAAGAAAAATCATACAAACAATAATAAAATGAGTATCAAAATTGCAACGAAGTTTTGTATTTTCTGATCAGTGTTTTTTGAAGCTTATTGGATATTCGGTTTTTTAAACGAGTGGTTTCGTTCGGAGTTGTTTTAAAGCCCACGGAGTTCCTTGCCGTGATGTAATTGATAAGATATTGCGTTCAAAGCCTGGTTGACCATGTTAATATGGACGTATCTCCGAACTTGCTTGAGGATCTGCCGCTATTTTTACGGTACGGAGATTATTGGCGCCTTTGCCTACCAGTCACTTCGATGAAGATTTTTTCTTGCATACTAAGTGATCGGATCGTAATTTTGCCATCCTAAAAGTGCCTTTTCACTATGACACGATCAGTATCTTACTGATCTCGAATCGTCTCATCTGTCTGTCGCTCTGTTATCAACTTAGTGAAACCCATTAGAATTTGTGAATGGTTTCTTTAAACCGCTACAACAAGTGGTGCTGTCATCGAAGTTTTAAAGCAAACCAACGTTTGTGGAGTACGCTGCCCGAAATTCCGTTCTTTGATCGTGATGGTCCGAGCTCGTTTTGAAAGTACATTGTAAGCAAAAATAATAAAACCTGATAAATAAATAAAACCTGATTAAGAAGCAGCAGATATACATGAGAATGCAATACTTCCAACAATGAATTTAACAAACATCCTCATAAGAAAGCCAAATCACAATGTAAGAAATTCCAAATAAAATTGATGGCTTCTCGTGTGGCAACTCCGCAAGCGTCTGCGTTTCCAAATTACGCACGCCATCAACCACGGTGTTTGGCTGCTTGCAAGTATGTGCAACACATGCAACCGGCAACCGTTGTATGCTTGCAACAGCAATTAAAGCGGGCATTATACAGAATTTACATTTCTTGCAAAACACGAAATTTCGAACGACTTAACATTTCGCATTTGCAAAGCAAAATATTTATGCACTCGCTTACTTGCCCTTCATTCCTCAACGTACTTGCAACATTGGTGTGGCTTAGTTGTAGGCGTTTGTTGAGCAAACACTTGTTATTGTTGCACTTACCGTAGCACCGTTGGCGGCTCTTCTCCATACACATGCACACTCACACACACACAAACATAAAGTCGTAATGCGTGCGAAAAACACGATTAATACAAATGTTTACAGGTTGCCCCTACATTTAGCTATTCGCTTGTATGTGTGTGTGTGTGTTTGAGATGCAATTTCTTCGCTTCATCTGCATTTATAATAACAAATGTGTACTTTGTGAGGATTTGTGCGTTTTCACTCAAATTACACTTTATTTAGTGTTGGAATTAAAATCGCCGCCTGCAACAATGCCCGAACGGAAGGCATCCAAATGTTTGTTATCTTTGCTAAGCGCAAAGTGTTAGCAAGCGAGTAAGACAATTTTAATGGCTACATAATTGTTTGGCAAAAACAATAAATAAATATAATACTAGCATTTATATTTTATATTTGCCACCGCAAATGGTTATAATCGGGGACTTGCTTTGGTTATGATGAGATAGAACGCCCAGCTTAGTGGTGTGTAGGAGCATACAAATAGTTACATATATACATACATACATACGGAGATACATATCTAGAGACAAATGATTTTATTATTATTCCAACACAGAAGTTTGTTTTGTTAAACTTAATATCGCACTGCTATTATTCCATATTTCAATTACATTTGTGCATAGTTATTGTTCAAGAGACCTTAGACGAAAAAATTGTATTAAATTATTAAATTTTCAAATAAAAAATCGAGATTGTTCTTAAAACCAAAATAGAATAATTCTACGGATACGCGTGACTGAAAGTGCTTTGCTATTTTTGTTTTAAATTCTTACAGTTTTTGCAAACACCGAGAATCGAGAAGAAAACCAGAGCCGTATATACCACGAAGCAACATGGCCATCTGCCCGGGATTACCTGAAATCATGTGCCTGAACGAAATCAAAATATCAGATCATCCATCTCAGCCCATCAAATTTCATATGAACGGTAGAACAAAATAAAATACACAGCACTTTATTTTTGAAGTATATGATCTTGAGACTCAGTTTATAGCAGAGTCCCTAAGAAGGTGTAAAGTGCATATTAATTTGTTTATTGCGAAATCTTTTTCATGCTGCACGCTTTGTTTGTAAATTTTTAAACCACTGTACGATTAGTCAGATTTAAACTGGTATATGATGCCTTGCGTACAACCGCATATCCACCGTATTGAACGAATTCAAAAAGTTTTACTCCGTTTTAGTCTCAGTCCACTTAACTTTAGTGAACCAATTCTTCAAATTGTATTTTACACTTTTCTCTCTATAAGCCAATTTTTATTCCAAAGCGAAATGAATTGTTAACCTAACTTTAAGCCTTAGTTTTCATTATTTCACTAGACTGTTAGAATCATGTATTCATTAGGTTAAATATTTAAATTAATAAATTAATTAAATTTGCACTGCATCCCGATCCTGATTTATTGTTTAACGTGATTTTTTTCGTATAATAATATGTATTTAAAAAAGTGCGTCTTGATAAAAACTATGGTTGAAACTATGTTCTTTTGCTTTCAATAAAATTATAAATACAATTTTTTGATTTGAATTGAATAAAGTTTTATTGGAAATGGAGAAATACTTATGTATGTATGTCATATCAATGAAAGTTATAACATTTAAATCGAGACTTTCATTACTTAAGTTTATAACATCAATTTCATTAGCACTATTTTCTTTCTGAATTATAAAATAACAAAAATACATCACTCAAACGGGAATGTTTACCTCCTGTATGATATCTGGTAAATTTGTCTTTGTTCTTTAATTTTTAAATTTCAAAGGTGTAAATAACACATTCCATTTCCTAATTTTTTTCAGGTGCCAATTCTACCCCCTCTGAACATAAGAAGGAAGCTCCGCTTTAATCTATTAAAGTTTTATAATAAAATCTTTAATATTATTAATTCTACACTTACCTTCTTATGTTTTCATTGTGCTCTATAAATTCAATAAACTCACACACTAAAATGTTAACACTGAAACAAAAACAACAACACACACTTCTCTACATAAAAATATTGTTCTATGTGTGCAGAATATTCACGACGGTATGATATTTTCATTTCGAGCGGATATCCATTAAGGTTAGATTTTTATTTTCGTTCGCAACAGCATTTGCAAAGGCATCCGGTGTGCCGCGAATTTTATGCATTCAATATTGCATAGGCGCTTCCCGATGCGATACTTTTCGTGGACTCGGTGTGCTCAGCTTCCGCGCAACAACAATGGGAGTATAAATGAACGAACCACCACCCACACCCACAGTAGGATTTACCTACATATTGCAAGTACATAAGAGTGGATCGAATTAGTGGGAACAATGAAAATAATTCATTTACATACATACATACTTATTTGTTTTATATTCTAGAAATAAAACAATCTGAAGAACTATAACATGATTTAAATAAAAGTCATTAAAGGCCATTTTTGAAGTCAAAGCAAATTAAAGCAAAACGAAGATATCGATTTATAGTCAAAATGACTGCAAATACTCAAGAGTTTGCCCATGCTACGATTGTTAGGATATATAAATAGATAACACCGCGTTACACACATTCTGTCCTATGAAGCAAATATACTTTTCGGAAAGGGGAGAAAAAATAAAGATACACGTGTATCGGCGATTTTCATGTACACGTCAGAATTTTTTTTTTATGTATAAAGTATAAAGCTCGTAGTGTCCGTCTGTGTGAAAAACTTTGGATCGACTTTTAACCCTTTTTCCGTGATCCAATCGAGCTGAGTTTTTGAAGGCAGACTCGTGGAAATGTCTGTATCACGTCAAATTTAAAATAGATTTTTATCAATTCTCAGATTTTTCTGAATTTTTTAAAAAAAATTTTTTTTTTCGGCTTAACTTGAAGGGACTCCAAATTTTTAAACTACTAAAGCATTCCGAAAAAAACAATTGTTTTTCGACTCATCCTACTCCATATATTTGTAGTTTATCAATAGTTACTTTCTAACACTGAACTGTTTATGACTTTTACAACACTTACAACTGGTATGACAGATGAAACATTGAATTGCACAATTGTTTTAAGTTCTGTTGTGCGAAAACGTATTTCTATATATTCCATCTGAGAAAAAATGCAGTGCCCGACTCGAAATAACTTTTGTTACGTTTGTGGCTTATTCGCAGCAAGTAAAAATTTGAAAAATATTACGAAAACTGATATGCAAAATGAATGGAGATATACATAGTTAATGTGAAATAATTCACAATTTTATTGAGCTCGAGGCCAGTTTGCGGAAGATTTTATTAGAAAAAAAAACAACAACCGTTTTAACGGTAGAAGTTATTGCCGCTATTATTATCTCCTCATCAGACTTCTCTTTGTTTTTAAATTATATTTATTCTTCATCTTATCGGTATACCGATTTTTTTACCCCAAGACGCAATTATTCAAAGTATTGTCAAAATATCAGATAGTGAAAAAAATTCGTTAATTAGTTTTATTTATTATTAAATTACATATTCAAGTAACTATAAGGGATTAAAGCAAAGTTAAATTATTATTGGAATCAAAATGTTTTATACAATACTTTCATGCTCGTATTAAAATTTGCATCAAACCACTATACGTCGGATATAAACATCAGAAGTACACTTTCTTTGATGTACTCCCCTGTTAACCTGCTTCTATTATCCGGTACGGCTAAATTAACAGCAGAAGCAAGAAGGATACTAAGGAAGCTTGAATAATTTAAATAATTTTAGTCAAATATTTAAAAAAAAAAAATCAGAGAGAACCCGTGTAATATGTCGAACATTTACCCAAATTTCAATTGGCTTTAATTATTTCTTTTTTTGTGTTCACAAACTTTAAAGGGATATTACGCACCGTTACGTTCAAATCAAATCAAATAAAAGTTTTAGAGAACTTTAAAAATTGGAAATTCGATACTATTTTGATATTCAGAAATAAATATTGAACATCGATACATCGATATTAAATATATCGACGTAAATATACATAATATTTTTGAAAAAATGTCGATAATTCGATATATCCATATTTTTCGCACAAGCCTAGTTCTACGCTTGCCTATGTGCTTGTTGTTTGGGTTTTTTTTGCGAAATATGAAACGCGATTATGAAGAAAAGATGGTACTATTACAGAACCTTTTCATTTTATTCGGTCATAGATTGTCCTGCAGAAGCCATTGATGACCTGATAGTTTTTTAAAAAGTACACAAATTACACCTGCGGCTATCATCGCTGTTCAGTTTTCGTAACTTGGCTGTGTTGGAAATTGTGACCAGCCCTAACATACCTTTGTACATACTCGTATGTATGTACATATTTCCCATTATAAATATGCCATAAGTATGTATGTACGTATGCAGGAAAGTTGCATCTGCAAGCAAATCCTCTGATCTATGCGTTGAGCTTAAAAGTCCCTTACATTGAACAATGCCGAGTAGCCAATCCGATTTTGAGTGTTTCGTGTTCGTGTGTAAGTGTGTAAGTGCGTGGCTGTATGTGTAAATAAGTAGAATGCAATTTCGCCATTTCTAATTTTTTTGTTTTCTCCATTCAACGTAATAGTGACTTTCCAATAGTCGCTTGTGCTATTGTTGTAAATGCATGTAATGTTGTTGGGAATTTAATACCAGCCACGCCGCCGTTGTTATTGCAATGTCGCTTGTGTTTTTGTTTTTGCCATTGTCCGTTGGCAGTGTTGGCAGGTTTTATGAGCCCATCGGAGTCCGCCTGCCCAACGGTGGCCAAAGACATATGAATATTTTAATGCATTCTCATATTTTTTGCAACATTCCTCTACTCCACTTCTTCGCAATGCAATGCACCCGCACTTGTAAAATGTGTGTGTGTGTGTGTGTGTTGCATAAGCAAATGTGTGCACAGCGTTGGTCCTTTTCCGCTGCATTGTTCCGCACACTCACCCACTCATGCGCCACAAAAAGCCACAAAAGAGGCAGGAAAAGCGACCGACAAAGCGCGCTTAAAAGCTAGAAATACTCAACAAGCGCCATTGCACTTTTATTGGCAGCTTACACGCTTACACACACACAGGCACAGAAGCCAACACGTACGCTTATAAATATTTGACTGCATACAATGCATTGTGACTTACAAAATGCCGCACATCCTCTCTCGCCGCGTACACTTCATGTTCAATGCGAACCTCTGACAATGGAAGCCTGTGACTATTTTCCACCAATCCATACACAAATTTTCATCGCTAGCGTTGAGCCAACTGATATCCGATTGCAGTTAACCCAGTTCCAGCGAGAAGTGGTGGGAGAGTGGGCGAGTGAGCGGCAGAAAGGCATTTCCTAGCTTTTGCATGAATCGAAAATTGAGATACCCGATTTGGCAGCTAACATAGCTGTTTACAAGTCTTCTGAAAAATATATTTGCGAGCGTATCATGTGTCAACTAAAGGTAAAAGTCACTCTTGCAGCATTTCCAAACAAATGTTGCAAATAAACTCGTATTAGCATTCTTGAGCAACAAGAAAAGAATGTTTTAACTAACGAAATATTGGAAATCGTAAGAGTTGTTTAAAAATTAATCAGCACATTTTGAAGTTAGTACGATTGCGAAAAATTCTGAGAGGAATATTATTTCAATTCGAGAGGATTGGTTCTTTGGGAGTTCCTCAGGGCAGCCACCTTAGACTGTATGACACTTAGCCTTTGTACATTGAAATTTATGTGTTTCTCTCGTAGGACTATTCAGCCAGGTTCATACTTATTTACTTAATTAGCTCGATAACCGCCTAGGCGATTTCGGCCGAACTCAGCATAGCTCGCCAGTTATTTCTATCCTTCGCTAACTGGCTTCAATTAAAAAAATACCAACGCGGATGAGGTCTCCCTTTTTTTCTGCTAGCCAGCAAAGTCGCTGGATCTTAACTCACTGCACTATATCTTCGTGTTATAAAGATCGTACAGTTTATCATTCCATCGCCTGCGGTGTTCGCGATTGCAAACGCACAAAGGCCTATAAATCTTCCAAATAATATTTCTTTCGAACACTCCAAGAGCCCTCTCATCTGATGTTTTCATCGTCCATGCTTCTGCGCCGAACAATAGGACTGGTATAATGAGAGACTTATGGAGTGTCCGTCGAGAGAGGACTTTACTGTGCAATTGCCTACTCAGTCCCAACTATCACTTGTTGGCAAGAGAGATCATCCGTTGAATTTCTAGGCTGACGTTATTATTGATGTTAATGCTGGTTCCTAAGTAAACGAAGTCTTCTACTTTTTCAAAGTTATTACTGTCAAGCAGTAAGTTCTGCCTTATCCAAACTGGATAGAGAAGCGAAGCGAATGGGTTTGGCAGGCAAGGTGAAGTATCTCCTGTCATCAAATAGATAGTCAGCACATTCACGGCAGGGATCTAACATCACTGACAGGTTCGTACATAATTTAAAGACTAAAGAGTAAGTAAGCAGTTTTGTTGACTTGGTCGTTATAATGGTTTCTAAACTTAACTTTAACCTTCACATTACCACCATAGTTAATAAAGCTAGAGGCATTGTGGCATTTAAAAAGTGAAAGGCAAAATAACTCCCCTATCACGAGACCAATACCGGAATATGTCTCTATGATATGGAAACCACGTTATCAAGTTCATATATGTAGATAAAGTGTAACCAATACAAAACCGTTTTTAATTTTTGCTTTAAGGAATTTCCGATGGGGTTCGTTTCATGAACCTCCCACTTAAACTAGTAAAAGTGTGGAAACGACCAATTTCTCAATTGCTAACGTTGTTCCAAAGAAAAAAGTTGAGAGATGTGAACTGATAAAATTAAGGCGATAAAATCATTCGGCCAATGTTTCAAATCAACTGTTCACTGAATTATTTTTGCAATAAATGCATGCATACAATATCTGTCCACCACTCGAATATAATTGGTGAAAATCCGAAACCTTTTTTGGTATCTTATTTTAAACCACAATTGACGTATTAAATTGGGCAATTTGCTAATAAAAATTTAACTAAAATGATTCAACAAGTGACTGCCAATGTACCTCAACTCATGCACAATCCGCCTAATTATCCTCTAACTGTGACGCAATGAAATGTTTCATCATTTTCGGTTGAACTCGCCGATCGGTTAATCAAAATATTTGCATTCGCTCCTCTGTCAACAATCAGTTAAGGCAGCAACTCAGATCTAAAACAAAGAGGAAAGTTAAGCTTCCGCAGTGTGTAAGAAAACAATGTCGCGCACTTTAACACACCCCTCCAACAAATATGTAAACATTTGGATGCATTTTATGTGGCAATGTGTATTTGTGTAATTGCCGGTGGAGCGTCAGGTGCACTGTTCGTAGGTGTGTGTATTTCCGAAAGGCTACGCATGAAAAATTGCGTCCGTCATTTAACACATTTTGTTTAAATGTTAACAGCTCGGCAACAATAACAATAATGAAGTCGTCAGCTGAGGCGACTAAAGTGAAAAGAACAATGGGAAAAACAACAAAGAATGCTACAAAAATATAAACGGAGTACAAAAATAAAAAATAAAATGAGCAAACTGAACGACCAAAGAACGACAAATGTTAATATTTATAACAGCAAGCAAATGACAATAAACAATGACCAGTGCCGGCGGCGTCTTCGACACGCTTACAAAATCGCGCCTTCTCGGCTTTACTGCGTTCAAGCTTTCGTTTTTTTTTTCAATATTTTTTTTTTGGTTTGCTTTGCTTTGTAATTTGCATACGAACTCATCATGAAGGTGTAAAATAACAATTAGGCGAAAATAAAATTGTTTAACAACTTTTTAAACATTTCTTATTTTAGTTTTTAGTGCCCCGAAGGCGGTCGCACTGAATGGCAACAACAAAAGACACACAAACACAATGTTCTTTAGCAATGAGCAAGGCAAAAAAGAAAACGAAATGCGACAATGGGTAATGGGTAATGGGCAGGGCAGCAGTTGTCAAGCGTGTCAACAACTACAACAACAAATACGCAAAAGTGCTAATGAACATGTGGGTTCAAAGTATGGCAAAAATGTGTATACCTTTCACGCTAAGCGAACACGTATTACTCTATTAGCAACCACAAATGTTAACTTTTTTTTGGTAACTTCCAGAAATTGTCTAACCCGTTTTGGGATTTTCAACTGAACCACTGACATTTGAAACCTTCTTTGATGGTAAAGCTTGTCATAGAAATAAAGCTACACCTTCTGAATCTGCATTTCTTTTGCATTGCAGTGTGGGTATTTCCTTTTCAAATATGCTACTACGTCGCTTTATGCAAATATTATTGTCTTCGCGGGGATTTCCCCCCAAAGCCTTGTGTACAACAACTTTTTCTTAAGTCGACAGCATGCGATTGGTAAAGAGGTATGCGGCGGCAGTGTCTTTTCTTCTCCTTTTTTGTGTAAGCAAACGCTTCATGTCACGCTGGTGCCGTCATTGTCGCCACAAAAACAACTCACCTGGCCCGCACGTCAGTCACACGCCCATCATTTGCCCGTCATTAAACATCAAAGTGAAATTCATTCGAGCGTTTGGCTACGCTTACTGTCAGGTTGTGACGGGACTGCCGGACGGGCGGACGGGCGGTCAGCAGTTCATTGCGCTGCGGATTCGGAGATTAACACCCGCGATAAGTGCGACGTGTTGGACAAGTGAATTCAAATAAAGTGAAGTGTCGGCGCTCATGATTCAGCACATTTCGATCATTTGCGCTATCGAGATCGAGTTCGAAATCGACATCGTCATGCTTTAAACCACGACCAGCAGCACCAACACCACCTCGACCTCTACTGCCAACGCCAACGCCGACGTCAAAGCCACAGTCGCATTTACGTTCGCCAACTACGCCTTTCTCTCCAACTACTTAAGCGTCCATTTGTAAAGCAAAAAGAAGAAAACCTTTATATCCTCCAACTTCAGTTTCGCCCTCTCTCCTTTTCGGCGTTCTTCGTACATCTTCGTAATTACCTTTATTTTAGTGCATTTTTGATTCATATCATTGCAGCGTTTGTTTCTGTTGTTCGATATTTTGTTTGAGCGCGTGCGCGCCTACTCGCTTTTTGCTGATCGACATGCAAACTCGTGTAAGGCCATCGGTGAATTGGTTTCGACGACGGCGAGGGCGGAAGAGATGGCGTTCAGTTTAGTCTGGGCGGATATCGTTCGACAAAATACAAGCGAGTCACTGACTTTAAGTTTTTCATGCTTGTTGTTGCGTTTTTTTCTGCTGTTGTAGCTCCTTTCTGCTGTTCGGCTGCAAGTCAATTTGTGTTGCTAATCCTGGTTAATTTACAATATCAGTTGCAGTCATCTTGTCTCGTCTCTGTTGTATGTTTTGCAGCGTTTCAATTAAGCCATCTTTCGCTGCTTTTTTTCTCGCTTTTATGCCGTAAGATCGACGTCAAAAGGATGACTGGCCAAAGTGGTGGCGCACAGATCGGCGGAGATGAAATAAATGAATGCAGTAAAAGAGAAAAATTTTTTGTTTTATAACTAAGTTGAATCAGAAGTAGATTTATTTTCAAACTTTTCACGCACCTTCTCAATACGAGAGTTTTAGGTCACGCTTTTTAGGCTTGCAAATACAACATTTTAAATTTTTATTTCAGAAATTGTTGAAAAGTGTATAGTTAAAGGGTTGACCAATGCGTTAAAGGCAAATTGGTCATCACTTCAGACACGTAAGCTCCAACCACTCCACCTTGAGGGTTGGAATTTAGTCGGCATGGAAGACTTAGTCTTATTCCACAAGAAAAAATTAAGGTTATATACAGTATCTTCGATGAAATTGCCTGAAAAAGCTGCTGGATTTTCTTATCCCTCCTTACTCAATGTTATTCCAACATATCTTTATTTAAAACCTGCAGATGGCCTTTGATGTCTGTCCACCATAAAATTAACGAAGCTGACTGATTACACTAACCGACAAAAATAAAATAGCCACGGAATTTCATACATGAACCTTATGTAAAGTTTTCTGGTGAACCCAATTAACATACGTATAGTCGCATACTATGAAAATAGAACGGTTTTCGAGATATTTTGAATTTTAAGTTTTTTGAGCTATCAAAAGAAGTAAGGTTACTAAAGTATTAATAGCTTCGTCTTCAGCCAACTAATTATTAAGTTATGTTGTTTTTACGGTAAGAATGATATATTTTTTCCATAAAGATAAAAATTATTAAAATCGATGTCAAAGTGGCAGAGTAATGGTGGACCAAAGTTTATTATTGATGCAAATTTTTATTATTTTTAGACATTCACCGTCCTTTCGATAGTGTTTATAACCAAATATTAAGTGAAATATATAGTTTTTTGGGCTTCTGATGTTTCCTACGAAAATTAGAACAAACTGATTAATGTGGGAACATGCCCTTCAAGTGATCAAATGCGCGAGTATTGCCATTCTTCCGCAAAGCCTCAACGAAGTTTTTGAAAAGACCAAGTTTTAAATGTAAAGGTGGCAGTATAATTTTATGTCTATCGACAAGTGGCCTAAATTAAATATTGTCTTGCCGAGCGGAGAAATCTATTCTTTCTGGCCAATCTTTTCTAGAATAATAATCGATTCGCGCCCTACTGTCCCACTTGTACTATCGTGGTGGTTGTGGTATCGTGGTGGTTGCGGTTCATACCCAAATGCGGGTAGAGCTTGGCCTTAACTAACTCTATGTGAAGTTGCATTGCAACCAGGTGCCGTACCCATAGTACGGCAGAGGTTTAGATAGACCTCGATCCCGACCAAGGAGGACGGTGTGACCATGCCTTACCTCCAATTGGTACCGGAAATGCTTGCATTCTGCGGCACTGATCAGCGCATTGATCTGATCTGCTGTGCTTTTGAGTGTCGTGGGGTTAGGCCGTCGTCGGCAGGTACCCACGTTAAACACACCGGCAGTTGTCCCATTTGTACAAAAAGCCCTCCTGCAAACCAGTTACCAACGCAACGACTTTAAGATCTGAAAAATCTTTCCCGCCATGTTTCATATGATTCCTTCATATCAACTGCATGCGTCACTGGAATAGATGATTTTTGTGACACAGGTGTAACAAAACTGCGGTCGATAAAAAGACGCCATTCACAGGGCTCATATGGGTCCCCAAAATCCTTGAACAAAAAGTTTATGTTATACAATAGCAAACATTATCTTCGTTGGAGTATTACGTTTGTGACGAGATTTGCAGTATGTAAAAGTGTATCAAAATGTATCAATAAATCTCTCATAACATTGTGATTTTTCATCTGTTTGAGTTTCGGAATGGAGCGAACCGTTTATTAAAAAATAAGCTGTTGACTTACGGTTTAAAAATGGGAGGTTATTTCATATTTGGCTATGAAAAATTATCAAAAGGAAAAAAATAAAAATTTCCATCAAAATTAAACTTTAGTCCACCATACCTCTGCTACTTCTACACCGATTATAATAAAATAAAATAAAAATGTGTGATGTAGTGTTCAAACTTCACCTCGGGGATGTTTGAAAATGGAATAATTTAAGTGCTTCTTCTTCAGTAATTAACACACTCTTAGTTAACAAGCCAGGAGTATACATTGTCTCTTTTATTTTATTTTTTAAATTAAATATCGTTAATTTTCTAAAAAATTTGAATAGTTTCAAACCCTTGCTCTTAAACTCTTTTCATACCAAAAAGTTCAAACAAATTTACTCCAAATTTTTTAACTTAGAAAAATACATTAAATGCTTTGCGCAAGCAGTTTAGTAAATAGCAAATTCGATGTAAATATAATAATAAGCAAGTTTCAAGTGACTAAGAATTTCCGTTGAATTTTGACGCTCCCCTATAAGTTCGTCCATATAACACATGCCCTAGAATGTGTATGAGACAAATGCACAATAACGTCAGAAAAATTTTCCAGGGCAAAAAAAATCTGCCTACTCAAATAAGTTTGAAATTTTAAGGAACTTGGTTTTGTCTGTTTTTTGTTATAAAACAATGAAATGCGAAAAAATGCCAATTAAACTAACATTAAGGTTAAGAAGCACATTATAACTTTTTAATTAAAATTATGGCTTATAATTAAGCAAAGATGTATTTGCTTTTAAGTTTTAAAGTATAAAATCAATTACGGACAAAATTTATTGGGTGCAAGCAAAGTGAAAAATTATTTTAGACACACTTAACTATAATTTGTATGTTCATTAGGGTTGTCAAAATAAAAAATTTAAAGAACTTTTTTATAACAGGAAAATAGGGAATTTTTTTGAAATAAAAAAAAAAATATTTTCCAGCGCCCAAAGTTCCCCCTGTATTACATTGGAAAAAAGCCTAATTCATAGAAATTGTGTAAAATCCATGAAAATCAATATTTTTGGGAAATAAAAATATCTAAATATTTATATGTGAATTTTTTTTATATGAGTTCTCGAAAAAATTTAATATTAAAAAAATTGATAAATAAATAATAGGGTATTTTCCTATAGCCTTTTGAAGAATATTAATAATAATATAATAACTTAGCGCTTACACTATATAGCTCAGTGTTTGGCCGAGCTTCTTCTACCATTTGTGGTGTGCGTCTTTATATTCTACCACAAATGGAGGGACCTACAGTTTTGTGCCGATTTCGAACGGCAGTTGTATTTTATGAGAAGATTTTTCATGGCAGAAATACCCTCGGAGGTTTGCCTCTGCCTGCCGAAGGGTGGCCGCTATCGGAAAAAAAACTTTTTTCTATGATTAAGATGTTATTTCCCTGGCTTAAATTCAAACCTCGAACTCAGCGGCATATCGAGTTATAGCACGCACCGCTACGCACTTGACCACAGCGGCCACTATTTTGAAGAAGAACAGGGTTTGCCTATTGAAATGATTGATTTTCCAAGAAGTTTATACCATTGCCACAAGATCTTGCTTTTCAATTTAAAAAATTTCAAGCTTCTAAATACTTTTTTATTAAAGAGCGAATATTTTTTTAGTTATATAAAATTTCTGGCGAGTGAGAGCATTAAAATTGAGACTTGACTTTTTTTCTATAATTTTTTTGATCATCCTAATTTACATACATACATACATATAACATACAGCATTTTACGCATGTACTAAAATCTTATGAGTAGGCAGATGTACATAGCATATAAGTAATTCACTTTGTGAATCAATCTTGTTAGCCACATTTTAACACAATCGCTTTAAATTCCACGCACTTTATTAAAATTCTCTCCGAGATATATTTACTTGTAGAATTATATTTGTGTTTATCTGTATGTTTCATATGCACGAAGTGATTGTGATTTCTATGACTTTTCACCGCCTGCGATGCATTAAGGAAAAACATTTATTGAGTGCGAACAAACGGGAGTGTGAATATTGCCTGCATACGCGCGCATTGCTACACATAATAAGCAACTGTTTGTATGTACGAGTATAGTATGTATGTATGTAATGCATTTGGCTATGGCACAAACAAAACATATGTGATAATTATGAAGATGACAGCGGTGGGTGATGTGTTAAAATGCTCTGACGTGCACAACGCACAGCGGCCCCTCGCCCTTGTCTTGACTTCACCAATGCCACCACTCAATCCTGCCATATTTGAGCAACGCTAAAAACACACTAAAATGTTCTAGTCATAAAATCGAAAATTCCAAAAGCGGCCCAGCCGGTAAAGTGCACCAAAAGCCAAAGGCCGCCGACGCAGCTGTGTTGCACGGCGGAAGGCATGGAGGAGAGTAGCGAGCGCCCACAACTCAGCGTACAGCTTGCGCCATTTATCAGCCAGCGCAGCGAGCGCAACTCTCTAATTTTAGCAGCGGCAACACTACATTAGCGGATGCGGCACTTTAGCGGTCCAAAAACCAGCTACCAGCAGCAATGCGCCTAACTACACAAATGCATTTATTTGTTTGTGCGACTAATGGATGCGGAAAATTTTTCCCTGGTTGTTGTTGCATTAAAAATTAAAAATTGCATTCGTTGGCTTTTTATAATTATTTTTTTCTCTTTCAAATTTCAGATTTATTGTCTAGGTTGAGTGCATTCCGCGGCGGATAGCATCCATTTCTAGGGCAGCTGTGAGAAAAGCAAATAATACAACAACAACAACAACAACAATAAAATAATACAATAAGTAGAAATTTTGGTTTTTGAAAGTCAATATAAAAAAGCGCATTCAAAGTTTTCAAGAAAAAAGTGTTCGACATGAGTAAATAAACGCAAGCGCAAGGCTGCCGCCGCCGCCAAGTAGCCAGCGCTTTGGAGCGCGCATAGACGCGGTAATAAGGGAAAGGCGCTACGACCGCGCGCTGGAATTTCCCAGTGTCGGGTGTTAAAAGGTTCACATGTTAAATCTGGCACACGCCATGACAGCAGCAACAAAAATGAAAAACAATCAGACATTTTTAAATGCATTGACATCGCTAACCAGCAATTACGCGCACGAGGAAATGGAAATGGAATCGATCAGCTGTCGCACTACTACAGCGCGTCCTATTGCGTTGATGCCAGCGCGGGAGCTGTCGCCGCACACCAATGTATGTATGTATGTGCATGTGTGTGTGTTGCTTCTTGGTGCTCAATTCCTGTTTTAGTTTCGGCAGCGGCTAATTGCGTTTATTAGTCGCTTCAGATCGCTTTGTGGCAGATGATTTGTTAGAAACGTCAATCGACTCATGTCGCCTGTCAATCCACTACATTCATTTGTTAAATCAACGCAAAGCAACAGCAAACAAATGTTCACGATTTACAAAACAATGCAAGTTCATAACATGTGTAATTAAAAATGTAGATAAACCTTGAAAATACATATTACTCGTTACAAAATCTACATATCCTTGGAGTGTAGCGACGGCAGTGGAAATTTTCAAATAAAAGTTAGTTAAAAAATAATTGATCTAAATAGTTATAATCAAATGAATTAATCTTCTAAGTGGAGACAATATTAGTTGGCTCACTGGTTACTAGACCGGTAATATTAATTTGGCCTTCGCATGCGCCGGATTTTACTCTCCACCTAAGTCGAATGCCTGCTGTTTCGTGAGAAGGAGGAGACGTCGGTACACATTGTTGCCACTTTCCGCCATTAGCCAATATAAGGGCAGGTTACTTCATGTCCAGCTAAGGCTTTATTCGGAACTGCAAGTGCCGGTTAAGGTCATCTGTGAGTTGAATTATTGCTAAAGGTCGGTTTTTTTTAATCAGCCATTAAGTAATTGGTTCTAAGAGTGAAATACTTCCATCACAGTCGAACCAACTCACTCTCTATAATTACAATTATTTTCTGATTTTTCAAAAAATCAAACCAATTTTAAAAATTTCAAAGAGAAAACTTGTGCTAAAGCTTCAACAAGTTGACAAGGTGGGCGGGATGAAATAAGTTTATGACTTTCGGTACCCTAAAAGTTGTATCACAAGAATATTTCAGATTAATTCAATAAGGTAAATAATCAATTGACTTGGTCTTATTCAAATAATAAATTGTAAGCATCGAAAATATCAATGTTGTTTTATTGCGAAAAATTAAAAACAAGATAGAAGTGTCTAAAAAACTTTTAATTGCCAAGGTTAAAAATTAAGTTAATGATTAAGGAACGGATTTTGAAAAATTCTTCTTAACAGTAAATTAAGATATTGTTATTACATTATACAATTAAACGATAGAAACGCGAAACTCAAACTAATACCCAGCAGTTAAAAGAAAATGTACTCCACAAACTTTCTAGTCCAAGGGCTGTTACACTAATTCGATGTTGATTGCGTTGCAGCGACATCTGCTTTTCAAATGCGAGAGTTGCAAAGCTAGAAAAAAAAATGCAAAGAAGTATGCCACGCAAACGATGGTCTTGGTGACGTGTGGAAAGTGCTACCGAAAATTTGTTGGTTCGAAAAGTCGAACCCATGACCGCTTGAATGGTGCACGAAAGCTTATCACTATCGGTTACGGTGTTGGCAAAAACGATTACGAATTTCGAACTGGTTTATCGAAAGGTATGTAGCTGAATGGTTAGTGAACTAGTATGATGCTGATGCATTGACCAACAATAAATAATTCTCTGGACGATCTGGAGCTAAAGCATTAAGTAGCTGACGTGCTAAGCTAACCGATAGTCAGATGATTAAGAACTTGCCCGTTTGACTGCAATCGTTTACACATTCACACATTTTTCGATTTAAGGTATCCCTAACAAAGTAGTATCGCTTGATAAATTCATGAGCATTTATGTAAATATAAACAGATTCGGTATTTTCCCATCTCTGTTTTGGTTTTACGGTCTGTGGCATGTAAACGCTAGTCCTGCTTTCGGTGCTTCCAAAAAGACTACCGCCAAAATGTCGAAAGTGTCAACAGCCAAGTTGTCCAGCCAAGTCGGCAAATACCAGATTAAACAAATGCCAGCATCAAATTATTCATAAGAGTACCGAGCAAATAATGTTTGTATTTACATATATTGTTTTTCCAATTGTTTTGTTGCTTTACTTCTAAAGAAGCCGAAAATGCTGTGATGAGCAATCGAGTAAACATGGAATGGGCCACACGAACTATAAAGACATGAAGTGGGGAAGCAAAATTCAAAGTCTTTAAAAGTGTTTGCAGAAGAAAATTCCGAATAAAAAATCTAACCAATGAAAATGGAATAAATCGAAAACATTGAGGCATGTGCGCCGCTAAGCTCTCGCATTCAGGTAAAGGTGAGTGGCAGACAAAGGGAAGGAATTCAAGAGTAGTAAAAAGAAGTGACGCATTGTTGGAAGACAGCAAATTGACATAATGTGGCGTTTAACAAACGCCAAGAGCACACACAAATACACACACACACATACATCCATGCACACATGCCTGAAGATAGGCTTAACGCACCGCCAACCCAGAAGACAATTGATATCCATCAAATGCACCAAAGGTCATGTCTCAGAGGCGCACAGAGACTAAAACACCAAAAAGACACAGACCAGGAAACGGGAAGAGCGAAGGCGCAGGACAAAGGTGGATCATAAGCGCGTTACTTAAGCGGCGCGCGACAGAACTGAAGAAAGCACAGTTGCGGATTAAGCCATCCTCGAGCAAGAAACGGCTCAGATCGCCCTACCAACAATGACAAACAAACGAACGCAAAGGCAGCGATGGTAAAAAAGTGGAACAAATAACCAGCGACACATTGGAGGGCTAAGCATTTAAGGCGCTGAACACAGCGATGGGATAACGCAGATAAGACGCCGGTAAGACGCTGAATAATGTGAGACAAAGGCGATGCGCACAACGAGAGATTTTCTTCACACATATTCATATGAGTACTCATTCTAGTATCCATCCACGATGGCATAATGCAAGTCGGTCACTTTGCACATTCGCAGCCAATGTATTACTGCAAATGAGAGAATTAGCGTAATCGGATCGCAATAGCGATCTTTGAAGAATGACGCAAAATACAAAATGGAAAAAAGAACAACGAATGTGTTTTCTCAACGCCCAAAGATGCAACAAACATCGCCGCTAATATGGAGAGATAAACGAAGCGCATGATGTGGCACAATACAAATTAGGCGCTTCACTTGCGCCACAACAATGTCTGGACAGATGACGAAAACTCATACAAAAGATTGACATTGAAAGAATTTTTGGAAACTCTCACACCTTTGTTCACGCCTCCAGTCATGCCTTCGGTGCGGAATGTTCCATACAAAGTGGCTGCATTAATGACAGTTAATCCGCTTTTCCACGTTCAATGACTAAGCAAACGTTGGAGAGAGCAACGGCGGCTGCAATTTTGGAAGTAGTATTAGTATCTACTTGCGCGGTTAAAGGCGTTGGAAAGTGCTGGAATATATTTTTTCTATTGTAGTTTAAATTGCGTACAGGAAAAAAGTGTGTGAGCACAATACTAATATATATACAAATATCTATATACTAGGGTTTTTTTTTTATTTTTCAAAGCCGGTTTAAAGTAATGTATTTAAAAAATTTTATATACTTAGTCAAATGTCATAAAAGAACGGAAAAAAACTAAAAAATTGTAAAAAGCTTTACTGACAATAAATCTTCAGTAATTTAGTACGTAATTTTACGTTTTCATTTTTTGTGTTTGTCTTAATTTTTGTGACCTGCTTATCACCTGATCACAATAGAGAGACTTTGTTTCGAGAGTAAAGCACTTGAGACCAATTAATGCCAAATGGTCTTTAATTGTGACTTTTCTCTATTACAGCCTGATACTGCTTACTGAATTCGGACATTAAACGACATTTCGTTTTCAAAAGATTTTTTTAATAGAAATAATGAATTTAGTTGTATGTACCATATGTACATTGATGTAGATTTTTCTTACTAGGAACAAAAACCGGTTTACCCCGCTTTTTCTTGATTTAAAAATTTTGGAGCCGTTTTTTTTTCAAATTGCCTTTTTTCGAATAACTCGAAAACCGGTTTTACAAAAAGTCAAATAATTGAACAACCACTATATACGTACTTTTGTGGTTAGCAACTTAAGACACCTACAACGTCTTAAATATTCGCAATACATTTTGTGATAAATTCTTTTGGAAAATTTTTAATAAAACTTTAGTTCTTTTCAAATTTTAGAAAGTCGTCATCACAAACGCAAACAAAATGCTCACACAACTTGATATTTCTACTCACTTGGTTTTTCAAAAGTCTTATTCATTCTTATGTGTAGTTAAGGTGTCGTTGGCATAATAATTTGGAAAAAAAAGTACACTGAATTCACGAAAGAATGGAATTAGTGTTTTCCTTTCTAGAAATAATGTTGCCTCTTTTGTTTTTCTGAGTCCCTTGAAAGCGTAGTCTGTCCATTTCCCACTTTATTGGAATTTTAAATTGAAACAGTTTCTACAAATATAGCCTTTTTCAGGAAAACAGATAGTCCAATGTAAAAGTTACAATGTGAGAAGGCAACTTTTTTTTTAAAAAAGTAAACGCCATAAGTATTAGCAAAATCGAATCGAAGAGAGAACTTCGACGGCCGAAAGTTTGCTTTGAAAATTATAACACACACATACGACGAAGTTCGTCTGATAAAAAGCTGGTCGGTGAAGAAGCAGCGAGGTCACGAGGCAAACTAGACGGGAGTCTACACAAGGCGGCAAAGTATAACTATTGCCTTAGCTCTATGCTCGGAACAACAAAAAAAGAAAGATTCCCAGCTTCAGCCTACGTTCTTTAAAAGTTAACCCTCACTCTCTCTTTCCTTCAGTGGTAAATATTCGGGTGACATACTCACTTCGAAATTTAATCGGAGAATGAATATTATACACTCTTTTAAAAGTCTGGTCATGTCCAAAGGGAGCCTTTAACAACACCGATCTCTTGCCACCGATGGGTATTTTTATTAGGCGAAGGGGTGAACAATGTCGAAAGGAATTGTCCCTGGACGTAAAATTAATATATATCAGTCCCATGTTTCTATTCAAAAACACCTTTACAGAATATTTTCTTCCAAAACAAAATCGGATAACGCTGCTTTTAGTGAACGATTCGAAGTCACCATTTTTACGGACGGTTCAAAAATATGTACAACGTTGCGGTATGTGGGCAGGTCTTTCGAACGGCATCCTAATGGAAAAATATATTCGACCAGCGAATGCGGCCAATGTTTTCCAGACAGGAAGTTTTGGCTCTCCAAAAATCGTTTGAAAATATTCTATTATGTGGCAGTACGAGCTAAAACAATATTTTCGGTCAGCCTGGCGGCTAGAAAGCTCTGAACCCTGTATATATCCTCCTAAATTTCGTAAAATTTCAATTCTGTAGGGTCTGCCAGAATTGCTGTTTTAACAGCACTTAATTAACTCGCCAAGTTAATAAAAAATAACTTGTCATTCAAAATAAGTGATAGATGTGCAAGAAAAGTATGGAATAGAAGAGCAATTAAACCAAAAAGATGGTTGGTTGGCTAATTTTACGCTTAGCACTAAATATTAAAAATGCTATGATTTTTTGTACATTTCAGGGCCTGCATTTGAATATATTCAAAAAATCAACCCTTTCACTGTCGTACGTAAGTAATAATTTTTCCACATCCGCGACAAGTAAATAAATATGTATGAACATATACTGGCAAACATATGAATAGAGTCAATAAAAAGAGACCGGCCCAATCAATGGCGTTGTCATTAAACTCCCAAGTCAGCAATTTTCAGCGCCTCGAAATTAATGAATATTATTTACAATATCCTTTTCCTATGTGATTCAACTCGCTTCGTCTATTGACTTTGGAAAAAAAAAACAAGCTTCTCACGCTCAAATGTGTTAATGATAATAAATGGCAAGTGTTGCGTTCCAACAAAAGAAACAAACGAAAGCGCCGCCACCTTCCACGCTCTGCGCTCGCACATTCAAAGGAAAAGTACTGACTTTGCAAGAAATCGAGTTATCACAGCGAACGAGTTGGCGGCACAAGTGCACCGCATGTGGCAACGGAACGCGGCACACTCCACCTTTTAACGTTGAGGCGTAAACAATCAACTCGCTAAGTTTTTTCTCCACAGCTTGTTTTTTTCCAATGACAATGTAGATATTCAATTATTATTATGTAGTTGGAGGGAAAGCGAAATGACGGAAACATTAGCCGCAAAATGGCCTAAACGAACACGCCCGCGTGAGCGTTCACGGCGTGTGGCGGAGCGCGAAGAAGGACGCATAAAAAATTAGTTTACTGAAAGCGAGAGAAGTCGAGGAGCGGCACCGGAAAAAAAGCGTAAAAAATTACTTCCCAGCCGCGGGCGGCCCGAAAGTGTTGAGTTAGTGGTTTTCCGCCGCTAAAGACATATGCAGGCCGCGCATATGAAAGTTTGTGTAGGAAAGTATGTTTGTGATCGGTAGGAGTTCACTTTTTAGCCCAGCACTTATAAAAAGTAGACGCCTGACTGCCGACACGTGCGACCGCCCAAATGTCCGCGCCGAGTGTGGCAATAATGAAAACACAAAATATTTCCAAAACATAATCGAAGTCACACAAGCAAAACATAAACACTGGCAAAAAGTCAACTAACCCTCTTAGAGTGCGACAATAGGTAATCATTGCTAGGCAGAGTTGATGAGCGCGCCAAGGACGAGACGCGGTCGGACGACACGTGACCAAGGGCCAATATGTAGCAACGACACGTGACGCAAAACAATTGCAACAATTTGAGAAAGGATATGCGAGGACATGCAACGAAATACGCATACACTGAAATGCGTGCGGCAGCAAACACTTCAACAGCTGCCCGAGCGTAAAAGGACGCGGCGGATGCGCGCATAAGCAATCAATAGCGCAGCGTTGCATGTACATATGTCGTGACTGACGCTCTCTGTCAGTCAACTACTAGGGCCTCCGATCAACTCCCCCGAGAAATGCTATGAATACAAACTTTAATTTTCCCCTCACTCTGGTTGGCAGCCGAGCGTTAGCAACCGCCGCCGCATCGACATGAACGTGTTGTGCCAACTAATAAATGAAGCGTTTGCAAAAAGGATACAGCGCGCTTTCGCAGCACAAATTGTTAGGATAAACAACAATTGAGACGACACGTGCGCGCGCAGTTATGTGACGGCGTTTGCAGTAGCAGTAGCGGTGACGGTGCTAACATTAAGAACAAGTGCAATGCGGCACGACTGTGAATTGGCGCTTAACTCCGTTAAAGATTTCGAAGTTCCCATCCACTGCAACAGCTCTGCAGCTATTCCCTTTCAGCTTTCCAGCCACAGTCTGTCATGTGGCGTCCGCACTTCGCACAGTCCCACACTGGAACGGAAGTGAATAATCGCATTTCCGCTCTTCAAAGATTGATGTACATTCAAATGCGTTTATGTGTGTGGCAGCCGCGCGCGTTCATTTAGCGTTTGTGGGTGTTGCCGCGCGTGCAGCACATTTGCAAAGTCCTTTTCGGTCTGAGATGTAGTAAAGCGCTTTGCAAAAAAAGTTTCTGTGTGACTTTGGCCTCAAGCGCAGGATAAACACAAATTACTGCTCGCGAATAAAGCGCTGCCAACGCCATTATTTTCTTCCTCAAGGACAACACGTGCACTCACTACGCATTTAATTGTTCTACAATCGCTTTGATCGCATTGTACAATCAAAAAATCATTAGAAATCGTTTGACAATTTCGGTTTATCGGATTAATTTGAATTTGTTCGTCAATTAAGTGCACATACGATTGAGATTAAATCTAAATCAGCATTAATGCTTAATATAAATCACGCAGTAAAAATAACAATGCGAAAATGGCTGCGAAGCGGATAGTGAAATAGCAACAACTGGAAACGGAAGTGGAATTCAATTTGATAACCTCCATATAAACAAAAAAAAAAGACAGTTACATTTTTGCAATCTTAAAATTGTTTGGCTTTACATCAGACTTATTTAAGCCGGCCCACAGTGGTCTGAAAGTTGAATCTAGCTGGCCAAAAGTCGGCTTCTCGATTTTGAATCATCTGGGACATCATTTTAGGGGTTTTCCGGGGTCGTTGATTACGAATCCGGTATCAAAATTTCAAAATTCAAAATGGCGGATCCAAAATGGCTGACAATTTACTAACATTGTTCTTAATATTATTCAAAGGGTTTTTGGGGTCGCTGATTTCAAATCCAATAAGAAAATTGCAAAATCCAATATGGCGTATTCAAAATGGCGACAATTTTGATAAAATTTTTGGTGATGATTGTTCATAATATTTTTCAATGGGTTTTTGGGGTCGCTGATTACGAATTCAATATCGAAATTTCACAATTCTAAATGACTGATCTAAAATGGCGACATATTTTCACGAAATTTTTAAATACCTGTGTTAATAATAACATTTTATGGGCCCTTGAAGTCGCTTATTACATACAAAATACTCAAATTTAAAAATTCGAAAGTTCAACTCAATATGGCATGGCAGAGAAGTTCAAAAACTATTTTGATGTAAATTTTGGTTAATATTCAAACCTCAGGTCGTTATAGATATGGGATATAATTCAGGAACAATATATCTTAAATAAAATAGTAATAATGATAGGAATTAATTGTGAGCGAACATTTTATTCCATTTGTACAGTTATATACAATTAAAAAATCATTAAAAGAATCATGAGTTATTTTTAAATTAGATTCAATTATTTTGTTTTTCACAGAACGAAGAGCGCATTGTTTGGATGATTCCGAGCAAACTGAGATTTGAATAGAGGCAGCTTTCAGAAAACCATACAAATCACGATTTTTTAATATCAATTCCGTTGTAGTGTGCGCCATAGTACTACATAATGTTGCGAATGAATTTACAAACATACAAAAGTTACAAAAAATACTTACCTCTTCACCTGTCGTCGTTAAATTAATCTTTCGAATGCACAGCACCAACTTTTATATAATATAACACGCAAATAAGTCGAAAAGTGGCAAAAAGTGGCAAAAACCCAAAATATTTTATGAAAATATACATCTTAATAAACACTTTTTTTAAAATAGTAGGTAGAAACAAGACGAAACTTTTTAGTTACGTAATTTTGAAATTCAGAATGTAAAAGTAGAGAATACACTAATCTTTGTTGGCGATTCTCCAATGTACAAATTGAAGATAGAATAATCTGCTGTAAACTTTCGTAAAGTGTGCAAAATGAACTACCAAATTCATATAAAAATTATTAAAATATGACGATTCGTCAGATAACATAGTTGCATTCAATTGCAGATACAATTTTGACGGCTAAATCAGCTGTACCTAAGTCTCCGCAGGTTAGAACATTAATAAAGTTGTGCAAAAATTTTTTTTTTGTAAATCCATGAAAAAACAGTCTAGCTGCACATACTACTACATGAAAAACATAAAAAAAAATTTTTTTAATGACTTGAGTTTTTCGACTTTTGACCAGCTACATTCGATTTTCAGACCAGTGTGCGGTCGATCGAAAATCCTGTACCATCAATTTTTTTTTTACAGAAATGATATAAATTTAGAATGATGTCAAAGATGAGGAAATTTGATAGTGAAAGGATAAATGAAATGGACACTGTAAAAACGCTGCCGTTTTAAAAAGAGATATATAATTATCAGCCGTGCTCCCAGTTTCACATTCACAAATTTCCCTGTGGTTTCGGTTTGAAATCACATGTTTGGTGCTCCCAATTTCACATTCACATGCTTTTTTGTGATTTGAATCCGAATGCTTGGTTGTATGTGAAATGAAAAGTAAATGACAAAAAGTGTGTGAATGTTTAATTATTTTCGATTGGAATAATTTTTTAAATATTCTTTGATGTTTGTAGAAGCCATTTAAGACGTTTCTGCATTAGTTATTCATTGAAATATAAAATACGCATATAAGAGTTTTGCTGATGACTCCTCAAAAAAGCATACATACATACATCAAAAAGGGAAATTTCAACAACAGCTGTTTGTGAATTGTCACAACGATAACCGATATGTGTGACAAGTATGATCCAATATGCGAATAAATTTGTGAAATTGGGAGCACACTAATTCACTTTCACAGGAAATTTTTAAAATCACATTATGGAATTGAAATGTGAAATTGGGAGCAGGGCTGTATATGTTCTTTAGGTCTTGAACTTCTATTCAAGGGGATAGGAGCTTATGGACAAGCATTTCTATTGTATGCCAGCGGATCCATGCATAACAAGTGAGTAACGATCTCCGTTCACAATTCCTTATGCACAGCAAGAGTAGTACGTTGCTCGCCTTTCTATATAGTTGGATCAACTATCCACCGCTTTTAAGCCCACAGCATTCATGATTGAAGGATGCAGCACCGAAACGTTAACAACTTCGCCTAAAGCTTGGCGAACCATTGCACTATGCTGATGAAATTTATGAATCTGGTGTCAAGCGTGGGAGCTCGTTGGACCAGATTTTCCTTTAAGAATTTTGCTTTAAACATTTCAGAACTTGCGAAAGCCGAATTCTCCAAAAATTCTTCAACTTTCAACAACATGTAATTGAGAGAAGTTCCGTTAGATAAGCGAAGTTGCAGCTCTCACGAGCTAGCCGAGCCAAGTAAAATATAGATTAGATTGTTAATGCGTAGGTAAACAGGTTCTCATTGGTCCATTGTCTTCTCACAATAGGCCGTTATTACAACATAACGTTATTATAATCTACCGCCAGTTCACGAAAGCATAGGTAACAAAAGGAGAAGACTTTGATTCTGATACCAAATTATTTTTAATAACAATTTTAGTTGTGAGGATTTTGAAATTGTCAATTACAAAAGCGTATGAAGCGTCTTCCTTAATTCTTTACTATTCTTTCTGGCTTTGCCCTCACCTAACTCTTCCTTACATACATATCTACATGTAAATACCATAAAAAGGCAATCATGTAAATAAGTTCACCAAATACCTAACGGCAAAAAGAATTTCAAATAAAATATCTTAAAAGAACTCGAATGTTTTCACAAAAACTGAAAGAGTTCAAAGTGACAGACCAACAAAAAAGGAAGCCCTTCGAAGTTCATTTCTAAGGAAGGAAGCTTGGTCGTGTGCACGATTGTGCGTCTGCGTATACCAAGGAGCCATAAATTGTCTGTGGTAACAAAATTACAGCTTGTAATCGCATATGAATAAATTATTGGCACACACACACAAAAAGCAAGGCGAGGCAAACGAAAAAGGAAAAGTACGAGAACATTAAACAAAACGGCAGAGTGATGTATGTATGTAAGCATGAATTTACATGCGAGTGACAATTCGCCAACGAGCGAATCTCAGCCAAAAAAGCAAAGGCATCGAAACGAAAACAGGCCGAATGATACATTCACAATTGAAAATTTACATACAAACAAACTATGTATGTATGTATGTACACAATTTGTATTAGCAACTACTGAGTAGCCGCCACCATGAACAGCACTCAGCCACACTTTTGGCCAAAGGGCGTGCATTTACGAGTAGAGTGCTGGACAAAATGATAAGGCCACGTACGAAAGTATGAACAAATTTTGACAATTTTTTTTTTAAATTCGATTTCCATTTGAATTCAAGTACATACAATACATTTTATTTACTAACAGAAATCATATAAGCTCCAGTTTTTAAACTTTGTGCAAAACTTAAACAAATTGCGTAAAAATTTCTATCTTTTTTTTTTTTTTTGAGTAAGTAATTTTATAACCGATTCTCTTTATATATAAAAAAGTTAAAGTTAAAAAAAATTACTGATTGGGTAGCGCAGCTTTTTACAATCAAACAAATTATCGAGAAAAAAATTTTAATTTTCTTATAAAATAATATAATTTTTAAGTTTTATTGAATTTTATGCAAATCAAGAATTTTGGGGTTTTTCCGAGCTAACACTGTGAAATTAAGGATCGAACAGTACTTCCAGTTTTACCAAGTTAACAATTCCAAACATTCTGCGAGCAACACAAAGCTTTGGTTGCTATAGAATTGCCCTAAGGTTATAAAACCACCTGCTCAAAGTTTGGAACTTAATCCAATTAAGCACCTGGGAAAATTGGAGAAAAGACTTAGAAAGTGGCATTTTACCAACGAAACACAAATAAAAGCGATCCTTAACGAAGAATGATTAAAACTGATGGAGAAGTAACGGGAAATCTGGTAAAATCCTTGCCACGACGTTTGCGTGATGTCAGTCGGCGTAGAGGAAAAGGCTCAAGATATTAGAATTTTCAATATCCCTTGTTTTAAGTTTCTTTTAATGGCGAATACTTTTTTGTTTCGTATATTGCATTTGAATATACAACTTTTGTTTATTTTGCCTTTGCTTTTGTGATTACATCAATTAAAGTATGAAAACTAAATTTGTGTTTATTTTAAATTATAGCAGAAAGTTTGTTTTTATTTGCTTTTGTAGATTTTTTAATGGAATTCTCTTAAGGACCCTTATTTGTCGAATACTTTTTAAGACCGCTGTATTAAAGAAATATATCTAAATAGTAAGGGAATGGCAACCTTATTATCTTGTCGCACACTATATTTGTACCCATGAACGTACATATGTATGTACATATATGCCCATGTATGTATGTATGTATGTATATACATACATATGGGATGTTCCTGACGATTTTTCAAGTAGTACATACTACAAAAACCAGAAAACCAGACCAGCGTATAACCAAAAGCGTTATTCGCTTACATTTCGCCCGTAAGAGGGGGAAAAGCTATAAGCATTAAGAGTGTATGTATGTGCGTATGTACGTTTGCTTTTGACTTTGAACTCTTGATACGCGGGTTGGTCACGGCCTCTTCTATATACCATTCACATACCATCATACAAGTACAAGGGTATGTATGTGTGGGTGTGTGTGTGTGTTCAGGTTCTGTGTTTATGCCCAAGGCGCATAGTTTTGCTTTGTTGGTGCCATATGGTGGCTATTTTGGTGATTACGCAGATGATATAGAGACTCACTTTTGGATGGAGTTGTTTTACAAAGAAAGAAAAGCATGAAATGTGCTTACATTCACATATATGTATACATACATACACACATACATACATATATCAGAACTTTTAGGAACACACATTGCACTTCATTGTCATTTGTTGCCTTCGCAAAATATTACTGTTCTAAGCATTTGGTCCGCCTAGCCATTGAATCCATAAATTTCGTGCACAGACACTATACCCCAGTCTTTCTTTTTTACCTTTCGTATTTAGCTGCTATCGGTCTAAGTAATGTGACTTTAAGTTCGTACGTAAAGCAAGTAATACTACAAAACAAATTCATATGAATGTAAAAATGTAGTTGCAAAAATAGAATGTACATTTTGCAATAATTCAAAAAAAAAATAACAGTTGACACCAGAACGTTACATGTAATATTCTTACATTCGTATGTATGTATGTATGTGTGTTTGTTTATGATTTTTCACACAGTACCAGTTGGCTTCAGCAAAATAGCCAATTAAATTGCCGAATGAAGATGTAAAAAGCTATACCCTCTAGGATTTACAAATTTAGTTCGTACTCGTTGTAAGAAATTTAATTGTGTTTTTTTTTTCATGGAACTAACAACCTTTTTCTCCATGCGTTTTAATAAATTGTTCAACAAATTTCACCTGATGCTAACAAGTAGAAAGCAAACTACATATTTTAGGTTAGGTAAGGTTAAGTAGACGACCAATTGCGATACCGTATCAATTCATCCGCTTACTCCCAAAAACCATTTTGTTCTCCGTATGTAACTCGCTCAAACTCGAATTCCATCGATCCGAGGTCTTTGAGTTTGCTAAAGAAATACCTATCGAGCGTCTTGGTCCTTCGTCTAGAACTACGGTTGTCAGCTAATGTCGAATCCAGTGTTTTTTTCTCAAATTAAAAAGAGATTTTATTCGCTCTGTTTGTTAAGGGAGATCAAGATTATCACTGACATCGGCTTGTTTTTGGAATGACTACCGGTTATGTGTTCGAAAAGTCGCATCCAATTAATTGATTTATTCAGTCATTTAATAGTCACCTGGCTGTCAATGAAAATGTAAAAGGATGCGAAATAGAAGGCCTAAGGTCTATATTGTCACCTTTGCAAGGATGTGGCCATTTCTTTATGAATGTTTATCGAATGGCAGTGTTGCATGCCACCTTCTGAGCATTTAAGTATACCTGCAGAAGATAAATGCGCCAACCAAGTGCCTTTGTAAGTGTTGTCTTCAAAGCCTACCACGTACTAATTTATCCACTTATTAAATTTGTTTTTCGGTAAGAAGACTCCACCAAACAAATACAACGCAATGTGTGCCCTAAAGTGTGAATCAACTTGGCTATCCATACACAATTTTTTTAGCGAATCACCTCATTTGTAGTTGATTCAATCTGAATCATCATGCGAATCACGAAAATAACGACGCCGCCTCTAATTTTAATCGGAATTTTTTTTTGAAAATAGCTGCTATAACACATACATACAGCTTTTAAAACAAACCAAAATTAAACGAACAAGAAACAATTAAATGTTTAAAGGGATTCAAACGTTGAGTTTGTGCAGAAAATAATCGTGTGGAAGAGGTGGTTGGCAAACGAATCACGGATGTGTCGTGTAAACGGAATGATTCGTCATTCGTAATTGAAAAAGCGAAACACGTGATTCATTTGCCGTGGAAAGACCGTTTTACTTCGGCTGTGTCGATGCATGTTAACTGATATTCCTTGACGGCATTTAAAGCAGTACGATCGATATATAATATTTTTATAACTGCTTTAGTTAAATGCATTTTTTTTATAAAAAAATATAATATGATATTGCACTATAATTGCGATATCAGCTTCGATGAAGAGTTTTAACAAATACGCGCTTAAAAAATGCAAAAAAAAATATTTTTCACAAAAACTTTGAAATCAGCCAAATTTAAAATAAAATCTTCTTACACTTTGGGTATCCATTTTCTGAATATTTAAAAGCCGTTATCAAGTAAAAACACTATGATGCCGAATACTACGAAATATATTGAAAATTGTCCCAAAATGATAAATGAGTAGAAGTCTGGATTTAAGAACTCCATTAATTAATATCTATTCTGTAATTGACAGAATAACTTCATTGATCATTTTAACAATGAAACGCAGCATTTTCTGACTAATCTGTCACCAGAAACATACAATTCGTATTACAATCTGAATTCAACACAACGGTAGCCAATATTTTCGTTTTCACGCAAAGCAGATTAGTGACGACGAATGGCAATCCAATACAAATATTATCGAAAATAATAACATTCCTCGTTACGCTTTCGAACAGGTAAACGGTCTCTTCTCTTCGTTGATCGAGTTTCATGGCTGATGTACTGACTGACGTGGCGCAACCGCTACTTAAATGCTCTTAAGTCCATCTTAAGTTGTGTCACGCCAAGAATTTGCGCGCAGCCAACAATCTGATCGCGCCTCAAGCGTACACAGCAGGAGCGGCAGTCGTTACCTCGATTCGATCATCCCTTTTGAGCGATTATTACGCACGACGACGCTCCATGTGAAATCCTGAGACTTTCAGTCCTTTTACCTGCTGCCAAACGGCTGTGCACCTTTACACGCAGCCAGTTATCAGTTTTACCCATTCGTACGCCTCGTTGGTTACTTGGAATGCAATTCCAGAAGCCCGAAATCAATTGCGTATTTATTGACCACAATCAATGTAAGACGACGCGCCACGGTGTTTGGCGTGTTGACGTCCATTGGCGCGTCAATAGACGTATTGCGTCGCCTTCTCGATTTGACTGTTGGCTCCGAGTTGAACGTTTAATGAGCTCAGTGGCGGCAATGACAATGACTGAAACGCGATCACCTACGGATTGACGGTGTCATACTTACATATAAGCCAAATATTTGGCAAATCCCTGCCACGGCGGTTGAGTTTGTCTTTTGCGGTCGTTCCAGTTGATCGCACTTGCCTGGCAATGTTTGTTTGTTTGTTTGTTTTGACAATGAGCTCATATTTTTCTTATTTATGAATGCAAATGCAGACTATAAAACATCCAAACATGCAAATATGTATGTATGTATGCAAATATAAGAGTAGTCCGATTGCCCGTTTGCATTGTGGTGTTAGCCTTTGTCCGTTGTCGAACAAACGGATTATTTGCTTTTCTGACTCAAATCAGCGAAACGAGTTGGTGGCGAAAATGAATGACTTCTGCATGAGATAAGTTCATCATTCAATCACTTAGATGTTCTTTCTATCTCTTGCGGAGTTTTTAAAAATTGTACTTTTTTGTTGGGAAGGCAGAAAAAACTCGATTCATTGAACAAAATCAATATTCCTCTTATAAAACCTCGCCGATCAAGTAGAAGATTAAATACATAAGTTTTCATAAGATAAAGTGGTGGTACCCGGAAAGACTCCCTTTGTGATCTATCAATATATTGCCTACTTTGAACGATAAGTTACAAAACAGAAAGTTAAATGTAGTTATTATAGATTTAGCCGATGTTCACTCTCAGAGCTATTTGTGCAATGTGAATAAGCTGAGAAGGAAATGGAAAATTTTCTACAACTCAACATTCACCAAACAGACGGGGAAAATGTGGTCAAAGGTAATAACAAGCTTGAGTGCGTGAATTTCTATCGGATACTGTCGACTTAAACTCCGTAAAACGCTTTTTTGACTGCCTAGAGTCTACATAGGCGGAGCGGTGTTGTATTAGAGATAGTTTATCATAAAGGCTTCTTTAAAATACGCTGTTGAGCTACATACATTTTATTTTGAATCGAATTTTTCACACTCAGTGTAAGGACAAAAATGTTTAATTGACGGAGAGCTCATGAAAAAAAAGTCGTCTTCTCTTTTTTTCATTTTTGCAAGTCCAAAATTTTCATTGTAATGTAGATCTGACAGAACATATATGTACCTCCTTTAACTTCTCCATCCAATTTCGGTGTATTTTCGACGAACTTTACTATACCTTTGCTCCCTTATAAATGTCCTGATGGGATGTGGGTGGGAAATGATATTTTTGATGCTAGTACAAGCAAACATTGCACACAGTATGAATTTAAAGTATAATATAGGAAATAAAGTGAAGTTTTTGGTTTGATACCACACATTCTTAATTACAAATTCAAGTAATATAATTCACTTCCAAACTAAATACAAGGAAAGGCTTCCTTAGCTTCCTGAGCGTACATTGATTCCCTGACGATCGTATAGCTTATCGTGTCATCATATACCATAATTGCCATCTCAAAGACACGAACGCCCATAAATCGTCCGCATAAACTTTATCTCGAATATCCCAAGAGCTGTCTCATCCGATGTTGCCATCGACAAAATCCCGTCGTCATGTCCTGCGGTCGCTCTCGAACAAACCATTGAGGTCACTGAGACTCGGTTTAAGGCCGCTTTATATGCAGGTTCTTGTATCCATTTCTAAAAAAATACGTGAAAATTTGATTGTGCGTAATACTTGGGACGTGCCACGTAGAAAAACCATACTGAAAAAGATGAACAGGTGTGACTCAACTGGTATTAGATAAAACTGGTTCTATGACTTCATGACTCCTTCTGCTAATGATACTTGTGGCCATGCCGCTTTTTAAGCGTCTCAGAGGACGACAACCTTTACTTCAATATAAATCAACTCTTACACAAACAAAGTCACAGAACCAGCATCATTAAGTGGGTAATTTCAGTTGCGATTCATGCCAACTGCAAGGGTTTCAGCACGCGCGCTACCTCGCCCGGATATGGTCAGCTGCTTGGCTGCATTTAAAATTATTAACATCTCAACTCAAATTGCACTCGAAATCGCCAATTCCATTACACAAATTTCAAGTGGTTCGCTTATGAAAACACGCTCATATTTTCATAGAGTTGATATTTTTGGCATGAATGCACACAAAGGTTACTTTGTTTCCAGCTGTCCCCTATCCAACTGTATCGGCGCTTGCGACGACAAAAGGACTTTGTGGCTGCAAACTATGTACTCCTTTGTATCGGCGAACAGATTTATCGTCGTTTCGAATTGTAATTCGAACAGCTAAAAGCATATTTTTATGTTTATCACAATTTCCACACTTTTGATTTTGAAAAGGAAAAAAAAATAAAAAAATTGTGAAAAAAGGATACATTTGATGTGTTATGATGCTCGCGACAGCAGACGAAGCTGTGCGCTAAGGGTTATCCTTTGGCAGGGCGCAAGCTGAGCGGCTGGCAGCTAAAACGGCACACAAAGTGCACTCGAAACAACAAAACACAACAATAAAGTGAAGTGCGCACTTCGACAGTGGCAAAATGAATACGAAAGTGTTCGTACGGCCTGCGAGGCAATGGCTCAAAACTGACGTTGGATATGCGTGTGTGTGTGTGTGTGTTAGTGTAACATATATATAAATGCGTGTATCGATTTTAACAAATATTTAATGGATTTCAAGTGGCCGATCGCTGCTTGAATCTCAGCGGCCCGCGAGATTGTGGTGCTACTTACTTATTATATACAAAAACACACACACACACACCACACATATCTTCACCGCTCGCATTTGAGGTGCCACTAAAAGGGGTACGTACGGAAATTCATGTATCCTAGTATCTTTGTTGCACTGTACATAAATATATACGAAAGTAGACATTCAAATGAAATATTCCAAACGATTTTCGGCAGCTGTTGCTGTTGCTGTTGCTATTACTAATGCCACCGTCGCTGATGTTGCCGTGACAAACTGCCAACAGTAGCTGACTGCTGCCAATTATTTCATAGCCGACATGCTGCGCAGATGAGGAGCGTGTTGACAGATCGAAAGAAAGCGGCCTGTCGCGTGTCGCTGAAAATGAGCCTGGAGTGTGGCCACGTTTTGGTTATAATTAACTCGAGTAGGCTTTGTGGTGTGCGTGCATGTATGTATGTATGTATGTACATATGTATGTTAATGGCTACTCCATTTAATGTGATACTCAATAATCGTATTTCTAGTTCAATAGTATCGCATTTAGAGAGTTATTGTATGTTCAGTTAATGAGCTAGTTTTGACAGGAATCCCTTTTTGTTTGACCACAAATTGGCATTTTTGGGGATTAAAGATGCGATACACCATATTAGTAAGTGCAACAAATAAGACACATTTGTATGTATTTTAAATATATGCACTTCAACGCAGATGATTACCTAGGGTTTCGAAAATTTCCGTTTTAATATAAACTGCTTCAGATCGAGTTGACATTTATCAGCTTCGCTATTTATTTGCAGGAAAATGATTTCACTTATGAAGCTATCCTAATAAGATATTTTGTATATCTTTAATGGAAATGGTATATTAACTTTGGTCCGATTTTTGTAAGTACCAGAACGATAAGAATTAGACCCATCAAAAAGTATACCGATATGAGCAGGGTGATGAGTTGAGTCGATTTAGCCATGTCCGTCGTCTGTCTGTCTGTCTGTCTGCCTGTCCGTCTGTTTGAACGCAAACTAGTCCCTCAGTTTTTGAGCTATTTGAATGAAACTTAGCAGTCAGGAGCCTTTTTATAATTTATTAGGCATTTGTCGGAATTGAGTATATAGGAGCCGATTGTTCAGATATCATATTTTGCTCCAAAACTCCTCCATTTAACTGAACTGTTTGTTCAAATATTTTATTTAGCAGGATAACACATCGATTTAAGCAGCTAAAGTCTTAAAATTTTGTACAACGAATAGATCATAAAGATCGGATAAGTATAACATATAGCTGTCTTACAACCGATAGCTTAGATATCGCATTTTTGGCCAAAACTCCTTCATTAAATCAGCTAGACACTTGAAATTTTGTACAAATATTATTTATTATTGGAACTATTATAGCAGTCAAAATCATTAATATTGAAATAATATTAGATTTGGCTTTTATTACTTGTTTTATACATTTTTTCTTTTTTTTCCCTTTCCCCATAATCATCTCTGTATAGTGGCAATTGAGAAATTAGGAAAAAAGCCAATCTAAGAAATAATCAGAATGCCCATCAATCCCCTCGATAGATTTTTTAAAATCATACTACTAGAGATCTGTGCAGTCTTCCCAGCAAGTTAGAGCACACTGATGACTGCACTTAAACCTACGAGTAGTTAACAACACCATCGCCCTCAGCCATGCTACAAAGACTATAAGGTAAAACCGTTCGCTCAATTCGTCGGCCACTTTATAAAATTGGAATTTTGAGAGCAACGTAAATAGCAAGTTAAAGTAAATCGAGAAATGAGCAAATGAAATTGAGCACCTGAAAATTTGAAACATTTTTTAAAATACTTCAAAAATATTTTCCACGGTTTAACTTTAAAAAATTTGTATCAACGATTTCTATTGAGAGTCAGCTAACTGCATCATTAACATGAACTCTCGCATTTTGAATATTTTACTGCGCGAATTGAACTGAATTGTTATCACTTGTGTTGTGTACTTAGACGTTTGCGCTATTTGCGCAGTTAACTGAACAAACATCTAAAAACTTTGATTTTTACTCAAGCTGAAAACAAAATTGCATAATCGATAAAATTAAATTTAACACGTTTCTGAAATATAAATTTTTCTTATTTTTCTATCGCCCTAATAAATGTTTTAATAATTGACAATTTTATTAAGCTCGAAGCCAGTTTGTTGAAGATTTTATTTGGAAAAAACAACAACGGTGTTTATGTAAATGGTAGAAAATATAGTACTATTTCAAAAATCACCACATTTCCTCATCAGACTTCTTTTTATAAAATTAATTATATTTATTCTTCATAACCATTTCTCCTAGGCTTTGAACCCGGGAGCTCGGAGTTGCAGAGCCAATACGCTACTTGCTGTGCTACACTAGCCGAGTTTGCTGTTGTGTTTATTTCATCTTCCTTAAACAAACCAACACAAGCAAGAGCAACTGATCTGCCGCTATTTAAACTTGTTTGCGTGGTTGTTGTTTGTGTTTTTTGCAAAACTGCATTCTAAAAATAAAGTAAATAATTATAAAGGTGGTTTCCATATTCCAGGTTTTTCAATCTCCATCAAAAGCTTTTAAAAAAATTTTCATGCGAGCTTTGTTGCTGGAAACTTAAGAAATATACATTAGCGCATAAATAAATAGCCCTTTCGAGAACCGAACGGGTGAATAACCGAATTATAAAGCCAAGACTCAAGTTTAATAAAAAAAAAATCTAAAAAAATTCACAAAAATTCCCAACGCTTTCAAAGTTGTAGAATTTGTTTAGTGTGTTTAAGATATTTTCAAGAAGCATGTTAGATAATTCTTTCGTGACATGTGTCATGGAAAAAGTGTGATTGAGCCTTGTAATACAACGAATAAAGACGATGCTCTCTCCCACCTCCTTCTCCGCCTTCGGGCCAACAACTTAAGGTGGATAAAAACATAAGACACCCCTAAAAAATGGCAAAAAAAAAAACCAAGAGCCGAGCAACCTGTCAAATAAACCAAAGCACTGAACTCTTAGCGAGTGATTAAGGACATAAGGAGCGCATGAAATGCATTTGCACAGGATCAAAGCACACACATTTGAACACACAGACGCACACATACATCAACATAGATAACACAGAGGAAAGCATCGAAAATACGAGCGTAACGAAATTAGACAAATGAAAGGAGGCAGCTTTGAATATTGCGCGTTAAATTCAATTTTTGGGTAACAAACTCAATTACACTGGGCTGTGCTGGGATGTGCAACCCTCGCTGCCAAGCCGAACATATTTACAGTTGTCAAATGGGCAGAGAAGACGCGACATCAGAAGAACGACTCTATCGAGGGGTTCCACAAATAGTTCCCCGATGGATGGTTGAATGGTGAGTGAGTACAGTTAGAAAAAAAAATAAGCAACATGAGCCTTATTAGTTGATTACAGGACGCATTATCGTGATTATCGAGTGCGCGACAGGATAAAAATCTTGCAACAGATATGTATTTGTATGCCTGTGAGCTAAACTATGATGCATCGATGCAGAATTGCGGCCACCCATAAATCCCCGCTACCAAAGCAGGAGGAGAGCAGTAGAAGAGCAGGAGGCGGCATGAAAATTGAATAAAAACTGCCAACGCGTCGCTACCGTTGGGGTGGAGTAGCAGCGCCGAGTGGCGTCGAGGTCAACAAGACCCTGCCATAAAGGGCAAAGCACAACAGCGTAAATGTGCCAGAGCGGGGAATTTAAACAGGGGATGAAAGGGGTGTGTCGGTGGCGCACAAACATAAATAAATGCATAAATACATTTACAACAATAAATTGCTTGCGAAATGCTTTTGTAGCTAAATTCAACTGCTAATAGTTTGATTAATGGGCAGATTTCTAAGCGCACACTGCGCGCGAAATGAGCAACAACGGTAATGAAATAACAACAAATGGCAACAAAAACAAATACCAACTTGCCACTCCAGTAGTCAGTCCAACAAGTAGACCTTCGACGGCACAGCAAGGGTGCCTTGCCATGGAGCGAAAGGGCGGTGACGTAGAGGGGGCCGAGAGACGCACTCTTGATGATGCAGCACGATAAGATGTGCCAGAATAAATACTTTATTGATATTGGTATGTAAGTTGGTGTGTGCTTTCCGCCCAACTTTCAAAACCTATAATCATCGGTTTTGATGTGATTTGTTTTTCCGGCGCGACAGCGGACAAGCCAGCGTGCTAAACAAGTGTGGAGTGGGTAGCGCGGACGGATTGGAAATGTGGCAAAGCTGCGGATTTGCGTCGACCAAAAAGTGGTCAAACGATGACTGCGCAACTCCTACTGCCATTTATGTAAGTACTTTACTTTCCTTTAATGCCTTGAAAATGTCAGCTGGATAAATCAACAATAAACTATGTATGTACATTTGTATCGACAAGTATACATTATTAAGACTCATAGATATTCATTGGCGTATGCGTATGTTTGTATTCATGTGCATATCTATTAAAGTAAATAGTGACTACCGAAATTAATAAAAATTTTAATGTTTGCAATTCTGCTCTTGTATGTGCACAACTTGGACTGTTGCAAATTTTTTTTTTTTTTCTTGAGCCCAACTTGACTTTCTCTTGACCCTGAATTTTGTTACCGGGGCGTGGTTTTCCAGCCGCGTACAACGAGATTACACGCATATTTGCCAGCTTAATGTCCATGCAGATGATTTGCACAAATATTATTTATTATGTGTGTACGTAAGTAGAGAAGTAAGCGAGAGTGGCACAAATGTTGCAATTTTTATCTGACGAAATTTGTGCTGGGATCTTAATCACAGAAATTAAAGGTTTCGGGATGAGAATGGTAGGCGTAAAATTTTGATTTTTTTGCAATTCATTAAATAACGAGTATTCGCTACTTTTGTGCTCAATATTTCAATATGACCCAACTGGTTTGTCACTATGTAGCAAATCTGACTAAAAAGAAAACTGGCCTTTTCTGTTTTTCTATTTTCTTCGTAAACTGAATCAATTTAAGTAAGAGTCTGTCTGGCTGTCATTTGCTGGAGGGAAAATTTAAGAAGTTGCTAAGAGATTTCAATCTGTTTATATTTTATATGATTAAAAATATATTTCAGTATTCTGTTAAAAACAAATTTATGGAAAATGAGTTCGGGATTTGAACTTTCATGGCGCCGAGTTAGAGAACGTAAATAGGACGAACTGTAAAGGGGATTTTTTAAGTTTTCCTTAAGTAATATTTTAATTTCATATGAGTAGCTCTGTTCTCTCATATTTAACTAAAACAAATGTCATAAAAAAGCCTCAAATCAGAATGAAAAATTTCCACAAGTTTTGAAACAGTGTTTTAACATTCACAGATGTCAGCGAAAATTAAACCCCGTTTAAGCAAACAATGTATTTGCTTCTTTTAATGTTTCATTAATTTTAATAATAACACAGGCCGACAATTTTTTTACTCAGAAACCGAAGGTTTTTGATGCGTTCGAGAAGAAACGGAGAATTAATCCCACCACTTGAGATGTCAAACACGAAGGAGAGTGAGATGGTATTCCTCCTCATATGTAATGATATGTGGTTAATTAACAAACAATGCTAGATTGTACGGAGGAATTGGTTTCACAAAGTCAAGCGATCAGAGAGGAAATTGTTCAAAAATTTCCTGAATACGTTCGAGTCTTTTAATGTATGTAAGTAATTGTCGTGATACGGTCTTCATATCCATATTCCAGCATGGAGCGAACAAGCGAAGTATATAAAAACTTTTGTGTGTAAGGATCTGTGAAATCTGTACAAAATCGGCGAAGGAAGGCAAGCATTGAATAAGCCTTAGCGATGGTGCAGAGGATCTGTCGAACTTCGTCCCACCCAAAATTTATTAAAAGTATATGATACACTTTTTGAACTATGTTGTACACGTATTTAATGCTGAGAATGAAACAGCCATTCGTTATCGTAGCTTCCTTTTTTTTCTTTATACTTATAGCAGATTTTCCAAATTAAAAATGCAGTTTTAATGAATATAAAAGCAATATTTCGTCGTCCCAGCTAAGATGTATGTATATTTTTTGTATATCTCGACTTCAGCGCCACAAAGCTAAAGAATTTTTCGCAAACGCATTTTTTATCATGCAAGTAGAATACAACATGAATTTCTTGAAAATCGGTTCAGAATCACGACTTTTATAAATAACTCGACTCCAGCGCTGCATATCTGATATATTTTCCGCAGATATATTTTCTTCCCCTTACTAATACATAGAATATGACAGAAATCGGACTATAAATAGGAATTTTAGATATAACTCGTTACCAGCGCCACCTATCGAGGTAATTTTCTTGAGCAAAGACAAACACAACTAAGAAAAGGCTACTTAAATCATCGGCTACATTATTCTCGTCTCAAACGCAACTTACTTTTCCAAGTACACAATCACAAACTTTAACGATTACTAACAAAATACGATCACGAATTGATATGTCAGGCGGCATGTTAATTAGCACCCTGCCTTAACTCTAACCGTTAGAATCTTCTGCAGGAATAAACGTGTTGTGGTTCGATTGTTCTGTGCGGATATAAGAAAATAGCGTTTAATTTTTATATATAAGAAGAAGAAGAAGAAAGAACAAAGGGCCCAAGATACAACCTTGATAAGCTCCAGAAGAGGCAATACAAAATGGGAGGGAATGTTGTCAACAACAAGCGCACAATTACGAAGGAAAAGGTAAGACTCCACCCAAGACAGGAACACATAATGAAAAAGAAGACTAGCTAATTTCGAAATTAAACTTTAGTGTTTGACCTTGTCAAATGCTTTTAAAAAATCAGTATATACAACTTCAACTTGGAGACCATCGTTAATTGCGGACATACAACATTCTGTGAATACTGCTAGGTTTGTTACCCACGACCTGCCGATCATAAATCCATGCTGGTTGTCAAATATTAAACGTTTAACTCAAAAATACAACTTCTGCTTAACTATTGATGTATTCAAATAGTTTATTCTTATTCAGGCCAGTTCTGCATATAGCATCCGACAAATTTGATCGGATTGGATAGTGAAAAAACTAACGGCAATAGATATTGAGGTGGATTTCTTTTTGTTAAAAATTGCTTGTTAAATAAAACCATCAGAATTATTCAAGTAGAGTTTTAACAGCAAACTCGACTAGGGTTCTGCTGTTTGATAGATTAACTTTATACCAGAAAATGCCAATTTCAGCCGGCTTTGTATAGGTTACCTTCAAAAGGTCGCTCAGTCAGATTTGCCACTTCTGCGAGGCTTTGGCGAACATAACTTTACTGAATATGGAACTGAACATTGAAAATAACAATAGCGCCTGCTAATATTTCTTGTGTGTCTAATTAGAGGTACAATTGTATGTGCATCTTCATATACTCGTATATATAGGTTGTAGATATACGAGTATACAATATAAAGTTTACCTCTAAATAAAGAGGGCAACATATGTCAACACAGCGTGGATGTTTCAACGTACCATCCATTTGGAGGGTTGACCTTTTCGCTAGCGCCAACAAATTCTACAACAAACAGCTGTAACAACTCTGTTAAATTAAGTGGAAACTCATACATACGTTTAGCAAATCGTAGAAGAGAAAGTACAAAAAAAAAATAATCAGCAGATAAAAAATTGCAAATCAAAAAAAAAAAAAAAGGTCAGCCAAAACAAGCCTTTGCAACAAAGATCGCAGCCAAAGTGAATGCGCGTCGTCAAAGAGCTGTCGCCTGTCAATGGTTACGCGCGTGCAAACAATTAAACTCTTTCGCCCAAGAGCAGCTAGCAAAGTCAACGCTGCCGCTGTCATTATATAATAGCGACAAAAATTGATTTACGCGCAAATGTTGCGAGCGCACCGCCCCTCACCCATTGCAATTATTATTCTTTTTTATTTATTGTTTTTTTTTTTTGTGCCATCTATTGAGCATCAACGCCTTTTTTGCGATCAACTGAATTGGCACCTAATCAAGTGGAAGATTTAAAATTCATTCAAACGTATGTACATACAAACATACAAATTGTACAAATGCAAAAGCGCTTGTGTGCGTGTCAGCTAGCACACTCACATTTGAGTGTTGTAATTTGCCGCGAGGCGCTTATGAATTGCCAACGTCAACACTAAAGAAATATTGCAAAAACAAGAACGCCACACAAAAAAAAAAAAAAACAATAAAAGTCCATAGCGATTAACAACAATAACAATTGTCCTGAGGACTAACAGCTCCCACAACGTCACACACACACACACACACACACGCACGCTCTTACAAATATATCGCACGCATTCATGCCACACATTGCTTTGCTGCCATTCTGCTTCGCGTCTGTCACTCCAGTGGGCGTCGGCGCAGGGTGGCAACTTTTGTTCTGATTTGTGTGCCGTCGATCGTTTGGTTGGTCGAACATTTTCCTCCTATTCTCCTTTTCACTGGTACATACTTTTGTATATAGCTTTGTACAAATGTGTTTGTGTGTGTGTGTGTGTGTGTGATGCTGTAATGTTGGTCGCCGCTTCAAGGCGTTGTGGTCACTCAGCCGTGAAGTAAAGCGAAAAATGGGCAGTTCCTGTTGTTTCTGCTTGGACGGCTGCATTGCCGCAACCTTCTTTTGCGCACAAATAATTACACATGTGAGTATGTTCATATCCATAAAAGTTCGTTTTTTTTTTGTTTTTTTTTTTTGCAAATCGCAAGGACACGCGGCTCCTTCCGTATATCCTTTTTCATATTCATACGCATACAAATTTGTGATTTCCTATTCAACTTAAGATGGTCGGTAGTTAATGCGAATTGTGTTCGAGGCACGCTTGCTGCTACATATGTATGTATGTACATATGTATGTATGTATGTATTCATGTATAAATATATGTATGTATGTATGTATGAACTCATTTAAAAGTCCACAATGTACGCATAAATCATGCTTGACTTGAGAGGCCTTGTCCAAGGAAGATGGATTTTCATAAAAGTATTAAGAATAAATAAGGAAAGAGGTACGACCACAAATACTCGGCGTAAAAGAAAACGAATGAGGAGGTTGACTGAAAAACTGATAAAAAAATTTATTCTTCGATTGAATTTACTACTCCCTTTGCTACTGAGTTTGCCACAAGGCTATATTAGACATCAGTAACTAAATACTAACGAAGTTGAAGGCTCCCAAGCTCCATAATAACTGGGAAGGAAAAATTTACTTAAAAAGAACGCACACCATTTTGTTTAGTCGAAGACTTTTCGTGATAATAATTGACGTGTGTTCCTGCGACTTGGAAATGGTGTCGAATTTGGGTTGTCTTCTGCGCTCAATTTTCAGGAAGTCCAAACGAGACTACTAACATAACATAAAGTCCTCGGAAAATAATCAATGTCGGCTCCGGATTTCGTCTTTTCAAACCACCTTTCAGAGAGAGAGGTATGAAGATGCGCTTTGGCACTTAGCATTTATTAACAATCCAAGCAGCGCTGCTCTGAAACTCTACTTATTACATACATAGAACGTCTACTCAGCACGGTAATCAAGGACCAAACTGTAAGCGTAAGGTGAAAGAGAAAGAGATGCGCTCTTGCTTCGTGACAATTCTCTTGAATAGTTTTATTTTTACTGTCTCCACTTAAGATGTTTCACTACAAAAACATTTAAAAAAGCTTTATATAATAAAAATTTATTGTATACCAATATCTATACATCAAGCAGTTAGTGGAAGCAGAGCTTCTTTCATATTCTTTTAATTTCATTGTACATTTTAACTATCAAATTTGGTAATATTGTTAGTTCAAAATTTAGATATGAAAACTTTCTATACGATTAATAAAATACTTTTATAAGGAAAGTATTTCTTTGTTGCTTAACGAAAAATTCGCTCCATATAAATAAGGTACACCCTAATGTATGTACATTCATACATAATTGTGCTTGGACTGACGTGTGCGAATTTTAGAGCATTTCAAGTTCGTTTAAATTGTACAGATTACCTCGATGCTTTCAATTTTTTCGGCACTTAAACGATAACTCACTTATGAGCGTTTCATGGAAAATCTTAAATTTCGACCAACGCTAGACTCATTACTTTTCCAGATGGGTTTGCACTGAAAATATATTTAAAATATAATACAATTTAACATATTAATCGATATTTGAATTTTGGTATCTGCTTTAAGTTCAATAATTTTCTGTACATTGTTAAAGAATATTTAACTCAACATGTGCACAAATATGTTTTGCTTAATTATTCAGAAATGTTTTGAAAATCGTACTACGAGTACTTATTTAAATTCGGTACAATTTTCTAAGTACTTTCGAAGATTCTGCACTTGAAAATTCATTTTTTGATATTTAAATGATTTATATTAGACATTTATAAATAATTTACAGTTTTAAGGTAAACTATTTAATCTCTTCATAAATAATCAAAAATATTTAGCAAATCGTACAAAATTTAAATCGTACGATTTTCAAAAATTGCCTGATTATCGCTGATATTAGTGCCACCAAAGGCAAATTTTTTAAACAAATATTACAATACTTAATTCGATAAAATTTTACATACATATACTCGTATATTTACATTACAAAATAGTGAATGCCAGACTTTTTCATAACCAGAACAAGAAAAAAAATTGACAATGGAACAGGCATACATATATTTCAGTAGCAAATTTTCTTTGAGTATTTCTTGAGTATTTTTAAATTGGAGTTTTGGTCAGCTATGAGATCTGTCAACAACGGTGGCATGTTACTTATATTTTAGTGCTTATTTAAGCGCTCACAATTTCTTTTTTTCATGCATATTTTTATGTTGTTGTTGTTGTTGTAGCAGCATAAAAAATTCCCTATACATTTTTCGGGTATGAGGATAAAGTGACAGTCTCTAGCCGGACATAAATCCGTGTCGTCCAGTATCATAGGCCCGACTGTCATGGGAACGTGCATATTTTTCGAATAAATCTTTCGCCTTTGCTTATTTTTATCGGTCCTGCTCATGAGTAATAGCTTTTACGAAAAAGTTCCAAGTCATCTTTGACTTAAACTTTTTCTAACTTTTAGTTTTTCAATTTATTCCTTAGCAATTTGCGCATATCGACTTATTGATCCCATAAGACGGTTTTCCCCACAAATAAAATCCCGTAAAATAAATCCGTAGTACCATTTGGAGAGAGGACTTTTTGTGCAGTCACTTCCTCGCAAACAAGCTCCCTTGCCCGTTCGCTGAACGGAACTTGCACTTTTAACATTCAAAACATATTCCCTCAGGCGCCTATTTAAAAATTTAAATTAAAAACAAACTAAATATTTGTGGCGTGAGTATTTAAAAAGATTAAATAAAAGGAGCACCGCGATCTTGCCTACTAGATTGATCTGTAAAATTTGTTAGGCAATCCGCCTCTACGCCAGTACTTGAATGTGCATGGAGAAGTGCAGAAGATAAACTGACAAATTGAAAAAGACACACTGAAATGATAGACGACCGACCAACCGCACCATTGCACGCAGATGTTCTGTTCATTTGTGTTTGTTGGTATGTATTTACGTACGTATGTAAGTTTGTCTTTACATTATCCGATACATACTCAGACGCATGTAAGTAGTGGAGGCAAAAAGGTTATCAATACTAACTTGTGTAGAAGATAAAAGCACGGACAGGACACACACACACATGTGCTTATGCAAATTTCATGTGACGCTGTACTTGGGGTTGGAGAATGGGGCTGGCGCTAGTTTGGAAGCTTGTGTTTAATTCCAGAGCAGACAGTGTGGGTATAATTTGTTCGTAGATAAGAGTTTATATTTTATGCTTTTTCTTATTACCTTTTTATGCATTTTCACTTTTATTTTTATATTCTTAGACTTTGTTTTTAATTTCTTTGTTTTTATAGCTTAGTACTCGTCGTATCTTTGAACGTATCGCGCTACAAATTTGTTTAGTGGTGCAATAAAAGTTCAGCTAATGATTAAAAAAATGTAAAATTGGAAATGAAATAGTAAATGTTGAAAATGATAAAACTAAATAGAAAAACAAAAAAATATTCAAATGAGTGTCTGTTATCGTATCGAGTGTATTGAGACACTTGCGATAAGAAAAGCCGAACCAAAAATTTGCATATGTACATACATACATATATGTTGTTGTAGCAATTATTTCTTTCACTTGTTGGTTAAATTGGTGACACTGAAAAATTAGCTTTTTCTGCGTTCCTGACTGGTTGATAAGTCATTCAATATACGAATTCTTATAGCTTTTATTACCAAAAATGGCCACTGAAGTTTCTTCTATAGATTCTGTTTACAAATTGTAGCACAAACGCATATTGACACCTTCGGACAATTTATTTGTCTTCCAATTATTGACAATTATGTTTCAATTAAAACATAGTTAATTCTCTAACAAACAAAATTAAAACACTTTTTTTTTTAATTTATTAAAAATATAGAAAACATTTAACAAAATTTCATCACAATTTCGACCTTTTTAAACAAATTTTTTGATTTTTTTGTGGTATGCAAATACTTACATATGTAGCTCATTCAATTTTAGTACAAGTTCCTAATGGCTACAAATTCCCACTGATTTTTGACAATTTCTTTACTGACGCTCTTTGGCAGTTGCTTACATAAAAAAAATAGTCGCAGTCTTGCGTTGATACAGTAAACTGCCAACAAAAAATTTTTTTAAAAATAAATGACAATTTGTAGACACTTGAAACTTGCACTTTCTCACACTAAAATTGAATGAGCCAAAAACTGCGTACTCAAAAAAATTCTTAAAACTTTTTTTTAAAATGTTCGAAATTTTGATACAATTTTGTTAAGCCCATTGTACATTTGTAAATAGTTTAAAAATGGGTTTTTGTGGTTTTTCTTAAAGAATGAACCGTATTTTACTTGAAAAATAATTTCAATGAATTTGAAAAAAAATAAAGTTCTCAAGCCTCTTAATACGTGGTTGTGCTATAATTTGTGAAAAAAGTATATAAAAAAGGTATTGGACATGTGACATTCCTGGTGGCTTTAAATTCTGTGAATCTTCAATAGAAAAACAGTCTTACTTTTCTTCAGATTCCTTGTAAATGAGCACAAATTCATTATCGGATTCGAAGGTAAGAGAAATTTCATCGCTGAAAACTGTTGTTCGCTCTGTTGTATAAAGGTCTCGTCACATGAGCGTGAGAGAGAGAAAGGAAACGACGCATTTTTCGTGAGAAGTGGAAATAATTCGAAAGGTGTGAGTGCGAAGCACTTGAGATGCTAGCCGATAGGAAAACCGCCTTTACATTCTTTAGGAAAATGCAATAAATTACAGAAGGTTTCAGATCGGGCAAAATTTTTGTAAGAATGACAACGACGATATGATTACTGACTTCGAGAGTATACAAGAAAACAATACATACATTAGTTTTTGGCGCGAGCGTATCATCGCGCTGCTTAATTGCGATAGCAGAGATCACTTTGAAGAAGATGATGAACCGAAAGCCCGATCCATGACGACGGAATCAAAGGATCGTCCCCGACTGTGATGAAATTCGAACGACAATAGCGCGACTAAAAAATAACAAGGCAGCTCGAACTGACGATAGCTTGCATCAACTCATTTGTAAAAAATGACGAACGCTTGCCTGCTGATTATAATTCAAGTATACTCTGCCCAGTAAGGCTTTAAACCTATATATATATATCTTTGACTGGATATTTACAACACGCTAAAGACCCTATAAATATGAAGCACCATATTATTGTCGATTTCAAAGCCGCTTTCGACATCACAAGGGAAAATGCCAATTTCTTAATTTGGAATCCCCGCAAAACTCCCCGAAGGATAGCCGAAAAGCTCAGCCGATCTGGTCGGTACTTCTCCAGTAATTCATTCCGATTTTACCCACTCTGATGAGATTGAATATGAGCAGCCGAGGTCCCATTAAGACGGTTTCCGATGCTGCCCTAGCCATTCCGTCGACAATATCATTTCCTCTGTCCGCAGTGCTAGAAGAGAGTATCATAAAGCTTTTCCTGATCTGCTTCGCTTTTCAATCGATAGATCGTAATTTAAAGATTATCTCATTCGAGCTATATGAAATGGCCTTCGTCGATGCGCTTGCTTGCGCCCGGCCTCATAGCGAGAATTTAGTGCACAGTGCCCGCTTCCGCTTCAAAAGGTTTTCCTGGATCGCCTGCTTAAACATAGAAGCTTGCAAGCTTAAAATATTGTTACGACCGCCCTTTATTTGCTTAGTCTATGGACTCGCTTTACTACTCTATGGACCAAACAGATCGCCCTTATTTGTTTTTAAATATGTAGTTACTTAAAAGTCTTGAAAATTAATTATAATAGAAATAATAAAAGTTTAAGTGAAAAGCCAACAAGAAACGGTCATGGCTAGAAGTCTTTAGTTCCATTTAAATATTTTCATTTTCTTTGTTTGTTGCGTGGAGCGAACATTATTGGTCGCACGTAAATGTCAGCCACTTCAACAAAACAAAAAACGCCGTAAAAATTCAAACCAAAGCGGGGCAATAATAAAAATGAAATGAATGCAAATGGTGCGCAGTCAAATCCAGCTGAAACAAAGACCTCTAGAACCGAAAGAATAACTATAAAATGAAAATAAAGACAATGAAGAAAATAAAACAAATGGGAAAAAACGCATCAACTGCCAAAGAACAACAACAACAACAACAACAACAAACGGAACGAATGAACCGAAAGATGCGAACGATGTGGCGCAGCAGCGGAATTTACGTGTGTCCGAGCGATTGCATTGGCGCCATGTTTATCTAATTTGGGGACATTATGCATGACATTCCGCGCGGTTGTTTATAGGTTCGGTTAAACCTGCACTGATAACAGTCCGCCGCGGCTGCGACCACATCCAAGGTGTAGGGCCTCGTGTGCGCTAAGCTGGAGGAAGAAGCCAAGAAGCGCCTAAGATGTGCGTACAGCAATGACTCACAGCTGCAATCGATGGCGAGGCAAAGGTGCACATGGCAAGAAACGCAGTCACCAGCTCCGTTGGTCACTCAGTCAGTCAGTCGGTCACTTCATCACTGCCACCGAACTACCTTTTCGAATGCTCCACTGATACGGCACGTCACTTCTTTCGGTGTGTGTGTGTGTTTGGTGTGTGTGTGTGTGTGTGTGTGTATGTTTGTGTCCACAAAAGACAATTAAGCAAACGCGACTGGCGGCTGAAATTTTATAGCGCTCTGTCCATTTTTTATACGTTGCATCCATCGACTTGATTTTTATAGAGGTTTACCACATCAACGAATGTGACGATGCCGCTACCAATGCCGATACAGAACGCCAACAACAACAACACACATAACTGCTTGCGAAAAAATTGATGATGAACTTCAGCGCGCGCTGAGCGGTGAGCAGTGAGCACTGCGATGGTTATGCGCGCGTCTCGTAAGCTGGTTGGTCTCTGGGCAACAGTTAGCCAGCCAGCCAGCACCTCGCGCTTCTTCGTCTTCGTCTTCGTCTACTCCTTTTGCTGCGCCGCTTATCTAAAGAATGTTCTTAAACTTTAAGGATTACTGCCTTCAATAAATCTGCGATTTTTATATACCAAAACAAATGAAACGCACCAAATCGAATGGCATTGCTGTCGGCGCAGACATTCCTATATTCCACAAAGCGGCCCAACCCCAGAAGGAACACATTTCGGATTTAAAAGAATCGAAATATTGAAATGAAAGCAAATCGATGCGACAACAAAAAATGTGTGTGAGTGCAAAAAATCTGTACACGGCAAATGAAAGAGATCAACAGCAACAACATTAGCGCAATCAACCGCCTATCTAATGCCCGCTCTCGCCTGCGGCTACTTGCCATTTAACCCTTCTCCGTTGCCTTGGTGGGTGTCGTGAGTGCGTAACGGGAGCAACTGCAGTTTGAAGCTTAATTAGACACCATTGACGTTACGGGCAATAATCATTAGCACATTCAGCTACTCTCAAATACATATCAGTCCATTGAGCTAATTAGTTGAAAAATCTTGATACTTTCTCATTCCTTTGAAAGTGGTGCTTCCTCTTAACGTTTGGCCTTTTACAGGCACGTGTGTTTGTTAATTATTAATTGGTAACTGATATGACTTGGTGTGCATATTAATTTAAGAAGCGATACTGCAAGTATAATTTAGAGTTTTTTTTTCAAGTAACTTTTAAAATATTTTGGTTTCGCACAATGTATTTACAGAGCAAATGAATTTTCAAAAGACCCTTAATGTATTTGAAACAAAGAAAATATCAAAGTGTATTTAACAAAGTGTGTAAAGTACTGACTGCGCCTGAATTCTGGAGCTTTGTTATGTCAAACCTTATGAAATTTCTTAACCTCTAAACATATTCAAAAATAAAAAAAGTAAACACATGTACTTACATATGTACATGTATAGTTTATATACTTGAAAAAAATTAGCAAATAATTTTAAATATAACAAAAAAAATGCCATCGAGCTCAATTTGTAAAAGCAAAAATGGCAAGCAATTTCCTTTTATGCAGGGCCCAGAAGAGGTGTGCATAGGAAGTGGTCGATCCACCAGCTTGCCAAATATATTATTACGATTCGGTAAGCGTATATGAACATTTCGATGAGGCCGACTTTTATGCTGGCAAACGACGATGCCAAATGCAACACCTTCGAAACACCTTTCGCCTGCACAAGAACAGCTTAATTTGAATAAACATACAAAGGTCAAAAATGCTTCAAATTACGTATAACTTAAAAACATTTGGAATTTTCTCATTCCAAGGACTAAGTTTGAATGTTTATTCGTTTGACGTTTTAGCTATTCTTTATTTGCGCTTGTTTAAATAAACATATACATATATTATATATACTTATATGTACTCGTATGTACATATACATATGTATATGTACATTTATTGTTTACTCGAAATTTTTTTTTTGGGTATTTTTTCACCAACGCGTATTTATGGGTTAAAGCAATGTAAATAAATTTGGAAAGTTGCCGTTTTGACATAATAAGCATCCCGTCATCAGTTAGCACACATGATTGAATACACATTGGAAAATATCAAATCAGAATTTATCGTGGTACAATAAACAGGTAATGTAATGTTAGCAGCTGATTGGAGTTTTTTCCTATAAGTGGTCCATAACAAGTCAAACTTTGTTTACAAAACAAACTTTTTTCTTAAAAAAAAAACAAAACAACTTTGTTTACAAAACAATATTTGTTTACATTTTGATTATTTATAACTTCTAATTTAAACACATCCCTCCCTTCCTTTTAAACCGACTTATTAATCTTTATAATAACATCTATCGGACTGGCAACTACCCTCTGCTTTGGAAGACCAGCGCAGTAATTCCCATTTTGAAACCTGGTAAGCACGCCTGCCAAGGCAGCAGTTACCGTCCCATATCCCTTCTTCCATGCCTAGGAAAATTAATGGAAAAAATCATTGCTATCAGGCTTTCTTGGTATGCTCAGTCTCAAAAACTTATTCATTATAACCAGGTTGCTTTCAGGAAGGGGCAGGGAACGTTGGACGCTCTGCTGCATTTTGATCATTTTGTGTCTAATGCATTGTCCCACAAAAATCACGTCTTGGTGCTCTCTCTTGATTTTTTAAAAGCATTTGATCGCATTGGTATTCATGTGGTATTAAGACAGCTTAAAAAATGGAAGGTCGGCTCACATATATATAATTTTGTTAAATCGTTTCTTTCTAAACGCAAAATTAGTGTCCTTGTTTCTAATGTCCGCTCCTCTATACTTCCTCTTGATAATGGAACTCCTCAAGGTTCCCCCCTGTCAGCTATCCTTTTCATTTTCGCATTTGATGAAATTAGTACCATTTTATCTGATTTTCCTAATATCAGTCATTTAATGTATGCTGATGATTTAATTTTATACTCCAAAACGTCCGATTTGTCCGTTGTTATGTCCTCTTTTTCACAAATTTTATGCCTCTTATTCAGTTGGTCTGATACTTCAGGCACTTCAATTTCTCCCTCTAAATCTAAGTTATTACATATCTGTAAGAAACATCATTGTAATAAACCCTCTCTTACCTTTAATAATGTTAATTTAATCTGTAGAGATAGTTTTAAGTTCCTAGGATTAATTTTAGACTCTAAGTATTCATTTAATCAGCACTGTCAATATGTAAGAAAAAGACTATTTGTTAATTTAAATGTAATTAAGTATCTATCATGTAAGCGCTCGCTCATTGGCCCGGCTCTACTGGTAAAAGTCACCAAGGCTCTCATATTGTCAATCATTAATTACGGCTTAGAAATATATGGACATCATTCTAAAAGCCATTTGAAGATGCTTGCCGCTCCATATCATTCTGCAGTACGACGTTCTATTCGCGCATTTCCAACGTCACCGATAAAAAATATTCTGCCAGAATCTGGACTGCCTTTTTTAAAAGACATAATGGAAGACAGCTTTCGTAAACTTTATCCAAAGCTAATTATCAATTCAAGCTATGCACTAAAAAAAGAATTCCATTCGGCTTTGACACGCATACGATCACCTAAGGTTCCTGCATCCTTATACAAGTGCGCTTTGTTTGTGAAAGAAAATGAGTTGCCGCAAAAAATTGATTTTTCTTGGAGAATTAAATACCCACCCTGGCGAATTAGTGAAAGCTCGTTTCTTTCCGATTTAGTTCAACTACGAAAGAACAATACTCCTAGTGATGTCTATAAAGCGAATTTCCTGGAAGTAACTGCACCTTTCAAAGCAATTGGTTGGAATCTCATATTCACAGACGGATCTAAAGGTACTTACACCTCCTTCGCTGCGGTTAGTGAATGTGGAAAACCAATATCATACGGACTGCTATTTCCTTTTTGTTCAATATTCACCGCTGAAGCTACTGCAATTCTTAAAGCTGCCCAATACTCAAAACTAAACAAAGGAAAATATATTATATGTTCTGACAGCTTGTCCAGCTTTGAAGCTATAAAAAATTGCAGTAATTCAAATTATATTATTTGCGCCATCAGAGACATATTGATATCGCTTCCACATAAACTGAGAATTATGTGGGTTCCCAGTCACTCGGGTATAATAGGAAATATGTTTGCTGACTCTACTGCCAAAGAAATGTGTCTCACTCCTACAATAACCTCAACTTTTTTCGTTAAAAGTGATATCTACAGGCTTGTTTCTCAACTAAGAAGCGCTAAATTAGCTGTTGATTGGGTAAATTATAATCACCATTATTCAAGAATTAATCCCAATCGAACTAAACCTGGCTTTCCGTCCACTCTGCCAGTTAATCGCATTACTCCTTACCTCCGACTCCGCATTGGTCATACAATCATCACCAGTGCTCATCTATTGGAAGGTAGTAACATCAGCAAATGTCCGTTCTGTGATTCAACTGTAAGTGTGCTACATCTACTTGTATTTTGTTCTGCTCTGGATAGACTCAGACTTAATAACTTTAACAACGAAGATCCTGTCCAGCTTCTAAAGAACCCATCTTTTGACAACATTTCTAAAATATATAACTATTTGAAGGATGCAGATCTTCTTCGCCTCATTTAAGTTGCTTCAGCCGCACCAGTCAGCCGATAGCCTATGTTGCTAGTGCTCCGTACTTTAGTTTATATAATAATTTGTTTATTATGTAAGCTTTATTAAAAAAAAAAAAAAAAAAATTTATACAAATTTATCATAAACGCGATTTGAAAAACATACATATGTACTTACTCAGAAAGGAGACATTGTGTTCTAAAAGACGGAAAAAGGTCGGATCTTGTTTTTATTGGAACAGAGCTGGGCATGTCGCTTCCTGCAAACGATTGGGTACGTTCCGATCTTCTTTTGCATAATTGACTCTCTATTAGAATTTTAGTTTATTGAAAAAACAAATGAACTGATTTATGAAATAATAGTTAGTGTGTATATGTACAAATACATATAACCAATAAAATAAAAACATTTTTAAAATAATTTTTTTTAATAAATACTTTCCTTTATTCACGAAAAGAAAAAGGCTTGCGAGATTTTTGTGCTGTTGTAATGAAATTTTTAATAATATAAAATAATATATTTTCAAAATCGGACTTTAACCACGCCAACTTTTCATACTTTAACGATATTTGTTATAAAAAAATAAATGAGTCATAAAACTGCATTATTTTAATGAAATTTTGTAAAATCATTGCACATTTTGTATTCAGTTTAAAAAATGTGTTAGTTTGGTTTTTTTAGAGCATGGACGGCAGAAAAATTATAATAATTATTTAGAAGATAAATAAATTGTCCAAATGTGCTATAATTTGTGAACAGAAAGTAGACCATTTGATTCTAGTTATTGTCACCAGACATCGCAACAGCTATAACTTTTTCCAAAGTCAAAAAATAGTTTTATTTTTTGTGGATATGAATTTGATTTTAATTATTTTTTATTAGCAATAAATGTTTTAGTTCACTAAAAACGGGAATAAAAATTAAACTTTAAATTTTTCGATCAAATATTTGAATTTAATATTTGAATTTATTTTTCAACAAAAATTAATATTAACATTCCATTTTCAAATCCCTACCAATTATTGCACTAACACTTAAACTTTTATTTTTGGCTAAAAAATTTAAGTATAATTTTTAATTCAAACTTTGGTCGAAAACATAAAGCTTACATTTTTATTGTGTACATTTGAAAATAGCCACAAAGTTACTTATTGAACGAAAAACCAAATCGAATTTTTGGCTGAAGAACAAACGTAAATTTTATATTTGTTAAGCAATAATAGTTAAATTTAAACTGTTATTTTACAGATAAGAAATTACTCAATTTTTGACTATTTTAAAAAATAATTAATTTAATTTTAATAGAAATATGTACCTACTCTTTACCTTACACTCCTCCTAAATAGGCAAGTTTTTCCGTATAATTTTTTTAAATTTAAAATTCAAAAATATCTGTTATTTTCGGTCCCTGATACAGTACAACAGTATTGCGATGATTTTTGTGATAGTTGTAAGTATCTGATTATTACAAAAAAGGTTTTTTCTTCAAATATAAAGTTTGTACGCTTTTTATTTTACTTTATAAAACACAGGGAAACCATGAGCCAAATAAAGTAGTAATAAAAATATCCTTCTTCAATGCGTTCTTTTGTTAGACGCCTTAAAGTATGCTTCAATTCTATTTAAATATGAAAATTGGTGAATAATAAATTTTCAATATACTTCACAACTTTCCTTGGTTTCAATTTCGCTGCGATTTACTACGTTTGAACAAAAAAAATTTAAGAGAAATATTATTCTTCATTTCAAGTAGAAGTAAGCAAAATTAATTGAATATTTACAAGATAAACTTTTGTCAATTTAGATATGACAACAAAATAACAGTTACAAAGCAACAAGAAGAGCGAAGATATAATAAATGTCTATAGCAACAGATAACAACAACAACAACAATAAGCACAATCGACGATTGAAGATAGAAAATAAAAAACGATGACGATGAAAAGAAAAGTAAGCGAAGATTTGCATATCTCTTATGAGCAACGCTAACGCAACGCACAGGCAGCTCCACGGTTGAGAAACTCTTAACGGTTGCAGCTGAGTACGGACCCTTGAGGCAAAATGGCATAAACTTTTATGAAAGCAAATAAAAAGAAATGCATATATAAATTTTTTATTTGTTGTAGTCGTTGTCTTCGTTGTCTTCGTATGCTTTCGCCTGCCCCCCGCACACTCGACAATCTTTGCACCTCACCATTTCCTTTTTTTCCTTTTATCTTTGCTATTTTTCCTTTCGCTCCGGGGGGGTTTTGGTAACACTTTTCGCTATTTTCGTGTTATTTGGCGAAAGGGTTACTCGTTGCCATCTCGTTGGTCGCAAAGCGACCGTTAGCTCATACAAAACGCATAAGTTTCCCCACAAGAATTACTTGACGTTGCGGACTACAACAAGAAAACACACTAGCAAAGTAACAGTACCAAAATGTACAACAACAAGTAAAAGTAATATAGCCACTACCAATCATCTCCCCCTTTCCGTGCACCCATTCGCCAATGGTGTGCCATTTCAGCGGGCAGAACAATCTCCCAAATAAACCCACACGAAGGCATTCGTTGATATGTTTGTAAATGCAACTCTGCGTTCGTTTTGTGTTTGTCCGCCATGTTGAACAAAGTGGTAAAAGTGTGACAGCAACAACAATAACATGCATGCATGCAAATATGTATGGATGTGGGGATGGATGGACGGACGTAGCTAGCCCTGAAGGGGAGCCTGGTTGGCAAAGCGGCGTTGAATGGAAAAATGCGAAACCAACAAAAAAAATCCTTTATTTTCTCTACCAACTTTATTATTCTTGCACTTGTTGTTGTTGCTGTTGTTGTTTATTATTATTATTATTATTGTTGTGTTGTTGGTTCTCGTCCTCCTGCGACCACCTACAAGCCAGTGCCACGCCAACACTTGCCACTGCCTCTGCCACCGACTTTTGGTTTTGTATTTGCCGGCGCTACTCATCGCTTGGTTGGCTCGTTGCTTGATGTTTCTCTGGCTTTACTGTTTTCATTTTATGGCACTGGATTTGCATGGAACGTCACAACACAAAACGCTAAGCCAGACACGCACATGTGCATGCAAGAATACAATACATACACACACACACGTTTGCTAGTATGTTTGCATGTGTGTGTGTGCCGCTCATTTGTATGCCGCCAACTAAGCCATAAACTTGTACAGCCGAATGCGGGCGGCTTTATTATGCCATGGTTAATATGCAAATGTGGCTATGAAAATACGAGTACAAGCGCAAAACATACATACATACATACATGCACATACAAACACGTATGCGAGTATGCGAGTGTGTGGCGTTTAATGGCGTCTAACGTCCACTGCTGTTCTAGCAATGTACCAATTGGATTTTCAATTGATATGCAAACTTAAAAGGCAACCGCAAATATTATGCTCAAGTGAATTTTGAAAGCGCAAGGATATGCCAACAAATAACACAACATCAGAACGCATTGCGAAAAAATGCACAGTGGCACACTGGTCGAAAATTCGAAAAAGCTGTCCAAAATTACAAAATTTAAAAATACCTTAGATCTTAGATATGTCTCAGAGGAGGCGTTGGTGAGTCAATTTCTGGAATTTATAATGCGGTCACCCACATGTGTTTTTGGCTACAACTGTTTGAAGTTGACAATGTTAGGCTAGTCGTTGCCTTGCGTATTACTATTGCTACAAAACCCGTTTTTTAATGATAAATTATACTTGTTGGAACAATTTTCCGTTATCCCTTGTCGGACAAGAAAAAGAAGAAAACAATATATTAAATTATACATTTATTGAATTCTTCTTTTTGTGTTTTGCAAAATGGAGTGTGATTTTGAAAGTATGAAAAACAAGACTTCGATTTAACATGTTTGTGTTTGTCATTTACTTGTGTTGAATATTGCGATACACACCTACTTGCGTGTATCCCCTTACACTCAATTAAATCTTCTTTTTTCCGAAAAACTCATTTTAAAAATCATCAACTTCAAAAAGCCCCTCACACTCAATTTCAGCTATTAAATCTACTTTTTTCCAAAAAAAACTGTCCTTCATTGTGTGTCAGCCATTTTGATATTTTACATTCAGATGTAATTTTTGAAATCAGCGAACCAAAGCCCTCAAAGACATCTACACTTTACGGAAAATAATGTTGTTGCTTCGTTTCGTCCAGAATTTTCCGATTTCAGACCACTGTGAGTGGGGACGAAATAAATGGCATACACACATACATACATATGTAATCAAGAATATTTTTGGTTTCCCTTTCTCTATTTACCCATACACCTGAATGAATGTTGTGCACCTCATATCTGATTAATCCTCAAAGTAGTATCAGAGGATTTTGTTCTTCAAGTAGTATTTACTGGTGATAGGTTTAGAAGTTTTCGAGTGGCTGCGGCACAGCGGCATCTGTCTACGAAAAATGTTAGTTCCAAAGCTGAAACGCCTATTATTCATCCATTTCGCACATGCCAATCTGCACGCTATGCTTAGACAACTTCTTATGTTCAGAGGATTTAGGAAGTTTTTGTATCGTTTAAATTCTTAAATGACAGAGAAAGTGTTTCTCTCTTGATTGTTACACGAAATACCGAGCTCTACAAGGCGATGTGTTTTGGCCATAGTACGCATATTTAGAGGTTATAATGCAGTCCTCAACACAACCAGTACGCAAATTGGTTTCATAATCTTTCATATCATTACCTACCGTATGGTGCAATTTGAGCGCCTTTCCCTTTGGATCACTAGGGAGGAAATGGTCTTAAAGCTTAAGGCTTCGGGTCACTTTGAACGTATTTAGCTATTTAACTGAGCGTGTTTTATTTTTATTTTTATTTTATGTGGTCATTACAAAGTGTCATCGCCAATAAATCGATTTGAACTCATTGAATATCTGCAATCAGAAAAAAATCGTTTCTTTCATATATATGTATGTTTGTACCATTGTAAATTTCGGATTGCTGCAATGTTCGACCGGCAGAAGCAGAAGAAGTTAGTGATCCAAGTGAACATTTACTGACGCTAAAATCAAGGCCCCGTAATTCCAATCGCAAATGAGTTTTATTCGAAAATGGAATTATTTTATAATACCAATCGGTCAAATTAGAACAACAGAGTAAATACTAGCTCATAAACAGCGTTCGTATCGTCTACTAGCTCGCTTTCACTTCTACATATAATAAATGCATTTTTCAAAATAAATGCAAACCCTTAAAGAATTTACTAAGAACAGAAGTGTTTCTACACTATTAGTTTCTACATAATTTTTAAAAATTTTTTCTTTTCAAACTACTAACAATAGCAGTTTTTTATATTTAGCCTAGGACCGTAGTAATGTTGCCTTCCAATTCCTCTAATCGTAGCTTCAAATGGAAAAGTCGAAAGGTGACCAAATTCCCGGGATTGAAGTGTTAAATTAAATGTTCACAAACTTAATCTTGCAGCAAAACCATACCTTCTTGCACGATGCAGCAAACTAAAGATGACGCAAGCCATTTCCTATGTAAAAGTGGCTAAACTCTCCATTCTCTCATTCTCTACTTCTTCGCTCCGCCATCTTCTGTATTTGTTGTTGCACTGATGTCAATCTTGTTATCTATCATTCTTTTCACTCTTGAGCGGTATGTTAAGTGATGTAATTTTTTTCGGACCAAGTTATTAGACAGCAAATATGTAGTCTTTTATAGAAAATGTCTTCACAAAACAAAAGTTTTTTCTGATTGCGATTCTGGCTTTTGTACTTCTTTACGTCTCTAAATAAGCTCCATCGCTTGTTTAAATTTTGGTCGAAACCATTGTATAGGTCGTCTTCCTAAACGCAAGTTGCAATGCATATTTACAATGCATAGAATTCCTAAACGCATACTTGAATTTTCTGGCAACGCCTAATGTTCCTAAACGTTTGGCAACTCAGTTAGATGAGCATCAGATGTCAAAATCATGCATCATTTTTATTTGGTATGCAAAGGAGTTACAATGGCAGAGTAAGTGATTTTATTTATTATAACTAAGTTATTTATTTGTTTATTTGTGCTTTATGACTAATTTAATACATGTGTATGCATGTTTCTTATGTTACAGAGAAAAAAAGTGGACACATGAGCGAAAAAAGCTATTGATTGCGACAAGACTTCGCCATGAAGCAGATTTTAGCGGCAAAAAAAAGAAACGTAATACCATTTGGGAAACTATCTTGAGAGAAATTAAAAATGTAGAGAGCTCCTTTCCATTTTCGCGAGATGAAATAGCTAGATGTTTCTTGAACATTATGGGGACCTATAAGCGCATTAAAAAAAGAAACAGCACATCTGGCGAAGCTGCATCAAACTGGGAATACTTTGACGAAATAGATGAAGTTTTTGGGAGCCGCAGCAGCATTGATGTGCCACAAGAAATGGCCGAATATTCTTTGGAAGAAGTTTTGTGTATGAGTTGTAGAGTGACGTTCCTAAATGCCGTCAATATGCAAAGCATTTATCTGCAAAGCAGGGTTGCTTTTAAGATCTGCTTTGCATTGCATACGCATTTTTTTGAGTTATGCATTGCAACTTGCGTTTAGGAAGTCGACCATATTCATGAAGGTTTTCAAAAGCTTATAATCTGGAACTGTCTTAAATGGTATTTAAAACAATACTAAGCAAAAGTGTCTCTAAATTTTTTCAGATGCACTTGTCATCTCTTATAAAATCCCTACCGAAATAGATCAAACATTTTGAAATCTCTCTATCTCTCTAATCTATTGAAATCAATCTTCAATTCTACCCAAAAGAAAATTCTAAACAAATTCTACCAGATTTCATTAAAAAATAGGCAATACTACAACTTGTATGTATTTATTACAAAAATAAATAAAATGTTTCCGAGAAATTTAAGCATTTAGATGAAGAGCCACAATCTCGCTGACTGATCCAGGTGGGTTTGGTTTTATTCATACTTTGAGTTTACACGCTAAAACTTCCGAACATTTTATATAATATACCATTGTATGGAGCAGTAACAATTTTAGATCCATCTGCTTTGGAAAATAGTTTAATTAAACTTTTTTACAATCACAATCAAAGTGAATGGCGTCTTTTGATTTTAAATGACTTTTCAATTGAAAAAAAATAAATTTCGAAGAGTTTTGGTTTCATGTGTTTATGATAAATTAAAAAAGTCATTTTGCGAACTCATGTACCCAAACATTCGCACTTTTGTGGGAGCTTTGTTAAGTTTGCCCCATCCTAGTGCCGCTACTAAAAGGCTTTTCTCTCAACTGCAATTAAAAAAAGTTCAAAACGAAATAAAGTATACGTAAAATTTTGCATAATTTGCTACACATTGAAACTGGTTTTCGATACATAAATGCCATCACTGCGTACCTGTAACATGCAACATATAAATGCTTATTGGTTAAAAAGAAATTATACTTAAACATAGTTTTTTATTAGTAAAAAATAATACACAATTTATAAATTGTCTAAAATAGGACTATTGATGTTATGATTACATTAGGATGATTTAGGATTGTTTCGCTTCGATCAGCTTCACTTCGATTTGAACTCAAAGACCTAATAATATTACAAGTCAAATTTCGAAATACACTTTTTCATGTTTTCCATGACAGGCGGGGATGAATCGAGAGGCAGAAAGTCTGAGCATGCAGAAGTGCGGCCCCAAAATCCTACTAAAAAATAAGGCAGCAAGCAAATGGTTCGAAAAACTAGACTGCTTCGTGCAAGACCCATGAGTGACCAATGAAAGAAACCACAATGGAATGTTAAGCGATTACAGAGTTATTTTATTATTTTTCTAATAAATTAAACGGCACACTGAAAACAGTGTAGAACAAAATTTTTACACATTTAAAGTGGCATATTTTTTTCGATCTGGTATCGTTTGTAGATTTCAAAAATCATATTCTTTTGACAAAGTTGGAGCGATTTCTTTTTTATAACGATTGTTTGGTCTTTTTTAGCTTTTTCAGATCTGCGCTAAGCTTTTAGCGCTATAACCCAAAAACTTCACATCCTTTTGTAAATTTTGATGTTCATCTTTTGATTCTCAGTAGTCGACGATATTTTGCAGAACATCGTTTTTATTAGCTTACTAAACTGAAAACTACGTTATTTACACTAGTTATATAATAAAATAAATAAAAAATAATAAAAATATGCTAGTCTGTGCAGTAAATGAAATTTTGATGAAATCTGTGATTTTGTGTATTTTTTAGTTTAACTTAATTGATGCCAACAGCAAATGCGACCAGCAATAGAAATTCCAAATATTTCAAAATTTTGAGTTGTTTTTCTATTTTTTTTTTATTTGTCAAAATGTGATATATTCAAATAGTACTAAGTTCATATATTGGTATTTGAGATTTTAGGAGAAACTCAATTTATCTTCACAAGCGCTACCCCTGTAACCGCTCCTACGTAATTTACTATTATATAACACGTGTATGTATGTATGTATATACATATGTATTCATTAAATTATTTGCACTACATTCGCTGATTTAAAATCTGTTTAAATAAAAAAAAAATAAAAAGCGCAAACCTTACTTCTACAGCAAAATCAATAAAATTTAAAAGCAGAAAAAGCAGTTGCCAACCTAAATACCCGTAGTCTGCTGCATTTCAGGTGGAATTAGCATTTTTGTTGCCAATTTATGTAAATATGCTTGTATTTTTGTGTACGTACAAGCTAACGTCATGATAGATTTCGAACACCGGAACTGAACCTCTCGCACAATCAAAATCCTTCGTACGTGTTGTTGAATAGTTAATTGAGAATTTGAGCTGAAGCGCAGCCGCATCGCAGCATAGCGGTAAAATTTAATACGAAAACGATTAGGTATAAGTACATATATGTGCGTATGTGTGTGTATATGTATGTGAGTGGGTGGGTGGTTGGCACAAAAGCGAGTCAGACAACGAACCAATGTCCTGTGGTTCGACGTCATTCACGGAACACGCTGGCAAATTTTGTTGAAATGTATGAGGTTTTAAGCAATACTGCATTTATTTGTATATATTTGTGTGTATGTGTGTGATTTAAACATGTGCCGTAGCATGCAACTAAATGTGGCAACAAGACTAAAGTATGAAATATTCAATTGTGGTTGCAGAGCGGAAAGGACGAGCCCGGATTGCAGCCAAGCGCCGGCGTTGACGCTAATGAATGAGAGCGCCAAGTGTATACAAACTTCAATTCGGCAACGTCTAGCGACTACAATGCCATATATACATACATACATATGTATGTATGTGTTTGTGTGTGTGTGATAACCGCAGGCAGCGGCAAAGCAGCAAAGGAATCGCTTGGAAGGAGCCGCCGTGACGTCGCATGACGTGGCTCACTGGCTGATTGCTACAATATAGCCTGACGACGACAGCCTCGTGGTTGTTGCATACATATATGTACATACATATTTACATATGTACTCGTAGGAGTTTGTGTGTGTATGTGTCGCGGTGGGTGTGTTGCTGAGCGGCTGCACAAAGCTTTGCGCCATCGCTCGTTGGTTTCTGTGTCAGTCGCACACCGAACATTTTGCCACACAGACTATGGCTGAGCGAGCGCAGACGGATGGATGGTGGCGACGGGTCGAAAGTGGTGCGGCGGAGGAGGAAGTCGAAACAGCAGCAACAATACAAATACAACTGGTGCAAAAGCAACAACAGCTTACACCGAAAACATAGAACAGCAACAGTATGAATGGCAACAACAACGGCAACAGTCGCACGCCAAGCTACACACGTGCAAAAGTTGACTTTTATAGAGTCGCAATCACAATAAAGGAGTCTATTATCCTTTTTTATATGCGGCAAAGGAAGTCAGTGGAAGGATCGATATCCATTAGGAAAATTAAAATTGTGGCAGAGGCAATGAACGCAAGTGTAAACGCTCTAGCGAACGGACACAAAGACATACATACACATACACATATATATGAATATACATATATATACATATATATACACACAAAATGCCCTGCAAAAATTGCGATTAGTCTAGAATGAGTCCGCAAAGGAATATGCGACTAATACAACTTCTGATATCTTTGAAGAGACTAATTTTGTCCCCTTCTATACCCGAATGGGTATAAATAACAACCAGTCCGTTTATAAAAACAAAACTAAAATCCTTTACTTCGAGTGAGAATCGAACCAGCTTCCCGAAGGTTGTTAAGCGAGTGCTCTGCTTGCATGCATGAAATTTCATTGCCTAAGCGCGTCCATATATAAATTCATCGGTTATTATACACGAAAAAGGTGAATATAGGACTAATATACAATTATACCCGTTTGAGACTTGTTTGCGACTAATTAATACCCAATTGTACTCGAATGAGACTCATCCCGGAATACATTCTCTAGAGATTAGTCGCACAATTTTTTGTAGGGTGTTATTCAAAGCGATGCAGGTACATATGTATGTGACTGTGTAAGAAAGAAGGTGTGTTTGTATGCGACCAGCGAACAGCGTCACTGTCGCCATACCAACAAATTAACAAATACACAACATCTCAAAATTATAACCGAGCCACATTTCGACAATTTATTTTGCTTGCATTGGTTTTTAATTTCTAAAAAAAAAATACCCTAGTTACAAACTTTCTACAAAATATAAAAAATATGCACCGAATTTTCATCAGAATTTCACTTTTTTACTTTGAATTTTATGGATTTTTTTTTAATTGCTTTTCTGTCGCGCATTCAATTTTAGCACGTTTCAAGTGGCTACAAATTTACGTTTATTTCTGACAATTTTCACTTAAGGTGTTACACAGCTTTTAGAGTATAGCAGAATTTAAAAAAATTGCGGTTATTTGCAATCACTAGAAACAAAGTATTATTTTATTAAAAAAAAAAAATTAATTTTTTTACAAATTGTTTATTTTAATTTTCTTGAAATCTTTTAAAATTGTGTGAAAGAATAGAAAAAATTTAATAAAACAAATATAAATTGTCATATTTGGGGCAGTTATAATTATGAGATGGGATATACACTCATACATACAACAAGACAGCCAATAGCGCGCTTATATACACACACATACATAAACATATGTACATACATACTCGTAGGTACATACATAAATTCATATACATACATATGTATATACACCACATACATTTTTGTGATTTTGTTAGGAATTGTGTTCGTTGTTGCTTTGAATTTATTTTCTCTTTTGCGAAATTTGAATTTAATTTCGTTTTCAACGGCGCATTACAACATTGTCTGTCCGTCTGGCGGCAGGAACCATTTGTTGATGGCGGAAGGATGTATTTGTTTGTGTGTTAGTGGGAGTTTGTTGTCATACAATTCTTTAGACTCATATTTTTTGCTTAAAAAGATATTTTTGTACGTACGTACGCACGCACATACACATACAGTTTCGAGGCAATTTAAAACCATCAGTTTTGTTTTTGTCGTTGTCATTCATTTAGCGCGAATGTTTTAAATAGCTTTAAAGAAGCAAAAATATAAAATTTTCGCATTTTACTAAAGTTTGCTATACTTTTGTATTTTTAGCTAAATTTTGAAGAGAAGTGTAATTCATTTTCCTTAGTACAGTGAACGCATACATACTTATTTTAAACAAACAGCCCAAACAATTAGATTTTAATCGTGAATAAATATTTCTTTACAACTCTACCAATAAAGTATAAATATCTATGAAGTATTTAATTTTAAAAAATTGGAAACATTTTTTTTCGATTTTCTTTCAGATCGAGATTATTTCAATATTCTACTGAAAGTGCATTTGAGACAAATGGTACGATTTGTCTTAAAATATATTGGAGCTTTTAAATAATTCAAACCAACTTGAGACCAAATTTACTATACATATGTATGTATATGTTAGTATGCACAGTTTTATTTTGACTCAAAGAAGCTCTTTAATGTCTTAAGATTAGTAAAGAGCTCTAAAGAAAATTGAAAATTTTATATAAAATGAAACTGAAGAAATGAAAAATAAATTAACTTCTATAAAAATTTCTTAAATCAGTCTAAAGCTCTCAAGAAAAAATTTATTTCTTCAAAAAAAAAAAATTCAGCAACGGTAAAGAACTTTTTCAAGCATCAGAAGTAATGAAAATTTTTTCTGGTGATTTTTTCGAGAGCTGTATTTAAACCATTACGCCTTAGAAATATGGCATCTGCAAGATTCATAAGATCCATAGTCTTTTGCATCTTTAGTATTCACATCAAACACATTTTGTTCGCCTTAACATCTTTCCGTGGTCCTTTAAAGGCGTTTTTCTTTTTCCGCAAATAATAATGAGTAAAGCACCACCAGAGGAAATTGAATGCTTAGTAGACGTTTCTTTTGTGATTTCTCAAACACTTGTATACCTTCTGACTTCTCGGAACACTACCACGTCTCCGGACGCAGTAGTACAAAGTGCAGCTGTGCTGTCGGAAAGTCTCGAAGCGGAGTAGTCATATCTATTAAGAACGATGCTAAATATATATTTAATCTGAAAGTGCATAATCTCCGTTAGTAAGCACAGTTTGAACAGCCTGATTATTTACTTATTTAAATTTACATGTTTTTTTCCAAATAATTTTTACTTACAACTATTTAATTTTTTTTATTTCGTTTTTTTATTTAAAGTATATCGATTTTTTTTCTCCCACACGCTCTAACTTTATCGCACAATTTCAATCACCCATTTTGCCTTGTTTTTGCTTTAAAAAATTATAAATTTTTTCTTCAATAATTCCGCTTGACCATTGAGTGTTGTTACATTTGACGGTTACTTCTATACCAAAAATGGTTTTGATTGCCATGGTGTGGTATGTGTGTTTATACAATACATGCACACATACACGTGAATAGTTTTTATGACCGTTGTTGCTTTTGCCGCTGTCGCTCACCTGACATCGCGTTTTTAGACATTCGCTGCCATTCCGTCCATTTGTGTGCCAAATTCAATCCATCAAATGTCAAAAGTGCACACGCCATGTCCAAGCCAAAACTTTTGTGTTGTTGCTATGGCTTTGCTTTTATTTGTTGTTGTACATAAACTGTCACAATTGACTTTCATTAAAAAGTTGCTAGTAACACTTGAAAATGGGTTTGTATTTTTAAACGGTACCGTGGTAAATAGGAACGTACCGATTTTCGTGTTTGTGGCAGAAAAAAGTGAAAAATAAGACGAGCAATTGCGAAAATGTCCCAGCTGCCTTTTTGAACCTGAGTTGGATGATTAAAAAAAAGTATCGGTTAATCAATAATAGTTATAAATGTTAGGTTCTTTTCTTCTGAAAATATTGCATCACACGATCGACGGCTACTCATACTCAACAGCATCGAAAATAATAATTTTTATTTTTATTTATTTTAATTTAAGTTGTCAAATTTTGTATTTGTATCTACATACAGCTGATACCAATTAAATATGTCTTGTTTCGAAGGAAGCAAAATTAATATCGAACGATTGCCGAAACTTAAATAAGACTTCGAAACCATTGAAACGGATTTTTTACTTTATCTCAGTAAAAGAGGGTAATACTTCAGAGATATTAGGTACTCAGTGGTAAATTGAAAACTTTATAGACTAATATATGTAGTTCGAAATCCCTTATTTCGAAGCAACAAGTTAAAAGTTAAGTTTTAAATGAGCCCCGTATGATTTTAGAGGGAACAGACCATCGCTAGGGACATTCTTAAAGATGAAACAATTTAAAGAAGGACGAGCCCCGAGGCAATCCAAATCTAAATAAATGCAAGAAATGTTCTGCTGGGAAACTATGTAAGTTTAAAATCCTATAGGACGTTTCTTTGAAATTGAAGTTTGAATTAATGAAATATACGTGCAAAGTCGCTAGTATACGCACATGTATAGAAAATCAATGGTTACGCCTGCTTCCTTAAAAAATATCTTCGACGAAAGCTGTGGCGCCCACAATTCTAAGAACCATGTCAAGAAGGCCTTATGTACATTTGGTATTAAAAACTGGAGGTAAAGCGTGAGAGTAACTTAAAAGAATCATTTAAGGCTGGCCCCGATTCGATCCCGACGTGTTTCCTCATAAACTGTGCTAAACATATTTATGTGCCCTTAACTAATTTATTTAATCTTTCTCTTAAGCTTGGGATTTTCCCTTCAGCTTGGAAAGAATCACACTGATGTTATATACACTGATTTTAGTAAAGCATTCGACAGAGTAAGTCACTCTTTACTGATCCATAAACTCGATCTCCTTGGTTTTCAACCTAATCTCCTTCGTTGGATGTCTTCTTACCTCATTGACAGAACACAACGAGTTCTTTTTAAAAATAGTTCCTCAAACATTATTCATGTTTCTTCAGGGGTCCCGCAAGGAAGTCACCTTGGTCCGATTCTGTTTTTACTTTTTATAAATGACATACCTTCTGTAATAAATTATTCAAAAATTTTATTGTATGCTGATGATGTAAAGCTTTTTAGATCGTATCATTCTGTTGAGGAAAGGTCCTTACTACAAGCGGATTTAAATAGCATGACTAACTGGTGTGAAATAAATTACATGCCACTAAACCTTAAAAAATGTAAAGTAATGTGCTTTTCTCGCAGAGCAGTTCAACCAGCTTCTTATGAAATATGTAACCATAACCTCGAACAAGTGTTTAACTTTGTTGATCTTGGAATTACAATGGACCCGAAATTTAATTTTAATCTTCACATAAATGTTACAGTTAACAAAGCCAAGGGTGTTTTTGCATTTGTAAAACGGTGGTCAAAAGAATTCAATGACCCTTACATCACGAAGGCTCTGTTCACAACGTTAGTGAGGCCCATACTGGAATATGAATCTGTTGTTTGGAACCCGCGCTATCAAGTTCATTCCAACACAATAGAGTCAATTCAAAAACAATTTCTGCTTTTTGCTTTAAGGAATTTTCGTTGGGATTCTCAGTACAACCTGCCGCCATATAAAAGTCGTTTAAAACTCATTAATCTTCCTACACTTGCTAGTCGTAGAGAAATGCTAGGCATTGTATTTTTGGTCAAGTTACTGACAGGCTTGATCTCTAGCCCATCTCTTCTTAGCGAAATAAAACTTAACGTTCCCTCCAGAATTTCAAGACATTTCCGGCCTCTCTTTCTGAAGCCATGTAAAAGTAATTTTGAGTTAAATGAGCCACTCCGTAGTTTGTGTCAGGATTTTAACACTCACTCCGGTTCTTTTGATATTTCAGACTCACTTTTTTACATAAAGAAAACTATACTCAATCCTCTCAATAATTAATACATACATACATATACATATATTACTATTCGATCAGCTGATGAGCATTTGTTCTGTAGCTGAACAGTTTTAGATCTCGACACTTAACAAACCTCTGCCTTTCATGACTCGGCGCAATATATATGAAAAAACAAAATTTTTTTTTTTTTATATATCCGTGCGTCATGCGGATGCGCCCCTCGCGTCGGTCGGGCGGGTATGGAGGGATACAACCGTTGGAATTATTATTATTATTATTATTATTATTATTATTATGAAGCAACGAAAAAAGTTCAAAAGGAGCTGTTTCAAAAGGAGGATTTTCATTTTGTATATTTTTGATTTAAGAAGTTTCATAACAGTCAAATTTTCTCCTTAGGTTAGTAGTCATTCTTTGGAACCATTGAAAATATCCCGAATGAAGCAAAGTTGATGAGTAATATTCGAAGTCGAATAACACTTCTTTTGCACTTTAAAAAGTAAAGTGAAATGTTCTGATGCATCCTGAACCAATTCTAGAAAAATCTGTCAAAATTAATTATAATTTAATGGCACAGCTTGACAACCAGTTAGTCACCTCACAATATTTAACAGGTGAACACAATTAATAATTTCACAGTGTTGAAAGAAAAAACAACATATGAAAATTATATAATTTTTTTTTATTAATTTTGGTTAAGAAAATTAGACTAACTGAACCACTAAGGAGAAACAACTTGTTGAGTTGCTGCCTCTTGATGTGAATGTATGTATGTAGATACATAAAGATCATTAAATCAAAAATTGATGGTCGTGGTGGCATAATAAAAATGCAAATTCTAAAATTTAAAATACAACATTTCGATTAACATAAAATGACTTATGGGCATTGAGGAAACTTTTGCGCAAAAAGTAAGTATTCAAATAAAATATATTGCAACTTAAAATGCGAATTGATTTTAAAGTAGGCAATTAAAAGTCAAAATGAAATTAACAAAACAAAACAACTACGAGTTAGATTAAAAATGTGCATAGTTAAAAACATGTGTGTGTGTGTGTGTGTGTATCTACATACATATATTTTTAATATATAATACAACAATATGGAAAATGATAGCTCGTTTGCCAACTGACTGACTGGATGGATGGATGGATGGATAGATATCGAGTGGGCGAAATTTTGAGTGACATGTCCTAATTTTAGAAACACTTTTACCGGCAGCCATTTTGATTGCAGCAACATGTTGTGGCAATAACATTGACTGTGACAGCATTTCAATTAACCCAATTAATGGACGAACCTAATTAAATTTTGAGCACGAACAACAACAACAACAACAACAGCAAATATTGCCACAATGAAAGTCAACGACCATATAGCCAATGCCACCACCAAGTGGCAGCTGTAATAGCAATGCCAACAACTACAGCAGCAGCAACAACACCAACAACAACAACAAGATGAACAATAAAAGCAACAAAGCTTTATGTACAAGTAGTTACTTGAACAGCTGATTTGTAAATAAAGTATACATACGAGTATATGTAGCTGAATATGCATTAAGTGAATGTTTGTTCTTACAAATTTACATACATACATATGCGTATTTACCTGTACATATGTATATATGTATATATTACATAGGATCTAAAAATATGTACATATTGCCGACGGCCATCTTCACGTCAGTCAGTGTCTGCTATTAAAAGTGGAGCTTGTATGTACATACATACATACATACATAGCAACATAAGTTATTTAGTTGCTTGTATTTATAGATGTGTGACTGATTAGCTGACTAACAAGTCCTTCAAGCATACCAGTGAGTGAGACGTGGCTCGATATTTGGCGACCATCAACACTCGGCTGATGCTGTCAAGGTTCAGTGCGAATGACCTTGAGACGCGACAAAAGGAAGCTGACGTAGCGACCATACTGCCGTTGCTACTCGCTACAACTTCTGCTGCTGCTTCTGTTGCTCTGCAGCCATTGCTGTCGATGTCCTCCATCCATTAGCCTAGTCATTACAGCGACTTTAATTGTCATATTGGCGTGAAGAGGTTTGCCGGCAATAAAAGCCGACTGCTAGTCGAATGTGCTAATTAATGTTACGAAAGCAAAAACTATAACAAAAAAGAGAATAAAAAAATATCGATAAAATTAAAAAGAATGCTTCAAATATACTAGATAAACTTAAAAATATAAAGGCCTAGACAACTAGGCATGCAGCGAGATTGGATCTTCAGGGTACTAATTTTTTTGGAGAATAATAATTTATGCGGTCGTCATGTGAAAAATGCTATTAACTAATTTCAGTGGCTTAATGAAAACAAGCACACAAAAAACTTTCGATTGCAAATTATTTAAATATCTTGCGAAAATTACATCTACTGTCATGCCTGCTCTGGTAGTTGAAAGTTTCGTATTATTAACAAAGAAATTTAATTTACTCGCTAAAAATTCTATGTACTTTTGACTTACCTTCTAACGTTAAAATCATCGCTCCAACGTGGCTAAAATGTACACAAAGTTGCGTCACAAATGTTGCGCCCATTGGCTCATTGCTTCGCACATCATATCACATTAGATAAAATCACATAACATCATAACATGGTATCATATCACAAGCAATATATGTACATATGTACATCATATCACATCGTCACATCACATATTATCGCATTACAACATATGACATCATATCGTCACATTGCACTACTTCGGCACACTGCACTAACACATCATAACAACACATTCATCACCACAAAACATCACAACATCCTATGAGAACTTTGCATGAATATATCACATCAATACATCCCTTCATCACATCACACTAACACATAAGGTGAAATCACATTAAATAATATCACATCGCATCACATCAACACATCATATCACTTCACATAACATTACATACCACAATACTCGTATACATACATAACTAAAAGAGAAACGAAGTATTGTTATTGAAATTATTAAATAGTTTGATAATAAAGTCTCGCGACTTTGTAAATATGTATACTTATATTTAGCTATGTATCTATCTATATAAATATGTATGTACAAATGCAGCTATTTATGCGGAAATCTAAATTGTTTGAAAAATGGAACCTTACAATCTTCAAATAATGGTTTTAGGCTCCGTTATTAAGGTACTTTGATATAATTTCACGTGTAGACATTTTGGGACTATAATTTAGAGCGTATTTTTATTGTTGTTAATGTAACGAAAGTCATATACCACGTTTTTCGTTTTTGTTTACATCTATTTTTAGACACCTAACCACAACCATGAGGCTTTATTTTGAGACTAGAGGATTTATCTTGAAACGAATGAGGATCAGGTGGTCTAACAATGTGAATTTTGTCTCTTTTATGCCAGAATTGAGACAGTCTCTAATAGTGACAAAAGTCGCAACTTTAGACCAGTTGCCATTCATTAGTTTCAAAATAAGGCCTCTAGTCTCAAAATTGTGACCTGGTGATGAGCAGGTCACAAACAATTTAAATAAAAGCAAAATAGAAAAACGTGAAAGCGAGGAAAAGCAATAATCTCTAGCTCTTTTTTAAACTTGAGATGAGACTGAGTTACTGAATTCGGGTATTAAGGCTTTATTTTAAAACTTATGAATGCCAATTTGTCTAAAATTGTGACTTTTGTCCCTCTATGTAATAGGGAATTTGGGGGTAACATACTGCTACTGTTTACGATTCCGGCTTTAATCCAATTCGAAGTTCGTCTGAGTTTTATTCAGTGATAGAAATCAAAGCACTCGAAGCTTGCGGGACCAATTTGAAAAACGGCAGCACAGGCGGGTTTTTCTAATCCTAATTTTCAAGACAAAAAATTGTGCTTAAAAGGTTTCCCTTCTCGTGACCTTATTTTTATTTCTGGGAAAATATTTGAAAAATGTGTATAAAACCATGAAGATATAGGGTTTTTTATATGCAGATATGTTTATGTATTTTCATACAAACATGTGCACGTACCCACATGCATATGCATTTATTACACACGGCAATTTCCGACAAATATCTGTCAGATGTGCCATATTTGTATGTATCTATGTACAACGGCTTTCCCAAAATTCAACATTTCGGCTTCATTAAAAGTGCATAAGATTTGAAAACGTAAAACAACTACCACAAAGCAAAAACAATAAAAATTGCTGCAACAAATCATTGCAGTCAACTGTGAAACAACAGCCTCTCCTTACAAATTTGTTATACCTACTTGTTTGTATTTATATTTGAGGTGTTATGTAAAAAAGTGTCAACTTAATATAATACAAAAACTTTATATTATTTGATAGTATACGAGTATATACAAAATTATATAAAATCTATTATCGCTAGCTTTAAAAATTAAAGGGTGAACAGCTGCCACATCAAAATGTGTTTTTAAAAAAATAGTTAAGTGAGCAAAATACTCGTAATCAAAATTAACAAAAATGGAGTTAAAATTGTTAATTCCTTTGCCACAGTTGCTTGAGCCTAGATGTATGTATGTATGTACATACGTAAGTATGTATTTATGTGTGCACATGAGAGGATACACTTGCAAGGAAAAACATTGTGCAGTAGAGCAAAAGAGACGTAGCGAAATGAAGCGAGAAAGGCCGCAAAAGCAGGCAAAATCAAGAGATCAATAATTATAACGATGTTGCAACATTGATGGCAGTCAACCGCACTATAAGAAACTTGCGGTTAACAAAACTAAAGCATGAGCACGTCGTGTTGCACTAATACTCTGACGATGCAGACTTGCCTTACGCTTGAAACGTTCACCCAACGAACAAAAATGTTGGGTATATCGAAATATTTAGTAAATAATATATTCAACTTCATCGCTTTAAGCTTCTTCAGCTACCTGCAACCAGCGTATGACCTCCGTAGAATATTTTTCCTATAATTTGAAATAAGTAAATCTTTACAAAAATGAAAAGTTTACTGTAGTTAATTGTATAATTAATTGCAGTAGGACCCTGCTCAGGCTGAATATAATTATTGATACATTTCACATCCAAATTAACCGGGACAGTCTTGGTAAAATCATAACTAACAGTTTTTCATAAAAAAATTACTAACCAGAGATAGATATTTGTACCAAAATAAAAATTTAATTAAATTTAACATTTTCTAAATAACGACCTGATTCCCCCGGGTCCGGAGTTTTCTTTAAAGTTTGTATAAGGCTCTTAATGAAAACTTAGATAAATCGAGTAGAAAACTAGAACCACATTAAATCAAACATAACGAAGTCATAGTGCGCGTGCAACTGAATGTAAATAAGAACTTCTTGTAACCGAGGGACGGTTCGGTTTCGAATGTTTTGTGTGCTACAACTGTCGCGACGAACCGTATTAAATCAAATTTAACGGGGGGGCCCGCGAAATAATCCCTGGGCACGGATTTTCTCTTGGCGGCCCTGAGTACATACATACGTATGTATATTAATAAAGACTGGAATATTTTTCGCCAAAATTTGCTCATAAATATAAAATAGGTTCATTTTATTAGGAGACTTAAGATACTCGGAGTATTCACGTTCAAATTAAATTTACAGAAAGAGAAGTCCGGCCAAAATTTGAGCTACTCTGTGATCCACGAGCGATTTTAAAAATCAAGCCTTTGTAATGTTACGGTCACTTAATTCTTTTGACCATCGTTTGACAAACTCTTTGCTTTGGCTCTCAATTTGCTCACTGGGCTGCAAAAGGTAGACATCCAAATATGTATATATGTATGTATATCTGTTTGTATATCTACATATGTATGTATGTGCATACATTTATGCATGCACATTGGTATGTTTATCCACCAGGACGAAAAAATCAACCAAAAGCTATGTGTTTATGCCAAAGTGTGTGCGTGCAGTGAAAAAGGGTGTGTATATAAATGTGGCAAGTGCAACCATTTTGTAAGAAGAATGGCAACAGCAAACTTGCAAGTGCTAAAAAGTACAAAGAAAAATGTGTACGTTTAAGAAAACAAGCCAAAGCTTCGGTGCAAAGGAGTCTGGATGCAGCAGCGGCAGTAGCGCAATGGAGTTGCAACAAAAGCAGCACGAGCTGTGGCAACACCATTTTGATTGTTGTTTGCGTGTTGTAGCCACCCACAGATACAAACACACACACACACTTACATATACACTCAAAATGTGCAATTATATGTATGTAGGTATGTATATGTAACAAATCTGGCAACATAAGTTCCTGCAACAGCAGCATCGGAAGGAGTAGCTTTAATAGCAACACCAGCTGCTACTTTAAATTTACTAAATGTCTGCGCAGCGGTAGCAACTCCCTGAATTGTGTGTATTCGCTTGTACATACATAAGTACATACATATGTATGTATGTATGTATATATTTTAAGCTGAAGAGTAGCGAGTGAATTGCTTCAAGCTGCGTGCAATACTTTAAACGCAAACGAAAACTTAAAGCGTCGCTCGTTTATGGAGAGCAATGCGCAATGCGGCGCCAGTTCTGAATGACGTTGCATTTACTTGTAGGCATGTCGATCTACATAGTATACTTATACAAATTTACGTTTATACGATTATGCAACGAGCGACGAACATCGCCATTGTGAGTCGACTAGTCAACACGCGCAATTAACACCACGAAGCGGCAAACTTAAATGATACACGTTTCTTTTTGTTACGCAGCACACAGCCTCCAATGGCGCTCTATGGCGGTACGCAGTCAGTGGTGCAGAGTGGATAAAACTTTGGTGAAAATATCAAAGAACATTAATTAATTAACATTTAAATACGTGAGTGAGCCACTGATAGACATCACAACGCTTTCTTGCGAATATATTTGAGCATGAGTACATACTAGGCATGTCCATCCCGGGATCCCGGCCTTTTTTAACTCCCTCTTATCCCGGGATCAGTCTATTCAAATCCCGGAATTACAGAAAACAAATTAGATAGCCTTTTATTTTACAAAATTTTTAATTTACATTCTTCCAAACTAAAATATACCTAAAAGGATTTAAAACATAAAGAGCTGATCTTATAAAACAAACAAATAACATACTAAACATAGATACATTTCAGAGTTGTATTGAAATAAGAAAATTTCACATGAGAAACAAAAACAACATGTTTATAACTAGTGTATTACGATAACACAAAACGACAAATAACACGGCTTGTTAACCCCCTAAGGGTTTTGTTTTGCCCTTGCCATTATAAGTGAGCTGCAGAATATCCTCCTCTACTATTAGAAAATGAGCCTAAAAGATAAATTGCATCAAGTTTTAACAAGCAGCTCGCAATTGTCCAATAATTAAAAGACATAAAATGTATCTGAATGTTTGGTAAAAGAAATTGATAGTTTTTGTAATGCGGCGATAAATGATGTCATACAGAGAGCATTTAACTTTTTGTCGACAATCTAACCAACAAGTGTAGAGTCGGAGCAGTGCTTCTCCACTGCAGATTTTAAATGCAACAAATTTAGGTCCAGGTTGGTGGATAACACACGTAAGGCTTTATTTCTTTAAGATTGCATTTTGATCAGAATAAGGTCTAATTCTTCTTCGCTAGTGAGGTTCACATTTTGAGGGATGTCGGAACTGACTGGGTTCCGAGCATAATTCGCTGGTTTCTTGAGCTGTCGGAATGGACGAGATTCCGAACTTAATGGTTCGCACGCCGCTGTCTCTCCAGACCTGTTTGTAGTTCTTATTTTGTTTAGAAACGGTTTACATATATGTATGTATGTATGTATGTATGTATGTTTGTGCATACAACATACCATAGTTATTTTTAAAATTTAATATAAAAATTATGAATTGGATCTTGCATTTGAAAGGCTTTGTTAAGCTTTGCCTCACTGTGCAGCACCTTTGCATTGCGCCTATAACTTCAAATGAATATACAAATGTACATACATATGTATGTATGTACATATGTATGCTTGCATGTGTGTATGAATGTACCATATGTATGTATGTATGTATGTCATACATAGTCCCAACTGCTACGCGACATACATACATACATGTGCGAATATACATTTACATTCATATTTGTATACCTACGAGTATGAACCTGCATGCATATACATATGTACATACATAAATACATACATACAAATGTACATACATATTTACCCACAAAGGAGCGCCGCAATAGCTGAAACCAGTTGGATCCAAACAGTTGCATTGCCAACAGCCACTTCAACACTCGGTCGACTCGCTTGCATTCGCATTACCCGACTCGGCCTTTGGACAAACAAGCGCAAGCGCATTAGCGCCACCCGATTGGCCCGCTTGGACGCCATTTACAAAAAATTACACACACACAAACTAACGTCACAACGGACAGACGTTGAAACTCGTACGGAGAGTTTGTTCTAAAGAAAAAATGAAGAAACAAAAAAGACCCAAAGTAGATGAAGCGGAAGAAATAGCAGCGGCAGAAGAAGCAGTATCAAAAGCCACGAGTGGTTGGCGATAGCAGCGACCAACAACAATTCAAACGTTCATTGCGTGCTGTTGGGGAAAAGAGACAAGGCGAGCGCCGTTAGCAGGCGATGTGTACGAACACCTGTTTTTCGAAGATGAACTATTGAAAGGAAACATTTGTTTGTGTTAAAGCAAAGGGTGGCGAGCAATGAGGAGTTGTGAAGAAAAAATAAAAACAAAAACAACATAGGCGCATTACCACAGGCATAAAAACTAGCTGTGTTCGAGTTCGAAACCGGTTGCACCACTTCGACAGCTGTCTCATCAGCTCAGCGGCAACAACACGAACGACTATGCCACGAATATATATCGTTCTTGCTTTGGCTACTCACGTTGACCAAGTACGCTCTGGCTGCTGCTAGAAGAGCACACACTAATGTTCGAAAAGGGGTGGGCAAGTAATACGCATACTCAGTCACACACACACAAATACGAACAGTCGGCGACTTTGCCTTTTTGTGCAACGGAAGTTTCAACAGCAACGACTGGTGGCTGACGGTTGGCGAGCTGCCTTGACTCCGATACCGGTTTAGTCGCTCGTGAGACTTTGTCGTTAACATAGCTATAATTCTGCAGAACGCTGTTGTCAACGCGTTGGTGTTGTTGGTGCGTCTTCATACAAACGATTGCCGTCGTCATTGCCTTATTCCGGTGCGAATTTGTGTGAATTTATTTAACGACGACAGCATTTGACAAATGCGAATTTATTGCAACGACCGAAGTGTAAAGAAAGCAAAAAAAAAAAAAATTACGCGAATATTTGTGCGCAAGTGTGTTCGTGGGGACTTCCGCGAGCAGAGGAGTGGAATCATCGAAAGCGGAACTGAAAGAAAGTCACGAAGGAAGACACATTTTAAATTGTGAATATAAAAATCTTAAATTTTTAGCCGCTTAGGAGCTGACTTTAAATGCGGCGGGGTAATTTCTTTAAACCGAGTCTATTGTCGGAGAGACTCGAAGTCGGATCTTAACAACAACTGTACTATCTATACGATATTAAGAAACCCCAAATTTTTAATTTAATCTTTATAAAGTGAAGTGATGTCTTAAAGTTAAAAAAATTATGAAAATTTAAAAAACAAATTCAAACAGCTTGAAACATTTTATAGGGAAAATATCCACTACATACATCGGTATATTCAATCCTAGATACATATGTATGTAGGTATGTATGTGTATAAGTCTCTAAAGATTTGCTTGAATGCTTGCAATTGACTGCTAAGTGACAACTATGCCAAAGCGACGTTTGGAAGTGCCTTAAAACAGCGAATAAAAAATACTTAGCAAAACTGAAAGAGAAAATATTTGCTCAAATTGCACGCCACCACACCTTCAAGTGTGCTATGGAGTTAGTTTTCGTTTAAGCCTACATCAACAAAACAACCTTCAAGTGTGCTATGGAGTTAGTTTTCGTTTAAGCCTACATCAACAAAACAACTTACCTAACTATTTTGTGAAGATACAAACTACTCTGCAAAACTGATACCTACGTGTATTGAGACGAATATACACTTTTCCCGATTTCGAAAAACTCTTCAGAAAGTAGTAGATAAAAATAGATGCGCTGCTAAATAAAACAACGCTTAATAGCAAAAAATAAATTTTAAGTTCTTCAAAATCGTGTTTATTTACTACCTGCCTAAAATTAAAAAGAAATAATAATAATAAATAAATAATTTACCGTCGCTTAACTCGGTCATTTTCTTTAAGCTATCTTATCGCTTTTAAATCAATGCACAGCTCAAATCTTCGCTTTGTTCTTAGCATACGCTTCAGTTACATTTTACGTTGTGCCCGAGTAAATATCATTCAACAGTACAACAACACTCAATATTAACCGCTGTTTAGTGTTTGTCCCGGTGTTTATGTCATTTTCATAGCGGCTACTTGTCACTGTGTGCGCCCGCGCCCGCGCCAGCGCTCGTGAATGTTTATGCGCGTTTGTGTGTGCATATGAGTGTGTTTTAAAACTGCACTCTTGACCATTCATTCGTTATTTATCAGCAAGACGCCCGTTTTAAGCTTAATATATGGTAATGGCAGAGATTGGTGGCCATTTGGCTCACCAGCTACCAAATTTGCACAATCACACACAAAGTGGATTACAGCCGTCGCTGGTGATGAATCATCACCTGGAATTGGATTGTCATGGACATGATGTGATAAGTGAGTTAAATGATTTGATATTTAGTCTTTATTAAAATTAAAAAAGAAGTAGGTAGGTACATAAATACAATTTGAAAGCATCGGTTTATTTTGACAAATTTAATTTGTCTACATGAATTTTTTCCCCCACAAAAAAGCTAGTTTATTTTCTAGCAGAACGAAAACCATATTAAAAAAATGTTAGTAAAAATTTCAAAATTTTTTTGAAAACTTGCGAGTGGGTATGCGCATATTCGTAGCCCATTAAATTTTCACTCAATCAATACTCTACAACTTAGAAATTCCATGCAAAATTGAAATTCACTTGAAAAGAAAAACAATCAGAGCCTGATACCCATTTAAGAGCTAAACATGGGAGTGTTAGTGAAGAAGTATGGGTGTATGGAAAATTGAAAGGAGAACAATTGAAATTTAAAAGCATTCGTTAAAACAATTTGAAAAACTTTTGCTTTCGTTTAGAAAAGTCAAATATGTAGCAAATGGGATTACCCATACAATTTTCGACTAAAAATGATTAAAAAGGTCTGATTTCCATCAAATTCTCAACTTTCGAATTGTAAATTGCGTGTAAAATATTGTTCGACACACTAATGCAAGACATTTTTTGGCGGGTTTGAGAATGGTAAACCAAACTCTTTTTATTATTTTGTAGTTGATCAATCTTTTTGACCCAGTCGAGGGCGCATTAAGGAGCTTCACCAATAACTTTAAATTTTAAGCGAATCTTTAAATTATGGCTTTCAACGAAATATATTTTTTGAAGTCATACTGAGATGTTTGATCTCTTGCGTTAAATGTTTAGGATGTATTATAGAATTTTAAAACCTTATCAGCATATTTATAATTAAAAGCTTTTAGTAGCTTTTATGGTTTAAATTATGTAAGCAACTTTCTAAGTTTAAATTTTCTTAGCTTCGTAATATTCTAAATATTCAAAATTTTTTTCATCAAAAAGTAGATTTAACATTGTGAATATAATCCAGCGCACACCCTGCGTTTAGTTTCTTTTGATGCAAAAAAAAAACCATTTAAAATATTTTTATTTATATTTGCTTGCTCGCCTCTTTTTTGTAAATGTTAGTTTGAGGGCTAAATAAGACCATTTAAATTGCGATTAATTCGGTCGAACATATTTCATTTTATAGTCGGCGGGAACGTTTATTATTAGAATTTTAATTGAGTAATTTCAACGATTTGAATGCTGTTTTAATCGCTTTGGTTGTAATTAAAAGCGGTTTAATATAAACAAACAAGCAATGACAAACGAAAACAGTGACGAAGTGCCGAGCACAAATAAATTGCAAGAGTTATTATTACTGCAATAGAGACTGAAAATACTGTTTCTATAAAAAAAAGGTGTTAGTGCGAAGTAAATAAAATTAACGCAATTGGAATAATTTTCAAACCAAAATAGTATACCAGTCATTCGTAGTTGAAAATGTTTCGGCTGTTTCTTTTTGTATGCATCCAAATTTTATGAAACAACGAAATTGTCTTTCATTTCCTTTCAAATAAAAAGTATAACCTCAAAAAACATATTTTTCATGTCAAATTTTGTTTGTTAATTAAAGATAATACATATAAGATACTTGAACAAAAATTGCGTTAATTTTCATAAAATTTTGAGCCTTTTTTAGAACTTAAAGAAATCTGGGGACGCAGTTTTATAGCCAAATAAATTTTAATACAACCAAGTGTAAGTTTCAATTGGCTCAAACAGCACAATGATTTTTTATAATTTTTTGGGAATTTGATTTTAAAATTTTATTTTACTCAACGCTTACATTTTATAAAAATGTTCACTGATTCGTAATAATTTTGATTATCGACTATCTTACGAACTTGCTACTTCATAAAATATTTGCATTTATGAAAAAAAAAAAATCTAAAACTAAGTTATTCAAAATATATTCAAGAATCATGCCATAGTTTGAACTAGTTGAAACGTGTACGCTATTACACTAAAATTGATTGCGCAATAAGATGTTCAAAATTTTACAAAAATTCATCCCATTTATGTTTCTATTTAAATTCTGTGTAAAGTTTGGAACTTTGTTACCTGTGAAATTTGTTAAAGCATGAACTAAATTTGTATATAAAATTAACTAAAAATTTTTCGCTAAACAAAAAAAAATATCCACGTGGTTCTAGTCACGGTAGAGGGTAGTTTGTTGCAGCAGCTGCCATCGCATTTTTTATTGTTATAAGCTGACTGACTTTGAGGTAATACCACAGGTCTTTTTAACTCGTAAGTTCAAACCTAAAAGACGCTTTGGAACACTCGATATATAAATAAGTGCTATCACTTCTTTAAATAAATCTTAAGTACACATTTTTTATATATTCCAATGTTTTGGGCATTTGCTCATCTGCGATTTCAATTGATTACCATGTTTTTTCCATTAACTTTTTCACTAGAGCCCGGCGCCTAAAAATTAAATATTTAAAAATGTAATCATTTCCAACGTCACAACTGAGTGCACCGAGTGATTAGACGTAAGCTACCGACCGCAACATATACGTACTCTCTTCCCCCAACCCCTTCCCAACTCATCGAGAGCTAAAGGCGCACATTTCACGAAAATGTACACCCAAAGATTTTGAAAAAAAAAGTTGCATGCCTAGCAACAAAATGAAAATGGCTTAAATTGTGTAATTACTCGTCTTTTAATACAGTTCATTTGTTTTTTGTATATTTAATTTTTTACCAAATATCTTCTTAAATTATTTCGCGCTCATTTAATTACCTATTTAATGCGTCGCTGTGCGACTGCGCTTGGATGATTTTTTAAACGCGCTTTGATTTATGACTTCAACTATTGCTCACTGTATGTATGTTTGTACATATGTACATCTAAATATCTATTTATGTGTGTAATTACCCGTATAGTAGCGTCTGATGATTTGGAGCTCTGATTAGTTGGTTGAATGACATTTTAATTGTGTCTGAGCTGCAACGAGTGTCAAAGTGACTGCAAAGCAATAAATTCGCGTTCAAGCAATAAAACAGAGATTGAAGTAGCTTTGGAAAAATAAACAAGCAAATAGCTAGCTGCATAGAAATTGTAAACATTTTTTTAATAATTTATGTAAAAAAATGAACTAATTTCTAGTGACAAAAAATATCAATAAATTGAAAATAGTTAAGCAAATAGTTAATAAAAAAAAATTACTTAAACAAGAGTTCCTCCGTTGTTTTTCCCTGACTTTTTGATCTCGTTACTAAAATTGTATTAGATATGTATGTATGTATGTATGTGTCTAGCTTACATTGACGACAATCAAACAAATTTGAGTATACATAAAAATATTAAATCTGCTTAGAAGAAAAACCAGTTTCGGTCGAATTTGACAATGTATGCCGAAAATTGATTTCGTAATACACCTCATTCTATCCAGTCGGAAAACGAAAAACGACACTGAAGATGGCACACCACCAAAACTGGTTTGTCTTAAAACCAAACTTGACAAAGGATGATGGAAAATCGTTCCAAAATTCATGAAAAAAATTATTAAGTAAGAGATCAAATAAAAAGAAATTAAAAGAAATGCTGTTAGCCACAAAATTCGTTTCTGAATCTAAATTTTCAAAGTGATACATTTGCATAATCCTCCTTAGTAAAAAAATAACAAGTTGTAGGAATAGCAAAAAGTAGTATTATATGCAATAGTAGGTGTTGTGGCTCAAGATATAAATTTAGATTTTGGTAAATTTTTGTTGTACACTAAAAAAATAAAAAAATAAACAAAGAATTTGTACATACATATATTGATAAGTCATAAAAAAGGATCAAAGTTGCATTCTCTGCTGTTGTGAATGTTTACTAAAAACTAAAATCTGTGGAATTTTGAAAAAAAAAATATTATTTTCTGACTAAAGCGAATTTTACTATGGATGCATTGTTTTTGAACTTTCATAGACAAATAAAAATTTTAAATCTATTTATTTGATGATGGCAATTTAACTTAAAAATTTAAATAATTAATAGTTAAAAAATTGTATAGTTATCATTCCATTTAAAGCTTCATCGACTTATATTACTTTTTGAAATTGAAAAGTATGCCTCTACACGTTATTTCTTTCTTTAAAGTACCTACATAGAGTAACTGTGTATGAAATTTAAATATTTCGCTTACAAACAAATTAAACGTGGGTGGACTTTGTTCGCCCGCTGCTGCTTCAGATGTCATGCCACCAACTGTTTGCAATAAATTTTCCAGCAAATTTTACAACCGCTAAATAAAAATTAATTACAATTGCATTGCAAACAAACAATACAACAACACCAAACACATCAGCCGATACTTATGCACACACATACACACACATAGTAACTATGCATATATGAATAGCAATAACTAATATTTGGAGAGAAACGCATAAATTATTTGTGACAGCCATCAAAAATGAACGCACCAGCTAACGGTGGGACGGATATATAGACAGACGGGCGGACGAACTGACGGACGGCCTTAAGAGCGGATGGGCGATTGGCCATCACAGCCGCACTGTGGGACCCAACAAACGCACTGTTGGGGACGCTTTAAAAGTGTGCAAATAGTGCAGCAGCAAATTAATAGTTTTCAAAGCGACAAATACGGCGGCCAACGGTCAAAGCACGAAGTGCGCTAGCGGCGATGGACAGTGGGCGGTAGGCGCGACGAGTGTCGCGTGAAGTTAGTTGCGCTTTGAAACGATGTAGCGTGACATCAAACGCCATCCACAAAATGTCTGGGTGGTTACGTGTCACCTGAGTGGGAAAGAGGCGTGAGAAAGGATTGTTGGTGGTACATTAAGTACTCGCATAGAGCAGGCCTATTTACGCCATTCGAATGCTCAGTAAATATTTAAAGCGCAATTTAGCAAATATTTATGGTGAACTAGTTAGTTTTACTAAAGCTTCTTTCTGGGTCAATTGTTTATTGGTAAATAAAATATGTCTAAACTTTAAAATTTAGTTTTTTGTACCGAAAATCGAATAGTTACGCGTAGTTTTGAATTAAATTACAGCTTATTCTCTAACAAACGATTTTTAAACCCATGTTTTAATTTTTAAACAAAACTTTTAAAAATTGAAGATACTTCTATCAATATTTAAAACTTTTCAGATAAAAATTTGAGAATTTTTGTGCGAAGGTAGTTTCATAGACCATTTTACTTCGGTCTTTAACGCAAACTCGAGAAATTTTATAATGTAAAATTTGTTAAAAATCAACGCCAGTTTAAAGCAACATTAAACTGGAAATTTAAAAAAATAAATGGTCCTTAAAACAAATATCAAAAAATTTAATTTTTTTTCAAATGTGCACTTTTTATTTTTTATTTTGTTTATTAAAATTATGTAAAATGTTCGAAGCATGGTTTCCTATGATCGTTGTTTGACGATTCTTTGTAAAATAAGTGTGTCCCTAAGTTGCATTGAGATAATTTATTTTTTAAGCTATACCTAGATCAAAAGATAACAATAAATTTTCCAGATTGGATAGCGCAAGGACATGCCATGAAGGATGAATTCTTTTGTTCCGTTTTAAAAGTTGTTACAAATTTTTCATTTCATTAGTTTTGAAGCTCTAGAGTATTTTTTTTCCAAATTTTACCAAATTTTACCAAATTTTTAACGCAAAATTAGTTATTGATTTTACTACATTACTTGTTAAGGAAATCGCCTTTGAAATGTTTAATATTAAAAAGTAAAATAAAAAAAGATTTCGCTAAATGTATCAATTATAGGTTTTGCGAATTTTCAAACAAGAATAAAATCATTAAATTAAATCTATGGCTTGAATTCAACTAATAAATACTAATTTTAAGGTTCAAATGTTATAAAAAAATAATCAAATTGGTAAAAAACATATATTTTTCTCAAGGTCTTGTCAACAGACATATTAAACCCGCCGATTCCAATTTTAAAAAAATTACGAAATGACCGATGGATGGGCGCGCTTAGTGGCTTTGGTTTATGGCCGCACTACGCACTCAATTTAGTGCCCGTAACTTCGAAAGAAAAAAAAAACACAAAATTTAAGGCTGACCGATTGCACATAAATATGTGTATGCTAAATAAAAACATATATACATATCTATGTATGTATACATGTACAAATATATATACGTACATACATACCAAACAAAGAGTTGCAACTTTTGCTTATTTTGTTTTCACTCGTGAGCGAGCGTAAATATTTTAATGAGTTTTTCGTGTTTTATTATTTTTGCAGTAAGCAAAAGGTTCGCATGTTTGTTGTTGTTAAGCCACTGCCAATAACTTCTCAAGTAGTCGTTAAATTAATTAAATACATAGCCATTTCATTTACTTATTTATTTCTATATTTTACTTATGTATTTTTAATTTTTTATTCTTTCTTGTACTAGTTAAATATTTTTTTTTGTTTATCTGAAGCAGTGCCTATGCGTTCTTAGCAATTGTTTACACAAAAATTGCCAATTTGGTTGTACTCCATTCTCTGCTCCCCCCTCCATACTTTCTTTCGCCACTTTACTGTGCTTTAACTTCCAATTTATTTCGCTAAACTTTTTACAAAATTCTACAAATACAAAAACACAGCTCCACTTTTTAGTTTTCACAAGCAATTCCAGCATTTATTATTTGCTTGCGCAAACAAATCACTCGCCAAGTGAGTGAGTGAGTATTGATGAGTGAAGTAAATTTATTTTAGCACTTTAAAAACAAATCAACGCACAAAACTCATAGCATCCATAGCTGAGGAGCTGAGGAGCTGAGTTGTGAAACTGTTCCACTTGCTCCACTCTGGTCACCTTCTTCTCTTTCGTGGCTAGGCTAGAAGTGTGGCGCTTTTGTGCTCGTTAAGTAAACAATTTTATGTCGCGTAGTAAATAAATAATAACACCGCAAATGACCAAGCAATGAAATCGATATTGTAAGAAGCTCAGAGTGCTCAAGGCGGATGAGATTTAAAGTGTATAGAGTTAATTGATTTCAAATAAATATTTCATAGTGCCGATAAATTATGTAGTTGTTTATGGAAATGCTCGATTCAAATAAATTATAAATACATAAGTACATACTTACATACCTACACATACATATGACTAATTTTGAGGGGAGTGGCGCTGTGGGGCAAATCGGAGAATGCCCAAAGATCACCTTGATGTATTGGAAGCTTTCAGCAGTGATTCTAAAGAGATTTTGTTGGAGGCTTTGAATTTAATCGGCATTTACCCAGTCAGTGGTGGTCGTTGGATCTTGAATTTATTCGAATGCCGGAAAGTTAGGGCGGAGTGCAAACAGAGACATCTGAAAGGTGGCAATCTTTCTCCACCGACTGCATATCCGAATGACCTAGACACCACGATGTAGAATAAGTTTCCAAACGCAAGAAGCGAAATAATCGGGAGACCACTGACAAAAATCCACAAAGCGAACTGTCATAAACGCAGATAATACTTAATACTTTATGAAGAACTGGGGAGGGCTGAGTAGTAAACCAATGGAATAAATAACATATTTGGCTTTAGTCTTGAGCGCCTAAAAAACACTATATTTTAATTAAAATATTATCGCTGTTTTGATTAAATATTTAATGTCATTTTCATTGCTTGCATTATTGTTAACGCTAACAAATTTTTATGAGTTTTTCATTTTGTTTTTTTTACGAAATTAAAAATCGCATTTACTGCCATTTGCACTAATGAGGTATGGATAAGCTGAGCACATTCAATTAAATCTTTCTTCATCATTTTTGCATGTGTTGGTATTATGTGCAAAATTTCCAAGTATTTGCAATCAAGTTATTAAGTATTGTAACTAATTTAACAAGCATCAAATGACAGGATTTTCTGTTTGTCTTTTCCAATATTGCGTGTTTGCATAATTATCGCTACGAGTATTATCAAAAATCTCAAGATTGGTGCAGTTTATTTAAGTTATAAAAATTACGATATTCGCGTTGTGCAAGTTTGCTAACATCAATGGAGAATATTTTTTTTTAGCTATTTATATACGAAGGGCATACAAAGTCTACGTACCGATTTCCATACTCGTAATACAACATTTTTTAAAAATTCGTCGATTTTTTTTTTCCATAATTTCTAATTTTTTAATCAGAATATTTAGAAAAAGTCTGAGTTACAGTTTTGTAAAATTTACTTATGATTTTAGAGAGCTTTCTTAGTCGAGGTTATTGTGCATTTGCCCGAATATAATTAATGCATGCTCGAACTTATAACTGCGTTCTCAGAATTCTGATTTATAAAGTTTCACATTTTTAAATTTCAAAAAAATTAAACAAATTTGTATAAGAGTTGTATTAAGTATGAAATTTTGATTGCTGAAATATAAACTACATTTTCATTAAAAAATTACAAAAAATAAAATTATACATGACTTGTTTTGCCAAGCAAGTTAGGCGTTTTTCCCATTCAGTGTCAGCTACCATCATTCTCTTTAGGAATTATAAGAGAAGAAACGACCTTCCTCTGTTATTACCTTATAATATCACCACCCTGAGCATAAAATTCTAAATATTTAAAATTAAATAAAAATTTGTTTTTCGGCGTCTCCGCGATCGGTTTTAGACGCCATTGTGTGTACTCGTATATGTATGAAGTATTTCAGCGATATTACAAAAAAATATTTATATTTTTCGAATCAATTATCTTTCTTACTTCACCTGAACAACGCGTCTGACAAGTGTCTTAGTAAAATTGTTTAATGAATTGTAAAAATTAATTTTTATAACCAATTTGCAGGCGACACCAAACACCATTTGACCATTGACATTTTTTATGGAAGAATTTTCTTTATATTAAAACGGTTGCTGGACAAAATCATTTCAAAAAGATAACGTTCACAAGCAGGTTTATCTGTACAGTATACTGTCAAGAAATTAGAAATTTTAGGTAAAAAAAATTTGTTAAAAATAGTAATCGATGTCATTATTGTTCTTTTTACATATGTAAATATTTGAAAAGAAATATTTGATAACCATTTCTTGATAATTGTATTAGTAATATTATTAAGCGGTGGCGAGCTAGTCGCAAAGTTTCCCAAATGATCAATTCCAACCTTAGAAAGCTCCTCGGGTCTACTAGAAAATGAACGCCAGGAAAGAGGGGACAGGCACCGTTCGGCAAGTCTTCACTGCAACTGTCACAGCTACGACATTAATCCTTTTCTCAGGTTTTGGCCCTTTCGTCTAGAAGCTCACCAGTCATCTTATCACACACTTATCCATCAAAAAGTCGATAATTGAGAAGAAAGAGCCGCTCAGTGCCAGTCTAGAAACATATAAATCAGTAATGATAGATGCACAGACATTCCTTTTCTAAAATATCTATGTGCTCCTAACCCCATTCAAATAAGAACCCAGTACTTACTTTTAAGCCTGGTGGCAAGCCGCGCAGTTGCCTCGTACGTGATTTGCCTTCCCGCTTTATGGGGCATTATCTTCAGCATCCGTTACAACTGACAGATTAAAGTCATTCTCTCCTGACGACGGATCCATAAATCATCCATAAAGCTCGAAAATTGGCATAATCTTGTCAGAACAATATACGATTACTGAAGTCTTTAATGTATTTCTTAACATAGAAATTTTATAATAAAATAATAATAACATCTTACCTAAAAATATTTACCGATCATTTGCCAGTGTTTCTAAGTAATTGGTCGGATACTGTATGCTTCAATTTGCCTGCAATGCAAACTACTAAAAATAAATTAACTCGCTGATTAGTTAGCTGAGTGAGTGTGTGTGTATGTGAAAAGAGAGGTGAACAGGCTGATTGTAAGGAAGCGAGCATATTTTTGCAAATGTTGCAAATAGCAAAAACTGTAAGTAACATAACAAATTCAATTATTTATGAATAGTGAAATATTTGCTAGCTTTTATTTATTATTATTTTTTAAATTTTTTGGTCACAATGCTGGTAAAGCAGTAATGTTTTATTTATACTTTTTTCTTAGTTTTCGAGTTTGAGAACAGCAAAACTTTACTGTATAATGAATATTAAACAAAAACCTATTTTTTTCTATAAATTCTGCAAAGCTATTACACCTGCTCATGGACTGCGTTTGTGTGTGTTTGTAGCTGAAATTAATTTAGCATAAATAAGTTGAAATAATTGCTTTGTCGGTGCAACATACTAACCAATTTAGTCAATTAGTGATAGCGCTACTCTTTACAATCAAATACAAATTAATGTTAATCAAATTATTGGCAACCGCAGTAAAAGAAACATTTGCAGCATTTGCATTAAAATGTGAAAAATATGTTGGCATGTACATACAAGTGTATATTTTTAAATCTAAATCACATTTAAATTTAACGAAAATTGAGAAATATATTCGTAACCAAATGGTCGAGTCGTTTTTCTTGCCATCAATTTACTACAAACGTCTCTCTATCGAGTTAACCCGCTGAAAGTACGTTTTAGGCAAATTGTGTACTTTATTATTGCTTAACTTTGAAATGCAGTTCTAAATGATAACGCTTGGTTTTATTTTTAACTTACTTGTGGCACTCGACAGGATTACCAAATTCCGAAGTCTACATTTTTATCTACACGCAATCACAAATCCATCATAAATTATTCAAGGTGGCGCTTCTTAAATACTTTTAACTGCTTCTACCAATTAATTCCAGCAAAAACTTCAAATAAATCTTCCCAAGTGTCTCTTTGTTTTGCATATGCAAAACAACAGCTTTCTGTGAATATTTTTTTCCCATTTCGAAAATTCCTTTCTAATCTCGAACTCATAGCACACAGCTGCACCCACAAGCCTGGCAAAAATGTATGAGTTCCTGTTGTGAAAAAAATTAGAAAAAAGAAACGCAGCACAGGTAAAAATGACACGAAATATCCACAACCCGAAACAGAGGTATGCAAAATAGAACCTTTTAGGAATTTATGATTTGCGCACGAAAATCTTAATCATCACAAAAGGCGAGGAAAACAAAGTCCAAAACAATAGACAACTACTTAAGCACGAGTATATGACAATGTTGGCACAAAAGTCCCCTAAAATCGAAAACAGAATAATTTGCTTAGGAATTAGCTACATTTTCGAACAGGTACACACACACACACATACGCCTTTCAATGCTCCTGCTGTGGTGGCTATATACCCGTATGGGTGTGTGTGCCTCTTAAATTGTGACCAGTACACATCTGTCAGCTGGAGATATACAATTCATGACCTCTCGATCTCGATTTCATTTCATTCCCACCACAAATCGGATCGTACACCGGATGTGCAGAATCTTGCTTGCTCATAAACAAAAAACTACTCGAACACACACTTACATATATACATATGTTTGTACATATGTATGTTTATAAACTCTTATTTATTTGTAGGCGTTTATCCGGGCATAAATAAACCTAAACCTATTTTTACCTGTAGCCAATTTGAATGCCATAAATTCTTTGTCGTTGTTAGTGTTTCAATTTTTTTGTTTGATATTCCTGAATTTGTTTGTATTTTTTTTGTTTCAAATACTTGAGCTGATTATGCGATAAAGTTTGTTTTACTGGCGTTAGCATTCGGTGTGGCATCGCATTTTTAGTTTCAAAAATTGGTATTCCAAACCAAATGGGAAGATGACACATTTAAAAATAGGCAAGCAAACAACTGAAAAATCCCAATTCGAAATTTTCTTGGGAATACTCCAAAAAATTCCGTGAAAATTTGAGCACTTTATATTAATATTAAGTAATTGCCTTCGGGGTCTGAAGATTTCCCATTTAAACAATACGTAAACTAGATTTTCCTAAAATTGTTCTAACTGAGCGACATTTTAGGCGATTTCGTAGTTAAAAACAAATTACTCAGAATTAAATAATCTATAAAAGTGCCTATTGTGACTAGCGAAGTGTAACTAGCACTGTCTTACTAGTACAGACAACAAAAGTAGATTTTTTCATGAATGTTTTTGTTATTTCGTTATTGTAGTCAGCCATGGGTGAAGGCTAAAAATACAGAAAAATGTTAAATGACAAAGTTGTGGTACATCAAAATTTCCTTCAAAAATACCCTGTGCACTGAATGTCTGTTATTGATACAGCTTTTGAGCTTTGAGTTTGCAACTCGAATCAATAAAAATATTTTTTTCTATTTTTTATAGGCAATTTCGAAATAGTTTCAAGGTGGGAATGAGAAAAATTGTTGTAAAAAAAATTTAGCCTAATATATTTCTTTTCTTCTTTCTTGTCCGACAGGGATGTTTGTTGGAACGACTTGCCGGCATCCCTTGTGAAGTTTGGTTCTCAACTTAAAATTTACACTGAAGATGCCACAACGCTGAAAACCAAATTTGACACGGGATGACTGAAAATTATTCCAACATACATCACCCTAATATACATATGTACATACGAGGGAGACTAGACTAGAAACTATTCGCTTAGTTTAGATTCGAGATTTTGTTCTGTTATTGCTAGAAAAGTTCATTTTGTGTGAGAAAAAAAGATTTATGTAGGTTTATACATGGTTTACTTGTTTTACCAACCCTATTTTTCGTGAAGGGTGAGAAAAACATATCTTCATAGTCGACTCAAACATAAAGTGTGTAGTCGTTGCGGAAATCTTTGCATACAATTCTTAGATCGAATAGTCTGTAACTCAAATCAGAAGTCCAGCCCGTGAGGAAGGTTTCCAAATTCTACTAAAGCTTAAAACAACTTGATGCCTGCAATGCCATGTTTTTGCACAGCCAGGCAACAATAAAGGCTCTGGACTTCATAATAATTAATTTCAAAATCGTGAAACAGTGCAGGGAACATGTAACGAACTTGCCGATGAGCTAGCTAGAAAAAGGTTATTTTGCCTTTCACTTCTATCAAAATCTGGATCTATCGGCACTGGTCTCACTTGGCTAATCAAAACTGAGAGGGCGGTTTGATCGTTCAGGAATGATTATAAACCCTTATACTCCGTCAAACGTTCTTCAGAAATCAGAAATCATTTAAACGGATCAGGTTATCAGCCTGCTTCACAGGTAGGAAAGTGACGTCTTCTTTCTTTGTTATATTTTCAGGTTTTGATCCTATTACTATTATTATTATTAATTTTTTATTTTTTTTAATGATGACCATAAATACTTTGTTTATTTATCGAAACAAAGAAAATTTCAATAATACACTCTCTTCATAAATTATAGCTCAAATACATATGTATGTATGCATACTCAAATAAATTTAAAAATGTTTTTTCAAAATTTTGAACATCAAATATGAACATGAAATATTATTACATGATTGTACAGTTTAAAAACTGGGTGTTTATGGTTTTTCTCTGAGAATGAACCATTTTGATTAATTTGATGAAAAACTAAGTCCCGAAAGCTGTCAATATGTGGTTTGTGCTATAATTTGTGAACACAGTATATGTATGTATGTACATCCGATTTTCTTTTATTGGATAGTTTAATCTCTCATTTAAATTATTTTTACTTATTTCTACTTCCAAGATAAAGTATAAAAATTATTTATTTGGCATCAAATAAAATAAAGAATAAGATTAAAACATATCAATTGTTTTCTGAAAAAATTGTAAGAAAACACTTTTAAATTTATCAATTCATAAAAATATTCTATTTGTAATTAATCATTTCGGTTTTTGCTAAGAGAGTTCTAGCAACATAGGATTTTTTTTTCGAAATTCATGGACAAATAAATGTTTTTTAAATGTGTTTTTAGGAATATCTTCGAAATCCGCTCCAATAGATTTTTTTTAAGCATACATCATGAATGAAATTCCACTTAAGCTTACTCGTGTTATTAATTGCACATTACAATTTTAAAATTTCGCTCTCTCTGGTATTAATCGGGGAGACTGCTTGCTTATTAGATTTCATAGACCACCCACTGCATTGACTGTGCGCAAGACCACAGTACGAACGTGTTCTTTTTATCAGTAATTAATATTGATAGTTGTAAATTAAAATTTTTGTATCAACTATTTTCCAGTAATTTTCCGGTTTTTTTTTACTTCTTAAGCATTTTTAAAGCCATTTAATTTAATATCACTGCCAGATGAAAGTTCTCAAACATAAATCATGATTTTTTTCATTGGCTGCCACAAATAAAAACTTTGGCATTTATTGCTAGTATTTGCGGCATGCAACGCCGCATGCAGCACACTGACACCGATGCCGTGCCCAATTGCGTGACAGGCGCATTGAGTGCCACAATCAAACATGCAAATAAACCTACATACAAACAAACTTATTGGAGCACAAGGCAGCGGCGGTGGCGGCGGCAACGAAGGCGGCCATTGTTATGTGGTAGCCACTGCCAGTGTGTGGCATAAAATTGGCCAACGAATTGCTGGCGTTGCATGTCGGCGCGGCATTTCAACCAAGGTATAAAGCGGTGTACACCGAACGCCATATTGTCGGCGCTTTTAAAGTTAAACGGCCACGAATGGCTTGTGGTGTTTGTTGTTTCTTTTTATGTATTTTCCTCTCAAATTTTTTTTTTTGATTTTGGATTTTTGTTTTTCGCATTTTGTCCGACAAACCAAAAGCTGACGGCAAATGGTGGTGATGGCTGCGGTGGCTACTGGTATTAACGCCGATTCCAAAATCCGATTGCTTCGTTGCTATGCGTTCGAGTGTGGGGCGCAACGTTTTGCACTTGCACCTGAGCGCATGCAACATGCATAAGGCAAACATGCAACGTATAAACGCGCACAAGCGCCTATCACTAGCGCACATGTGTGCAAATGTATGTATGAGTGTGAAAAGTCATGAATGCGGCCCCAGCCATAAGTGTCATATCGCTGTGTTAGCTCCCAGGACGCTTCCTCTGCTCATTTTGTGGCGCGTCATTATCTGGCGTTGCCAGTGCTGCCGCCACAGCGCTACGTCGTCTGATTGGTGTGGCGCGCGGCAACGCATCCCCGCGGGAATATGCGCCGCTTAATGAGCGCCTAGCGGCAGTCGCACGCGATAAACGGGCGTGGCGCTCATTATGAAAATTCAACAAATATCGCACCGCCGCAAACGTATCCAGCTGATGTCTCATCCCTCCGGTGTGGAAGATGCAAGCCATTTGCTTGCTTAGCACTGCAGTTAGGCGGCACCAGTGTGTTTTGGTATGTGCGCGCTTGATGATTAATGTGAACACATACATACATGTATACATATCTTCAACGTGCTTGTTGGCCTTCCAATGCTGCACATGCTTCCCGACCATATGTCCGCACATACATTCATGCGCGCAATGCTCAATTTTTGCAACAATGCGTCTGTGCTGGTGCTTTATTCATTTATGTATGTTTTATACTGTAGTGAAACATTTATTTTGCGAAATTTAATATTTTTACTCTACTAACTGCTCCTTTGGCGTGTTGTGTGTGTTGCACTTGTTGTTGTTGTTGTTGTTGTTGTTGTATTTTATTGCCGCTGTTGGCAGTAGCCAAAACGCTGACAGGCGCTGACACTTGCTAAGACAGGCTGCCAGCTGAGAAAACATATCGTTTGGCGAATGTCGGCGAGATAAAGTGGGCTTTAAGCGAGCGATAAAGAAAATGCAAGTGGCAAATAAAAATGCAATATTTCAAAAGCCAATAATAAAACGGATAGAAAAGAGAAATAAAATATGTTGAAATAAAAGTAGATTTAAAATAACGTCAACAAAAATAAAATAAGTTAGATTAAAATAAAAATGAAAAGAAAAAAATAAAAATTGTGGGTAATACGTTTTTGAAATATAATAAAATTTTAACAAATTAAAACAAAAATAAGATACTCAATTAAATTAAATAAAGTACAAGTTTTTTTTGTTAAAAAATCTAAATATTTGAACGATGACTTTAAAACAAGTATCAGCCATATGCAAGATTTAAATTCTAGTCGATTTAAAAATTTCGAATTTCAGAATATAGTCTGTTTAGTTATTTTATTTATTCATAATAAAATAAAATAAAATTTTAACATTTTTATATAAAATACAATTTTGAAAAACTGTCATCAGAAGTTTTCTTAAGGGCCTATTTCTATGGATAAGAATTAAAAATATGTAAATTTAAAAAAATAATTGTCCATAGTTCTAACTGAAATTTAATTTCTTAACATTTTTATATACATAGATAAATGACAGCGAATTAAAATGCATATTCCCAGATTACTATTACTTCGAAGCTCACCTGAAATTTACACTCAAATTTATTTAAGATCGAGTTCCATAGTCTACATTTGTTAAAAAAAAAATACACTTGCACTTCGCGAAACATTCTTTACACAATTGCCCTCACTTTTATGGGGATCAACATTTTATTCTCATTACTCTTCATTCATACATTGCCGTGAATATGCTTGTACTCGCATGAATTTTGATGCACTTTGGGTGTCTCCCAACTGTTAATTAGCTCGAAAAAATTTACGAATGACGGTTAAAGGTCCCACTTTTACTGTTTTCATTATTGCCGCATTTTATAATTAAGAAAATGTTGCTTTAGAATTTGAACCTAGGTTGGTCAAAAACAACAACAAAAAACCTGCTTTCTTTAGTGCGATGAGATGATGCAAACGCGTGCAATGCTGAATAAACATACTTAATTTATTTGATTTGTAAATACAAACATACATATGTATGTGTGTATGTACATATGTATACAAAAACTTGCTAATACGAAGATCTTTAGCTCTCAGGTATAGGCACTGCAAGGTTATTCAAATTTTTGTCCAAAAGCACAGACAGACGACAACGCAAATCCCGATTGACTATGCAACTAATCCGCAAAATTGAGGATTAAGTGTAAATTTCTTTTTCATTTTGGTCAGTTTAATGTGTTCAAATTTTTCAAAAGAACAAAATATATAAAAAAATAAACCGACTAACAATAAATTGTTTGTTTAATAGTTTTCAAGCGCGTGCGGGGTTTTAAGCGGCGCTTTGTGGAGTGTTCAAAAGGGTGCATCTTGAGAATTTGTTCTAGGGCGTTTATTCTTATGAAAGGAGGTTTAGCCTTTAGTCGAAATATTAACAAATTTCGGCAACTGAAACAAGCTAAAAAAAGATATAAAGACAAGTTTGGTGTATCCATAAAATGTAGCGTGCTTTATTTTAAAAGCCTTGGTGGGAATAATTAAATTTTTTTTTCTAAAAAATAGTTCTATCACCATTTACAAACGTTGAAATAGTGTGGGAATTATTTTCGAAAGAAAAGCAAAATATCAGCATCATATACTAACACAGTTGAGTGAGAGGAAGGAAAAATTGTGAATCGAATGCATCGTGTCAAAGGTCAGCTGGGATCTCAAAACTGCAACCAGATTTAATTAGATGCGTCAGAACAAGCAAGAAAAGTAAAATAAGAAGAAAAGCAAAGAAATTAAACTAGAAAATTTGGATGATCATAAAAAATGGGAGCAGCTTGCGTTGGTCTCAACTTGAGATGACCTCAAAAAAATGTAAAAAAATCAGTGCAACATTTGACAAACTGTAAGAATTGTGTTTGAGCGTTGAAATTCCAAGGCAACTAAGGAAACCTTTTTGAATAAAAGAAGAATATGCGCTTTGCCGCTGACAAACATATTACGAGAATGTACATGGAACCGGTTGTAATGTTTGTATGTAAATGACTAGCGCTAAAGAACAAAGAGGAAAATTTAAGGACAACTATGAATGTGTGTGTGTGTGTTGGTATTGTAACGATTAAATAAATGGGAAAAATCAATGTACTCGTAATATTAGCCAAACGCATTTGTAAGGTTGGGAATGAGTGAAAATCCAAATTTGGGTTTTATTATGCAAAGCGTTTTTTAATAGAGATTGCTTTCGAATTGGGGGTTGACTGTATTTTCAGTTATGCAAACAATCTACTATTTACCATCGATCGATTTACAAGCATGATAAAAATTAGTGTTAAAATTAAATTATTCTTGTAGTTTTAAGCACACATTCATTTCATTGGGTCTTTTTAAATTATTGCCTGAATATTGAAAGGTTATATCTAACACTTATTCTCCTTCAAATGTAGTTTGAAAATTTGGGAAAAAGCGAAGTTTTACAATTGCGAATTTCTTCAAAATGCTGATTTTTTTAAATATAATATTTTATCTAATAAAATGGTTTCTTTAATTATTATAAGATATAAATGAGCTGTGTTATAGATTTTGGACAAGTCAGGATTGGATTAGGGGTATTTCTCTGTTAAGATAACAAATGATTAATTGTCTTTTCACTTTGTGCTTTGGCGAATGTCTCCGAATTCTTCTGAATCAATCCAATATGAAGGATTTAACATTAGAAGTTCCTGTAATAGAGCAACAAGACCTTCGTTAGACTGCCTCATTAACTCTATCACTATGCCTCCTTCTTATGTGAGGAAAAGCCTTCTTCAGACATTTAAGCCATGAAAGACCAGTGCCATCCACAGCTGACTGAAATGACTCTTGAACTAAAGAAAGAAATGAGCTTGTGCAATAGTTCGTTCAATAATTAAAAAAAAAATACATTTCTGCGGCAACGCTTCAAATAAAAATGAAATATAATTTGATAACACATATGGCAACTCGTTTCTTCTTTCCTTTTTTATACATTCGTTATTTTCAATATTTTTAGGCAGTATTAGGCAGTACTCATCTTATACTATGTTTCCACGGCACATGATTAGCACTCCCATTCGTACTTCGCAGCCCAATCACGACCCGAATCCACTTAATTCCCCTTATAAATTTTTATGAGCGAATTATCTCACCATGCGGATCACGAAATAATCGATGCCGTTTCTAATTTTAATCAGAAATTTATCGAAAATAGCTGCCAAAGTACATATAAATATCAAAACAACACAAAAACTAAACAGACAAGAAGCAATTAAATGCTTAAATGGTTCCAAACGTTGAGTTTGTGAAGAAAATAATCATGTGAAATAGGTTGTTGACCAAACCTAGAATGAATGAAGACGCAAAGTATGTATGTAAGTATTACAACAGCAACAGATACCCCAACAGATACCCCAAATGTGTCGTGTAATCGGAGTGTTTCATAATTCAAATAGTGAAACACGTGATTCACTTGCCGTGGAAACACGGTTTTATGGGTAGCTTTCCGAAAATTGTTCAATAACAATCGCATAAGCTAGTAAGCAAATGGTAGTCCAGCCGCTTCTGCTCGATGGTAAGAGTCCTAATTTTATTTCTGCACTTTTCGCGGTAAGATATGTTTTGTTGTTTGTTCTCTAAATTTTCTAAATTTAAAGATTTTCCAGCCTTGAGTGGCGCTTAAGTAATTCAATACGCGTTGTAGTATGTCTGCCAAATACAAACTGTGTACTCAACGCCGCGCCATCAACGTCTAGCCACAATTACTCAGTTTGAATCTTTACTAATTCCCAAATATACATACAAACATACATATCTAACTACATATGTATTTACATGTATAAATACTGAAGCGTGAAATAGAGTTGTACCGCGCTTTGAATGAAGACGAACAAATGTCCATGAAGCGCCACTTAAGTCACACGCAGCACTTGAGATGCCAAATGTTGCATCATATTGTGGCATAGAATTACAAAGTGTGTATGTATGTATGTGTGTATGAAGCAGCGATCTAACAGAATATGCAAAGAAAATATAAATGCACACTGGCCGTCGGATAATTCGCTGGCTGGGGATAAATTACTGTGTAGACTCCGTAGTACAGACAGTAATTCCTGCAGTAATTCAGAGACCAAATTTTGCAAGATTTGTGTTTGCATATATTTAAATTGAAAGGATGTAGTAAGAATTAAAATAAAATATATATATATATATATGTATAAAAAATAGTGTCAAAGCAAATAATTCATATGAAAACTATAAAAGAAGAATTTTCAAGCAATCTAAATGCATTTAATTACCATCTCTACGTTTTTTGTTAAAAAAATGTTCGGAAAGCTTTTCGAACATCTGAAAAGTGTAATCTTTTTAAAGCTTTTATTTTACATGAGATTTTTTGCATTTTGATTTATTTGTTTAGGTCAAACTTTCAACTTTGCAAACGATTTTAAAACCTACTTCCCGAGCATAGCTTAAAGTTCCTTGCAACTTATCTAATATTCAAGTTTAATAAATCTGCTATTTGCTTATATTTAGAGTCGAAAAAAGATTAATAATATTAAGTATAAAAATAATATTTTTTTTCTTTTTGCGATCAAAATTTTAAATCGATTCAGTTACCATTTTCTGGACCGCCTCTGTATTTGTAAGTATATATGCGCATTTTTAAGTGTGCCACATGCCACTTCCAACGTCGACAGCAGTGATTCCAAATACAAGAGAAAAAGTGCAACTCGCCAAAGAAATACTTTGGTGAATAGGTACAAGTACACGTCTTCGTATATGTATATATTTATGTATGTATACATTTATAATTGCGTATGAAATTTTGAGACGACCACCTCAAAGCAATTTCTTGTTGACTAATACTCGCTGACCTTTTGAAGTTGAAAGCCAGACGATGATTGAAATTGGAGTAGCCGCTGGCGTCAAAAGAAACTAGAGACAAAGTAAATGTGTTTGTATGTATGTATGTATGTAGCGCCAAGACAGTTAGATATGTTATTTTGCTTCATAGCAGTCATCTTTGCGAACTACCATAATATCGATACTCAACGACATCAATGAAATGTTGTCGTCGCCGGAAGTGTAGGTTTCAAAAAGACATAATACAAATTACATATCTATAATCAATTAACTTTTCCTCATCCAATGATCTTGCATTATCCACAAGTATTGGCCAACACCTTTGCCATAATCCTCAGCTCGCCACTAGCCACTCCTTCTGTCAACAAAACCAGCAGCGGAACGTTTACCTTTTTGTTCCGACAGACTCCCGCTGCGCTGTCACTGCCAATGCGTTCCCTTCGCGGCACACAGGACTTGGCTCGCAACAATTCGTTGCGGCGCGTCGCCTCATTTCGGTTGCTTACCCATAAAACAGCAGGCGCTTTTCATTCATAAATTCGCTGGCGCAAGACTCCTCGTTCTCGACGATATGTGCGCGATGATGAGCGTCTCACATTGCCGCCGTGAAGGAAGGCGTCAGCCACCAGACTCAAGCCACTTAATCATATAATTTATGTCTTCATGCATACTATACGCACCACATATTATATTTACTTGTCATATATTCGATTTCGTTCACATAAGGTGGCACAAAACAATTAACCAAATCCGCCGCCAGCCAGCCTATGGCTACCTAAAAATCACGCTCTTGAATTGGTCTCCGATTTACCTTACCTGAAAACCGCATATCCGCATTCGGCTAGCAGCTAATTTTTAATATTTGTTTTCATTGTGTGTACATACTTACAGTAGTTACTTGTGTGTATGAATGTGTGTTTGCATAACAGTGCGATTGCCTTTTGGTCGTGTCGCCGATCCTTTTTGAGCATCTCTTCTTTGTCGCTTTACCCCTCGTTTGTTGTCTATTCTATTTACTTTGTTTTCGTAGTCAAATTTGTCTACTACGTTTTTTTTTATTATGAATCCTAAAATTTTATTCTCACTATTTATTATGTTTCAGCATGAAAAATTTTGTTTACCTTCTGGTTTAAAGAGGTATGATTTTATTTACATAGGGTTTCTTAATGCTCAAGGGTAAACGGCATTTTATGACCACTCATAAATACTTGACGACGTAATTAGACTTGTCTGAGGGCTTAAGTAGTTGTTGGCCAGGTGTCGCGCCAGTTAACTGAAGTCTTCTGACTTATTGCCTGAAGAAAATGTAGACGCTTGTTTTGGAAATCGGATTTTTCGAGGCTCTGGTTACTTAAAATTGTGAATATTTACATTTGATGATCTCAGAAACAACTCCGACATCCTTTCTACCTTTTTTTCTTTTAATTATCTTCAAACAGCTTTGTTTTACGGTAACTGCTATTTTTAAGAAACCCTGTTAGTCGTCAAGAACTTTTTTTCCGATAAGCTAGTGAGCTTAATTTTCATTAGCCTCACCATTACATCGCATAGAATCGCGGATAAGAAAGTAAAGAACGACGATTTCTTCAGTTACGTAATCTTTCCTTCGCCTTCAAATGGGTCGATTAGATTTTCACTGATGTGAAGATGAGTTGGGAATCCCTGACGACCAAACAATGACTACAAACCTCGGACTACTGGCAATTCATTTAATGAACGTTTCTCGATTTTCTCTAAATGAAGTGCTTAAAGGGAATCAAACGTTTTTAATGTTGCAATAAGTTATATTTAGTTCAATTCAGTGATCACGCTCATCGCTATCCACCAGCGGCATATGCAGCAATCGCAGTGGCCAGCGCGGACCATCATCGGATGCAAGTTTCATGGAGAGGAACAAAACAGCGATGCGATACGTATCAACTTTACAACGCGCTACTGAGCCAATCAAAAACAAAAAGACAAAATGAACAAAAAAAAAACATGGAACTAAATATCTGCAAAAAAGAGGCGGTTGTAAAAAGGCGAAGGGCGCAAACTCAAATGCAACTGCCACGCATGCGCGGTTGTCGACACTTCAACAAGCAACGCGCGGTAATAAGAATAACAAGAGTGAAAATCTCGAAAGATATATGAACTCTCCGCCCCACAAGCCAGGATGCGCACACAAAACCGTAACCGTTTCATTTATCGAGTGCAATGCAAGCGAATTGCCAAGTGGTAGGCATTTTACTTGGCGCGCGTTGTTGCAAGTTACATTACCTGGACGCCGCAGCCGGTTAAAAGTGACTAATTTATGAGCAACGCGCTGACTTTTGCGGTTGCTACACATTTTTGCATTAAGCGGACCGAGAAAAGAAAAAGAAAAACATTGTAAGCGCTCAAGTGGCTGCCAGAAGGCAACAGCGAACGCCATTGCTCGGAAAGATGGAGCATCGAGGTACGTAACAAGCAGGTTTATGCTTGCGCCTGCCAACCTGTACAAAGTTGAGCGCGCGCGCACTTGCCTCTTTAGTAATTAATACGAGGCTTTGTGCTCTACCGCGCGGTGTGGCGCAGCATCTTTTTACGCGCTCCACTTTTTCTGCTGTTTTGTAGTAAGGCGCGGCAGTGAAGTGCATACAAGTATCTCTCATTATGTCAAATTGAAATGTTGCGGTGAATGGATGTGCGTTTGGTTGGTGTCTTGGTATATACACGCGCCTGCTTCTACTTTTCTGCATCATAGGTTGTTAATGGCAATCCGACCACTTGCCGCTTCAGCAATCACTTTCGACGCGATTGTTGACAAATCGGTGCGATCTGTGTTACAGGTGCTGTGTTTTGTGCGCTGATATGTGCATGGTTGTTGTAAGCATTTAGTTGGCTATTTAATAGCGTTTTTCTTGCATTTGTAACTGTTAAGATTTTTCTTTCTTGGTGTGGAAGATTTGCTGCAATATTTGTGCATTAAAGCTTCAAATGGCTTTAATTAGGCATTGCGCAACAACAAATGTTACAATAAAAAATAAATATATTTTTACAACACTATTGGCAAGTACGGACGTTGCAAATGCGCCACCGCTGCAGGGTGCTGCTAATTTTTATGGCTCTCACCATAAACTTAGCGCGCTGGTGGGTTTTTCAGGAGGTACGTGTGAAGTAGTGAAGCGCTATAGTGCTCGTGCAGCGCGTCCTTAGCTAGCCAAAAGATTTAATGCCCCGACGCGCTGCGTTCTACCCGACCACCCAAGTTGTGTGGCGATTAAGGAGCGTAAAATTTATGCGCGGTCATACTTTTATAAACTCGCAAGCCATATACCATCAGATGTGCAGCTGTGTAGACTAGGTCAAACTTGCTTGTATACTCTCACGCGCACACTTGCATATGCATTTGTAAAATATGCAAACGTTATAAAACTAAAGGATATCAGCGGCAATAAAGCAGCCATACTTAAATTGCAATAAAATCAACTATTTATGCGGCAGCCAGTCGCGTCTCTAAAGGCGTTGGTTGGAAAGCGGCGCGCACGCGCTCGCGTAAAGTGGCACAGCAACGCAAGTTTGCCACAGGCGCTTTGCATACATATACACTGATCATCAAAAAAAAAAAAAAGCATTGTATTTCGATCACCTTTACTCGCCGCGGCGAGCTCAAAAGCAGCAAAAGTAACGAATGAGTGTAGCAAACATGCCGCAGCGGTATTTTCCTCTTGAAATTCAAATTTTATGCCACTCATTAAATATAAATTTGTCGTTGGGTATTTTGTGGCATGCAGCAGCAGCAACAGTGACCGCATCAACAACACCAGTTGTGACTCTACGTAGCGTCTCGTTCACGCACTCCATCGTAAAGAAGCGCGGTGAGCGGTGGCCAACAGCGCCAATGGCTCATTCAGTATAGCAGTATAGGCCATTGTAAAAATAAACGCAGATAATAAGAATGATACACAAAAGAAGCAAAACTTAAAAGCAGAAAAAATGCGAAGAAATACGACACCCAAATAAAATAATATAAATTAATTAACCAAACGAACCGCGGCGAACGCAATGCAACGATGGTGGCGACGATGACGTCTCCAACCAATTCACCACTTCACAAAGTTATCGATGTTGTTGATGAGGCGCTGTCTGTGGTAGCAGGCGCTGAGGTCTCAAAATTGTGCACCTTAGCGTGGGTCGTATAAATCGCAATGAAAATTTGCATAAAACGAAAAGACCAGCGCGCAAGCACTAAAACCAAATGAAGGGGCAAAATGTGGAGCGGCATTTGGAAGGAGCGGTCAGTTCAGAAACGAAAATTTTGCGTGCTGAATACCGTGCGTGCGCGCAATCGGTTGGAGAAAACGAGTGGATTTTCAGTGGACGACACCAATAAAATTGGTCAGTAAAAATTTAAAGCAAAACAAAACAAAGCAAAGCAAAAAAAAAAAAAGTATCCGCGATTCATGCACAAACGCGGCTATATTTGGCAGGCGTCAGTAGTTAACAGCTAAATTTCTGTGGCGCGCCAAAAAGGTGTTGCGACTGCGGTTATTATTAGCGACGCGGCATGGCGTGGCGATTCATGATTTTTAGTTTATTATTATTTTGGCCGGCATTGGTGGCGCACTGAGTATACAAATGTGGTCATTTTTTTTTTGCTAAGTACAATGTGTTTATTCTATAAAAATGAATTTACTGTCAACAGCGCGCAGTGTAAATAGTTTGGGAGGCGCTACAACAGTAAATTAACTATTAACTATAATTTGGTGTTTAATAATGTCTATTCGTACATTTCGTTGCATTTATATATATTTTTGAAAATATTTTGTGCAATACTCTGACGCTGTTCGGCAATATGTACACTATTGACCTTTCCAAGACGCAGTTTTTCCCACACAAATATAAACATCAATATATGTACGTAAGTTGGCATACAACTATAGTATTCCATAAATATGCACATAGTATGTCATTTGATAATGAGACGCCGGCAAATATTTATGAACAAATGTGTACATAAATACAATCGTATAAAATAAGAAAGCTTCAAGAATGTCTTGCGTCCCGTGTCGCATTTCGCACTTTGCTCTGAAATACTTTCAAAGCAAATAAATCGATATGAGTGAACGCACATCGATTTTTAGTCAACTGCGCATGCGCTCAAGTTCTTTCAGATGGGCTATTTTAGCTAACTCGCACATTCATTATTTGCGGTAGATCGCGCCAGCTGTACAATATTTGCACTTTGCGCTGAGAATTTCAAAGTTCGTACCAGTCAGATACTACTTTCAACACATATTTATGTACATTTGAAGTTGTTAAAAAAAATCTCGAACAAAAAGTTAGAAGCGCCCAGCATGAAAATAAAATAACTTAAATACATATCAATATTTGATAGCGAAATTTTATAAACTATATTTTTTATTAAGAAGAAGTAGTAAGTGTCAAATTATTAAATAAAACAAGGTTTTCCAAATAGCTCTACACGTGCGCCACCTAGCGGACTGATTGGACTTTTTCTTCATAAACTAAAAGATGTTTAGTGAAATCAGCTAAGTGCGAAAGTCGCTATTCTCTGATGAGTAGTTTCCATCATATTTCATCGTTTTTGTATTAGTTTCTCGGTTCTTATCATAAATAGTTACAATTGATTAATTTCATTCCGGAGAATCAGAGAAAGTAGCGAAATAAAGAAACATTTTTCATTCGCTCTCTCTGACTTTTTCAGAGAACATCTTCTTGTTCTGAAACTAAAATTTACCGCCAAATGTGAATCTTTAAGAGGGTTTCCGGAGACGCCCAAAGTATTCACAATAAATAAATTTTGTCTCATTCCGCTACGAAGCTCAGCTTCTGCTTTGGGTTCGTTAATATACTCTCTGCTTTGCTCTCCACTTTGCTCTCTGCACCACAATGTCACGAACTTTGAGCATCAACTAAAAGTGAACGTTTATTTTGAAAACCTATTTATTTCCAAATTATTTCCAAAGCACAGAAATCTGGCATCCGTGCCGCAGCTAAATTAAGTTCTCATTGCTTTCAATTAAAAATCGAAAATAAGCAAGTCGAACAAAGTAAATTTCCCCTTGAAAAATGTCAATTGCTTGTTGCGGTCCTACGGGGTATTATTGACATATTTATGTACATATCTATGAATGTATAAATACATATGTATAGGCAAACATATTTGTATGTATAGTATGTATGTTTGCATAAAGCATTGTTTAATCATTTGTGTTTATGTAACACATTCTTATTGCCAATATACCCTTTTACGATTTTCCGTCTTCACAATGCTTAATCGTGTCGCCGTTCGCCATTGCCTCGATTGCTTTTGCGGCATTTATGCAACATTCTCTTACAACACATTCCAACATTGTTTGCCACATATTGGTACAATATTTGAACTTGCAACATGTAAGCTGGTGACCTGGAGAAAAATACGCTGTGAGAAATTTCAAAGAATTTATGTTACGGAAAATTTGAGGAAAAATTAATAGTGCCCAACAAAATTATTCGACACGCTAATATTGAAAAGTTTAGGAAATTTTTTTTTCTTGTATCTAACAAAAAATTATATAACCAAACCAAACTTATTTATTAAAATTTTTGTATTAACTCGGGCAATTTTCATTACAATTAAAAAATAATTAAAAATTTTTAAGTATGCAATTTAAAGCCTGTAAAATTTTAGTGCAACATAGTGCAAGTTTCAAGGAGCTCTAATTAAAAGCTGAATATGGAGATTTTTTGTTGAAGCAAAAGTGAAAACAAAAAAAAATTATTCTTATATGCAAGCAAAAAAAAATTAAAATTCAAAAATCGAGAGAAATTCTTAATCCCTTTTTTTGAACCAAACATTTTGGGATTCTCAGTACAACCTGCCGCCATATATAAGTCGTTTAAAACTCATTAATCTTCCTACACTTGCTAGTCGCAGAGAAATGCTAGGCATTGTATTTTTGGTCAAGTTACTGACAGGCTTGATCTCTAGCCCATCTCTTCTTAGCGAAATAAAACTAAACGTTCCCTCCAGAATTTCAAGACATTTCCGGCCTCTCTTTCTGAAGCCATGTAAAAGTAATTTTGAGTTAAATGAGCCACTCTGTAGTTTGTGTCAGGATTTTAACACTCACTCCGGTTCTTTTGATATTTCAGACTCACTTTTTTACATAAAGAAAACTATAATCAATTCTCTCAATAATTAATACATATGTACATACATATACATATATTACTATTCAATCAGCTGATGAGCATTTCTTCTGTAGCTGAACAGCTTTAGATCTCGACACTTAACAAACCTCTGCCTTTCATGACTCGGCGCGACATATACATATGTATGAAAAAAAACAAAAAAATTTTTTATATATCCGTGCGTCATGTGGATGCGCCCCTCGCGTAGGTCGGGCGGGTATGGAGGGATAAAACCTTTGGGATTATTATTATTATTAAATCGTTTGAAATGTTAATAAATTATTTTTGAATTTTTATAAATTTTGTATTAAGTTTGAATTTTTAAAAGTGTTAAAGCTTTAGAAAACATTACAGCCGTGTTTCGCAATATTCAAAAAAAAAAGAGAAAATAAAATGTGTTTCACAGTGTAATTTGTAGCGAATGTTGCAAGGCTGAAAGCGCGCGTCAAGGAAAGCCGTCTTCAAAGAAGTGTGTCCACCCAAATTGCAGACTGTATGACGAGGTGAGACTGCAACCAAGCAAACGCTATTTTCGAATGTCTTGTCGACAATGCAAGTACTATGTTGCTATTTGGCCACCAACAACAAAAACAACTGCATATTTACATACAAACATATATAGCAACATATTTGTGTGCTAACAAAGAGAAAACATAACTACAACTATTACTGATTTCCTAAGAATTGAATAAAAAAAACAAAAAATGCATGAACAGCAAGCTGAATTGCAAAATAAAAACTGCGAGAATTTAACGCCCATTATGCGCGACAAAAAACCACAACAAATAAAAAACGCTAAAGTCAATATGTGAAACGAACGCGCGCTCAAATATTTACGCAGTAAAAGGCAAAGTTGTAATGCCACACACACAGCCAGGCAGACAGACAAAGACCGAAAGACAGACAGACGAACGCTTGCACCGAAATAAGCCGCGTTGATGGGCTTAGTAGCGCAATAAACACCAAAGCTCAACTTAGCAGCGCAACAACAATAGATGTAAGTTGGCCGGCAAAGAGCACACAAATGTTTAACGAAACGACAATTAAAAAGAGCCAAAAACAAAACTATGTACAAGGTAGCAACAATAACCACGTTTGACTTTACGACACACCGCTGGCTGGCTGCGCTGAGGGAAGTTAATAGTTTTGACAGGTGCATAAATCGCAAATAAAAGCGAACGAAATTTGCTTTACTGCGCGCATTTATCTTACAACTGTCAGCTGTCATTTGTACAAAAAACCAAAAAACAAAAAAACGAAAACACAACAAATGGACAGCACACATAGGTACCAAGTACGTACATGTTTTCGAAAATTTTGGAAATTTTTTTTGACGGGCGCTCACCCACGGCTAAGTAAAGCTGAACTTTTGTTAGTTGAAACAGTTTGAAGTTATTACAGTAGCTCCTCTATTGCAATAGTCGTCGAAAATTTAAATAAACGATTTTATTGTCTTTTTTTCGGTACAAAAAAAGTGTTTGATTTTCGCAAAATATTTTGGTGTTATTGGTTGGAAAATTCGACCGAATACTGTACATATTTTTCATTGGAAAATTAATGTAAAATAGAACGATTTCTTAGATATTAGTTTTTAAAGTCGCATTATAATTTTTTGAAAATATTGGCAGGATGAATATGAATATTTTTTTTACAAAGGAAATGTATTCTAAACCATCGAAAATTCTAAAAAAAAGAGGATTTCAAACCGACTTCTTCCGAAATACTTTCCAAATGATGTTAATGTGAATTGGTACACGATCTAGTAAGAAAGACTATGCGAGTTTCGTTCTTGAGAATCCAACGTGAGTCTGTAAAAATGGTCAACCTTTGCCTTTTAGTTTCTCTTGAAGTGAAAGACAATAGTGAAATATAGTAGTGAAAGACAGAAGTGAAAGACAGTAGTTTCGAAAACTAAGCGACGTCTCAGACTAAAGATCTGAGAATATTCTTCAGCTTCGTGTATCACCAAATAGAATTGTTGGACAGCGTAACTCCTTGGGTTTATAACTTTTTACTCAAGTATTTTTTGATAATCAACAAAAATGCCTGATATACTCGTTTGTATAATAAAAACAATGTCGATGCCAAAATAGACAAAAATTGACGTTTACGAAATTGACTCGGTTTGCAAGTTTTCGAATGATAGATGGCAGTTTTAATCGTTTTGTTCAAATTACAATTCGCCAAAATCAAATTTTAAGTAATTTGTTCCAGTGGATAACGAAAAAACGACAATTTTGCATTTTTCAAAACGTCCGTTATAGTATGGAAGATAGGCGTGGTTATAGCCCGATTTAAAAAATTTTTGACGATAATAACAGTGTTATCGATGAAAATTTGTTCACCAAATTTTGTGACGATACCTAACATCGTTCTTGAGGTACGGAAATTTTCTCATAAGTGGGCGTGGCAACATAGTTGCTATACCCCGGTATACAAGTACGCTCGGATATAAAAATAGTTGAAGTAAATTTATATAATGTGTTATGAAAAAGTATTTACGAAAATTATTTACTTTGGTGTCGGCTAAAAATGTATGGTGAAAAATCAAAAAGCATTGCATGATTTGGTTTTTCGTTAATTTTGCCAAATAGAAAATTTGCTAGTATTATTGAGCTGAATAAGACATTTTTCGAAAATACCTTTCTTCCTATAATTCATGTCGCCCATCGGGACCAGATTTTGAATATGAAGTTCCAATACTTCTTAGTATGTATTGTTCCATCGTAGAACGAAAAAAAAATTCTTAATTCTTACTTATAGACAGAATAAACGATCTCTTTTGGCATAAGCCGCATGTACATATAGTTCGGAATACTCGAAGTGACGTAGATATTAGAGAACGATGCGTTCATCTTAGGATTGTTGAACATTTTAAAGAATTTCCATTACCGTTTTGTATTCTTCTCAAACCTTCTAGTTTTTTTAATTTCATATTTTATAATTTTCGCATTTTGTAAAACTTAAACAGTTTAAATTTTAATTAATTAGCACGGGCCTCTGACCTTCGCAGGATCTAGGCCAATAAAAAAAAAATTATAGTATAGAAATTTTCTCAGCGATGAACGCTTTAATAACATTTATTAATAGTTCGGCTAATTTGGTCAATTCGTAACGCCACATCCCATAGGACTTGACGGGTATTCCAAACAAGAATGAGTTCGTTAAACCCTTTTTAAAAATCACCTTGTAAACGCCACTTGTAACTGCCATTTATAACTAAACCAATCAATGTCAACAAGTCTTACGTATCACCGAATCCATCCACTTCATTGCCACTGACACTTTTAGTCAGCACTCCTTCAAATTAGCCTCAAATCTTGACACTTGTACTCATACATCAAAGCCATCTGTGTACAAAAAAAAAAATAAATACTAAAAAAAAAAAATTAAAAAACGACAACAAAATGCAACGCTTCATCATCAAATTAAGGTACAACACTCAAATATTCAAACACAACCCATCAAGCTCACGAGCATGTACTATACTCGTACATACTTACATAAATACTTTATATTCACACACACGCTCGATTATAGCAGTTGCAACTCGTTTGAATGGCGGCAAATCCTTTCATTTCATTGCGCCTTGTTCTGCTGCTTCGAGCAGCAGCTCCATCCATCCATCCATCCTTTTTCTTTGCTGCACACTCTTGACTAATGCTTTATTTGTATTGGCGTTTGCTTGCTCGGACGTTGTGTGTTTTTCTATTTTTCGTCGTTGCTGTTTGTGGCTGCATACAACATAAATTGTTGCATCCGCCAGCAACGAGAATACCAACAAAAACCAGCATCATCATCAACAAGCCGGGAGCAACAGCAACTGGCTCACTAAACCAAATCGGCTGCAGCTCACTTCGTCAGCTACTTTGAAGCTGGAGAGGTGTGGACCCACGGCGACAGGACGCGGCAAACAAACACTTTTAAATACAAACATACAAACATGAATATTCTTGTGTGTGTGTGTGTGTGTGTGTATGTGTGCTTGCATGTATGCGCTTAAAGAGTCATTTGGTCATATCACTGGACAAACAAGTTGTTGGTCGGACACAGTGCTGCTTTGCGGCTGTGACACTTTGTATGGGTCTTCTTCCATTTCCCCCGCATCTCGCCTATGTTCCACACCTTTGGCTGCTACTTACCGTCGGCGGCTCTTCCCGTATTCAAATGTTCTTTCAATAAACCCTTGGGGAAAAGGGTAAGCGGTGATTGTGTCGCCGGTTGTTAGCATTTAGCATTTAGCTATTAGTAGGAGTAGCTCTGCAAGTAAGCGTAAGTTTTTTATGCATCCAACCGACAACATTGCCGTCGATCGGCTTCGCTCTTATGTCATCGATTTATGGCGCGCACTCACTCACTCACTCGTTCACTCACTCATTCGGTCGTTCGCATTAATTTGATCTTATTTGCTTTCGTCGTATTTAATTAGCCACATTTCAGCGTATCTCCTCTGGCGATTTATGGCGTAAAATTAATGACAACGAAAATAAGAGAATGCAATTTTATTGATTTCCTTATGTTTCCGCTCGCTTCTAGGAAATCGTAAATATTCGCAACCATCTCTCGAGTTTCCCAATAATAACAAAACAAAAAAAAGAAAGAAACATAAACAAAACTGGTTCCATTGGCCACATTTCTCAGATGTCAACACAGTAATTGCCTTAATTTCTCCAATACTCGCACGACAATCCTTTGGTAGTTGTGAATCATTTAGTCAGTCAATAAAAATCACCCGCAATCACTGCCACATGCTCGTAAATTAATTGACATTCATTGAGAGCCATGCACTGAGTAATTCTCCGACGTGACGTGACGTGAATGCAGAAAAGGCGAAAACTATAATGAAGCAAGAAAATGAGGGAGAACTGACGGCTGCTGTGGCAGTAATGAAGAAGGCATTTTTGCACTTTACACAAAGGTGCAATTTCACGTTGCGCCAATAAACTAATTTGAAATTATTGATAAAACAGTGAGACCGCATACAATAAAATAAAAAGGTCAAAAATCCAAATTATGATCTCGATAATAAACAAATAAATATTTAAAAAAGAAAAAATTAATGAATTGAGGTTGAATCATTGTATAAGAAAACTACGTTCCAACTCTTCACATTCGATTTTATGTAAACATGTAATTTTTAATGTTAAATAAATGCACTGGAAGCACCAAGTGCAGAAGAAGCTGCCTTCATTTGGTATAAGTAATTGGCGTAACCTAGCGAAGGAGAGAGGGAACTGGCGAAGTTTTTTGGTTTCGGCCTAAACCGATACACGGTTGTATAGCCATATAAGAGGAAGAAGAAGAATGCTATTATCTAATTTTAAAATTAATTAGCAATCGAATACTAAGACCTCAGCCGTGATGTCGCCGTGCAATATTTCCCCATTTTAAAAGATTTGGCATATATCTGAATTTGGTTCCTTGATAGCTCTTAAAAATTAGTATTGTTGCAATTGGAAGTTTTGGAAAAGCCATAAAAAAGTTTTGAGATAAATTACCTTGGAAATGAGAAGTACATTTTTATGAAGTTTGATTTCTTAGGTCGGTATTCGTATCAGCTTTTCAAATTTATCCAAAACTTTGTGCCCGATTTTTATTAAAAAAATGGTTTTCATGTATGCACGTTAGTTTTTAGGGGTTCGGCGTCGCTGGTTACGAAACTGATATTTTAATTTTTTCGACCTTTTGGATTTCAATTTTCATTTATGGATAATGGAGGCCTCCTCTGCGTTGGAAAGACTAAGCTATATAGTGTAAGCGCCAAAACTTCCGTTTAATACGACCTCTGGAACTATAACGGTTATGGCTACTGCATGTTGGCATTGAATTACTCGGAAAAATAATTAAAAAATAAATATTAATTAAACTAATCGTATACTAACTCAAATTAATTAATCTTCCTGTACACCCATATACCAACACACACAAACAAAATTTATCTGTCCTCCTTCTGAGAGCGTGAACCTCTTCCAATTCCAATACCCACATACTGACACCTACTTACATACACACACACACGCATACACACCAATCATCCGACCGAATTCACGCCAAAAATGTGTCGCCTCCGTGCTTATCTACAAAATTGATGAGCCTGTCAAAATGGGCATTTCACAGGCACGTGTTCATGCATTGCGTTGGTGTCCAGAATGCCAGAATGCCAACGCGAGGACGTCATCCCAAACGAGTCCAACGGAAGATTGAATTCGAATAAAGACAGCGGTGACGCCAATCGCACATCCACCGACGCCACGCCAAATAATCCAATCGCATACCTGGACAGTTACCTACGAAGTAATAAACATAGCCTGCAAGTGTGTGTGTGTGTGTGTGTTTGATTAGTCGCTTTTTAGCATCCCGCCAACAGGTAAGGCACAGGTAAGGCTACTACAGTATTGCTGGTTTTTTTCCTACTTTGCCACAAATTAAAGAAGAAAAAAATTCCTATTAATGAATTAACGTAAATAGGTAGGTAGTAGATAGGTAAGCAGGAGTACCGACTCGACTTTTATTCCTGGAATATCACTGAATTTTCTTGGAATCCACACCTTATTGCTCACGTTTGCCTGTTTCGTGCGTTCCCCGCAAAATTCCTGTTTCGGGTATTTCCCCAAAGATGTGTTCTGGTACATACAAACAAACAAACACGCTCGTAGAAATTTGTTGATGAAACACTTTTCAACTTTGTATGAATGAATATTTCAAATGAACGAGTTATTGACTTGATTTTAAGAACTTTTATGTTTTTAAAAGCGTTATTTAGCAGATTTCTTTATTCACGCAGTTTGTTGCTGTGGAAAACTTTGATGGAGATGCGTTAGCATTATGATTGCACTAACAAAAAATTACGTTTAGTAGTTAATTGTAACAGGACTGCTTGTATAAATTATTGCGCATAAATTATTCGTAATCAGAATGAAATTTGTTTGAAAATCGTTCTGCTTTTTGCACAAATATGCTAACTAAAAAAAATTAAAAATAACGCGAAATTTAGAGTGAAGAAACCTTAATTTTTGAATCATGCAGAGGCAAGACAATACAATTTTTATTTTGAAGCATAAAAATTCGTTTTCTTTTTCTGATTATTGCGGTGAAAACTTTTGTCTCATATAATTATATTTTTTTATAAATAATAATTTATTTATAAATAATAAGAGCTTAATTTTAATTTTTTGAACTATAGTTTAAAAAAATCTATCGAATTTGAGCCAAATCAGATTGTAAATGTGATTTTTTTTCGCATATCTCAACTAGACCTGGCCTTTAAGTTAAGCCAATAATTTTTGAACTTCGATAGGTAAATTAAATATTTTAAATAGAATTCTGAAAACACAATTTACTAAAAGGGTTGTGCAATAATTTTTTTTTTTAAAAGATATTAAATAACCCTTTGATTTAGAGCTTGGGGCATCTTCAAAATCAAATGATATTTTACTCTGTACAGACAGTTTTCAATTTCCAACTTAATTAAGATTAATCGAAACTGACGAAAGTTTTTGTAGTTTTTATAAATCTTTTATTAAATGTTGTTTAAGCTCTTACACGCTACACTCTGTTCTCAAATTATAGCACAAACACAAATTGACACATCTGGCCAATTTATTTATCTTGCAAATATTACATCAAAATTTCGAACTTAAAAAAAAAAGTTTATAATATTTTGGAGTATGCAGATAAGCAGATGTAGCTCATTCAATTTTAGTGCAACTTTCTAGTAGCTACGAATTAAGACAAATTTTTTGCAATTATTTACTGACGCTCTTTCAAAATTCTTTCCATATAAAAAATAATTGCGGGTTTGCGTTGTATAGAGGAAACTGATGTAATTATGTTAAATAGTTATAAATAGTTTAAGAAATTGTTTTTTCTTCGAGAATGAACCATATTTTACTTGGAAACTAATTTTAATTAGTTAGAAGAAAAATAAAGTGTCCTAATCTGTCAATACAAATGTGGTTGTGCTATAATTTGGGAACAGAGTATATTAATCAATAGACAATTTTTGTTATGGTGCGTTTTTCCAGATATATCTAATTATGTATAAAAATAAATGTTTTATAAGGTTTGCAATGACGAACACATTGAACATTTTGCTCACATTCATATGAAGTTTTAGTGAAAACGAAATTATTTGCGGCTACTTCCTCATAGCCTCAAATCCTCATAAACAAGCTTCAGCTTTCGAAACTATTACTCAAACGGGTGAGTATATATTTATAACCACACTACTCATAAATTGAATTTGTGTCCCATCTGTACCTTGCTTTGTGTCCGGTCACGCTTGCCTCCGAGCAATTACAACAACAGCTCTGAGTATATGAAATTATTGTATTTTTATGATCATGTGAAATTCCATAGTCTACTGCGATCTGACTTCGTCAAAGCGAAGCAAACAAAAATCAATGTTTTCATTGAGTTTGAAATAAAAACCGTATTTTATTATTTTATGTGGCATGTTGATTTCACAGTTGACTTTGTTGCCGTTGTTGCTGTTGTTGTTGGCGTTTTTTTTCTTTTTCAAACCATTTACGATATGTTTTTAATCCGCTTTACAACAAAATTAACAAATGTAATGCTTTCGCATACTTTGTTGTAATATTTTCGCTTTGTTTTAATGTTATGAGTCATAACTTTTACTAGAATCCTACCAGAATTAAGCAACAAAGTTAGAAAAGTGGTCATTTGATTGCGGCTTAATAGAATTGTTGTCGCTTTCAGCATAGAACATTTGCCTTATTTACCCTTTAAACTGTTGGCCATCAAACGCACGTGAATACAAAACATACATACAAAGGTTCTGCCTACAGCCACAATACAACAGCGATCGGCTTTAGCGGCAAAACGCTTTTACTGAAGATCGCACAATTGCGGCTTATATGAATATACCCGTACACGTATGTATGTATGTATGTACATACATATGTATTTATGTGTATGTACGAGTGTGTGTCAATGGCGCATCGTCCTAAACACCACCGATCTACGAACGCCTTGGCCTGTGCAAACCCATCTGTCGGTGGCTTGTTGCACAGTAGTTGCAACGGATTTGCGTTTGCCTGCAGCTTCCATGATTTGCCGCTGAACTACAGCTATGCCCATTCCCTGTTTGTTATTGTTGTTGTAGTTGTTGCAGTTGTTTTGTTCAAAAGGCTATCTGTATCTTATCAGCATTCTCATTTGCGCGATGTGCAAGGGATTTGTGTTGTAGCGAACTTGTTGCTGTGATCGAGTGTAAGTCGAATGCGGAGTGCGGATGTTCAAGGCAATTCCTTCAATTCGATTTCGATTGAGGTTCCTAAAGGAATGAAAGAAAATCAAGCAAAAAATGTTGGTGTACAAAAAGTGAGCGCGCTTGACGATCGACTCAAGCGAAGCAGAATATTCAGCCAAAAACTATGCCAGTAACATTTTCGCGGCGAGTGACTTATATACTCGTAGGCACTCATACCTTTGTATGGCTTTAGGAAATTTTTTCTTTTCATTTATTTCTTATATTTGTTGCTTTTATTTTCTCTTTTCTTTTATGTACCCAGTTTGGCTTGCTATGTTCTTGGCTGCCTGCTTTGAGAGATTTCCGCCTTGATAAGCAAATTCACGATCGCCACAGATCGCACTACAAGGGTTGCGCAGTCGCGCCAATAAACAATCTGAAATAAAAGTAAAATAGGTTAAGTTACAGCATTATAATAATAAAAAATGTTTAAAAGGGAGTGCAAGTAAAACATAAAAAAAAAAATGCTGGAGCAATGAAGTTTGTATAAAAATGGTAATAGCAACTACAAGTAAAATAAAAAACCAAAATAACACAATATTTCGCTTTGCCTAAGCACGCAACTAAAAGCCAAACTTTGAAAAAATAGGGTGCATTTTTTTTTTACAATGTGGAGAAATTTATAAAAATATGACGAATAATCGTGTCAAAATACATTTATTTAAACCCACATTATTTCATTAGCTAAATTCGCAAAAACGAGGCGAATTTATTCCCATCAGCTGATTGCTTGTTTTTTTTTCGCCTTGTGCGTTGAAGATGTAGATGTAGTAAACAAACTTGAGTGAATTCGCCTTTATTTAAAACCTTCTATTTGAAAAAGTTAATTCGACATCAATAAAGTAACGCTATTAGTTACTTCAGTTTATTAGAAAAACAGAGACTAAAAACAAAATCTTCCTTCAAACTTCCTTCGAATGTGAGTAATCTATGACCAAGGGCTGAAAATATACCAGGATTCTCGGCGTTAAAAAAGCAAAGCAACTGATGAAAGAAATCCTAGGACTATTTTTTACATTTCATGCGAAAGAAGTTTCAATATTTATGGACGCTTTCAACCCTTTCGATTAACGGTTTACCAAGAAAGCGACTACCATTTTTAGTTTCTATTTTTTTTTCGCTTCGAGCTGAAGACAGCTTACATTCATCATTTTCTGAAACTAAAACAACAACAGCTATGGGGGGCAAGGGAAAGTGTAAAAAACATTTCCAACAAGCCGGCAAGCCTAAAAACAGCCGCCAGTTGGTGCGTGTATCTACTTACAAAACGCTTACGAATATGGAGAAATCGAAATTGAGGCGGTGAGTGGATAGATGGCAGGAAAGATGGGCGAATAATGTCTGTTAGTCAACGTTAGTGTGTGTGTGTGTGTGTGTGCATGTGGTATGTGTTTGTGTGCGTGTGTGCAAGTTGGCGAACAAGACGTATATGCATTCAAGAAAAACACGACAAAACGCGTGTAATTAGATAAAATAAAATGTAAACTTTCCGAGATAGGTACGCTTTGACACGTCACGAGTAGTCGCAGTGGCGCGAAGTAGCGCTGGACAAAGCGTTGGATGGATAGCGTACAAGAACACGCCTTCGCACTAGCGCAGAGACAAATGCATAAACACTTATGCAACTCAAAGTATACGATTATATACATATATACATAAATATATGTACATATATAAATACGTGTCTATGTAAATGTCTACGTACAAATTATAAATAAAATTTGCATTTGTTTTGCATACACGCATTAGGGATGTCCTTCCATCTAATAGTTATAGAATGCTTCCAATCAGCAATTAGGCAATCGTGTTGGTATCAATCAAACTTCTGCCGAAGTAGTAGTCCTTTACATTTTAATAACGCAATTTCTTAGAATGATTACGGCGTCTTAGCAGGATTTGCTATTTTCTGTCCTCACTACTATCAAAAAGGAAATATTAATTAAGCATAGTTTAACATTTTTTTTTTTTGGAAATATAAGTAGTTCAGAGCAAAAATTACAAATTTTTTAGAGGTTTTGCCTTTGCAATGTCTCGTTTTTACTTTTAGCTCGACATATTAATGTATGTATGTCAATACCAGTGGTAATAAATATGAACGATTTATAGTTTATATTTTTTCGTTTTCAGTTACAAGCATTTTTCATAATTTTTACAAAAGAATTCAATGACCCTTACATCACGAAGGCTCTGTTCACCACGTTAGTGAGGCCCATACTGGAATATGGATCTGTTGTTTGGAACCCGCGCTATCAAGTTCATTCCGACAGAATAGTGTCAATTCAAAAACAATTTCTGCTTTTTGCTTTAAGGAATTTTCGTTGGGATTCTCAGTACAACCTACCGCCATATATACTAAGTCGTTTAAAACTCATTAATCTTCCTACACTCGCTACTCGCAGAGAAATGCTAGGCATTGTATTTTTGGTCAAGTTCCTGACAGGCTTGGTCTCTAGCCCATCTCTTAGCGAAATAAAACTAAACGTTCCCTCCAGAATTTCAAGACATTTCCGGCCTCTCTTTCTGAAGTCATGTAAAAGTAATTTTGAGTTAAATGAGCCACTCCGTAGTTTGTGTCAGGATTTTAACACTCACTCCGGTTCTTTTGATATTTCAGACTAAATTTTTTACATAAAGAAAACTATACTCAATTCTCTCAATAATTAATACATATGTACATACATATACATATATTACTATTCAATCAGCTGATGAGCATTTCTTCTGTAGCTGAACAGTTTTAGATCTCGACACTTAACAAACCTCTGCCTTTCACGACTCGGCGCAACATATATGAAAAAAATTTTTTTTTTATATATCCGTGTGTCATGCGGATGCGCCCCTCGCGTCGTTCGGGCGGGTATGGAGGGATAAATTATTATTAAAAAAAGCTGCCCATTAAATTGTAGAATAATATTTTTTGTATGTGTATAAAATACGTCACTTCGCTGTCACCGCCAGAATATTTTTTGTTAATTCCGTATGCAGTTTTAATTAAAAAAAAAAAATTGAATATAATAGACAGTACACGAACCTTCTCAAAAAATATTTTGGTAACACCATAAACTAAAAAAATTAAATAAATAAAATTCCTACAATAAATCCGTTCTCTAGAGTAGTCAAGTAGAAAAGCCTATCCGCACCTCTGGATCTTCCGGATGATTAAAAATATACGCATTTGCGAGCTTTTACTCTTCACACGTATGGAAATAAAAATAAATAAATACAATAAAAATGTGTAAATAAAAAGTATAGATGACAACGAGTACAAAAAAAATCAATAAAAAACTAGACAACCCTAGCATACAGGTACATACACTCATACATACATAAATAAAAATAATTACCATAGACAGACAGAAAAACAGTTATCAATAGACAGCTAAGAGAAAAAAAGCCGCTGTTCAATTCAAGCTCTGATCGAATAGTGAGCATACAAATAAGCGACACATTAGATCACAATTTAAATATGAAATGTTATAGGGAAGAAAAAATTATGTAAAGATGAAAGTTGTGCTGCCGAACTTACAGATTGTTAGATGTGTAAAATGTAAAAAAAAGGTTTTTTTTTCGTTTATGTTAAGCGTAATGACCCTTGTGAAAACGCTTTCTGACAGAGAAAACTTTAACCAAAATTAAAAAAAATTTTTTTTTTTTAATATTTTGGAGACTCTCAAAGTGTCGTACAACGTAAGAGAAAAAAAATATAAAACGTACAGTTTTTATGTAATAAAAAATGTATCTCTGTTTTTGAGGTAAAATGAATAAAAGTAATACAATTTTGAATATTGGAAATTAAATGAAAGCGAAACGTTGCGACATCTTTAAATAGCTTGGGGTGCACCAATACTTTGAGGTTGTTATGAATTTGCGTACAAGCTTTTCTTCTTAATGCTAAACATACATAAGTTTAATTTCTTCAAGCTTGCAAAACAGTTTAGTTTTCTATTTGATATAATTTTGCTTACTTTTTATAACTGGAATAGAAAAAATTCTAGCGAGCTTTCTAAAGGAACTTTTAACAATAGCAACAGTCAACTTGGCACTTATTTTCAATACATTTGTATAATCCAAAGGTAGTAGCTTCAATGTGTAATTGAATCCTTGTTGTCTCCTATAGTCAATAAATTTTTTGAGAAATCGCCTCTGAAGCGGATAATTCTTATGGCTTAAAAGGAAAAGGATGAGTTAATAACGCCACAAACCCTGACAACCGCCAACAAACGCTGTCCCAGATTGCACTCGCACTCTTCTTCATTCTTATTTACATACTTACATACATATGTACATACATACATAGTATATACTGAGTTCCTCGTTCGCAATTATTTGTGCACCTCGATTTTACTCGTTGAATCGATGGTTCTTTGTAGGAGTCTGCCGCATTCGAGTATATGTTTGAATGTATGTTTGTATGTAAGTGCAAACTGTTCGTGGCCTAGTCATTTACATAAAGCTGCGAATATACAAAGGACTCACCGCAGGAACGGAAAAACTGTTGAAGATACGAAGTAGCGTTAAATGTGCGGCTGTGTGGTTTTTGGCGTTGCCATGGTAGATGCATTGCAACCGCACAAGAACGTTAACACGTTGGCTATACTGTACAATTACGATGACACTCAACAGAAGAATATCTGACATTTAACGAAAACCTAAATATGCGAACTTTGCTTAAATTCAATTAGATACTACTTTTCTTTTTAATAAAAAAAAATATAAAGAGCACCTTTACACGAAAGCTACCCTACAGATACAAACATATCTTTCGAAATTTATATATTTATGAACACCTACAACAGTCTTTGCAAGAATTGTAATTCAAATTGTACAAGGACATTTTCGCATTTGCACATTCAAACTCCCATTAGAACCACAAAAGCTGTATTGGATGTACGAGTGGCCGCCACAACTACCACCAAATGCCGGAAATATGTGCGAGTATGTACATATGTTTGTATGCGTGCTCTCCCCAGCATTCAACATCGTTGGCTTACCACCCACATCCCTCAAAAAAATCCAAACCAACTGCTGCAACATAAATGTCTTACGCTCCTCCACAAGGAAGGCAGCCAGCAGTCAGCAGTCAACATGGCTGCCGATGAGCAACGGCAAAAAACCAAAAAAAAAAAAAAAATCAAAAGCAGTTAAGGGAAAAAATGGCGAGCAACTGTTGCGGCTGGCTGCGGTGTTTATGTTGCTGCTGTTGTTGCATTTTAATGTTGTTGGCCAGTGAGTGTAAGGGGTAGTCAACCAGCGTGGCAGGCAGACAGTCAACCTGTCAAACAAATGCGAACAAATGGGGTCGACACACTTTGAGTGGGTGGAATATGGGCGCCGCATGAAATGGCATGAAGCAACAAAAACAACAACAAAAACAAGTACTATGAACAACCATTTGAAGCTGCCATTTCTACTAAAATACTCTCATGCTTTTCGAATTCCATTTGTTTTTTTTTTTCATTGCTGCTTGCAGTGCGCAGGATCCATAATTGCCTTCCACGATTCTTTGTTGTTGGTTTTCGTGAGCGTCCATGCGTGTTATGCGGTTATAGCGCCCAGCATCGAGCCGCACGATATGACAAGTAGCAAAAGACGAGGCTTGCCGACGCGCAGTCACGCATAGTTGTTATTCGGGTCGTGCATCTAACAGTTTATCGATACTTGCTTGCGAGCAGCGAAAATGTTATGGATGCAAATGAAAGATTTTTCAAATTGGTGATTTTGTAATTTTTTGTTTTGATAAATGAAGTGAAAAAGTTGGTGAAATTAAAGAAATAAGGCCAACACCGCTGCTGTTCTACAAGTAAAGTATTTATGTACAAACATACTTACACATATGTGTAACAAAAAGTGAAACTAGTGTTTAAATACGAGTACTTTTCTTATGATGTATGAATGTTAAATTCTGAGATATTAAGCTTCAGCGTTGATAAGAGGTAAGGAAAGGAACGTTTAAAAAATAGACTTTGACTTTTTTGCCAATTGTGGTCGTATGGTTTTTTTTTTGTACAAGATACCTTTCAATTAGTGATTTGCCGGTCAGTTTACATCAAATTTTATTTTTAAATGTTGTGAAACTTGCAGTTGGCTAACTAACTGAATGACAAAATTGTTAACCGTTTATAATTGTTACTTCGCACAAAGTTATTCTCGCACATTCAGATCAGCCTAACAATCTCTACGGCAGACCTGAATTTCTCCAATCAATAAGTTCTCCAGTGTCTGAACTTCAGTTTTTCACCTTTCTGCATATTCGAATAAGTAAACAAATTAACTAGTTACTTTAACATTCAACGGAATTTAGATCGTTTTTGCTCACTTTTCTGTGTACTTAAAACTCTTACTCAGTACGATGCTGCTGGCGTATTGCCTTGTGGCAACAAACAAAAAATTCTCGCGTAATGGGACCCACTTCACTGTTGTCAGCTACAATTTTTACGAGTCAAGGATTTTGTATACCTTTGATCCAGCATAAACACCACCAATAATGTCAGCCTTGCAATCAAGCGAAGAATAACACTTGCCAACAGGTCCTACTTTGGGCTCGGTAGGCAGTTGAAAAGCAGAGCCCTTTCTCGACGAACGAAAATCTCGCTCTACAAATCTCTCATCGTGCCCGTCCTTTTATATGGCGCAGAAACATGGACGATGTTGACCAGCGATGGGGGCTTCCGAGAGAAATGTTCTTCGCAAGATTCATATCCCTGTTCGCGTAAGCGACGTGTACCGAAGAAGATGGAATGACGAACTGTATGAGCTGTATAATAATATGGACATACATATGTAGTCAAGCGCCTAAAAAATTCAAGGACTGCCCAAGAACACACTGGAAGGACCAAGTGCAGAAGGACCTGTCTACACTTGGTATGAGTAATTGGCGTAACCTCGCGAAGGAGAGAGACAACTGGCGAAGCTTTTTGATCTCGGCCCAAACCGGCAAACGGTTGTAGCGCCATAAAAGAAGACAAAAACTCTTACTCAATAGTATTACTTTCTGTTTGGGCAGCACCGTGACAAATGTTTGCACGTGCTTTTTGAAAATCTAATTATTTGATGACACCTTACTTAATTGAGTAATTTTGTAAGAAGTGGTGAAGATGTATTTCATTAAAACTAGATTATAATTTAAAATAATGATACATTATCTAATAAATATACTAGAATCCAATAAGGAAATTAGAGACAAGCAAGACTTGTAATGAAGAGGAATACGATTACAATCCCTTTACAGAAGCTGCATTTGCGTAATTAATTTTAAGGAAAATTTATAAAATGCACTAAGCAATTGCAGAACTGAAGATCATTTCCCTGAAATTTTCTCAAATGTCACACAATAAGCAGAAAAGTTAGGCATTGAAGGTAGAAAACCTAGAAAGTGCGGTTGCCAAAGTGAACGAAACAATCATAAATAAATCATTTGTTAATCTTTTGCAAGGCAATAAACAATGCTTGTGCAGAATGTGAGTGCTGAAAAGTCTTAACCTTTCTTACGCCGAATCAAAACTTGACTCAGAACAACAATATTTCAGAGAAAATTACCGTCGGTTTTTGAGGTTTTTTTTTTCGAAATTTTATTCTATATGCCGAATTTCATGTTGTTTCCGCCGCTGATGCCTGCTCCAAAACTTTTTATAAACAAATTTTCCCTCACTGTATTTATATGTATTCGAATATGTACTTCGAACTTAAAAAACAAAATTCCAACAATTATGTCTTTATGCGAAAACTTTTTATTGTTTAGGTTTTACTTTAGAGTAATTTGTATTTCATTGACAAATTAAAATAGTTCCCGCTTAACACAATCTCTAACTTGGCTTTCTTCTGATTTTGCGACATGCTGGAAATTTTATGTATATTGAAATGATTTTCGAATGCGGGTTTTTGCCATCTTCAGTGTCGTTTTCGTTCTCGAACAAAGCCGGATTTGTCAAGGGATGACGGAAAATCGTTCCAAACGATGTAAAATTAGAACTTTAATATAGTTTTCTAATGATTTTGGAATCAAAAACGAGCTTAGAAAACAACATTAGAATTTGATTATAGAATGATTAGTAAAACACTCGTATGAAATATTTACATATATGAAGAATATAAAATAATAAAAATAAATTACTCTAAGAAAATTGTATAAAAAGGATTTCATTTAGCGCGTCTACACATATGTACATACATACATATCTACATAAGGGATTGATATTTATTAATTGATTAAATCAATCGTTAATGTCGAATTGTAGTGTTTATTATGAAAGAGTAAAATTTTTAAGAATTCAGGAGATGTGTCACCACTTCAGAGCCTGGTAATTTGTATTCAAAGTCAGCGTATTTCTCAAATGCATAAATAAACCAAGAAAAGTCGAAGCAAATTAGAAACGACCCTAAGCTTCATTGTAACTAAACTTTTTGTTAAAAATTTATGTGCAAACCGGTAACAAAAGTTATGCGCCAACATTTAAAAAAAAAGTTCTAGAATTTAAAATTGAATTGTTCAAGGAATGGAACGTCGTTTTTCACGTATTTCTTCCACTCCCAATCGTGCATTGTCTTTCATTAAGTTTTCCTTACCTACCAGCATCGTGCGAATTTTGGCATACAACTAGCAGCGCACAGCAAGGCTCACCAGTGAGATAAAAGCAGCATTACAAAAACAACAATAATAAAGCAAAAGCAACTCTAGAATCCGAACAATAGGAGATGTTCAACCAAGTGCGCCAATACTTGCGTACCTGGTCCCAAACAAAGCATACAAACATGCAAACATACATATTTATGTAAAAACACAAGTGCAAGCGCAAAGTGCAAAAAAGCACAATGGAGGGCCGCAACTTTGTGCAGGCAGTGACAACAACAACAACAACAACAACGACAATACATACATATTTACGAGTACAACTAACTACACTTGGATTCGTTAAATGGCACACAGCCAACGCCACCGATATTCATCCATTCACGCACGTTTGGCAGCGCACCGCATCCCCAACCATTGCAGTCGCTGCAAAAACACAGCCGCAGCCAGAATCACCCTTTATCCCCCTTTTTTATGTGCTTCTGGCACTTTGCGCCATTGCGCTCGCCTCCTTATTTCATTGTTGTTGGTTACACTCGACTGTTTTTATTTGTTTTTTTTTTGTTGTTGTGAGGAAAAAATCTTGTCTGCTCCGCCTTCATAAATAATTCATGGCATCAGCAAACGCGCGGTGAAACAAAAAAGAAATGAGAACGAAAAAAAAAAATTAAAAAAAAGGAAAAAAAAAAAACTCGAAAAGATACTGAGCACCAGTTGTGGCGATATTCATTCGTAACTAGAGGTAGATACAACTGTGCGCGGAGGGCGGCGGCGCGGATTGTGCTGTGGTGCTTGAGATACACAAGCGCTGGTTGGTGGTGGAGATGAGGCCAACTTAGTATTGGCGCATGTGAGTTTTGGCGTAAGTGAACAGGAGAAAAAAAAAAACAACACCAATAACAAAAAATAAAAACGTAAACAGTAGTGGCAGCTAAGCGATAGCAAAGAATAATATCTGATTTATTATCTACCGAAATAGAATTATGTGCTTATGTATGAAAAATTAATTCCTATTCGCAGAATAAACGTCAGCAACGAAATATGTGTGTGTGTATGCATGTATATACATATGTTATATATAGGTACGTACATACGTATGTATGTGTGAGTGTGATTAAAAAAAGTCTTATAGGCCAGAAAATTTTGTGTTTTTAAATATACACAAATACGATTAGGCACCAATAAGATATCGGAAAAAATCTAAAATATTTTTAAATTCGCCAGTTCAGTCTCCCAACATACTACTTTTAATGACAAATTGGGTTGCCAAACAGAGTCTTCATCTCAGCTCGATATTTTAGCAAAGCGCAATAGCTTGGCGCTTCGTTCTTTAAAATTTTTAGTTTTAATTCCCATCTGAACAAAGCTCTTTGCGCAAATTGTGACTAATCAAAGGTTGGCCTCACTCTCATTCGCTGAATCTACTACAACTTGTCCAACTTTATATCGACCGCAGCATCCTTAAAAGAGCTGTAACTGGATACCTCTGACTTTTCTCAATCAAGGTTTTAAAGAATGCAGAGATTTGTCATTGCTTACTACTTTACAAAAGAACTCTGCTTCATTAAAAAGGCTCTATGTTTAAATGACACATTGCAATACCGACGGGTCTCGCATTACGGTTTCTGCCGAACCTTTGTTCTGACTTAATATGACCAATTATTTAGAGAAACAACAACTCGTTTTCCAATAAAAGTATTCATTTTGAAATACTCGAAAATCTTTTTTTTTTAATTTGTTAAAAAAATCTTGTGGTTTTTTCCATAAAATCTTCCACAAACTGGCCTCGAGCTCAATAAAATTGTGAGCTATTATTCATTCAAAGGCCAATAAAAACTTAACGTATTTATATGCAATGCACGCCTAAATGTATTTTAAAATATTAAAATTAATTTAATAAATTGAATTGCAAAAAAATCCAAACAACAACCGCATAAGCAAGTTTAAATAGCGGTTGGTCTGTTCAAGGAAGATGGAATAAACACAACAGTCCACTCGGCCAGCGTAGCACAGAAAAATGTAGCGTGTTGGCTCTGCAACCCCGAGGTTACTTGGTTCAAAGCCAGGGAAGTGGGGATGTAGAATAAAAATAATTAAATAAATATAAGCTTTATGAGGAGATGCGGTGATCTACGAAATAGCTGATATACATAACTTCTACTATTAAAAATTGTCTTTGTTTTTTTCCAAATATAATCTTCCACAAACTGGCCTCGAGCTCAATAAAATTGTGAACTTTTGATTGCTCAAAAAAAAAAAATTTGAACACTCCCTTTTCGTTTTCGCCACTTGTGGCAAATAAGTGGTTAACAATAACATTATTATTGGACTTTCCAGAAAATAAAACTCAGCAATTTCGCCCGTATTTGCATTCACATCATTCACATTGTCCACACAGCGCGACGGTGAATTCTCACTTTCAGGGGTTTTTTGAGAATTCTAAAATTTTCATTAATTGCGAAAATAAATTAACGTAACGTGAAAATCGATAGGTTTGGAACTGATTCGAACTCAAAAATTAAAATGTTGTTCCACCTCTCATTGACTATTTTTTTTATCAATTATAGTGAAACTTCGATAAGTCGTAACCTCGATAAGCGAAAATCCTTGATATTTCATAGTATTTCTTCGGTCCCTAGAAAAATTCGCGAAAAATGCATGTATTTCGGTCCCTTTGATAACTCGTATTTTTCTTGAGACAAAAATTGAAAAATGTGTATCAAAAGCCTCTACAACTCGTATTTTTTCCTCAAAAGCCTCTACAACTCGTATTTTTTTTTGGTGAACCAACAAATGATAAAATAAAATAGAAAGATTTTATTATTTATTGATAATTGCACCGCCCACACTGCAATGGAACCTTTGAGCAATGTGCAGACTGAATTTCTCCCACCTAACACCACTTCAGTTTTGCAACCACTCGACAAAGGCATAATCAAAAGTTTCAAAACAATGTACCGTAAAGAAGTTGTTGTTAAACTGCTTGAAAGCATCGAGGAAAAAAAGGATTATTCCATTTCGATTTATGATGCAATGAATATTGCTCATAAAGCCTAGACAAATATCAGTAAATCGACTATTAAAAACTGTTTTCGAGCTTGCGGTTTTGTTAAGGATCAAAATGTAGTCGTAATCAGCGAAGATGTACTTCACATAGCAGAGTGGGCTCGTGTTCCACAAAATGCAGAAACACGTGTAAACTTTGATGACTACATTCATGTTGATGATGAGTTGGTGATTACTGGAAGCCTCAATGATGATGAAATTCTGGGTTTCGAAAACATCGACGATGAAAACGATGAAACATTTGTAATTCCCTCAGTTTCCACAAAGGTTGCGAAAGCTTCAATTGAAAATTAGCGTTTTTTTTTCATGGCATCAAATGTTGAAGACACTATTTTTAATGACATTGTAAACATTGATAATGCCATAGATAAAATACGCCAAAATAATGTTCGTCAAAAACATATTACGGATTTCTTTTAAAATGAACACTTTTCTTAATTGTTTTGTACAATTTTTCAAAATATGTACATACATACATATATTGATTGAATAACATATGTACTTTATATTTTAAAATTTAAATATGTACAATCATTTCTTGTTTTTTATGTAAAATTGAAAAAATAAATAAAAAAAACTCTATAATTCGTATATTCTGTATGTTGCCTCTATAAGTTGTATAACTTGATAACTTGAAAAACTCCATAACTCGTATTTAAATTGTGGTCCCTTGCAAATACGAGTTATCGAAGTTTCACTGTACTATTATTTTTTAATAGCGCTATTTGCAGTGCATTTTCTAACATAAACTATAGAAATCTATGCTTTTAACGTGTACAAAGCTTACAAAAAATTATCAAAACTCTCTTAAACAAAAGTAAGAATTTTTTTAAACTTTAATTTATCCCTCACAAGCTTCTCCATGCAGTACTGATTTTCTCTTTTAACCTAAACGAGTTCAGCAAAAGCATTTTCAAAGTAGAGAAATGTTTAAGGAATAAAGACAGAGAAAAAAATTAGAATATTAACAGAAAAAATTAATAACCAGAAAAAACTCAAAAAAAAAAAAAACGCTGGCAATTCGGGCAAGTAAAACGCCATTTAAAATCATTTAAGACGCACACAAAAAAAAGTTTCGACATGACATGCAGAAGTTTTTGTGCCGTTTGACAAACCTCACACTTGCGCCCAAACGCTTTACGCAGAACGGCAAGTCCTTATGCCAAGTTACATTTGTGTAGATAAATAAATATAAATACATACAGTCGTACGTACGTACATATGTATGTACATGAGTATTATTTAAGCACTCACACACATACACACCGTGCGCTCCTTTGCCGTCTATGGAATTTAAGCTCCGTAAAGTCCACTAACTTTGTTAATCCGCATGCCCTTCTTTCTTTTCGCTTTTATGCACCTTTCGGCGATTCTGCAAATTTCTTGTTTTGTATGTAGTACATTTTCCGCCAGTTTGGTAAATAAAGTCATACATAAAGCATACAACTTTGGTTGTGTCGAGTATGTATGTATGTATGCGCATTTGAAGGTATGTATGTACATATGTATGTGTGTACAATATGTACCTCGGAATTTTTATATACAAACTTTTTGCACATTCTTGCCGCTATGTAATGCTTTTGTGATGGCATTGATTTTTTTCGCCATCCTTCTTCAACACTCTTCCAGCACACAAATACTTTTCTCGCTTTTTCTGCTAATATTCGTTTTCGCGATTCTACTACCACCAGTCCACCCGGCCGCCGGGACGTATACTTAACTTCCGTAGTACCCTCGACAAAGTAGTATGTAGCAGCAACTGCTCCTCCTTGCGCTACTTTTATTTGCCAACTTCTTTCAATAAAATACTATATAACTGTTTGTGCATACTTCCACGAGTACGCACGGGTATACAATATAAGCGTGTACGTTTGTATGTAGTATTTATGTGCAAGTTTGTCTTCCCTTCGTGTAGTTCTTGTTGCGAAAAGCAAAGAAGGTAAAGTAAAAAAGACAGCGACAACAACAAAAACACACACACACACAAAAACGTTAAATGTGCGTAATAACGTTGAAGTTTTCATTTCGTTTATCATGAAGGATGGCACATTCCACTTGCCAATCCCCAGGCACCACTCCAGCCATCGCCCATGCTGTCTGTATACATAATTTCGCTTTAATAGAAATTTAAGTTCTGTGAAAAAGTAACTTTTTATAGCAAACTAGGGGAAACTTAAGAAGTAGGAAAAATGCGAGTTTAGTTGTGCTGAAATTTTTACTGCAAGATGGTAACGGTGATATATTATCGTAATGTGGGTAAATATTCGAAGTAGGGGTTAAAGAAAAATGAGATAAATCATGAAAGGTGATCAGCTATAAATAAAAACTGTGCATTTATAGTAATTTAATTTGTATTGTAGGTGGTATGCCGACGGTCTTCTAACTAGTGATGCTTGTGAGTTGAATATATTGTTGTGTAAGAAGATGAACTTATAGGAAAAACAACATCCTGGGAAGGTAGACAATACGATTTTTTTTTTCAATTAATTTAAAGAAGGTCTCGGGCTTGTTAAAATAAATTTTCAAAATATAAATTTCAAAGGCCGATAAGCAAAACAAACTAGTTTTTTTATATAAAATTCAAGAAATAACATTTATTATTTAATATATACACAATCGATAATAATAATATCAATATATCTTCGCTGCATAATAAATGCATATATGTAATAGTTTTTTTTTCGAACAAACAAACTAATTAATAAAATTTCGTGGAAATCTGTTATTCTCCTTTTCGATATCTGGGTATCAGGTATAAATTAAAACATTTTTTATTGTTTTTAAAAGTCACTCTTTGGAATTAAATTTTTGATAATTAAAATAATATTTTGGCGCTTACACTATATAGCATAGTGTTTGGCCGAGCTTCTCCTATCATTTGTGGTGTGTGTCTTTCTTTAAATCACAAATGGAGAGGCCCACAGTTTTGTGCCGGCTCCGAACGGCAGTTTTATTTTATAAGAAGCTTTTTCATGACCGAAATATCCTCGGAGGTTTGCCATTGCCTGCCAAGAGAAAAACTTTTACTATGATAAATATTTTGCTTGCCCTGACTGAGATTCGAACCTCAAACTCAGCGGCATATCGAGTAATAGCACGCACCGCTACACACTCGACCACACCAGAAGTTTATAATGAATGTAAATAATTCTGTTCTTCTTATTTAAAGTTTCCAGTTTTTGTCAATGATTAACATTTAAAGCTTATATAATGTACAAGTGAGATTATAGGTATGTAGTTTAGATTATAAACAATGAGATTTAATCGTTAAATACATACAACATTTCTTGTAAACAAACCAAACAAATTTTTTTATAAATATTTCATTACAAACCAGCAATTTTTTGTTATATTATAATAGCGACTTTGAACCTGGAATCGCGACCTTTTTAAAGCCCCGAAAATTTCGATATTATTTGCCTTTATTGTAAAAACTTACATGGAATTCATTATTGCTTCCAACAAAATAAAAAATATATTAAAGCGTCCGACTTTCCATGTAAATTGCACAAGATTGAAAAGTATACGAACTTGTTTCAAAAACATAATCCATTTGTTATCTTTTTTTGTTTCATATTTATTTTTTGCATCGCTTTTTCGACATACATAACTTTTACATACATACATACATATGCCATACCTTAATTATTAATTAAAAAAAATATATCAAAAACAAATCCAATCAAAAATAAAGTCGCTTAAACTTTTTGCCATTAACTTTTCATTTCACTGATACTAAAATATTCGGGTCCAATTCACAAAAATGAATTTGATTATGAAAGTCAAAAATGTATGTACGAGTATTAATTTGATTTCAAACCGAGTTAAACGCATTTATTTATTATTTATTTATAATAAATATCTAAGTAGCATAAATATCCCGAAATGGTGAAAATCGTAAAATTGGCATACCTATTTTTTATTTAATTTATTTATTTCAGTCAAATGAATACAATTCTTACTGACTAAGTATAAAGAAAAAAATGACTTAAATCTAATTAACTGAGTGATTATAAAGTAACATACGGATTATACCTATCGGAACGGACAGATCCAGCCCGGGAACTCGGTTTAATTCTGATTGAGTTCTAGATAACGGAGCATTTTCAGCATACTTAGATTTAGCAAATTTTATATAAAATAAATTTACACTTCGCAAGTTACGGCAAGGAACATTAAAAGACAATCTTTCAAGGAGAGAAAGGCAGTCAACTTTACTTTTCACAATGTTGACAACAAAGGCACCTGAGAGGTACATACTTCTGCTGTGCAAGGGTTGTAAATGCAGGAGAAGACAACGAGCTTCGTGAAAAGGGATAGGTTTTGAAAAATTCAACGAACGTAGTGCAAATTTTAAGAAACTTTTTTGTACTCGCTCTAACCGGTTAATATAACAGGAATGATAAGGCCTCCAGAGAAAGGAATCATATTCTTGATACATATTTAGCATAATAGATCTTCAAAATAATTTTAAAATTCAAACCCAAACTCGTTTCATTTAAGTTAGAAATCAAGGTGAATTAAATAAGGTGGTCGCTTTGGTTTGCATTATGTCAAACTGCTTCGTTCTGATTGGCTGAATATATAAATGTTTAATGGTATTTGACACAATGCTCACCAACAAGCAAAAACAAAATGCGTGTTGGTTTTTTACTTGAATCCGCAAATTATACATACATTTATTTATATGCACGTCGTTCAAATGAAAGCCGATAAATTTTAAAGCCGCAAGCAAAATGAATGAACAAATTGTGTATTTAAATTTGTGATAAATTTAATTTCATTTTAAAAATATTCGAAGAGAGATTGATGTACTCAAAGCATACAAGTATAAGAAAAAAATAATAAAATGAAATCACAAAAAAGTGCCAGAATTGTATTTATTTATTTTTGACATTTAATTAGTATTAGTTGTAGCTTAAATAAAATATTACAATGCTTTCTGAGATTTCACAGACATTTTTTTGATATTGATATTTGCCCACAAAATTTTACAAAATATTTTCGACCCTAATAAATATTTTTTAATAATTTGTCTTTGTATTCTTTCTTGCAGAAAAACAACGTTTATCACTTTGTGTAGGCTGTGGCGGTCAAATTCACGACCAGTACATCCTGCGCGTCGCCCCCGATCTGGAATGGCATGCGGCATGCCTCAAATGCCAGGAATGCCGACAATTTCTGGACGAGAGTTGTACGTGTTTTGTGCGTGACGGCAAAACGTACTGTAAGCGGGATTACGTTAGGTAAGTTCACGATATAAATAAACCACTTAGAAATTCCCGCGACTATAGTCAAATGAGCAAAGAAAGGTGCTAAAAATAAAAGAAACCTTCAAACTGATCTGTAAATCAGCAAATCTACACTTAAGTGTGAACTTAGTCTTGTTTTTTTGTTTTGTTTGGCAACCAGAAACTTTAGTTATACCTACGGTTTGCTAATAAAAATTGTGTTTACGTTTTTATGAGTAAATAGTTTGCACAACAATTCGTTATAGCTTTGCTAATAAATATCTATGTATGTATGTATATATGCGCGAACCAAACGCACATTAATTGTTACTGCACTACTCGTATTATCGTAATCAGGCGGTTGAGCCACGCGCTCGAAATGTTCTCTCCATTAAGCGTGCCAGTCTAATTCAAAATCACGAGACCTCTCGTTTAACTCCCAATAACTTCAACTAACAACAATGAATGTAAGAATGTATGTATATGTTCACTGATAAAACAAAGTTTTGGCATCATTGTCCGACAAGAGGCACAATTATGTAATGTGCCACAATTATTTAAAAAAAAAAAATGGCTGTAGAAACGCCAGCTATAATGTGATGGCCTGATATTTCTTTGATTTGTTTAGAAACATACCCTATTCTGAGATATTTGTATCCTCAAGTAATAAACGTAATCATTATTTGAAAGGATATGTAGAAAAAAAACATTTTGAAATAGTAGATGATATAATACCAGTGGTTATCGTTGTGAGCTAGTCCTGCCTCTCAGTCTCACAAAGGCAGGATAGCTTAGAAGAAAGTTATGAGATATTCTCACCACATCATACCTTCTCAGCGCCTTCCAGTGACTGTGTTCTGTCAAACTCTTCACCAAGACCGAGAGAAGCGGCAAAATGAATCTAAAACATAGAAAACTCATAATTGTGCAAGATTAGTCTACATAGAATCTAGAGTATTCTTACACTGACAAAAAATATCTTATCAAACCGACGCTCAGACACTCCCCGAAAAGTTTTTTGTGCGCCATAAGTGATGAAAAAGTCCCGATTGGCGTTAACGATCTACAGCTTCTCGATAACAGCTGCAACAGCCTGGAAAGCGCTAGAGCGATCGGAAAGACTAAAATTGAGATTGACGGAGAGTTGCCGACGGTCGACATCCTTGCCGACACTTCCGTTAATCTTCGACTGGTCGGTATAGTAGCTCATTTCTTTTAATAAAGAATCATTCGTTAAAATTTGTCACTTAAATTTCTGCTTTTTAAAGATCTTTTTATTCAGTTGTAGTTATCATTATTGAAAATAAACAAAAATCAGACTTAAAAGCTTTTAGGTTTCTTTTCCTTATGCGCTTTTTTTTATACGACTTGGCTCTGTTTAAAATTCTAAGTTTCCGATGTCTTAGCTTATTTTATGTCGTTTTTATATTTGCCAGCAAATACGATTTTTGCCTGCTGAGTAAATCAGAGTGCGTCGGCGCTGATATTGGCTCGGCTCGACACAGCTTTTCCACCAAAATGCTCGATTTTTTTTAAACATCCGATGAGTACAAGTTTTTATCCAAAGCTCGTGATGTTAATATATTTTTTTTTAAATCAGGCTTTCCATAATTGCGTAATAATTTAAATACCGTAAAAATGCAAATTAATTGTACAAATTAAAATCTCCAAACGGAAAATTGTACCCTTCCACAACATTTCACAGAGATTTGATAAATACTCGTACAACAAAAATATTTGATTTAAATAACTAAGCGTGAGTATTTGTTAACAGTAGCCAAAAGAAGGCATGCGCACATATGTATCTACAAATATGAAAGTGAGAAAAAAAGTTCGAATATTGTAACAAATATTTAGGTAAATATAAAACAATTTGTTATTGTAACAATATTGAACTGCCATGCGCCATCTGCCACTCCCCATTTACCACTGCCGTTTAATTGTCAAAATGACTGTCAAAATATGGAAATGATTTCTATGCTAAGCGGTGTTGCCGAGCACCAAAATACCTCAATTTGTTTAACGATGTACTCTAATAAAAACTTTTAATTGTTAAAAATAAACTTAGAAGAGGCGAACATTTTATATTTGTCTGTTAAATTTCATTGTACATATTTTGTATACATATGTACATATGTATATACATATGTATGTATAAGTACATAAATCCATGCGTAACTATGTATGAAATAGTTGTTTGCTGCTGCAGCATGCGTGATATAAAAACACACATACATAATACATACATACATATGTACATGTGTGTGTTTGTACATAAATACATATTGAAGTAATTCATTTACACACGCCAAGCAATCGATAATAAATTAGCACATTTCTCACCTTACAAAAAATTATAATAATAAAAAAATTTACAAATACGAAAATGCATACATACATATGTATATTTTTATTTAACAAATATTGCTCTTTATATATTTCATTTAATATTTGCCTTGTAACCTATGAAAATTCATGACAATTTAAATAAATATGTACATTTGTATGTTCATATCAAAAAATAAATAATAAAAAATAAAAATAAAATTCACATCTAGAAAATGCTAATGAATTAACGAAAAACGTAACATACAAATTGACATAAGCAACAACATAAATACAAAGGTTTCTTTATATAATTTATTCATTTTTTTCTTCTTCAACAACAATGCACCTTTACAAGGTTATACTTGAGTACATTGTACACAAATAATGATGAAATAAATATTAAAATTTTTAATTTTATTTTAATTAAACTTTAATCTAACACACTCTAAGACACTCTCTCACTTTCATAAATTTTCCACTTTTTCATTCACTTGAACATTTTCTTTGCAGATTATTTGGTACAAAATGTGATAAATGCGGTAGCTCGTTTAGTAAAAGTGATTTTGTGATGCGGGCAAAAACGAAAATATTTCATATTGAATGCTTTCGGTGTTCGGCGTGTGCGAGGCAGCTGCTGCCAGGTGAATATTAAATTGGAATATGTTGCTTACTCCTTTTCCTAAATATGTATTTTAAATCACTTTGCACAAAACATATAATTTTCTCATATACAATTTTCGTTTTTTTTTTACCTTTCAGGCGATGAGTTTGCGTTACGAGATGGCGGCATTTTATATTGTAAAGAAGATCATGATGTTCTGGAGAAATCCTCACAAAGTAGTCTAACGTCATCGTCTGTAGAGAGCAACAACAATAATAGTAGTAGTAATAATAATAACACAAGTCTTAGTAATAATAATCATTCCAGCGAGCTGGGTTCAATGTCAGGTGAGTTAAAAATATATATCTGTCTGTTAATATAAGTTTGCATAGTTGATAGTTTATGGAATTTATCCATAAAAACTTCCATAGAAAAAATACAGTTACTTAGTTATATACTTACTTATGTATGTAGGTATTTCCGCTTAGGCAATTTTGGCCAGCGCACAACAAACAAATGTCCGCCAGTCGTTTCGCTCTCTTGCGATAGCAATAAAACGATACTGCCAATAAAAAAAATTCAAAGTACTCCCAAGTCCAAAAAACGTATATAACCAAGAAGGTGAAAGTTCCATTCCATTCCACTAACAAAATATCTCAGCCTTTTTCACCATAATGGAACGAATTCGACATTCGTTAATTGATATTAGAATCCCATTCGATCTAATTGAATTTCGGTGTGGTGAAGTAAGCCGATATAACTTGCCACAGGAAACAAAACGCCATGCATTTTTTTTTTGTTTTGTACGTTCTTTGCCCAAGTCCTTTTCTACTTGGTGCTTTCAACGCAGTGGTGATCCTAGTCAGATGAGCTAATGCCACTGTAAAGCTCGCATCGCTTCGACCCATCGTCTTCGGTATTCGGTCACTTGGCTTTCTATTTGCGTTGTCGAAGACAGTTTGAAATCGACAAAGTGTCAATTTTTCTTTATGAATTCTATTCTTTTTTCTGGATTCTGTTCTATGTAACCTTATACGTGATATTCGCGTTCGCGGCAGTTGGAACAGGTTGCGAGATTACTTTTTAAATTTGTTAGAGTATACTTCAATTTCAAAAAGCAGCAACTAAGCTGGTGCGTGCATTTTATCAGCTCCCCGCTATCGCACTTGAAAACAACAGACGGTAAATCATCATTTCCAGCAGATTTAATTTTCTTTAGCCGACCTATTGCTATCGATTTTGTCAATATTGATTGGCGCTCATCATCTTTTCAGACGGTGAGTTTTGCTTATTTCTTAATCTCAAGTAGTGATTTATAACTTGGCATCCATAGTAAGACAAGTCCCGCTGTTTTGTTGTCGAACAATTTTTCTTTATCTTTTACTTTACCCAGAGTTTGTTGCCAAGTTGAAAATCTGGAATCGTTATTAGAATTAAGCCCGCATATTGTGGAGTAGAAAACCTGAAGGTGACAGATCCTCGTTTTGCCCAATACCCATTTTATATATCCACAAAGTGGGATATAATAGTTTTGTTTGAGTTGTATACAAATATTTTTACTTTAGACTTCTATTGGTTGGAAAATTAATAAGTCGATTAGCTTTAGAAACGAAAAATAAAGTGCCAAATAAAAATAATGTCTGCATTATTTGACTAATGGAAGCAAAAAAAATAGCAGAGTAAAATTTTACCGAGGATTATCTCTTAAAAATTAAATAAAGTAAGCGTTTACAGCTTCCTGCATCGCATGTCATGAGAAGTGTCAACTTTCTTGCACTCTAGTCTTAATTTGTTACTTAATCTCCAATCTATAGTATGTATCGCTTATTGCCGCCAATTGAGAAAACATTCGTAATTACGACATGTTTCACACCACAGTTACAAGTTGTTATCTAATTGCGGGCGTTCTTTGTTCTTCCAAGATTGTTCTTTGTTTAAATAGATACTCGATCGATTGTTAATAGTTGAAGAAACATTCATTCGAATGCGTCGGTAACTGTTTGATCAAAACAACAATGAACAAAATGATTGAAGTAAAAAATTTGTAACGACAAGCTTATGATCGAGATATCGCCCACGATTCTAACTTTGATTAAGCTACGATCATTTTTATTATTTACTTTCAATGCGGCCGGAGGCAAAATTGAAATTGAAGCACCGCAAGTGAAGATGCTATCGCGAGTTATAGCGATATTGTTGATAATGAAGTGGAGTTCAGAGGACTTTTTTCTTTTTGTTTAACATAAACATTTTGTTATTTCGCGGGCGTGAAGGTCATTGCAAATGGAGGTTAGATAAATACTGGAGTATGTATGTATGTAAGGGAAGTGTGATGTGATCTAGAAACACTTCGTCTACCTATGCAGACGTAATGCTTTCTTAATACTTAAAAGTATTTTTAAGTATAACGAGATAGATGTTTCTTGAGTATTCAGCAGGCTGCGACATATTTTAAGAAGCGTTACGACGGATTCTCAACGGCCGAAAGACGCAACTCTGTTAAGTTGTGCTAGTGACTTCCCTTATTTTCTTTCTCTCTACTCTCAGCTCGTTTATGTGATCATGGGTGAAGATGTTAATTGATATATTTAAATGTCTTGAGCAATAACGAATGCACACTCGGTTTAACGTACTGAGAGTTTATGAGTAAAAATATTACTAGAGTTGAAGGAAAAAAGTAAAAACAAAAATGGAAGATGAACTTGAATAAAGTTTTGAGTTAAGTGAACTCGGCAGCCATTTCATGTTTAGTAGTCTTCATGGATTTTTCATTAAGTGATACTCCAGATGTTGACACTCAAACGCCTACCACAGAGCCACTTACAAACTTGCATCTTATCCTTAAGGGCCGTTTGCACCATCTCTGGTTAAGCGCCTAATCGGAACTAAAAGCAAGGGTTAGACCATCCGTCAGATAAGCAAGCGCTGAATTTTAGCTAACCGGCGGTAATTTTAACCAGAGATGGTGTAAACGGCCCTAAGTGTCCATGTAGGATTTAGGCCCTTGGTTGTGGTTGCTGGCTTTATAAGCTTGCTTGTGTGCTTTCGTTTCAGAAGTAGCTTACAGGGAGCTTAAGTAAGAATTCACTTTATGTAGGTAACCTAATTACGTTAAGAAACAGTCATCTTGTCTTGGTTGTATTCTGTATTTGAAACCAGTATATGTAACCTTTTATGAGATCAATAGTGAAATACTCAGAATCAAATCAGGCATTCCCAACTAAAATTATGATTTTACTAAGCTCAAAGCATTCAAGGGCACTTGTTAATTAACAAGAATACGGTTACAAAATTTGCAAAGCAGTCGATCTTCCACGATTGCTCCACCGTTTACTAGCAACGCGACATCGTTCGAAATGCCGATCTAACATAAAAGTGCCGCCAAAAATAAATAAACAAGCATTGTACACCACAATGACAAGAGGTACAACAATTTCGATAGTTCATCAAACAATTGCTAGTGATTGGAAATCAAACAAAAATCAAAAGCATGAAGAACAACAAAACCAAAACATTGATCGCTATGATAAATAGCAGACAACACGATCGCGATCGTGTACCGAGGTACATACGTATGGGCTATGCGGTGTGTTGGTGGGCGGGCGGCACATACATAGGTGACATTGTGCAGCGTGTGCGTGTGTGTGGATGTCTGTAATTCTTAAGAAGTTGTCAAACGAAAATATGTTCATATGAACAAAATCGTCTGTAGCGTCACAGCCAACCAACCAACAAACAAGCCATGCGCGTCCATCAGCCAAGCAACCATTCACTCTCGCGCGATAAGCCATCGGCGAGAGTTAAGCCTAGTCATCTACATATTGCGCCCTTTTGGACTTGACAGCATGGAGGATATGTTTGCCACACTCACAGGGTCTGGCTGGCTGGCTGACTGACTGACTGTCTGACTAAACGAAATACGCTTGAGCGCTTCGCTGAGTGTTGTTTGTGTTTCATTGGCGGAGCGGTGGCGGCATTTTTTGTAAGATCGCTTTGCTATGTTGGAAAGCGTTTGCTGTCGCTGATTTCCTTTTTGCTAATATGAACATTCCATGTCCAGTGCGGACAGATGGCGAAGAGTTTATACATACATACATACAGACATTGGAGTATATATACATACATACATAAATACATACATACAAACATATGTACAAGTATGTACCTATGTAACAGCTATGTACTCGCTCATTTGTTGGTATTTACATGCTCACTTGCTTGCACTGTCATTCTACAAATAGCCAATTGGCCTACACATACATACATACATATGTATTTATAAGTATACGAGTATGTACGTAAACTCGAATGTGTTTAAACATGCAATGCATTTCCATATTCGCCTGCAACTTGGACTTTAGTTAGTTGCCCGTAACTCCTAAACTTTATTAGATATCGCAGGAATTGGTGTCAACGTCGATATGATATGTATGGAGGTTTGTATGTTTAGCTCTTGGCTGGTACTACATACATACATTTGCCAACTTCTCGTATACTCGAATGCTTTAATCATCGTAAATACCAAGATTGCTGTTGCGATATCGCTTTGTAACAGCTCACGAGTGTCTTACTCTGCCTAAGTTGCATAAACTAAGGAGATCCTACTACTCGTATTTGCGTTGACTTTCTTTTTACTATTCTCTAACTAATTTTGATTTACTTGCATATATTTAATTTAATTTGTGTACGGAGTGTATTTCAAAAGAAAATTCTATCAATGCAATAATAATATTGTTTTTTTAACTGCTAACTAACAATTAGCTTTCGATTATTCGGTCATTGCGTAATCAAAAAAATGTTGTTTTAATCGTTATTTGACGCATAGTTTAAAATTTTTAGAATCTCATTTGAAAACTTGTTGTTTTTTTCATTCCAATACTATTTACATATAAGAAAAAGGGAATACGAAAAGATTTTGAAAAATAAATAAAGATGAACATGTTCAGCAAATCGAAAATTTAGAAATCGTGCGATTTAATTAATAGCTTTTTACATGATGAAAAATACCGAATATTTTTCATACAAACTATGAAAGAAGCATCAGCCATGTAATAATAATAAATTAATTTATCAATAAAAAAATTTAAAAAAATTAAAAAATAGGTCCGTAAATTATAATTTTGTACAGCTTGCTATCTTCGAAAGCATCTCTAGAGCCATTGACGAATATAACGAAACAAACAAATTAAACATTTTTGTATGAAAATTATGAATTGCAGCGTCAAAAAAGTGCAATCGCGACAGTTCTTACATTGTTAATTCGAAAATCTCAATAAGTTGCAACAATCCGCTGGTTTCTTGATATTTTTTGATGTAACTTGTAGTTCGCAATCCAAAACAAAAGGCGTGAAAATCTATGCCCACACTTGCTGTTAGCTTTTTTTGTTAGAATTCATTTATTTTCTTATTAACAAACTTTATTTTTATTTATCAATTAATTTTGTTTATGAAAATGTTTTTAATTCCTTGATTGTTTTCGAAAACTTTGTAAACAAAATATGCGACATTTTCCAATTTAGACTTCCCCTAATCGTGAATTCGCTAATTCTAAGGCTTCAAAGATTCGGAAAATACGAATTATCGGTATTATACTGTACTTGCATGTAGTGGAATCGGTGGCCAATTGAAATGTGTAAATTCTCTAGAGGAAATCACGTAATGAGCCAACTGTGTATTTGTAAAAGTATTTGAGAAACAAATTGTTGATGTAGCGCTTTCGAAGTTAGTTGTTTTGCTTTATTTAATTCTTCGTAGTGATTTGCTATCGTTTTGAATGTGTTTTTTCAGCAAAACGAAACCATATTTTATAAAGACTTTTAATTAAACTTTTTTTTTTTTGATATTTAAATTTGTTAACAATCGCACACAGGTACATATATGGCTTTTTACTCTCTCTGCTGCAGCAACAACATTCTCATTTATTCTCTAAACATCAGAGATTATGATTTCGTCAAAATAATTCCTTGTGATCAATAACAATCGGTTCAAATTATTTATATGTACGAGAAGTCTACTTAACACTGTACAAAATCCACAAAGTGTTAATCATTGGTGAAATTTCATCGATTCGATTAAAATTAACTGTCACTGCCTTTAAAAGCAAGTGAGAAACAGAAACACAATAAGTGAGCGTGACATCGTTATGACGTCAAATCGAGAGTATGAATCGAAAGCATCGATCGAGATGAGTTACAGAAACGTACAACTGATTTACATATGATATGTATGTATGTATGTATGTATGTATGTATTTGAGACCATACAAACACAAGTGGCAATTTTTAGGGGGTTTTTATGCACTGGTCTCTTCTGTTTTATTAACAAAAAATCGCCCTTCTCGTACAAATATATGTACATACACGATAAAAAAAATGTATGTATGTATGTATGTATGTATATAAAATATTTACAAGAACTTCTCATTCCTTTATAATAAGTAAAGATATGTACTCGTACATACATTTACCGCATCCCTTTAAAGTTAATTTTAAAATTAGTATCATCTTGAAAATTCCAACGATTCCCAACAATTGATCTCGAAACTTGTCTGACGAAGCAAGCATTTACTTTGATCTCGCCGAAATGCGCCAGAAAATAAATATTTTGCATGCAATTTTTTAACACAATCAGCAGAGACAACTAATTATAGTTTGGTGCGAAAAAAAAGTTAAAGAGTGAATTTTATATGTTGCGAGTAGCTTCTTTTTTGTGTTTCGTTGTTTTTAAGGCCAAAGAATTTTCATTGCAAGTTGGTGGCACGTTGCGGAAAGTAGGCTTTTTCATTGGATAAGAATTAATGAATCTTTTTTGTTGTTATGCTGAAAATGTAATTAGATTTTCGATTTAGTCACAAATGGTTTTCAAACCTAATGGAACTTTTTTTGTTGTTCTGTTAAATATTGGATTAGATCAAGATTTCTTTATGTACATAAATATATACATTAATATGTAGCAGCTTACATTTTACATTAGTTTTTTTTTATATAACGACATTACGGAACGTTGCAGCACCAACCGTAAATGCCAAATGTTCTTTATTTAGTGCAAATAATTTGCCCTTAAATTTAAAAATCTGTTATAAATTCTAAAAATTGGAATATCTCTTTCAGATTCTGGTAGCGAGTCGGGCTCACATAAGAGTATTAGGGAAAAAAGGCCATCGGGTCCATCGGACGGTAAACCGACACGAGTGCGAACGGTCTTGAATGAAAAGCAACTACATACGTTAAGGTAAGTGCAAATAACATTTTGAGTTTGTATCACAAATATGATTTAACTGCCGACGCTTTTGTTTTTTGAAGTTACTTAGCTCTTCTGAAGAGATTTTCTACCGTTTTAAAAGTTATCAATTAAGTCTCATTTATAAGCTCGTTGGGATGAGTAGTTTGCGTGAATGTTGATTCAAATCTCTCGTGCTTCAAGAGTTGGGCATGATCTCTGCGCCAACGTTATAATGAAACAAGTTCTAATGTCCTTAAACAAATGTAATACCAAAACGTGCTCGAGTTTTATCAAATTTCATTCTAGCAAAATATAATAATTTATAGGTGATTTGGGTTGATTAAACAAAATCTATCATTTCATACATATCACAGCACTGTTTTGAGTTCCTACAAAATCGGATGATTCCATTAATTTTAGTTGAGCTTTCGCAAGCTTTTAATTTCACCATTCGATAAAAAATATGGCAAATGTGTTAAGATATTCTCTAAACCAAATTCATCATATTGATCGACTAAGCCGATGGTTTAGCCGAAGTCTTAGACTATGCAATTTTTAGTATTCATAACTCTTTTCATGTCTGCAAGACCTCGCAGTAACCTTTTCCATTTTCATATTTAGTTTTCATTTCATTACTGCTTGTACTTTGTTAACTATAAAACTAAAGCTCATATTTCTTTTTATAGAACCTGCTACAACGCTAATCCGCGACCTGATGCGCTCATGAAGGAGCAGCTGGTGGAGATGACTGGTCTCTCGCCACGCGTCATACGAGTCTGGTTTCAGAATAAACGCTGCAAAGACAAGAAGAAAACCATACAAATGAAGCTGCAAATGCAACAGGAGAAGGTATGTCACAATCACACACAAAGCACATTTTTTTTTTCGAAAATGATTTCTCTTGCAAGAACATAAATTTGAGCTTAATTGATGAAAGTTTATTTTTGCTTTGCGTTTATAGGAGGGACGAAAGCTCGGTTACGGCGCCATGCAGGGCATACCGATGATTGCGAGTTCGCCGGTGCGCCACGATTCGCCGCTCAATTTGCAGGGCATCGATGTGCAAACATATCAGCCGCCATGGAAGGCCTTATCCGACTTCGCGTTGCATGCGGATTTGGACAGCAATGGTGCGATAAATACGCACACGCCCGCGTTCCAACAACTGGTGAATCAGGTGAGTAGCGCTCGTTGCATCACCGTCTGAGCGCTGACTTTAGTTGACACGTACACACTCGTATGTTGGTATTAACTAATATTTTTCTCCTTTCCAGATGCACGGTTATGATCTCAATGGGATGCCACCGCTGCCGCCGCATCCACATCAAGGACCTCATCCGCCACCGCCCGGCCAACAAATGAATGGACCACCCATTGGCAGCATGGACTCGGGCATAACGTCACATCATCATCCGGACAGCACTGATTCCTATGTGACCTATCTGGAGAGCGATGACAGTATGCAAGGCAGTCCGTAGAAAAGCATGTGCAAACGAATCTAATTTGCTCTTCTTCTTCTTCTCGTTCTTGTCGATCCAAAAAATATAAAACAGAGTCCAAACTGGCTTTGACACCAACATCGTCAATGTCTTTGTCACTATCGTCATCGTCGTCGCTATCATCATCATCGGCATCGGCAGCCACATCAGTCGCCTCGCCGCCATCAGCCTCGAATACTGCCGGTTGTGGAGTTGGGCTTGGAGTTGGTGGCAGCATGGGTGTTGGTGGTGCTGCTTGTGCGCTCAACCCTGGCCTCGGTCTGATAGGCATTGGTATGGTTAGTGGTGGCGGTGGTGGTGGCGTCGGCGGCGTCGTTGGAGGTCTCGGAGGCGTTGCAAGCTCCGCGAGCTGTGGCCAAGCACAATCTGCAACGGAGCAGCTAATGCAAATGTTGCAAAAGGTGACCGCTTCGCCATCGCATGCAGTATTGTGAAGGATGTATGAGGAGTTCTGCCGCCAAGCCGGAACTCAGTGAAGCGCAAGGGCAAATGTGCAATTTTTCCGCAGTAAGAAGAGAGGAATCAGGTGAAGGTGAAAGAAAGTAAAAGTCGAGAGACGCCTCAGTAAAAGCTTTAATTGCTGGTAAAATGTGAAGTCATGAGCGCGGAAATGTTTAAGTCATTGTGCTTTGCTAAAATTTCGTCACCAAAAAGTGGAACTAGCTACTTAGATGAAATAAGAAAGAAAAAAAAAAACAATTTCAAAAATATTAAGGGTTAAATAATTTTGCACTACTTATTTGTTAAAAACTTTTGGAAATGGAATTTTAGCGGTGCGAATATTAAAGCGCCGTTCGGCATTAAGAAAAGCTAATTGTTAATTTAACTAATCTATTATTGGATTTTTGGGAAAATTCTAGTATTATTTAATCAAAATATGTAAATTGTTTCAAAACTTTCAAAATAAATTTGCACTTAGGCATTTCAAAATGGCTGCAAATGCAAACAGAAAACAAATGCTCACTCACTTGAAAAGTTCATTAATTGTAAAAAGTTATTTCGAAATATTAAAAAAAAAATTAAAATATATAACTATTATTGTATAAATAACTATAGAGAAATCTGAAACTAAAACCAAAATGAAAATAACCATAGGGAAGTTTATAGAAATATGAAAATCTATACATACATACCTACTAAAAATTAAACTGTAAATATGTATTTATGTATGTATGTATGTACCACTTGCAATTGGCAAAAATGGTCGTTATCTAAAAAATTGGAAATTTCTAGTTAAACTAAACTGATGAAAACTTGAAAAATACTAACAGAATATTGAAATACATTTGTATGTACATACATATGTACATATGTATGCACCTACGTATGTATGTACTTATGTACATGCCCCAAAAATTAAACAAATATAAAGAATTGTAACAAAATATCTGAAAATCCAAATTGTGCAGCGAAATTACAGGCAACTAAAAGTAGGCTAAAATAAATGAAATTTGATTTGAATATATAAATATTTAAGAATTAAACATTTTGAATTTCAGTTGTGTATTTTTTATAAACAATTCAAAATCGCGAGTTATCAGTCGAATTGCCGTTAAGCCTATCTTATTAATATCTACATATTTAAACTCGCCGTAAAAGGCACAAGTACACTTCTCTCTAATTTTTTGATTCAGAATTTTCTATATTAAAACCGAACATTTATTTAAGCCTTCTTTTAGTCCATAGCTTGGAATCGAACTAGTGCTTTTTGGGAATTAAATAGGCTCGCAAAAAGTGCCATCCAAAAGTTAACTAAAGCTAAAGTAAATACAAACGTGAAATGCTTCATAATACACTTTGTAAATTAAAAAAAAATATATTAAAACTTTGTACTCGCCTACAGAGTGCACTTACATATGTACATATAGATAAATACGTTTGTAACATACATAAATACATACATAAATATATGGAAATAAGTATTGTACATAGGAAAAACTTGGATACTTTACAAAGATTCTAACTAATAATATAAAAATTATATATTTAAAAAGGTTAGTTCTTAGTTATTTCAGTAAGTGAAACACTGGTATTATGCAATCTGAAAAACCACATATCGTGGGTGATACTGCAAATCGGGTTAAGTCAAAATGAAATGATTTTACTGCAGAGAGAAAGAATGTAACCACATTTTTATTTTTTCGCCAAGTATTCGAGTATGCCATTGGTATTCAATGTAGGAAGTTAGCTTATGGCGAAGAGCCATTTGTATATGTGTTTGAGAACAAAAGAATGATCGTTTTAAACAACATAGTTGAAATTAATTTTCGGATATTGAACCCATTGCAGTATCACCGATGATATGTAGTTAACGTAGTACATAGTATAAACTGCTGTTAATGAAAAAAAGGCAGAAAGGCCCGCAAGCAACGAATGATGATGTGGTGCTGTTTAAAGCTGCCAACTCTCAAAGAATACAAGGAGCGCTTGAATATCCACCATCAATTCGTTTCTTAGAAAGCTAACAACTTTTGCAAAATAAATTGAAATATGGTAAATAAATTAATATGAAAAAGAAATAAATAATTATGTAATTAATTTTAGTATTCATAGAAAATGTTTGAAAATTATAAAAATGAAGGAAAAAAATAAAAGAAAATATTATTACAATATTAAATTGTATTTGTAGTTTCAATAAAACAACCTTGTGTTTTAGAAATCGCCATGAAAAATTAAACTCCATATCCCTAATTTACGCCGGTAATGTTATAATCAAAAAAAAAAATTTAAGTCAAGTTAAAAGCATGCGGAGATGACCGCTAAGTCTCCTTCAGAGAGCAAGAGGGTGCTTAACTTATAAAGTATAGACGCCTTAATTTCGAATTATAGAGAACAAGATTGCACTTTCCCAATACGGCGACATCGTAAATCGTAAATTATAAATTGTAAAAAAGAATTAGACGAAGAGAAGCAGTGGATAATGGCAAAATAATAAAGCGTAGAGATGAAGAATGACAAACAGTGGCCTAAGCCGGTTTTACATTGTTTGAGTCGTTTCAAGTACTTTTAGATCTTCTATCTACATATCTCAATTTCTTCTTGTAAAAAAATAAAAATTTAAATCGGGTGCAGAAATGGTTTGTTTGCAGTCTTACTTGACTTCACTCACTTTTAAAATCCGAGAATTTTAAAGTAATAGTAAATACAAACTGCATTAGAGTTTTCGCCGGAAATGAGTTAACAACCAATGCACTTTGAAAAAGTTAACCCCCTTCAAATGTCTAAACTGTCTTACCGACTGATATGAGAATAGTGAAGGAAAGTTTGACATATTCGACTGAGTTGAATAATGCAAACACCTTTTTACTCTTCAAAGGGAAGTTTTGTTGGTGTCAACATCACTGCTGCAGTCAGCTGATTTATTCTGTAGTGTTACCACTGCGAGTAATTAACACCAACCCGTTATTTACATATATTAATTCATTAAAACTTTTACTGCTAATTGTTCCTTTATACATAATGAATTTATGTAGTATTCTCGAAATAAATAACTTTGTCTACAACAAAGGATAATAGTTCTACAATCCATTATATCTTTAGCACTTAAAGAGCGTTCTTTATCGAAGACCAATCTGGCTACACTTCGCATTTTGAGCACACCATCTTCCAGCTGTGCGGCGAATGCAACCCTGGGCAAATTTCAAGAATGTCATTAAAAGTAACAAAAAGTAGCTATTTATTTCGCACAATAAACAGGGGAAGTTCAAAAGTAGCTCTATTTTGACATTTTGATGAAAATTAGGTGAGGAAATTGTTATTTAACAGTCCTTACAAAAATATTGAATAAAAATGTCAATAACCAAACGTGTACAGGTAAGATAGTCTTTCCAGTTGTGAAATCAAGAAAATTAACAATTACTCTTTAAAGCAATGGGCCACCTTTGCGCGGACTTGGCACATTTACGATTGCACCTGGCAAAACCCTTTCGACTCGGCATTGTTGATAAAAAAACATTTACTGGGATTGCACAAGCCAATCTATCATCCAATGAGTAAGTATTAAGAACATATGGAACCTCCTTTTGATCAAAGAATATTTTGCGTTTAATCCAATCGAGATATTGTGTACTGAATGTACCTACATATGTCTGTACATGTATATGTTCATGTTTTTATAAAATGCGTTACCAATTTGTTGGTTTTCGTAGTTCTTTCTAAAAAAGAACACATGGGCTTATTAATTATTATTTGTTTGCAAAAACCTGTGCCCAACGTTTTTAATCGTGAACCAGTTTTAATATCAGAGTCCTATACTGGTAAATACCAAAATCTTTCGTAGTTGTATTTTACAATAAAATTAATTCGCTTTACTTTTAGGCGGCATATATTTCTTCAATTAGTCTATAGTGCATTTTACTCTTCTCCACTTCCAGATGACTGTGGGGATCATGTGGTTTGCATCAACACCAAGGAAATTGCTCTACCAGGTGATGAATGGGTTAAACGCGTTTATTTCCATCACACTGGATATCCAGGCGGAGCTAGTTGGACACTTGCATGGCAATTGCACGAAAAAGATCCCACAATGGTTATGAAGAAGGCGGTGTACAATTCAATGCGTGGCAATATACAGCGAAGATATACTATGCAGCGATTACATTTGTTTGCCGATGACCAAGTGCCTACAGAGATGTTGGAAAACCTAACAAATCAGATAAGAACACCACGGCAAGTGCCACAACGTCTCGATCATATCGACAAGGAGACCCTGGAAAACTTTCCATCTATTATGGACCATCCGAAAGACTATATATTGCGTTAGAGGCTTGTACGAGAGGAAAAATCACAATTAGTAATTATTGTTAATAAATAAATAACATTTAAAAAGAACTTTGCATAGAAAATTATTTAAGAAATAACATTCATATGTACATATCAAGGCACATTCAATAGGTAGCAGCAGTAGAAAAATTAAAAAAAAAATGTTTGAGCTCTGTATATTTTGTTTTTGCTTTTAAAATCTAAAATTTCAAAAATATTTTGTCAACTACCTTGAATTGTACTGAAAGCATTCTTATCACAAGGAAATTCAAAATTTGACAATTCAAATTAAAATAAAATATGAAAAAAGTTCAAAAAAAAAAGTTTGCTGCTGCTACCTATTGAATGTGCCTTGGTACATATATATTTTTGAATTGAATATGAGTAAAATGGAATTCGAAAAGAACAAATTTATCTAAAACTTGGCACTTTGCGGAAGCGATGTCAATAATATTTAACAAAGACAAGGAATATAAATACTACATATGTTCATAAGTATGTAGGTACATCGGTCAAAAGACATGTTCAAGTGTTTCTATTATATGAATAACAAAATCTGGTAAAATTGCAATAAACTCTTCGCGGTATAAAGACTCGTGAAAGTAATTGTCTAAATCTTAAGTCGTCTTAGGCCGTGAACCCAGCATTTTTACATGAAATCACGGTTAGTTATACCCCGAGCATGCGGGAAATGAAATGTATGGGAATAGAATATAAGAGTTTCGGTTAGAATTGTCAACTCTTCTTGTCGGATTTTATAAATTTTGTACAATGTTTAATTCACGCGAATAACCGAATTGTGAAATATACAATATTAATAAACTTTTTAAACGGAATTTGTCTTTAAAAATATTAAAAGTTTGCAACAAAATGTCGGGATCAATTACACTGCGTTACAAAAACGAGCTTTAGCTCTGTCCTATGAACCAAATATACTTTTTCGGAAAGGGGAGAAAAAATAAAAATACGCGATTGCATGTACGTCAGAATTTTTTTTATGTATAAAAATATATAAAGTATATAAAGAATATATAGAAAAAATACTTTATACATAAAAAAAAAAAATTCTGACATGTAGGTACATGAAAATCGCCCATACCCGTGTATTTTTATTTCTCTCCCCTTTCCGAAAAATTATATTTGGTTCATTGGACAGAATGTGTGTAACGCCGTGTTTGTAACGCAGTGTTATGGCTTGTGCATGTTTGCAAGTACCGCGTTAGAATACCGCAACTTTTGTTGCACTAACTCGGCGTTTTTTTTTAACTTTCTCTAAATGTAGATATTGTTATAGAATATTGCAGAAATCAGTTTTACACTTTCTCTAAGTGTAGGTATTGTAATAGAATTATTGCAGAAATCGGTTTTATAATTTCCACCCGATTAACCGGTTTCTAGAAAAGAACCGATTGCATCCGAAACCGAACGGGAAGCTCAGTTATATTATTTTTTAACCTGTTTAATTAATTTATTTTGTACTATTTGGAACGCCCACAATTTTGTAGGTATATGTCATCATCAAAGTTTTATGATAACCAATTTTATTGATCTTCGAGTGTTCATAAATTGCATTTTAGCAAAAGCTCTGCTGTCAAATGGAATGATAAGATTAACAATATTTATTAACAGATATCAAGTAGATTAAATATCTGAAGTAGCACTCTAAAGATTTCAGTGAAAGTACATACTTATTACATTAAATTACTTATTTTCTAGCTCCAACGCGTTCAGTGTGCACACAGCGAAGCCTTTTTCAGCAACCTATAATCAGTGGCCGTTCATTTATACCCGCACTACAGCAACGAAATATGGGTCGTTTGGGTAAAGTAGATCCTAATTCATACTCAGAACCTGAGCGTATTATCACCAAACACAGCGCACTAAAGTGGACTGTTGATTTTGAGAATACAAAACTATTGGGCAGTGTAACACACCACTTTAGTGTGCTCGAAGCCAACTTGCCGGCAATTGTAAGTGCTGACGTGACTAATTAGAATTAATATTTATTTAACTGCTCCGTTCCTTTGTTAAGCTTTTGGACGTACGTGATGTCAAAGTAAATAATGCGTGTATACTCTGCAATGAACGCTCCTCCATTCCGATTAACTACTTTGTGGGTGATTCTGTAGATGATATTGGTGCTAAATTGACGTTAGAACTGCCCGAGGGAACAGCCAAGGGCGAGTAAGTACAACTTTATGTAATAATAAGGATATAACTACTTAGGATGGTTGGAAAACGAGATCAAACTTTCTTCTAGAAACTGTGATTCCGATTAGCCGTTCCTGGAATGATCTAATTTTCTACCTTTTCAAAGACTCAATATTATAAGTTTTTAGGGGATTACGTAACACCAACAACAAGGAATACTGATTGATATAGTAAACTTATCTTTATTGCTAGTTAGAGCTGGAATCCAATCGTATAATTTGTTCTGATTAGAAACTCTTCAGATTTGGACAACTTAACTATATATATATTAACAAATTGCTAATGTGTATAAATAATGTTTATTTTTTTTGGAAAAATACATAACTTGAACTCACCGTTTCTGTTTCCCTCAGCTTGCTAGTGAAAATTGATTACGAGACGTCCAATCGTGCTAGCGGTCTGCAATGGCTTACACCCGAGCAAACACTAGGCAAACAACACCCATATCTGTTCAGTCAGTGTCAAGCGATACACGCACGTTCCGTAATGCCGTGTCAAGATACACCTGCCGTAAAGTTTACCTACGAAGCCAACGTAAAACATCCAAAGGAGCTTACTGCCTTGATGAGCGCTTTAGTTGAGAAAAAGGAAAACGGTATAACCACATTCAAGCAGGAAGTACCTATTCCGGCCTATCTGTTAGCTATTGCCATTGGTGATCTTGTTTCGCGTCCATTGGGTGCCAACTCCAATGTTTGGGCAGAGGCAGGCATCGTGGACGCTTGCGCCGAAGAGTTCTCGCAAACTGCGCAAATGTTGAAAACTGCATCGGACATTTGCGGGCCATATGTTTGGAAGCAATATGATTTGCTTGTTATGCCGCCATCATTCCCATTTGGTGGCATGGAGAATCCATGTCTTACATTCGTAACACCCACGCTGCTGGCAGGTGATAAATCTTTGGCCGATGTGGTGGCGCATGAAATTGCGCATAGTTGGACTGGAAATTTGGTAACGAATAAAAATTTCGAACATTTCTGGTTGAACGAGGGTTTTACGGTGTTCGTTGAAACGAAAATAGTGGGTCGCATGCAAGGAAATAAAGAACGCGACTTCCATATGCTGCGCAATCTGACCGATTTGCAGGAGTGTGTGAGTATTAAATGACTGAATACAATTTTTTTTTTTTATTTTACCCCTCTTGACTTGCATATCTCTGGTTACTTCATCATAGGTACGCACGCAATTGGCCAAAAGCCCGGAGTTGACAAAATTGATTGTAGATCTGTCCAACTGTGGTCCCGACGATGCCTTCTCCAGTGTGCCCTACATTAAAGGGTCAACCTTTTTGCGCTACATTGAGGATTTACTGGGCGGACCCGAAGTTTTCGAACCATTCCTGCGTAGCTACTTGCAAAAGTATGCATACAAATCGGTTGTTACCGATGATTTCAAAGGTGCCTTATACGACTACTTCAGCGCAACTGATAAAAATGATAAGCTGACCGAGATCGATTGGGATTTGTGGCTGCACAATGAGGGTCTACCGCCGATTATTCCAAAGTAATCGCTTAAACATTAATAATTAATGCAAATAGTCTAAACGTAATTTTTAAAATATTTCAGATTCGATGAGACACTTGCTGATGTTTCCAAGCAATTGGCCAAATTGTGGAGCACTCAAACTGTCGCCGAGCTCCGTCTTGACACGAATATTAATAATCCAATATCTTCACATCAACTTATTGATTTTCTTGGCAGATTAATTGAGTGCCAAGACATCGTCGAGTTGAATGAGAACAAAATCGATTTACTAGAGGGCACCTACAATTTGAAGAGCACAAAGAATGCGGAGGTGCGTTTCCGCATTCTGCGCTTGGTTATTAGAGCAAAGCTGTTAAAGCGTTTAGATGAAGTTATTGCATTTGCCAACTCGAACTTCCGCATGAAATTCTGTCGTCCAATTTATCGTGACTTGGGTCAGTGGCCGGAAGCTAAGCCCATTGCTATTGAAAGCTTCCAACGCGTGAAAGATCAAATGATGGCTGTTTGTGCGCATACCATCGAGAAGGATTTGGGTTTGAAATAAGCATTTGTTTTGTTTTATTTTCTAATGAATTGTTCATACTTTTTTATTAATAAAATCTTTTGAAGAAAGTTCACTAAAGAAAACAGACTTTTAAGCTGCTGCAAGAGCACATAATGATGCTGTCATGCTAAAGTTAATATCTGATGCAATTGCTGATGGGACAAATCTTTATTGTCTTTAGATAAACTTGTAGTATTAAAACCCAAATAAGGGTTCTAATTGTCATCTGTGCTGTTTTGTTGGCGAAAACAAGAAGGCGAATATGCATATAAAAATTTTTCTACAAAAGTTCGGTCAACGACTCAAGAATTATATACTTACGTATATATGTATGTCTAAGAACAGTTAAGGGGAATGTTGTACAACAACAACAACATGCAAATTGGCATGAAAATTCATATAATTACGTTTACGTCTACGATAACAGTATAGCTAACGTTTACGCTTAAATTTCCGTATTGAAACTTTAACTAATTAGTTAGGTTACATTTGAGTGGTAAATACACTACTCCTCATGTCCATAAGTAATTTTCATCACCCTGATTTATTCCAAGCTGCTCTCCCTTGTCTATTTCAAACTTTTGTCGCGCGCACGTTTTGATATTAGTGTTTTATTAAAAAATAAGCAAAACTACGAATATAACAAGTTGATTTTCTGTTCCATATTTAGCCATTATTATTAAATTTTTTGTGTTTTGTTTTAGGTTGATTTCTAGTATTCATTTCGTGTGTTGTTTTCCATCGGTTTATTCAATTTTTTTTACGCTCAAACGCAATAAAATCAATTAATCGGCTAGCATTTTATTGTATTCGTGATTGATCTTTTTCATTCATAATTAAATGTTTTTTTTTTTATATATTTTGTTGCAGTTTTTTTTCGTTCATTAATATTACGGTTTTGCTTACAATCTCTTGAAATTGTTTCCAAGTTACATTCGTTTCTCTAATATCAAATATTATAACTACCGGCTGCAGGACAATTTTCAAAAAAAAAAACGTACATATATGTACATACATATATGTACGTATGTATAGTATGTATGCTTTACTGATTCTTGAATGTACACATTTGTTAATGTTTTTACAGTTTTGAGATTTTTGGCTTTAAATCGATCTTATGTTTTCCTAAATTGGAAATTATTTTTTGTCAATGATTTCACAATATTTTTAAGCCTACAATTTTTTAAATACTCACTTTTTTCAATTTCCTATTTTGTGCCTAAGTTTTTCCAAGTCTAACTTCGTTACAACACACGACTAACGTGCATTTTTGTTGCAGATTCAACAAACATTAATACATATATACATATGTACGTACGTATGTACATTGTTGAAAATTTAGTTGATTGTTTTAGAAATCTCAACTAAAATTTGCACGTAAATAAAAACAACTAAAATTCATAACTAATATCAAAAAAAAATAATAAGTAAAGTCTTTCAATACATTTTCGACTTAGCTCACCAGGCAGACAAGTCCTTAGCAAATTGTTCAGACAGAGGAAGGAATTCCGGAATGGATGCTTAACGGAAGGCAAAGTAAATGCTTGACACTTGGGTATAATGGCCAATGTAAGAAAGCAGTCAGTTTTGACAGCTTCAAGCCCGAGATTTCAACTTCAAGCCCGGCCAACCAATCTACGTCTCACCGAGAGTTATCAGAATTTCATTAAAATGTGTTCGAGGAAGAATTACTTTCTTAAATTTATAAAAATTTGCCTAGAGAAAGTAATGCTATACAAAAGTATTGTACAAAGATTTTAAAATCTCAAAAATGTGTAAAATTTTCGCCAAGAATAAACAAAAAATTGTAAAAATCATCAATAAATATTTTTCAATGCGCAAATATAATTTAAGGCAAAAAAAATGCTAAATCGTAAATGTAGAACATTTCTCTTTATTGTTTATGTCTGTATGTATGTTTGTATGTAATTTATCAGCAGCTTGGGACTCATAAAAACCTGAATCCACTTCAATTAGGATTTTTAATCACTACTGGACGCAGTACACTCTACAAAGAGTATGACTTACAAAAAGTTGGCGCTGCCAATTTTCGCAACCACACAAATCAGTTACTCGATATTTTTGAAATTTTTATTTCTATTACCTTACATAAATATGTTTGATCGTTACCTATATTAATTTTTGTATTTTAATTATCCTTTGTCTCCATACAACGCCATCCTCTTATTGCAGTGTTTAAATTCATTGAATTCTTAGTAATTTCATTTCTCAGTTTTACTTTGTTATTAACACACACATTTAAAACTATTATTTATTATTGTTGCTGTTGTTTGCTATTTTCACTTTTATTTGGTTTGTTTATTTTTTAAATTTATATTTTGTTCATCTATAAACAATTCGTTACAATTACCAAATGCATTTTGTTTAAATTTCTTTTTATAATATATTATTATTTTTTTTTTCAGTATTCGTTGCCGAACCAAAATTCAGCTGATTAATGTTTTTATGCCTGCAGATATATATTTTTAATTTTATTTTTATATTTTCTTGCTTACTCTCTGTTCCTCTCTTTTTATTTATTTAATTATTACATACATATGTTTTTCGAATTTTCATTCAATGACAATGGCTTATTGTGTACGCTTCTGTTTGTTACTTTGCAATTTTTTTTTTAGTTATTACATATTAATTTTGTTTTATTTATTTATTATTTTTTTTATTTTTATTGTATGTGTTTTAAATTTATTACATTATTATGAGGAATAAAAACTATCACGCACTAGAATTATCATTGGATCGGGATGTGGATGGACCGGCCCCAATGTCATCGCCTAAGACGAATGTGGGGCTCTGGCGGGACGTTGACGCAACTGGTTGATAATGATAGCCTTCACGGTAACGAGTATTTGGTTTCCTGGTTGTTTGGGTGTGACCCAGTGTTGGTCTTTGGTTAATCAATTCATTGGGTCGTTTGGCTGAAAGTAAAGAGTGTTTTTAATAAGTGAAATAACAATATGATGAAGAAATTAACAAGCAAAAAACGATTTGTTGTTGTACCACAAATGCAATTATTATACATATGTATGTACCAATAAAAACTATAAATTTATTATTTTTCATTCACCATATAAAGTGATGACCTAGTCACGTATTGCGCTCGAAGTAGTGACAAACTATTTACGAACTCGTCCCGAAAAAGTTTTGTACTAGTCCCAAACTTGTTACGTATCGGATGTCTCGAACAAGTTCTGAACTAGTCTGGAATTATTGAGGTCCCGCCTATTACGTGTTATGAAAAATCTTTACAATATAAGTTTTAACCTTACCTAAGTATTAAACGAAAAGTCTTTGAAGACTGGAAAATATTTATCGAAAGTTTATATATCGAAAATGATAAAAAAAATAGTTCTGCTAGTGAAGGGTCATTTAATCGTTCCACTTTTAAACCCTGAAAAAGTTTTCATGAAGAAGTTTCCTTACCAGGTATATAAGGCTTTTGATTATAGGACGACGACGATGATATTCGATTGTATTGTTGTTGCTGTTGCTGATTATTGTGATTTGATTCGCTGTGTGCAATGCTATTATTTCGATTGTTATGTTGTGTTTGATGGTGTGTATTCGGCACATCAGTACTCTCGATTGGACTCATTGGTGTCATTTCACGATCTTCGATATACATTTCGCTGCCATCGTCGGGCACCTGCCGATAATATTGCGTCCATGGCCATGAGGCAATGCAAGCCAATAAGAATGATTCAATGGCGCAAATGTAACCGATTAACTGGAATGTAGAAAATTAGGAACTTGTGAAGTTTTTGTTTTTTTAAGAAAGACCAGAATAACAATGAGGAAATGACTGTCGTGAGACTATATACCTATGTCCATACATACTCATATACAACATACATACATATAAGACTACTTAAAAATATATAGCAGCTGGAGCTTGTGTAAACGCCCTGATAATAGAATGAAATAAAATTAGTATTTAAATAACATACACTCTTGTAATATATTCATTTATTATATTGTCCTCATAAATAAAATTTTTGCAGCTGCAATTTTACTTTTAAAAATATGCAATAAATAAAACTTAAGTTGCTGGACCAAAATTAAGCTCAATTATTTAATTATTTAATTCTTTTTTTTCTTTTCTAATGCCAAGTCTTGAAAGGCAGGATTTTATTAAATGTTCAAAGTTATATTGAATAGATTGAATGTTAAAATAACCTTCAGTGAAAAGAGCTGGAAATGAATTCGGCCCTGTAAGTAATTTAACCATGAATATTACGCCTAATATCGATCTACGAGTGCTAAGTGCAATCCCTTAAAGAAATAGTAAGAATTGTTTTTAAATAGGCTATAACCTGTCTGAAATAAACGATATATAGCGGTCTTTCGCGACCAGCTATGAAAATGAACCTTTTTATGTATCAAAGAACAATTCAAAAATCATCAGGTAAGTTCTTATAGAAGATTGTAGGCTAAACTCTTATTATCTAAAGAAACTTGTATTTAATTTACTCGCAAAAAAGCAGCTAAAATTGCCAAGACAGAGATGGATACGGCCAGGCTGCATCGGAGCACTGAATTGATGCACAAATGCAAAAAAAACAACAACTGGGAAATCAACTTATAACAGATATTTGGAGAAACTTCAGAGACTAAGGCGTAATACTAATATAAGTGAGAGTATAACTTTTCCTAATAACATCAATAGATAATAATAATAGTTTTACATACCGCTGAAGTAAAAAGTGTATCCTTTGTGTGCTTGTTGACCGCAATGTACTCCTCAGCGTAAAGCACCATATGCATTACCAGCGTCGAGCTCAAAATCAATATCAAACCAATGCTCAGGTACATCCATGTATTCTGGAAATACAAAGAAAAATGTTTAATTCAATGTACCATGAGGGAAGTTCTCGATTTACTTACAACTTTAGTCCAATTGAAGGGGAACATGAGTGCTATATGTGAAATGTCTAGAAATAACATTAGACAGGTGATTAGTAGGGAGAAGATCGCACAGAAGACCATTAATCTCAAGCGTCCGATGAGTGGCAGTAAAAAGAGTCCGACTTGTACGGTGCCGGCGGAGCATTCGCAGGCTAGACAAGCGGCTGATGATAACTACAAAGATCAAGTAAATGAGGAAACTTAAACGCTTTCCAGTTGAGTTTATACTTATATGCATACTGACCACCAAAAGAATTCGCACAATTCCTGTAGGCGTTTTCAAGTGTTGCGGATCACAGTGTAGGGCTACACCCCATGGCAGTGGCGTTTGGCCGCTGCGCTGTTTATAATTGGCGTGCGAGTCCCACGACGTGCACGTGCCCAGCGGCGATTCCAAGGATAGTGACAACTCACCGGCTCTGCTGCCAGCTATTTCAAAATCCTGTTCATCGTCCAGCTGACAGCAGACCGGCTCTAATTCGCGTATTTCGTCCAGTAGGAGTTCTATCTCGTCCGTCCCATATAAATCAGATACAGACGGTATATAACGTTGGGTTTGTTGCATTTCCCGTTACGGGGGTTGTCCCACATCACCGGATCTTGTGCGAAATTATGATGATTTTAAAAATACCCCAAAACCACACTCCAGCCGCCAATTTGAAGTTTACGATAGCACTTTTTTGTGGGGAGCGAAAATGGTTCCGCGTTATCCTTGGCGGCTTCAGTGGCAGCTGTATGTATGCATGTACAAATGTACAACCGTTAGATAAATATGTGTGTACGTATGTAGTTACGATAGTTAGTATTTATGTATGTTTGTAAGTAGACGACGGATAGGAGGTATCGTGTTAACGCTGCTGCAAGTAGTTGTTTATGTGAAATCCGATTCGTGTTGGAGGATTGAAGCCAATTTAGAAGGTTTTACACTATTCGGGCGATCTTCACTGTAAAATCTGTAATATTCAAATTAAAAGATATTAATAACTAGTTTTTAAATCCCAAGAAATTAGAAGCAAATAAACAAAAAAATAAATAATTATACAAATCTATCGTTTGAGGTTAGAAACATAGAATAGCGGAAAGCAAAATGCATGAAATAAAGTTATTGAGTTACATACATACATATGTATATGGAACCGCACATAGTGACCAACATTGCTTTTTAAATAAGTTAAAAAACTCTCCGCTCCATTATGTAACTTCCTTAAAAAGTATTCTTCATAGGAAACAATTTGAAATATTTACATAATTTAGAAAAAAATTAAAAATTTTTTAAATGCTTTCAAACCAAAAATTTTCAAAGTATATGCTCGAAGTTAAACTTTATAACAAGGCGAATTCATTCGAAAAGTGGTCGAATTTTTTATACGTGTGGTTTTCAAGGAGGCAATATTCTTTTTGGAGTTGTTCCTTTTGACAGATGTTACTTGATTTATACTCAGTTTGGTTTGCCATTTCAAGACGCCTTGGAAGAGAATATTTGGCGCGTTATTGTTGATACACGGCAACAATTGCTGCAAAAATTGGTCGAAAATTAGGACTCTTGGCTGGAATTTATTCGAACCAGCCGCGGCGATCACTTGCCCGAAATCATTTTTAAAACATATTGGCAAACTCTTATCTTTATAATAAAGCTAAATTCTTGACCATATCATTAATTTATATGTGTTTTATTTCTTCCACATGTCTAAAAATAACACCCTATATATTGGAACGGTATTGTGCCATCTTCAGTGTCGTTTTCGTTCACTGAACTGACACTGAAGATGACACAACGCCGAAACCGGTATGTCACAAAACCAAATAAGAAAATAAATATTTTCAGCAAATAAAAAATGCAAAAAAGGTCTAAACATTTTCAGTAATATTTTATAAATTAAGTTTTAGGCACAAAAGTTATCACATAAATCACACATGCGTTAATCGTATCATTCTATATTGAAACAAAATTCTATTCTCTGCACTATAGAATCTTTGTACACACTACATACAACTTGCAATAAAATATTATTTTTACGAAAATGCACAATGTTTATTTTTCATGTTGAAAATGATTTTTATATCACTTTCTTCTACTACTGGGATTTTGTTTTTTTATGTTCTTGCAAACTTTTCGCATACTTTCACATGCAAATGCGAATACGAAATACGTGTCGTTCGCTTTTACACACAAAATAGTACTCCTATCGAAGTGCACACAATAGCTAACAAAATATAATAAAGTGCTTTGACATTATTAAAAATGCTATTAAAAATATTTACCGCAACACGTCTACCAAAAAACTTGCACTCCATCGAAGTGCGGTTCGTTTTCCTTTCAATTTCAGTTATTTTGTTTGCACGCAAATCGAGTTCATAAATAACGAACGAATGAATGTCCCAAAGCAAGACAGACACGCCGAGCCAAGTCGACTATAAACAGGCCAAGTCAACCAAGTGCAACTTTTGCACATTACCGTTATAGTGCAATGTGGTGAGTACATACGTGTGACTAGTGTGACAACAACAATCGTTATGCAATGATGCAACAATATATCTGCGTATTATACCCGAGGTGCTGCTGCCACAGACGACACTGCACTACTATCTAACGGCCTAACTGCCTAACCGACAAACAGACGGCTGTGCTGAATGGGCGCCTCAAGGAGTTGCATATTAAAAAAGTCTCCACAAAAAAAAACTTGGCTTTTATGCACTTCAATTGACAAATTTAGCCAGACGATGAGCCGGATGCACCAGCGACGACAATCGTTGAATAGCAAGGCGAGTGATTGTGAATGAGGGGAAAGGTGGGGGGGTTAAATGACCGGAAATCAGAGGGTTAACACTAAAGCAGTTTATATGCAGATGAGCATAATTGATTTCATATTGAATGCACCCAACTCGGTCATAAAAGCGAATAGTATATTATCAATGGGACGTGCGTGTGTGCTAACATTTATGTGCATGTATGTATGTGTGCGCACTTCACAAAAGGTTGACATTAGTATGCGATCATATCGTGGCGAATTTATTCGTATTCAATGTGTGTGTACAAAATGTGGTCGCAGGATTTACAAAGTTTTCGATTTGCCCAATACGAAATTTAAGTTACAAATTCTATGAAAGAACCAATTCTCTTCAAACCACTCGGAATAACTTTTAAAAAAAATTGCTATGGAATACAAATACGAGTGTTTGAAGGAAACTGTGTTTTCCGTTAAGATAAATAGCTCGATATTGGCCATTATACAGGTTAACAAGTATGAAAAGGCGCCATCTTCTTTAAAAAATTGATGTGACTGTCAAAAGAAAAAAGCTAATGGTTATCATTTAACAATTGCATCCGCTAAAGGTTAAGGATGTGTGAAAGAAAGAGATAAATATATGGAATAGCATGCGAATAGGTACGTTCGCGTAGCTGATAATTATTGGAAGTTGTAAAAAACTATCAGCTTTTAAGGTTCGCGTGCGCAAAAAAATTGCAAAATAGGGGAAATTGAGAGAGTAAAGTGACACTATATTTTGGGGTGAAGCTGTTGGTTTCTGCTGGCAAAAATTTCCCAATAAGGAAACAGCTGATCAAAACGCGCTGATTGCAATTTGGATACATAAGAAATTTCTGTTTATGTATTTTAAAGGTGAAAATTATATAATAAGAGTGTTAAACATGCAAGAAGGAAGTAAATGGTCATTTCCTTAGTAAAACGTTTAAAAAAACACTTATGCTATGTTTTTCATTTTATATATTTGGATGCGGACAAGAATTCAATCAGCTGTTCGTTGAACCTTAAAATTTCTGCAAATTTTGCGTCCGCTTACTAATTTGGATATTTTTCTCTTGTTAGAAAACAGAAGATGTTCCTCCTGAATTTTGCTGTTGGATATTTTCTGCTGGAGATTTTAAACGAACGTAACTAATGGAGTGAAAGATCTTGGAAAATGCTGATCTCAGCTGAGATTTAAAATAATAAAATATTTAATTCTTTCCAAACTTTTAAATCGGTACAATAATGTTGGTTGAGCTTCTGATTCAATTTGTTATGTTTGCCTTGATTTTGTACCACAAGAACAAGGACTTACAGTTTTATGCTATGTATTTCCTTTCGAGTAGCCACCGCTATTAGAAAACACCATTCGCATTGTCGCTCCTTGATACAAAGCTTATACTGAATTCTTCAAACTGCAGCGACTAAAAGAAAGTACTCGTAATATAAAGACTAATCGCATGAACTATCCGTTGATGTATTTTTAAGTTAAAGAATGGTCCATTGTTCGCCTGTAGTGCACTACTGGCTTAAGCGTTCTTGCAGTCTACTTATCATAGTTTACTCCCAGTTTGCAGGACCGTACTTCAAGGTGGCTCGTTAAGCTAGTTCATCAACCAATGACGCTCTGACCTATTCACTCCCGATCCCCGGTGTCATCAGGCAATCTGCGTCCATTCTAAAGCGTTCCATTGAATATAGTGGGAGTACGCTTGCAGCTTGTCTGCGAAAAATAAATGTTATACACAAGAGCCGCTACCTTTACATCAAATACACTTCAATTCCTGACAGAATACGCTACGTTCAACCTTTTTTTTTCGACCTAAACTCATCTGTGCAGAACTTGACCGGACCCACATATTTCTTGTCTAACTGTTGAATCCTTCTACAGTGAATTCCCCCAGACAGCAACGGCAACAAATGCACAAGGCAAGTTAATTTTTTCCCAAGTTATTAAATATTTTCTCCTGAGGATTAAAGGATTCAGATCAATAAAAACTATCAAAGCCAGTCAGAAAGAACAAGTGGAATATCAAATACCTAAAGATGTTGCGCTTTGTTTGGGTGAAAGCGCTCGAATGGTAAAAAATAGAGTAAATTAACATTCAAAGGTTCACATAGATGACGGAGAGTCGTTTAACGTAGACGACACTCTGTTTACCTTATCCTATTTGTATACCTTATTTTTATAAAAATGAAAATTGTTTAAGGGGCAAAAACATGTGACAAAAAGAGACAGGGAATATTGATGGGTGCGAGAGAACCAAAAAGAGAACTGAAAGCATTGCTAAGGTTGTATTCCAAATATATATCCAGGGTTTAACTTTAATTGGAATTTTCCTACTTCACCCTGCACTTTGAGAAAGGCCAAACTTGCCCGAATGACTTGAAAGCTTTGTGCCGAATAAAGGATTTTTACTTTAAGGATTGAAGTGATGGACACAGAATGTCGAATTTATTCCTGCAGGTCCACGCACTGAATACAGTCCCCTCTGCTTATAATTCGTTTTCACTTATACTTACGTGCACTTGCAAATACGAGGGGTGATGGCACACTCTTGCACACAATACACCAACATAGGCACGTATGTATGTATAAACATATACTCATACATTCACACTCCAGCAAAGCAAATAATACTTTCTAGGATCTATTGTGTGTATGTGATATTTGGGTGTAGGCAATTCATGTTTCACGTAGGATATATGCAAACAGCAAAAACTCAACATTTTGCATTGCACAATGCACAAAATGCAGCAGCAACAACTAACTATGTATGTAGTTATGTATGTACTTTGATGTCGTTGCAATTTTATTGTTTCCCTTCGACGCGAACTGTGAAGTGTTCACCACTTGATGATGGATGTGGCTGCTCGTGTGTATGCGGAAGTGTAAACGAGCGACAAATAAGGCAACATGAAGCTTGCAAAAACAATTACAACAACAAGTCGAAGCAGCCGCACTAAATAAATTATTGGATACATGTTCGAGTGATAGAGCACGCATTGACGTGTGGTGGGGAGCAATGGGAGCTGGCTTGGAGCGTGATCCAAGTAGTTAACAAGTGATTTTCAGGAGTTGTAACATTCTTTCGATGACTTTTAAATGGAAATCACTTAATGAAGTGCTTTTCACTCAATATATATACATACTTATGTACATACATACACAAATGCAATAACAATAGCACGTTTCAAGCGCTTGCTAAAAATAAAATGGGAAAACTAATGAGAAATAGCTCTTCAAGTATTGCAGCATCAGCACAAATGTGCGCTTAGTAGCTAGCTACTGCGCTGCATAACTTGTGTTGTTTTTATTCTTTGTTTTTCGTTAGAAAATAATACAAGACGCTGAACAATGGCAGCTTTAGTTTATTAAAATGAGTATGTAGGTAGAGGGGCTAGCGTATTTAAACAGCAATTTAAGTATATACATATATTTTTACGAATAAGTATATTTATATATGTATATGTATTCAAATATGTAAGTAGATAAGTACATAGCTACACACTTTGTGCACAATTAAAAAATTATTCAACAAGCTTTCATAAAAACTAGATTTAAAAAAATTAAAGTTTGCTACACGATGCCGTTGAATTTTGAAAACTTTTAACTGACGGAGAGAAACCTCTGATAGGTGGCGCTGAAATCGGTTTTTACTAAATATCATTTTTAAAGTCCGATTTCCGCCGTATTCTATATACCAACGTATTGGTAAGAAAAAAAGCATTTATGCGAAACATTTATCAGTTACTTAGGGCTCGTATATCTGAACCGATTTTAAAAAAAATCATGTTGTATGCTACTTGCATTATGAAAAATGGGCTTGCGAAAAATTTTTAGCTTTGAATTCTGCCATAAATAGCAGAAAGAAAAGTAGGAAGCTACGAAGACGGAGTAACGAACGAATTTAACCGCAAGGAGGCGCAAGAGCCGAGTTAAAACCAAAAACCAAAAACCGTATTTAGGATCCGATTTAAAATGGTTTGATGATATTCGAAATTGCGGTTTGAAAGACAACATTTAAATTATGTACAAATTAAAGGCATTCCATAAGTATATGTACAACAGAGTTCAAAATTGGTTTCATTTATTTCTCATCAATTTGGACCGGGTCTGTAAGTTATATATAAACAAATTTCAAGCAAACGTTATAAGGAGGAAGTTTAGGAAGAGTGCAATTAAAAGTTTGTCAAAAATTTGTGATAATTATCATTATAATTAGTAGCCACTTGAAATTTGTGCTCAAATTAAATGGGCATTTTCCAAAAAATACTAAAAAAAAGCCTAATAGAAAAATTGGGTATTTTATAAAGTAAAAAACTAAAATTGAAGCATCAACTAATTTATTTAAATTTTCAAAATATGGGCTATATCAAATTAACTATTGAATTTCAGAACAACACTCACACTCTACTTTGTTCGAATTCGATGATAGAGGCAATGAAATTAGGCATTCGAAAACAATTTCCTTGTGCATCGAAGGGTCCAGAAATGCAATCGGGATGGGGCTATAACATTGAGATGGGGTGTATACATACAATGATGCTAGCATTTACATAAATCATGAAATGCATGAAAGCTCTACACAAAGCCAGGTATAAGGATATCTTGTATGCACAGCCTTTAGCAAAGTCACTCAGTCCACGAGGTAGTGAGTCAGACGGTCGGTCTAACAACACAGCGTTGTTAATACTCCAACACACAAATCTGATGAAAGCACGACTACGGAGAGACAATGTCGAATGAAGATGCAAAGGTAAGCGCGACTGCAGTTGCTGCAATGCTGCGCCCCAAATTTAGTGCAAGCGAAAATGGCGAGAAATTAAGACGAATAACAAACAAAAAGGAAACTCATTCACTCATTTGCTGCTACTCTACTATTTCATCTAGGTAAGTAGTTGTGCTTGTGTTTGGCAGGCTGACTGCTTGGCTGATGGCTGTTTTTTTAGTTGTTATTGTTGCCGGCATTGCAAGTGGAGCAAGGACAAGCGCGCCAACTTTTCGGAGTTGTTGCACATTGGCAAATAAGAGCCTGACATACTAAGCACACAAAAGCTGTCTTTGCACATCTTCGGCAAATTAGTATGTATGTGTTTTTATGTAGTATATATGTAAGTAGTTAGCTATGTATATACTAGTGCATACATATGAAGATAAGGCAAAGCATCTCTAAAAAAATAAGACCATCTTTGTTGCATTCAGAAAAAAGTCGAATGTAGTGCAACCATTCGCGTCCTTGCACATTGAATAGAGTTTATTTATGAATATACATACATACACACATACTAAATGAACATAAACCATCCGCTTTTAAGGACAAACTACTTATTAAGGTATGAAAACAAGAATATTTTCCCAAATCTTTATTGCGGTTTATAAAAGCAGATTTCGCTTCTACGACAGCTTTTTAAATCAGAGTGCTTCAGATTAAGAACTAGTTTTCAACAACACATTCCTTTATCTTGGGCTATTTGGACATCCTGGATATATTTGAAGAGATCCAATAGTTCCACTTTCATTAGCTCCGTTCTAAAATCCATTTCTCCTTCTCTTCACATTGACAACTTTTACAAAAGCAACTTGATAAGAGACCATCTTTGGTCACATTTTTTGCCGAGGAAAACATTGTCTTCGATATGGCTTTAGTCAGGAAGACAGTGGAAGTAGGTGCGGTTTGGTTGTAGTTGCTGCTAGTGATCACACTAGCTCCCTTTGTTTCTTTTCTTTGGGTCCGTTGTAATACTACGAGCGTCGTGAAAACTTCCTACTTACCTTAAACACAAGAATTTATTACCTTTTTCGTCACTGCAGCTTTTATTGTTCTAGGGAACATCCAGCCAATTCGTGTGATTAACAATGGCTATACGTCGGTTAAGAGACCTATTAGGAGACCAACAGATCCGACTTGCTTGGCATGATGGAGAGCTTACGACCGTTTTAGGTTCTACTCCGCCGACATGACATTTTTTTTTATTAATGCAAGTTTTGTTTTTTTCCACCTGTCACACTGTCACCCGCATGCCGAAACTTTTTCAAGACGGCGAAACTAGGACGGTTGTGCACTGTATTGAAAGTTCCTGCGCTCGGTGTGTTACGGTGCTCCAGCATCTTTACCATATGATAAGCAAACTCTTAAGACAACTTGTCTGCCAGAATAGATTAAGATGCTTCTTCATTTTACATATTTTCTTCTTAAGTAATTTACTTTCAAGCTTGCTAATTATGTAACTCTCAGAATAGCTACCCTGTGCCTCGATAACCAATCTGTGATTGAGATAAAAGCCTCTGTAACATTTTTAGTTGCTACATATTGCGCCATGTCTTCTGCAAGCATTTTTTTTTTTTAATTGTGGCGTGACCTCCGTAGTCTAAGAGCGGCTTGAGCCGCGAGTTGTTCAAAAATAATGTCCATTGCCATCGAATAAGTCGCTTTTTACCCCTTTTAAAGAGCTTGTGTGTAAGAACTTCTCAAGATCTATAAAATTCAGCTTTAGTGAGGGGTTCTATTATTTTCTTGTGTCTAGCTTTGTGTTTACTCCCAGATCTTTTTTTTTTTGGTCCAATGTTTGTGCAAGTTGGCCACTTAAACGTTTTGAGCTTAGATTTCTCATCAGATTCCTTGTGATTAATGTGGGTTAATGTATTTTTATAAAGACATCCGTCGGTATCAAGGAATGCTATGTTTGCATGTTCCTTCAACCTAAGGTTTTTTCTGCGATGCTATTTCAAGCCAAGCTTTTCAGTTGATTTACCCTTCATGCTAAGTTTGTCTGTAACTGATTCCGTGACTTGGTGAGGGGTCCTCCCTGTCTTAGGGATAAATACAACTTTCGATTATTTCTACATCTCCAGGATGTGGTTAAGGCTACGACCATATATATATAAAAGGTATGGTTGAAAAAAAACTGGAACATATTCCCGGACGGCTTTCAGTGCCACATTATTAATACTGAACCTCTAACAGCTCCAATATTTTTTACGTTTGGACTTTCAAAGATGTAGTTTTACAGGGCAAAATTTGTGAGAGAATTTCAGTTAGATAATTTTGCTTGAAATTGCCTTTTTTCTCAAATTTGTTGCTAACCTCAAGGACGGTCAAAATCGGCTAATATAATAATAAAAACTCCATAAATGCCTGTGTGATTAGTACAACAAATGTATGTACATATGTATGTACATTCATATTAATTCCTATGAAAACAACACTACAATAGTCAATTGCTTGTTTGTTAAGGCAGTGTAAGTATTAGCCGATATGGAGAAATGGTTATTAAATCGTATTTCGGTCAGCCAACATAATCGGTTCGAGGGGTTTGGCGAACACAACACTCAGCACTCAGCTGGGGTACGCGTATGTGTAATGTTGCCGAGTAAGTTTGTGTGTGTGTTCACGAATTGTGACAAATCGAATTTGTGCTTGCATTCGTACAAATTCTAGCATGTACGAGTACTTCGAGACTCTTGTTGTGGCTTTATCGATTTTCGTTTGCTTGTGAGCAGCCTAAATGGCTTTGGTGTTGAGTGGTTGGGTTGACTGGAATTGGACGGCTACACTGCGGAGTTGGCCGTTTGGCTTTGTTGCATTCATTTGAGTTTATTTTAGTTCGGCTAGGCTTTGTTGCGACGCGTGTATTGGTAATTATTGCCTTCATTGATACCAAAGGACGAGGGCACTAGCCTGATGTTGTTTTAATGACTATTTGTGAACTTAGCATTTGAATATCTCTTGGCTTGGCCCAGAAGGCAAACAGCGCGTATCTAAATATATTTGCTCGTAAAAATGTATCTAACTGCAACTGAATGTACAAAAATACTGTGTTCATACATTCTTATAAATATAGTTACATTTGGCACACATAAGCCAAGGATCTACGCCACCAAATGGCCGGCATAGTAGAGTAGTTTTTGTATAGTGAGCAGTGGAGCGACAGGGTCGAGAGGCCGCCAGTCATTGTAATCAATGTTAGTGTGACGTCGTAAAGTCTGTCTGCACTATGAAATGTTGCTTTAAGAGCTAATCAAAAAGTGAGAAGAGCTAAAAATGACCAACGAAAGTGAGGTGCCTTTGTTTTGTAACAACAACGCAAAATTGGGCGCAACTGTTAATGCTTTAAATCAATTTAAATACATAAAAAAGTTATAGCCATCAACAAGTTTCTTTCGACAGGCGGCTGTTCTTAGATAGATAGTGTCTTTGTTTTGCCGAAAAAAAGCTAAGCATAAAAATATATTTCTTTCGAAGCTGTAAAAAGCAGTAGCTATCCCTATTTGTGCGAAAATATTAATATTACAAAAAAGGAAGAATAATGTACGCCCACACAAGTGTATAAATGTATGTACATATATGTATATTTTAAATGCAGCTAAAAAAATGTATTAAACAGCAAGATTTGAAATTAATTTAGAATATATTCAAGCAGTACCCCAAGTATTTTATATTTTAAGGCAAACGAGACAAGGGTAGAGGATGAAAGCAGTAAATCCAATCTTCTTCTTCTTTTATAGCGCTACAACCGTTTGTCTTTTTGGGCCGAGATCAAAAAGCTTTGCCAGCTCCCTTTCTCCTTCGCGAGGTAACGCCAATTACTCATACCAAGTATAGACAGGTCTTTCTTGGTCCTTCCAATGTGTTCTTGGGCGCCCTTGCCCACTCATGGGTGCCGGTTCAAAGGACTTTTCACCGGAGCATCATCATCATCAATGTGAACGACATGGGCAAGCCATCGCAGTTATTGAATTTGTATGCGCTAGACTATGTCCATATCATTAGATGGACACTTGCAGTTCATCATTCCATCTTCTGCGGTACTCGTCGCTTACGCGCACAGGGCCATAAATCTGGAGACAAGACCTCGCAGTCTCCGCGCAACCACAAATCCAACAACAAATTCGTACGCCGCCTCATGGCAGCTGTAGTAAACGTCGCACGATGCATATTTTTTGCTTTCATGCCCCGTTCATCGCATCTCCTGGACTGAAGTGATGTCAGTCTTATATTTATTTAGGACATCCAGAAGTTGGATAGAGGCACCTTCTCTCTGGAGGGTCCGGACATTCCAGATGCGCATTCGTAAAGCGTAGTCCTTGTTTCGTTTTCGGGGGTCGTCAACGTGTGGGGAGGTCATCATCCGAGGCTGTTTCGGTTTTTTAATTGGACTTGCATTTTACATGGTGGGTCCCACACCCAACGCATTACCCATTGCTGGGGGTAAAAAGTTTGAGTTCTTTTATATAGCGAGCCGCTTGCTTCAAGACAGACGCCCGCTTGCAGCCTCATTTCCTGGTGAACAGATGCTGCGGATTTTAGTGGACCCTTAAACCGAATATGTCGGAGTGGCTCCACTATAGCTCCCTCTCTATTAGCCGTGACCCAAGGCTCCACACGGGTTGGTTACCTCATCTCGCACATCAGTTTTAATTTAATGGGAATACTCTTTGCCTTGGCTCGTTTTTTCATATGTGACAGATAAACTGGAAAAATATCTGTAATTTTTTTATTTAGGTAAACCACTGCTTTTAACTGCCTTTATTTTCTAACAAATTCATTTTATAGATGCACACATTTATTCTGAATGTGGTATCATATTTTCAAAATTGAAAATAGTTGACCCAATAAAGTTTCTTTTAAATTGATCGGATTCACTTTAAAATCGTTACTTAAGTGCTTTCGAGGTCTCTAATTACGTTTCTGATAAAAGTGTCCAGATAATATTATACATAACTGTTGGGAAGCGTGCACTGCGACCTTGAGATCTATTATATCCTCTTCTTTTGTTTTCTTCCAACAATGATTTTTCTCAACAATAATTAGCCTCAAGCCCCATAAAAATACTTTGAAGCCCTTCTTTTAATGCCGCTGCCGAGAGGAATTTCTGTATCGACCCCAAACCTCTGAAAAACCTTCTCCATTCGTTATCAGACAGTCACCCAGGTATTTTGTGCGTTTATGCATCAATAAGGGCTACTGTACCATAATGTGTCTAGCAGCTTCCTTCTCTTCCTATTCTTAGATTGATTGTAGATAAGCTCTGAATCGTTTTTGGTTGCAAGTTTCCAAAAGACAGCTTTGGAGTGCTCCATCTCCTTAGTCGAGGCAAACAATATCGACCATATCCGCAATCTCATTACCAACAACACCGGCGTAGAACGTAGCCCAGAAACCCAGACCGAGTTGATGCGACCAAGTATGTTTAGCTTGCCAAGGCAGTCCATTGCCAGTTTTTAAGTGACTTGCTGAGATTTGAGGTCCTAAATGTACCGATTCCGATAGTTGCCAGTGATACTGAATTCTACGGTATATATTCCTGCATGAAAGATGGACTTCGGTGAACCCATGAGTACCGCGCATTACACCCTCGCCACAAATAAACCTACACCGATACCTTTCACAGTTAGTGAGCTGCCCGTCGGTCCAAGTTTATTAGCTTAGATTAAGTTACGGGATAACCTAATATTCTTTTTGCAATATTTCCGCCGTATTGCATAACTTATTTTTAAGTTTTGATTTAAAATTCATATTCATTTCCTTTGCAAACCTCCGAATACACTATTTTGAATTTAGAGAAGATTATACCTGGATGAATATGACTTTTCCAAAAGCTTCAGACCTTTTATGAATAAAATAGAGTTTTAAAAAAGATATAATGGCATGTAATGCTAAATGTATGCTTTTGTGGTTACTGGAAATAATTCAGAACAGAAGCCTTTAGCTGGTTAAATGGACCATTTTTTTTTTGTGTATTTCCCTCGCCTTCAGATTATGGCTCGTAAATCGTGTAGAATAAAAAGTGAATTTAGTACAATAAAATGCTATCTAGTTTTAAAGCTACTTTCTATTCTCATCCACTTAAATTAAAGTTGATTTTATATTACTTAGAGTATCGATTAAACACATTTGATTAATCATTCTTATGACACACACACAAACATACACTCATATCCATAAAAATTATATTATTCTTAATTCGCTTTGAAAATGTCATGGCTTTAACGGATTCAATTTGTTATTACTGATCAGCGCCGTTCACAAGCAACCGCTGAAAGTAACTGCTCCATTCGCTTTAATGGAAACTCATAAAAACTCGCCAGCGCTCAGCCAATTCATTTTAAGGCAATTACTTCCATTTATGATAGTGAAATTTCATGGGAGTGTATGTCCAGTGGCTGTCACGCGAACGTGCATAATGAATGAAAACTTAAATACTCATTGTCAAATGCGTCAAAACCAAACAAACAAAAAAAAAACAAAAACAAAGCCCAAACACACAAAGGAGCATCAAAAGGTCAGTTGTCCGTTAGTTGTCAAAGCGTGTCGTTTCACTCATCAAATTCTAATTGTGTTGAATGTGTGCGAGTACGAGTATACCTCTGAGCCATATCATGGGAGCACAGTTATATTCAGACATTCATACATACATACATACAAACGTACATGCACACATACATAAGTATTAAACATCCAACACCTGTCACAAAGTGGCCGGCCGATCGCCTGAAAGCATTTTAGGCAACATTATCTACTACAGTGGCCTCAATCATGATACACACACACACACACACACGCGCGCACACATACATACTTCAAAGTTACACATGCATTGTGGATGTTTTTTGCCGGCAGCAATTAACTTTTTGTTTTCACCTAGGTGCATACATATTTTTGTATACATACCTACCTACTTATTTATACCTACATATGTATACGCTTGCATGTGAGCTTGCATATAATTTTAACTCTATGACACCTCACTGGGGATGTTGCGCACTAATTACAGCCAACATGAAAGCCACCTATCGCCAACAACGAAAACAAGCAAACTTTGTACTCTTCAACTCATCGACCATCCAACCATCCAACGACTGGAACAATGACAACCAAAAAGGGAAATTGTGGAAAAAAAAGTGTGTAAAACATTTTGCAACACGTCACTCATTGCTTTGAGCTCACAAATAAATGTACAAGTACATACGAGTATATAGTATATGTATGGATGTATGTACCTACATATGTACATATGTATATTTGCATAACGTGAATTAGATTTTGTTTGTTCGTTTACTTGCTAGCTCTCGTATATTAAGCGCATTTCGCTTTGTGTGTGTTCTGACACTTTTCTGCACATTTCAGCATATTTAGTTTTTCTGTTTCTTTTCCAACATTAAAATTTATGCGCTCTTCTCCGTTTGCCGGCGTGTGAATGAGTGCCTTACTTGATTTTAACGTATGCATTTCTATAGGAAAAGGTACATTTACATACATATATATAAATACATTTAATTGTACAAGTGCATATGTAACTTTTCTAAGACCCGCAGTAAATTCCACTAGTGAAATTTTGAATGAAAAAATCAAGCGCTCTCACCTCAGATGGCGACTTCAGCCAATTATCACTCTACTTGAAATATTAAGGAAAAAAAAGCATGAATGAAGATTTCCCTAAATAATTATCTAAAGGTTTTTTTTTATGTATATTTAAGGTTATTTTTTCGTTGATTTATCTGTGGCCATAATTATTAACAATAACCATACTCAATTTAGTAAGAAATATTATATTGAAGAAGAAATGAGACTAAACTACGTAATTTTGTTTATTTTAAATTATATTTTTAGTGAAACTTCCATTGAATTGTCTAAATTTAGTAAAGACATATAAAAACGAAGCTCTGAGTTAATCATTTTAGTTAAATAATTGACATTTCAAGTGGCATTAAAAATACTCAAAATCAAGTTTGGCTGGTATTCTTTGTGACCACAGATATGGCGATAATTGTTGAAGGTGTGGGGAAAAAATCATGTCGACGCCTTCTACCTAAAATAAAACAAACAAATACTTAAGTTAATAAAATACCACAAAATTGGTGTCAAACGAAATCGAAAGTTATTTCGGAAGTTCCAACCAACTCTGCCAACTCTGCCATGTTGAATAAGTAATATTATAAAAATGATACAAAAATCAAAATTCATTGTGTTGGCAGACATTTTTTTCTCGTTAAGCCTCAATCCAACTACAGAATTTTGTTCGTGAGTTTTACTCACATATAAGTTGAATAATTTTCAGATATTACTTCTTCTTGTTGACAAGTTTTGATGCTTGCCACGAGCCAACGCCTCACTCTATATCCATTTTGCATCAGAAAAGTAGTGTTAAAGCACTAATCCGTTTTAAGAAACTTTTGTTATATTCGCTCATAGGTGTGACTATATACATACATATGTATGTAAAATGGTAAAATTTTTTGCAGTTCGTCTTTTGTGTTATGAATGTCTCTGCTTGGGTGTGTGTGTGTGTTTTGTTAGCTCACGTGAAAAGCGTGACCAACTGTAATGTCGCATTTCTGGTAACGAGCCTTAAATGATGTTGTCTTTGAGACCATTATGGACACACTCATAAAGATTCAAGAGGACCCGCATAAATCTAGACATACGGAGATACACATACATACATATGTAGGATGTAGATATACATATGTACATATGTATATGTAGGAATAAAATGTGAAATGAAAAAGTATAAAAAACGCTTTGCTAGATTGTAAAAATACTTAAAGTAAATATCGGAAAATACCTATGGTATATAATAATATAATGCAAATAGATAGTGGAAAAAATTATATACTTAGAAAGGAATAGTTAAGAAGAAACTATCATTTATTGATGTTAGATTTATATATGCTTTAGATCTGTTTACAGATAGAGATCATATCTTGAAGATGATGAGACATTTCAATATTTGAACATTCAGGTAAAGCATATTCGGGGCATACTGAAGAGATATAAAAACTTTTTCTTTTTTGTTGTTGAAGAACGAAAAACGACACTAAAGATGTCACAACGCCGAAACCGGTTTGTCTTAAAACCAAATTTGGCAAGGGATGACGTAGAATCGTTCCAAAATTCAATACATAAAAACGTTTTACAATGCAATGCCCATTCATCGCAAATTCAATCTATATTTCCGAAAAACTTGTGATTTTATTTACTTTTGAATGTAGTTTAATATTCACTTATTTTTATTTAAAATTATTTGTTAATATCATACAGACGCAAACAGGGTTTAGGTCTATGAAAGAGTTATATTTATTCACTGACGGAATAATAGTTTTTTTCCCAGTTACTTTGCTCAGTTAACAAAATAATGACGATTACCCTGTTTATGCTTCCACATTTCTACTCGATTATATTGAACTCGGGTCAAAGGTAGAAATCTTAACACAGGTTGAAATTTATACTTAAACATTTTTAGAGTTATGTCTATCATAGCCAACTATTTAAACTATACGAGTGAAAAAAAATCGAGTAGAAAACAAGCATAAACATGGTAACCGAGTATGTTAGAGTAATGAAGAGAAAATGATTTGCGCAAACACGAACTACTGGTCATACAAGTAACTTTGAAAATACATTTTTATGTAAAAATCTTCATGAATATGTAAGAAAACATATGTTTCTTCTTTTGTAGGTGCAGTTGTTTGGTGGTAGTTTGGAGAACAGGCGAAGTAATAAGACCTTTGTGGAAATGTAGTTTCTTTTACTATTAATTTTTGTCCAATTCAAAATTTTATTTACGTCCAGCAATAGATTTCCTTTAAGTTACTTTCCACCTTTTTAAGATAATATAACAGAGAAATTTGTTGAAATGTCTTAAAAGTAATGTCATGGCACATGAATGCGAAAGGAACTTGCTCAAATTGGGCAACTCACAAACCTGAATGACATGTCGTATAAGCAACTTGACAAAGAGTGGGGAAAAAATATTCAAGGTTGTTGTTAAATGCGAATTTGTTTCGAATCGGGTTGCATTTCGACTCTGAATCTAAAATTCGTACTAAATTTAAATACTATTCAAACTGACAAAAAAGAAATGCTTTCTTGAAATTGAAATTGAACAAACAATTTAAAGAGAAGTGCTAATTTTTTAGGTAGCCGAACATCTTATAAAAAATAAAAAGGGAAACTGAATCAGTGAAGATGGAATATATTTAAACCTCTTTGTGCAGCGGTTGACGCCGATAACCAGGAATGAATCCAGAAAATATTTTTGTTGGGGGGTCCATTTATTTTCAACTTTTTACGATATTTTACATATTTTGAGATATTTGATTATAATCCATGTTGATATCATAATAATATTGAGTAAAATGTTGAATGCATTTTTATAAAGACATCGTTAGGCTATGAATTTATCATTTGAATCAGTAGAATCATAAAGCATCAGGGATTTAAAGTGTTTCATCGAGTTTCCTCTTTTTTTTTTGCCAAAATATCTAATATTTAGTCACTAGTAACCTCAATGTCTCGATGAATATTTAGCAGCGCAGATACGTCCTCAATCGCCGTAAAATAGAAAAGGACCTTTCACGAGAAGCCACCGCAACGTGGCACTGATTTGAAAAAATCGGTAAATGTGTTTGTAAAATTGCAAATTACGAAGGCGGTTTGATAGGTCATTAACTTTTTGAATAAAATATACTTTTTCGGCAAAAAACATTATCTTTATCAACATTATCTCCTTTTAACTCTTTACACTTAGTCCAGCTTTTTTCCAAATATTTTATTTTGACCCAAACCTCTTACCACAGAGCGATTTCTTCAGGCTAGGAAATAGGAAATAATGGTTTTTCGCCATGGTGACAACACACGTGTACATTCGCAATTTTTTTCAATCTAAGCAATCACCCATGGCACTGATAGCTTTTTCATATCCAAATATTCGCATAAAATGTGATGTGGGTTCTCAGTTGAGATGTCTACAACCTCAGTCACCTCACGCACTTTCATTCTCCGGTTACAAAATATCAAATTCCATGGATTTTATTGACGACCTTTTGTATAACGACTATAATAGACGCCAGACAACCAGAACCCCTTTCCTGTATCCGTCCCTGCCGCTAACTAATTACAAACTTTTCAAATTTACCTAAAAATTTATTAATTCTATGTATCTGGTATCATCTTTCTTAATTTGTGTTATGCTTTAAATTACATTCGGAAACTACGTACATATATTTATTAAAATCGTACATTTGGAATTTTGAAAAGCGCATGTGGTTTAATGCTTTGGGAAGCACTTAGCATCTGCTACTATAATAATTTTCAAAATGGACAAATTGATTTTTTTTTTAACATGTATCTTCCTTTTATCATTCCATCTCTCATAATAAATTATATGTGCAACAATAATTTTTTAATAATTTTCTATATAGTATAAAAATATGTCGAAAAAATACATAAGAAAATCATAGTGGACGACGACGCGTATTTCTTCGCTAAAATTTTTTCGTGGCCAACTTTTAAGCATACGTTTTTCTTCGTATGCGCCGTTATACTCGTAAATACATACGCAAATACATGTGTGCATAAAAATATCAGCGCCAAATTTATTTTTCTATTATTTTATTGAAAGCTTGTGTTAATATGGTATTTTTTTATTGAAATATATCGAAGATAAAATAAATTCTCAAAACTTGGCAATATGTAGCGGTGCAATAATTCACCCTTAATTGTGAGTTTCGAAATAGTTCACTTTCCACTGTTCGCTTATTATAAATTTCGAGCGAAAATTGTCCGCTTTCGAACATTGTTTCCCCTTATCGGCAACATTTATTTCGGGCTGAAATAGTTGGCAGATTCATTGAATTTGTTCACAACTTTTTGAGAGCTGAAAAAAAATACGCTAATAAATAGTCGAGTGTGTAGCGAGTGCGTGCTTTCAACAGAAATGGCATCAAAAAAAAAATTTCCAAGGCTAGTGTCCGAGTGTATTTTTATAACTGATGAAATATCATTCGCTTGTGGTAAACACTACCACCTCACTCTTACCTCACTCTTACCTACGAAAGAAACCATCTCATAAATGAGCAGTCTTCATGACTAAAGAGCAGGATAAATACCGCCAATAAGTAATACGATTCTGATTACCAGTTGCTTGGCCTGAATTCTTAAGAAATGATATTTTATTGAACTCACTTTCTCAAGAAAACCACTACATAATAGATATTCTTATTCATGAAAGTTTCAAGCTTTCTTGAGAAAAAGACACACACGCACACAACTCAATACAAAAGCTTATTTCAGTGTGAAAATGCCAGTGTGATTATAATTCATTAAACGCTTTAATTATCCACTTAATTACCAGTGGAAAAAAACAAAACAAAACATAATTCAATGGCTGGTACGTGTTTCTTTAATTTTTATTGCGCCACGCTTACGAATATTTTGGCAATTTGCAGTTATGCCATACACATGAGTAAACAAAATTAAATAAAGAAAAAATAATAATAATAAATCACAAAACAAGAAGTGCAACAAAGAGGAGAAAAGTCAGAAGAAATGCTTCGCATTCAACGCCTAAAACGAAAGTGAAATTCCAACACTATAATTTATTCGCGACAGGCGCTCGCGATGGCAAAGTAAGCGGTGCACAGAGCCATTATGAGCACAAGCAAACACACACGCACACACACACACGCATAAGTATGAAGGCAAGTACATGCACTTGCAGATTGCCAAAGCATAGGCACTCGCGAGCTGACGCGCCGCACACGTGAATAGAAGCGCAACGCCAATTGGTATTGAGGCGTATGTAAAGGATTTTAAGCGCTTGCCAAGACACATTTACATACCGACATACACACATACTTATGTAGATGTTTGTTGACATACTCACGTACAAACGAACGAACGAACGGACGACTGAGCGCGTCGGCAAAGGGGTGGTGTAGGACGTTTGTGTCGAGCGACTTCCCTACCGACCTAACGACCGACCGACCGATCGTCCGACCAACCCACCGACCGACCGACCAACCGACCGCCTACTGGCTACGAGCAAACAGTTGGCACGCGCGACAATCAAACAGTTGACAATGACGATACTACTAGGCACGCGAACATTTCACAGCAGCAACTTTGTGCTGCTTTTAACGCTTCAAATTGAAAACGAAATGAAAAGTGAATAAAACTATGCGCATTTCAAAAGCACATGGCACAAGCACAAAGTGAAAGGAGACGTCTGAATGAGGCGAAACAGCAAATAAAGCACAAGTGAAAATTACATACTAGGAGAGGCGAAAGGTTAACAAGAATAAAGCGAGAAAATAAATAACATAAGTGACTTATTAAACATACATACATACATACGAGTACATACGCACTAACATACATACATAGATATGTAATTAATGAATGTGTGTGTGTGTGTGTGTGTTTGTGTGTGCGAGAAAAGAGTAATCGCTGCGTTTTATTTCGATTAACTCATTCGCGAAATGCAAAAAAAAAGAACAAGTAAATGCAATAGTAAAACCGTAAAATAGTAAATTTCACAAAAATAAAAATAAAAGAGCGAGAAACGCAAGCAAAGTCGCTGCACCCAAGCAGAATAACCTGCGAATAAGCAAATATATAAGATATAGCAACAACCACAATCCAACATAAAAACATGCCCACCCACACGCGCTCAAGCACGCCACTTTCACACACACACACACACACACAAATAGATGTACAAACATCTCAAATTCATAACTGCACCACATTTTGGCAATTTATTTTTATTTTACTCAATTTTCATTACGTTTTCAAGTAAAACATACTTCATTCCATAACAAAAACGTTTATGAAAATTTTTAAAAATTTCACTTAGAGTTTGTGAAATTTTTTGAGTATGCAGCTTTGTTGCTATTTTAATATACAATTTTTTTTTTAAACTGATTTTTGAAAATATTGTTTTAATGAAAAATTTGCGAGGGGCTCTATACAAAAATATTTAAATTATGAGTTATATGTATATGGACAGTGGTGCATCCGCATGGGAGCGTGGAAGGGAGATTTTTTGGATCGATTTCTGGTTCGTATATACTTATACAAAATTTAGTTTAGAATCATTTCAAGAAGTCTTACATATTTGTAGGAAAAATTATATAACCCCCCGGCCCTCCTTCCACAAATCCTGCAACCACCACTGTATATGGAGAATAACTGTATATGGAGATCCTGTAAAAAATTGTTTTAAAAACCAACGGTCATTTTTATAAAACATCTTAAAATTTTCACTTCAAATATCCAAAAAAAATTAAAAAAAAAAAATATGTTTGGAAATAACTGTTTTAAAAGTTGATTTTTTTTTAAATTGTTGTGGCTTTAATTAAATAATTTTAAAATAATATAAATACAAATAATTTTCATGAAAGGTGTCGCAAAAGTGCGCTAAAGTCCACACCCCCTTGCAATAACGCAGCTGCAGACCTCTCGCTGATGCAGCGCGGTGGAAGGGCAACACACGTGTATGCGTCGTCTCGCTGCTGGACAAGTTTAATGCGCGATTTCACATGCGAACAGTTTAGTCGTTGCGTTTAGCCACTTTCGTTTAAGTTGATGGTGGGAAGGGCCACTGACTGAGGAGGGCTGAGTGTTTTCCTTGCACGCGCAGTTAGTGCGCTCAGGAGGTGAAGGTGCATGTACATATTTGCAGCATAGGGCGGAAATACGAACAGGTATAAAATCGCACACTTAAACACACAACAAACAGCATATGTATTATACTATTTATTGTATGTATGTATGTATGTACATAAGTACATTGTGCCACATAAGTATGCGTTGTTGGTTGTACTCTGCTCTGTCATGTGGAACCCCGTTGACCTTGTTCCAGTTTACTTGTGCCTGCATAAACATTTCCACACGCACACCAATGCATGCGTGGCTATATACATACACACATACATACATATATACATACAAACGTATGTGAATAAAGTCTATGTACATAGGTGCACTTGCAACGGAAATTTCGAGGTAGCTTACATATATTTATGTTTACAAATATACTATATATACGACGTATGTACTATATATTATCGTGTATTATATATTTGTATATCGTATATGTATTATCGGACATCTCTACAGCTATGAAATAGCTAAACAGCAGACACTGCGTTGCAAATGTGCACATAATATTTTCCTTATAAAAACATAATACATATCTACGAATAGTAACACATACATACAATATTCACTTATTTTTCCTATATATTAGGCTAGTCAATTCTGGAATCCCGGCCCTTTTTAACTCCCAAATACCCCGGGATCAGTCTATTCAAAGCCCGAAATTGCCGAAAACAGTGAACAGAGTTAGAAGCCATTTATTTTTTTAATTTTGTATCATTCATAAAAATTTTCCTTTCAAGGACAAAAAAAAAAGCTTTTGAAGAGTTCACAATCGGCTTGTAAACTCCCGCAAGGCTTTGTTTTGCCCTTTGCTATTATAAATGAGCTGAAGAATATCCTGCTTGAGTAGAAAATAAGCCTTGCTTAAGGTGGATAAGGCAGAGTCTCAAAGTTTTCACGAGCAGCTCGAGCAGTGTCCAATAATTGAAAGACATGCAATTTATCTAAATGTTTGTTAAAAGAAACTGATAGTTTTTGCAATGATGCAATAAAGGCTATGTCCTATAAAAAGCCTTTAAATTTTTGTCAACAATCCAACCAACAAGTTTTGGTGCTTCTTCTGTACCAAAAATGTTCCTATGTATATCTTAACTTGAAGTATAAATTATTTTGTAGGTGTGTCAAATGTTACGTTTATTTCCTTTTTATTCTTGAAAATACCAATAAATACATACATGATTTACAACAAATCGTTTTTCTTTGTTATATAAATGTTATTTTGTATACTTCAATAATACAACGATTACACACAAATATTACATTTTTTGGCAAATCAAAAATTATGTATAAAAACTTCGTGAAATTCGGGATTGTCGCGGGATTTTCTTTTCAGATCTCGAAAATCCCGCTATCAATAAAATGCCCAAAATTTACATTCCTACTAGATATATGAACATATACTTAATTCAGACAGGGTGATGATATACGAAAATTAAACTTCGTTTTGGGGGACTAAATTTTTTGATTACGTTGACACCTGCAAGATCTAAGATCTATCATCTACAAAAACCAAAAAATTTTTACAAAGTACACCACTCTTTATTCATCCATAACCTTGATCTGCAAGGCTGTCAAACAGGTTATCCTCCTTCTTCTCTTATTATTTAAAAATGCCGAATTTGCAAATAATCTATTCTTATAAAATATTCGCATTCTGCGACGTAAGAAATATTTTTGTTGCAAAGCGATTTAAACGGCATTAATGGCTGGAGCAACAGGAATAATTTGTATTTAAATTTTAATAAGGAAATGTAAGTAAATGCGCCTTTTACAAATAACAATTCAGAACAAAGGATAACTTTTCCGTCTTCGAGCAAGTATTATACATATTTTCCCAACATAATTTGTACGTACCTAAAACCGCCTTGCGACACTGTTGAATGTGCCTTAGGAGGCGTGATCCAATGTGACACTGCGCTTAAGCTTGAAATAGTGGCTCGCTGCAAGTTTCTATCTGCCGCACGTGATTTCAGTCCGAGAAAAATTAATAACTTTTGAGCTTTAGGATACCATAGCATGGAAAAACAATCTTCTAGATAAGGGTGTAGCACATATTATCATTTTGGGATATAGTTTTTAGCAATTATTTAAAAAATTACATCTTTTAAAAACTCTTTAATCAAAACTTGCATTTAATTTGGTGAAATTTAAGTGAAAATGTACGAACGTTATGTGAGTGTAAAGTTATATGAAATTTTAATATAAAGTTCTCATTTCTCATTCCTCCCCTAAGATTGACGTTATTTTCCATTCACTTGAAGCAACACCCGTCAACATCAATTCTAAAAATTCTTAACACTGACTGAGCATTCAAAGGGTTGCAATCTATTATGTGTATGCACTCTTTAATTTAATACCAAATATTAGTAACATAGTTGTCGCTTTATTGATATTTTTTTACGTTGATATGTTCTATTATTGAATGGCTGAGACTCTTTTGAACACACAAAAGACTTTGGTTTTTAAAATCGCAAACCTTTTTCAAAAGTGATTTTATTTTATGCAACTTAATTTTTGAAAAAAAGTGTAGAGTGAATACAAACTATATTGATTCAATCATTATACAGCGCTGGTATTTACTTCATAATGGGGCACAATAGACCTAAAGTTTGCAGTGCATACCACTTTTAATCTAATCTTATGTACCTCAAACTAAATACTGCCATGGCGTATGAGTGATTTTTGTTCTTCCTATGAATGCCTTCCTTTTTGCACCGTGCAAGTATTTTTTATTGTTGCTGTTATTAGGTACGCTCGGTTAAAATCTCCAACAGAAAATATCCAACAGAAAATAACAGCAAAATTCCGGGGAATTGTCTTCTGTTCTCTCATAAGAGAAAAATATCGAAAATAGCACGAGAACGCAAAATTTGTGAAAACTTGCTAGTTCAACGAACAGCTGATTGATTTCTTGTCCGCATCCAAATTTGTAAAATGAAATGCATTTGTGTTTTCTTGTATGTTTAGCACTCATGTTTTATAATTATCATTTTTAAAATTCATAAACAAAAACTTCTAATTTATCCAAATTGCAATCATCTGTTTTCCTGTTGCAAAATTTCTGCTGGCAAAAATTTTTCCATCTAAAATCAACAGCTTCCCTTCAAAATGAAATGTAACTTTGCTCTCTCAATTTCCCTCTACTTTGCAAGTTTTTTGAGTACGCGAACAATGAAAGCTGATACTTTTCAAAAACTTTCAATAATTACCAGCTACGCGAATTTACCTATTAAAATGATTTTTGTGTTCGTAATGACGTTTGTATGCGCCAGAAGTTAGTTTCATTAGAAAAATTTTAAGCATAATAAAATATTTTGACGTTTTAAAAATTGTGAAGAATTCTTTAATCGTATTAATACCAATGTTGCAATATTTCAAGTGATTCACAAATTTAATTTATAATAAAAATCTTCTGCAAATTATTCAGTATTTTTTCCATTTTCTATTTTGGTTTCTCTAACATTGTGTTTTAAATAAGACTTTTAAAACACAATGTTAGAGAAGGAGGAATTAATATTTTATAATTTTATTGAGCTCAAGGCCAGTTTATGGAAGATTTGTTTGTGAAAAAACAACAACAGTTTTTAATGGTTGAAGTTATAGTACTATTTCGGAAATCACCACATTTCCTCATCAGACTTCTTTTTTGATTATTAAATTAAATTATTTTTAATTTAATTTTCATAACCACTTCTCTCAGGCTTTGAACCCGAGATCTCGGAGTTGGAGAGCCAATACGCTACCTATTGTGCTACGCTAGCCGAGTTGGCTGTTGTGTTTATTTCATCTTCCTTAAACAAACCAACTGATCTGCCGCTATTTAACTTGTTTGTGTGGTTGTTGTTTGTGTTTTTATTTTGCAATTTTTTTTTTGCAAGAAGGAGGAATTTTTATTTGAAATAAAATCGTTTGACATGCAAATTTACCTCTCGTTTTTATAACAAATAACACTTTATGTTTTTAACATATTATGATTTTAAAACTTTCATTGTGAGTAAACAAATTTTGAATTTGACTCTTAAATATCGCCCCTCTGCACACGTTATTCGTATATCTGAGACTTAATTTCGAAATTGAACGGCCGGCTCATTGTTCTCTTTTAAATATAGGATGCAGTACTAATGGCGAAAATCTTTCGGACTGCACTAAAAAAAATCTAAAAATTGCATTTTAAATTATAATTTGGTTTAATTTGTCAATATTTGCAGCTATTTATTAATAATAAACACTTTTGACAACAACTGTAGATTTCTGTCAAAAGTGGCAGCATCGCCATATTGAATTCACAATATTCAGTACTTATGCACATAATTTTCGTGCATTTATACGAGTGCTAATGCGCATTTGGAAGAGGATTATGCATGAGTTAATGCAGATCAAGGCTACTTATCTAGAAAACCTTGCCCCTCTGTCAGTAGTATTAGTTACTTGAAGAAATTGTATGTACTCCACAACGAAATTTCAGATCTTAAAAAGACGCTCAAAAGTATTTTTTTTTATATATTTTACTTTCTATATAGATGTCAATTTGTTTACTTTTCCAAGAAGAACTAAAATAAAATGTATATCAATCAGGTAGCACGAATTTGAGGAAAAGTCATAATTTTATTAAAAGTCAGATGGTAGACAATAGCAACAGTTGTCATTAAATGAAACCACCTTCTCTCTTTGTATCATGATAAATACAATCAATCAAATAAACTATTTGTTAGGTTTTGTACCAGGCGTCAGCAGCACCCTGTACTTTTATAGTATACATACATACATATGTGCAGAGTACAATCGAATGTTTGCCCTTTGTTTATCGTCATTTGCTTGCTTCAATGCCAAAGCCCGAATATTTAGTATTTGGTGACAATGAATAATAAACCAGGCATTAGCATATATGTAAATAAAAGACAAAACACAAATACATGTACATACAAATATGCAGATGAATTAAAACTCTTACGGCCATTAAGCAATTATTTCCCACCCCACCTTCAACAAACGAACAATACATGTGTGGCCTTAAGTAGGTAACTTTTGTACAAATTAACACATAAACATACTTACAAACATATTTACCGTTAGCACCCTCAGTTCAAATACGCACATATTTTTAATGACAGCTAAGTGAAGTGACAAAATCAATCTTTTTTTTTTGATTTACTAGTAAATAACTGCAGTAGTTAGCATAAAAACAATGCTCTAAACGTAATAATTTACATATGTAAATTGGTATAAGCCAAAAGAAGCTACTACTACTTGGTCTAGGCAAATGCAATAACAAAAAGTTTATTTATATACGAAAGCCTGCTAAATGTGGCTGTAAGTGATTGGTAACGATTATTTTATAATTTTCACCTTTGGCCGTTGATTTCTTCTTCGAAAAGCATATTATAATTCTCAATACCCATGTACATACATATACATATGTATGTATAAACATGTGCATATGCATATATTAGGGATGTGAATTTTGGGCATTATGTTGATCCCGAGATTTTCGAGATTTGAAAACGAAATCCCGGGACAATCCCGGTATCCCTCATTTTATGAAGTTTTGATTCATAATTTTTAATTTGCCAAAAAATGTAATATTTGTGTGTAATCGTTGTATTATTGAAGTATACAAAATAACATTAATATAACAAAGAAGAACGATTTGTTGTAAATCATGTATGTATTTATTGGTATTTTCAAGAATAAAAAGGAAATAAACGTAACATTTGACACATCTACAAAATAATTTATACTTCAAGTTAAAATATAGATACATATTTGGTACAGAAGAAGTACCAACACTTGTTGGTTGGATTGCCAAAAAAAATTTATTGTTTTTTGTAAGACAAAGCCTTTATCGCCTCATAACAAAAACTATCACTTTCTTTTACCAAGCCTTCTGATAAATTTTATGCCTTTCGATTCTTGGACACTACTCGAGCTGCTCGTTAAAGGCACCTCGTTGTTAGATCTATTAATACCGCTTTCATAATTAGGCTGATTTTCTACTCGAGTGGGATATTCTCCAGCTCATTTATAATGGCAAGAACAAAACAAAGCCTTAAGGGAGTTAACAAGCTGTGTTGTTAGTCGATTGTGAACTCTCTAAAGGCTTTGTTTTACCCTTGAAAAGGGAATTTTTTAGAATTATACAAAATTTGAAAAATAAATGGTCATTAAATTATTTGTTTTCTACAATTCCAGGATTTGAATAGACTTATCATGGGATATTCGGGAACTTATAAAGGCCGGGATCCTGGGATCCCGGAATTGACATACCTAGTACTTATGTATGTATACTCGTAGACTGTGTGTATTATCATAAATTAATGTCTGAATTTCTCAAGGGACCACTGTCAACAGTCTATCGAACTATTCAAAGATGACTACCTAAGACATAAATTTTCTAACCATAATTACATATAAATAATGTATGTTCGATTATACATACATATAGATATGTATAGATGTATGTCTGTATGTTAATATAGTAAAACACCCAACTCTTAAGAGCACTCATATGTGGATACATACATATGTATGTGTGTAGGTGTCAATGTACCTAATACCTTTTTACTTATTACCACTTTCCTGCAGCGAAATACTAATGCATACACAAGTGATGCTCAGTAAAAAAAAAAAAAAACGCAATCTACATACATACATACGAGTAAGTGTGTGTTTGTAAGTGCATAATTTATGTATTTGTATAAATGTAATGAGGTCCTAACAGTGTTAAACAATTAAGTGCCAATCCGCTGGGACGTGACGGAGTACATGGATTGTGATGCAGCGACTGCAGAATATACGTGCGGACTGTTTACTCTTTTGTAATGTCTCTTGGTTGGCACATTATATTTTAACATTAGATTTATGACTTAATTGCGGGTAATGGTTACTTCATGTTGAGAGGCAGTGGCAGTCGTAGACAAGTTAATAATTGTGTAAGTATATTTTTACGAGTATACGAGTATGCGTATGTTATTGTGTTCATATGGAAGTGTAGCTTCCAAATAAATATTAGAACTTTCGAAAATGACCAAATGAGCAGTAAAATTCTTTCGGCTTACAATAACCACTCTATATAAATTCCTTATTATGCTACTGCGTCATACAATAGTAGCATGGACAATAACAATAACATATGAGAGGACTATTACGAGTGTTTGAAATGAAATTTTTTTCGTTAAGTTGATGGATCTTTACGTATTTGCGACGGCTATTACCCCGGAGGTTTGTACGATGAGCTGTACGAGCTTTACAAGGACATCGACATAGATTATGTCGGGCGATTCATCCATTCGTTTTAGCCATAGGTTAGGTTAGTTTCAATTAAAACGGTTGTCACTAGGGACACATTTAAGATTATGACCCATTGTAAGGCCGCATTATGGGATTTGTAACTTCCTTAGAAAGAACCCTAAATCTAATTGAAGCTCTGAAGAAACTTTAGGATATCTCCGATTTCTATCCCCCCAGCCCCTTTCAGGTCGTTGAAGAACTGTCTGCCCAGAGTTGAGAATGTACTTAGACTTACTGTACTTAGAGCTAGACAGAAGACGCGATTTCGGATATAGGAAGCTTGCATGTCTGTAAGGGTATGCCTATTACGTCATTTATATCTTCGAGCGAGAGCCTAGTGACGCTCGGGCTACTTCGTCGGCATTACAATTTCATTGCATTAGCCCTAAAACTGTTTAACATGATACCTCCTGGTGATGGTTGGGGGAGAGAAAGGCCACATTCGCGCTGGAAAGAATAAAGCGGTTAAGGACTTGGAAACACCTTATCTTTTGCATTGAAGTCCAAAACAGATGTTTGTGACAAAATCTTCTAGGAGGTTATAGGACCAATACAAAAAAATTGAGTAAGTAAGTTTCTATTCCATACTAGCTCAGGTTTCACACTCACCTCAAATATTTGGAAGACAATTGGAAGAAATATTTCCAAAACGACGCCCCGAATCTGCGCGCTCAAAATAGAGAGGAAGCTACAATGCCTTCTGACCAGTTTCCCATGCATGGTTGCCGAGTCAAAAGATTTTTCATCATCCGTATGAATGACCTGTCCAAGCCATTGCAATCGTTGAATTTGTATATACTTGACTATTACAAAGCTCAGGAATGTGGGGAACCAATTATCAAAAAAAAAATCAAAATAAAAGAAAGGGCATGTTGAGAGATTTGTAGAGAGAGATTTTTGTTCGTCGGAAAAAGTTTTTCAATGATCTACTGAGCCCAAAATAACACCTCTTGGGCAAGAGTTATTCTTCGCTTGATCTCAAGCAGGACATTATTGGGGATGTTTATACACTATCCTAGCTATACAAACTCTTTCAATACTTCAAAGTTGTAACTGCCCACGGTGATGTGGGTCTCTAGATAAGAGGACTTTTTGTCCGTTGCTCAACGGTACTTTGTTTTGTCCTCGTTTGCTGCTAGACCAACCACCTCTGCTTCCTTCTCTAGACTGAAAAATGTTGCATTGACAGTACTGTTGTTGGGGCCAACGATGTCAATATCATCCGCATACGCCAGCAGTATGGTGGCACTTCGATTCAGATTGGCAGCCCATACTACGTTTTCCTCCATCAGATGGAAGAAGTTGCACGAAAATGAGTCGCGCTATCTAAAACCTTTATTGGCCTCTTACGGCTCTAACGTATTGGCAGCTTCTATACGTGATTTTAAATATGGCTTCGTAGTGGACAAAATGGTGATACAATTGCTTAACTAAGATCTTTTCCAAGATAGATGTGCTGCGAATATCTGGCCAATATGACAGGTATTAAAAATGGTGATGAGATCGCTGTGGCCGCTGTGGTCGGTGAGTTCGAGGTTCGAAGCTCAGTCATGGCAAGAAAAATCTTAATGATAGAAAAAGTTTTTTCTAATAGCGGTCACACCTCGGCAGGCAATGGCAAACCTCCAAGGGCATTTCTGCCATGAAAAAGCTGCTCATAAAATACAACTGCCGTTCGGAGTCGGTACACAATTGTTGGTCCCTCCATTTGAGGTATAATATAAGAGAAGCTCGGCCAAACACTGAGCTTTATAGTGTAAGCGTCAAATTATTATTATTATTATTATGAGATCGCTATGTAATCTAGTCGCAAAATCATACTAAAGAAAAAAAATAACGGTAATGGTTCTAAAGGAATTTTGTGTATGAATTTCATTGAGGTACTTTCTAATATTTTTAAAATAGTTCTTACATATAAATGCATGTCTTTATTACTCCTTATAATTGCACACACAACTCAACACATACTAAGTAATGTATAGTATGTACCGATCTATGTTAGCACACATTTCATAGCCGTGGGACTCTAATAGCATGGCAAGTTTTATATTTAGCCTCTTCCGCAATAAAAATTTACCCACATCAGGCCGTCAACCGAGCAACTAACTACCCATCAACCCAATAGTCGTCAGTCAGCGCTTTCAGCCAGACAAAATTTGCGCTGTGCAGAGGAATTGTCAGATATTAAAAATAAACAAACAAAACATATCAGCACGGAGTTGAGGTGCGATGTGAAAAGCAAAACGCTCACTTATACACAATGCGAGAGGGGATAAGGGTGCATGTGTTGGTTAGCCTTACGAGTGAGAGCGCCCAACCAACAGAAGAAGCGCCAAGCCGAGCAGGTGCATGAAATGGAGCGCCTGCGCTGTGGCAGCAAGCTTTTCACCACAGCACATTGAGAAGAGAAAGAAAGGGCAGGCGGGAGAAAAGGTTAAAGGTTGTGTGTGTGTTGAATGCGGAATATGCGGTGGCACTTTAAGGAAGTGGAAACGCTTCTGCATTTTTGGACTAGAAAAGAAACACGTTTGCATGTGACGGCTGGCTGGCTGCTTGACTGATTCGCCTGTTTGCTGGTTTCGGCTACTTAGCCATAACGTACTTGCGGTAGTGCGATTGTATGTGTGTGTGTGTGAGGGGCAATTCCAAGATTATGTTATGAAATAATTGCAATTTAGAGAGACACTTGTAGGTTAAGTTAATAATGTACTTAAGCCCGGCAATCAACATAGATAATTTTCCGTATCGAATGTAATCTATGAAGACTTACTGAAGTAAATTTTCTTGTGAGTAAAATTATTAAACATCTTTATTAAATTGAAGGTACCACGTGAAAATGCATGTCAGAAAAACTCAATACATTTACAGTTTTTATTAACACACTAACCTTTTCGAGCTTACTACTTGCTAGGTTGCTGGCAATAAAATTTCAAAGACCTTAAATTTTGTCACATCCTGCACGTAAATGTTAAAAAATGTCGATCCTGCATAGAAATGGTTACATTTTTGAAATTAGTTATGCACCGACCACAGGTAATTTGCAAATAGTTGAAATGTCACCTTTTTATTGTTTGAACTTCCTAATAAATAACAAAATATGCGTGGATTCAAATTTAAAGTCGTATGCAGATAAACTGGAACTTACCAACTGCCAAGTAATTTTAATTTTACTTATGGGTAATGCTTAATAACAATTGATTATGTATGTAGAATAAATATTCATCTCAAATGAAGGGAAATGTATGAAATGTATATTTTCTTGTGGACTCGTCCTCTGTCATCAATGGGTTAAAGGTTCATAAATCGGAAAAATAAAAGGAATTTGCTTAAAAAAATGTAGTCACGCTTCTATGATTCAATAGTGGGCTTTCCAAAAATTCTTACAGCCCACATAACTACTAATTTAGACAAAAAAAAAACACACAAAATTAAAGCTTGATATCCAATCTAGCGATAAACATTCCTACCAACTTGCCTTTTACAGTACATCAGGCGAAATTTCTTAAAAGAGCATTTCTTTTTAATTATAAGATTTTTTTGTTCTGCATTATATATACATACTCGTATGCACATACATATTTACCACCCCTGAACTCCTCGCTAAAAAATTATTTTTTAAAACTATCCGCTTATATAAAGCATTACATTTTATGTTTTGACAAATGCAATGCTAAATTTTGACTATTACTGATGGAAATAATATCATTTCAATAATTAATTAAACAAAAGTGCCGCACTCCCCAGCATTTTAGAAAATTTTTAAATACAGTCGATCTCTTTTTAAAGCATTGTCTCTTTTTACACGGATTTACTTTTTTAACGCGAGATTTTAAAAGAATACTATGGAGTGCTACTGTTATTTATATAAAGACACACATAAAGAGAAACCTTAGCGTTTATTAACAGATTATTTTACGGACTGAAGTATGGATTTATTCGTCGTTTAATATAATTTAAGTTATAAGTGATCTTTATATGATTTTTTTGTCAAAAGCCACTTAAACAAAGGATTTTCAATATGTATCAAAGCATAGCGAATAAATATGTACAAATGTAAAAAGTGTGTCTACTTCCCCAACTTTGGGTTTCGTGGGAAACGGATTTTTCGCAAGATATGGACGAATAAACAAATTTGAACTGAAATGTGGTTATTTCTACGCGATTTTTTTAAAGCGAACAAATTTCTGTCCCAATGAACCGAGTTAAAAAGAGGTCGACTGTACATTAAATCGATTCGGTTTTTTTTTTTCAAGGGCCGTACGATTTTTTTTAATGGAAAAAGTCAGATCGACTACACGAAAAGCCATTTTTTGTAATGGTCGATTGACCATCATTATTTCACTGTTTAAGAATGTAAAGAGGTCCCTAGACTATCAATTTTGTTGTTCATTAAATTAAAAGTAGCTTCAATATAGCTCTCGCAATGCTCCGGCCAGATTGGAAATTATTAACCAAGAGGAGACGATGCTCCGAATTCTCACCCGATGTTACTCACATTTGAGATTGCTACGGAGTCATGGAATCACCCAGAAGCATATATGTAGATATATATGTACTTACTACATACTCGTACATATGTATGTATAGTCGTAGGGGCCACACATGTTCATTATTGACATTGCTCAGATGTACACAGATACATATGTACAAGCATACATATACATATGTATATATATATTGTATATGACTCTAGAACATACATACATACATACGTACAATGCACAAGAATAGAGTTATGTCAATGCAAAGTTTGGTCCAATGTATTGTGGAGCGTTCGCTCGCTAAGAGGGGATCCGGCATCTATTGTTACGATTATGTTACAGCAAATGTGGTAACAACAATGCAGTACGACAAGAAAATCAGCAGCAGTTGTAGCAAGCGACATCAAAGTTTATGTGAAGTATGCAGAGGCCATGGCTGCTCTTTCATGCACACACACACACACATGCACCACCAATGTATACTCGTATTGTTGGGGCATAAATTTCATATTCGCATACACACAGGAACATTTGTTTGAACAATAAACTGAGAAATAAAAGTGGCCACGTGTATGTACATATGTATGTGTGTACGTTTGTTTTTAAGGACATTGTTTTGGTTAACTTGTATGTATGTATGTATGTATGTGCAAGTGTGTGTGTGTGTATGTGTGTATACGAGCATACATATATTGGCGTTCATCTTGTAAACGAGCATGTCCTGCCGCAGGCGTATGGATAATTTATGAAAGAAACTGGGCACAGCCTCAACATAAATTTATCATTGGCTGGCAGCAGACATGGTTGCCGAAATCTGGGTATCTTTAACATTATTTGGCTATTTTTTTCACAAAAATTGTTGTGTGCCATGCATTTTAGGTCAATATTAGCAATATGTTTGCGCGGAGATTCATTTTATGATTTAATGTTCCTAATAATGCCGCTGTTCTGTGCAGTGAATTTTACGCGATAAACTTGTGCTTTGGCGTTGCGAAATGTACTCGTTTGTATGTAGGTTTGTTTGCACTAATACAGACGTACATACATACATATGTATATACATACGTTTATACGTACAATACGTTTATGTCTATGTTCACAAGCCATAACCACTTAAATCGACTTACTATTTGGACGAGCATTTATACAGTATTTAACCGGGGAAAAACATACACATTTTCCATATATCTTTCAATGAAAAAATCTGGTTAAAATATAATCAACTCTACGAGAAATGTACAAAATCGACTTAAGCGGTAATGGCCAGTCAGCACAGATATGTACTCCTTCATATATGTATACATACATACTTATGTACATATTTACACTTTTATGTTTACACATGCACTTTTAAAACTCCTTAGCATTCAGCAGCTTGCCTGCTTTTTGCACTTGACCCACCTTTTTATGAAACAGTGCAGCAGTGCAGCTTTAAAGCAGCAGCAGCAGCAACAACAGCAATTTCGCTTGCTTCGCGCGCTCATGTTTGCACTTTAAGGGGGCTCTTGCTTATGTGAAACGATGCTTGTTGGCACAGACGAATTTTCTCAAATTACCCTCTTTTATAAACGCTCACATTTCATATTGAACCAAACTACAGTTAAAAGTGTTACGAGGCATCACGAGTAGATGCTCTGCTAATATGCTTGAGGAATAAATTATGAATAATATTTACAAATGTATTTACATGATTTGAAAGCAAGATTCAAATTTGATTTGTTTACCACTTATGTTGGTTTATTTATTTATTTTCAAGGGGTTTCAATTAAAATACAGTATACTCTCTTGTGAAATACAAATAAACCGAAGTTTAAAAACTTTTTACAAATTTTTTAAAAAATTACAAAATCTTCATTTAAATATCAAACACTCCCTTAAAGGCGATTTAGAACAAAAATGATGCTATTTTTTTTTGATTTCCTTTCATGAGATAAAAATATATTTATTTCCATTGTAGATATATATTTTTTTTATTTTCACATATGTATATATGTAAATGATCATCTTTTAAGTGTATAACAGCGAAAATAAAAATTAAAAAGTCCTTCTTCGGAAAGAAATATGATATAAAAGAACTAAAAGACCAGGCGAATTTCGTTACGCCGAAAATTTATTAGAAGTACTACCATAAATGAAACACTTTTTAAACTCTGTTGTACAAGTGTTTAATGTGAAAAATGAAACTGCCACCTAAATTTCGCATCCGTTTTCGTAACTTCCTACCCTCTTTATACTAATGGGAGATTTTCCAAGTTAAAAATGCAGCTTTGATGTATATAAAAGTAATATTTGGTTATTCCAGTTAAGATGTATAGTTTTCTGTAAATCTTGACTCCAGCGCAAATCCATTTTTTATCATGCAAGTAGCATGAATTTTATCAAATTAGGTTCAGAAAAACAACTTTTATAAATAACTCTACTCCAACGCCACCTATCTGATAGACTGAATCGGAGTATAAATACGAGTTTTAGTTCTAACTCGACACCAGCGCCACCTATCGATATTTTTTCCCTGAGCAAAGACAAACACAACTAAGAAGGCTACTTAAGTTGGACAATCCAGTATCGAGTTATGGGCTTTTATTATTTACGATTCACATAATTTCCTGGAACAATCATATTACAAAATGAAATAAGATCAACATAAAATTTGGTAATGAGAATATCCGACTTCTAATTGGAATAACGCGTTTCTGAAACTCAGCGTTAATACACAGGCAAGAAAGGACACTCATACGCCACGCCAACTTTGAAAAATTTGCTGAGTTTGATACATAAAGTCTTTGTGAATATTTGCCGAAAGGGTAAGTTATTTTATTACCAATATGTGGAAAATTCATGCCGTCAATAAATTGGCACTTTGTACAGTTTTTGTTTATAATGTCAAAAATTATATTTTGAAATTTTTTTAAGTGGCAGAAGGAATGCTGAAAATATAACTAAGCCAAGCTTAAACATTTTTAAAAAATCAGAAACTTTTATAAAAACACAAACTTTTAAATATCTATTAAATTTTTTCGAATATGAAATTTAGTAGCACGCAATTTCTTTAAATTAGTAATAATGAAAACAAACTACGCAAAACCGTTGGTAAAAACTGTCAAAAACCGATGGGAATTTGCAATCACTTGAAAGTTGTATTTTACCTTCCTAAAATGGAATGGCATACTCAAAAAAAAAAAATTTTATATTCATAAAATAAAAGTTTGAAGTTTCGGTGAAAGTAGGAGGATTTTTTTTTTTAACTTCTACAAAGTCTATGTGGTTTATGTGAGAGAAGGAAGAGTATCTATAAAATAAATAATAAATAAAAACTAACGAAAATTTAATGAATATTTTAAATTTTTTGTTAATTTTTAAATCGTTTAAAATCAGGTTTGTGCGCTTCAGTACGAGTATTATCGAAAAATGAATATTTGAAAAACCGGTTTCTAATTTTTAAATCAAGAAAAACCCGGGTACACCGTTTATTTTCCCAAGTAAGAAAAAACTACATCTATGTACATAAATGTAACTAATTGAAATTATTTCTATGAAAGAAATCTTTTGAAAATAAAATGTAGTTCAATGCCCGAATTCAGTAAGTAGTATCAGTCTTTTTATAGACAAAAGACCAATTGGCATTAATTGATCCCAAGTCCTCTACTCTCAAAATAAAGTATCTCAATTGTGCTCAGGTGATAATCAGGTCACAAAAACTTGGGTTTTATACCAAATTACAGGAAGTAAGGCGTTATACATTTTAAATATTTTTGAGCTTTAAGGCCGATCGGTTTATTGGGAAAGTTATTAGGAAAACACAACAATACTCAAAGCGGTAGAAGTTATAGTACTTTTTCGAAAATCACCACACCACATTTCCTTATCAGACTTCTTTCTTTTTGGCTTCTGTGGTAGTCGAAGCCGCAACAACATGCGCAATACTTAAGCCGGCAACTTAACGCATTCAGCTACGCTTACGCTGTGTGAGCTGTTGTTATTTTTCCTGCTTTCTCTTCACAGCTTACTCCAATACAATTTTTCAAGGTTTTGTCGTCCTCTTATGACATTTGTCTAAATATATAAAATTTTCTAATATACATTTGCGACGTTTTTTTTGCAAATTATTTGAATTCCGAATATATGGTATATACATAATGAGTCGATGTGTTGCCGTATTTCTATTACTTATTAATGGCTTTAAATTTACAACTGGTAAAAAAATGGTTTTGATGATTGATTCGATATTCGAAAAATCAAGATTTCAAAAAACCGAAGAAACCCGGTTTGAAAAAACTTTCCTACTAGATCCACATATACACAATTATACCCCGCCAACAGTTGGCAGTCAATTGGAAGAAGTATCCCAAACACGATAAAAGAAATGTCCATTTGGTATTTCTTTCGGATGTGAAATCAATAAATTCACTAACCTTCTGAAATAGTTTTAGACACTTTTCGATTATTTTTATTTCTAAAGAGTTTCGCTTTGGAAATGGTTTAGAAATCTGTTGGAAGTGCTTGCAATTGAGGACTCTTCCAGAACTTGGAAAAAATATCCTAAGTAGGAACAAAAAGGGATTCTGCCACGATCAAAAATGTTTACTGGGTACTATTTGTGTTTGTTTGTCAATGCCACAGAGTCTTTCGAGTATGATTGTACACATTTACATTTGTTGTTTTTTTTTTGTTTTAATTTTATTTTTCCATCGCAGTAGGTGTGTTATCCTCGTGGGTGTATGGGTGTGCCTGTATGCATGAGAGTGTGAGTACGCTACTCGTGAGATTCTGTATGTACGAGTATGCGTGTGTGTGTGTGTGTGTGTGTGTGTGTGTATGGGCTTGCGCGTGATTTTTTATAGCAGCGGGTGAACTATTTCTTTCCATTCATGCCCAACACTCGGCTTTCTACATTAAAACGAGCCTTCTGCGCGACGCGCTTCCTTTTCTTAGCATTAGAGCAAACAATTTACGTTCGCTAGCGAGGCAGCAGACTTTTGAGCTAGTTACATATTTAAGCATTAAAACTACTATATCTATGCACAAATATTAATTATTATAATATTTTATTTATTAAAATTAGTTTTGCTCATACGAATAATTTTGCACCTTTTTATGATTTAAAGGACATTTGTTGGCCAACTCATATTTCGATTTTTCCACACTTTTGCACTTTTGCTCTCTCCAAAATGGGCACTTTTGCACACAGGCTTGTCATTTTCGCTCGTCTTATAGTTTCATTGTATATTTTGTTCTTGTTTCTTGTTTTTTTTTTTGTCATTACCCTTTTTGACGGTCGGTTTTACGCACTGCGGTGAACACTGCGGTCCAATGGCGCTTTCAAAATTAATTATTCACTTGGCCTGTTAAATTAACATTTGTTTAAGGCCTCATCATCATCATCATCGTCATCATTATCTTTGTTGGCAGGCGCGATGAATGGTTGACTGACGGTAGCACGAGGAAATCGGATGAGTAAGAAAATGGTAGAAATGGTCGACGGGAAGCGCTTCCCTCACGCGAACGGGCGAATTGGTAGAAAAATGCTTTCTTTTCCATACCCAAATGAATACACACATATGTATGTACATATATATATGTGACTAAATATAAATATGTGCTGCATGCGTTTGTTTGTATGCCCTCTTTAGGCACACATACATATATAGTATATTATATTGAACTCCTACAAAAGTGAGCCGACGAACGAATGAGTACAAGGACTCTAAAAAATTTTCAGCCGTTCGACCATACGACCGACCGACCGAGCGACTGCAAAGCGACCAACACAGCTACCAGGAAGCAGTCATAAAAAGGTAAGTAAAAGGATAAAGTACAACTTGTCGCCTAACCGAAAAAATTTTATATTAAATTAAATTAAATGAAACGAAAAACGAAAAACGAAAGCAATGATTTTCTATGCGTTTACCGTCGTTAATGGGCAGCGTAACACTAAACCATAGATCAGTTACACATTTCCGTTTCTCTTTTTGCTTTGAAGTATGTATGTACATATATATTTTCTTGCAGCATGTAATCGCAGAATTCCCATAATTTTTCACATTACTTTTTCATCTCACATTTTCACATTTCTCTGCTCGGATTTAATATATAGGATAAATTCTCTTATTTCCGTGTTGCACAATTTGCGAATTTAACTATTTTTCATTGGGAATTTGAATTGTGAATTACTTAGATTTCCGTGAAAATTGTTACTGAATAATTAAAGGAAACGAATGGACGAACGAAATAGATTGTAGCGAAAAAACAATTTCTTTTATTTCCAACAAAATCCACAACAGCAGCGGCGCAGCACAGCACAGCAAATTATCAACGACACCGACAACGACTACAACGACGGCGACGACTACGACCACAACGCACGAACATCAACGCCAGTACTCACCAGGCCAGAAGGCTCACGTATCCTGTCAACCCAACCTAGACGAACGCTGCATTGTGCAAGCGCCTATTTGTATGCTTTGTGCGATGTTTCGATGTTTACGCAGTGCTCTCTATTTCTCTCACTCTCTATCTCGCTGCTTTTGGGTCTGCGTATTTACATACATATATGTATGTACATAAGTACTTACACATCCACAGGCATTAATGCTGTATGCCAGCAAACACAGGAACAAATATTCTGCAACCTTTGATAAATTAAAATTTTTTGTTATACAATTTTTTATATCAATTGTACTATCACTCAACTTAATATAATATGCCTTATAAATTAGGACGTTTACTTTGCCTATTAAGGTGATGTGGCGAATCAGCATTGAAGATTTAAGAAGGATATTTTATATAAAATACAACACAAGTATTGTTTACTGGGATGCCTTTGCATTGCATCCTTATTTTTCCTTCCGACTCTCAAGCGCAAAATTATATTCACCTCAATTGCTTGCTTTCTCTCGCTCTTTAGAGAACACACGCAAGCTTTTGAACCCACGCGCATTGTCGGCGCTCGCTCTGCTCTCGGCTCTTCTTTGCGCATACCTTTGGACAAGAGCGTGAAAGAGATAACAGTATTGATGGCTTTAGTCCGCGGCAGCGTCGAAACCCATGTGCTGTTGAATAAAACAAAGTTATGTGTAGGAGTTTACATCGAGTTTTTTAGAGAGAAAAAGATCGATTTTCGATTATTATATGACTTAAACTTGCAAATATATTTCCCTGGACCAAAACTCCTCAAACTCAAACCTCTTTACCCTCCATACCCGCCCAACCGACGCGTGAGGCGCACCTGCATGACGCGAAGGAGTTTGTTAGATGTCGAGATCTAAAACTGTTCAGAAACAGAACAAATGTTCATCAGCTGCTTATGTAATACTATACACTATACAGTACTTCGGCTTGGAATATACTGACAAAGTTAGGTAATCGTAACGAAAAAGAGAACTTGCATATGTAAACTTAGCCCGGAAGTATATCTTTGGCGTGGATTAAAGTCAGGTTTCTGTTCTAGTCCTGGAAGCTTGTCGATAATGCTGCTATGAGTTCATTTTGTTCCGGCTTCTAACAACAGCTCTCAGAACCTACTCGCCAAGGACGAGGTAATTTCGCAAATGTAGCTGGTTTCTTACTTAATTATTCCACACTAGCGCTTCTGTATTTAGATTGCTGTTCAGTTCCTTTACGATTTATTAATTACCCAGCGCCGTTCAACATACCATATCACCTAAGGTTTAATAGTTGTTTGATTATAAACCCCAGTTTTTTTTCAAAATCTGGTAAGGGTCTAAATCTTGGAGGATTTCCTTCTCACTTCGATGCTCAAAAGTATTATTTTAACAGACCTTCTTCTACGATTTACCTTTCCTTTCCAGCAAATCGATGTCCTCCGCGACGCTAATAGAGTGACTATAACAGATACAACTTTAAGAATATAAACTTTGAGTAAGAAAAAAGTAAACTGCCCATAAAATGTTGAAAATAGCATTTACTAAGGCTAAGTTCTTTTTAATTAACGCAATTAATACTCAGCAAAGAAATAAATTAATATTTTTTAATTCAATTTAAAACCTAACTTAACATATAGTCGGCAATAGAAATAAATCTATCGTGTCAAAAAGGGGTCTATGAAATAACTCCCACGAAATAAGTCCCACTTTTAAAAACGAAATAAGTCCCACCAAAATTTGCTATTTTGAAAGTGGGAGTTATTTCGTTTTTAAAAGTAGGACTTATTTCGTCAATTGGTGGGACTTATTTCGTTACGCGTTTTTATTTTAAGTGGGACTTATTTCGTTTTGAGTGGGAATAAATTCGTTTTGTAAAGTGGGAGTTATTTCATACCCCTAAATTTATATTTTGGTGGGATTTATTTCGTTTTAAGTGGGACTTATTTCATTTTCATAATTTTGCATTTTAAGTGAATGCTTAATAATTTTTGCCGTTATTTGTTGCTCTTCACGTTGTTTCTCATTGAATTTCATAATGTTCTTTTTGTTGCTTTTTAAAAAAAATTTATTGTATTGTAGAATATGCTTTCGAAAAGTTCCGTTATTTCTTGCTATTTACGAAATGAATGGTATTGTTTCAAATTTGCTTTTCTCACAAATTTCTATCTCTTCCATTATTACCTGGAATGCACATTTCGGATAGCTTCCAACTACTAACCGAAGATTTAGGAAAATTGAACGCTTTAGATAAATTCAAATCATTTATAAAATATTTTGAGAATCAATGGATGCAAAAGGTACAATATTCCCTTTTACAGAATATTTACGCACTACGTCTGCAATAGAAGCTTACAATAGCGTCATAGGAAAAAGCATTCCAAAGAAGGCTACTTTTTTCAAATTTGTAGCATTTTTACAGATGCAAGAATTTGAAAAAGTAAGAAAATTTGAACTATTGATGAATACCAATGGTAGTGTGGGAAAAAAGCGTATTAAAAAGTCCTGTGTTTTGAAAGCAGATATGATTTCGAAATTCAAGAATGATCTCTTACAAGGTACTATAACTCCTTCTAAATTCCTTGACCAACTGGTGTTATCAAAAAATAATTTAATTGTACAAATGGAGCCTGATGAAGATCTTTTTGAAGAATTATCATATTTGGAAGAGGACATTGAAGACGAGTCGTTAAACCATATTGAAACCAACCAGAATACAATTAATAATAATATGTGTGTGGTTTGTTTCATAAAGCAGCCAAATATCTTATTTTTTCCTTGTAAGCACTTGAAAATTTGCAGTGAATGCTGTCTTACAATGCAAACTCACAAAATTGATCAAACCAGTAAACTAGTATGTCCATTCTGTCGTGCAGAAGTTCATGAAACCCTTCAAATATTTATCTGATAAATAAATGATTTTTTTATGGAGGGGTGCGATAGAGCCATGAAATATAAGGCCATTATGGCTTTATTTCTCATTTTTTTCTTATGCAAAAAGTAATATATTGGACATTTCGTAAAAGGGACAACCATAATTTTTTGTCCTTATCTCTCATGGCTCTCCTTTTTTTTGTTATTAATTACTTTATACTTACTATAATAAAAAAACTTTAAAGAAATGTGTACAACTACAACTACTGGAAAAACAATATTAAAAAAAATTGTTGACGTAATTACATATGTATGTGTTTTATTATATTTTTAGTAGGAAATTGGAATTCGTGTTCCATTTTTTTTAATATCACCATTACAAAATACAACTAATCCCAATGCCACGTTTAAACTATAATACCGTCTACCATGCACTGGATCTTCAAGCCATTTATAAAGGTCGATAATTTTAATCTGATGGTCCTTCCGAAACGGTTTCCATCTTAATAATAAGAACAATTGATCTGTACTTAATCCATTTACGAATCCAAACGTTGTTACTAGTAGGCGTTCTCTATACGTTCCTTGACCGAAAAAAGAATTAATAATAAATTCTGGAACTCTATCAAAATTCGTAATATCCATTCCATTAAGAAGCCTTCTGCAAGCTTGCATACGATTCTTCTTTATTATTCCTCCGCTTTGAGTATTCATATTATTCGACGTGTGTTTTTTTCGAAGAGCCAAATACTTCTTATTTGAAATAGAATTAAACAGAGAAAAAGTGGGACTTATTTCGTTTATGAAAGTGGGACTTATTTCATTTAAGAAATATATTATTCAAGGGGGAGTTATTTCATTTTGAGTGTGGGTTATTTCATTTCAAGTAAATTTTTAAATCATTTCATTTTGGTGGGACTTATTTCGTTTTCAAAAGTGGGACTTATTTCGTGGGAGGTATTTCATTTTTTTAAGCAATTTTTGGTGGGACTTATTTCGTTTTTAAAAGTGGGACTTATTTCGTGGGAGTTATTTCATAGACCCGTCAAAAAGACGTCTGGCGAATCTCGTCGCATATTCATATACATACATACGTTGAGTGTTATATTTTCCACGACGAAAATTCGAGACGAAAAATTCGTCATACGCCCACATTGTGTTTAAGCTATCAATCATAAAAGCGGACATAAGACTTTTCTCTATGGAGTATCACTATTTTATTAAATCAAAAGTCCGTCTGAGAATTGCTTCCTGGTGATTGAGCTTTAATTTTTTAATAATTCTGCAATTTACATATGTAGATACATACATGCGACGTTATATCTGGCAGCATCTGAAATATGTTCTCCACATGTCTAAGGAAATAGCTACACGAATTATATTTATGTGTCTCTATTGTAGAAAGTCTAGTGCAGCATGATCTCAAAATATTAATAGCCACCCTAGTGAAACTTAAAATATCTCACTTTTGAAGTAAATAAGTCATTTCTAAAATACGTTCGAGCAGCTAATATTGATAGTATTTCAGATAGAAGTACATACATACATATGTAAGTATGTATGTATGTATACAAATAAATAATATGGCTGCAACTGCAAGTACGCACGTTCCCTACTGATTTCTTTATGATTATTTGCCTCATTCATTACTTTTTCTAGTATTTTTATTGCCGCTCTTCAACTCTATGCGGAGAGTACTTTCGAGATAAGGAAATTTCTTGGCACACGATTTGTGATAACAGCAGCTGGTCGGCTCAGTGAATAGATTATCCCCGGCGACTCCATGCAGCTGGCAATTCAGTTCCAGATCAATACTCGGGCGGAATGGATTGAATTAATAAAATTGCATGGCGTTTGGTGATAAGCGATGAAAATTTAAATTCACAAAAATATCTAATACGAGCATAGTGCTATTTCAAGAAAATAAATTCGAAAACGGTTTTCACTTGGTGTTTGAAAAGTAACGAAAATCTGCTAAAGTGGAAATACGAATTTAATAGTGTGGAGCTCTGCAGTGTTAAATATTGTTCAAATTGTGAATGTGAAAAATGGAAAAGTAAAGTATTGCTAGCTGAAACTGCATCGAATATCAATTGAAGAAGTTAACGTTTTGTTTTATTGATTTTTTGTTTTAGAATTCTGCATCAAATTAGGTCGTTTTTCAAAGCGTTAATATGTTTCCTAATTGCCTGCTGCCTGTTGCCGACGGTGATATTGTCATTTGTATGTAAGTATGGTGATCATGTGTGAGATGAACTACCAGGCATGATCATCATTTACATATGTATGTAAATCGTAAATGGTAGTAACTAATAAAATTGTCAAATAAGTAACAAAAAATTGCATTCATATATACATACATTGAAATATCAGTTCATATCTGCCCGCATTTAGAGGTGCTGACTTGTCACATAAATTAAATTTGCATACATACATACGAGTATATTTTGGCGGATATCAGTGAATGCAATGGCAAAGTATTTTAAAAATATATTGCTTACATATGTATGTATGTATGTATGTATATGAATGCATATGTTCAGGTGCATTAGAGAAGACTTTGAACCTATTAAGCCAAATATTATTCACAAACGCCTTTACAAAAATTTTCAAATTTGTAAATATATGTATATGGATCATATGCATATAGGTATATACTAGGGTTAAGGCTGTCTCAATTAAAGGTATACTTTTATTAATATAATATTATGACTGTCTGTATTAAAACAAATATTTTTTTTTTTTTAAAAAGGAGTGTGGCAAGCATATTAACGAAATAAGTAGTTATAATCATTAATTTACCTGCAGATCGCTTGTCGCTCCCATTTTCATTTTCGTTTTAATAGCGATGAGTTGATGAGCCTGAATATCCGCGGCACAGAATAAACTTGAAAGTCATATGTTTTTTTTTTGTATGGTGGCGATTAGTCCGAACCCCTTTTGAGAAATTTCACGAAAGTTTTAGAAAAGTTATTAATTTGAAATAAAATCTCTTCTTCTATGTTGCGCAAAATTACCAACCAGCAGTAGCTCTCCAGAACGAGTTCCCTGTTTCACAGTTTTTATTTTACACTTTTTTTGTAATCAAAAACAGATTTTCTTTTATCAAAAATGTTTGACAAAACAATTTCAAAAGATTTAAATGTTTATACCTATGCTTATCAGCATTAAGGATTGTTCAAGATCAAAGATTGAAACAAATTGATAACCTTCTTCTTTCTATGAAGTCACTTAAAAACGATTGAGAATTTCCCACCCGCTCATAGTATGTACACTCGCATACATATGTACATACATACATACATAACATACATACCAATTAAACGTTCTACAAATTATACGGATAATACATATGTATGAATGTATGTACTAGAGATATAAATGTTGGGCATTTTAGTGGATCCCGGGATTTTAAAGATTTGAAAACGAAATCCCGGCATACCGAATTTTACGAAATTTTGATTCGTAATTTTTAATTTGCCAAAAAATGTAACACGTCTGTAATCGTTGTATTATAGAAGTAAACAAAATATGTATGAGTAATACATATATGCAGCAAAGAAGAAAGATTTTTTGTAATTTATGTATTTATTGGTCTTTTCAAGAAAAAAAGGATATATACGAAAAATTTGACAAACATTCAAAAACAAAATAAAAAAAAAAAACAAATGCACCTACATAAATTAAAATTATTTTATTCACTGTTTGATACCAATATTAAATATTAATGTATTACCATTCAGTAAAAAAAGAAACACATCAAGTAAAAATTAAACACATCACCCATACCATTTTCAGCGAGAAAGAATTATATCTTATTTTGATCAAAATGCAATCTTAAGGAAATTAAAGCCTTAAATGTGTTATCCTCCAACCTGGACCTAAATTTGTTGCATTAAAAATCTTCTGCTCAACACTTTTTGGTTGGATTGTCGACAAAAAATTAAATGCTCTCTGCCTTTTTATCGCCTCATTACAAAAACTATCAATTTATTTTACCAAGCCTTCTGATGTTAGTATTATTAACATCGCTTTCATAGGAAGGTTCATTTTTTACATCAAGAAGGATTATTCTCATTTATAATGACAAGGACAAAAACAAGGTATTAGGGAGTTAACAAGCTGTGTTTTTTGTCGATTGTGGACACTCTAAAGGTTTTGTTTTGCCTTGAAAGGTCAATTTTTAAGAGTGATACAAAATTTAAAAACTAAATGGCTATTAAATTCATTGCGTTCTTCAATTCTGTGATTTAAAAAGACTTATCCCGGGATATTCGGGAGTTGAAAAAGGTCGGGGTCTCGGGATTTCGGAATCCCGGGATTGACATGCCCGTATAGTAATACAGTCTAATTTTTAGTTGGTGCATATTTTCGTGGCTTTTTAATTGCCTGATAACGTCGCCCACCATCTTATAAATATACATACGTTCAAACAAAAATATTAAAATAAATGATTTATATTTAGTATCACGATTAAAGATGCACGCTAGCTTCACAGACTACATAGCCTTAACAAGTTGCAGTCAGAAATATTTTTTTTTTTTTCGAAAAATTATGAAATATTATTTCAGATTAAAAAAAATCAAGGCCAATTTCAAAGAAATACAGTGAACGCTTGCTAACAGTATAGAACATTTTTAGAAACTGTAATTGGAAGCTCCCTGAAAATCCCGAAAAATACAGCTGTTCGTTTATGTATGTACACATGTACTTTCACATATTTATGTATGTATTTCTAAGCAGTTGGCTTGGATAATATGTAATTTAAAAATTTAGCACTACCTTTCTTTTTTAAATAATAGTCCAACATTTCAATTAGTAATAACCACTAACCAAAAGTGTGAAATAAAGACGAAATTTTTAAATGCTCTAATTATGTAAAATAATACAATAAAATACAATGCCATTTTCCTTAATAATTGAATAAAAGGGTTATTGTTTTTACTCAAAAAACGATCCAATATAAGCGCCTTAGGTTAGGTTAGGTTAGGTTGGAATGGCTGGGAAGAGAACCCTCCCTTGCACTTAGGCCTAGCGTGGCCCATTGTACTGCCATATGCGAATTCGCTCCTCAATTCTCCTGCACATCGGGCTCAAAGCATTTTGTTGACTTGATAAATTTCGACAGTGCTTTTGGGTTAATTAGCGCTATCTCCGCGAGGCTTTGTAGAGTTGGTCTGCCAAGCGTGCGAAGTCTTCTTCTACTTAAAGCTGGACATTGGCAAAGTAGGTGTTCCACGTTCTCTTCTTCTTCGTTGCAACTGCGACAGTGCTCCGGAGCATTTACTCCTAGTCTTTTCGCATGAGTACCGATTAGACAGTGGCCTGTGAGGGTTCTTGTTTAGGTAGAGACTTCGCTTCTTTTTAGCCCCAGAAGGGTTGATGTGCGCCTTTTATCGTAGGACGGCCACGTAAGTTTGGAGATTTCGCAGTGTGGGAGAGTACCCCAACGTTCATTCGCCACCTTTGTGGTGTTGTGCTTAACTTGTAGTTTGTGCCTTCCAAATCGTTAAAAATATAATTTGGGCTTTCTTATTAAGCGATTGTTAGGCGATTGGTGTGTCATTCTAAAAGTGGATGATGAATTATTTATATTGCAACAATAAGTAAATATAACCATTGGAATGAACTGTGTTCTCTTCTTCAATGGTTAGCCACCAATGTCATTAGTCATAAACAAAAAAATGGCAACCAAAGTGAACTTTGCCTCTCGCCACACATTAATTATTAATCGCTTTTTTTTTTTTTTTTTTTTGATGATAAGCAATAAGCGGTACTCATCAAAGAATTATCCGCAGTCACCAACGCATGCAATTAAAATGTTTGTATGTAAATAAGGGTGGCCCATAAATAGAGTGCGAAAAAATGTTAAGTTTGAGTCTTAATGCTCTCACCTCTTACGATTGTTCCATGACTATCAAAAATATGCTACTATTTTTTTTGTAATCAACAAATATTTCGAGGTCATCTCATAAAAATTTTATATCTGAGAAATGGGATTCTTTACAGAAATGGATAAGAACGTAAATACTTTTAATGCTTGGCTGAAAGCGTTTAGTTGCCGGCTTAAGTATTGCGCATGTTGTTGCGAAATTGACTACCGCAGAAGCCAAAAAGAAAGAAGTCTGATTAGGAAATGTGGTGATTTCTGAAATAGTACTATAACTTCTACCGCTTTGAGTATTGTTGTGTTTTCCTAATAGTTTTCCCAATAAACCGATCGGCCTTAAGCTCTAAATTAATTTTAAAAAATTTATTATTAATAAGGTGTTAAGTTAAATAAGTTATTGGTTGTTATACTCCAAGAAATCTATACCACTTGTACGCAGAGTTGCTTTTTTTCTAAGTAAAACACATGGAAAGCTACATCCAATTTTTTTTTCGTTTTCACAAAGAGCATTACAATTCCGACCGTCCTAATACAAATGCATACTCAAATTAAGCCTGCAAGACTTACATATGTACAAACAAATTTACATACTGAATTGGTTTATATGTGCATACATATGTATTTATATGTACATACATACATATTTATGTGCGACAAGTTCATCATCTAAACAATAATAATAAAAGAAAGCAGAACTACAAAAACCGATTAAGGCTTTAGTCATAGAAAAGAAATTGCTTGATATATTTGTTACAAAGAGATAACGATATTATAATATGCTGTGTACATATGTACATACATATGTACAAGTACTTACAAAATATGTTGGAACCAATTTTGAACTGCTTAGTCATTAAGTTAAGCTTACCCTAGTACCGTTGCCATATCTTTCCTTCATGTACATTTATAAGCCCATTATGATGAAAAGTTTACAGCTACATTGATCTTAAAACGTCTATACCTTTATCTTCATACCTCTGAAATCCGCTAAAGTAGCATAGAACAAGTCTGGTGCCCAAGAATAGGAACCCGTTTCACTTCTTCGAATAATAATAAAGATTTGAAGTAAGAAATCAATGGCGAAATGTTTACTAAATTTCGGACAATAAAAAATTAGGCAAGCTTCTTGTTTCATTTATACTGAAATTAGGGCACTTTACTCATTTCGGAATTAAGCGAATTAAGAAAAGGTGGCAAAAATATCTATTTATGCGAAATATAAAGTCGCTTATTATTTTAATGGCAAGTAACGCTATTAAATATTCCAGCAAGTGAATGCATGGATTTTATATCTTCATATTTCCATAGGTTGAGATAATTCAAATAAACTTGATTATTTCATTATTATCTGATTATGTTCGTTATGTAATAATTATGTACGTGCATACATAAATGTATATATTAAAATTAAAACCCTGTCTTAAACACTTTTCAGGTGTCCACTACAGTGATGAGTTGGTTAATTATGTGCTTAGCATCAAATACCCCACACTCACCATCTCCAAATCGAAGAAAATTCGTACTCTTATCGATACACCACGCAATGCGGGAATATTTCACTTTCTTCTTCAAATTAGAGGTCAGTGTGACTTTGAACAAATAAAACGTTACTATGCGGACAATTTGACGGATGCCCGTGACAAAGCTGGCTACCTGCGCTTTCCAAAATTGCGCCAGAAACTGGTCACCTGCTGGGGTCACTATGCTTGGGTAAATGATAATAGGTGAGTGCCATTTATCAAGTTTAATTATTGTACATTTAAACAAACTCTAACTTTAACTCTCTAACTCTCTTCAAAATATATTTTTGATACTGAAGGAAGGGAGGAAAATACCCTTTTTTATTGTGGAATTGTGAAATTTTGAAGAAAAAGTCTTGGGTTGGGGTTTCTGTATTTTCAAATTATTCTTCAACTCAGGGACTTGAATTTCTTATGAATAGTGGATAACAGATCGACTTAACCTTGCCGTCCTCCTCATTTGCAAAGAGAGTTCATTTTATGTTAACGACTGAGAACCAATTTTGGTGTTGAACCTTGATTTAGCTTTATGTTTTGTCCCAAGTTTTGATTCTCAACAAGCTTCCGTTTGTAAGCGAATGAGTCTCCTCTTAGAATCGTTCTAATCGTATTGGTGAATACAGAAATTAATGTTTAATACTTTTTATTTTCTATCATTCCAGTTCCTTTAATATCAACAATCAGGTTGTGCTTAGTACACGCACGTATCGCGGGCGTCCGGTGAATGATAGCAATATCCAAGACTTCATAAGCGATTTGGCTACGAAGTACATTCCATCCGATTTGCCACAATGGCAGGTCATCATTATACAAACTGCATCAGCTACCTCGAATACAACAAATATACAGTCAGAGTCTACAATGGAAAATACAACGCCGACATCACAAACCTTGGTTGGTATATCTGCATTTTCAACACTTAACGATTTAATTACCTATTTTCTCAATTCGTAAGGATGATCACTACTATGTGCTTGTCAAGTTGCATCACCTCATCATAGCCGAAGAGGATGATCTGCATATAAGTGAAATACTGATGTTGCAAGAGAATGGTCGCAAACCAGTGATTGATATCGATCAACTGGGTAGCCCCTCGAAACCACAACCGTTATCTTATTTTGTGCGCGAACCCATACACATACGCCGACTCGTCAATCATATAGGCGCTCAGATAGTGAATTTCTGGAATGCATTCATCTATGAGTTTGAGTCGCTAGAAACGCCAGATGGCTATAGACCGGTACACATCACCAACATAACGCAGCTGTTGTCGGTGCTACTGATCGTCGCTGTGAATGTGTGCGTAGACTACAGACGTACGATGCAATTACGACAAAAGCTTCAACGGCGCTACAATGTACAGAAAGATAATTACAACCGACTAAAAATATTCACTATGTTACTGTTTAAAGAAATCGATCGTCGTAATCTCTCTTGGCCGGCGGCATCAACGGCCATATGCACATCTTGGCATCCAGCAAATATAGTCAAGACATGGACCAAGTTCCTGTGGCGTGTTAACATCAACAATACAATATTGCTGCCCTATCGCATCTACTGTGAGCTGATGGCTATACGCGATATCGTGTTCAAAGGTCAAACGCATCTTACGCACACACATATCGGACGTCTATCAATCTATCTGCCAATGGTGCTTTACGCGCAAATTGAGTTCTTCAAAATCTGCTATGAAATCTTTAAAGCGCCAGTGAACATTTATGAAGAGCTCTTTGTCAATCCATCCAAGGAAGCGAATATTTTGCAATTGAAATCGTACTCTGGTCGTAAAATCGTCTCATTTTCTAAGTCCATTAATGCAGCTGAACTACGACAACGACACAATTTCAATGCGGAGGTACGTGAATCCGATTTCATATTATCATGTCTCGCTGGCGCTTTACGCGATTACTTCGTTATGCATAGCAATGTGGCACCAGTGCCGAAGGTCCTTAACACCACCTGCCGCACCATCGCGAAAGGCTACTTCACAGAAAGAGTGGGCAATAAGGCGGAGCATATAGGAGGTGTGGTCTTTCTGCAGTTGCCGTTGTTGGCGCCTGGATGGGACCATGCCCGTGAAATACACTCAATCGTCGAGGATATACGACGCAAGCAAATTATGATATATCTGGCGTCGATGGGTCAGACGCGATTCGATCTGCTGACCGCGTTGGTGCCGCGTGTGCTAACAAAAGTTTGTCTGAACTTTTTTTCTCACAACTTCCCTGTCACTATAACGGAAATACATGGAGCTTCGTCCGATTTTCAAACACTCTGGGGTCAAGTCGTAGAAGATGTGCTGCTTTTCAGACCTCCGCAATCAAAAACGTGTAGGCTTTTCAAATATATAGCACTTCTTGCTGAACATTTGCCCAAATCTCATATAATTTTGTCTGTATCTTTACAGGTCTGTCACTGAATATTCACCGTTTTGGAGATCGATATCGTTTGGCTGTAATGGCTGATACACAATTGGGGCCAGATCACTCGCAGATATCGCGCGCATTTGATAATTATATAGAAACTGTAGCTCTTTGAGAGGATTTTTATTTATTAATGAATTTCTGTGATTAAGTGATTTTATAATCAATGTGGATTGACAAAGTCTCAGACTAAGAACTTTTTTTCTAATAAACACCAAAAGTTATAATACTTAAAAAAATTTTAATACGAAATCAGAGTGTAATTTTGGATGATTGTGAGTTCAGTTACTGAATATCTGTTAAACTCAGCGAATTTATTAGTCCGTGGCCGAATTTGAGGGCTCCATTAATTTGTCCCACATTCACCAAATCCTCGCCACCTGCACCAGGACATCAGGAAAGACCGCATATCAGTCCAGCAGCAGTCACAGCCACCTTTCGCCACTAGCAATCGCCAACATTAACTCCTAATTCGGTGTTATTCCTGTGATAGCATAGGCCGCCATGTTTGTTATTTTAAAGACCTTCGTTAGCTATTATTTATTTATTTATTTATTTATTTATTTATTTATGTCTAGCAACGGTATAGTAATAACAGACATTTGGCGGATATATAATTAAATATTACACATTCTTCTTAACACTTAGTTTCCACTTAAAGATTACTAAAAATTTCCGATAAATTACAATAAATTCAATGAAATTCGAATAAAAGAGTTTAAAATATTACTGATTAGACATAAGGTAACTTTCCAATTCCAACTTGGTTGCACTTGGATTAGTAAAGTCTACATCCAAAAAACTTGAGAAATAGTTGAAATCTGACAAGGTTCTGTTGATTGGCGCATTCGCACCATAAACCGTTCTGCTCGCCCAACCCTAAAAGCGTCAAAACGACGCAAATTCCGGCTGGGAACATAGAAATTGATTTTTGCAAGTAGGAGCTGACAGTCAACTTTTCCCGAAATGATACCCAATAGAAAAGAGATAGACTGCGATGTTCTTCTGTTTTGCAGAGTTGGTAGACTAATTAACCGACAGCGGGAGCCATATGGTGGCCATGGTTCAACAAAGTTTAATGTTCGTAGAGCAAAGCGTATAAATACCTTTTGTACCTTTTCTAGGCGATTTATATGAACTGTGTGACTCGGTATCCATATAAAAGCAGCATATTCGAGTTTAGAACGTACAAACGCGGTATAAAGCATTTTAAGAGTATAAGGATCGGTGAACTCAGAAGAGTGACGTCTAACAAATGCTAGCATGGCAAAAGAGTCGGCGATAGTTTTATTTAAGTGCGAAGTGAAAGTGAGTTTTGAGTCAAAATGTACTCCAAGATCTTTGGTCTCACTTTTCGAGTCAAGGCAGATATTCGCAATTGAATAAGATGTTTCAAGTGGTAATTTTGATTTGGAAAAAGATACTTTATGGCATTTCTTGATGTTAAGTAAAAGCCGATTCTTAATACACCATATATGAAGCTTGTCAAGCTGCGATTGAAGCTCGGCCGAGTCATTAGCGCATCTAATCTCCGAACTACCCTTTTATATGTATAAATCGATAGCAAAATGCTAGGGAAGTCTGGAGAATATTTTTTCGGACCATAGCGAGACAATTTTGCATTGTTGTTATGTGAAATTAAATATTTTTTGACAGCAGTCAAATTTTTAATTAAAGCGAAATTAACATTCAAAGAAAATAAGTATTTGGCACAGTCTGGTCACTACAATTAATGTCGAAATTAAACACTAAAACAAAAATTTAAAATCAATATTAACTTTTAGGTATGTATGTATGTACATATCGCTTCTTTGTATTAATTACGTCACAACTAAAAAAATCAAACTTCGAGAAAAATTAACCATGTTAAAAAAGTATAGCTACGAAATATTCACTCAACGTTGAAGAAGTGTTAGTAATGTACATAATTAACTCGATTTTTTTTTTATTATTTTGGATCTTGACGTCGTTTATATAAAGGGTGTTATGTAATTCTTCTTTATTTTTTTTTTTTTTTTGTTTTGCTGGTGGCTCTGTATTTATATAAATTTGGTGCTTAGGTTTGATGAAAATTTATTACAACAACCAACTACTTTTCAAAATTGAAAAAATTCAACAAATTCTAGGTACTTAAAGAAGTACCTTCAGAATGCATAGATCGAGAGACGATAAACAAATTCGGGTTCGCCCGAATTTAGTCTTAATTTGATGAAAACTATGAAACAAATAACGAAAATTATACTTTTGTCACAAAGAAAAGTCCCACCGGTAAAAATTATAATTTTTTTTAAATATTTCTCTAAGGTCTTATCAGTATATTTTTAATTACTAACATAAGCATATATTTTCTTTTTAGAACACAAAAATATATAGCTAAAAATATACTTATTTCGCAAATTTTCTTCTTTGAGTGAACAAATATACGAAATGGATTTTTCAATATCGCACCAGTAACATCTAACTTAATTACACTTGATTTGCGTGATTTGACTGCATTACCGAAAATTTATGTTTTACACCAGATTAACATGTCAATATTTTTGAAAGTTGAAATACAATTTCAAATACAAATCACCGAATTCCTTCTCCGCTTTAAATAAAAATATATATTTTGTAAAGCAATTTCAAATTTGCAATTTGCAATGGACAGCGAAAACCTTTATAATTTAAATTTGAAAAAACATTTCCAAAACCGATTTACGTGTGGAAAATTACCAGTAAGCGATTATACTAATACGAGTTCCGTTAAGCGTTCAAATGCGATAAAAGGTTCGGAACTTTCACATTTGCAGTTAGAAGAAAGTTCGCACTACCATAAGGATTGTATGCTTCGGCACCAAAAAATACCTGAATACGAGAGTTATCAACAGCAGCGCAAAGCATCATCGCGTTTAAGTGGTGGCGACGCAGACCGCGCCCTTTATGATGGATATCCCGGTCATAGTAAACAAACCGATAGCTATCGTGGTAGCAACTGTAATGCGAGCAACAATTTCAGTCGTCATTGTCAGTCCAAGACAAAAGTTACACCTGCATTACCTATGCCTAACAGCTTTAATTATCCAAAATATAATTCAGACGACGCCAACGGGTTTCCCTTCGATACAGATTCAAATATTGGGGGAGGGGATTCTGAGGAAAGCAACAAGTCTCTGAAGTCATCCCAAACCGTGGTGAGCAAGAAAAGCTCACAAGACTTGCGTAAGTTGGTAAAGTCACAATGCAAATTACATGACGTGATTGATAAGACCTTGAAGCAGATGTGTTCTACTGAACCTGATCGAATATCCGACGGTGCAGATTGCCGTTTGAAAGATCAAAATGGACAAATCGGCTTACAGAACACACCGATTTCATGCAAACGTTGCACTGACAAGATATGTACACGTTCAAGTCAAAAAGATGTGATGACTGAGATATCCAAGGGTGACTTTTTAGAATGCCGCACAGGAGATACACTCACGATTTCGGTAGATGATGTTGTTAACTCTAAGGTAATCAATCCAATGATACGAAAACTGCAGCGAATGTATCTCAATAACCTGCGTGAAGAAATGTCTTTAATGGAAGATCTGGAACGCTTGCCGCATAAGGTGAACGAAGTATATAAGGCGACCATTTTCAAGCAGAAAGAGTGAGATATCGGTATATGAAACTTAGAAGAACCAGTTTTAACAGTATAATGCGTGATATATTAAATTTTATTTTTTGTAAATTCAATTACACGCCATATATACCAATAAAGGATTTTAGATTTTTTCATCAAAACCAACTTTCCACCGCGTCTTAAAATTATCTTATTAGGCAACTTAACATTGAATCCAATCAACCGCTTCTATAAATCTCCTTGCAATTGTTAAGAAATTCCACCATCATATTGTAGGCGTCTTCATCGAGGCCGGGCTCATCTTCAGCAAACAAAATTGCCTGTAATTTATCAAGTATGTAGAGTTTAACATATAAAGAAAACACTTCACCATGGGCTTACCTCCTTAGCATCAATAGCGTCACCTCCAATAGGTTTACCAATAATCTCTACCCAGCTGCCTGTGCGTCCACCGGTCTGATCTTGCAGCTTCACGCGTATCTTTAGCTTGTCCGTAGAATAGGCAATGAGATTCGTACCAGCTTCCTCTTCGATACGCAAAAAGATGCTCACATATTGGCCATTGAATTTACGCAACATTCCGCCATTCACGAATGTACGAGACTCAAAAGCTGGCGCCATTTAAATACCTAAAATGTTTATAAAAATACCAAAACAATTGTGAAATGCCGCCAATCGAATACGATATAGAGCTGGTACACTAACGATAGCGCACTATCTTTGTATCGAGTATTTAAATTTTTTGCGTTTATATCGACCATCGATAATTGAGCTTGTTTTTAGTTTAACACCCACAAGTTGAATTCAATAAGGTGGTGTTGTGGTGGCAACTGCTTTTTTGTTAGCTTTGCTGAACTGCACGTCAAACTGATTTATTTTCATTAGCTGGCGATATAAGATGTTTCCCTTAGTCACCCATTAGTTGTTTTGAATCAAAGTGCGTGGTTTGTTTAAAAATACGGGTAACTTCAAGTTTCCAACAAAGAAAGTCCAGGTAAATGTTTCATTCAATCTGTAAAATCCTCACATTTCTTACATACACATGAAGGATACAAATTTCAGTGTGCTTATTGAAATAAAAATTGGCCTTGTAAGGCAAGCGTTTTGAATGCTTATAATATTTTCAAATAAATAATCGAGATTAATTAAGTGACATTATAAAAAAATTTATATATGAAGAGCATATGTAAATTTTATGACTGTAGGGTTAATACTATGTTCGGATCGGCAACGAATACAGTTTTTCTTTTTCCGTTGGCTAATCTAAAAACCGTTGTGGTCGAGTTGGTAGCGGTGCGTGCTATAACTTGATATGCCGGTGAGTTCGAGGTTCGAATCTCAGTCAGGCAAGCAAAACCTTAATAATAGAAAAAGTTTTTTCTAATAGCGGTCATTCCTCGGCAGGCAATGGAAAACCTCCGAGGGTATTTCTGCCATGAAAAAGTTTCTCAATAAATACATCTGCCGTTCGGAGTCGGCACAAAACTGTAGGTTCCTCCATTTGGGGTATAATATAAAGACGCACAGCACAAATGGTAGGAGAAGCTCGGCCAAACACTGAGCTAATAGTGTAAGCGCCAAAATTATATATTATTATAATCTAAAAACCTTTGTTTACACTTCTATTCCAATTGATGATACCAATTAAAACGTGTGGATGGTGAGCTTTAGGGAGGTGTGATAATTTTTGAGCAACCAATGCATTAAATTTATTAAAAACAATGTAATTAATTTTAAATAAATATTGTTAAGCTTATTTGAAGAAACACTTCTTTTGTTTATCATAATAATGTATATCCAGACTATACACTGTTTTCCTTATGTTGTCCATAACTATTTTCACAAAAAACGGGACTTGAACAGTCACACTTGTGGTGCAAAAGGTTATTTCTGTACACACGGTCGCGCTTATAAATTATTCCTAAGAAAATTGCGTCGAAGCGTGAACGTGTAAGCTCGTTTTAAGTTTTGCAACCCTGAGTGAACCCTTTTTCTACTTCTCGGCAACCCGGTAAAAATACAAAAATCAATCGAGATAAATCAAATTCTATTACTGCTGCCAAAATTTTCAATTTTAAAAATTCTAAATAAAAATTTTTACGAATATTTCGCATATCTAATAATTTAAATTCTTTGTACAGCATGGCCTAATTTTGCAAAGCAGTTTCGAATTGCTAAACAAGATAATACACGAAGTGAATAGAACGAAAACCTTTAAGACAAAAACTGTATGGAAAACCGTCAGTCGTATTTGTATTCATTTTTTCGCAACGCTTTCCCACCAGCCGCAGTAAAAGTGAAACTTGTCTGAATCCTGGCTTCGTCGCCGTTTTTTCACCTATTTACGCAGAGTAAACGAAAAAGTTGAAGCATTTCTTCATACACACGGCCAAGTTGTACGCACACCATTGATTTTTCACAGGTTCTACGCAGAAGTGCTGGAATTTACAACGCTTTGAAGAAGTAGTGCGCTTTGAAAATAAAGCGTCCTGCAAGGAGCTGTAAAAATGAGTAAGTGCATGATATTTTAGAGCATGTAGACATATTAATAGTCTCAAGGACAACATTGCAATGGTTAGAAACGATTTGTTTTGACTGCAGTCCTTTTTTTTTGTTTTTGGTTTTCATTAATCTACCTCACGCTCCTTTACGTGATGCGATGTCGTCATCGCCGACGTAGCCGCAGGCGCACAATAACAAAAGGGTGGAAGGGGGCAGGGGATATATATGTAGAGTTCGGCAGGAATGCATACATATGTATGTATGTACACACATACATATATGCAGGCGCAGGCCGGTTTTTTTAAATTTATATATTACATGTTTAAATTTAAATAATTTTAAATTTAAAGTTTTAAAAAAAAACAAAAATATATGATAAATAAAATAAATAATTAAAATAATAATATAAATGAACTTAGATAAAAAATTGGCTGAGATTTCCTTTACGGAACCAATGCTTTTTTTAGCCAAAGTACTTGGAATATTTCACTTAAATTAGCAGGGGGTGTTGGGGTAGCACTGATTCACCGATATTTAACAAATTTTGGGTCCAAATTGTTTTAGTTTTAAAGTTATTTGTTGTTAAAATTTTGTCACTGACTTAGCAATATTTTAATACAAAAACCGCACAAATCACTTTTCTTTTTGTTAATACACTTTCTTAAACACATTATAAACATAATGCACATATTTTTTTGCTAAAATTTTAACAATAAATACTTCTAAATGCGATATTTGTATATCTTGCTAATTGCACAATGTTCTAAACACAGTTGTTGTCAGATGGCCGCGAAGTATGTGTGATGCCAGATCCTGGAAAACGTCAATAGATATTTTTGATAAAAATGAGACGACGTTTTTTCTTAACCAAATCAATACATTTAAATTGAAAATTTTTAATAAAAAATCGCGCGATTTTTTATTAAAAATTTTCGCCTGCGGCGCTTTTCTCACATAAATCAGTATATCATACCAAATAGAAAATTTTTTCACATAAATCAATATATCATACCAAATAGAAAATTTTTTATAAAAAATCGCGCGATTTTTTATTACAAATTTTCGCCTGCGGCGCTTTCCTCATAACAATCAATATTTCATGTTAATTTTAAAATCATTTATAAATCAATATTGCGTAATAAATACGTCGATTTTTTATTACAAATTTCCACCTGCGTCGCTTTTCTCAAATAAATCAATATTTCGTAATAAATTAAAAATTTTTAATAAAAAATCACGTAATATGCGCATAGAGTTTATTATTTTCGTTTTTTTTCGACATATATTCGTCATGTGTGGCAGCAAGGTATTTTCATTTCATTGCTGCACATAGCAGAAAGTGAGGTTAAAATTGACATTTTTCGCAACTTTAACAGCAAATTACTTAAAAACTATAAGCCTCCGGCCGGTGGGAACTTCTGATTTGGACTCAGGGGGCTCCCCCCTACCCCCCCTTATAACTCTCTTTTTTCAAAGCCTGGTTCCGTAAAGGAAAGTTTTCCCAAAAAATTTTTTGTTTACCATTTTTTTTTAATTTTGAAATATTGTCCAAAATTTGTCTAAATATTAGTTCTCACCAATTAAACTGCAAAATGTACTGAATTAATAAGGTTACATATGAGAGGTGGGCATAGTCGTTATTTGATTCCATTTATTTTTAAAACCAATCTATTTTGAGCTATGAGCAATCTCTACATAAAGGTCCAGTTTGTTATCTAAGATTTGCTTAGAGTTATTATGTGAACGGAAAGTCAGCTCTAAAAAATAAATAGTAAATTAAAAATTTGAATATAAGCGTTTGCTGGTAAAACCTTATTTAGTTTATAAAAACTTGTTTTCTCTAAAATTGAAGGTGAAGAAGAAAACGATAAAGTAACCTTGGATCTCTCGCGAAAGCAATTAAAAAAAGTGCCAAAACAAGATGATGCACAGAACGTGCGTGTGCTTCTATTAGACGAGAATGAGCTGCAGAAAATTGACAACATCGATTCTTACCTTAAAATTGAAGCCGTAAGTGCAGAAAAATTAAAAATATATAAATAAATATACATATAAGTTTTTTTGTAAAATATAGCACAAACGACTAAAGCATTCCTCTTTCTATTACAGCTTTCCCTTAGCAAAAATCAGTTACTTCGCATGTATGGTGTCTGTCGTCTACACTGTCTACGCGAATTGAATCTCTCGTTCAATGGGATACTTTCCATTGAGGGCCTCAAGGACTGCATACATTTGCGACACTTGAATTTGGAAGGCAACAATATTAAAACTATTGAGCATTTAAACAATAATGTCAAATTAGAATATCTAAACTTGGCCGAAAACAGCATAGGTAGTATATCGGATATATCATTTTTGAAGAACTTGAAGGTAAGCGAATGTAACGGATTATTAACATTTTTATAAAGATTATTCTTTGCGCTTTAGGAACTTCTTTTGCAAGGCAATCGCTTAACGCATCTCCGGCAATGCGATAAATATCTACCCGCCTCGTTGGAAATTTTATCATTAGCAAAGAATAATATTAACGACCTAAACGAAATTTGTACGCTATTAAACTTGTGTAATTTACAAAGTCTCACAGTAAGCGAAAATCCTTGCGTTATGATGACAGGCAATGCAGAGTAATTTCAAAGATTTATTTTAAAACTTTTTACACTCCTAATACATCTTAATATTTGCAGTGGTTTCGATCACCGACCCTTTGTTTTGAATTGGTGCATGAGTTTGAAAGTTATAGATGGCTTCGTTGTTGATCCAATTGAGAGGTAGCTTTTTTAAATAATTTAATAATTTTACAGGTATTGTGAATTTCATGTTACATAATTTTGTTAGCCTTAAAGCGGAGTGGCTTTATAGTCAAGGGCGCGGGCGACAATTTCGCATTGGTGAACAAGCTGCGCTTGCTAAATATTTGAGCTCTGTTTGCCCATTGATTGGCAAAGCATTGGAGAATGAAAATGAACGCAAGTTACGTTTAATACTAAGCAAAGCGCAGCAACATCAACGCCAACTGCAAGAGGAAATCTCTGAAAACTCAAATGCATCGAGCAATAATTCACCATCGACAGGAAGAAGAAAAACTAGTAGTCGCATACAATCGCCGAGATGTACGTAGTTAATTTTTATAATAAATATTTACTATATTTTCTTATGTTATAAAATTATATTTTTTGATACTTGCACATATTCATCTATTTATTTTTGATAATTTTCATTTAAAATTTAGTGGGATCTAAAACCGCAGCCATATAATTAAAAGTCTCAAAACTTATTTGACCGGGTTTTAACTACTAAATTTTAAATAAAAATTATCAAAAATAAATTTGTATAAGTTTCAAAAATATTAATTTGAAATTTACTATTATCTCTGCAAACATAGCTGTATGTAACACTGTATAACTTCTATACACAGTTTCACGTCTAAGTGGGCGCCAGGGTTCACCGGACTCAATGGTTAATAGTTATCATGGCAACACTTCAAGCGATACAAGTACTTATTGAGCTGGTTTTTTTTTGTATATGTCCTAAATTTACAAAATTTGTTTCATAGTTTCAAATAATGCAAATCACATTGCACCGATGACCACATCCTTGATAGAGAATATAAAACACGACTCCATGCTAATGTCGCATAGCTTTGAAGGCTCCTCGACAGGTGGTGGCAGCACAGTTAATACGCGAACGAATAACTCGCAGGAATCAACGCCTCGCACGATAACACCCAATCCCTATAACGGTAAGTTAAGACTAGCTTAGTAAGGCTGTTGACTTTACGATGCATTTACAGGACTCACCTATGGCAATAGTCGACAGTTTTTTACAGTCACAGTTCATTAACATTTTTTTATTTAGTCATAAAATACTAGTTTTGACTATGGTTTGGTGTTTACATACTTACATACTTAGATACATACATAATCAATTTACATGCTTCCAGATCAAAATTTTACAAATGTGCCATTGAACGTTGGTGGACCGCTAGCAGCAGCCTCGAAGATGGTTCCTGTACCAGAGGCGCTCATGAGTCCAGATGTATGCCCCGCCGTTGTGGCGCAACGTGTTACCGTCAACGCAATCAATACTCAAATGCAAAATTCGAAAACTCACAAAAACAAAGGTGATTTTTCTTAAATGTCACTATAATTCATTTCTTTTATTCGGCTTAATCGAAATTACAGTTAAATAAAATTTTTTTTTGTCACATGCCATTCTATTTATATTTGTCAATATGCTAGTGATTGATATTGAAATCGTTTTAGATAACAAACTAAATTCACCAAAGATGCGTAGCCCGCATTTGAGGCGCAATGCGGAACGCGGCAGCCCAACTATGAGCCCGCGTCGTGGCAGCAGCACTTCGAATATACTGCTACAGCACAACAATGTTTCGCATCTGAATCGAGCGGTGGCCGCGCATGCGCAACTAGTACATGCCGATAATCAAATGAAGTCACGCCTTGCAGGCAGTTCAATGCATGTAGTAGCACCAGAGACTGGCTCTGGCGGCATCAGCTCGGACGAGGATAGTGATCACATTAATATAGACAAATTGAAGACGATACGGAATAAGGCGGCGCAACGGTAGACAACTCTGAAATAAAACATATGTGTTTATTTATGAATCTAATTTGTTTATTTTGCATTCGCTTTCTTATCGACAGTTCACAGCAGCAACAAAAGGAGGCTATGGCCGGCACACATGGGCAGCTTGTACAAAACCAAGCCACCGAATCGTCTGCAGTAGTCATACAAAAGATTTGGCGTGGCTATCGTACACGCAAGAAAACCAAGGATATTGCCGAAAAGTTGCTCAAGATACGAACGCATGAGTATATCGAGTAAGCGAGTATTTTTATTTTTTTTTTCAATTGTAACGTACTTTATTCACGCACAGTTTTTTGACTTCCAGCAAATTAACCAAAGACATGGAGATGACCAAAGCTCAGCTAGAGAATGAGCGAAAAATACAGCAGCTGCAAATGCAAGCTATTAACGCGCTGTGGAAGAAGGTCTCAACGATGCAGGGCGGCGCTGCGGCTAACAGTGGGCCCACTGTGCCTTGTGATGGCACAGCAACGGCTGCGGATGGGCCTGGCAGCATGCCGGCGGAGCGCGGTGGCCATACACTGGCACTTGATAACAGCTCGACAGCGGCAGTGCATGACTTGGCCAAGACATGCACTATGCTTACCAATCAGGTAGAGTGCCAGCAAGTTTTCTATCGCAAAAATTTTTATGAAAGTGTTGTTTTTAATTTTTATAGGTGCAGCAGCTGCAAGGCTCGATGCGTGACATACTCAACTGTTTAACGCTATTCTGCAATTTGCCACAGGAGAATGTAAAGAAGTTGTTATCGACAGGCGTGGCAGAAGCGCTTTCTAATGAGAAACGCGACAGCGCTGCCACACAAACCGAAATCGTTGCCGTGCATACGCCGCAAATTGAAAATCTTAGCAGTTTCCCTTTCTCCAAAATACGCCCATCATCGCTGCCGCTGGAGAAACAAAAGTGCGGCAGCAGTCAATTCCAACAGCAGTTAAGCGGTGTGACGCACGCTGTGACACAATGCGCTCCTGGCGATAGTGGATGCGATGTAAAAGCACCACCGCCACTGCAGCCACACCAGCATAAGTCACAGCCTGATCGAATCGCCGAAGAATGCCAACCGGAGGATCATAATTTTAACGAGAGTGGCATATATAGCGAAGATGTGCGCAGTTTGGAAGATACCAACAATGTGACTGTTGAAAAAGCCGATGCTGGCAAGGAGTAATTGCAGTTTGTTTCCATTATTCGTTTTTGCAACGTGATATTGCATGCCGCGACCTTGCCGTGCATCGTGTTCGTGTGTGTTTGTAGAAGAGCCTGCCCACTTGCCGAATGCTTTTTACGCAGCCTTTTTCAACATCAAATGATTGATGTGAAACGCTTCGTAAAGAGGATCTCAGTTTATGAAATGTTTCTCTGCTCATTTCTATTTCAGAAGTGCTATGCTTTGTGATTTTTTTATTCTATATTAATTTAGAAATTTTGGCGTACACTTTCAGATAATAATTTATTTAATTTTTTTTTTTTGGCAATTTGTTGTATTTATTTGGATTAAGCGAAATTTCTTTTTTTTTTATACCTAATATTTATGCTAATCATTTGTTGAGAAATTTTTCCGACATTTTTTTTTTTCTCAGAAAAGAATACAAAGGGAAAATGTTTGTAAAAAGACAAGCGCATGTACTCATAAATGTTATTGAATTACAACGGTGTTTATATGTATGTACGAATATGTAAGTATTTCATTTGATCAGTAAGGCTGTCGAAGTTGAATCACACGGTTTTTTAATCGTAAACGTCAAAACAAAGGATGCTTCAAAAATTTAACTGCGTTAATGAGTAAAACTACACGCATGTTTTGAAGCCTTTGTCAAATAGAAATAAAAAGAAATACAAATATGCACAAGGTGCAATGTCATAAATTTCAAAAATTCTTACCCGTGTTAATTCAAATAATTTTTTGTGTGCAATAAAAACACAACAAAAAGTTTAAGCCACAGTTTTCACCAACTTGTGAATGCGTTAATTTCAATTACATATTTGCCAATATTGCATTGATTGGCAATTTTTTTTATCAAAAAAAAAAAAGAAAAGTTACAAGAATCGGAATTTCATACGATCAAATTATTTTTGTTAAAAACATAATTTTATTTGCTTTAAGTTTTATTCGTTTATTAGTTAACGCTAAAAAGATTTTTTTTATTAAAGTTTAGTTTGTATTTTGGTATAATTTGGGATCGCTGAAGACGATAACGATGTTCCATTTACATTTAAAGAAAGAAATAATCTATTAAAATAATCGCTTTTACGTATGTATACTGCATTTGCTACCAAAAATTTCAAAACAGCGAGATACATACATAAATATTAAAAAGCAATTTTCAGCATAAAAATTAAAAAACAAATTTTTTGTTAAATTCATATTGCCAAGTGTAAATTTGCATAATCCATATGTAACCGTTTTCAAACTTTGAAAATTTCCAATTTTGAAAATGTATCCTTGCGATAGGAAAAAGTTCCTACGACAGTGGAAATTTTGGTGGGAATGACACGAACTTGCTCAAGGACTACTTATATCTACGTCTGCAATAAAAAAAATTAAAATAATAGAAACACTGCAAAAGAAAAATAACTCATCGCTTACTTATGTACATACATAGCGAAGACCTCGAAAACTCGTTTTTGTTAATATCACAGAATTTTCGGGTACATTGACGCTTAATGCTGCTAAAAAATATCCATTTAATTAGGTACATTTCCGAATGGTATCAATTATTTTTTTTCTCACGTATCTCTTTTAATTAATTACTTGGATCAATTTTTATATATTTTTTTTTCACAAAAAAGAAACATCATCAATTTAAGAAAGCAGACAAGTCGCACCGACTCAAAATGGTCAACGCCAATGCTAATTTTCACATTACAATTGGTTGATTTTTAACGCTGTAAGCTGCTTGCTTTGATGGCACTTAATATGCTTTGTAATGTTTAAGAATAAATTTGAATGAAAAATGCTTTTAATCATAATAAATTAAACAAAATAAAATTAGCAAAAAATACTCATTAATACACGAACTCAGTGCTATGCTTGCGTGAATAAAACTACAAAAATTAAATAAAAAATAATGTAAAATTTTGAGCTTTTGCACTTTTTACTAATTTTACACACTAAGTACATACTTGCATCTCAAACATCGCAGTGATTTGAAGAAATATTGCAAATAAAAAGCTACTTTGTGACAAAATCATGCTAAAAGAGTAAAAACTTTATTTGTGTTTGTTTAAATTGCAATATACAGCAAATACACAATAGCTCTGCTCAACGATCGGCGAATATTTCTATTAGGCGAAGAAGTATCGCCGCAACAGCGTATCGAAAGTTATTTATAAAAATTGTTTGGTTGTAAAAGCAAATAAGCAGGTTCCTGGAGGAAGAAAGTTTCGTTGTGTTTAACTCTAAAACGGTTTATTTTAACGATAAATTTATTAATCAGCTATTGAGATGAAAAATAGTAGATACATACTACTGTTTACAATACCGCAGATTGAATGGCGGGTTGGTGCAAGTGGATTTTAGACTAAATTAAAATCAGTTTTTTAAGCTTGTACGAGCTTTTTACAAAACCTTGCAAAGAGTTGGATTAATTAGTCTTCATCACTCGAACTATCCTCATCAGTATCCTCCTGCTCCTGCACCGGTCTATTGGGATTTTTCACCAGGAAGTCATCATCATTCGCCTCTTCGTCGCTATCAACACCAACTAATTCATGGTCACGCTTCTTACCAAACTGTTTTGGCCAAGCACCAGCTTTGGTGTATTCTTTGATATGTTCTGACGTCAGGATTTTGCAAATTTCCGCTTTGACTTTATCACCCTCTTCGATGGGTTCTACTAGCACAAAATCACCACGCTTTACCCACATATTTTTGCGAAATTTATTCGGCATAGACGCCAGAAAGTGTTCAGTGTCCGGTGTAGCCGTTTCCACTTCGTGCAAATTGTTGCCACGACTGCTGACCACACGCACTATTTGTTGCTTCTCTGTGGGTAACTCAAAATCGTCCTCCATCATTTCCTTGAGCACATGCTTGCGACGTAGGACACGAGACATTTTGCGTGACTGATAGAGGGAAAACAAATGACGTTAAATAACTCAGGGCAAGGTCCTTTCGGAACAGCAGTAATGCTGAGTAAGTGAGGCGTGGGCAACAGTTGGTCCTACTTACCACTATTGTATTCAAGATTTTAGTTCAATTCTGTTTCTGGCTTGTTGCTTTATTATAAAGTTTTTGATTTGTAAATGCATTTATAACTAAGTTATTTAGCGAAAGTTGCCGCAAAATGCGAGCTATGGAATTTTAGCTTCTCACAAAGAACACAATTCAAGACATGAACAGCTGTTTCATTGAGCGTTGCCACAGTGAATGGCATTTGTAAATAACCAGCCGATGTAAATCCTATAGAAACAATATGGGATTTTCGAAACAGAGCCAATAGTTGGCAACGCTGAAGCGGGCGGTTTATTTCCGCCAGTTAGGATTTTGGATGATCTTTTTAAATTTTATAATGTTTAGTGAAGATTGTTCACAGCTTAATAGGCAAAGTTGTAAATAAAAATGAATACTCTTTCTTTAAATCAAATATAATAAGCAAACTTTTTTTTTGTATCAATTAATATCTTAATGCTTCGTATTAAAAATGTCTGCTGAATTTCATGAGAAACTTTATTTTCTTTTTATTGTTAAGCTCTTCGCATAAAAAAAACATTGACAAATACAAACGTAATCATTTAGTAGTGAAGAGAGTCAGTAGTCGGTGTAAACTCCGCTGTTTGACCGAATCATGTTTCTATGCGAAAGAAATGTTTTTCTCACTAATTCCTTCAAATGTATAATTAATTAGATCTCAATACGAATATTTTGAAAAACAAAAAATTGTTTCATTTTAATAAAATGTGTACTTAGTTTTATGTTTTTTCCGAAAACTTACTCTCTCTCTTACTCGTATAACCAGCAGTTATTGTGACAACGACTACAATGGCTTGGCCATGTCGTAAGGGCACGTTTCCACAACAAAATATTGATGTTATTAAATTCTTTGTATTTTTTAATGCTTACGTATTTGTACGGCAAATAACATATTTTTTGTAATATTTGTATCATATATGTATGTGCTGTATCAAATCGAAATTACTTGCTTGACGACATCTTACAAATTCGTATGTCGAGATATAAAACTCACCACATATAAAAATTGGTAATTTATTTCTCATATTTTTCTGTCAAAATGACAGATATTAGAACATCAGCTATTTTTTGTGGAGATGTCGGGTAAGGATGATGATGCTCCGGTGAAAAAATACTTCGAATCGGCAAGGGCGACCAAAAATACACTGCAGTTTTTTGGTCTTGGTCCAAACCGACAAACGGTTGTAGTCCTAAACAACGCTTACGTATTCCGGCTTACCTTAAGTTCCCATTTTTAATTTCGAGAAAAAACTGCTTACAAAATCAGTACCAATGCTTCTCAATTTTTAATTTGTTTTTTTAACAATTTCAAATTAAATCTTCTTGTAATTTATTTAAAAAATAAAACCTAATCATGTTTCATGTAAAAACTTAAATTAATCTAAACGCTAAATGTAATATAAGGCTACTTTCTATATAAATGTAGTTATGTGTGCATGTTTGTGTTTGTAGGCATTCGGTTGTATTTGCAATTAAATTAATTCTCAATTAGCTAATTAAATACATATGTCATTAAAGCAACAAATATAATGCATGAAAACATTTTCGCACAATTTTAAATCCATATTTTAGCTACACACTAAATATTATACTTAATATTTTGCTAATTGAAAACTGAGTTTTGCTGCAAACACTTATTTTTTACTCAATCGCAAAATACGTTCCTTAAGGCCGCCTGGCTTCAACTTGGTCGTTTTTAAATTTTTGCGTGTTTGTGTTTGTATTTGCTTCGACTTGCGTAACCTAAAAGCAAAAAATAAAATAAAATAAGAGACAATTGAATAAGTTTAATTGCGCAATGCTTAACATTTGTTTTTTTTTTTTCAATTCTCTAACTTACAAGTCTGCATACAATGTCGCTATCTCTTTCTTCCAAATGTCTTTAAAGTCATTTGTGAAGTTTGTCCAATACTCAAAAAACTGATCAGGTGTGCATTGTTCTAGCGCACGTGATTTGGGCGTAAAGTGATAGAAACGCATGGTTTCGATGAACGTCTCACGCGACTCATCCAAGTCTATGTAGAGTTTGTCGATTGTCTTCGTTGCACTCTCTATGAACTCCTCCATTTTTGATTTGAATGGATCCAAAGTAGTAGGAGTTGAGGCAAGCACCACACGCTCGGTTGTCTTTTTGTTGGCTGTAAGGAAGACAATATTTTTAATCCCTTTAGGTTTCGCACATTTCCATCTGCGTCTTAATCTTAGGTTTAATCACTCCTAAATATACACACCTTTTAATTTCTTATGCAGCTCCATTATTTGTAGTTTGACTTCATCGAAATCCACTTGCGCTGCCCGTTCTATATCCGAGGGTTCCGGTATGGGCAGTGTAATCTCAAGCAACTGCACTCCCTCCTTTCGTCGTCTACTAATATAGGTTCGTACGATGAAGTGCAGCAGTGTCGTTTGTGATTCCTTCGATTTTACGTCTTTGAGCTTTCCTAATATCTCCAATGTGAAACCATCCGCTTGACCACGCTGTCGATTTCCGCCGTTCATATAATTTCCTAGTGTGAGTATTATCGCAAAGATCAGCTTTAAGTCTTCGCTCTCTATCAAATACTGCGACAGCTGTGTAACAACTTCCAATTTGCGCGCGATAACCGTTGCCGCTTCTTCGAACTCAGCTTGGAAGACAATGCATGAAATACGTTCCGTGGACATTGATATTTGTGAGATTTTCAGGAGGAATTGTTCGGGATAGTCGAGCGGAATGTCACTTTGCGCTGCCTCTTTGATCAATTCTAATTCCTCGTTTGTTGCCTTTATATTGATTATTTGTTGCAATGTTTCCAAGCTCACAACCGAAGTGTCCACGTGGTAGATGGCGTGCTCGATTTCACAAAAGTCGACGTGTAGACTACGCGATACAATACCGACATTTTGAGAACGCTTGCTGTCCAACACTTTGATAGCCTTCACCCGCACCTCCTTCTTCTCTTTCGGTTTGCTAACGGGAACAATCGCTTGCCGTGAGAAGAGTTCGGTGAATTCGTCAATATTATCGAGATTTGTCTCTTCGATTTCCTGCCAGATTTCTTTGGGCGTAGCTGAGTCGGTTACATCGTCTGGTGAGCTGCCACTCGAGTCTGTGCTGGCTTGTTGGGCTAGCGGCTTGGGTGGAGGCGCAGGCGTTACTATACGTGTCCAGTAGAGGGGTTTCATTGGTTTAGGCGGGTTGACGGCAGTCTTTCTAAGTGCTGGCATAACGAAAAATTTAAAGTTTTAATTTGAAGCTCAATTATTTGGAAAGTTGTAAAACTTACTATTTGTGGTATGGAACCATGATCCTTCAGTTGGATTTGGCAGCGGCGCTGGTGTTGACGAACTAGGTGGCTTCGGTGCGCCGGGCGGAGGTGGTGGTGGTATAGCTGTAGTGTTTAGAGGGGGTAGTGCAGGTGGTGGGGGAGGTGGCGGACCAGCTGTTGATGACGTTGGCGCTGGTGGTGGTGGCGGCGGTGGAGGTGCAGGTGCATTCATGCCAGGCGGTAGTACCGGTGCAGGCGGAGCCGGTGGCGCTGGAGGCGGCGGAGGTGGCGGCGGGGGTGGCGCTGTACTGGGATTAACCAATATGCTGGCATTAAGTGGTGGAGGAGGAGGAGGTGGTGGTGGTGGTGGTGATGGCTGTTTCACCGCTTTGATTGCCACCTCAGGCTCTGTTTGTATGCCTTGATCACTATTCTCCTTCTTATTAGATGCACAAACATGACACGTTACGCCGACCGCCTCCAACGAAATCTCTGTCTGTACGCCTTCGTCCGTTGTTTGCACTCTCTGATTCTTGACATCGGTACTGGCGATCGTTGACGTTGTAGCAGATTTTTCATATTCGTAAATCGTCGCTTCGCTCGTATTGAGCAGTTCTGTCAGTTCTATGCAACGCTTTGATGGGCGACGTGTCATTTCGCCTGGAATGAGTAGCTCATTTACCACAGCATGAACTTCGGTTATGTTGCCGCAGGCAAGTAGTCGCTTGCGGAGATTCTGTTGAAATGTGAGATCGGCTGTGGTGTCCACTTGTATACCCTTCGGTATGCGCGCCACTGTGCTTGGTGTACTGCAATGCGGCCATACGGCTACTGTGTCCAGTCTGCCAGGCGTGAGCGGCACAGATGTGGTTGGTGCTTCCGTATGAGTCCATTGGTACATGTAGAAAGGCTGAAATAAGATTTCGAAAATATTTGTAACTACTTATTTTAAACGAATTAGAGACAAAAACTCAAAGCAATCACATTACAAATCTTCGAAAATCCTTAGGAACAGTTTTCAGAGTTAGCTAAAATATAAAGGGGAAAAGAAGGCAAGGAAAACCGTGACTTAAAGGATCGTTTGTATCCCACTTATGTTTTTATTTCATTAAGATAATAGGGTGTACTGTTCGCGGCATAGTTTTGAGCATCCAACCATTCATCTTTAATTACGGACGAAAGGCTTAGCTAGAGATTATTGATTTTGCTCGCATTAACATTTTTTTCTTTTCTTTTAATTTAAATTTTTTGTGACCTGCTCATCACCAGGGCGCAATTTAGAGCTTTTGTTTTGAGACTAGAGGCATTGTGTTGAAACTAATGAATATCAATTGATCTAAAATTGTGACTTTTGTTTCTATAAGAGACTGAGACTGTTTACTGAATTCGGACATTAATTAGACTTTATTATTAGTTTGGGTAAATGAACTTGCGCTCAGCAAGCTCTTTTGTTTAATTTATATTCTCTGTTGCCGCTAAAAAGTGTCAAAGATACTCCTACATAGTTACATATGGTACAAGTAAAGTTGACAAAAGCACGTTAAAAATTGAATTTTCCAGCTAAATAATTTAACCACACCAAAGCTATGGAAGGAATCTACTAACGAAACATTTTCTCTGCTTTTATTGCAGTTATAAAACATTTGACAATTGTCAGAAAAAAAGTGAGACCAAAGTAGGGATTGGAGCAAAATCTGCAATTCAAACGCGGCGAGAAAAACATCAAAACGCGAGGAGCAAAAACCAAGCGAAAAAATTAGCAACATCATGAAATTGCACAAAGAGTAGAGCAGCAAGAGCAGGGAAACAAGATGAGAGGAAGTGGAAGGGGAAGATGTAGAGAAGGGGGAAAATGTTAAAGGGCAGAAACGTGAGAGCATCGAAGACGAGGAGCAAAGGAATTGCCAAGCCAAATTGTTAATGTCGGCGGGATTGAAAACGCAATTGCAAAGGATATTGCGCATTTAGGGATACATAGATTCGTACATTCGTAATAGGATGACGGTGCGAGTATGCATGTTGTGGCTCCATATGCTTGTGGTGGTGACACATGCATCCCAGTGAGAAATGGCAATATTTGGTGAAGTACAATTCAATCTAGTGTGTGATTTACAACACCCATTACCCTCGGAAAAAACCTTTTCTATAATTATAGATTTTACATACCCTCACCGAGCTTCGAACCCCGAACTCAGCAGCCTATCGAGTTATAGCACGCACGGCTACACACTCGACTACAGCGGCCACTGCTGAAAAAGTTACTCATAAAATTATACATATGTACATATGTATGTATGTATGTGTCGTACAGTGAGATGGATTGTTATTCTAGTTGGGCAAAATTAAACTGTCACATTTAAACTGACATAAACGCTATTTCTAATTTTCTTTTTGAACGGATTTTTATTTTACATACAATTTAATACTTTTTTATGCAAACAACATAAATATTTCAAATACTGCGATATAATTTTATTTCGACTGCTATGAGAACAGGGAGAGGAGTTTTGAGAGGTTGAACGGCTACCTTAACCCATACTTGGTTAATTGTGCGTGGTATGATCTGCAAGACTAAATGCCGTTTGCACCACCAGCCTAATCGGCACTAAAAGCGCCGGTTAAGACCATCCGTCAGATAAGCAAGCGCTGAATAGTAAGCTGAATTGTAGCTTACCGCCGGTAATTTTACCCAATGATAGTGTAAAAGGTCCTAACTCTACTAAGGTGATAACTAGTGAAGGAAAATTATTCTGAGGCCCTTTTGGTACGAATTAAGTAGATTACTTGAAATCTAATTTAAATAATCTTAAACTGTTTGACTTCACTTTGGCCTGGATATACTATACAGAGCCCTGATGAGCGCTCTTGTGAGCCTACAAAGCGGTTCCGGGCTATATGACAGGACGCTTTGCTAAATGTATGCTATGCCAGTGCAATTTACTATATTTTGTGGTTAATTTGCCGGAACTGGAAGCAAGCTCGACTTACGATACGAAGAAAAAGCAATTAATTGCAGATGTTTACGATTCATTTGTTTGATAAAATTTACTCATTCATTTTCGTAGTATAGTAATGTAAAAAAAGCAATGTATTACTCAATTTCCTACTGGGGTACATACTAGGACATGTATATATATATTGTACATACATACATACTTTCCTTCCGGTAAATGCATGGAATGCTTACAAGTCTATGAAGTAATGAAATCTTTTTCAAAGTTAAACGCCAAATAGCGTTGATTGGCATAGTGAAATGGCGATGAGGGCGCTTAGCTGGCCAATGGTGAAGCGGAGGGGCATGGTAAAAGAACAGTTGGATTAAAAAAGCTAATAGCTCTAGAAATGTGTAAAAGTGAGCATATTTAAGCGCATGTCAAAATGTGTGACTATGTATTTGTGTGTGTGTGTGTGTGTGTGTGTGTGTCGCGCATGCAGCTCACCTCCCAATTACACATTTGCTAATACAAATCAGCATTTTCCATTTACAAACAACCAAACTTCCAAAAAAAAAAACTACCCTACAAGAAAATCACTAACTAATGGAGATAATTTCTGGTTCAAAAGTGGTACCAGAACAAATTTACTAAAAATAAAATAACTCAATGGTAACTAGATCGTAACAAGTTCAAAAGCAGACAGTTTAGTTACCATAGCAAGGTATTTTTTATTTTCCATCAAGTTCTTAATCGATCCTTTTCTTATTTACTATTCAAGATGAGATACTGAGTGTGTTTGACTGGAATTTCAAAATCCAAGAATGATTTGCTCAAGTTTCAAAATTTGAGGTTTAAAGAGCAAATATCGCTAGCTTAGAGTGCAAAGGCGCCAACTGCACTTTTTTACAAAATTGAGATTTTAATGCAGAACAAAAAAGGATTAAAAAATACATCTTTTAAAAACAAAAAAACAGTGGTGACTCTTTTTTTTCATAGGGTTTCGTGTTGATGCGCAAAAGTGCCATCTACATAGCTATCAAAAAGCGCGCGCTATGTTCAATAAACCTACATACATACATATGTGCTTTGTGCTAAATTTTGCTGTTTGCTCGTTCGCGCTCCGTACAAATTGATTTATTCAGTTTTTAATATTATTTCAGATGCAACAGGTAACATATTTTAATTATTGTTTTACAAAAATTAACTAAAGTATTAGTACATTTATTAAAAGATCTTTATGGCAAACGGCGAAAATAATAACACTGCTTTACAAGCAATTGACAACAGCAAAAATATTGACCTTTTGGCAATAATGAAGAAGATGGTGTTCTAGGACTCGTGCCTTATGGTTATCACAGCGAGTCAAATTATTCCATTGACATTCCTGTCAAATCCAAAAAACGCAAGAAGAGAGTGCAAGTTAAACACGCAAATTGGATGAGCACTCAAAACAAATATCGCAGAGAAAGTGGTAAATCACGCAAATCACTGACAACGAAAGAGGTCGACTATTTAAACAATTTTTGAGCATGAACATGAAGGAAAAGCGAATTTACTTAATAACTTGATTCAAAGTACCTTACCAGTTAGACGCGTAAACCGTGAAGAGAACAACCAAAAAGAAGTCAACTTTAAAATATTACCTAAAAATTGATAATAAGAATATCCGTGTGTGCAGAACATTCTTTTTAAATACACTGGACATTGGCAGACACGCAATGCTGAATATGGTAAAGTGGCCTGTAACTAGTAATTATAATTCAAATACAGTACCGATGACAGAATTTTCAAATGATCGAAAATGCTTGAACTCTTTTTTGGACTCTTTGCTAGTTATGGAGTCGCACTATTCGTCCTGGCCGGGAAAAAGGTGATACCAAAGTCACTGATATTCGTGCGATTAAATATACAGCAGAAAAAGAAATGTTTTAAAAATTAAGATTCCCAAATTCCTGTCAAGCTTATCCTCAAAGAATAAATACAACTATTTCTCCGTTAGATTGGTCTGATTTACCGCAACTTCACAGCGAGAGAAAAAAAATTACAACTAGAAAATATGAAGACTTGCAATATTTAAAGATGATCCTGCCGAAAGTTCACCACCAATTTTATGACGAATTACCTCACGAGTAGTATATGTACATATATACAAATGTATTTCTTCAATGTATTTGCTACATATTTTTTTACTTTATTTTATAAAAGCAGCAACGAAATACATAAGTCTGCAAACTTGATTTCATGTGTTAAAAACCTAAAAGAGTTATTTTTTATTATTGAATTTAAGTTAATTTAAGTCACAGCAACGAAGTAAGACTGTATACAATACAAATTTATTTTTTTACAATAAATATTAAAAGCTTGCGGCATTAAAAACACAAATAAAGTCATATTATTTAAATCATATAAGAAATATGTTTAAATTATATTTTATAGAAAAGGTGCTAAATGATATGCACAAATCAAAAAAAGCAACAGAAAAAGTGCTAAATGACAAAAGTTCCTCTAAATCAGAAATACTATTTATTTTTTTATTTTTTTGCTTACTGTATATGTAAGTAACAACAAAACAAATAAAATTGCATTCAAAAAAATTTGCAAAATGTAATGTTTATTTCTTTATATAGTTTTTTGTCTCTACTGAAAAATTTCAAAAAGTGCAGTTGGCACCTTTGCACTCTAAGCTAGCGATATATGGTTTTAAGTTTTTTTATTTTAATGAATAGAAGGAAAATATTTGTTATCCTCAAAATATCTTTCACAAAAACACAAATGTTTCACGAGCACTTTCATCTTTTCTGAAATATATTTGCGTTTTTCTGAAATACTGTTGGAAAAGGTGTAGTGAGTCGAATTTAGCTAGTAAAAAAATGCGTTTCGCTGTACTCGTTTCAATGTGTAGAATTTCGAACTGGTTTGTAACTATCGAAAAAAGGGGTGTTGAGCGAACTAGGTATGTGGAATTCAGAACTCGTTCGGAACTATGGAAAAGGTTATGAGCCGCAGTATTTTTAAATTTGCTAAGGCAGCGTTATGTTAAATTCACAATGCGGACAAAAGTGATTTATGAGTGAACTAGCAGTGGTGCCTATTGTTCTAGAAGCGCACCAGTGCAGACCTAGAGTTTGCCTCTGCAGGGTCCATATGTATGTACAAACACCTACACCTACTATCCCTTCCTCGTATTTGTTCGTTTACCGGTTTGTGTGGCGCGATTTACGCTTTGCAGTTACTTCACACTCTAACGCTCGTACATACATACATACGTAATACGACATTTGGTATGAATATGGATGGATGTATAAAGGTGTGTGTGTGCTCTTGTTTGCAAAGTGCAAATTATCAACAGTGTGTAAACACTGTTCACAAATGGTGTGAAATGCGATTAAAGCTCTGTGTGATTTTTTTTCCATTCATTCATACCGATTTTTTTTTTCGCATTGCGCTCTTTAAACTTGATTTGCATTTTTATGCGCGACGTCCTTCAAACCTTTGGCTCTGTGTGTGTATGTGTGTGTGAGCATGTGTGCTTCAAAAGTGTTTAGTGGCTTTGAGTGGCTAAAGCGAAGTGTTTGCTGGGATAATTGGGGGTGGCTGCTGGCTGGTGGCTAATGTTCCACGTAATCGTACATACATACATACACACATGTATGTATCATTTGTAAATATGAATTAAGTATATATGTATGTATGTATGTATGTACGTATTTTAACGAGTGCAAACTCATGCTCAAATGCTGTGAAGAGCGCTGCTGCTTGAGTCTTTGAAAAGCGCTTGAAAAAAAAAGAGTTAATTACAATGTTTTTGTGGTTGAAATTTTTTATTTGATTAAAATTTTTATTTGGTGGATTTAAAACTAATTGCTTGATTTTCCTCTGTTGTAAATCTTTGCGGAAACTAAACTCGAATTCGTATGAAAATGCTTAGTATAATGATATGGATTTAATTAGAAAACTTTAAGTAGACGAGAGACAAATATGAACAACAATTCATACTGAAACTTATTTCACTCCAAGCTGCTCCAGTACTCGTGTTCAAACCACTTCAGAATCTCTAAGCTCGTTATGTACTGATTTCTGATATTCTTCTTAGGAGCTAGCGAGTTTAATGATGATGAAAAAAGTGGACAGGGAAATACGCCTACCGATGTTTTGGAGCATACTTTCAAGCGTTGATACGCATCAATTTTCCACAAAACTTTTCTCTGGTATGCTCAAAATACTACTGTATTTATATATGTATATATGTATGTATATGCAAAATTAAATGAGGTAGATACTGGGACCTACAGAAACTTCAGACTGATTGTGCTCTCCCGTCTTAACAGTAACTCATCCAGATCCAATGATGCTGGAAACCTCAATAGCTTTATTGGGGATAGCTTGTGAGGTGAGTCGTTGAAGCGAAAACATACTTTAGAACATCCTTCAACTTTGTAAACATCGGTACTCCCTGAGCATCTTTTTTGAGTACTTTGAAAACACCTGGGAAGATTCTCAACATCTCTTTGGGAATATTACCCTTTAAAACAAACGCTTAAAGTTATGCTCCTTTACCAGAAGCATGTAGGTTTCATGATGCAGATGCTCCTCCGGTGTCATTAGGAGGCATCCATTCATTGTACGGATTGTGCAATTTTGAATAGTCTGAGTTGTCATCCACTGGATCCCACTAGTTGCAGTCGACAAATGGGCGCCGCATTGTTCAAAAACGACAGGCCAATCGCATTGTATTTATGTCTTTTAAGTCGAATTTTGGCGCACCATCACTTTGTCAGCTTCAAACACATTTGCCCCTATAACACAAATATCTACATACATACATAAGTAAATATATGTCTGATTAAAAATATAACGAACGCACTTAATTATCAATCGAAGTCTACATAACTCCCGCCGATTTTTGTGAACATCAAAATGAATTTGATCACGTTTTGTTTTCATGTTACTCCTCTGCTATCCTTTTGTAACATTAGACAGCTATGAGCTATGTATGTATGTGTAGGTGTCGGCAGTGAAAAAAAAGTTTTTTTTTTTTCATTCTACATATTTCTGCTACGTGACGTTTAACGGTGACGAAGCAAAAGGTTCATTGAAAAACTTATGAAACACGTATTCTTAATTATTTCAACAGACTAAATTGGCGTGAAGTCACCTGTTATTTGATTTATTAACTTTGTTGCTTAACTAATCGATTAAGTTAGCTTAGAAGTCCAAAAAGCGCGGATGGAGTAATTGTTTTGGTAGTAGTTACACAACTTGTTGCGTATTAAGAAAGTTTGAAATTGAATAAGGAGCTAGTGATTACTGACTTAATCTGATAATCTCATATTCAGGTAATTACAGACAACTTTTATGAAAGAGTGACAAGTATTAAAATTCCTTGCTTAGTCTTATTGCTTATTGTGTCTACTCATCTTTGTGATATATTTTGAAGCAGAGTTTTATGTTAAATAGTTTAGAGATCAATATGTCGCTCAGTGTATTCTACGAGGCACTACCATCCTACCTAACCCACTCACGGATCACGAAACAAGTTGAGCTCTCTCTACTCGTACCTTCTCGGCAGTTGCCATTAAAGATAACTTGCGGATAAGCTCGTTTGAGAAATATAATCAGTTTGAGCTCGAATATCCGAACACCGTTTCACTTAGAACACCAATTTGGCTGAGAAATATATAAAAATTGAATCCACAGCTCATCCAATGGGATATGAGACAAGCAGCTCCGATTCCTCGTAAGGTTGAATATGAAACGCAAAATCCAGAAAAAATACATTCCTCAACATTTCATATTTATGTACCACTTTTGATTGTAGGAAATTGAAGGTGGAATTAGCTATGCATAAATTTCTTTTATAGCTTGGCTTCCTAATTCTTATACAACTTAACATATCTTATGCAAGAGTCAAGGGTCAGCAATACTTGAGCAGTCTTGTCTCTTGAAAGGAGTCATTTCGAAATCATCCAACCGTCTCTCTATTTAGGCCATCCGTCTCTTTATCCAGACAACTACCAAGTAATCTCTCAGAATTGTCTTTAAACTTAAATTTATTTTCATCACATTCAAATTTATTTTGAAACTTAAAATGAGGAATAAAACAGCATGGGCGAGACATTTTCGTACTTGCGCATTCATCTAACTCTGCGCCACTACAATATTTACTGTCCAGCTAATAATTTACACACTGTCTGGCATTGGTACTCTATGAACTGCGTAAATCTGATGAGTTCGCGTCACCATTAAGGCAAAAAAAAAAAAACCCACACACACACACACAAAATCGCTATACAAAAATTAAGATCTTGAGATGCAACACCGCATAGAAATTGCAAATTTGTGTGAATAGTCAATGCAGACTTGTTGAAAGGGACGAGCAGCAAAAGCAGCATTGTAACCTTTAACAAATATTTGGCGTCGTCAGAGGAGTGAACTTAAAAGCCACATTCCAACTTAAAAGGATTGAATGCGGTTACGCAACGTTGCACTCAACGAATTTGCATAAAAACTAGTCAAAAAGTTAAATTAAAAGAAATAAATAGAGATGAGAGAAGGAGAAAATATTGGAAGGAGCTACGAACAAAACAGGAAAAAATTGACACTCGAAACTGGGCACAGTTGCTAATGACACTTAATAACAACAACAACAGCAGCAACAGTGGTCGACCGTGTCAACCACGTCAAGCCATTTGTGAACGCCGTTGTGCCCGCTTCCAACTTCCCAGCCATCCGCAGCTGATATTCCTTCAACAAGTTCGACCCACAACTTTCTCAACGCATTCAGTATGTATGTGTGCGTATATATGTATATATGTATGTATGTATGTATGCATATAGAGCTTTCTTTCAACGAATGCCAAGTCATGGATTGAAGGCGCAAGTCAAAGCTGAAGCGAGAAGTGCAAAAATCACTCGAAGGCAAGTAAAGGGAGTCCGTTGAAGGCTTTGCGCGCCTTAGCAACTGCGAAGCACTCAAAAAAGTTTAGTTGCATTTCTGCTTGAGTAAAACATCTTTTTTGTGCTATTTTAGTCCACTCGCTCTAAAGGAGTTTATAAGTTTTTAATTTTTAAAAGAGACATTCTTTTTTGCTTTCTTATATTTCCTGAGTGCGCAGTGGCAAAAGTCACTGAACGTTGGAATATCAATTTTTAATTTGTGGTAGGAAGTAACGTTTGCTTTTTTTTTGTTTTACGCTGCAACATGTTAGTTTTGGTAGACTTGATGTGAACTGCAATTAAAGTTCACGAAAGTTTTATGCATTTGAACTTTAAAGGATGTCGGAGACTGCTGCCTACTACAATAAACTCAACATTCAACATTCTTTCACTCCATTTGAATACTTACACTGAAGTTTTTAATATCCGTTTCCTCGGAAATCTGCTTTAACACACCCACATTTATTAGATTGTTACAATACTGCATTGTTAGGTTATTCAAGTCCTGTTCGTTGAGATTGTTGCCAGACTGTTGAAGCGATGAAATCAGCCATTTCATGAGCATTTGGCCTGCGGAAAGAGAATAGAGAGAGATCTTGAATTAAATTGAATTTGCTAATAATTGGAGTAGTGGAAGTGATGGACCTCAGACACGTGGCGAAAAACACACACATTTTACTTACTTATCTTGTAGGAACTATAGATTATGTGCAGCAATTGAAAAATCGCCATCATATTATGTAACGGTACATAAATAATCTCTAAATATACGTTTTCGGACATTTAATGCTTGTGAAATAAATGATTTGATAACAAACTTGCATCAGCGTGACGATATGTTTTTCTTTCTATGTATATTAAAATTAAAAAATTCCTTTCAAGAACGTGTTTGAATGACAATAACTGCAGAGTTGCTTTAATATACCTTTTCAGTAAGCAAAGAGCAGTGCTGGAAAATCAAAATACGCGTACCAATACAAAGACTATAATAAAAAAATTTAAGTAATAAGTCAAGGCATATTAAACAGGTAGCATCATTAGAGAAAATGCAACCCTGGGGCATGATTCAATTATTAAAGGTTTGGTAACTAAGCAGCTAGCGCCCTCACTTTTTGTCAAACGGCTCCCTTAGCATCCAAACCGTGTTGCTTCTTAGAAATAAAAATAGTAGTAACCTGAAAACTTTTTAATACCAAAAACTAACAGGCAACACTTTTTGTTTCTTTTGTCCGCGTAAACGGTAAGTTTAAATCCCGCTTTTAAGGACAGCTTTTTTTCTAATTACAAGACTGACCCCGTATCGTAAATATTTTATGTAAATGCGTATAAATGACGCGTGAATGCTTTTCGCACGCATATTCATATGTACATATATTTGATGTGACGTAGTCGAAAGTTTTGTAATTTCTAGAAGGAAAAGTTTTAATTAAATTTAAAATAATGTGACATATGATAATCATCCAAACACATACATTTTTGAGTTATTAAGTTTGATTCATTTTTTTGTAATATATAGGGATTCTCTTTCTAAAATTTTTTTTATTAAGAATAATCCTGATGTCAATGGTATATATGTAAATAAAAGGAATAAAGCGAAAAAATATCTTAAATATGTCAAAATAATTTTTTATGATCAATAGAAGTTATTTGTCGTTTAGTTCATGGGGCAAATAAATTGAAAATTTATACGCTGGTCAAAAATTAAAAAAAAAATTACCAATAAGTACCTACATAATAATGTTTTGTAAGCGTAGCTATTGTATTTCTTAATTTAAATGAAATGCCTTCAAAATTTTTATTTAAAAAAATCAATAACATTTTACTACTAATTATTTACTTTTTAAAAAAGGGAAAAAAATTCTTACCCGGTTTCCATACTACGTAAAACAACCTTTTATAAGGGAGTGTCAAAATTCGAATGTCATTATTTACCTAACCTTTTATTATTGAATCATGACCCTGGGGTATATTTTGTGATTTGTTGTGGTCCATCACCCTTCAAAATAGATATATCAAATTTGATGAGTTTGATAATTCTAAATGTAAACAAAGTGTACTCGTTTCTACATTTTGCTTGAAAATACATTTGTTTTCACCGCAATCAGTGCAACCGCATCATACTACAAAGGATCCTCAGGAAGCATTGCTTCTGGTCACAAAACTCTTTAAAGACTTACGAGGTATGTATGCCTTCAAGAATGTAAAAAATGGTCGGAACGCACTCAACTGTTTGAAAATATAAATATACAAAATGTAAACAAAGATTGTATTGTAAACAAAGTTTTTTTTTCTAACAAAAGTTTGTTTTGTAAACAAAGTTTGACTTGTTATGAACCACATATGTATGAGAAAAAACTCCAATTTACTGCTAACAGGTAGTACCTGTTTATAGTAACATTTACTAAGTACAATTCAATTTGGGAAAATTTCGGAATAAGAAAACCAGGTTAAAAAAAAAGGAAATTATAAGAGATTTTAAATCGGAAGATATTGCTTTCCGAAGAAATACAGTTTTTAAGAATTTTAGAAATTAAATTTACAAAAAAAAAATAATTATTAAATGGCAATTTTCGTGTTGCCACACAGTACTAAAAATTGTCGAAAAAACAAAGAGATTGAAACTATGGTCAATTTTAAATACAATTTTTTTCTTCTTAAAAAAGGAGCAATGACCGTGGCTAGATATACTCCGACTACGTATTTTCATAGGTGTTCATTCTTTGTTACGGTTAACAAATTATCTTTGGGTAAAAATAATTATTTAAAATTTGAGGTATCTGGCGTCGCATATCTACTGTTTGGTCAGTGTACAACGTTTCTGTGTTTATAATAATTAACGAATAGCCAACATATTTAGAAGTATTTATTGGTAAAAATTTTGTAAAAAAATACTTTAATACGTTTAATTGTTCACGTGTGAGTTCGAGGTTCGAATCTCAGTCAAGGCAATCCAAATCTTAATGATATAAAAAATTGTTTCTAATAGCGGTCACCCCTCGGCAGGCAATGGCAAAACCTCCGAAGGTATTTCTGCCATGAAAAAGATTTCCATAAAATACATCTGCCGTTCGGAGTCAGCACAAAACTGTAGGTCCCTTCATTTGTGGTAGAATATAAAGACGCACACCACAAATGGTAGGAGAAGCTCGGTCAAACACTGAGCTATATCGTGTAAGCGCCAAAATTATATATTATAATCATACAATAAATAACATTGTGCTAGATATACCTGGAAACTGATACAAATATTGGGAACATCATTATAATTGATATACGAGAAATCCTCATCGATTCCGCTTTGCAAATAAATTTAATAAAGTTTGAGATTTGCTATTCTGGCGATTTTTTTGGATTTACTAGGCAAGCGGTAAGTTTAGCGATAAAAACCCGAAAATTGTGAATAATGAAAATTTTTATAAAAGTAGTAATTACACTTTTTTGGATCGAGTGAATTATTTAATTCTTACTTCGTTAACCGGGTAGGAAGGAAGATGTAGAGTGGTGATAAATAGAAAGAGGAAGAGAGAAACATATGTATAAACATTTGTATGTATTTATATGTGTTTATCTATGATTACAATGACGTTTAAGATAATAGTAGTGATTTTATTTAAAAATGTAGACAATTATTTAGTTACTCCTACAATCTGCCAAAATTTGTTTGAAACAGAGTTTAGAGTGAATTAAATTTTTGTTTGTTAGTTTTGTCTTAATATATTAGTATTTCATATTGAAAAACTTGATTTGATTAAGTTGCAAAGCGCAAAAAGGAAAATTACATCTGCTCACATGGCGTTTAGGCGCGAGCTGAGGGCTACATGGTGGTTTGAGTTCAATTACGGCGGAAGTCTTGAAGAAAAAAGGATGATGAGGAGATAATGGGATCTCTGAAATAATAATACATATAGCTGTGTTTGGTTGACCATCTACTACTCGTATTTATTTAAGCTGTGCGTCTTTATGTTGTATCGCAAATGGATGGACCAACCGCTTTATGCCGACTTCGAACGGCAGATTTTTTTGGTGAAAAGCTTTTTCATTGGTATTATGTTAAGAAGTTTTAACTAATAATATTTCAAACTTTCATGCGAGTTTCTACAAAGAAAAATGTTTACAAAAATAATCTGCCGTTCGGAGTAAATAAAGGACGCACACCAAAAATGATAGAAGAAGCTCGTCCAAATTTTTAGCTACACACGTGCCAGGCAAAAAAAAAATATTTGCATCATAAATCTTTGATAAATTAACAACAACAAAATTAATAAACATAGAAGAGATTTGAACCTACATATTCCAGTAAAGATTTTATGACAGAGCTTTACTTAATGCATATATGGTATATATGTACAGTGTACACATACATATATTCATAGGAGAGATACGTTTCCCAGTAGAGATTTTGTGACACACCAAGCAATAACTTCAAAGTATGCTTACTCGATCGTTTTTTTAGAAATATATTGTTTCTTAGCATTTATTAGTAATGGGAAATATGTTTGTAAAATATACCCGCTGGGGGCGCTGGAGTCGAGCTATTTTGGGAATCCCGTATTAAAGACTCGATCAGATTCAAATTTCGACTTTTGAGCCACAAACGAATTTATTCACACTTATATTGATTTTTTTCGGCCTTCAAGCTAAGCTTTAAATTTCCAACCTCTAGCCGTTGACGTAGTTTATTAAGTAAGACTCTAAATTTATTTCTTTAGTTCGCAAGCACTCAAATAAGAATGAACAAATATTATTTATTTACAAACACTTGAGATGGAAGGCAAATTGTAAATAATACAGGCGAGAGCTGACGTAAATAAACGTGGTACCTTTCTAACCAAACGTGTAGAAGTACATAACTTCATAAGTAGTTATACCGCAGTATGAGTCAATAAAGTCTAATGACAAATGCTATATTTGTCAATTGATTATCATTGTTTATGTCCATAAATACGTACACACATACATATGTATGTACATAAGTACATACAATTGTTGCTTTAATTTTATAATATTTTTAATCTCTCCACTGCTGTTGTCTTACTTGCGCGTTAATTGATTGCTATTTCTATTTATTGAAAACTTACAGCTTGTTGCGAATTTAGCCAACGAACCAATTGTTGTTGGGTGCAGTTGATGCGTGGCCCAGTCATTAGACGCGCCCACCATACTTTGGCTGCGGACAGGTTGGTCGTGGGTTGATTTTGTGTGCCCAAATAAGATTAAAGTTCTCAAAGGCCTCTCGATATTCACCAAAATCGCTTCACAGCGATAGATTGTCACAAAGTTTGCGAAAGCGGGGTTCGTGCTGACAATTTTATTATACTCTGCACACAGCGCACTCACATCTCGATTTTGTTTCAACTTCAAATAAAATTTTACTAAGTTTTTGGACTGAGCACTTGTAAGTGCACGGCCGTACTCTCCCGCTTGCAGTGCACAGCTGCGTTGAGTTCTTGTGATTTGAAAGGAAACTTTTGCGATGTCGGAGAGCTTATTTTCCTCTTCCTCAACGTCAGCGTCACCACTCAAAACTTCGCTCTCATTCGGCGCATCGGCATCGATTCTATATTCCTGTGCGTCAATGTTCGCCAATTTGGCCAGTAGCGGACACCAGCCGGGGGACAATTGAATTTTGCCAGCTCTACGCGCCGCCCGTTTCGGTGGACGCAATGGCTCTATTTTAAGATCTTTCTCCCAATCACAGTTCATGTTCATCACAGTTAGATTGTCGCCTGATTTGCGCTGCAGGTCACCGCCGTAGTCTATATCGTCGTAGTCCAACGATTCATCTGTATCCAGTTCATCATAGAATCCCTGTAGATTTGGCGTTTTGAATATTTTTTCCACTATATCGCGCCGTTTCAGACACTTTTCTTTATTTGTGATTGACATTGCTTTGTGAGTTTTTACTTTTATTCACTTTGTTAAAATTTTGCATTTCTTGTAATTATTTTATTTATTTTTTTAAATTTCTTTTGCACTTTTGCGCAAATTTCGTACTGAAATGCGTCAGCACTAGTTACTTTTGAGCGACTGGCGCTATTGTTGACACATCAAACAGTTGTTTAGGTCCGTACGTGAGTGTCAAGGCGGCGCTTTCTAACTTGCAAACACTTGAAATTGTAAATGTTCCAAACGCTTATCAATTTACCGGTTTGCAGCTGATAACCGCTGACAGCTGAGTTGAGCGTTTCACTGCCGTGAAGTCTGCGAGCGATTGATATATTTTCGGGAGTTGATATTTGTACTCACCAAAGTAGTACGTAATGTTAGAGAGATAGTGCGAAATATCTCAGTATATCAATGTACATACATACATAGTATGTATGTATATATGTATGTTTGTATATAAAAATATCAACATTATACGAATTGTACTAAGTAGAGGGAATAGCTTATTTGCCTATCAATTTTGTTGGGTGCTAGTTTTTTTTGATCGATTGTTTGCACAGAGCGAACGCTTCTCCATAAACTCGCATCCGCGATTGCTCTATTACACTCTTGTGCGAAATTATGTGCACTTACATATATAAATTGATTGTTTTTATAAAAGTAGTTAGCATGATCGTGACAAAATTTGCAAGCTGTGAATATTTAATTTCCCGAAAAACTGATTCTAAATAGAAACTTGTATAAACACAATAAAAATTAAGTGTTGATTTCACAACTTAGCCCGTGTTTGTTATAAAGAGTATCATATTACGAGAAGACTTTTCATGGCAGAAATACCCATTGCCTATTGAGGGATGACCGCTATTAGAAAAAAACTTTTCTATGAATAAGATTTTACTTGCCCTGACTGAGATTCGAACATCGAACTCAGCGGCATATCGAGTTATAACACGCACGGCTACCCACTCGACCACAGCGGCCATCAATTATGAAAACGCTCTCTAATAGAGAATTACAGGAACAAGTACGGATATGCAAAAAACCATTTTTTTTTAGCCCAAGAAGCGAATGTCAAAATATTTATACAAAAAATGGTAATAAAAACACTTAAACGCAAGCAAAACTATGACAAGAACTTACGATTTTATTTATTACTTTAGCACTTTTCATGTTTACTGAAATGCTTAACTTTTTACACAAATTTTGTAATTTTCTTTATTTTGTGCTTTCACAACAATACTACTAACAGCTGATTTTGACACTTTCTGGATATTTACAGGCAAAAAAACGTCTGACTAAATCCTGTAACTTCGGACAAGAAGAGAGTCGCAGTTATTCTCTCAAGTGTGCTCTCAGTTACGGTTTTTTTTCAGTAGGGGAATGCTTTTTGGACTAAATCCTGTAAAAAACTGTAAAAAACTGTAAAGAACTGTAGATAAGGAATGGACCTAAGGAATGAACCTAATATATCACTCTTATGACAAATTTGCATTTTACTTGAAATCGTTTTGACGCCGATGTTTAATACTAAAGTGGTCAACATATTGCAATTTTGTGTTATATTCTGTTGTAAACAATTTAAAGTTGATTTTGTTAATAAATATATGTACATACATTGATCAATGTGTTAAATGTTAAATAATATTCGTTTAAATTTCAATCGATATGCTAAGAATTTGTTTAAAGCTCTAAACGATCCATAATGACTGACGCATTTTGATCGTCTAGGAGCAGATAAATAGTATATTAAGATCTGATCTCAAAATGGCTTTAATGTTCAAAATGGTATATTAAAAACGCACGTTTGAGCTAAAATATTATCGAAGTGAAGATGCAGATTTTCAGTGTACTAAATATCAGAATAGATTTCTGATTTATTGAACGCAACTAGAATAGCCAAATTTCTTTGAGGAAGGATATGATTTGATTCTTAACTCGTCGCTGTTAGATAAACAAATTTGCAGGCTTTCAAAACATTTGCTTGATTAAATCGAAGTTCTTTTAAATAAGCTCTTTGGAATTGATTTTATGTAACGACACATATTTTGTTGTTTGTTTTTTTTATTAATTATGTTTATGCCAATTTCAATTGAATCAGGGCATTGTGATAATATTGATTGGAAAGGCATTGTGATTACATTGAAACAAATTGTAATGCCTACTAATAACTAGGCAACTAATGGAGAAACGCGTTGACGCAACGCGTTGACGCGAATAAAGCAAAAACCAACGATGCGCAAGAGGCAACCGACAATAAAATCAAAACAAACATTTTTTTTGTTTGATTTTCGAGCAACGAACAGCTATCAACATCACTGCTGGGTATGAGACAACGACGCAACAAACCCAGGTGCTTTCAACGGTTGCTTCGTGTGTAGCCAGTATAAAAATTTCATAAATTGAAGGTCACCAATAAACTATGTGCAAGTTGATAAAATCGAGGCAGGGTTTGGAGTAATAACCGACGCAGGCGACAAATCATCAATGAAATATGGCAAACAGGTAAAACAATACCTGTAAAAAACGTCAAACCATGGAAGACGTGCCACCTTATTTACACACATACATATATCAGTTTCTATCCGTTTCCCAATAGTGAACATAGTTAAGACGTTAAGACTTCATCTTTTCAATTGCCATCTTAGTCCAGCAGTACATCAGCCGGTTAGCTTTAAACGGCGCGTTAACCTCAGAGCTACTCGAAGTCATCAAGCACTTTTCCCTCCCACATAGTCTACAAACTATCTAAGAGGTCGAAAGTATTCGATAGTGTCCGAGATTTTTTATCCTTGTTTTAATTTGAATACCAGGGTCGATTTTTGGCCCAGGATACTCCAATTGTGTTCTACCCGCTCGACTACAGTGGCTGCTAAAAGATCTCATCAGATGGCCTGCACTTGTACAACACTTAACACCTGCTTCTTTTTTAAAACCAACTCCATCCGCTTCATTAAAATCTCCAATGAAATCTCCCGAACGATAATTTTTATTACACTCCGCAATATCAAATTTCTTAAGAAAGGTCTAATGACTATCTAATCCAAATTAATTTTATGTGCCTTTCCGCGGTCTCATTATAAGCTTTATTACTTACACCTCAACGTTACCAAATTCGTCGAAACTTCATTTGCGTTATAATGAAAATTTATAGCGCATTTTACTCGTTTTTAGTGCTTTACGACTTATCCCGCGTTGCGCCTTCCACTACTCCGAAAATCCTTCATCTCTGCTCTAACAGCACAATGCAAGAACAATATGCCGCTGGCGCAATTTGGACCGCGCCTTAGCTAATGAGACAAATTTTTGATGCGTTATCGCGTTGCATTCCGCAGTTTTCTTTCCTTCTCTCCTTCCGCCCAGGGAGTGTCCTTCGCGTTTGTGTAGTTCTTGCTTGCTTATGAAAGCAAAGTTTAGGTGATTATTGCCAACATCTGCAACGCAAGCAAAATAAACGCAGTACTATGCTCGAACAGATTGCCAACACCATTCCGCTCCTCTAATGCACACCCCTTGCCTTCTTCATCGCTTGTTGAGTAGGATGTGTGTGGGGTGGTGTGGAGTTTCGGTAAACAACGAAAAGCTGATTTATACGCGACAGCAATAAAACTGACAGCAAACAGGCAAATTGTTGCAATGCTGCTTGCAACAAAATACATTCTGTTCGTTCGCTCACTGTATGGCGGTCGTTGATGGTTGGCGTGAGCTTTCACTTCATGTCGGGATAAAAGTTTGAAGTGCCAATGTATGTAGGTGTTGGTGGCGCGTAGGCAGTGGGGGTTGGTCGAGGGCGTAGCCTGCTCCATTGCAGTAATGAAATGCGTTGGCGCATCTGCATCTGCTCGCAATGCTGCTGCAAAATGTTGCATGCACATAATTTTGCAACAATATTTGCAGTGTGATCACTCGCTATGCTCAGCTATTTGATGGCATCTGCTTTGTTGGTTGTCTTTAATTTTGCCGTTTGCATTCTTGCTATGTTGCAGCGGTGTTGGTGGGTTACGCGGCTGTTATTGTAAATATATTTGCTGTGTCGCTTTGCTGTTTGGGGAATTGTACACAAAAGTTGTGTTAAGCTCTTAAGTCGCACAGTAGTGTAATAATAATCAAAATCGCAATTCCTAAAATTTTGCTTTTCGCATCCAATAGATATTGCATTTCAAATTTACAAGACACCAAAGCGTTCATCATTTATTTTGTTTTCAAAATCTGTATTACTTTTTACATATATCAAATGAAGAGAGAATTCACTAATAAGAACCAATTACTCGTAAAAGTTAAATCGATAATTTAGTTATTGCAAGATTAAGGCAAGTTTCTCGAGGTTATAAATAACCATTAATTATACCTTTCATGGAAATGGTATATTAAGTTTGATCCGATGTTTGTAAGTACCAGATGAATAAGAGTTAGACACTTAAAAAAGTATACCGATATGATCAGGGTGATGAGCTGAGTCGATTTAGCCATGCCCGTCTGTCTGTCTGTTTGAACGCAAACTAGTCCCTTAGTTTTGGAGCTACTTGAATGAAACTTGGCAGTCAGATGTACTTCTACAATTTATTAGACATTTGTCGGAACCGGCCTAGACGAACGACTTTAAGATATATAGAAGCCGATTGTTCAGATATTATATTTCGCTCCATAACTCCTTCAATTAAGCAGCTAGAGCTTGGAATTTTGCAAGAAGGTCCGCTATTATTAGCTCTATATAAGAAAGAAATATAACATATAGGAGCGATTGTTCAGATATTTTACTTAGCGCGAAAATCCCTCCATTTAAGCTGGCATACAACCGACAGTTCAGATATTGCATTTTGGGCCATAACTTCTTCATTTAATCAATTAAAGACTTGAATTTTTCCACAAATATGAATTATTACACGGGTCAACACGAAATTTCCCCTAGACTCAAAAGTATTAAATTTCGATTCTTTAGTTCGTAATTAGACGAAAAAAAAATATATAGCATGAAAACGTTTGCTTTTGTATTTATCATGTTTTCATTGTATTGGCCTTGATAACGTTGTTCGAAGCTCAAAATGTCCGGAAAAAGGGTATTTTCTTTTCGTTCTTGTTCATAATTAACCAGAAAATCATAATATAAACTTTAGGACGAAGAACGGAAATTTTTTTGTAGAGCCGTGTTATTGGGACGAAACCATTTATATCCAATAAATATAACATATGGCTCCCACACAATTCTTCCATTCATGAAAGGCATAGCCGAAGATTGCTTCTTTTTTACTTGTTTTATATTGATTTTTTATTGACGCTATTTGCAACTCAGATATGGGCGTTATCAGACAACTAAATAATTGATCACTGTCGAATTTTTTTTTTCATATACCGCACGCTCGATATTTTGTTTTTAAAATAAAAAGGGCTTCATTACCTTCTCGCCTAATATCTCATTTTGATGATTTGTCTTCTTTTTGTGGAAATTTTTAAAGTCACGATAATACCAAAACTTGGGTCTTTTGGTTATCAATTGTGGCGACGGTCATTTGATCAACATCATTTTAAGACTTAATTGAAAAAATGGAGACATCAAATAAACACATTTCTCAGTAATACGATGCCCGAATAAAAAATTTCGTATGCCAATAAGTCGCAAATGCTTATTTAATCCGCTGTATCGTGCGCCAGAGGCTCCTCAAAATTACAGAAATAAATCTGTTTGAATTGAATTGAATTTACTAGACTGTCTAATTACACTGAGGACCATTTGCACCATTTCTGGTTAAGCGCTAACTGGAACTAAAAGTGGGCGAAGCGTTAAAAGAAAATTGTAAAATTTTAATGAAACCTGATGTATTTTTTTAAGCAACCAGCTGCCTTACATTTTATTTTTTACAATTTCAAACATTTTTTGTGTAGTTGACCTCAATGTTTATGCCACTATTTTGAAATTACAAATTTGACTGCAGATTCATCATCAGTGAATTTTGCCACTTTTTAAAAGCTATTGGCCCACTGTGCACTGTAGGAATGATACTTTACCTAACTTTACTACTTAGGCGGATTAGCGGAATTTATGAATTTAATATTTATCACTCTTACTTTTAATTCACTTACAGTATTAAGCAAAGTTTTTGACTAAAATGTTGAGTACTTTATTGAAAGCGGCATTACGCGCTGAAATTTCAATTTAAAATTTACTTCAACGTGAAATGTACACACTCTTCATCCACTTTGTTTTGTGCAGTTACACCGATTTGAATGGGTAAAAGCTACTCGAACAGTATTTGTCTCAAACATCATTGTTAAACTCTATACGAAAACATTTGATTTTCTACGAGCAAATGTCAAAGATGACAGACAGCAGGCGAGTGACAAGCACCAAATGACAGTTCTTTAGACTTGACTGATTCTCGTGATTACAATTTCCGTTTACAATATGTGTCAATATTTAAGAAGGAATTAAGAGAAGGTACAATACAATTTAAACAAAAAATGAAAAAAGAATCGAACGAGTCAAGAACGCTGGTGGAAAAGTATCGATGCTGATAAAGCTGACGAAAGGTAAATACCGTCGCATGAATAATAAAAGCGTGCGCAAATTTGCGCTTCAAATCACCGAAAAGTGTAGTAGTAATGAGCCAGCAAGAGCAAAGACACTACACCGTACATCCTTTCTCAGTATCAAAGAGAGGGTCTGTGGAGGGCGGGGAGAGTTACAACGCTAACAGAGGCGGTGCTATGTACGTATGTATATGTATGTATGTAGACTGTGAACGCACTTACCTTCGAACTTCTCATATGCAGCGAAGCTTAACTTCTCCGGCACGTAAGATAAACGCCGACAGCCGCTGATGTACTCCAAATGCCCGGTCATGCCCGAGGCGCTCGCACTTCCTCCGTTGGCATTGGCGCTAATCGCGTTGGCTGCTGCTGTTGCTGCTGCCTTCTCAGCCGTAAATGTGGCAACTTTTTTGAGCACATTGTTGCTAAGCGTTGTTGCAGCGGGTGTAGCGGGTGTAGCGGGTGTAGCGGGTGTGGTGGGTGTGGCGGCATTGCCGACTGATTCCGCGGATACAGTAGTAGGCGTTGATGCGGCAACTTCCGTTGCTGTCGCGGTTGGGGTAGCCAAGCTAGCGGTTTCCCGTTTCGACTTTGTCGCCGAGGGTGGGGTCGAGGGGCTTGTTGGCGAATGCTGCTGCGATTGAACAGGTGTTTGTGATGATTTAAACGAAATTATAACGGTTGATTGAGTTTCGGTTGAAGGCGGCAACTGTTTGCTGTTCGCGGCGCTGGCATCTGGCGAAGGCGGCGTGGCATCCACACAATGAAAGAAACAAGAAATAATAATAAGTAAGAAAAAAGGTGTTATTTCATTCTTTACAAAGTGAGACGAACTTATTTTATTGCAATTGTTCGTGCGGCCTACTTTGGTAGGCAGCGATGAGGCGGAAAAGAGGAAATTAAAAAAAAGGAAATCAGTAAAAAGTAATAAAAAGCAAGGAAAGGATGCGCAATGAACCTTGCCAATATGTACAATAAAAGGATAATAAAATAAACAACATCGGAAAATACCGCTCAAATGCGTGTTGGAACTTTTGGTCGAACAATCTTAAATATTTTTAATGGCCACGCAATCCGCCCGCTAAATTTGTGCATATTTCTCTAAAGACGAGTATGTTTGTATGTATGTACCTGCTTGGCCATTGCTGTTAATAACTTTTGGGTTCTGTTTACAATTCTTCTATTTTTTCCTTTTTTGCTTTTACGCTTATCACTTTCATCATTAATTTTTCACAATGTTTTCCATATTTAACAAAAAAAAAAATCCCATTATCTTTGTATGTTTTTATGTATTGGCAGCTGCTTTTCGAATTCCCTAACTCAAACTCGCAGCTGAAAGTTACAACCGGCTCGTTTACTAAGACGAAGGTATTTCCGTTCGAGCGTTGCATATAAAAGAAGTTGATTTAATTAAAAGTAAAAATAATGCACAGCATTCAGAAAGGCAGAGTATCCTGTGTAGAAAGTGTGTAATATAATGTTGAATGCATACTTAAACCTCTTTTAAGGTCAATAAACCTGAAGATGCAGTCAAGGAAAAATAATTTTAATAATAGACGATGCTATAATGCTTAATAACTTGATTTTTTTGGAATGAAAAAATGGCGTAAGATGTGCTCATTAAATGGTTTACCTTTTTTTTTTTAGGCTGAAGTATTGTAATGAGGTGCCAGCTGCTAACTAGGCAAGTTTTAAAAACTCTAAGTATTTGTGTTGTTTACTTACATTTTAAGGCATATACAAACATACACATCTATGTATACATACATACTCGTATATTAGCAACTTTTCAAAAAAGGGTCCATTGCCTTTAATTTGCTGTCAAAACGTCTACGTTCAAGGCGCTTGCGAAAAAACCTAATAAATACAACAAATTTCCTTTCGTCTTTTATTGTTGAATAAATACTTTTTGCAGTGTGAGAGGATTGGATTAATATGTGTAATTGTCATAGCTGCATAATTCAAACAAAACACACGCCAAGGAGTACCGGAATTTGGTTGAGTGAGCACATTACTACATTTTCGGAATAATTATATGTAAATGTCTTTGGATATTAACTTTTAGGAAGGAAAATTTTTAAGTAATTGATAACTATTATTTTAAGACCAATATTAGAAAAGTCTTTCCGTAATAATTGTAAGAGAAATTAAAAAAAAAATTTTAGTTTGAGAGTTATATAATAAAAATCTCTTCATAATAACTATGATTAGACTTTTAATTTTTATTGTTTCAGCTCTATTCTGTGCACTGGATAAATTAACAAAATATTGATAATTTATCAAGATTTTTATCAAGCAAGAAGCTCTTTGTTATTCTGTGGCAACTTAGATAAAACGTAAAGCTTCAGACTGCAGGGCTTTTCCCCACATGTGTGGTGAACAATATAATGAAGCAGAAAAACCTGATTTCTGTTTACTTTATATTATTCACGAAATAGATTCTTCTACATCGTAGGTATTTCACATATGATTCATTAATTTGTAAAATAATATGTAAAACACGACCAAACGTGTCACGTGTCAAACGAAAATTTTGCATAAACGAGTTATCACTCAACGATAATAGGTCACTAGCATCTCGTAAACTTCATAAGTAACGCGTGCGATCTCTATTTTCGCAATTTTCCTCTTCGTCAAACAATAACAATAAAAGTAAAATATCTTCTTCCTTCTAATAAATTAATTTTCACAACTATGCACAAAGAGTAAAACAGATGCTTTATTTGTCAAGAGCATTTAACATTTTGACAGTTTATCAAGAAAAGAGCTTTTTATTTTTGACATAGAATAGAAAAATCTTGATAAATTGTCAATATTGATAAATAAGATGTTGAATTTGTCAAGTGCACAGAATAGAGCTGTTTATATGCTTATACGCAGAACTTGCTTGGCATAATTTCGAGTTCCTTAATCTTTGGCTAAATTTGTTGTCTTTTTCAGGTTCTTTTGGCTCTGTCATTAATGATCTCAAACAACTACTAAACTGGCCTTAAATAAGTCATGAACAAGTATAGAGCAAATCACGAAAACTTTCTGAACTAGTCTCGAAATGGTCCTGAATAATATTAAAAGACTTTTATAACATAAATAAATCTGGAAAATTTAAATATGTTTAACTCGCTGATAATTACTTTTATGATAAGTATATTCATTGGCATAATTCTCAAATAAAATTTTTTTTTCCACTCTACTAATTAGTTTTGACTTTTATTATGAATCTGTTTTTTTTTGCTCATCACCACTTGAATGGATAAGGTACATAACCCCAACAAAGTCCTCAAGTGGCTTACTGGCGAAAGCCCGACCATTTTTAAACCGCGAGTATGATGGGCCAATCTGAATACCAGGGGGTAGGTTAGACACAGCGGATGTGGCTATTCTACTTATATATATAAAATATGATGTGTGTATGTATGTAACGTATTGACTCCAAAACGGCTGAGCCGATTTTGATGACATTTTTAGAGAATATTCAGAATATTCAGGCGGGTTACACTGCGAAGTCTGATTTTTGATTTTCGGTCTGCGGGCGGAGAGGCGTGGCAAAATCCAATTTTCATATTGCACTACCAATCTATATAAATAAAATAGAAAAAATTTCTATGTATGTCCTTTATTGGCGTCAAAAGTACCAAACCGATTTTAATAAAGTTTTTACAGTCAGAGCATATAATCACTGGGCGTGCCATAGAGCAAAAATAATGTCGATAGGTGGCTCTGGAGTCGAGATATTTCTAAAATCCGTATTTATAGACCGATTTGATTGAAATTCACAACGTTTATTAGGCTCCTAAACATAAATACTTTGTGTGAAAATAATGTCGATAGGTGGCGCTGGAGTCGAGATATTTCTAAAATCTGCTTTTTCAGACCAATTTGATTGAAATTCACAACATTTATTATGCTCCTAAACATAAAAACTTTGTGTGAAAATAAAATGCCCTTGTATGTTACCGCATCACGGCTGTATAATAAAAAAGTGGAACAACGCCTAACGATTTTAAAGAAATTTGAATGTGGAGAATACACCACACAAAGTGGGTCAAATTGACATGCGACAATCTGTTATTTGTTTTGTTTCATCTTCTGGGGGTTTTCGGGTTCGAGAAATCTGTTTCTGCATTTGATTTTTACTAACAACGGCCACTAGGATGCGCTTTGGTGCGAAAAATCCATATTTTTAAGCTTTTCCGACTAAGAAGGTAGTTAAATTAAGCAAATCATATACATATGGCTCGCAATTAAGAAATCTAGGCCACAAAGTTAGACACCTTTTGAGGTAGGGAAATACGAGAATGAAGTGTATCAATTTATGCTATAAAACATAATCGATTACTGATGTATTCTACTTGTAATTCTAAACAAAAAAGTCTAGTGAATCATGGCTCCAAATAGATTTTTAAGCTTCCTTTTTTTTAATTTAAGTTCTTTATCGGATTTTATATTTGCTACAAATTTTTTTTATTTGGAAAAAAATATGTTTATGGATGTGGGTTTTTGGGTACGAGGCAAATCGAGTACTCATAACCAGTTTTGGAATTGATGCAGCACAATTTTTAGGTTGTTCGAAACTAAATCTGAACTCATTCCGAAATGATATAAATTTAAAATTTTTAACGTTATATGTATATTTATGTATGTACATACGAGTACATATGTATGTACAAATGTATGTAACTAAAACGCACCACATTTTCTGAGTGTCTGTTACTTATACATACATTCTTTATATTTGACCTTCAGCCAGAGAAAATAGTATTTAATTAATTTACCCATATCCGTGCTCGTATATGCATTTTGAGCATCTTTAGAATTTCAAATAAAAATTATCAATAGCCTAAAACTTTAAGCTTCACTTGCGATTTTGCAAAACATTCAACCAGAGAACTAAATTTGTTGATTCTCAAATTTAGCAAGTACAGCATACATTATATTGTTTCGCTACAAATTTATGTTTACAAAGTTTTCAACATTTGGGAAAGTTACGAAATTCTTGTTTTTGTTACCTACCCTCTTATGTAATTCCGTATTCATGTATTTATACCGAACGCATACACACACGTATGCGTACACAAAGTCTAGCCGCTAAATAGAGCTGTGTGTTTATTTAGCTTTTGTTGGTCAAATGGGTATTTAAATAATTCCCAACTTGTGCAGGACATGTCTGCAAACATATGTACATATGTATGTATGTAAGAGTACATATTTGAAAAATATATTAATGCACATACATATCCAACGAGAAGAACAGCTGATGCCACTGCTGGAAAAACAAAATGCCTCAATTTCCACACATGTGTGCGTGTCTAAAAATATACATATGCACATACATACATACATACATTGGCGCTGTAGTTGTAATCAAATTGTTCATACGTGCGTGCTTTGTTGTTGTTGCATACGGCTTTTGTAATGTGTTTGCAAAATGAATAGTATTCACTGAGGTCGAATTCTCACGTCCACTTTTCAATAGCGGCTCGAGTGAAAACGAATGTGCGGCAACTTGTGAGGGGAAGGGAAGAAAGAGTAATGTAAATACATTTGGCACATTTGTTTTCACTGGGTTAATGGGTAAATAAATAGCGGCGGCATGCGCCCAAAAGCTGGCATGTACTCGTATGTATTGGACATTGTGAATGCAAAAGTTCGGACAAACGTATGTAGATGTGTGTGTAGACACATGTAAATGTTCGTTATAAGCGCTCAATGAAAAATTAATGAGTTCTTTATATATTATTTATACCCAAATAGAAAAAGGAAGTTAATACTCAGGCCAAAATATTCATTAAGCATTTACTTCTTTCTAATCGCTGATTTCTGTTCATGAACATGCGTATGTAGAAATGTAGTCACTTAGAATTTCGAATAATTGATTCGCCTCCCGCCTCCAAAAAAGTACAGAATATTACAGATGTATTATAACTTTGGGTTCTAAACATACTTGGGAAGGAAAGTAGGAACGCTTAAAATCTTGTCAAAAGCGATACATAAAATTTACCATTTATAAATTCACGAAAAGCAATTACAAAACGGCTTTTTATGTGTTGGCCTTTGGAAGCGTAGAGGCTACATCCAAAGGCTTCTGATACCACTTGCAAAGTCAACAAAAGTGTGCAGTTTTATGTAGAAAGAGAATGGGCCTAGAACTTACTACTTTGAGATGCACACTGGGCTGACTTTTTCTTCTAATGAAATCATAGTTGATTAGATGAACTCTCAATCGAAATTAAAACAAAAATAGTACCACATATCTGAGAACAAACCTGGGCAGCAAGTTCCTTAGCCTTCATTTTAAAAGTTGCCGTATGTATGGTGGTCTAAACCGAAGAAAGTCACATCTTTCAAACCACTGCGCTTGAATTCACAACCGCAGTAGCAGTTAATACGCTGCCTTATTACCGCCATTGTAGCGTCAAGTTTCAAAGAGTTTGTCTTTTGGAAAATATCGGACCGGATTGCATCGTCGTCAGCATAAACGGACACATTACACAGTGTGACACTCGTTCTTATAAAAAGTAATATAGCTCAGTCACTTTTTGGCCGATTTTTTAAAAGAAACATTCGTTGAACTCGGTATTAAACGTACTCTTTGAATCTAATCAAAACTAATTTTGTGTTTTTATAAAATAGTATATCGCCAAAGTCAAAAAAAGAAGAAAAAGGCTAACAAAATTTAAGTTTGTTGTGCAAAAACAAGTAAATTTCTTCAGCTTTATTAGAACGTCTATATATCTTTCTTAAACCGTTCTTAGAATGAAAATCGGTTGTTAATTAGCTAAGATATGGGCTAAGAAGTGCGCAAAAGCACGAAAAATCGGTTTTTAAGGTTAAGTCGAGATTTTGGGGGTGTTTGACAAATTCCAAAATTGGATTCTCGTTCTACTCGATAAGACCTACAAGAAAAATAACATCACTTCCCAGGTATTTCGACTTCATTCTTTTTTTGTAGCACTGTGTTATTGGCACTGTGAGGGTTGACTAATTTGTTCCATGCATTTTGACCAACCAACCTATCTCGGCAATACATAAATAAATATTATACACAAAGCACTTATCGCAGGTTTGTAAACGTCTGCAAATAACTCTTTCAGTTTAACTAGAGCTTCATTTGAGTTTTTTCTTTCTTGTGAAATAGAATATGCCGAATTGGTAAAAAATGAAGGAGGTTAAAGGTTTTTTTGCAGAAAACGTATTTAAAAAAACCACAAATAAAAGAAAATACTTAAAGCCTTGACTGTAATGTGTTGTAAAGTTCTTTTGATAATTAATTTATTTCACTCACCTGTCCTTTCCTCCGCTGTCGTCGCTGTCGTCGCTGTCGCCGCATTCGCTGCCGTTCCAAGTCTCGACGATAAATTATGCAACTCAATCTTCTTCGTCTTCGCTATATTACTGAATATATCTGCGCCACCCACTGCAGCCACCACCGGTCCATCTTGTGGCGTCACAGTCGCCGCGCTCCCACTACTCCCACTACTACTCAGAACTTGCGCCAACTTCTTGCCCAACTGCAGCGCCATTTGTTCATCCGGACTGTCAGACTCGAGTTCCGGACTCGTATCGGGCACCAATTCCAAGTAAGTGGTTTGTGAGACGGACAAATGTGCGACTTTGTCGGCGCGATGTCTTCGTTGTAACTCGTGCACAGCACGAGCGGTCGTTGGCGATAGGATGCCCGAGGTATCGGCTGATGTTATGCTAATCTCACTGATCGGACGATCTTTGATAAGCGATGGTAGATCGTTAAGGCCTCGCGCTGTAAAATGATTATATGTTCTCGAAAGTCTATCCACTTCGTTTGTAGCGTCTGGGTGTAGTTGTTGTTGTTGTTGTTGTTGCTCACCAATGCTACGCGGTGATATGGGGTCTGTAAAGAGTGAATCAGAACTTGTTGACATTTCCTTGAGTAGAACAATATCGTAGTTTTGTTGTTGTTGTTGTTGTTGTTGCTGTTGTAACTGTTGCCTTGTAAATTGGCGACCAGAGACGAGCATGTTGTTGTACTCATCATAGATTTCACCTTCATCAAGCGCGTCTAGCGGGTGAGAGGTTGGTTTTTGCGATTGGAAAATTGTGCCACAGCAGCGAAAGTGAGATGATAAGAAGAAGAAAAGGTTTAAAAGCTGTTTTCCGATAAGTTGAAAGAGGAAAATGTATTGATGCAGCGGAAAGGATTGGATAATGCGTTCAGTGGAGAAATGTCTGATGGGAAATGGTGGTTTCCAGTTATGCAGTGAGCGGGCATTTTTTCTTATTGTCTGCCAATTTGATTGAATCAAGTATACTAAGCGTAAAAAACGTATTTATAGAGTTTATTAAAACAAAAACCATATTTGGTAATGGTAATGAAGCTATGCACAAATTTCTAAAGCAATCACTAGATACTAAACTTTCTAATTTCTGTATTGAATGAATTTTGGCGGTTACGGCAATGTTCTAGAATAGCTTATTTTGTCGTAACAACTGTCAATGGATTTCGAAAATAAAGTTGTATAAGAACTGTTCAATGTGTTGTGTCAAAGTAAAAGGAACAAAAATACAAAGTCATTGGTTGGATGAGTTGTAAGAAATGACAACTCCACGGACCTTATGGTATGAGCATAAGGAATATATTTACTATCTCAGAACGGGTGACAATAAAAAAAATGTTTATCGCCTGAAATGAAAGGAATGAACGAGCAGAGCAGATTTCCATTAGAATTAGTAATCATTAATTTATATTATTTTATGTTTTTATTTTAATAATTATTTTAATATTTTTACATACTCGTAGCCCAACAACTAATAACAATTTTTTTTTTAAATAAACGAAAATTGTCTAGATTTTTTTCCATTAAAAACATAATCACAAGTATTTTAAAATTAACATATTACTTTAATCAAAACCAGAAAAAAATAAATCAATAAGAGATAATCAAATATAAAGAAATAAACAAATAATTAAATGCAATGAAATTTATTGCTTCCATAATTTGATTGTTTTTTATTATCTTTTTTTTATAAATCAAGTTGGCAGACAAATTTCAATAAATTAATATTGAATAGCAAAAATGTGTGGTTTAAAAAAGAAGTAAGAATCGATTTTTCAAAGTCATTGTAGGACTATTGAAATTAGTCGATATGAAATTAAATTAAATTAAAAATTATTAAAAGTAATCTAATAATTAATCTTATTAATCATGTATGTATGTATGTATATAAAAAAAATCAAAAATAAAACAAAAATTTACAAATTAAAAAAAAATTTTTTGTTTATAGAATTAAAGAAAAACTTAAATAAATAAGTTTTCTCTGAATTTAATTAATTTTTTTATTAATGAAATCTTCTACTAAAATTTGCTGCGTGCGTCTTTATGATATACGAAAAATGGAGGGATTTTCTTACTACTTTTAATAGCAGATGTATTTTATGAAAGCAATTTCAAGGCAGAAACACACTCGGAAGCTTGCAATTGCATGCCGATGGCGACCGCTAATAGAAAAAAATTTTCTATGACTTAAAACAATTTTGACTATTAACAGGTCTGGTTAGAATGGGAATTATTGAGTTCAATACTTTCAGAATCAAACACGAGGTTTATTTATAGTCATTATGTTGTTTTGTCAATGGTGTTAGCATTCTTGCCCGAAAAACAGTGTACATTTTTCGAATATTTGCACGTCCATAATCAATCTTCCCACCACATGCTTCGTAAAAATAATTAAAGTGAACAATTTATGACATCAAGTTTTTAATTTGAAGGCAATTTATGAAAGTTATTCATTGCAGAGCCATACCATCTTTTGTGCAAAACACATACAAATGAATGTACAGCCGCCGCTGCCTACATATGACAATCAAGGTCTACTCAAAGGGAGAAAAAAAAAACAAAAACACAAAGAGACTGAGGCGTCGTAAACAAAACACAGATGGCAGAAGACAATGTGAAAGAACGAACTTCAGAAGCACCCACTTCCAATCGTTCCAAGACAACAGCGAACAAAAGCATACGCACTGGAATAAACAATGCAAACGGTCCAGAAGAAGAGGTACGTACCCAAACATTGAAGAAGGCTACAGAGAAACAAGAAGAATAATGGTTGATAATAATAATAAGTTAAGCCGGCTTGAAATCCCAAATGTGATGTGATGGAAAGTAGATTGTGTGAAATTTATTTATTAAAAGAAAGTGGTAATAAAACAAGCGTGTGAGTGACTTTAAGTTGGAAATTAGAGTGAATGAAAAGTATTAAAACCAGAAGCATGCTAAGGTCATAGGCAGATAGACAGCAAAGGTCACGTGTGGAATTAGTATAGATTTTTGTACTACCAAAAGCTCTTCATTTGCTGTTAAATAGCTGAGTACATATGTATTTATGTACATACATTTGAGTGCATTTGTATGTGCATATGTAGAAATACTACTCTGATTTCCATTATATTTAAGTACGAGTATGTACGAGTAAGAGCAAAATGCCGCAAAATGAGTTGCTTGTCGCTCGCTTGCAGACAGCTTGTGACTACTCGCTTGGAACTGGAATTCAAACCGTGAAGTCGCTGAACTGCGGAGGAGTTTGCGTGCAACATGGCATGGCAGTAAAATGACCAAAACGGAATTAGCGGCAACTGAACATTTACGTACTTACTTACATATGGATGTATGTATGTATGTATGTACTATGCATGTAATTACATTTGTACATTTTTATGTACATGCATATACATATATATTATAAAAAATACAGGGCAGAGGGGGAGTTGACGAAGTAGAGCCAGTAGCTTAGTGGAAGGGGAATGTGTAAAGCTAAGAGTAAGAAGTGATTTGCATTCTGTTATGTTATAATTTTAATTTATTTTCATACTTCATTGCCCTTTATGTTATTTATTTAAAAAAAAAATGTTTTTTTTTGATTTTATTAAATGCCAATTAATTTATTATTAATTTTTCATAACTTATTTAGGTTTAATTTATTTTAAATTATTTTACTTTCATTTCATTTCATTTTATGTAATTATAAATTTATATTTTATTATATATTTTTTTACAATATTTTTATCTTTTTATGAAGATTTTATTTAATTTCGTTTAAATCAATTAAAAGAAAATTAATTTAAGCAATTCTAATAATAATTAATCTCAATACTGATTAAACAAATTTGATTTAACATATTCTGATTAAGTTTATCCTGAGTAATTGTAATCCGAGTAACTTTGTTTTTTTTTTCGAGGAATTAATCTTGCTGATTTTTTTGCGTTCGCTTTAAAACTAAAACGTAAATGTATAAAAATAAATTGAGCAGCAATTATTGAAGTTTTTGATTAATCTGGCTGTGATTAATAAGTTAAATCATTAATCAAGTTATTATAATTAACAAAATTAGTTAATCGTAGAATTTTTAATTTTGATTATTCGAAAATGTTTATTCTTTGATTAATTAATCTCAATTTATTTCGCTCTGTATTTTTTGTTTGGCTTTAATTTAATTTACATAAAATAATTCCAATTTTTTAGGTTAAATAGATTGTATACAATGAATCTCATATTTTACCAAATATTCAAATACCGTTTTTTTTGCTTTATTTCATTCCATTTAATTTCATTCGACTTCGTTACGTTTCTTTCAAATTCCATTCAATTCATTTTGATGAACTATATTTCAAATTTTTTTTTTTTATTTTATTATTTTATTTTCTTTCTATTTATATCTTTTAATATAATTTAATTTCTATATATCTGTTAATTTTAATTAATTTAAATTCATGTCACTTCCGTTTTAATATATCAGGACTACTTGAGCTTTTAAAATCCATCTGCATTTTAAATAAATTTTTTGAGCACAATATTTGATATAATTTTTTGGAACTTTTAACTTGTATGCCTTTTATGCTTTGATATTAATTATTTTTAGTTTAATTCAATCTAAAATTAAGTTTTTATATTTTTAATTGATTTGATTTTATTTAATTTCAATTAATTCTAATGATTTAATTTAGATAGTTTCTATTGATTTCAGTAAAGTAAAATTTTATACTATTTAATGTGTTCCGAATTAGTTTCATTCAATTCAATTAAACTTAGTTTTTATTATGTTTTGATAGCATTCTTTAATTTTTCAAAAGCCGTACTCTTCGTTAATTGGTTCTTTGTTTATGAAAATGCGATGATTCTAAAACTAATAACATACAAATACATTGTGAAGTTTTAACTATTTACTACTCTAATTACGCTTGAAAAAACTTAAAATGTATTTGTTCTTCTAAAAAACTATTTACGATTAGCATTTGAATTAATTGTTTAACTATGTACCACATTTCTTTTTGGTTTTATTTGTAATTTTGCCCACCTGTGGCTTCTTTGCATGCAATTGCACTTTCCGCTGCCACCGTCTTTTCGACCTCACTTTCCTCTTGTGTTGTCTCTCGTTCGCGATATTGAACTTCAACACGTTTTATTGCGTTCGCCGTTTTCCACGATTCTGTTTGCACAACTAATCTGCGTGAACGAAATTTTTGCTCATTCTTTGCACATTCCACGAATTTTTTAGATTTTTCACTATTGTAATCACATTGATCTGGTGGTTCATTAATTTCACATTTCCTTTGCCTTTGTCGATATGTATGCCTTTGTGGTTTTGCTACGCCACAACTACTATCGGCTGCAACAACAACACTAATCGATTGCGCCGCGCCGTCATCACTACAAATAACACTTTTTGACGTTTTAACTCGCTTTTCATATGTCGCCACCGATCCGCAGCCTGTGAAATGTAAAGCATTACTGAAGTCACACTGGAAATTGGTTTTTGTGATTCTCTCGAAATTGGTAGTAGAACTCTAGCTGGAGCTTCAGTTGGAGCTGTGCCTGCTTTGTTGCTGTCTTCCAGCAGAGAAATCAACAAAAAAGAAAGCAGAAAACAACAGCGGCACAAAGAGCTGTAAGCTGTTTTATTTTTTTGTTTCGTTGGAACGTCGTCAGTGTTGTTCATTTGTTTGCCTATTGCTATTTGGAGACTTGGCGTGCATTAAGATTGGGTTAGTGGGCTTGTGCGCGTTCAAAGGGTTGTTATTACGTGTATTTAAACTTTAATAGTCATTAAACATTCATTTAGTAGTAGTTGCGTGTGTGAAGTGTAAAACGGAAGGCCAAATATGAGGCGTGAGAGCCCTTGGGGAAAGCTAATCAAATTATGTAATACGCTCGTAAACCAAGTATATGTAGTAAAAGTTAAACATCAAAGGTCAAGCATTTCATCAGAGGTGAACCAGTGGAGAATTTTTTTTATTAATCTACATAGTAAGATTTTAGTACTCATCTTCATACATACAATGACCACATACTGCAAAGGGCAAAGCTTAAAAACTTTGCACATAACATTCATAGTGCTTTTGGAGATTTTTACCTCTAAGGTGAAGATTTCAGAGAAATAAAGAAAAGGTATTTCAATTGGCAACTAGAAATAAGTCGAATAATTTCACTTCAGAAGTGGTATTGCAATTGGAAAACGCTTCATCATTACAAAATTAAAGTTTATTTCTTTCTAATTATTAAAAAATGTATATTGAAATCAATATCAATTTCAAATATGTTTTGGAGACATACCGGTTTTGGCGTTGTGCTTTCTTCGGTGTCGTCTTTCGATATCATTCATCTCATATTAAAGTTATTACATACTACGAATTATTGTAGATCAAAAGGTTTGACATATCTCAACAGTAATTTTTCTCTTTTCAAGTATGGTTACTAGACAGCTGTACTGAATACTTAAAACCCGTCTTTCGGGTACTCAGAAAAACTCTACACTAACATATTCGCACAACACTAACATCACACGCTCAGTCTATGTTTAATAATAGTGACTGAGCCTCTCTTCTGCAGTTTAATGCACACATTGAGAACCGCGCTCTATCTTAGCTTTTAACGGCTTACTCTTCCAAACCCCACGCCAACAGACAATTCGTGTTTTATTGTTGCCCTACTACCAGTGGTTTTGTGTTCGTACTCTACCGTTTCGCTTTGTGCTGGCGTTCCACTCGATACCGTCATTGTTGTCTATTGTTGTTGGAGACGCTGGAAACGCTTGGAAACTTCCCACCACCGCAGTGTTTCCAACTGTTGATTCTTTCAACTGTTTGCTGACGAGTTTTCGTGTTTGTTTTGGTTGCTTGCTTCTTTCAGTCGCCGCCGTTTGCCGTGTTGTATTATCAATGCCGCCGCTGTTGTTGTCAGCGTCGTCATCATCGTCATCCAACCAGTCTCGCTCGTCGTCTGTTGCGCTGCCATCGTCTGGTGCTGTGGTTTCAATTGCTTCGTCGCCTTTATTGCTGGCGACCGCAGCGAAAAGATGCTCAATGAATTCACGATGATCTTCACTCTGCTCTGGCTTGGCTGTTTGCTCAGCTTGTGATGCCCTCATTGTGGGTGCTGTATGCTCGAAATCTGTTAATGGTTTGACTTTTTTCGTGGTTGTTGCCGTGGATTCATTAGTTTTTTGCTCACGTTGCTGTGATCTCGCTTGTTTCGAGCGGGATATGTCTTCTATTGTAACATCTGTTGTCGGCGGTTCTTTGGTTTCAGGCGGCTTCGGCGCGGGACGCTTCTGCTTGGTATTTGTAATCTTTTTGTTTTCGTCTGCCGCAATTGAATCATCGTGCTCTTGATCAACTTTTCTGCCGAAGAGTTTTGATATCTTATTCTTTGTCGATTGCTTTTGGCTTTTTCCTGCGCATGTTGGTGCTTTATTAAAATTGTACATATTACAAATTATAGTCAATTGGAGGGCTTTTTGAAATTGTAACAGAACTATTTCTTACATTTTGAAACACAACATTAACTCGAAACAAGTCGCAAAACTCCATGTAACTGCATGCAATATATTTGGGATATAAAATTGTTTAAATAATTGTATGTATGTATCTATTTTTTATAGGAACTACAGATAGATTCTAGAACTACAGACAAACATTATTACAGATTCAACTACCTTACTTAAATTTAAAGCGAAGTTACTTAAACACACAATTACAGATATATGGTTTTTTAATTTCTTAATGAAAAGGCTTCCAAAAGACCGTTCCTGTTAAGAAATATCGCTGTCCTTTCGAGTAATTGAAATAAATTCTTCAAATCTGTTGTAACTGTCTATTTTTTTTCTTCGTCAAAACATTTATCTTCCTAATATAGCGAGAAGAGCTTTTTCAGACGTTGACAATGAAACGCAAAATCTTAAAAAAATACTTTAGCTACGCTCCAAATCTTCAAGGGCACCTAATTGTGGTAGGCATTAAACGAGCCAAGTGCGGAATAAAATTTCTGAGAATTTTGGAGTATTCTCTTTCAAAGAGAGAACAGCTGATTGAATTCTTATCCGCATCCAAATGTTCAAAATGAAAAACATTGCATTCGCTTTTTTCCTGAAACATTCCACTAAAGAAACTTATCCAAACGAACATTTAGTACCTTCTTCTTTCATGTTTAAAGCTCGTATTTTTTAATTTTCGTCTTTGAAATCCTCAAATAAAAATTTCGCCTTTTTGAGCACCAGTTTCTTGCATGCAAATTTGTGCTAGGTAAAATTTGTCCAGCAAGAATTTGTAATTTCCCCACAAAAATAAATGTTATTTTGTTCTTCTTAATTTCCCCTTCCTTGAAAGTTTTTTGAACACCGCAAACACGATCTGACAATTCGTATTTATATTGTCTTATTTGGTTTGGAAATTTATCGATTTCAGATCAAAAAGTAATTGACATTTAAGATGGGTCGCTGTGGATAAGATATCTGACTTTTTGTTCCAAATTAGCCTTTATTGGATTTAGTTCCTGCTTCTTCGGCCATGGAAGCCATATTGAAGACGAAGTCGCTCGACTAATGCTTTCATATTCAGAATTTTGTTATAGACATCAGAAATCATGTAAAATAAATAATACGAGATATAGGGATTATGAAATTGTATCGGAAAAAGTATATATATTGTAACAAATGTGGATAAACAATGCTCCACTATAATGGCAAGGCCGCAGAAAATTCACACAATTTATGAAACTTCAAGTACTCCTTTTTTGTATCATAGTTGTAATCAAGTGGAAATTTAATACTTAAGTCAGTGTAATAAAGCAGGCTTTACTCTATTTTATTTAAATAAAACAAAAAGAGTATTTCATATATGAATTTTTGACTACTTTGACATCTCTAAACCCTTTTGAAATAAACACTATCTGTGCTATAAATTTAATGTATGCAGCTCATACATATATTTAACGGTTTCACATTTACACATTTTCGCATTTATGATAATTCCGTTTCAATTCAAAAGCGACTGTCATTACAAAACTGTTGTCCAAATTGCATTTGTGTCCACATTAGCGCATTAGTTTATAGCTCAAAAAACGATATGCTTATTCAATTTCCAAAGCAGCTTTTCGGCACACACATACTTACATACATGCACAAATATACATATTTAACTGTGCATTTCAATATTCAGAAATTTATCGTTTTCCCTGTGTTACAATGCATTCTGAAAAGTTTATTTTCAAAATATGCGCAAACGAAAGCGCCTACAGCACCGCATGAGAGTTGTCAATGAGCGAAACAAGTATTAATGTACGAATGCATACGGGTTCCAATGTGAACACACACACATACATACATACATATGTACATACATTCATATACATACATACATATGTACCCTGCAGAGAAACGCTAGCTGGTTCATGAACTGGTATTAAATCGGGAAGTCATTCCAAATCGCGAAAGTTAAAAATCGAACTGCAGAACATTGAAACAATTTAAGAAATCGCCTTTTATTTATGAACTATGTATGTAATATTTTTTTCATTGAAGTAAGAACCGATTCTTAATAAAAAATGATTTTTATTTCCTGTTAAATAAAAAATAACTCTGAAAGAGTATAGAAAGGAAAACCTACACGGTAATTTTTAAACTTATCGACGCATTTTTACTTTCAACCACTAATTATTTTGTCAAAAAAAGTTAAATAATTTTTAACACTTAGCTAAAATTTGTAAGTTGATTTATGTAAATCGGTCATTTGACATTTTTGTTTATTTTTCTGTTAAGTCGCTATTGATAATAATAAAAATTTTAATTGGAATATAGAAATAATGTCACGTGTGATAAGGATAGAAACTTTAAGTTCCGAACGATTTCCGCAATTAGAACATCTTCTTTTTATACTTGTAAATATCCGTATCTTTTGTCAAAAGTGAAAGTGTAACAACGGGAAGAAAACGCATGACGACCGTGGCGTCGGGTGAAGACTACAACTTACGAATCTGAAGGCGCTGGTTTGAATGCGATCTGGACTAAAATGGATTTATCAAATAAAACAAAGTTATGTTATAAAAAACATACTGTGGTGAGTTGGCAGCGGTGCGTGCTATAACTCGATATGCCGCTGAATTCGAGGTTCGAATCTCAGTCAGGGCAAGCAAAATCTTTATAATAGAAAAAGTTTTTTCTAATAGCGGTCACCCCTCGGCAGGCAATGGCAAACCTCCGAGGGTATTTCTGCCATGAAAAAGCTTCTCATTAAATACATCATACTTTTTTTCAGGTAACAGGTTTCTACGAAAGTATTTGATGTCGAAATCGGACGCAAGGCTATATAGCCGAGTCAAAAACACAGTTTGGTTTGCAAAGCTATGGAACTTTAAACGAGCTGGTATTTTAACTGGTATGAGCTGATGCAGGTCGGGCCATTGCGATCACATGGAACAGCGTCATCGCTGTTTAATATGGGAAACTTGAACTACTTGGGCTGAAACGCCACACTGAGAGCGTTGCTGTTAACCACTAATTGTTTTTTCTGCAGGGTAGTTATGAATTGTACTCGCGCGTGTGTGTTTTTGTTTAGGAATTTGTGATGCACCGCCGCTGGTGTTGGCAATGCAACGACATAATTCGGTAGTTCAGCAGCGTTGTGCAGAAGATCTACCAACGTACAAACTCGTATATACATACATACATCCATACATATCTATGTACATACCATATTCAATTATGAGTATGGCACGCACACACAAACATATGGACATACATACATATATTTAGACAGTAAGTACAAGCGCTTCATAGAATATTACGTTGCAAACTTAATTGACCACGTTTCAGCAACAAAACTCCCCAGAGCGCAACGCTCCACTCGACTCGACTCGACTCGACTCACCGCCCACACCGCTGCGCATCAAAGAACTGAAACGCGAGTTGCATTGCAGTGCACTGCCATTGGACGGACATACAAACGCTGGTTGGGAGAGAGAGACAAAAAAAAAAAACGAGAAAAATGAATTGGAAATGTGTGGAAAAATTGGGTAAAAATATTTGAAGCGTATGAAATTTGATTTTGAATTTGACTTTTGGCCGCGTGACGAACAGCAACACCCAGCCGTTATGAAATGACAAGCGCAACGAGCGTACGTGTGAATGCCGCGCTGCAGTAAATGGCACAACACAATCGCCGCGCTTTTCAATCAACACCAGTCGGATTTGTTGCGTAAGCCACAACGGTGGTGATGCTGTTAAGTTTAGATAACCGGGCGATGGCGCCGCGTAGTGTGCGCGGGTGGTTGCCAGTGAAAGGCTTTAGACCGTTGCCTTGAATGGGTTATGTGTACATATATACATATGTATGTATGTAAGGATAACGGCTGCGTCAGTGGTGTGCTGACTTTGGTTGCATGCACGCGCGCCTAAAAGCAGACTGACTTCTTGCGTGCTCGGTGTGAAAGGCTTAAAAAATATTCAATTTTATTCACTGTATTACTTATGAATTATGAATCATGAGTTCTGCAGCGATTGTAGTTATGCATTTGAATTTGTGCAAAACATTTTTTGCAAATATAGTTTGTGCGCAAATTAATTTGCTGTCAAAAGAATGCAAATTCCAAGAAAACCAACATCCTTGTTGATGTTAAGTGGAATTTTGCTTTTGGTATGCTTATGTAAATATATAAATACATATACACATACATATATGTATGCTTATTTGTATGCATGGCTGAATTTGTATAACTTTTAAGTAACAAACTGTAAAACGATAGAGTGACAAATGGAAATTAATCTTTTCCGATTAAAAAATATTTCAATCAATGCAGTTGTTAGAGGATTTCTCTCAAGTTCAAATAAAAATGAGTAACAAATTTAAGCTTTAAAAAGGAGTATACACAAAAGTAAGAGAGCACATTATATCAAGCAAATTATAGGGCTTTTGCTGGTATTCCCACGAATATCCTAAAGTTTCCAACGATTTTGAAAATAGCGGTCACTGAAAAGAGGTACTTTTGAGTGAAACAAAGATTGCGACATCCGAGAACCGATCTTACTTGTTTGCAAACATGAATAACAAGGCGAATAGTATGAGCGTATGGTGGTTAAAAATTCATGTAAATCATTCATATTTTAGTGTTTTCAAAATTGCATTGCATACCTTTACAGAGGCACAATAATATTGCATAAAAATATTGCCGTGTGAAGGCAGCTAATCAGCCGTTCTTTTTTACTATTTCTCCTTTGCTCTCCCATTCTTAGGATATTATTGCGTCGCTGTTTTTTTCTTTCAGCTCGTTGTTTGTAATCTCTAATTCTTGCTTCTGAAACCATGATTCCGATTATATGTATTGAGCGGTCAAAAATATAAAGGAAAATCATTTTCTTTTTCATGTTTCAACCATCAGAATCATAAAAACTGGTTAATATAAGGTAATTGGTTTTTATTTTCGATTGCACAATATTTAAGTAGAAGAAACGTCCTTCAAATATCGTTTTTTTGTGCTAGCGTGTTTAATTTAACCAGCAAATTAAGCTTAATTTGGATTGAAGATTTAACTTGGATTGGAAAAAGCGCTCTTGGCTTGTTCTAGAAACGTAAATTGAACTGGCGGTATTGCCAGCAAGAACCAAAAGCTTTGTTTTCTCAATATTTAAAAGTTAAACTTGTCGTCATTTAAAGTAAATCAAAATATGTATGTATGGTTTTCCGATCGATTGTTTTGAGACTGCCGATATACTATTAATATACATACATTCACGGCTGGGATCAAACATCACTGTTGACAACTATAACTTTGAAAAAGTAGAGGACTTCGTTTACTTAGGAACCAGCATTAACACCAATAACAGCGTCAGCCTTGCAATCCAAGGCAAAATCTCTCTTGCCAACAAGGGCTACTTCGGACTGAGTAGGCGATTGAACAGTAAAGTCCTCTCTCGACAGACAAAAATCATACTCTATAAGTCTCTCATCATGCCCGTCCTATTGTATGGCGCAGAAGCATGGACGATGACAACATTAGATGAGAGAGCTCTTGGGGTGTTCGGGAGAAAGATTCTTCGAAAGATTTATGGACCTTTGAGTGTTTGCGACGGTGAATACCGCGTTCGATGGAACGATTAGCTGTACGAGCTGTACAATCACGTAGATACAGTGCAGCGGTTTAAGAATCAGCGGCTCCGCTGGCTTGGCGACGTCGTTCGTATGGATGAAATAGGCTCCAGCTCTGAAGGTTTTTGCCGCGGTACCCGCTGGTGGTAGCAGAGGAAAGACCAAGTGTAAAAATGCTTGGCATTACTTGTGATTTCCAATTGGCGCCATTTAGCATGCGATAAGGACAGCTGGCCAAAATCGCTTAGCCGGTTAATACGCCAATTAAGTAAGTAAGTAAGATAAACTATTAATTTCAAAAAGATAATGTCTAATATGCAATTTTCGGTATGAATAGGTAAGGTTTCGGGTGAGAAAATCTCATTTCGGGCATACTTTTGTAATATCAAAAAATATTAATATTTATCAGGTCGCAAAAGGTGGAAACAAAAACAAAAAAAAGACAGTAAGGCGAAAAGACAAATAATTAGTCTGCATGAGTATTTTCTTGAAGTATGCCAGTAAAGAAATTTACCCAACCGAATAAATAATTGCTTCTTGCCAGTTAAATAAATTAAAATCAGCTGTTTGTGAACAGCTGCTTTCTAGCTGTCAATTTGCTGCTGGCAACAATTTTAAGCAGGAACCAGCAGCTCCACTCCAAGTTGCTGTCAGTTTGCGCTTCCCTACTTTGTTGGAACACCAAAACCTGATAATTTGAGACAAATTTTCTTTCTTTGCAGAACAAATAAAATCCTTATTTATTTACAAATATTCCGACTTGAAATTGAAATATGCAAATTTGTTTAAAAAAGTTAGTTTGTTTTTAAATTTTTATATTCCTATGTAATAGATGAACTGTCAAAACTAACTGCAGATAAGTCTAATATAAGACATACTTAATATGACCAAAATTTAGCTCTAATGTTAAAGGTACCATTTTTCATCTATAACTCAATCAAAGAAGTTTTTTGAAAATCCAAAAGGATTATGCCGCATATCGAATATTTTTCGTTTCACAAAAATCAAAGTTCTTTTTCACTCCGCAGTCCCTGTTACTCTTGACGTCATACTATCGGCCAAAAGAAGACGAACTGTGTTCCATTAGGACAAAGCGGGGATTCACGCGTAACAGTCGAAGCTCCGGGAGCTTCCTACTTATGTTTTAAACTTTTCTCCAAGGGATTGTTTGCCTTGTAAGTTTTTTTTTGATTATTTTTGCTTATTTAATTAATTTGCTTTACAACAAGCTCAACAAATATTGAAGCAATTCCTTCACCTATTTAAGTAATTGTTGATACTATAATCTTTCCATTCAATTTCATTTTACTTTTGCTTAAAGGAAATGTACAACAACAGTTGAGGAAAGGAAAGTTGACAACAAACTAAAGTTTGAACTTTGTGAAAAAAAATTTAAAATTTCAACTTTTCCAAAGGCAATCAAAAGATCTTTAAAAGTAACAAATACAAAGTTAACAGCAAATAAAAAAGCAAGCAGTGCAATAAAAAGCAATTAAAAAAAGAGATTCCACCAAATCAGCCAAACTGCCAAATTCAGTAACTATTTAGTGCTACAAAATTTTAATTCCTTTTCATTTTAACTTAGTAAATACATACATATATTCTTCCATATACATACATACATACATATTTATAAAATCTGGAACTTACATTTAAGAATAAAAATAAAAAACAACAAATATAATCACAAGCAAGCAATAGAACCAAGAACAAGCAACTTTCGTATTGTATTCAACGAGTAGGAGGATTAAAGAAGGAGGAAGTTTTTAATATGTACACCAACAACAAACAAGAAAAAAAAAAAACCAAAAAAAAAATTCAAAAACAAACTGTAAAACAATGAAAATAGAATCAAAACCACAAACTTACGAAAATCCATTTGTTCATCTTCCAATTGCCTTATCACAGCCGCATGGCTTTGGCGTAACATCAGCTCCTCCTCGATCGAGTCATCGTAAGCAGAAGTCGAAGTGGGAGTGGCAATGGTGGCGGCCTCCTTCGATGCGGGCGTCTGTTGTTTTCTTTGGCCGAAGCGTGCAAAAACTTTCACTCGACTGCCGCGCCGACTTTTCAACGTGCCGCTGCCCCCAACGCCGCCACCGCCTCCACCAGCACCATTCGTCGGCGTTTGGGGGTCGTTAGTTGTGTTGGTGTGGCTTGTTTGTGTGTTGCCCATTCTCTTGGCTGGAGGTGTTGCGCTTGAGCGAGTCTACAATTTTGTGCGTACAATCGAAAGAGAAGAAAATCAAAAAGAATTAAAGTCAATTACAACATTGTTTAATCGTATTAATTTTCTACTTAAGTTCAAAGTTAAGTGATATCGAATGCATTCCTGGTTAATGAATGATTCTTGGATATTTTAATGAGTCCACGTATTGTTTACAATTTCTGAGTTTATAAAATAAGCTCAATAAGCAATTGCTGAGATAAAAATGAGCTGGGAATTAAATGACAAAAATTCCTTAAAAAAAGTATACAATTTTCTTTGATGGTGAGAATTTATTGCTCCTCTTTTGTTATGATTTGTCAGGTACTTCAAAGAAAGAAATATGAATATTGAATTTATAAAAGATATTGTACAAAAAAAAATTTGTTTGAGATAACCCAGAACTAGTCCTTAAATTGTGAAAACTAGAGTCGAAATGATCCTAAAAGAGTTTTGTTTTAATGCCGAAATGTCTCACAAGTAGTCAATGTGCCAGCTCCGAAACGAAGCCGAACTAGTTAGTCCGTAGATAGTGTTGAAAACTACTCTCAAATGGTCCAGAACCAGTTCTAAAATGTTCATGAATTAGCTGTGAACACGTCCCGAAATGGTCTTAAAATTATCACGAACTAGTTTTAAATACTTAGGTAACGAATCTGTATTGAAATGAACCTGAGCTACATAGTCCCCAAATGGTTTGAAGAAGTTATAAACAGTTCCCGAAACTGTCCGAAAATTAACCCGAACTTTTACCGAAAGGGCGCTGAAATAGCATTGAGCTATTCATTAAAGGTTCATTTGTACCCCCTTAAACAGTAGTTTTGCGAATTGGTCCCATACCTAGCACCCTAATATGGGTGTTTTTACAGAATCGAAAGGTAGCTGGTGAGGCATCTAAGTGCATGTGAACTTGGAATACCAGTAGTCATGTCATGAGCATGGAAACACTTAAAAACATTTAAAATTACAAACTATGTACATTAAAAGCAGTTGCCAACTTTGTTCTGGGTTATTGCAAATTTTAGACAAACCGAGTGCTAAGATAAAAAGATATGTCTTGCCAGCTGTATTTATCTGAAATGCGTTAATTGAAAAATGTTCTTAAAAAAAATAAATTATTTTTTTTGAATAAACGCATTCTGGTCCCCTACAATTTTATTAAATGTCATTACAAATTATACCAAAGTGAAGATACGGCTTTGGGTAAGAGCTAAGATTTATTATATCGCAGTGACTACAAAGGCTTATAAGAGTAAATTGCATTAAAAAAAATTAAATGAGCGTACTCTCGCAATACGAGTAATTTGGGAAAATAACAGATACCAGAAACGGTGAGTAAATCAGAGGAATCAGAGACCGAAGGATAAAGGGGAAGGCATAGTGAAGAAAATTGTGAAAAATCTATATTGATGAAGAGAGATCGAAAATAACAATCTCCAGGATTTGTGGTTTGGCAGAAGAATGCGAGAAATTCATATATATACATACATACATACATACATATGTGACCTTTAACCAAGAGTATGGTAAATATTTTTGCACAAGAGAGACCGACGGGGACTTCACCACCGAAGCTTTGAATGCAATTGTACTTTAACAACTTGATAACGATTGAATGTCAATACTACAATGGTTTTTTTTAGCTTAAATATTAATGGTGAGTAAGAAAGTTGCAAATGGCATAAAAGATATGAGAAGAAAATACCCTGCAAAATGTATAAATAAATATTACAGAGCATTGAAATTATTGCATTATAGAATGAATGTATTATGTGACTCATTAGATGTGAATATATATATAAAAATCAGAAAAATACATATTTACTGACAAATTCACAGTTGAACTAATTCTTAACTTGAATAAAAAAACCACTTACTTAGCTCTACAAACTATATGTGTGGCAAGTACTAACTATTTCGGCAGATGTCAATTAAAATTTTTATGGTTAAATCATTATAGTTCACGTTTATAACAGTTTAAGTGACGTTGACGTTCGACACAAAATCCGAACTAAAGGCGGGAATATACTTAAGTTCGAAATTACGATATTCATAAGATAGATATCGTCACGCCGCTTAGATTATAACCCATTAGCTGAGAAATTCATTCAGCCTACAGATCGCTTGGTTAAACTTGAAATCCAACGACTCGGGCTGCTCGGTAGCTCATCCATTTCAACACCCGCCAACGTACTGATGTTTTACCATAAGTCCAGAAATTTGTGCGAATTATGTATACAGTAAGATTCGATAATAAGGAAAAGGAGGAGACAAATGAACATCAGCCAACGACACAATGCCTTTAACTTTAAAACCACCAAAAGGTGCGATGCAATCGCCTTCATAATTGACTTGGAACTTAGTGCATTCCATGCAACTGGCCTTGAAGATTGCAAAAAAAGTTCCTTCGTACCATTTGCTTTAGATTGAATCTCGTCCATTCCCATAGCCTTCTAAATCCGCCGACGGCTCACTACGAATCTCGCTCATTCCGACAGCCTCTTAATAACGTGTAAACGTCTACAAAGTTAGAAGCAATGAAGAGGCAGAAGCAATTACAATATGATGAAATTACCCAGCAAATAAACCAGCCACACCTTAGTTCAAATTGTAAATTCGAAAGTTTTGAGCAAATACCAATGAACCAGCGAAGAATATCAGAGAATGCTGTTGCATAAAAACTACTTTGATCCAGATTGCAAAACAGGAAGTTAAGATCGTTTCCGTATTCCTTTTTCGATTTTATTTAAACAGACGTCCATGACAATGGTGAAAGGGGACAAGGTACTCGACTAACTAGAGCGGGTTTCACTACAAATTATACTAACACTGGATGTTTTTAAGTTGGTGCAAATTGTCTGCAGACTGTATAAGGACAATTACGACGACTTGACGGTTATCCTGAGAGACGGTAGGCATGTTTAGTTCGGTTTAACCGATTGAGGTTAGGACCTCAATGCTTTTTTGAAATTAGTCCTTTTTTGAAAACTCAAGCGTTAGTTCTCAAATGGATCTCAAATAACAGTTCATTGCGTTCTCAAAATAAAATACACTTTTTAATACGAAATGTTCCTTAATTTTGAAACTGAGGAATTATTTTCTTCTTTCTGTGTTTTTTTTTTTTTTTTGAAACGTGCGCGAACACAGATTATAACATTAGTTTAGAGTTGCTTATTATGTAAAAGAAAAACTCCATTTTATGTTGATAAGTGAGCGGACTCAAGAAAATGTTTGAAAACTGGGGTATATTTTTCGAAACAGACTAATCTGTACCTCCTGGAAGTATTAAATTCCAAGTTTTTGTTTTTCCTACCTTTTATATATATCTAATATTTTAAGAAACCTCCACTTACAGCAAAATTCAATATCTATCAGAGGGGCAGACAATGAAATATTTCCGTATATTTATTCTAAATCGAACCGCAAGATGACGCTGTTGTCGATACATTAAAAAATTGTTTCGAAGACGAAGCAAATAGTTTAAAATATTAGCCGAAAAGAGTTTACCGTATTTTCTAAAAACATTGTCGCTTCAAAGTAACATTTATATAAATATTTAATAGTTTTTGTTTAAATTGAGATTTCTATATTAAGCTTACGAAATTATAATTTAATCGTTGATGTAATATTTTGACTTACTGTCTATAATTACTGCAGCTAATTTTAATAGCGAAAGTAGGTTTTAAGGGCGAACGTTTCATAAATTTTGTCGCTTCGCTTAATGAATGGACGAGCACGTAGAAGATTTATTGTTGCTGTAGTTGTAATTGATGTTGCTTTTTGCTTACATTCGTTGCCTTGGGTGCTGATAAATTTTGTGTATTTTTCAGTTGAGCGTGTTGTTGTTGTTTTGAGAGTTTTGTTTTTTATTATTTAAGTTTCTTTAAAAGTTTTTGATAAAATTCTTTATACTACTTTTGTTTGTGTTCTATTGCATATTCGTTATGTGCTTTGCCTTTGATATTTGTTTATTGTTTTTTGCCTTTCTTAACTAACTATATTGGAATTTTATATAAAATGTGTGGAATTTTTCTAACTAAAATTTATCTTCCCTCTTACAAAGCTTTTGTTACTTTAAAAATTTGCCACCTTTGAGTTTTGCGTAATTTTCATTAAATTACTTTTTATCACACTTTTATAAATCGCTTGAACGCTAAATTTTTTGGGTGCGGCATTCAATTTATTTCACACCCTTTTGTTGTTGGTGTTTTTATTATGAGCTATGCTGACGCTGCCACTGCTGTTATTGTAGTTGTTGCAGTTGCTGTTGCCATTTGCGTGCAAATGCGTTGCTCTCGTGACTTTCTCAATTAACTTTAATTTGATTTTCATTGAAATATTGAAGCTACTAAGTACACTTTCCTCTGGCGTTTCTGCCCCTTAACCTACACTACACAGCCATGAACTTTCTGCGCGACCCGCCAGCGGGTGTTGCTTATGAATTACAAGTCGTTTGTTGCAGCGCTTCTACTGCAACGATTACTAATGGCTGCAAATGACACTTCCGTTCCAAATCTCTTGCTTTAATATGTTTGTTGATGATTTTTTCGCTACTTAGCATTGTTGGGTTTGGCACACGCTCGCACAGATTACACGTTTGTGGGTCAAACCGCAAGTCGCAAATAAACATTCACACACACGCACACGCACAATAACATTCGCTAAACATTTTCCATAATTTCTTTGTGTTAATTTTTTTAGATTTTCTCATAATTCCTTTTACTTCGCCGTTGCTGCCTAGACATACTTTCTGGGCACTCACTTCCTACTTGCTTTCCGGCGAAATGTCAGATTTTCACGAAACTGCTCAATAATCGAAACGGCAACACTAACCTACAGCAACACGCTACACGCAGAGCGGCAAACAGAAACTATCAACCACAACAGAAAATTTGACAACAACACGAAAATCACACTTTGCAAACAAACAACAAATGACAGCTGTTCCGTTGCACTCTCTCAGATATCACACTTGCGCTCTCTTCCACTGACGTGTCAACTGACACTTTGCGCTAGAAATTGTTGCAGTGCGAGCACGAGTTTGCGCGCGTCTCAAGTTTCGTGCGACCAACCTTTTGTGGTAAAAATCGATAGAAAGCGTCAGCGCTGTGCCACACTCGGCAAATGACTGACTGACTGGTGGCTTGGTGTCCGAGCAATGCGTGGCGTTCGCGGCATCGTTGGGCGTGAGTGTGGGCCGAGCACGACCACCACAATGCGAAGTCATCGCAGCGGACAGCGAGTTAAACGATAACAACAATAATATCAATCAAAAAAGCCAAAAATAATAACAACCACACTGTAATGATTGTGGGCAACGATCAATTGTTGGATGATGTGACTGTCCTCAGTGCGACGGTTGAAAATTCAAATGCGATTATGTTCATTAGACCGGGACAGCCTCGTTGCATAACCAATGTTTGTAATAATCCTCTCTTGGTCGATACTTCACCTCGAATTTTACGACATACCAACGCAATAAAACTGCTCAAAATCATAAACAAAGATTTCAAAACTCACTCGAAAGGAAGGATTTTAGGAAAACGAAATCGCTGTTTTTTGTGATAAGCTAGTGATGATAATATTGCTCTCGATAACTTTCGATCACCCGTGTTGGACGCTAAAGTGTGGAGGTGAAACTGGACTTGTCACGTGTATTCACAAATATGCGTTGCTTCGAGCCAATGTTCTCCATGGATGAACGGCGCGAAACGTGAAAACAACTAATAATGAGAAACTACAGAAATGAACCGGTGCTTTTTTTTATTTGGTGGTTTTCAGCGGGAATATTCAGACGCTTGGTTGGAAGGTGGCCTGATTAGTTGGTTTCGTCCTCATTGGACAAATTCAGAGGATGAAATGCATGTTTCTACTATCGAGGTTGGCCCACGTATTTCTGCGATAAAGCAAGAACACTGATGCATATAAAGCTCGAGCAGAATCTGCTCTGAAAGCAGAGCTCAACTAGCCGACGAGTAAGGCAACATTTTTCGTTCAGTCTAATCATCTCTCGGACAAGCTGAGAGACACTTGACTTCCGATGTAGCTTCTTATTCGCACCAGTTAATACGAGCGAGAAGAGAGAATTTGTGTGCTCTTTTAAATCTCTTAAAATGTATTTATCAATAAATTTGCGATAATTTTTACGACGCCAAATATACTCGAAAATAACATTTCACACTAGAGCGGCAATTACGAATGAGTTTGAACGATCACATCTAATGTATGTTACATACTCAGTCACGCACATTAATGCGTCATTTATTCATATATTAGTTACTTATACATTTGAGTATTCCTGATAAAGTGATTAGCAGCCAGTGAAACTAAATGTCGACTGCGACTTTCGTCATTGCTGTCTCGCTTGCTTGAAGCTCATCATCGTTCATTCTGGCGTATGGTGTCATTGTTTACGGCTCTCAATTGTTATTGTTGCTGTTGTTATCACAGCTTATGAAACAAGTGAATGAAATTTATCTAAAGCGCTTAAGTTCTTTTAGGGAGTACAAATGGAAAACCGGCGAAGTTTTTGAAAACGTAACGATTTATTTTGTAATAGTTTTAAGCCGATTTTTTAATACATAAACGTAATATTGCATTGCTAGCACAATTGGTCACATTACAATTTGTATACCCGAGCGTATTTGTAGATAAAATAATCAGAATGAAAAGAGAAATCGATTTAGCCCTGACTGTCTGTCCGTCCGTCTGTCCGTGGTTAAGTTAACTTGAGTAAAAATTGAGATTTCTTAATGAAAATTGGCTTATAGATTGCCCTTTGGCTATGGCAGGTTGGTATTGAATTACTAATTACCACGCCCACCTCCCATATCTTAATATCAGTGCCAGGTATGATCACTAAATTTAGTAAATTTGTCCTTCATATCGCTGTTATCATCCTTAAAAGTTTTTGAAATCAGACCACCTTCCATATAAAGGAAGTTTTGAAAAATGCAAAAATTGCATTTTTTCAATATCTATTGAAATAAATAATTTAAAATTTGGTATTTAGAGCGATTATAATAAAGAAAGTTGATTTTTATGAAATTTTGAAAAATGGGTTTTATTACGCACACTTATGGTAGAATGTCTGTATCTCAATAACAGTACTAGGTAACAACACTAAAATTGGTAAACATATTGTTCTTGATATCTCTAGTATTACCGTTAAAAAGTTTTGAAATCGGACTATAAACACGCTCATCTTCCATATAAGGAAGTTTAGAAAAAACAAAAATTTTTTCGTTTGGCTAAAATTTAATATTTCCTGCGGCTTGAAACAAAGCAACTGGGTTTCGGCTTTGACCGAATTTAGCTTTCCTTGTTTATAACTATTTGTGGTATGTGCTTGCTATTACAAATTATAACTTAATTTTTTTTTTTTAAATAATACTTGTTCTAAAGTTCCTCTAAAAATACGGACACATACAAATATTCACTAAGGCAGCATTAACGGTGAAATATTTGTGACAGTTAGCATTGCTTAAAATACAATAAGTCGACATTTATTTTCCTTTTCTGCACAAAGGCGCCATAGTTTCACAAGCTGTCGCAAGGTCTCGTTATGTCGTTGGATCATACAATTTGAAAAATTCAAAGAATATATTTTTTCACTTATTTTTCGTGTGGAACGCAAAAGAGCCAAAAAAAAAATTGCAAAAGATTGTGAATCCCTTTATTAATCAAGCTGAACATGTGCAATTTAGTGCTAAATGATCAAAGGATTTTTGAGATATATCTATATAGATAAGATTAGTGGACGGTGCAAGATTTATTTTTATATTAAAAAAAACGCCAATATTGTTGCTAAATATTATAATATGGAAATTATTATTTTACAAGTTAAGCTCCTTCTGAGTATGAATTAGTAAAAAAATAAAATTTTTATCTCTGCGATTGGAGGAAGACTTTACTCGGAATATCTGATTTGCAGCAATTAGCAGTGAAGGGGCGTAAGACTACATAAGTTGGTAATCAAGGATTAAAAAACCGAATCTTTTACAACCAATTTCAATTCAGTTCTTAATTCTTTGCTGATATACATATGTACATACATCTTTTTTGTGGCTTGTTGTTTTATATATCGTTGGTGCTAGTGCTACATTATGAATCCTTACGATTTACGCCGTAAAACGTATGGAATGCTCCATATAGGAATACTTTATATGATATCAGTATCGGTATCGATATGAGAAGTATATATTGATACATATATTTAAAAAAAAAATGCTATACATAGCAATTATGAGTGATATTCATATCATCACAATGAACTTCGGAATCCGTAAAATGTACTTCAAAATAATCAAACTGAATACAGAAACCGTAAAATGTATTTAGGAATAGACATTTGAACTTCCGAAAACGTTAAATAAAATTCTGAATATACATTTGTTCTTCAGAAACAGTAAAATCTATTCAGTAAATGTAAAATGTACTTTGTAATTAACTGCAAATTGCAATTCGAAAGCAGTGAAATATCTTTCGGAAACTGCCAATTGTACTTCGAAAACAGTGAAATGTACTTCGCAAGCTGTAAAATTTATTTCAGAGAATATCGTAAAAAGTACACATGCAAGTTTCTTATATACGAGTATCCGAGTATTTACTTTCTAAATATATTTTTCAAATTACCAGAACCTCATCCTTCCTTATCGTGAGTTTCGCCCGAAAAAAATTCACCCGAAATTTATACTAAGCGCACAGTACAAATTAAACGATTTCGGCCAAAACGTACCTCACGATTGATTAGTTGTTTCCAATATGTTTTTAATAATGAAACAATTAATTATTGTAGATTTAAATATTCACCAACTGATATATAATAATTTTGGCGCCTACACTATATAGCTCAGTGTTTGGCCGAGCTTCTCCTATCATTTGTGGTGTGTGTCTTACTTTATATCACAAATGGAGGGACCTACAGTTTTGTGCCGACTCCGAACGGCAGATGTATTTAATGAGAAGCTTTTACAGTTTCGGATATACAATATATCTACTGTTACTGAATGAGTTTTAAGTTTTCTGAAGTACAATTGACTCTTCTAAAGTTCATTTAACGTTTTCCGAAGTCCCTTTCACTAATCTGAAAGACATTTTATGGATTGTGCAGTGCATTTGACTCTTTCTGACGTTATTCTTAGAAAATATGTATTCTTCAATGTTCTAATACGATAATCGAAGGATTTTATTAGGAAAAATACTTTCGAAGTCAGTGATTAAAATAAAAATTTCGCCAGCAAAAACTCAACCAATCTTAAAAACTTGTACCGAATAGTAAGGCGAAAACTGTAAGTTAACAGTAATGTGCATATAATCGTACATACATAAATACCATATACATACATATGCATGTCGCACTCCTAAAGGGCTAATAGAGTATTGCTTTACCGTTCAATCGATTGACCAACAAATTTTACGAAACTCTCTAAGAACGCAGCAACCATTTGATCGATTTCCGTTCAATGTAAATAATTCAATTGCAAACATGGCGGATGATAAATTTAAAATAACTATCACTATCATAGATAATTGAATGAAAGACGACCCTTAAATGGAGCCACCAAGCTAACGAAATGGAGTGATAAAATAGCATGTGCGCGCCAAAGTGATTTAAAATGAAGTCATTACTTTCTTAGTTTATCAACTTGCTTTCCCTCGGAATACTATGGGAAATTTGATAGATTTTTTGGAAAAATTCAATCAACAAATTCTGAACCCTTACCGAATATGGACCTGAAGAGGACGCTTTTCATTATTGGCTTTATAGAAGAAGTTTTTACCACGTTTTCTTAATATTTGTGTGAAAAAATAGAGAAATTCATTTAATTATTTAAACCGTGTGTACAGTAAATGTAATATAGTAAAATTTTATAAATTTTAACTAAAAACCTTTTAGCACTGAATTTACATATCTTTCAAAAAAAAAAAAAAAAATTAATAGCAAGGGCAATGGGATTACTACTAGCTGTAGCAAAAATACTCAAAAATAAAATTTGTTTCTTAGAAAATGCAAAAAATTGCCACTCATATTCTCAAAGTAAATCACAAGACCTCGTTATGCTTTACAATATCAAAAAAACAGCGAACAAGAATCAGATGAACATTGGGTTGCAGAACGTTCTCACTTTCTTCTTTATTTTCCATACCTCAGTTAATTTTTAAATATTTATTAAACAAAATAATCCGTATCGATAATAAAAAGTGAAGACCTGACGATCAGCTTGAGTGATAAGTCCGGAAAATGCAAACAAAATTTGAGAATTTGCACTATTTCGCCGCAACGCAAAATCCCTAAAATTGTAATACCAAATCCACAGAAAGTGGTTTTGAAATGAACCCAATAAAAGACTTTATTATAGGAGATTGTTAATAAATCAATATAATTTAACATTACTTAATTAATGAGAAAAAAATGAAGGCCTTCGCAGCGCATTGAAAGCTGAGTCTGACCACTGCAATAAAAAATAAAAAGAGAACGCACAATTAAGTCGGCGAAGCGATTCGCTGAAGTAGAAATAAGCGCATCTTCCGAGCTTTGCGTGTCACTGTTGACAATGCCAGCATTTCTGTCCTGCATCAACTCACAGACGACTGAGCTAACAATGTCCACGGGCAGTGACGGGGCCACAGTAATCCGACCCACCGCCTTCACCTTCACCTCCACTCCCACGGCGCGCCGAGTTGTCGCTTTGCTTTTTAAGCTACTTGCTGCCGCACAAGTATAAGCGCTCGATGCATAATCCTTTATAAATGAATATAGAGAACCAACGCGGCGATTACTAGTTGTTGTCGCAGTGGAAAATGCGGCTCACGCACTCTAACACACACACACACATACACACACACGCAAGCGCTGCAATAAAAGCGATAACAATTGCAGCTGCAATTTCCCATCAACAGGGGCCAGCAATATTGTTGGCTTGTTGCAATTTGTCAAACACAATGTATATAGCAGCCGGTTGAGGGAAATAGGGCAAGAGGGCGCGGTAGTTGGGAGACTAAAGGCGAGAGAGATGAAAGATGCGCTACTCGCTGTGTTTTTTTCCCTCACAAATTAATTAAATGGCCGCGTTCTGCGGTGTGTGTGTGTGTGTGTGCCTACGTACGTTATCTTGCGAACTGCGTCGTCTTTGAAGCATGTTAAACATACATACATACATACATACAGATGCACGTACAGAGGAGTGTGTGTGGCAGGAGTTATGCGAGCGTGTGTGTCTTTTAACTTTGTTTTATATGCCTTTCAGTTGCCGCTCGCAGTATTCCACTGTTCTTATCACATTCCGCAACACTTTGCTTTGCCCTCCCTGCACCTCCCTCAGCCTCATTTTAACGTCGCTCCGCTCTATATCTCCACGAAACTTTGCTACTCACGGCTGACACATTTATTGCTGTCACAGTTCCTGCTCTTGTTCCTGTGACACTGTTGCCGTGTTGACAAAAGTATACCTTCAACTTCAATAAAAGTGGCGAGTAGTTTGCACTGCGTACGCACGAGATTCATACTTTCGTTTACAAGTGCGTTCAAAATAATAGAATTAAAGTTTTTAATGAATAAAAGAAAAGGACGTAAGTCCGATAAGCGGCATTTATTTTACTTCAATTTCACGAGTAAATACAATTTTTTTTCATCTGTTTCAAAAGGTAGTAATAGGCAAAAATTGCTTGTCGAAAAAATACCTTGTTTTTAGTTTAGTACTTTTGTTTTGTTCAGATGAAATGACAAATCTTGAATTTCTTTAGTGTTTGTCTCAGACCAAATACGGAAATTTTGACTAACTGACGTTGCCATTAAAGGAGGGTATGAGTTTAATCGCTGTACGACATTTGGGTCGAACATCGTGCAAGGTTTCTGAGAGCTCGTAAACTGAAGCTCTGCTGGGTAATGTTTTGCCATAATAATACATTAAACATTGCTTAACAAAAATTACATGACAATTTGTTCTGTTATAAAATCAGTTCTGGAGAAAAGTAACTCTAATTAAATAAATCTTATAGCGGTCACCACTCGGCAGGGAATGGCAAAACCACCGAAGGTATTTCTGCCATGAAAAAGCTTCTCATAAAATTCATCTGCCATTCGGAGTCGGCACAAAATTGTAGGCCTCTTCATTTGTGGTAGAATATAAAGCCGCACACCACAAATGGTAAGAGAAGCTCGGCCAAACACTGAGCTGTCTATTGTAAACGCCTAATTATTATTATTAATTAAATAACACATCAGTCCAATGCTCAGTTATCATCTTCCTAACCTTTTGAAAGAATCCTAAATGCAAATATAAGAAAAAATCATCTCAAATGTTAGTCGACAGGTGGCGCTTGAAATAAGTTGTAAATAGAAATTGGAAAATACTGAAATTCAGTTGGACAATTCAGGTAAATTTAATAATCGTCTGTTCATGTGTTTGTCCTGAACACTGGCTAAGCGACTGGACCAATGTTTTAGAGAGGGTGGCCTACTGGAGCGCATTACGAAAGGTGAAGATTTTCGGGGTTATTTCGATATTCTCAATACATTCTGGAATAATCCGGCCATCCTTCTAGAAGCCCTACAAGTTCAAACTTCTTTTAAAATTCTATCTGTACCGATGGATTGAATATTGACGATGAGCCAATACTCCTCAAAACCTTCCCAATGAGCACGTATTTAACCACATTCCAGGCGGAAGTCTTTATAAGGAAAGTCTGAGCTCGCTAATGTCTTCACAGATGGACACAGACGGGTTCAGAATAAAAATAAAATCAGATAGACAGGCCAATCTTTCTACGGTACAACTTAAAGATATACTGCAGAGTTACTCGAAGATGGGTTGAAGCTGGGATTGCTGCCCACTAGCGAATTTTTTTTTGTGCCTGCCCACGCATCATAAACAACAGACTGATACACCTTTTGGTACGATTATCTTCTCTGTTACGCACCTTGTGTCTCAATTACTGTAGTTTCTTGTTTATTCAAGGCATGCGAAGTTTGAAATCTTTGATTTATTTTGGACATTTTCTATTGAAAAATAATATCAGGAGCAGATAGCGTCAATATGAGAGGTACATTATTTAAACCATCATTCTCTATATTCGAGCGATACAATTTATTTTATTTGTACTCCGCCAATACATCACCTTGATTCGTTTTTATCCAACCGTTGCTAATCTTTTTTTTTGAACACCCGTGTAGTTAGATTTGTGCATATAAATCTGTATGTAAGTGCCATTGCAAAGAGCACCTCTGTGCGTTGCTGCACCAACTTTATACTTCACTTGCACCTTGGCAGTTGGCCCTAAAGTGCATGCGTACTTTATTCAACTACAAACGTATACAAACGCATACACGCGCACAAGCACACATCTGAAAACTTGCACATTTATTTGTGTTTTTTGTGTGTTAAATTAATTAAAATTAATCTGATTACCTTTGTGTGCATTTTGCTTTTAAATTTTCCACTTTGTTGCAAAACTTAAACACCATTCTGTCGTGAATGTGGAAATTTTTCACTTTCATTTGCATCACACAAATACAAATACTCGGACGCAAATGTATGGAGAAGGAAAGTGCTTTCGAGTATATTGCGAACATTTGTTCAAACATGAATTTCACATTTTAAAATTTTCGCCTTGGGATGATCTAAAAAATAACCAATGAGAGTGTTTTTTAAAGAAATATAAAAAAAATATACGTTTTGTGGAAAGTTAATTAATTTTCCTTTTGCATTTCTATTTAGTGTTTTGTGTTTTGTAAAGTCAGTAAAAAATCTTTGGGTTTGCATGTTTTGAGGAGAATTTGTTTAAACACTCGTAGTTATAGAGAAATGTATGTCTTTAAAATACAAGCACTTTGACTATGGACTCTCGTTCTCTTCGAAGAAAGCTACATAAATCTGAATATCGCGTCGACACTAGTTGATGATACTTTTTATTGGACTTGATTTCAAATGGTTGCTTATAAAGAAATTTGATTAATGTGGACATAAACATTTTCTATTCAGAATGACGAGTGAAATCGATTTAATTTACATGACAAATGGACTAAAATTGGCAAATTCTGATAAAATTCGGTGCAAGGCATATTGCTCCGAGGGTTGCCCTGAGTGTTTTTGTATTTAAGGGACTTCGGAAATTGGTCATTTATTAAGCTAAATCCCTTTATCAGATACAATTCCGCCAAGCAGTTTTGATTTCTCTGCCTTCCGAATTTATAACTTTTCTGCATAAACGGAAGTGTTTTGTGAACAATTTCGTTGGATAAGTTTTTACGATATACTAAAATGGAAAGCGTGGAATGGCATCATTCACTTTTAGTAATAAAGCTCTATTAACACATTTATGCTATGCAAATAAAGATTCAGATGAATCGATTTAGTGACGGAAAAAGTCTGCAGTCGATTGAATCGAAACAATTTGATCAGAGAGTTCAATCCAATTAAATAAAATCAATGGATTAAATGCAAAGTAATGGCTAAAGAATTTAACCTAGGTGCTACTTGAAAAGAGTATAGGATTCTAATAGGTGTTTCAAGGCGAGTCAAAGCCACCATATTTTTCTAAAATGCGATAAAATAAATCAGAGGAATAAAGCTATTTTTCTTAGTGGGAAATGGTGTTCAGTAAGAAGCATTATTTGGTTAATCCGAATGTTTCTAAAGTCTTTTAAATAAAATTATTGATAACGAAATGTGGCTTTACATATATCCAAAATAAAATTTTTTTACAACTTTCATTTTTTATATTATTTTATTTATTCAAATAGGTTCACATTTAGAATAAAGAATTCCTAAATCATGAAAATCAATACAAAAAATATTCGTCAACCTTGTGTAAAATTCTTAGACTTCTTTTCCATTATTTGCAATGAACTTGCACGTGTAGCGTCTCAGTGATTTATTGTAGTGTACCAGTGCTAAAATCTGCACAAATTTAATATTTTGTAACTTATTTTGACGTTGGAAAGGTATCTGGTATTTTTGGTTGGATATTTATCTACATCAGTTGGATATTTTCTAAAAGTTTTCACAAATTGTAGAATTGAAGGACATTTAATTAAGAGCCTTAGGGTTCGAATACAGCTCTCAAGAAAAATCGCAATAAATAATTTTCGTTATTGCTGTTGATTGAAAAAGTCCTTTTTTTTTTAGAGTTTTAGATCGATTTACGAAATTTTTATAGAATAAAACTCCTTTTCCATTTCTTGTGTGTTATTAATTGTATGATTTTCTTGAGAGCTGTATACTAAACTTTATACAGAAATTGTCTTGTCTAATTTATCGAAAAAATCACAAAAAAAAGCTTACCGAAAACTTTGAATCATTATTCGCTACAACTTTGTCAGAACTAGAAAATGTCGAAAAATGACTTATTGTCTATATTGGTCACAGTTATCATCGAATATTCTTCTTCTTGTACCCGTTTTTTTATGAAGAAAATGTGCGATTACCGCTTTTCAATATAATAAATGTCTCTATAAGAAAAGAGTTTTTTTAAAGTCTTTTTGTGTAGTTTTCCCTGAAATTTCTCTTAAGATGTGCCCGCAGAAAACAGAAGGATATCCAGTGATACATAATTTTTTTTTTAATTAGAACAACACAATTGCTTAAACGTTCCTACACACTTTTGTATTTTTCGCTTGGGTGATGTCAATCTTTTTGCGACTCATCCATTCCATTTCTAAAGGATATTGGTACCAATTTGTTTATACTTTAATAAATTTTATGTTACGAAAAGCATCAGTTTATTTTACAAATGTACATAAAATAACGAACAAAACTGAAAAAAATGGGAAAAACCAAAAAGTAATTGCAATAATTTAATAGTAATTACTGTGAAATCACAAACAATCTCCACGGCGTATGAGTAATTCTGTTCGTCGGCGACTGAAGAGGATTTTGATGTACTCGTGCATTAGTTAATTCAGTGCAACGTCTGTCACAATTGTCACGAAAGTCAGGCATTTCTAATTGTAATTATATTTGCCGTCAACAAAATCTAACTGAAATCAAGCAAAAACGGAAAGTTCCTTTGTGGTCAAAACCACCGACATCAACCGACCGCCAAAACAAAATTACATCAACTCCATTTTAATTATACGAATTTATTTTGGCTGCGTTGAAAATCTGTGTTAGAGAAATTCATGTAATACATTATATTAAATTACATTTTGGAGCCTAACTTTTTTTTTATTTCACGATGCAATACAGTACATATAGTAATTATAAGGCAGCCACAAGGCGAATTTATCAAGTTGGTGGTGAAAAAGCCGAAAAAAACCAGTTGGCTCCTTAACACTGCCTTGTTAAATTCGCCTTGGGCAGCCACATGTAAGCAAGCTTTGACAAAATATATTTTACAATTTAATTTCTAATATTTTTCCATAAATAAATTGCATTCTCAAATAAAAACCAAACTTTGTATAAAAGTGAATGTAACAATCAAAAGCATTTCATCAAAATAAAAAAACTTAAAAAATTGAATTTGTTTTGATATCCATTCAAGTCGTATTTTAAAAATTGCCAGTGTCCAGTTGTTGAAAATTACTCTTTATTTTTGATATTTATTTTAGGGTTTTTCTTCTATTTAAAAATAAAAATTGTTCATGAGTTATATGGAAGCTGAGGCAGCATACTTAAACGAGTTTTGAAATTTATTTTCAAAAAGTGTGAAATTTTTTGATAGAGAATTAGCAGAATTTTAATTGCAAAATATAATAAATAAAATGTAATTGAAATTTTTTGCCGAAATTTGTACAAAACGTTGGTGTCGTATAACTATGATAAGCAAAATATTTTATACCTTTTCCTTATGTTTTGTATAATTTGTTTGGTAATTTATGGCAGCGGCATTTGTGTTGGCTGTTGATGGATTGCAACGGTGTTTGTTAGCTTTGTTGTTTGTTTTAGTTCTGCGATTTGGCATGTCGCTATTCGTTATGTATTTTTTTTTTGCTTTTGTATTTTACCGCTGGCCGACTAGCTGGTTGATAATATTGCCAGCGCTGAGATGAGTTCTCAGCTGTGAAGCGGTTTTGGGGTCTGCGGTCGCTTTGGTCGCCGGTTCGGACCAAAATATGCGTGTGAGTTCATATGAAAAATTGAAATTTGCGGCTGCCATGGCGAGAGTGGCGCGATTCAGGTAGGCAATAAGCGTGACGCGCTGATGTGACAAGGTAGGAGTGTGTGCAACCGCAATGTCATAGATTTAAGAAGAGCTTCACTTGTATTTGTTAACCGAAAACTATCAAAAACAAACATCGGCGAACAGTTGCATTTGTGTTACTCTCCATTAGAAGAGTGTGGACGGTGAATGCGATGGCGGAGCGTGGAAATATTTGACCTAATTGAGCGAAAGAGGAAACCGAAAATGACTTCAACAAATGTTGAAACATCTCTTTCCCAGCCAGTTTAGTCTGAATTTTTGCTCAAAAAGTACGAGACATTTGTGTTTATAATTGAAAGAAAGTAAGTTAATGCCTAATACTTAATTTTAGAATTGATGCTATATAACAATGTGGGATATACATACCTACATTGAAGATCAAAAATGTAACAATAATGAAACAGATGTTATATTTCTGAGTGTTTTGTTACATTAATTTTAGTCTATATGTATCTATGGTATATTTAAAACTTTCATAACAATTATTTAGGGTCTTTAGTGCAACTCACCAGAAAAAAATCCAATTTAATGCTAGGTGCAACAATAAGCGTCTTAAATGTTATTTAACTTTACTGTTACAATTTTGCACTTCCCATTTAAAATTTAAATATTTCATTGTACTTGCGGATTTTTTTGGTTTTTTTTTTTAATTTTAAATTTCGTTGCGCTTATGGCTTGAATTTTATATAATGCGGTATTTAAGATCTAAAATAAAAAATAAATAATAAAGTAGCTGACCTTGGGACGCTCAACTCGTGAAATAGCAAAAAACGTTAAAGTCATCCACAGGTCTGTATCTCGAATCGCCAAAGACAATGATTTGCAGGGCCTGCTCAATAAAGGAGCCGGAAGACCAAAAAAAAATCATGAACGCGAAGCAAGGCATATCGAAAGGCTTCTTATTGCGGACAAAATCAGCACTTCAAGGCTAAGAAGAAGGTAAAGAAGCCTGCACTCTCCAGCAGAAATGTGGCGGCCAGAAAAGCCTTCCTTCAAAGATATGAGGACTGGACTATTGATGACTGGAAACGGGTAATTGAATAACTTTCAGGCTGTTTGCTACAATAAAAAGCTGTGTGAACATTTTACAGATGGTCAGTTGAGACCAAACTTAACCAACACTTCTGACCCACTTCAAGCCCATCATGTTAAGCAAACAATTAAGCATGGCGGTGGCAGTTAAATGATATGGGACTGTATTATGCCATATGGAGTAGGCCCTGTAGTGCAAATAGATCGTATAATGAATAAGGAATACTGCTATCGAAATACTTCGTAGACACGAGGGCCGTATCATTTTCGAACACAATAATGATCCTAAACACACGGCGAAAATCGTTAAAAATTGGTTGAATTCACGCAGTTTTGTAACGATAGGTTAGCCCCCACAAAGTCCGGATTTAAATCCAATTGAGAATTTGTGGAGCCAATTAAAGCGATGGTTGTGAAACTATCCACCAAAAGAAATGAATGAGTTGTAGGAGTGAGTAAAAAAAGAGTGTTACTCAATATCACCCGATTTTGTATGGAAATTGTATGAAAGTATACCGCGGCGATTTACCGAGTTAAAAAAATCGAATAGTCTGGGGACAAAATACTTAAATCGTATGAAAAGTGTATATTTTTTTCCCAGGTCCAAAATTGTAACATTGTAGTTGTTTTCTTTTAATGACTTTATTTCCTTTGAAATTTGATATTTCATTATATTTGATATTCCAATATATGTACATACATATTTATTTTATCCTATCTATGAAAACGTTTATGTCAAATAAAATGTTTTTTTAAAACAAAATGTGTTTTTTCTAATCAAAGCAACTTTGAGAAACTATTGTTACACTTTTGCTGATCCTGATTATTATCCTTTTCCTTTCGGTTCTGTCTTGTTCCTAATCCTTATCCTTATCCTTATCCTTATCCTTATCCTTATCCTTATCCTTATCCTTATCCTTGGGGTGCAAGGGGGTACAGTGGTGCTTCTGGGTATGCGGTTACAGTTGCACGGCTGTACTCAATCCCTACTCTGACGTCCACGTTCGTGCACCCTGGGCAACGTGAGCAACCCATGTGCGAGATACGGTAACCAACCCGTGTGGAGCCATGGGTCACGGCTAATAGAGAGGGAGCTTTAGAGGAGCCACTCCGACATATTCGGTTTAAGGGTCCACTGATGTCCGCAGCGTCTGTTCACCAGGAGGTGCGGCTGCAAGCGGATGTCTGTCTTGGAGCAAGCGGTTCGCTATATAAACAAACTTAAAATTTTTCACCCCCAGCAATGGGTTGTGCGCAGGGCTTGGAACCCGCCACGTAAAAAACAACTTCCATTGAAAAGGAAAAAAAAGCCTCGGATGAGACCCCCCTTTTTTGATGACGACCACGGCAACCGTTTAAAGGACAATGATTTGAGGGCATGCACCTGGAATGTCCGGACCCTTAATTGGGAAGGTGCCTCTGCCCGGCTGGTTGATGTCCTCAGCAGAGCGAAGGCTGACATCACCGCCATCCAAGAGATGCGATGGACGGGACAAGGGAAAAAATCGATGGGCCCTTGCGACATCTACTACAGCTGCCATATAAAGGAGCGCAAATTTGGTGTCGGATTTGTGGTGGGAGAGAGACTGCGCCGTAAAGTACTGTCGTTCACTCCGGTGGACGAACGTCTCGCCACAATCCGCATCAAGGGGAGATTCTTCAACATCTCCCTGATTTGCGCCCACGCCCCGACGGAAGAGAAGGACGATGGGACCAAAGATCGCTTCTACGATCTCCTTGGTCGCACGTATGAGCGGTGCCCCCACCACGATATAAAAATCGTGCTTGGCGATTTCAATGCCAAGGTGGGCAAGGAGGGCATCTTTGGTTCTACAGTCGGAAAATTCAGTCTCCACAACGAAACGTCCGATAACGGAATGAGACTGCTCGACTTCGCCGGGGCCCGAAACATGGTAGTCTGTAGTACCAGGTTCCAGCATAAAAAGATTCACCAAGCTACGTGGCTGTCTCCAGATGGTAAGACACGAAACCAAATCGACCACGTTGTGATAGACGGAAGGCATGCTTCCAGTGTCCTAAATGTGCGCACGATCCGAGGAGCCAACATCGACTCGGACCATTATCTTGTGGCAGCTAAGGTCCGCACGCGCCTCTGTGCAGCAAAAAGCGCACGCAAACGGACACAAGGAAAGCTCGACGTCGGAAAGCTGCAATCGCAACAGACAGCCACCCACTTCGCCACTCGACTTGCACTCCTGCTCTCTGAGAGCAATAATCAACAGCACGATATTTCCGAGCAGTGGAACCATATTTCTCGATGTCTACATACCGCCGCTGAAGAATCCATCGGATTTCAGCGAGCCCGAAAGAACAACTGGTATGACGAGGAATGCCGCGCCGCTACGGAACGTAAAGACGCTGCCTACAGGGCCACACTGCGATCGGGCGCAACGCGAGCTGTGCGGGAGCGTTATCGTGAGCTGAAGAAGGAAGCAAGACGCATTTTTCGTGAGAAAAAGAGAGAGGCCGAAATGCGTGAGTGCGAAGAGCTTGAGATGCTGGCCGACAGGAAAAGCGCCCGAAAATTCTTTCAAAAAGTTCGACGGCTTACAGAAGGTTTTAAGACCGGGGCGATTTCTTGTAAGAATGAAAACGGCGACCTGGTGACTGATGTCCACAGCATACTTAAATTATGGAGGGAGCACTTCTTCACACTGCTTAATGGAAGCAGCTGCAACAACGATGGAGAAGATGGCTTTTTGTTTTTATCTAATTACTGAAAGTTTGTTGTTACTTGCAACTAAACACGAAGTACCGCAGGCCTACCAATAATTCTTAAATTCCCAGAGCATGCAAATGATTCCTATACCATATTTTCTTATCATGCTATGTATCTCCACCATTCGCGATAACTCTTAATATACACATTTATGTACATACTTACATATGTATATACTACATGCCTATAAACAAGAAATCAGATTTCTATTTGTACAAGCATTGTTTATAAACCGAAGGCATAATTGCACAACTGTGCTATAAACACCTACAGAGATTTAGTTCTCAATTAGTTGTTGTTTCTTTCAGAACTGCATAGAGGTTTCAAATTTTGGATACTCATGCATACATACATATGTATGTATGTATGTACGAGTACATACTATACATATATCTGGTCAAAAGTGTTGAGATAGTAATAATCACCGTACATAGATATGTATATGTAGATATGTATATAGAAGTTAGTATAAATATTTGCGGAAGCACAGTATACTTTGGGGACACAAATCCAATAACTGAAAGTTTAATTACTTTAGCGGTTTGGAGCGTTAATCAAATCAAATGGAATAGAATGTTAGCAAAATATTCAAACAAACCAATATAAATATGTACATATATAGGCAATTGTGGTGTACAATAGTGTAAATGCATGGTATAAATAAAAGCAAAGCAAAAATTGTAGTGTTTAGAGAATATATTGCAGCACAACCACAACAATTCACTCTCTTAGCTAAGCCGATATCGGCATCATTGCTTTGATCTGTGTACACGCTCCAGAGACTTTTGAAAATAAACTAGCTTTTCTCTTCGTATTAAAATCAAACTATTTGTTGTTATTTATTAAAATCGAAATATGTTTGTAGCTCTAATTGATCGTCAAGTTTTCTATCGTTATCCATTTGCATTTGCATGCGTTTATCTATATAAATATACAAGTATAATTAGAATATTACAATATTATTATTAATAGAAAACAACTATTCGAGTATAAATAAAACCTTCTAACTTTGCTGGGCTAGTGTAACGATTATCTGATTAATAATTCAGCATTATAAGTTAGCTCTGCGGGTTGCATCATTTCTACTTGAGTACATATGTAAATGATAAGCTCAACTTCCCTATGCCTACATACATATGTACATATTAACATTCAACTATTAGTCGTGCCTGCGCGTACTGCAAAAGCCCAGCCTAAGTACATAGCTTTCGTTGCGCGTGTAGATTCATACACTAAATGATGCGAAGGCAATGTATTGTCTGCAGAGTTTGTGATCAAGTCCTAAAGCGGTTTAAAGGCGCACAGTGATGCACGTTGAATTGAAATAGGCGTAGAAATGTGAAGCTTACAAAAACTTTTCGAGAAATTTAATTTCAGTATTTTAGGAATAATTAAAATAGGATATTATTTGCGGGGTATATAAATGGTAATACTGCGACTTGGAGGTGAATAACTTTTGCATTTCTCTCCCTCAACCTGTAGCCAGGTTCTTCAAATAGCATCAATATCTTAGAAGACGGATTGTGGTTGCTCCTCGGCAGGCAATGGCAGGGCTTCGACAGTATTTTTGCCATAAAAAAGGTACTCGTAAAATACACTTGCCGTTCGTTGTCTACAATTTGAGGGGACAACATACGCGCACCGAAAATGGCAAGAAACACCACCAAAGAACCGGGCTAAGTACGTTCCGTAAGCGCCAAAATGATAACATTAAATCTAACTTTCGAACTTCCGAACACGGAAAGAAATATATGTACGTGTATCGGCGTTTTGAAAGTTTATGTTCTAGTTCTATTTTTTTTAAAGATTCCCCTATTTGCTCAATGGTAAACAATGGGATTCTTAAATTTTTCACAAATTATTTGCTCAGCAATTCTATTTGAATTTTTGGTAGAGAATACTTATAAGAATAAGGGTACAAATCTTTAGCTGCTCAGCCGATGTGTATTTTGATCTGTGCAAAAGATGCACTTAAAAAAGATTCATCTTACTTATGTTGCTCACAATGCGTGTAAATCTCAAAATATTGAAAATTTATTGTTCATTAAATTTTAAATTTTGGCCAGATTTTTAATTGATTGGAGAGTGAGGCATATTCTTTATCTTAAACGTAGTATAGTAAACCGTGGGGTATGCGGAACACAGTTACTATAATGAGTAACAAGTGATTATGCTATGGCGTTTTCTCATGCAGATTACCAAAGGGTACATACTTTCATCTGAAGTTTTTAATTTACTGAGATGGTAACAGATACGTATCGAAAGATACGGCTTTGATTCGTCTTTATAATACACCAGGATGTTGGGCATTGTTGGGAATATCTTCCCGAATTTAAGATTTAAATTTATAAACTCTGTAGTTTCAAGCAATAATTGACTAAGTTGACTTTAACTAAAGTTATTTCACTAATTTTCTGTAACAATTGGAATTCGAGGAAATACAAATAGATATATTTAGTAATTTGGAATTTAGTAAGGACCTTAAAGTGATTCCGTCATGTTTTCGAATTTGAACTCGGGCAACTCCAAAACATCTCTTCAGCGCTTCGTTTATACCGATTATGTAAAAAAGTAATTTCGAGTCTAACAGGTCAGGAGAGCAACGTCAAATTGAAATGTCACGCCGGATAAATCTAAGAATTTGTATTAGGTTATGACGCAAGCCGCTCAATTTTCGTTTGTTGATGAGACATCTTTGAGATTGAATTGGCGGTGCGCATGAATTTTTGGTGGTTCTTAATATACTTCTGTGAAAAGCTAACCCTTACACAATTCATGAATTGGTTGGTCATAGGTTATCCTTCCTTCTAATTGATCTTATTGGCTGTTGGTGAGGTGATAAGATAGTGCGGTTACAGGTTCGTTAATAACAGTAACAATAATAATAATAATAACAAGATGATAGCAAACATACCAGGGAACGAGACACACTTGTTTGAGGGAAAGTTCTCTGGAGTGAATTTGACTGCCATAAAGATCTGTTGCATCTTCTGACAGTAGGACACAGCTCGTACTGTTGTAATTTTCGCCACATCCACCTCCACCTCCGTCCCATATTAAATACTTGATTTCATAATTCCAATTCCCAATTCCTGCTAATGAGCAACACTGTACGAGCAGCATAATTGCATTGCTTGTGTCCCCATTACGTCGGCGTCGTCGTCACGTTGCGATGCGCATAGCGCGGCGCTACAGCGCGATGTGTCAATTTGCTGTGCACCCAAAGGAGAGGTGAACAGCAGCCGAGAACGAGAGCAAACGCTTCAGGTCGTCCTAAAACTGCGTTAAAATTATGTAAACCCAGAAGTGGCCGCCATGAACGCAGCTAACTATCTAATAAAATAGCCTACGGCGCCGTCTTCTATGTATGTACGAGTATCTACATTCACGCAGGTATGCTTGTATGCATGTATGTGTGCGATTTATGTGAGCTGCTGAATAAGTAGGCAGCGTGACAGAGGGCACGTGTTACACGACCCACGGGATTGGACTATGTAATAAAAGCGATATGCTTTGAGGTGCTGGACACGCGCATCGCGACGCACTTTGCTCACATTCAACATAAAGCAACAATGAGATTTTCATGCAAGCTAAATAGCTGATGGGATGCATGCTGGGGGATTTTAATGCTCGCAGCGGATTTGGTGTTGTTTTTTTTGTTTTGTTTTTGATTTTAGAAAATACATCGCTGTGTCTACAAAGTGGCAATCAAATTGATTTATTTTAGTTGTTTACGTGCAAGCGGCGACCAAAGTTTATGCTTTACTTTGTTTGCAGTTATTTACTTTAAATGTAGTTCAGTCAGCGTGCGTGTGCGCGTGTGTGTGTCTGATATTTGCAAGTCATTGTGTTGGACTTTTGCGCTTAAGTACTTGTGTAAGCAAAAACCATGCAAGCAAACGAAATTGTATATTCCCTGTAGGAAAATAAATTAGTTCAAACTTGTTTTCCTTTTACTTTGAATTATTTTAGTTTACATCGAAATGTAGTGGTGTCACTTGATTTAAAGGGAAGAAGAGAAATTTAAAGTTGACTAAGGGCTGACGAAAAAGTTATTAAATTATAAATGAAGCACATAATCAATCACTATCACCGATCTGTGCTACATTTCCATTATACAGTGGCTTACAAAACTATGTTTGCAGTGTATCTTCGTACAGCACTCGCAATATTCTTCATTAAACAGCTTTTTTAGTTAATTTTTAGTAAAACTTTAAAACTACCAAATCCTTCGTAGGGAATTTTCAAACTTTTTTTTTTCATAATTGACAAATTTATTGAGCCAGTTAAATTAAGATTTTATTTGGAAAAGCAATAACAGTTTTTAAATGGCAGAATTTGTAGTACTATTTTGGAAATCGCCACATTTTCTCATCAGACTTCTTTTTATTTGATTAGTTAAATTTATTTTTCATAAGCACTTCTCCGAGGCTTTGAACACGGGAGCTCGGATTTCCAGAGCCATCACGCAACATATTGTGCTACGCTAGCATCTTCCTTCATTTGAAAATTGTCTAGAGATATTTCCAACATTTGCATCAGAATTTGTAGACAAGTTCTTGGTATGGAATTTTGTAGTCCATTCAATTTTATTTCATTTGTCAATTACAATTACCGTTCAGTCTCGCAATGTTTTCATCTTTGTAGATCCAAATTAGAATTACAAAACTAGTATAATTAGTAGGCTCAAATCTGAACTATGGGTTGTATAGCAGCTATATGTTATATTTATCCCATCTTTATGGTTTTCACTGCTAAAATAGTATTCACAACAGCTATTACTTGTGCAAAATTTTAAGACTGTAGAGAGAGTTTTTCATGCTTAATAGAATATCTGAACAATCGGGACAATATGGGAGCTAGATGTTATATTTCTTTGATCTATATGAGGGCTTATATAGAACTAGTAACATTAGACGTTCTTGCAAAATTGCAAGCTTCTTGCTGCCCAAATGAAGGAGTTATGGAGCGAAATAAAGGGTGTTTTTTTAGGCATGTGGTTTTTAAGAAGAAATAAAACGCTTTAACTTATTATAAAGGTTAACGTTTGCCATTGTGTTTTAAAAATGATTTCGGGAAAGTGACCCCCGCGGCTTGCTCAAATATATTCCAGCCCAATTTTCGACCACTTATTGCAGCAATTGGGGCCGTATGTCAGCAATAACGCGCCGAATATTCTCTCCCGACGCGAGATAATGCGCTCACCAAAAGTTTCCTTCAATTAATTGATTGTTTCGTTGGCTCTATGACGTCTACAAGCGCCATCTTGTTGGAACCAAATATCGTCCACATCAACATCCACCACGAAAAAGTCATTAATCTTGGCTCTATAGCGTTCCCCATTGACTGAAAAATTATGGCCGGCTTCATTTTTGAAGAAATATTAACCTTAGAGCACACCAAACAGTGACTTTTTGAGCTTTGGCTTGTGGATTATCTTCACTCCAAATGCGACAAATTTATTTGTTAACGTACCAATTCAACCGAAAGTGAGCATCATCGCTGAACAAAATTTTCTTGTGAAAATCTGGATCGGTGGCCATCTCGTTTTTGGCCCATTCACCGAACGTGCGACTCGCTTGTTCCGGAGTAAGTCTGTTCATTATGAAATGGCAAAACAAATTGAGTATAAATCAAGTAACAGCTGTTCAAAAGACTAACTCCGAAAAAAGTATTGCCTTATTGAAAACCACACGTCTAAAAAAAATACCCTTTTTAATATTGGAACAATCGGCTCCTATATACGTTTCAGTCGTCCGATCTGGCCGGTTCCGACAAATGTCTAATCAATTATAAAAAGCACCTTACTGCCAAGTTTATTTCAAATAGCACAAAAATCGAGGGACTAGTTTGCGAGACATATGGACATGGCTAAATGGACTTAGCTCGTCACCTTGATCATTTCGGTATACTTTTTGATGGGTCTAACTTCATTTCAAGGCAGATTTAACAGGTAAACTCAGTAGAGTTAATAATTTGATTTTTTTCATTTGTTATTGTTCGACAATATATTTTTTCATTTATTTACATTTGATTCGTGCTTTGTATTGAAGAAGTATATTGTTCATTTTGCTCATCAAACGTCCAACTCTGTCCCAATTCTCAAACATAGAGTTCCGAAATAAAAATTTGCATTTTGTATTTAATTATTTTGGATGAATTGAATTAGTGAATTGTCTACTGATTTGATAGTTCTTACTGACAATAAAGGTACATCAAAATACTTTACAGGGTTGCAATGTATTTACTGCGGTTACCAAGGCAGATGGCTCTATGTATTTTGTTTTTAAAAGGTAAAGTTTGAAATATATTTAATAAACTACTTTGAATTGTACTGAAAGCATTCTTATCACAACAAAATACAAAAAAAGTTTGTTGCTGTTATCTATTTGATGTGCCTTGGACGAAACCCACTATCATTGTGAAACTGTGATATACAATTCTCAAGTGAAATTTGTGAACGCGACTTCGGGCAAAGAGGCTGGAAGTTTACAAAGTTTAAATGTAAAAAAAAAATTGATGTTATTTGATTACAAAATTTTGGAAATTTGCCATAACCCACAAATTATAAAGAAATACGGCAACTAAGCAAACGCTTCGGACTGAAACGACGTTCACATTTTAAATAAATAAAAAAAAAAAGTGAAAACAGGCCTGGTACTGCTCACGCACTCAAAAGCTATTTCATCAATCTTTACAAATATTTTATGCCGACTCTGAACGGCAGATGTATTTTATGAAGATATTTGTCTCGGCAGAAATATGTACGTTCAAAAGTTTGCTACTGCCTGGCGAGCCGTTGTTGGGAACCCCCTTTTTCTTTGCTTCTGATTTTACATGCCCTGCCTGAGCTTTGAACCTTAGTCCTTCGCGGCATACCTAGTGATAGCGCATACCACTACACACTCGGTCACACAAATATTCATTTCAATATCAATAAATTCTAATAAATTTGTGGAAAAGTTGTGATATACATATATATACATATATACACAGATTTTGCGATTTGAAAAATAACCTCGTAAGTTATGAACAAAATGTACCCGTTTAGATGTTCTTTCCTACCGGCTACATATAAAGTATGCTTACATATGTATATACATACATATAAACATGTACATATGCATTTATGCTTTTATGCTGGCCATCTTTTATGAATAAGCTCTGCCCCAGACTCTTAACAACATATTTCTGGCAACAGCTGCCCGAGGGGAGGGGGTATTCCAGTAAACTAGAAACAATAGGATTTAACACAATATTACCAAGCCATTGGCGCTGTAGCCGCAAGCGACTTAAAAGACAATAACCAACTACACACACACACACACACATACGAACCCACATGCATACAAGTACATTGTAAATCATGTTCCATAAAATGAGCAGATAAAATCAAACAGTAAAATTACGAAGCATTCGATGGAATGTATGGAAAGAAGGAGAGCCAAGAGTAACGTTGACTCGATGGTACTAACCAAGCAGGACTGGATTGTATTGCTTGTTATTAAATTTAAGAAATTTATGTATGTACATAAATGTGTCTACAAAATATGATAGAGTCTAAGGAGAATTAGGAAAATTGTAACGAGCAGAACTACATAGCTTAATGGCAACAACAAGAACAACAATTAACTACCAGCAGTAAGTCAAAGAAGCTAAAACGCTTTACACAAACTAATTGTTTACAAGTTGTCACAACCGATTCTTTTGTTGTTGGTGTCGTCATTGTTGTTGCTGTTGTTATTTTTGTTATTGTTGTTGTATATTTGTTATTCTTCCAGCTGCTGGCTTTGTTCACCAGTAAAACTAGCAGAGAGGTTTGGGGAGTGGCAGTAAAACAAGTTCACCGTGTTTGCATCTGGTTGTAGATAATTTTTCGGTTAAGCTTAGTAAATTTAACTATCGTCTACAAATCGAGGCATTTGCACAAAATAAAAATTAGAAATTATAAACAATTTCGTAAAAGTAGACGCTGGAAAAATTGTGATCTGCCAATTGCTAAAACGTTGCTTCCAAGTAGATTTGTTTAAGTCAATGATACACTCGTGAGCGATGCTAATAGCTTTCGCCCAATTTTTGTTTAACTACTGTACGAAGGCAGTTAAGGGCATCGAGTGCTGAAATCCTTTCATTTAAATATTTCGCATAGAAAGTTTTAATGCAGTTTTACAAAATTGATCCCCTTTTACCGCTATCGGTAAGACAGCCGTAAAATATTGTTAGCGAATTACTTAAAAACCAAAAATTACGGTCTACTTTAAAAAAAAAAATAGGAAACTCAACATAATAAGTTGTGCAGTAGAATATGAATTAACAGCATTCGGCGTCTGTGAGGTGAGATTTTAGAGAGTGAGTTTGGGAGAGACGAGTTTAGGTGTGGTGAGCTTAGGGGGTGAGTTGTCGTCAGTCTAATAGCGCGCTCTTTTTTTTCAAATGTTGCCTTTCAAATACTATGTTTTATTTTTTTTTATTTTGTGAAATGAGTGCAATCTTCTCAGAGTGCAAGATAATCAATTGGTAAACCTAAAACAATGGGAAAGTTCAACATTTATTCAATAATAATAACAAACTAATAAGACAAGCTAAATTCGGGAAAAGCCGCGATGTCTTTTCGTAAAGGCGGTGCCACGGCCATTTCAAAATTTGTATAAATAGCCAATTTGAATTATTTAGCATACATTATTTTATTTTTAACACTTAATTGTTCACGAAAATTTGTTCAAATTATGCTCCGAAAATATGGAGCGTGAAAAAACAGCTGATTGCATATCAGGGTGGCGGTTTCTGTTCTTCTGATGGTATGAAATGTTGCAATTTCAAAGGAAATGTTTGCACCTCGGTATGGGTATGCTAAGTCAAGGTCTGGAAAGCTGCGATGTGGTGAGTTTAAGTATGGTGAGTTTTAGTGTGGTGAGTTTAAGTGAGGTGGATTTAAATATACTGAGTTTAGCATTGGTAAGTTTAGGTGTGATGAGTTTAGTTATGGTAAGTTATGGTGGGCTTAGGTGTGAGTCTCTATCCTTTTTCTCCCAATTTTTCTGTCTATTATAGTCTATATTTGTCCGTGCCTGCTCTTTTCTACATAACTACGTTCATCTTAATTTCATTTATTTTTATTTCAACACTTTATTTCATTTATTTTTATTTCAACACTTATTTTCACAAAATAAACGAATTTTAGAAAGAAGTTGCAAGTCCCACTCCGTTCCGCTTACAATATATGTATCTGGGCCTATTTAAAATATTTCACAGCGTTCCGTTCCCTGTTTTAATATATATACATATATACTCGTATATATATCGGCTTATTTCACCACACCGAAAATCAATGAGATTGAATTTGATTCTAATATCAATAAAATAAAGTCGAATTCGTTCTGGTACGATGAAATTTGCCGAAATTTTATAGAAAGATATAACTTCAATTCAAACTCATTTACAAAATCGAGCTCATTATTTAAACTTTAATTAGTATAGGCAATGTGTGGCGGTTATTAGAGATATGGGAGCGGTGTTTAACATTTTTTCGAGTCGGAGTTGGAAACTGTCGGATTAGCTAAATAATTGCCGTAAGCACTTTGCTTCAACGGTAAACGCTCATCTCCAACAGCAGCGATTGTGACCCGTTACTGAATTTTCAATGAATTTTAAAAGCTTTCGGCTAGGGAAATTTTGTGAGAGGGAGGCGGAGTGTTCACTTTGGTCTCCAACGCACATATTAATAATTTTCCGATCGAATTTCACATATAAGATTTTTGTGGCTTTCTTTAATTTTGCTTTGCTCTTCTAGCGTTAACATTCTTCGGCGGTAAGTGGCGTCGAAAGTTAACGAAAATTGTGTACATATGTACACAAACAATTACAATAAGCAAGTTACTACCAAACCGCTTTGATGTTGCTGGAAAAACACTCCGAGGGCGGTTGGGCATACTTTTAAGGGCGACATGAACGTTAAATAGCCGAAAAAATGGCCCTGGAAAAGACGAAAGTTCAACTGCTGTTGGCACTTTTAGGTGGAGAGATTTTAGCAATTTTTTTAAACTTTTTTTATTTTGCTGATGACAGGCAAAGGCGGGTTTCGCTATTATTCGCACGTTTGAGAGTTGTGAAAAAAGGTATTTTTTTGTAATTATATGTGCGTGTGCGTGCTGGAGCGCTGAAAGCGACATCACAATCTGTTTAACGTTGCACGTAAAATATAAGGCCATTTGTGGAAATTTGATGTTTATCATGAAATTGTTTTTTCTTGTTTTTTTTTTTTTATGTCGCGGCGGAGTGGTAATCGGTGAATGCTTAATGTGCGTGAAAGCGACAATACAACAACAGCAAACTTCAGTTGTATGTATATAAAAAAGCGATTGCGTTAAATGTTTAATGACATTGAGGATAATAACAATTACTGCGCCTATAAGTATGTATTACATTTGAAAGTGCCACACTGCGATGGTAGCAAAATTGTTGCAAGTGCCAAGGTTGCATGTGGGAATGGGAGTAAAGGGTCAGTTAGTCAAGACTTAACTTAACTTAACTTAAGCCAACATGTTATATGGAAAGCCGTGCAAGCGATTAGTCAACACTTAACTTACCGTAAAAAACTTAAGAATCGGTTGATTTTAGATTCTTAAGTTTCGGCCTTACGTAAATTGAGAGCCGTGAGAGCGGTAAGAGAATCAGGCTTACCACATCTTGACATTTACAATTTTTGAAATGCAAAAATTACATTTTGTATGCAAAAATTACATTTAAACCGCTGAAAATAAAATTATGGACTAAAAGAAAATTTAATCCTAAAAATGAATGACGAAAAGTTAATCGTATACTCCAATAAAGAACTGTACTATAAATTCTGCCCAGGATGTACATAAATTGGCACAACAGAAAGTCTCAATTTATCGGGTGGATTTGCCACCACCTTTTCCTCTGACCAAGTGACTGCTTCTTGCAGATTTTGCACGTTTGTGCTAAACTTAAAAACATTCGACACAATTAAATTTTCCTTGACATTTTTTCAAGCAATGTACGATTCAAAAATAATCACACAAGTGCTTTTATTTACTACTTTGTGCCAACGGAGATATTCAAAGAACAATATGCAACAAAAATTAATCATTAATTAAGTTAAATTAAGTCTTGACTAACTGACCCTTAAGAGGAACAGACGATGAAAAACCTTACACTGAGCAGAAACAAGTGAACTTCATAGCTGTGTTACCTTCTACAGAGCATATCAATTTTGGTTCGTCTTCTTCACAAACCTCCTTTGCGTAACCGAAATTAGCAATTCAAAATGATAAAGAATGATAAAAGTTAAAAACTAAAATAAAATTTCCAAACATACATACATATATCCAAACTGCTGATTATTTTCAAATATTTAATCAGATAAAATGTGGAAAAGTGCTAAATATTAAGTAAAATGTTGCCTATCAAATAAGAATAAATGCAACCCTGCTTCTCAAACAGACAACATTTGTTGACAATACGCCAACGGCAGCAACGAAATGGTTAATTAAGTAATAACACACATTGAGATGCCCTAAAAGCTCCTTCAATATAAACTCAAAAATCTGAGAACATTTACTTGGCAACTCTGACATTGTTTGGAAGGCTTAGTTGATATTATATTTTATATGGAAAAAATTCTGAGTTTGGACAAGAGTCTGTGGTCATAATTCAGGGTCTGAACTCAAACAATGTACTGAGAATCTACTTAACGTTTGTTATGCTGATTGTTACCAATACAGACCAATGCAAGATATGTCATATATTGGCTAGGCAAACAACAAAGGTGGGCTCGTCTCTCGGTCGTTGAACATATGAGGACGAGTCAACTCCCCATATTTTAGGATATACAATTAAAGCCTCAGGGGCCTTCAACTTTCATGATAATCACTGAACTGATGTAACATTTTAGACTCTTTATTTTAAGATAACTACTTCGATAAGAAGTTTAGAGTTAGAATTCGTATCCTAGAGTTGTGAAAAAAACTTCGTTCTACACCTTGTTTTCAGTCTAAGTTGGGGAAAGACTGGTGCTAAGAGGCCAACAGGATATTACCCAAACTGGCGAAGAAATACTGTTACACTTTTCAGCTAATGGATGCTTTTTTTGGTCTTAGATAAGCTTAGCTTTGAGATTATCGGTTTTGTAAGGATGGTATCCGAGTTGGTTCCTTGCTAGACCGAGTGCCGACTATGTTTCGTAGAAACCTGAACATAAACATAGGTCGCACATCTTCGGGCTTTGTAAGACGGATATCACGGAAAAGCCCCTCGAAAAGTCAAGTCTCTGAGAGTATTCCGGTCGGGTGGAATGTTGATGTTTTTATATTGGAAGAAAAGGGACTACGTCAACCCTTAACTGAACAAAACGAAAATTGACACTGAAGATGTCATCGTCGAAACCATTTTGTCTCCGAACCAAAATTGCCAAGGGATGACGGAAAAGCATACTAAAATGCATCGACTACAGATGTGATATCAAGAGTGATAGAGAAATATCGGAAAGTTCTGCGAAGTTGTTTTAACGATACTTGCTGCTAGGTTTCCTGATCTTCGCAGACGAGATGACAGGGCGCAACTCTAACATGGCAATCAAAGAGACGAACGTACCTGAACTAGAATGATTTGCGATCTACTAATGAACACTTACGTTCATATTACAGCCAACAAACGATCTCTCAACTGAGCGGTAGAAAAATCCAAACTCACACTCAAAACTCCACTCAAACATTTGGGAACACAATTTAACAATAGCCTGGCAGGGAGCAGCATTTTTTGTGAAAACCTTTTCCATTAAGCTGCGAGTGTACATACTTTAGTTTCAATGAAATACCAAAATCACCAGCTGACTGTTATACATATGTATGTATGCGTGTACTTATGTATTTTCCACTACAAAAAAGCCAAGTTACTAAAAAATAAATACTTCGCGGTCAATTAATTGCGTAACCGAACAAAATTCACCACCACATCCCACAACCCGCAATGCGCCGCTGTGTAATCATATCGCATCTCATCGAAGCAATCCAAAACGGATTAATTTTGTGGCTGTTGCTGTTATTGTAATGGCATAACGGCACTCGCGATGGTACACATGTGTTCGTTAATTAAAAATTTCACGAAAAAAAAATGCACACCCACATCAAATATCAATCCGATTTACCTGCAATAATCTACGCCTCCCCGCTTCACTCGCCCACGCATCGAACGCTCGGCCGATGGCTTCATTGTTTGCTTTTGCTGGGCTTTCGCTGCTATTGATTTTGTTCTGTTTGTTTATCTTCCTGCTGTGGCTATTGTTGATGCTATTGGCTCTCTCACCGCGCTCGGTTGCCTTCAACGGGGTATATTCTGCACATTGATTTGTTGTTATTGCAAATATCAGTAGTATTTCGAACCAACAAGCTAAAATGTAATTGTAGAAAATACTCAGCGTTCGGCCAATGTTGTTCAATATGCCGTTCGTCATTCTGCTGGAATATGGAGTTAGTTGGTTTGCACTATGCCCTCCTGCTTTCGAAATTTTTCTCGCATCAAATGGCTTAATCCGTTGGGTAGGCGATTTTCGAGTTGTATTGTTTTGTTTTTCTTTTGTAAGTATTTGTAAATTTGGTTTTAAATAACGAATTTTTTTCTATTTAAAAATTTTGAAGACATTTTTCTGATGTTTAGAAACTCAAATTTAAAAGTAGAACAATCATAAAATAAAACTCAGTAGAAGATGATGCCATATAATTGAATGCTAAATGCAATTTTCGTATAGAGCAAACCCCAAAAAAGTTAGGGTTTTTCTTAAGTTCGTAGTGTCAAATTTGAAGAGCGATATTAATTCTTATAGCACAAATAAAAAAAATAAAATTTCTCTAGTTATAGATTTATTTAAGAAACGGGCAGGAACACAAAAAACGTTTAAATGTATAAATGCATTTCGGGAGTTCCGCCAACCTTAGTACATGCATGCCGAAAGAATATGAAAAGAAGAAAATAAAAATCACTAAATACTTTCAACTCGGTGCATTTTTAGAAATAATTGTAGTCCGTTTCTATTTATTTTTACGAAGTTTTACACCACCTAGTTCTTAGTCTAATTCTCGAGGATTCTGTTTGGCTTTGTTGTCGCAGCTTTAGCGCCCGGATTCGCCGTTCTTTACATATCTATGTACGTTTAATGAACAAATATTTCATCTCCAATAGCAATACAATGCAATAGAGACTTGGTTTTGAACAGTTGAAGGAGCTTGAGCTCATGAGGCACCTAGTTTCCGACGTTCTGGACACCCTGCCTGTGAAATCGTTTGTTCAGCTTAGTCCTATAAAGTCGCAAGATCTTCTCTAATGCGACACGAGTGTTTGTCCACTAATACCACAAATTCGGAGTTTACAAACCTATATGCCTTCGCGTAAGCCTCGTTCGTAAGTCTTGCACAACAGCCGATGACTTTCGGTTGCATTTCATACCAATGTTTCCTGCGATCGAAGTTTTTTAGGCATACAAGTTGACTGAGTCTTCGGGGAAATATATATGTAGTCATATAAGTATTTATGTATGCATGTTTGTTTATAGTATGTATATTCGAACATTGATGAAACGACGGATACCGTAAAATATGGGTTAACTATGACCATTCAACATGAAATTACTTCTTGTATATCCAAATGGTTTATTCCGAAGAAACTCCGATCCATTAAAAATTTATTTTGAATGAAGACTTTTTGTTTATGCATTGAAGATTAGTTCTTGAAGAAATTTGATCGATATATGTGTCAAACATATAAGTCGAATTTTTCCGTGCAAAGTCTTTGTAATAAAGACTGACACTCTTTGATTGCGGTGCACACCTCATGCGTTGAGATATTTTACGCTTCTTAGACAAGTACGCGCTTCAGAAACTCAATTTTTGGATGTTGGGAATATTTTTGTGATTTTCATAAAATTCGACGGCGGGTTGGTCTTAGTTTTTGTTTTAACACTTTTGTAGTTAAGTTAGGGTCCTGTCAGTCTTAATCCATCTTTTGATGTGCGAAATTCATCACTCGAGACATAACATTTAAAGAATTTCGACTGATTAGTTCTTCCTAGGCTTTCACGTTTGGAATTGTCATAGTCTTCTCGAATAAATTCACGATATGATATTTTTGCGTGAACTCCAGCGGATGTTAAAACCGAAGCACGTCGGCTTTTTTTCACAATGCGACTTTTTAAACGAGCCCATGATTGGGAATAAATGCGGGAACGAAATTTATTCACGGAATCTTTTTATAGTTGCCTTTTTTTTTAAATAATTGTTGCTTAAAATGAGTTACTAAAGATGAGTGAGTTAAATTCGTATACAAAAACATTCGTTCAATACTCTCTAATTTCTATACACAAGGCCGTTGTTTACTCTTCTTAATCTAAGCAGATTTCGTAAAATATAAATACGTGTAAATGGCATTCTTACTTACCAGTTTCTTAACTTTTGAATCTTAATATCAAATACAACTCTCACAATTTAATTATACTTTTAATGGTTTTTATTATTTCTTCTTCATAATCTCATGGAATTCATTTCGTATATCATTTATTTAAATGTCAATGGAATAATTTTAGTCTTAATGTGTACTCACATGCATTCATACAAATGTATGTGTTTGTTAAATATACGCAATACTATCTTTTGCTTCCATTTTGCTAATACTAAACTTTAAATGAATGTCTAATAGCTACTTAAGGTGTAAGAAGTACTTAAAACTATTTTAATTTATTTTGCTTATCATAAATTTCACTTACAAGTACATACATATGTATATTATATTAATCGAATTTATTTTCTTGCATATTTCTACGCACGTATGTAAATATATATATCGGTGCTATTAAAGATTGTGAAGTGTATTTTGTGTGTAACTGTATGTGTTTGTGTTTGTGTGTGTGTGTGTGTGCAGTGCATTTAGGCTTATCATGGCAGGGAGTTTTAACATTTTTTTCTAGAAATTCTCGGCATTATTTGTAAAAATGTATATTTATTCTCGTACTGTACAATGGAAATGTGCATTAAATTTTCCATCTAGTATTCTTAACACACTATTCTTAATTTATATTTTACAGTCAGCGTGTAATGCTAAAATGCTTACTATTTACAAAATTTAATAGATACAAATGTATATTTAAAGTGCTTAAAAATGTTGACTGTATTTAAACTTAAATTCACTAAACTTGTGGTTTTGGTTTGTCATATTTTATAATCCCTAGTTGACTAGCGTTTTGTTTCAAATTATTTTTGAAAGCATATTTGAAAATCATATTTAAATCTTCATTTTTAAAAATGTTGTTTAATTCTTATTCATTTTATAAGTGTTTAGTCTTTTTATTTTATAACTTCAGTTTTCGGAATTATACCAAAAAATGTTTCTTTCATACATACATACATATATAATTTTCTTAATTCAACTGTGCATACATACATACGTACATATATAATACTATTGTATATTTTGTGCAATATATTATTGTATAATACATATATTTTTTTTTAAATATCACCGGTGCAAAAACATCAACACAACCCATTAGAACTTTTTTTATTTTATATTTTTTTAGTTTTACTTTGAATCGAGTTTTAAATAAATGCGTTCAGCAGAGTGTGTGCATACATATGCACATACATAGCCACATACATATGTATTCAACTATTTGAAACAGCAAAAGCGGTAAAAATTGAATAATTGCGAAGGGAAATAGTAAAAGTTAATTTCGGAACGATCTTAGTTTGTAAAAACGCGGACAATTTCGTACTTAATTTTACACCATTTCAAAAAAGATCGCATTAAAGAAAGGTTAGTTAATCTTCTCAATTTATTAATTATTTGTTAATTAAAAATTAAATTAAATTAAATTCTAATATAAACATAAATAGTAATATGAAATAATGCAAAATTGATAAAATCGAACTATGTGGTCGAAAGGAGTTGACTAGTTTCTTACTGCCATCAAAAGAAATTTACTAAATTATTGGTTATTAATCCATAAAGCCGAAATAATGCTACAGTACATCGCTGTTTTAAGGACGTAAATATTTACAGCACTTGGGATGCTGTTTATACATAGACAGATTGACAAATGAAATAGCTTCTCTTTAAAACATATTGTAGTCAATTGAATTGTTTTTCAGATTAATAAAATACATTTCTCTTAGCTTAGCTTCTAAAGGTTTTACAGAGTTGGAGGACTTTTTATATATTTCTTTTTAAGTTGATAACAAATTTAAAAATAAACAGTGGCAAATAAAAATAATCTAATTCATTCAATTTGTTAAATATTGACATCTCTAGCTTTAAGATCCTAGCGCGTAGTTATAGTGAAGGTTAAGTCGATTCTTAAGTTTTGAGCAGCTGTATGACATAATTTTCTATCAAAAAAGTTGCTTTAAGAGTCGACTTTATATTAACATAACTATGCAACCCCCTATAAAAAAACTGTATAAAACTTTCAAAGGTAGGTTTTGTATGGAAATATGTTTATGAGTAGCATAGAGAAAACAAAAAGTACCCTTTTTGTTAAAAATTCTTAAAAATCAAGAGTATATTTTATTCTATATATTCTTAAACTTGCACTTTACTAAACTAAAATTGTATGCGCTACAAAACTGCATACTCAAAACTTTACTAAAAGCTCTTATTAAAAAGTTGAAAATCGTGATGGAATAGCTTTTCGTTTGGGTTTAAATGTTTATCTGAATTACAATGAAAAAATAAACAAAATTGTAGGAAATAATAAATAATTTTTAAAACACTACTTCATTTTAGCCGCCACTGTAAACATAAGCATTAATGCATTTACAATTTTTAAATTTTTCTCTTTATGTATGTGCATTTATTGTGAACTATCTTTATTTAGCTACTTTTTTAAGTTCAACTTTAAATATATAAATAATAATACATAAGCATTAATGCATTTTTTTTTATCTACAACTACAATATACACAAATTATTTGCGTTTAAACCGAATCCTGCGAGAAGCGGCATTTTGAAACTATTTTTGGAAGCATGCTAGAATTATTGAGAGAATATCAAGGTTCCAAAATTACTAATTATTTCCAAAATATATTTTTTTTCTAACTAATTAATTTGTGCTAACTCTAGAGTCGACTTTAACTGGACACTAATTATGGCCCAAAAATATTTAAATAAGTGCAAAGCTAAAAGGCCAATATGTAGATGTCGCATTAGTTAGTTTAATTACGAGAGATTTGTCAACTGTTCAAATAATAATAATAATAAGCTGATTTCTGCAAAGTTAAGTGACCAGTTAGGCGACATATTGGCCCAAAGCCAAATACATAAGGACTCACCTCCAGTTACACCTCCGTAATGATGATTTTTTTTGTAGCACACTATATATGACACCTTGTACGCCTATGACGCATTAATAAAAGGTGATGCACGTAAAGAACTTCTCACTCTAATTTACCCATCTTCAACTGCCTTAAAAGTTAAGTTTCTTTGTTTGAAGAACTATTTTTGAACAAAAGTACTAAATCATTTTCATTACGAAACTAAAACGAATAATACAGTTTTAAATAAAAATCATAAAATTTTAATAAATATAGTTGATTTTTAGATGTTCTTAAATTTTTTTTAAAAAAGATATTACTAAATTTGTATCCCGATAAGAACAAAAAAAGGAATGCAATAGCTAGTGTACTTCGTTTGCTTGAAGAAATTTTCATCAATAACTGTCATTTACAGTTTCTGATCTCTATCGATTTTCTTTCTCTCCCCAAAATGCAACGCTACACTAAACCAAAAGGAAATCACAGCTTACGGGTACATAACCTGTTATTATTGCATCATGCCGTTCTCCATGCTCTTCGAACGTTTGTCAGTGAAACAGCATTTTTTGCCTATTAATGCAGGCATGAATGCACATACATACATACATACATACATAAAATATGTACATAAACACAAATGAATGAAAAAAAAACAATATTTAATGAAAATTAACAATTTCGATTGGTATATTGACAATTAGTTGCTGTTGCAAATGACAGCGTCTATTTTGCTTTTCTTTGTAATAGAACACATTTTATTATAATTAAAGTAGAGGATGTCATTTGTAAGTGCGTTTTAAATATACATTTATTTATTTATTTATTTATTTATTCAAAGCGTTTTTAATGCATTAATTTATATGAAATGTTAGAAAAGGCTTATGTTCACTTACAAACATACTTAAGAACTTTTAACATTTATTTATAAATTTGTTAATATTTACATTTAAGTAACTGGAAATTAATTACTTAATTCCATATGCTTGTTTTTGTTAAGCGTTTTTCGTTTAAATCCTCTATAAAATTTCCTGTAACTTTTGAGTGTGTGTGGCGGTGTGTGTGTGTGTGTTTATGTAGCAAAAAACGTATTAACTTACTGCAGTTCTTACGCCAGCAATTTTACTTCTAATCGGGATTAATTCCTCTGTACAATCGCTAAAATGAGTTCACTAAGTGATAACATTAAATTTATGCATTCAGCTTTATTATCTTACATTGCATTTAAATAAATTCAATTAAAACCAAGTCATCTTAAAGCAAATCAATTAAACTATTGCATACAAACATACATACATACAAACGAGTACATTTGTGAGTCCTTGAATGTTTACCTTCGAATTTTCTACCTCGTAAAATTATCATTTAATTACTTTAACGATTACCTTGACTCTTATTTGCTCTGTGTGCGCGCGCTGAAATTTTGTGGAAATTATTTGAAATGCCAGTTATTTCGTTGACAATAAATATTCATGAATTTTTGATTAAATAATGTATTTTCTATGCTTTAATTTATAATATTTCAATGGTTCGATTCGCTTAGACAATAACATCCATGTGTACAAATTCCTTTTTATGTTTATACTCGTGTGTATGTATGTGTTCTTGCAAATGTATGCATCTGTGTATTGGTGTACAGTGACATAAATAAATGTAAATACATAAATATTTGTGTTGGCTTGCAAATATTTACACTTTGAAATTTCAAATATGTGTACTGCGTGTAAATAATTTAGTGCAAAATAAATTGCAAAGGCATTTACTAAAGTAAGCTGCACTTGGCTGACTATTATGGCAACAAATACATACATACATTCATACATATTTAGGAAAACAAATAGTTAGAAGCCTTACATGACTTACTACTCCTTTGAAGTGTTGACGAGTTCAAATGTTATTTACATACAGAAATACATACATAAGTAGTGTTGAATTGACCAGCAGTAATTATAAGATAAAGCAAAACATTTTTGCATAAGAAAAGTAAGCGTCGAACAGAAGTATTTTTTTAATGAACGTACTTTTGGAACACTGTCGTTGGAAAAAAGATATGAATATTTAAATTTAGATGATTAATTCTTTAATGATTTTGTTACTTTCATCTAAAGAAAATTTTCATACATACTTATTATTATTAAACCCATAAAAAATATGTTTAAAAAAGCCTAATAGAGCCGCAGGCGAATATCTGTTAATTGTTTGTTAGTATATTTCTTAGGTCTGGGCATTCACAAAGTAAGTGCTGGCCACTTTCCTCGATATCTTTCAGTTGGCAGCTATGACAGGCCTTTTTTAAGTGAGATCCAACTACAGCTAGTGTTCAGTACTGGCCGCCACAATTCTCTACTTGCTTTGTTATTAAGGTCGAATGATTTCTCATTAAATGATGCCGCAGGGGGAACACGGTGCCACAGTCTAGTAGTCCTACAAATATGTTCCTGGTTATGAACCCAGAAAAAAAAAACACTCAATGACTGAGATTCTGAGCAAACTGCGCCACTTTGCTCTCAAAAATAATTTCTTTCTCTTAACCCCATCATTTGTCTTTAACGTGATAAGCTGCCAAGATGCCCAAATCTTTCACTTTGAAGATACTATCATCATCAGCCAAAGGTACAAGAAGAAGCCCAGTTCCTTTGGGTAGATGACTCTTATCTCTACACCGCCTTCAATATTTGAGCCGTTTTTGTAGAGAGCGATTGTCACCATATAAGATGGATGAGATGGGCACCTCGCTTGTATGATTTTAGTGAATTTAAGATGAGATACCCTAAAGCTGGATTCTTGTTGTGATCGCATTTCGTTTAAAATTGTTTCTTACCTAACTTTCTGAGTCCGACGGAAGATTACCTACTCACTTTCAACAGAAGAACACGATCTTATTGCGTCTGTTATTTCGGCCACATAGCTCATTATATGATTTTTAATTTGGAATGGTGTATTCTAAAAAAAAATATATACATACATATGTGAAGACAATTAAATTTTGACTGTTGAAAGGCCCCGACAAAGCGAAAATTCTAATCACCGTAAAAGCCCATCAAATTATGCTTTAAATTTAAAGGGAAATAATTGCAACCTTTTTTCATCAAAAACTCCGAAAACCTCGTGACTCCCTTAACTTATTAAGTGTTTGGACCACCAATTCTGCACGGAACTTATAGGCAAATTAACCTCTAAAGAATCCCAGCCATTAAATTCGAATTTGATTGACTGTCTTTTAAATTAAATTGATTTGATTTTGAACTGTTACTATGGACATTCCTTCCTTGCATTTGATTCAAGTTTACGAAAAGTTATAATTTTCAAAATTATTTTGTGTGAAAATCAAAATTTGCTCATTAATTATACTAAATTTTAGTGCACTAATTGCAGGTAAATTTGCACAAAACCACCATCGCGTAAATAAAGCACAATCTGCTTGATTCAAACATATGTAAGTACTCGTATGTGTTGGCATATATAATTTTGAATTTGAATTTACTATTAAATGTAAATACTCATAATTTTTGGAAATATATTACCCATTTATTTTGGTAAATAACTCGCAATTATATTTATTACCGAGCGTTTGAAAACTAATTCATAAAATTATTTAAGCTAAGTGGATTTCAAGCGCCCGTTCACTACACTTTAGCTTACAACTCTTCCCTTTCGCTTTCATTTTCCCATTCTCTCTCTCTCTCTCTTTCTCTCGTTTCAATTACAGTTTAGCGGCACACACTGATTTGCAGAAAATTAGAATGCAAATACTAGAAGGTAAACAGTAAGCTTTGATTTACTAATTTTCGCTAATTCAATAATTAAAATTGCCACGAAAAATATGCGCCCAAAAGCAAACACCAAATTAAATGCATTGGTTCGTTTATTGAGAGAAAGAGAGAGAGAGGGCAAATGAAAGAGAGAAAGTGAAAGAGTTTTTGAGCTACATCGCTTACAAATTTGCAAAGTAAATATAAAATTTTATTAGATTAAACGGATTATTGCAATTAAACGGGTCATTAAGAGAGTAAACATAGAGCTTGCATTTCATAAAATGTAATTTAATATGTTTGTATGCAATATAGGGCATATTGCACAAATTCCTAGTTCACGGCTATGACAAAATTCATTTCATGACTATTGTGAAAATTTTGTGGCATAGTTATAGGCGCTGTAATATTGACAACATTCAAAAACGAAGCCAAAAATATATTGCGAGTATGTTATTTGGCGTTTACAATGTATAGCTTAGTGTTTGGGCATAGTAATTATACCACAAATGGAGGCACCTTCAGTTTCGAACTCAGTATTCAGCGGTAGCTTGTTCACATTTATAAGTTGCATATTTTCAGATCTGGTGATAAGTTTTGTCAAGGTTCCCACGCATGAGACCTCTCCTTTTTTAGAGTGAATATTGCAAAATAAGGGCTCAGTTTTTTTCATATATAAACATTTTTATTATATTAAGAGTTTTTAGTTATTGCATTTTTGAAGACCTTGTGGGATATTTACGAATTTGGATAAAACAAACTTATTTGGTTTCAGCAGGAAGCATCAATTTTGTTCATTTAGAGACAAATACATTATTTTAAATTTATTTACGTATATGAAGATGACTTTTTTATAAAACTAATTGTTTTAAATTCGTAAAAGAGCCAATCAGTTCATTGCTTGATAGAAAAAAAGTACTAGTCGAATACATTTTTCTTTTCTGAAGATATTTGTTTGTGTTATTTTAATAACATAACTCAACTCAATTTAAGGGGCCATCAATGTAAAAGTGCTATTTGAAAATTTTATTTTTTGATCAAAATAATTATTTAATTGGCGTGAAAGATATAATTATTGACATATTTTTTCAGTCATTACACAGATATGTTCTATGACTGTGAATTTTTAAAGTGAAAAAATCTTTATTTTTAGTCTCTGCAGTGACCGCCGACTCTACTGCAGCTGCATTTCCTGCTTAATGCTCCAAATTTTTAAATATTATTTTCACACAGTTGATTAAATGTGTATAATGCGCCACTTAAATACGCCTAATCGCATAATGACTACGATACAAAAAATCTCGACTAAATTAAATTAAATCAGATAAAGCGCGTACTTTAGTTTAACGCAGCAGTTTTAGTACACCAATATAATATGAAAATGTATATAAAAACATTCGCACACAAGAGTTTGCACGTATGTGTGTGTAAGCTGAAATTAAAGAGCATTGACTCGCTGAAAATGTGTTACTATACACACTTTCGGTGGTTTTGTTGCCTATGGGAAAGTTGTGGTTTTGCCAGCGTGAGGATCACTCTTGACCGCTCTTCATCTGGACTACTCGTTGATCTGACTTGAGGCTTCCATACACAAGAGTGAAAAAGCGTTAGCTAGAGACATCCCATAGTACTACCTATAAGACTTTCTGCATACCCTATCTTGCTGGCTCATCAGTCAAACAGTTGCGCTTATTATTAACTGCGAGGCCTGTGCACCGTCGTTGCATTCAGGCTGCTTATAGAAGCTTGGCTATAAGAGTGAATGTTGATATTCCTAATTAATGTGACGCTTTTGAGCAGTGTTTTCCCTGCTTCTTAGCTGGTTGCGCCCTCTGCCTGAAAACAACACTGCAACAGTCCGGAAATGTTAGATGACTGATGACGGCACCACCAATCCTATCCTTTAGCTTTGACCCCTTCGAGAATATGTTCGCTGTCACTTCTTCCTACTTTCACGCCCTACAAACTTTTGCCTGCAATATGGACAGGCGATATGTTCAATAAAGCACTTATAGTCGAAGTGAGAGAGGCCCGCCGGATAACGAAGGTTTCATTCTCGTCCCAGTGAATTACCTGGGATGGAAGTCCCTATCACTTACCAATTGCTCGCCTACAGCAGTATTATACAACTGATGCACTCCTCTCCTTTCATTTTCCGCATCCGTGTAAGCTTTCTGATCCCTGAGATCAGGCCCAAATGCTTGACCCTATCAGAAAGTTGTAACTAAAGGACACCAATCTATAAAAAAGTCTCATCAGAGATATTATGCGTCGAAGTAAATGACAGTAGAGTGTTATCCACCAACCTGGACCTAAATTTGTTGAATTTAAAATCTGCTGTGGAGAAGCACTGCTGCGCCTCAACACTGTTTGGTTGGATTGACGACAAAAAGTTAAATGCTCTCTGTAGGACATAGCCTTTATCGCCTCATTACAAAAACTATCAATTTATTTTACCAAACATTCAGATAAATTTTATGTCTTTTAATTATTGGACAATTGAAACTTGATGCAATTTATCTTTGAGATTTTCTGCCTTATCCGCTCCAAGCACCTCGTCGTTAGTTCTATTAACATCGCTTTCATAGTAGGGCTCATTTTCTGTCGAGGAGGATATTCCCCAGCTCAGTGTTATTTGTCATATTACATTTCTTATTTTAATTCAAGACTGAAATATATTTTTAGTGTGATATTTGTGTGTTTTATTCGATCGGCTCTTTATGTTTTAAATCATTTGAGGTTTATTTTTGTTTGAAAAAATATAAATTAAAAATTAAAAATGGCTATACAAAAACTGTTTTCTGCAAGTCCGGAATTTAAATAGACTGATCTCGGGATATTCGGGAGTAGAAAAAGGTCGGGATCCCGGGATTGACATGCCTAGTATGTATGTATGTATAAGTGTAAATTATTAATTGGGTCATCCTGCAATATGTCACATTTTGCATTTTATTTCTAACTTGCTTGTCATCAATGACATTTTACATGTTTTTTTATTTGCAAATTTTTTTTTTCAAACAATTTATTCAGCACATTTCGAATTTACAAAATTTCTCAACAACAAAAATTTCAATACGTACAACACAATGATTGGTAATTTTCGCTAGCAACTCATTCGTAATATTTAATCGCTAATCGTTGTGTGATCATTTCAAAAATTGCGACTAATCACGCGTGCGTTTTATGTACTCACGCTGGACGATTTAACGCAAATGTTGTTGTTAATGTGCTAGTTTTGTTGATATGTCAACAAAAGTCACTTATTGTTGTTGTATTTAGCAAGATAAACTATTATACCATAATTTACATATTTGCAATTTGCTGCTTTGCTGTTTTTAATTTATTTCAATTTCATGTTAACATGTGTGTGTGTGTGTGGGTGTATATATGTGTGTGTATGTACTTGTGGTCCTTTCTATTGTTAAAGCGCTTATGTGCTGGTTACGAGTGATTGGCATAGCTTTGATGTTTCGAGCGCTTCAGTGCGTTGTGTTGCATACTTTGCGGCGTATAAAATTAAGTTTTAACAAAAATGTTTATGAAATTCAATTTATTGAAATATTTGAATTTTTAGTTCTATACTAAATTATAATCTAAGTATTTTTTTTGATAATAAAACACATGTTAAATGCTGTATGTGTGCGAATTAAAAAAAAAAAAAAACAAAAAACATGCAAAGCCACTTAGCAACTCTTCCACATGAATTATTCGCCTAAAATGCATATTTTTTTTGGAATTTTACTGTTTAATGGTTTTTGTAATTTGAAATGGCCAATAAAATTTCATTGTCTATCATATTTAGGCAGCTAATCAGCGCCGATTACGCCTTCAACTCTTGCATAGTCCAACACTTGTGAACATTTTTTTCGCCTTTTTTTGCTGTTTCTCTGCTCCAAAATACTTGTACACTATAAGTATGTATATACTTACATGCAATCGTAATTGTATTTATAAATACAATAGTGCATACTGTCAAGTGTGTATATGTGTGTGTGTGTGTGTTTGTGTGTGTGCGTGCGTATACAAATATGTATACCTGTATGTGTGTGTGTATTTACAAAATTGTGCATTTAAATTTCCATAAGTTTTCTATTAAATACTTTTACTATCACTAAGCTTACCACACATATAAAAAATTTAATATCAGTTGCTTTGTTGCTGTTGTTCTTTTGTTTTTGTTATTCTCTCCTTATTTGATTTAATTAATTAGCTAAATCCTGTATGATGTCCGCTGAAATGAGAATAGAAAAAAAAAATTGAAGAAAAATTAAGACTAATGTTTGTTATTTGAAAGATAATTCAATTATGTTGTTTCACACATCCATGAGAAATGATGTTCGGTACAGTACACGCAAACAATTTCGATACTTAAGAAAAGTGTAGATAATAATAATAATAATAATAATAATAATAATCCCAACGGTTTTTTTTTCCCTCCATACCCGCCCGACCGACGCGAGGGGCGCATCCGTATGACGCACGGATATATAAAAAAAAAAAAAAAATTTTTTTTTTCATATACATATGCTGCGCCGAGTCATGAAAGGCAGAAGTTTGTTAAGTGTCGAGATCTAAAACTGTTCAGCTACAGAACAAATGCTCATCAGCTGATCGAGTAGTAATATATAAGTATGTTTGTATCAATTATTGAGAGCATTGAGTATAGTTTTCTTTACGTAAAAAAGTGAGTCTGAAGTATCAAAAGAACCGGAATGAGTGTTAAAATCCTGGCACAAACTACGGAGTGGCTCATTTAACTCAAAATTACTTTTACATGGCTTCAGAAAAAGAGGCCGGAAATGTCTTGAAATTCAGGAGGGAACGTTTAGTTTTATTTCACCAAGAAGAGATGGGCTAGAGATCAAGCCTGTCAGTAACTTGACCAAAAATACAATGCCTAGCATTTCTCTACGACTAGCAAGTGTAGGAAGATTAATGAGTTTTAAACGACTTTTATATGGCGGCAGGTTGTACTGAGAATCCCAACGAAAATTCCTTAAAGCAAAAAGCAGAAATTGTTTTTGAATGGACTCTATTCTGTCGGAATGAACTTGATAGCGCGGGTTCCAAACAACAGATCCATATTCCAGTATGGGCCTCACTAACGTTGTGAACAGAGCCTTCGTGATGTAAGGGTCATTGAATTCTTTTGACCACCGTTTTACAAATGCAAAAACACCCTTGGCTTTGTTAACTGTAACATTGATGTGAAGATTAAAATTAAGTTTCGGATCCATTGTAATTCCAAGATCAACAAAGTTAAACACTTGTTCGAGGTTATGGTTACATATGTCATAAGAAGCCGGTTGAAGTGCCCTTCGAGAAAAGCACATTACCTTACATTTTTTAAGGTTTAGCGGCATGTTATTTACTTCACACCAGTTAGTCATGCTATTTAAATCCGCCTGTAGTAAGGACCTTTCCTCAACAGAATGATACGATCTAAAAAGTTTTACATCATCAGCATACAATAAAATTTTTGAATAGTTAATTACAGAAGGTATGTCATTTATAAAAAGTAAAAACAGAATCGGACCAAGGTGACTTCCTTGCGGGACCCCTGAAGATACATGAATAATGTTTGAGGAACTATTTTTAAAAAGAACTCGTTGTGTTCTGTCCATGAGGTAAGAAGATATCCAATGAAGGAGATTAGGTTGAAAACCAAGGAGATCGAGTTTATGAATCAGTAAAGCGTGACTTACTCTGTCGAATGCTTTACTAAAATCGGTGTATATAACATCAGTGTGCATAAATTCTCTGAATCCATTTGAAACATGAGTTGTGAACTCGAGCAAGTTTGTAACGGTAGATTTACCCTTAGAGAACCCGTGTTGAGTGCTAGAAATTGTAGAGGATAATGAATGCGTTAAATGGTCAACAACGATTGCCTCAAATAGTTTAGGAATAGCAGAAATCTTAGCTATACCGCGATAATTTTCTATAGAGGACCTACTCCCGGTCTTATGAAGGGGTAAAATGAATGATTCTTTCCAAGCTGAAGGGAAAACCCCAAGCCTAAGAGAAAGATTAAATAAATTAGTTAAGGGCTCATAAATATATTTAGCACAGTTTTTGAGGAACCACGTCGGGATCAAATCGGGGCCGGCCTTAAAAGATTCTTTTAAGTTACTCAAACAATAAAATACTTCCTCAGAAGATATTTGCGGAATAAAAGCAGAGGTTAAGGGACAAAGTTTATATGGATAAGGTTTGCTCAGAGGCAAAGTAATGGAGTAATTTGACCTGAAGAATTTGGCAAACATGTTGGAAATTGATTGGGAGTCACAAGACACGGTATTTTGATATTTCATGGCAGACGGAAAACCAGTCACTCTGCGTTTTGAGTTAACGAAATCATAAAATGATGCAGGGTTTGTTATTAAATTCCTTTTAACTTTGCACAAATAAGATCTGTAGCATTTTTTATTTAATTCAAAGTAAGCGTGTCGGAGAACTGAGTATTTAACATAGTTAGTGTGCAAACCAGTTATTTTGTACAGTTTAAAAGATCGCGACTTTTTATTTTTTAAATTTCTTAGTTCTTTTGTAAACCAAGGTTGTGATTGCTCCTTTTGTACGCAAACCCGTTTAGGTACAAACTTTTGAAATAAACTATATATAGTATTATTAAAATGCTGGACACAACGTTCAACATCATCTTTATACGTCGGCCAAGATAATTTTGACAATTCTCGATCTAATTTCTTGAAATTGGCTTTCGCGAAAATAAAACGAGCGTTTGAGCTACTTGATTTATCGACATTATTTCCAAAATCCCCTATAACCTCGTAATTTAACTCAATCGCAGGGTGATAAGAGTCCTCTGGAATAACCAAGGGTTCGCACCTCTTCATAGATGATTTAGATATATCATCAACAAAAACAAGGTCTAGAATGTTTCCAAAATGGTTTGGAGTTAAATTAATCTGATTTAGACAGAGCTCAGCCATATCTTCTAAGAACACATTGTATCTATCCCTTGATGAAATTGGAACGATAAAGTCGTCCATGGAAGTCCATGATATGCCTGGCATATTGAAGTCACCAAGTACAATCATCGAGTCATGTGCAGTAATCATTGAACTTAAAGATCTAAGTAACGCAATATGTTGAGAATAAACCGATAAGTCAGAGTTAGGAGGGATGTAGCAAGCAGCTAAATAAAAGAAACCATTTCCTACCATAACTCGTATTGCTTTAAATTCGATTGACTCGATGAGGGGGATATTAACATCTTCGGATGGTATAGAAGAATGAACTGCAAAAAGAACACCCCCACCGATTCTGTCCTTACGGTCATTTCTATAAATTTGATAATGATTAGGAAGGATCTCTGAATTAAAAATATGTGGTTTAAGCCATGTTTCAGTAAAGCAAATTATGTTATAGTTACAGTCTAAGCCTTTTAAGTATAAATCGTTTAATTTAGTATTTAAACCTCTAACGTTTTGGTATAAAATACTTAAAGTAGAATTTAATATTAGTTTTTTGGCTCAGTGTCACGATTAGGAATTGAAGCTAAGTTATTTATATTATTTTTATTTTTATGTGGCTTATATTCAAACTCGCGAACAAATGCCCCGGTAGGCCAAAAAGAATTGTTAAGCAAAGAATCAAAAACTTCAGGTGCCACATCAATTTTAAAAGATGATACGTTACGTTCATATTTAAAGTTACATTTTCGGATTGCTAAGTTACTAGTCTTAATTTTCGATGAAATGTAAAACTCTATATCATCAGAAGAAGTGTCCCTAGCAAATCTTGAAACAAAAATGGACTTTCTCAAAGGAACCACAACCAGCTTCTTTGCAGAGCAGTTAGTTTCATCTAAAGGTGCTACAGTTTTTGAAACAATAGAAGCAGATTGGGAAGGTGGAAGCAAATGAGGTGGAGATGAACCCACATCAGGTGAAGATACCTGTAAGTTAGCCTGATCTGCATTGTTTTTATTAGAGGAAGAAGCTCGAGTGCAGATAGCCCTTGACGAAGTTGATGAAGACGTACCCTGAGGCGGTGGGACAGGGGACAGAAGATTAATTAGCTCAATTTGTTGGGGTTTGGGCACTACATTCTTTTGAGGTACTATAAGAGGAGCGACAATACTTTCCTTGGGCGGGCTGTGGGTACGTTTGCGTTTGGTCTCTCTTACAGGTTGCAAAGTTTGATTATCTAGGCACTTAAATGATTTAAACACGTTTTCATAAAGTTTAAATTTTTCATTAAGTGCCCGAAAGTCTTTGCCCATTTCGAAAAATCCATTTCTGGTTTCTCTAAAAAAATCGGAAAAGTTCAACCTCAGTTGATCTGCATTTCAAACAAGACCAACGAATACCTTTTCCTTCTTCTATTAACTCCAGGACTCTACCAAACAGTCCGGCACATTTTATATGAGCAATCCCATCGCACAACCAGCATGCAACAGAGCGTTGCTCATTATCGGTTTTTTTAATTTTGCAGTTGTCAAAAATGCAAGACATAATTTAACACAACTAAGTAAAAACTAATATCAAAAAAAAAAAACAAATACTCGTATTGTATTAATAAAATAAAGGAGAAAGCAGTTTGAAAGGTAATGCAAGTTTTTTAATGGTTTGAGAGCTATTAATGTAACGAACAGTTTTAGATGCACAGTATTTGACACGTAAAAAACTAAACGCAAACAGCTGTTTCAGGAATGACAATCAAGGAAGAGAAAAGAAAATGCGCGCAATACAAATACAAAGTCTAAAGCAAATAAGAAGCAATAACAATGTAAATAAGAAACAATAACAATGCAAAGCAACTAATGACTCGGCAATTGAAAAACTAAATTAAATTGCAATAAAATCAATGCAAATATGCTTAACAGATGTTATACTTAGCTTTAAATGCGCACAGATGAATCTCCAAATATTTTATCACTAAATTATTTAATTATATTAAATAAGTAAACAAATTTTAAAAAGAAAAAAAAAATATCACAACAAAACACAACTTAACAGCTTGACGTTTGCGTTAATATAATGTTAAATTCAGCCATATTAACATTAGGGTGATAGTCATGAAAATAGTATGTAAATAAATTTAATGCCATTTGCATGCTTATGCGAAACAAATACGATGTGGATAATTTTAACATCGGTGTCGTTAAAATCGACATAAGTTATTTGTAGAATAGAGATACCCTCCCTTAGGCCAATCGTGCTGCCATATGCGATTTTCTTCAGTTTCCATTTCGTTGACGCGATAAACTTTGACAGTGCTTTGGGGTTCATTTGCGTTATCTCCGCGAGGTTTTGCAGCGTTGGTCTGTCAAGTTTCAAGCTCTGCGAAGACAGTGACATAGCAGATGTCCTTCATTTTCTTCTTGTTCAACACAGATGCAACTGTATACGCATTAGTGCTCCTTTTATCATAAAAAGGCCAAGTAAGCCTTGAGATTTCACAGCGTTCGTTTGCATTCTTTGAGGATTTAAACTTGACGTATATTTTAAAAGTGGCCTTTCTTTGCCAGTTCATCCGCTTTGCAATTGCCTCCAATATCGCTGTGTCCAGCCGCTTATATGAGTTGAGTTCTACTTATAATGCTGAAACATCTCGTTTAGAGATCTGCGGCATTGGCCTTGACAACGGCTACCTCTTGAGTGACTAAGTCAAGAGACGCATTTAGATGCTTAGTGTGGATGAGGAGCTCCACTTATACACTGCTCTTCTTTGTACTCTTTGTACTGGTTTAAGCTCTGCTGATTTTTTGAGGATTAGATAGACAATGGCCTTGTAGATCCAATATACTATCTTAGAGAATAAACTCCATAATTCATTAAAAGATTTTTTTACAAGTGAAAAGCGCCGCTGCATGCCCAAATTTACTATTACAAGTGTTAAATTGATAACAGTGTTGAAATCGGTTCGATAACACTAACAATATTCATGTCGACAACGACACCAAGTTTAAAGTCGTTGGCCATGTCGATAAATATGTAAAAATAATATTGATTTTAATTAAAATTGAAATGTGTGAAAGGAAATTATATCGATAACTAAAAGAACGTTAACGATATAATGACTAGGAACATATGTATCAGTTAAAATTTTTATTTTGACATTGATAGCAGTGGTGACATATGTATATTAAAAAAGTCATATCGATCCTATTTAAAATTTCGAAATCAATAAAAATATTCTAAGCTGTAACGGGTTCTAATCAATTTGCAACAGTACAGATATAAATAAAAATAAGGATTGCTGTCCACAACACTATCAATGCCGATAACGCTATCGGATTCGATGAATAATAATATAATAAAATAAGTAATAATAAGATAATAATATAAATCCTATTACAAAAAATTTGATATTTACGCTATCGCATCATTACAATAACAATGAAAGCATTGAAAAAAAGAGTGGTGCCGATAATATAACGGCAAAATCTATTTAAAATTTCACTATCGATAAAATAACATTTATGATTTTATAACAATATTAATAACTTGAGAACCTTTGATAATATTTTTGTTAGTTTATAATGAAACAAGGACCAAATTGATTTTATTTAAAATTTAAATATTGATTAGGAAAATATTAACAAACTTAATTGTAGCGAATATACCCCAGATAAAAGAAGAATCATCCATACTTTTTTCAAGAGAGTCAACGACCCCGCCAAGGTCTTTTTAGTTGTTCGCAAACAATTCTCATGGGTCTCGTCTCTACAAGAACTACTTTGCTACTCTAGTTCCAACTGCCGATCCAAGTAATGAAATATATCAATATGTATTATTTTATATTCACAACATAAACGTACACATTTCAACGCCAACCATAACTTATAAGAAAAGTGGTGATTTGTTAAAAAAATACTCACAGGAAGAAATTTCAGCTTGAAGAAATAAAAAAAATAGAAGAATAGAAATAAAATACAGCAAAAAAAAAATCAAAATGCAATTACCGGTGCACTTCCACAACATCAAGCAGATGAGCACATAAAGGAAGATGAAGATGAGTTTAGAATGAGCACACCAAAGTCACACTTGAGCCACTGCCAAACGAGTTAGAAGCTGAAAAAACGCTTCAAAGGCGTTGAGCGTTGCAAAGAAATATGGTTGAAGGATGCAGATAGAGAAACGAGAATGGAAGTGCGAAATGAAAGGTGCAACGTGCGAAAAGCAAAGTAGGGCCGAGTAAGAGCGTGAGGTAGAGGAAGTGTGAGGCAAGCAACGAGCATTACAACGCTTTTGTTGGACGCTTCAAAGTGGTGGTACGAAAGATAGCGTGAAAATAAAATGCGTGAAAATAGGGGAACGAACAACATTCTATGCATCTTTACAGTGAAGTGGCACCACTAACTATTTGTATATATGTATATAGTACATATTGCAATGCAAATATGAATGGGTGAGTGTGAATTGATTCATGGCGTTGGAAATTATTTGTAAGGTGTCTAAAATCGTTCGACTCAAGAGGCGTGCAGGCGGATAGTTTTTCAGCTATTATGGAAAGTTTTTTAAAAGTCGAATAATATTAAAGTAATCATTAATTTTCGCTTTAAAACTCGCTCATCTGAGCTGTTTACGTGCAACGGTTGTTATTTATGTGTAACTTATACGAGTTTGTGCGTCTATAATCTTGAAAAAGCAATTACTTTTACATAAAAACAATCGAATGAAAACAATTTGTTGTTGAATAGCGTGCAAAGTCAAAATAGCGTTTCCGTGTTGGCGGTGACTGGCCGATTTGTCTCTTCGTTTCTGAAAACCAAAATAAATAAGAAGATGCTAATTGCTTAAGAGTTACATTTTTTACTTCGTAATCAAACATTTCTCTCAAGTATAGTGTTAGAATTCAAAGGTCATTAATTTGCATTTTTTTAGGTTTAATTAAAATCGTCTACGGGAATACCATAAGACTTCTCGCAGTTAGATGTAAACCCTCTATTACTATTAAGGGGGTATTCTACTTTAAAGACCGGAAAATTACTTTTTTTATAATTTTTGTCAAAAAAGGACTATGGAATAATTTTGAACGCGACTTTTACGAGTTAAACTAAGGGATATAATCAATAAATTGACGGTTTTATTTCGTCAAAAATTTATTAAAATTATAATAGTGGCGCTTCAAAGTTGAGCCTTCGTTTAAATCATCTGAAACATAAAATTCAAACTACTTTGTATTTTATAGACTTGTGTTTATATCCGAAACCAGAATATAGTCGATAAAGTTAAAATTGACAATTTTACAATACATAAAACGACTACGAGTATATACGATTTTTACCATGTTTTCTTGTGTATCATGAACCAATTACTACAGATCATGTATTCAGGCAACCGTGTATTTGTAATTGATTTTGAGAAAAAAATGAGTGACGTAGTGCTTTTCGTTTTGCTTACACTTCATAATTTTGTTTAACTGAATCGTGTTGATTTTCAATCATTTTAGATTTTCGTGAAAATTTTGCTATTTATTTAAAAAAATGAAGTGCTTTGTAATTGGGTGCAATAACAAATACGAGCAAGACAAGTCGCTGCACTTGTTCGGTCTACCGAAAGACCTTAATTTGCGCAAAAAGTGGGTGAACTTCTGCGGCCAGTACGTTGAAAAAAATTCAAAAATTTGCAGTGAGCGCTTCATCGCTGAAGATTTTGAGAGTAAGCCAGCTTTTTTGCACAAATTTACATTTAGAGGATTCGCGGTATTTATTCTCCAAACCAGTTGTGTTGCGCCGGCGTATTTACTACTTGATGGAAGCGTTGGACGATGTGTATGCAATTGCTGCCAATGGTGTTGGTGCTCGAGATAAATTTGACGCCTATGAGATTGATAATCAGCCGCGATGTTGGAGCACTTTTGTTAAACTCTCTCCAATGCGAAAACCATAACAATATAAACACGTTTTACTAATTTCCAATAAAATTTAGCTAATAAACATTTCAAAAATAAAAATTATTCACAGGTCAATCACAGTATTGTTTTGTTCTCCTCTTTATTACAATTTCTTTTCATTTGACAGCAAACAAACATGGTGTCTAAAAGTACTACGTCACTGCCAGAAAATAATTTTTTGCTCTTACTTCGTATTGCGTGATGGTTCATGTAGTGTATATTGTTTACGAAAACATATTTAAACAAATGCGTTTTGCATAATTTTAGTTCCGTCTAGAAATATGAGATTGCACTGTGCACCGTGCATAATTCAATTTATGGCTTTCTATCTCGAAAAGTATTCAAGATCGAGTTATTATATTTGGCTGACATATTTGACATATAATGTACGACGAAAATATGCAATTAAAATAAAAAAATCGAATTTTTGAACCGTCTAAAGTAGAATACTCTCTTAAAAGGTATCAATGTCAAATATATGACGTCATTATGCATCAGCCATTAGTCTAATAGACAAGGAAACAGTCTTTAACTAGTAAACCACCTTAAGATGTAGATTAGAATATGCCTCTTTTATTTGGATACCATATCACAACTCTCACCTAATTCGTTTAAAGCAAATACAGAAAAATTTTATCAAATTCGCTCTTCGATCTTTAAATTTTTGTGAACCCATTCCCTCATATGAATCACGCTGCAGTCTTTTAAACTTAAAAACTCTTAATAACAGATATGCGTATCTTGCTTGTTCTTTTGTTACCAAGCTCTTGTGTGGTTTAGTTGACTGCCCTAACCTCTTAGCAAGTATAACTTTTAATGTTCCTATGCGTAGTCTAGGCAGTGTTCCAGTCTTCTACCTCGGTTTTTCAAAATATAATTATGCTCAGTATGCTCCCTTAATGAGGAATCTTTCGGAACTAAATGGTGTTCAAAACTACGAACCGTCCTTACGAGTATCTTGTGGAGTAGTACATTTCTTTTAGTCTTATTTCAATTAGTCTTAAATCATTTTGTCTTATAGTCAGTAAGAATTTATTATTCAATTGACTTTAATAAATAAATAAATAATAAAATAAATAATTTGAGTGAAATGATGTGTATGTTCTATTTCAAGTACGACTATAGAGTTTACCGTAAACAAGAATATTTATAGGTACAGGGCTATTAAAATTATTGTTAAACTAACGAATATAAAATCTCAAATATATTCTTAAACTGAAGCTTTTCTGTCCAGCTGCGAGTTGCGTTAAAAAAGTAGGGAGCTTCACATCTCGTTGGCAATGACAATTCAAATTTCAAAAATTTGGTAATAATGCCGAGCTAATAAGAAGCCTATACCAAAAAGTGCTCAACAGAAGGGCTTTGGGGATTAAAAGCACCGTTGACATATCTGAGAGAAATACTTTGAAGGGGACAATATTAATATTGATGAATAAGTAAAAAAATATATTTAATAAAAATTAAAGTCACGCAGAGCAGCGGAGATTTCTTATTCGCTGCTCATCTTGCACGCCTTTGTAGTTTCTGTGTTAACTATTCCAAAGATCGTCTACACTGCTGTTTGAAAGGCGACTGCGCTACTCTGACAGGGTGGGAATTCGGTGGACTCCGCTAAAGACCTCGAGGCTTTTATTGTAAAAAACTTTCCGTTGATTAAAAATTAATGGTATACCTTGTGAGGTTCAAAATTTAAAAAACAAGAATTTCAGAGGAGTTAATAAAGATACCAAAATCCGAACAAGCGACTTTATTCAGTTGCGATCCGAAACCAGCTCCGCGGTCCGATGATCTTACAAAAAACGTCGCTGCTGACTACACATTCTGTGCACATCAAGTAGTTGAAGACGCCGAACACTATTTTTTCGTCTGACCGCGGTTCGCAATTGAAAGCGATGACTCAAGCACGAAGTTGGGGAGATCGCATTTGGTTAAAACCCTTGTAGATACTATGCTGGAGCCTAAAGAGCATTGGCCCGCTGTTTGCAATATGGCGAACAAAATCCTAACTAAACTGCATCAAGCGGAGCAACTCCGCATAAATTCATAGAAAGGCAATAGGCCGCTCCCCCTTCGAGACAGTGGTACAAGGGGATCGCGAGGAGTAAGGGTGGATCTAGAATGAAAAAACATACGAGTTCAATAAATATGTATATTCGTACATACATACATATGTACATATGTGATTATGTAAGCACTTATGCGCTCAAGCATCTGTGCCTCGTTCGAAAATCGCATACATTGCAAAAACTTGCCACATTTCAACTTAGATAGTTCTTCAGCTCTGCGATTGATGCGCGCTTGTTAATCCATTTTGTAAGTATGTATGTATGTATATAAAATCACATTTGCATATATTTATACGAATGTTCTAACGTGTTGCACGCTTTTGTGGATGTCGCTGCATCGGAGCGTCGGCATTTCAACGGCTGACTGACTGCCTTTGTGGCTTTGAATAGACGCATGCGTTGCTAAACAAAATCCTTTCTGTCGCTCAACATCCTCCTCCATCGCTTGCCCCTTTCAGCGATGACACTTCTATATTTGAAAGCAGCTGCGGAATCGCATTGTAACACTGAAGATATTGCGAGCTTGCGAGATTGCGAGTGTGCAGGTATTTGCGATTTATTTTGTATGCATTTGTTGTTGTTGTTGTTGTGATTACAGCGCTAGCTCAGATGCTCCATACAAACGGCTTGTTTGCATTTGTATTTACAAATATTTTCGCACATTTATTTGTTGTTGTTGTTTGGCGGCGGTGTTGTTGTTGTTGTTGTTGTGCGCTTGTTTATGTTTACATGCGGCTGCCCACATTTGCGGCATGATGGCACATATTATTTCAACATTTTCCACGACATTTCCTTGTTTTTTTCTTTTCACACTCACCGAACGTTCGCCGCCGCCACAGCTTTCACAACAAAGCAAATGTAATGAGAATGTTTGAATTTATATTTGTTTTTGATTTTGTATTTTTTTTCATTGTTTTATTTTTGCGCGAAATACGCACGGCAACCGCACCGTAATCGCGTTTGTTTTGAACCGCAACCATTTTTTTTTAATTCGTACCTTTTTTCACCGCATCAAAACCGCAAAACAGCTGCCCGTTTACTTTCGCGCTGTCTCATTGTAATTGCACAAAAGAAAACAAAAAAAAAAAAACATGACTATAAACTGCGATTTCCATTAATGCAAAGTGTTTTTGGGTACAAACTCTTTCGGCGCTCCTTCGTTTGCAATTTTCACCCCTTTCTATTTGCTGCCGCCATTTTGCGCTGTTCTCACGGTGCGAGCGCCTCTGTCATGAAGTCAATGCAATTCAGTGAATATTTCTATTTGCATAGCAAGTACATACATACATATTTATTTTTATAAAAGGGGTCAAAAGCGCGCGGTGCGTATACTTTTGAAAAATTTGCAAACAAAATTTGTAGCGGCTTGGAATATTCATCACCTGTGTTGTAATCAAAGACTGTTGTGTATGTTGACAAATCACAGTTTGTTCACCGCATTTGCATCCGCGTTATAAATAATTATTTTTTCAGTCGCATTTTTCATACAGAACAGTTATTGGAACATCAATGGTTTTTTTTTTAATATTTTGCAAATGATTTTGGAAATCGAAAACATGTTGGTTTTCTTTCTTGGCTAAGAATTTTCGCGCTGAAACATTTATAAGAAGGAAATATATTAAATCGCACAAATGCTAAATTCAAATAAAATATTTTTCTCCTTTATTCACTTTTTAATTTCGCTAGAGCTTGTTGGTGTTCACAGAGAGTCAGCTGTTTAATTAGCGATCAGCAGGAACAGCTGCGTTCGTTAACAGCTTCTAGTAAAATTTTTTTGGCAGTCTAGGAAAAGCGAACAACTAAATGTTGTCAATGAACATTTGGCGCCCTTGTTGCGCACTTTTTGCTAATTTTGTGTTAAAACGGTTGCGAAAATTACTTCCGATTGTCTGTTAACGAACACATCAAATTACAGTCATATGTAAAGCTCACTGGAATTTGTTTGTGTAATAAGTGTCAGAAAAGCAACTCAGAAATCTCACTACCATTTATTTGTGGAACAAGCTTCGAAACAAAGCTGCGCAGGGTTGCATTGAAAATCTGACACGATTTTAATGCCCATTTAGTACTCTAAATTTGCATGGTAAATTGAATTGCAATTGAGGCTTAAACTGCTGATGGCAAATAAGTTGCTTGCTTGACTACAATATTGGAGTGAAAATATTAAAGTAGAGAATACAAATCTTTTTATAAATACGAGTACATATTTCTTAGCATATAATTCATACAGAAATTATGCAAATATCAAAATTAATTTTAACAAAAAATCAAATAAATTAAATTTTAAGATACCAAAAATGTATCTGATGTGACATCGTCGACAAGACGGTGAACCTCCGGAATGTGTTGTATTATTTTCTATAAACCTTATATTTTTTTAATTTGCACATAGTTTTAGGGCGATATTTGTCCCTTAGTGTGCTAATAAAAAAATTTTGTTCATTCGCAAAGTGACCAATCAGGATACTGATATGAATAACAACTTTAAATTAGAAAACAATTATTTATTTGAGCATTTTCTTAAATTTTTGTTAATTTCACTAAAATTATAAATATATACCAACAACATTGTTGTATTTAAGTTTATTTTAACTGTAATGATGCTGAAGTTTCTCACAAGCAAGGATTTTGGTGTGCAATTGGATTGAGGTATCATAGAGAAGGACTTTATGAAGGTAGTAATCATCACTCGTCTACACTAGCTATTTGTGTGTATATCGTCTTTTAGTACTTTGAAGGGTTTGCACATAAGCCCAAAAGCTGTATCTCATAAATAAAATGAGAAAATTATACTTTCCTGCTCAGAAGATTGGGCACAACCTTTCGTTCACAAACTTAAGCAAAATAGTAAGCTTTCTGAACTCGCTGAAATTTTAAGTGCAGTTTCTTTTTACTATGGAAATTATAAAATATTAAATAAAAGTATTATGCTATAAATTTTACACGTTTTTTTTCAGATTCAAATGAAGTTGCATTTGATTATTAATCTAACCAAATTAACAATAAATCAGCACTTTTGCTATGTATTGCACTAGAAACAAATTTTTAAATATCGCTTGATTTTGAATTTTTTTGTTGAAAACCATATTTCATTCAAAAATTAATTAAGTATTTACTTTTTAATTACAATATTACAAATTACATTAGTTAAAAAAAAAATTCAAAACGTTGCACAGTGGTCCAATTTTCAAAACTAGTGTAATTTAATTGCATTTTTTTGTGTATTTTTTCAATTAAATTCTTATCGTACGAGTATATACAAAAATTATTATCTACTTAAGATTAAATACAATTTGGTTGGAAAAAATTTGGTACATATAACCATGACGGTATTCCTTAAGTTATAGTAAGCGAAAAGCGAAAATAGGATTGTGCGTTCAAGGAAAATTGTGTGTTTTAAAGACTCAAAAACTTGTTGACAAAACTTTGTTTTAGCTTAATTTTTTTTTTCAGTCACTATTTTTGAAGTAAAAAAAAAAATCAGAATTTATTTAAAAAAAAGAAAAATAAGTTGACGATAATATTTCTTAGGGGTTGATAAAACTTTAAGCGTTTTGTGAGTACAAAACAATTTTTACTATTTCTTTCGTTAACATAAACTCTCCTTTATCGCAAGACTCCAAGCACTTACTATACCTATTCTCTCAATTCCCTTATACTCGTAGAATCAAACCATACATTTATTCTCCATTTTCAAGACGGGCTATTTTTGATTTTTCTACTGTTGATAACTAAAAATGTTAGATCTGATAGAATGATGGATTTTGTTTCTGCTCATTCAATTCTGTTATAATAAAGGGTCAAGTTTCTAGCGACCAAAGTTTAACATTATTTTTTGCAAATTTTTTTAAACTTTTATTCACTTTATATTTGGCAGTTTTTTAAAATGTTCTAAAGTTATAAGTTTTTTCATCGATCAGGAGTCATTTGAGCCGGCTACTCTTCATCTAATTTTTTTCAAATTGGATTGCTTAAAAAAAAATGAATGCTTTAAAATAAAATTTGATGCGTTTTAAATAAATAAAAGACACGTAAAACTAATTCAGAAAAATAAATAGTAAATGAATATCGAAATAGGCCAAATGAATCCTTCCTTCCTGCATTTCTAGTGTTAAATCTCTTTTAAAATAAACAAACAAAATTAAAAATTTAAAATCAAATAAGTTTAAGAGGTAAACATAGTAAAGACGCCTTCTTGCTTTTATATCAATACTCTGAATATACATTTGAAAATATGTCATTTGGTGGGGTGGTTAACCAAAAATTAAAAATCTCAAAACGCGGCAAACTTGCGTGGATGAAGCAATAAAAAAAGGGTCTGATGACTTTTTCACTGCCAATAAAGCGTCACTTTTTGTGTGACATGCTGGTGTGTAGTGGGGTGAAGGGGCACCAACAAATGGGGAGGAACGGAATAAACGACGAAACAAATTGCGTTATAAATGACGTCAAAGTGATACGCATAGTGGGGAGGGGTGCAAGGGTAACACTTTGCAGGAGTTATGTGTCGAAAAGTGGCAGACAAAGGACAAGTGCCAAACACTTCACTCAATACCACTCACACAAACAACCACAAAAAAAAAATTAGTCAAGCACACACGCAGAGAATCACACAGATAACACATACATACATACATACATGTGCAGCAGGGTGTTCCAATAAAAAGTCGGAAGTCGGAATTTCAGGTTTTTTAAATAAAAAAAAAATTTGCGAGCGCATTTGCATTTTTTGAGAGTTTCTTGAGATATCCTAAAAGTAAGTAGTTATGTATTAAAAAGTTATTCACAGCGAGGTATTACACTCTAAAGTTCTCAGTAAATAAAATAAGTTCGCCGATTGAAAAATATTAAAAATTATCGGGAGTTTCGACCGAAAAAAAAATCACCCGAAATTTGTTCATTCGCCAGATTGAATACGCCCATTGCGAGTTTTAACCGTAATAAATTTCGCTTCGAAAATTCGAACATATAAATTACAACTCTGAAATGTGTATACTTAAAATTTAAAATTATCAAATAATATTAATTAAATGGTAATTTGACAAAATTTATTAATTTTCGTAATTTTTGACGATGACAATTTGCTATTCCGCCAGTTTAAGGAGGATACTATAAAGGTGTAGGTACCAGTTTTGAAATTGGGCTGGCGCAATCGTCGTTTAGTCAGATTCTGGAAGAAATAGTCAAAACTAACGAGTCCACATTATTTCCGTAGTGGGAAAAACGGCCTACGCTGTTGGCCGGGTCTAATCTTATTTCTGCGCACATTTAAATCTAAATTGCTTACTCCTTTCCATTTGGACTTATTTGTCATTGAAGGCCCCAAATATTAAGCTGTATTTTTAGCGGTTTTCATAATTCAGCTACATTTTACTTGTTTACTTTGGCAAATCCTCTTGCAACATTCGCCTTTTCCAGCTGCATTCTTCCTAATAGTATCTCTCTTTGAAATTTGTTTACGGTTTTGTTCCTGGAATGGGCGAGTGTATGTAGAAAAAAAAAAAAAATAAATTTGCTTACATTTTGAATCGGCGTAATTTTTCGCCTCTCCAAGAATAGTGAACAAATTAAATTAATCCGCCAACAATTTTTGCTCGAAATTAGTGCTGCCGATAAGCGGAAAATTTCCGCCCGAAATTTATAATAAACGAACAGTTGAAAGTGAACTATTTCGGCGAAAACGAAACTCACGATAAAGGTGATTGATTTCTACGGAAAATTATAGTTTCTTTTCCATATAAATAACATCAAAAATATTTGACCTCTAAATATTTAAAAAAAAAAGGAGTAAAAACATTAAAATTTCGCTCTAATTCTTAAGACCACCCTTAACTCCACAATAGCACCACACACTTTAAAGCAAATAATTATGCAGCCACACACAATTAAATCATAAAATTGTATGAAGGAAAGTTTACTTTTGCGCTGCTCGATGTTTTGATAATTTTGCAAGCGAATGCGTCTGTGTGGGTGTGCTCGTACGCGTCTATGAATGTCTGTATGTGTGTATGTACATATTTATATAAATATATATATGTATATACGAGTATATATTTGCGTGTGTGCCAGCAATTACGGACAGTAATTAAATTTTGAAATGGTGCTTTGAAGTGGAAAATGCGCGCATCAAGCGTTGAGGTTGGCGGCTGCGGTAGATGCGGTAGAGGCGGCAGGCGGCACTGACTTCACCTGGGTCAACAGGGCGTATGAGTGCCACTTACATAAATGTGTGCAGGAAACAGTGAAGCAATAACTGGCTGGCAAGAGCGACCGAGGGTGGCCGGAACCAGCTCCACAAAACACTCGCGCCTAGTCGCTCGTCAACCCACCAACCCACCAACCAACCAGCTCATCAGCTCGGTCCGCATGAAATGTTTGGCTGTTTTGTTGCGGTTTTCCGAGTGAGTTTCCACGCATACACGCATGTATGTATACACCTACAAGTACATACGAGTACACATATTCGTAGCTGTGTGTGTGCGCTTTGTTTTGTATTCTGTGCGGTTATCGCGTTGCAAAAATTTGTTATTGCGTTTACGTACGTAATTTTAATGCGTGTATGTGTGTGTGTGTGTGCTGTATCAGCATACATACATACATACATATGTACATACATATATTGAACATAATTGGCGTACGTGTAATAAAGATTTTATTGAGCGGCGAAGTTGTTGTGGCCGTTATGTTGTGCCGTGCCAGCAGCAAGAGACCGCTGCCACTGTCACCGTCACCGCCAACGTCATCAGCGTGAAAGCTGACAGCTCGTGCTGTCGTCAACGCCACACCTATCGGCACCATATTGGCCACAACCAATGAAAATGAATGTGTGAAAGGTGAAATTGGCGTTGAATTACTCGGCGTTAATTTTGCTGGTGCGGACGGTGTTGGCAGTGGTTGCTTGCTGAGTTGGTGATTGTTCAGGAATCTGCTTGTTGAACACGATGTGATTTCCATTTTTCACGGCAGTATATTCTGCAATACATTTGCGGCAGGAATAATATTATGAAATTAATGCTCACATGGTTGGCCTGCGTGAATGGATGCCCTCAACTAAGTTTTGAGTTTGTGATAATATAACCTAATTTCAATTTAATGGTATGCCTGCTTTCACCAATGCTTTGAAAAAAAAAAAAACAGTTTTTAGTATGTGAATAAGGTTGTGGTGCTAGTATTTGCAAATAAATGTCTTCCCTTTCACTAAGTCCCTCTATGTACATTTGGTGAAAATTTTAATTATAAAAGTCTCGATTATTAAATCGAATTAATGTATTTTGATATATATTTTTCTTTTATTTTCGATTGCGCCACATTCCCGGCATCTCCTGACAAAGTTTAAAAGCCAGTAAAAAAATTCTTGAAAAATGCGCTCGAAATATTTTGCCGGTATTTAAGAACTCATATAAAGAAGTTTACTTTGTGATTAATATAAAATTTCATAGGAAAGTATTTTCTGTATAAAAATTGCTCTTCAAATTATTCTCAGATATATTGAGCAAGTTTTTTCTCTTAATCTCAAACACAAACCAACCTGCATACAAATGATAGCAACCGCTAGCGGTGTTATGTGCGGCCCGGACTGAAGTCCGAATTTAAATTTTTACTTAGCGCCATTGATAAATCGCACTCGCTTTCCAACATAAAGCGAACTGTATTGTCCTCTTACAGCGATGTTTTCCAGGAGCTGCGGCCACAATTTGATTTCGAAGTGAGTATTGTCTTCAAAAATTTGATAAGTAATCTTTTTCCGTGGATCATAGTTTCACTTTTAAAATGTTCCAAATATTGTCAACAATTTTACTCAAAAACGACATCGCCTTTTTCTAAAGTTTTTCAACAAAGCCGTTGCTCATTGATTACAATTATTTTATGCATTGTCCTTTTCAAAACTCTGTCCGGAGCTAAACGCCGCTGTTATTGTATTCGATGATGAAATAATATAAGACATTTTATCTTAAATAATAATTACCTTTCCGGTTATTATGGAATGATCTAAACGAGTTTTGCAAATGATAAAGAACTTTATGGACAGAGGTAGGTTTACTTTACCAAATATGTTCTGGTTTTTTTCAAAAAGCGCATTTGATGAATTAAATTTTTTAAGAAAATGTAAATAGCTTTTTTGAAATTAACAATGCGTTGCTATTTTACCGATATTCTGGACATTTATGAGCTAATAATTTTTCTCAAAATAATAGCTTTTCAGGTTTGAGGAGTCATAAAATATGTACAGTTGTTCAAATTAAAAAAAAAAATATTTGAATCTTTTCATTAAAACAAATTAAGTGACTTAAATTAAATGGAAATGACAAAAGTAACACGGAATTTGTTGAAAGTATTTTTTTTTCCTTTTTGTTTTATTATTTGGAATATTTTTTTTTATAACATTATGCTATATAATCTTCTGGAAAGTTGAGAGGCTACTATTTGTGTAAGTTGTTTAAACATTACATTAATTATAATAAATAAATAAATAAATAATATTTTCGGTTACTAAAACCTGTAACCTATTCTATTTTCAACCCCTCTAGAGAGGCTTCTAGCAGAGCGTTTTTAGAACGTACATAGTTTAGAAGGCTACTTTTCTAAAACTTCTCTTTATTCATACATATTGCATGAACAATCGCATCGAGCATCCAAATTATGAGCTCATGCAGAGTTGCATTTGCAACGGTGCCAGGTAGAAGAGACCTTCCGGCAGTCATGCAGGCAAACATACTTGTCAGCTCTTCTTTGGTAAGCATTCTAGAACTGCTTATCTTAAGAATGTCTCTCTCTCCCTCTCTCTGTCTCTATTTCGCCCGCAATTGATATTAAATCGTAAATAATTTTTCGTCGTTTTTAATTGCAAACATTTGCTGTATGAAATCAATAGACTAATTCATACTCGCACACATTTTCCTTCAATGTATTTATATGAGTGTACTTGTATTGCTAGTTTTATGATAAAATTTCACCCAGGCCAATAGGCAACAGCAAGCAGACATTGAAAATTTTGCACAGCTCCAATTTCCACTTTTCAGCAGCGTTCTCCCCCCCCCTATAAGCCCAACGCTTGAGTCAACTCCAATGGAGCCTACTTATGTGTGGATAAATTGCACTTCCGCCAATTGGCCGCCACCACGCCTAGCAAACTGGAGGAGCGAGGAGCGAATGCATTTAATTGAATCTTGGCGATAATCAATCGCGCGTGTTAACCACACCAATTTCCGTTGTGGCAATGCATTGGCAAAGCAATATTAAATTATTTGTGTACGAGATTGCTGTGCCGCCGCCACCACCTACACAGCGCCACATACGATGCAGGTGTTATGTATGCACCAGCACAATTCGACAAATTCTATTTGCAGTAAAATATCTGCACATATGTACATATGTACATACATACATACAAACTTGAAGTAGCGCATGTGTGAGCGCTTTAGGTACACAGGTGCCAAAGCGGTCTCTGCTTAATGTTTATTATTTATGGATAGACGAGGCTGGGTTGCTGGCGATGTAGAGGTGCATGTAAAATGTGTAGCAATTAAATGAAATATTCATGGCAACAAACGCAAATACTCGCGCGCATAAATACATGCAAATGTATTGAACACACACTCGCAATCACACTTTTGTGATGTATAATTAAGTACGCTATCGGTTATAGTAGATGCTTGCCGCTTAACATTACTGCTGGCGTTGTATGTTGGGCGCGCGAAAACAAAAATCACTACAATAACGATAACATCCAGCTGCAATGAAAAAAAAAAAATATTAAAACAAAGCAATATTGAACGGCTCATATGCGAGGGAAGTTGCGACAGCGTTGCGCAGACAGCAGCAATAATAAAAACAATGAACGCGAAGTGATCATTATGAACGACGAACAAGCACAACAACAACAAACCCAACAACAACCATAACAACCATAACAACGGTAAAGTCAATAGCGCGCCATGAATTCGTTTTCGCTGTGACGATAACAATGAAAGCTGAGTAGAGCTTTCGCTCTTCATAACGCCAGCAAGTGGAAGCTGCTGCCAAAATGGTGATTGAGCAACAACACAACCGAAATGCCATAGCGGAAGGAGAAGAAGAAAAAGTTAAATGAAATGCAATGGTAAGCATGAAAACAGCTTTGCTGCGCAGGAAATAAAAGCAGGCTAATTATGTTGGCGGCGATTTGAGTTAGTAGGCGTCGTGTGTGTGTGTGTGTATTGGTTCTGTAAAAAATTTTATTTTTTCAAAGCGCTCACATATCTTTTAGAATATATTAGAAGCCATCTTTCCGAAAGCTCAGTTATTGGTGGGATAGAAAGACAGAGGTACACAGAGTTTTTGTTGGAGTAAACATACATAAGAGCCGTTCTCATACCTCTTCTGTAAAGTCTTATTTGTTGACATGCTCTTCGAACAAAAGTAATAGGTTTACCAGACTTTAGAGCTGTAGTTGTAGTAGTGAAGCACATAATCGAAATTGAAAATAAAGCCTTCGAAGACATCGAAGTTGTGGTTATCCTAAAATTGTTAAGAGTTCGGTGAGTTTGTTGATACCAAGAAAATTTTAGCCGAAGCAATGATCATTAAGCTCCACGTGAGAAAGCTAATGACGGTGTATCGCCTACGCGATCTAAGAGCTAACTGGGGATTCCGGAAAAATCCGAAATATTAAAAAAAAAAAAAATTAAATGACTTTAGAGAGATTAAAAGCATGAATTGCGCAGTTTATGTGGGGTCAGGGATCCCATGGTGATATGAAAAAGCGGAGCATGCGTTATTTTTCTGTTCTTGTTTTCCCACTGAAACTCAAAAAACTTTACAGGGTGACAATTTTGTACAGCATTTTTCACATTTCACAAATAAATAGAGAGTTAAGTCGAATGGCAGTTCGGAAGAGCAGTTCGTGGAGAAAGAGCGGTTGCAAGTTGTGCATACCATGACAGTCTTCTCTCCAAAGGCATCATACTAGAAAAAAGGCTTGCATGAGATTCCTCAAATGAATAAAGGCGATATATCGCGTAATTCAATTTAAAAAAAACACACGTGAGTCAGCTGTTAAAAGGTATTGCCGATCCATTAAGATCTAGACGATAATGTGAGAGACATACTTTTTTAAGATCAACCCAGGTTTATTTTAAGTAAAAAATATGCAATAGAAATTAATTATTTGCAAACGGCGAACGTGCGGTAAGATGAGATTAAGTGAGCGGATAATACAGAAGTGGTGAGTTGATATATGTATGTTGAGTTTGGAAGAGGCGTACATGGGTGCAGTCGGTTAAGGTGTGGTAGATTCAGGTGTAGTAAGCTTAAGTTTGATGAGTTTTGGCGTGGAGGGTTTGGGTATGTTGAGCACAAGGAGTACCTATAACCGTTCCACCCACTCTCGGGGCATCACTTCCTTCGCATAAATTCAGTTTTTTAAATCGTTTACTGAAGCATAAATTTACGAATTTATTTTAAGTGGAAATTTCAATCTGCAGCTGCACCGCACCCAACGTATATGTTCCTCCACAAACCCATACATATGTACATACTCGTAGGTATGTTTGCACGAGTAAATATGTATCTAAATATGAGCACTCGCACCTTTGCATGCAAGTCACCTGCCTGCACAACTCAACCTACCCACCCCAACTCAGCATTGCTTACTTAGATGTGCCTTGACAGTTGGCATTTGAATTTAAATTTAAGTATTTCTTTTATTTGTTCGCACACTTCCCCCCCCATTGAGCACACTCGTCTCGTATACTTAGTGTGTGCAGCTTGTGCATTGCGTGTATCCATGTTTTTTTTTTGATTGTGTGCGGGCGCACGCTCCTGAATCACAATGGCAACGAGGCAACGAGGCTTTAAGTGATCGTTGGCAACGCTCGCAGATACTGAAGATGCTCGTAGATATGCGATTACTTTTAAGTTATGCAGTGTGTCGCATCACTCCGATTGCACTCAAGTGTAACAAAAGAAATATCTTCATACACACACACACACACACACGCACGCTCATAATGCAGCCACTTCTTCGTCGTCTTTCTATTTCTACATTTTATTACCACTACTTATTCTTCGGCTACGTCGCTTTCGCGTCGCTGCATCAAGTAAATCTTCACATATGCTCACACACACACACACATACGCAATTACCTGTGGTATAAAAATACATCCATATATATGTAAATACTTATGCAGGTAGATAAGTACTTACAATCTTTATGCTTGAACGGAAGGCAGTATGCCAAGTGATTGTGCGCAAATCTGTGGATAAGATGGAATATCCAACGCCACATACGAGTAAGTACATGTGATTGTACTACCACCAAAATATTGCTTTTCATATGTACACCCAACTCTCTTTTTACACGGTTTATTTTTACACGGATTTGAAGTTACACGGTTGAAAACAATTTTTTTTGTAAAAATTGCTTTATTTAGTACGGTTTCAAAATCACTGTTTTGTAATTACATATGTTTGTTTTTACAATACTTGGCACCATTGCTGAAATGAACATACATAGCAGCGACGAATAATAATGTAGCTACATATGTAAATCTTTTTTCTTTATTTCTATTCTAATTTTTCTGTTCTTAATTCTGGATTAACAGATTTCTTTTGTTTTTTGCTTGCTCTACCAATTTTTCACCAGTATGAATTATGTATTTTAAGTTTTAATGCTTAATAAAATGCCATATGAACATACAATTTGTATGCATATCTGAAATTCTATAGTTTTCAACATTATTTACACGGTTTTTTGAAGTAAATATAGTTCTTTATTTCATCTTACACGGTTTTCAAATCACATGGAACGTATCCCCCATTTTACTATAGGAAACGCCTCTTTTTTTACACGGTTTCTTTTTACACAGATTTCTGAGGAACGTATCTACCGTTTAAAAAGAGAGTTGGGTGTACATATTTATTGCACATATTTATATATATAAATTTATGTTACACAAAGTCATGCGGATATTTATTCTTACGAAAACGCCTTCTACTAATGCAAGTACATACATAATTTCATTTTCTATTACTTGATAAAATCTGCCTGTCGACTTTTAACTCTCTGTACGATTGTATGCGGAAACATATTCTTCGAAGAAAACCAATTTTCGGGGCTAAATTGAAGGAGCAGTTTGGCTCAGGTAAAACCAGAGAGAACCAGAGACAAAATTATTATATGAGAAAATAATAAAAATCAATATATATATATATATATATATATATATATATAATTATTATTTTTAAGTCATGGACAGCTGTTATTTTAAGAACAATTTTAAAAAAGTCTCCATAATAATTTAATGACTTTTATTTTGAGACTTACTGCCAGATTGTGTTTTCCTTATAAATTATCAAGATATACCTTTATTAAACATTTTCATATTGCTAATTAAGCGAAGAAAAAAGCTTTTTATTCTTTAATAGAATACAAAAAAATTGATAAATTTGCCATATTAAATATTTGAAAATATTTGATTATTTATAATTAGATTATGCAAGTATTTTCATAATAATTACTAGAGAGAAAATATGTGACTCCTGATAGAAGGGCCTTCTTTAGGTCTATTTCGAGACTAGTCCATACATTTTAGAGATTGATTCGGGACTGTTCAGGACTTTTTGCGGACAAATACAGTAGAAGTTTGGGATGATGTGGGGAATGTTTTGAAACTACTGCCAGGTAAGTTTGGTACTGGTGGGTGGCTATTCAGGACTGAGCCGAAAAAGTACCGCAAATATACCAAAAATTATCCTAAAATGTTCTTAAAATGTACCTAAAATATACCTAAAATGTACCGAAAAACTAACAAAAAGGTGTTCCAAATAATATGAAAAAAATGTAACCGAAATATTACGGAACTGTACAAAAAAGTATATAAAATTTACTGAAAATGTAGAAAAGTGAACTTAATAAGCACCGAAAAGCAACGAGAAAATACTGAAAATTAAACAAGCTAGTCTCAGAATTATTCTGAGCAAGTTCCGCGTATTAGAATTTAAAAATTTTGTAATCGAAATTATAATGAATTTTCTTGTACTTAAAATAAACCGCAAGAAAGAGTTCTTTTAATTCTTTCGAAATTTAATTGACAGGTTTAAGGCGCATTCGTCAAATAATTATTTATTTATTATTTATTATCAGAATACAATTATTATTTTATAATTATTATTTTACTTAAAAAAAAGGAGCAATAGCTGCCGTCTTTGCTTGGAACTCCACGAGCTAATTGTAAATGATATTTAGACTTTGGTTAATGCTCGAAGCTCTTTCATGATAAATTCTTAAATTTTGCCAAACGAAAGCTATTTTTAATACCAAAGAATAATTGATTCAGCTTAGTGTAAAAAGCTGGTCCCTGGAACTTAACGCGATAGTGCATTTCGTGTGATTAATTCGCAAGGCAAGCGGATGCAGTCTCTCAGAGAGTTTGTATAAATAGCTGTAAACGTGTGATAAAATGCGGAGTCTACTCATTAGGTTGGTAGGTTCTTTTAGACCCGTGCAGACGGTCAGCCCTGAGGGTAATTCTCACATGATTGCACGAAACAACTATACAGAAGCTAAGACCTTCAAAATTTAATTTAAGCTAAGTTATCTTGTTGAATTATTTGTGGAATTGTTTATTTGAAAATTCTCTACTCTTATGTGAACAACATGGCATAGCCGTTGCGTAAATTTGTACCTTTGAAATTTGTTGTTGCAATTTGAATGAATCTGCATTTTTATTTGTGTATTTTTGTCCTTTGTACCATGATTTATTTTTAATCATTACTATTCTTAACATCGGATGCTAGTGTCTTTGGGTTAATCTGCGATCCTTTTAAAAAAAGGTACAGACGATTATTTTTAGAATCGAGTACTCGCTATTCGCGGTAAACATTTTGTTCAACACTAAGTAACTCAATTCTAAATAACTTTCTGAGTCCGCCAGATTGCGATGCTTACGAACAGACAAAAGTGTACAAATACATTTTTATAAAATAAATTTGCTTTTCTTTCCTCTGCAGTGTCTGCTTTTGACATTTGATTTCTGGAATTTACATAAACCTACATTCATACATACATATAAACGCACACATATGCAAACAGATATAAATGCGTGTGTGTTGAAACAAAGTCAACTTGCTTCTTGCTGTCTGTCACAATGCTTTTACTTGTTATTGTTATTGTACTTGTGCGCTAAGTGCATAATCAATCACAGTGATTGGCCGCTTATCTGCTTTGTTTCATATTTTATTTTTTATAAAGCTCTTCCTTATTTGCTTGCGCTGTGGTATTGTGTGCGGAAAATTCATAGATTTTACAGCAAAGAAAAGAAGTATCTTTTTTCCATTTTGCTATTAGTACATATGTACGTCCGTGTGTAGCATTGACTATACACAACAACAAAAAATTGAATCTAAGACATACATTGCGCAGATAAGTGCATATAGTGTAGGGTCAAGTGGAAACGGAGAAGTACTACTGAATTTCCAAGATATTTTCAGTTTAACTAGCGAAGGCTAAACATTTTTTTGTAGATGATTTTCTCACTCTCGAGGACTTGTGTGATAACGAGCTGAAGTATTAAAATTATTGTCGGACCGACGTCTGATTAGGATGCCTTCATATGTTTCAACATCTTCGAGGCCTTTTAGTGTACAGGGAGCGCCAGTTAAATCCCGACAAATTGCATTTTGTTTTAAAATTTAATTTATTGACACAAAGTACAAATGTAAATGAAGATGTTTTTAGTCAATATATGTGGAGTATATTCGCCGTTGGCCTCAATTACCGCCTCCATCGTTGTCCTGAAGCGGCCGCACGCTCTCTGTAACGCAGACTTGTTGGTAACCCGTTCAGAGATGCTCCAAACATATTTGTCGAGGGCGATCAAATCGGGGCTATTCGGGGGCCAAAACTCATTGGACCAGAACTTGTCGGCATTGTCTGATAGCCGATTTTGGATTAAATGGCTTGTGTGAGCCGGTGCACCGTCCTGTTTAAATAAATTTTCCCTCCCCGCGGCCACAGTTAGCATCCACGGTGCCACAACATCCTTTAAAACGTTCAGATAAACTTCTTTTGTGACAGTTTGTCGTTTTTCAAAGAAGTGTGGCAGCATGACGTCACCCTAACTGGACACAACATCTAGAACGTGAGCACTAGGCGGAAATTTTGTTTGAGCACCTCTTCTCGGACTTCTCCAAAGCATTGTATTTCGCCACAACCTCAAAAAAAGTCGATCTCGGGTACCCGAAGAATCTAATGAACTCGGTCGCCGAACGCCCAGCGCGGAGCTTTCTTAAGTGAAGCCATTCTATGGGTGTTTCTTTTTAGATATGTGGTTTTTAAGTAGAAATAAAACGCATTTAATTTAATGCAATGGCCAAGAATTAAGCTTTATTATAAAGAAAAAAATTTGCCATTATGTTTCAAAAATGATTTCGGGAAAGTGACACCCGCGGCTGGCTCGAATAAAGTCCAATTTTCGACCACTTTTTGCAGCAATTGGGGCCGTATATTAGCATTTTAGTCTTAAAATAGCAAACCAAACTGAGTAGAAATCAAGTAACAGCTCTCGAAAGGACCAACGCCGAAAAAAGTATTGTCTCATTGAAAACCAAACATCTAAAAAAAACATCCATTACAAGGCTTTCCCAAGAAGCGATGGAAAAAGTAGTTGCCATCTTTCTTTCTTTAAGGCTTTTTCTATTTGTTTTGGAATAATTGCTTGCAAAGGCTTTCTATAGTACATCTAACAAAAGCCCTTCTTGGAGCCATTCTATAAGTAGCGAAAGTAGAAAACCTTTCAAAATATGTCCTGTGAATGCCCTTCTGGAAGCCCTTGTAAGAAGAGTGAAAGTAGAAGGCAGTCAGTTTGTGCCGCTCTATACAAAAAAAAAAGAAAGCGATAAGCAATGTAATATAGAAGGCGTCTTGAATTTTCAGAAGGTCTTTAAGATGTGCTTTTAGCTCCTGAAAATGCGAAATGGGTGTTATCGTCCACTTGGAAGTAGACTTGACTTAAATCACAGATCGCAAAACGATAGTTCTAACTTCCTACCAAAGCAGATTTCTGTGTATCCCTTCATATTTTGTAGGTTCCTTAGACAAGATTTGTAATTGATAACACTAATGGAATTAGAGTGCGGTAAAAGATAATACATGAGCTCAATTGGTATCTTATGTGTCTATAAACTATGCTGATGTTTTCAAGAAGTGGCAAGGAAGGTCCAGTTCTGAAATAAATCTAACCGAAGCTCATCAAGAATTATAGCTTTGAAAGCTTTAAAGAGATCTACTGCACACTGCGTTTTATGCCTCTCACAGATGAATCACGATCTGCTGAAATTCTCCTCTTTAAGGAGCCTGCGTTCCGAAGGAAAAGTGGTTATTAGTTCGAATCCCAAAATCGAACCTTGGAAATATACTACGAAAAGATGCCTTACTATTACTTTCCCAACTCACCAATCCAATTGAATTACTCTTCTAATAGACTGGCAATAAACTCGCTCTGGAATGCGTAATGATTGTGTTGTGAATCCAATAAATGCGCTGTAATAGAAGGATGACAAAAGTATATCATTGAACCTTCGAAATTCTCAAAAATCTAAACTTCTTCACCAACACTAACTTGAACGGTTACAAATCATATCAAGTGATATGAATAATAAAGACTTTTCGTTATCGTTGCGTCGAAATACATATATTTCGTTTATTTCAGTCCTTCATCACAAGGTGAGAACTCTGACAATCACACAATATGCGACATTTCACCATATTTTCGAATGTGAAAAATGTTTGTATTTTATTTGCTAGCTTTGCACCGAACACCTTAAAGACTTAAGCACTATTAGATGAGCAATCTCTATAACAGCTAATTGAGTTAGTTCGATGCTATTATTCCTTGTCAATACACTTGCGAACCATTGTTACTTACTTATGGCAGCATCCTAGCTGCCCCAACTTGGAAATGCTTCTCTAAATAAGAAGTAAAAAGTATTTTCATCTATAACTTTAAGTTTCCATTTAATTAGAAATTGAAGCAGGGAATTGGAAAGTTCAATTCTAGTCAAGCAACCACACCGCCGCCTTGCACAATTTGCCAGTGAGGCAATTTTTCTTGCGGCGCAGGAATTTCTGCTTCGTTGCCGATCGTAAAACTAACCGCACACACACAATATTTCAATTAAAAATTTCAGTAATCAGCAAAAAAAAAAAGAAGAAAAGCTTGAACTTCAGCTGCTATTTCGGTATCCATACATCACACACACACACACACACCTTCGCCCAAAAGTCGCCGTAGTCGCTTGCAACTACATTAATCTTTTTGCAATTTGTTGCTTTCGCTACTTCCACCAATTCTGGTTTCTGGTTCGCGCTACTGACTTTGCCACAAAGTTTTGCAGCGGTGCGTGTGCACACCAATTCACACACACACACACACATACACACACCACATACATACATTTGCTGGCGAATATCAATTTGTACTCACCTAGCTGCTGCTCCATTCGCTGCTGTTGCTGTCGCGATTTTTTCAGTGTGCCAAAACGTTGCGGCGGCTGTGGCGGTGATTGCAGCTGGTGTTGTTGTTGCTGCTGCTGGTACTGATGCTGCTCTTGCAAAAGTTGCAAGCCATCCACATATTCCTGCCGCTGGCCACTTTCTCCAATCACAGCTTGGCTGACAACGCTCACATTGTTGTTGGCTGGCGCGTTGATGTTCGAGAAATCGTGTGGGCTGCCACAACTGCCAGTCGTAGACGTTGCCATCGTCGATGCCGCGGCGGCGGATGCTTGCGTTATGTGCGGTGGCGGTGGCACAGGATATCCGACATAGTCAACGACGCATTGCGTCAGCGGATCCAGACAAGTGCCATACGTCAGCGCGCCAGCCGGTTGTTCGATGTAGATTTGAGAAGCTCCGGCTGCGACCGCCGCCGCCGCCGCTACCGTTGCTGAGGAGTGTTGCTGCTGTGCGGCAGCCATTTTCACACGCCACAGTGTATCCTGCGCGCTGGCTAGACTGCTGCAGATGCTGTTCGATTTGGTGGAGTAATTATTCTCGGCTGTTGGGTAATGCAGGCCAGAAGACCCTGAAAGATGCGAGCAGCAAGTGAGAAGTGAGAAAGAAAGAAGAGAAAGACAAAAGTGAAGTTAATTATAAATTTGAAGTGAATGTCGATTGTGTGGCGGGTGAGTAAAGGCCAAATTGTGAGAGGCGAAGGCGCGAAGCGAACCTAGAAAGAAAATTGGCAATGGTTGCGGTTTGTGGAAATTTAAAGTGCGCATAATAAGATTGTGTGCGATTTACAGAAAATAGTGCAATGAATTTAATGTTAAGTAAATGAGGCATTCCATGCTATTTCCATGAAAAATCGTTCTTTTTTTTAAATGTTCATATAAATTGAGTACGTTGTAGCAAAAATCATAAGATATGAAAAAAGAAAAATGTGTATGCAACATCAAAATCGTTGCGTAGGTGTATTGACGTAAGCTCGCAAAATATAAGTTTAACCAAAAAATTTATCAAGTACTTTTTACTGGCAAACAATCGGCGATTTATAAAAAATTTGTGTACAAAAAAAGTAAAAATTTTCATACGTTTGTTAATAAAGAAAAACAAGTTGATGAAATTTCATTTTTGCAAGATTTTAAGTTTTAAAAAAATTCTGTAGGCTTATTTATGTTAAACTATTTGTTCCTGTAGCTTTTAGGTAAAGACCAAACTCTGTGTGTACAGAGAAAAATATAATTTAATACTAGTTACATCTAACCGAAGATAAATTGCAACAAAAGTTTTGCAAAAAATAGAGGACTCAGTTCCCGCTCACCAATAGTTCATAAAATCTAAGGTTATTTTAAGTATGCTTTTTATTTCAGGTTCCATCGCTTTGATTTCAATCTACACGAATGTATTGCATCAAAACAAAGAAAACAAAATTTTTTTTTGGACAAAAATGAATTGCATACTTCAAGTAATAATATGAATTTTGAAGCAAGTTTTCTTCTCAGATATACTCAATTTATAATTCCATGTATGTATACATATATGTATATATATTCCATTAATAATGTCGAGGCGGAAAACAAAAATACTCTCATGAATATCCTTACTAACTGCCACTTACCATCAAAGTTTTATGCTTTATTGCCAAAATATATTTAAAATTTGTTATATATAAATTTTAAAGCTGGGCTTTTAATATTTTTTGATTTGTTTTCTAAAAGGCTCGTTCTCCTAAATTCCTCCGCTGTTATGCTGATCAGTTGAACCAATTTATGTAGTGCTATTATTTTAGATAAAATAGGAAACAAAATCAATTTGTATGTGCTGCTCACGTTATTTCCATGGTTACTTAACAAAAAAAAATGTTGCGAGAATCAAAGTTTTTGAACTCAAATACTTAGCACAAAATTAACAAAATTATACCAATTTTTACTAAAATTTAAAAATGTTTAAAAAATATTTTAAATTATTTTAAATAAATTTTTTTGGCCAATCAACTTGCGCATTTGTTTTCCCATATCGTTTCTTGAATGTAAATAATTGCACAACGCCCCCCGTGCAAAGAAAATTTCTAATTGGAAACTTCGGTTTTTGCACACTTTTGTTCAATTATAAACTCCATATGAGCTTCATATTTAAACAGACCGTCCCCCTTACCATTTTGGGTTTCTATTTGGTCAACATAAAAAAGATTGCAATTATTTCTCCAAATTTAAAGCGTAGGTACCTTCAGAGGAAATCGATTAAAAAATTTGTTTGGCCTCAAAAACAGCTAAAATCAAAAAAAAAAACAATATTTTGTTCATTATTTTATACAGTAAATATTCAATAAGAAAGAAATAAATACACAACAAAGAATCCTGAAAATATTTTGTTGTATGAAAATGTGTCGCAACCGATTCACTTTTGAGTATAACAATTGATGATTCTAAAGTTGCGGCAAGTTTATTAAGAGCATGTAGGGTATTCTGATTTTTGCTGCTTTAAAATGCTGCATCCCCTACGATAAGTTTTGAATAATTTGACATACAATAGTGATTTATTTTCGAGTGACTTGTTTAGCTGATAAATTACTTTGCCAATATCTGCCACTAAACCTAAACACATATTGGAGAGTAACGGCAATGATGCTGGGTAGTTAACACTTTGCAAATGTCGCGAGACTCCTTGAGTGTTTAGGAAAATAGAGGTTTTATACTTTTAGCGATTTGTAAGCCCTGGAACATAACGGACCTGCTGTGCACTTTCCCACATTTTAAAATAGGGAACAATTCCTTGAGGACGTTCAACAATAGACGATTGACACTTATGCCAACTACACTCACAAGCCGCATGAGAATTTCAGTGGGGCTTGTAAAGGGAATGAAATTCTAAAAAACGGAGCTTAGCTTGACTAAACTACAATAGCTACAGAAATGAAATATATATCAAATTAAAGGTCTTGATGTGTACATTTGCACAAAATTTCCAAATGCTTCAAAATCGGTATATTAGTTTTTGAGATATTTTCATTTTGTTTCTTTGTGTTTTAAATAAAATATTATAAGTGTTCTTAAGGAAAACGTAAAACTTTTTAGTCAAATACACCCGATTATCGGAGGTTACATTACTAACATTCCTTTAAACGCAGTGGTACTGACAATAGACAAGCGATGAGCTCTGACAGATCCGCGGGCGGTGCAAATTTAAAAAGTTTGTGTGCGATGTTAAAAATATAAATTAACTTAGCTAATTTAAAATTTAATACACTTCATTTGGTACTATTTTGGCAATTTAAATTTTGAATTTAATAGCAATGGGCCGTTAAAAGAGAAAAGAAAAGAACTATGCACAGGCAGAAGAGAAATTATTTACAAATTTATTTACTGTGCATAAACGTACATTGTCTTCACATACATATATGTACATATAAGATAAGAAGAAAGAGGAAGAAAAAGCTTGAGAAACTCGTGCAAAAGTTAGTGTGCGATTGCAGAAGCTGAGTGCAGTGCCCAGACGGGCGGCAGTGCGTTGCAGGTGCGCCGTCAGCAGTGAAGTGGTGGTGGTTGGTAGGCGCGCCGGTAGCAACTTGAAAAAAAAAATCGCCAAGAGAAAGAAAACAACTGGCCAGACGCCATTTGTCAACTAAATTGACTCTACTTAGGCAACGCGTGGAACTTCTATGAAGAAGCCAATTCCACCGCTCGCACCGCCACCACCGCTTTGGGCGTGCAAATTAAATTTACCTGAAACGGTTGGCGGTTTTGGGTTTGCGCGAACATTCGCCGCTGCTGTCGCTGACACGGACACAATTGGCACGCCAACGCTGCGTTCTATTTGCATTGTTGCTGCTGTTTTTGTTTTCTCGCCTGTTGTAGCTAATTTTGTAGCAGCATCACAATTTGCGATGTGGTCGCCGCTGTCATTGACGCCATTAATGCTGTTGCTCATGTTGTTGGTGCTGTTGCTAGTGTAAATATTGTTGATGCCACTGCTGCTGCTGTTGGCGCGGCCACCGCCACCGCCACCCCCACCGCCACCGGCGCCATTGCTGACATGCGCCGGTACGTGACCAACAGTCAACGCGATGGTTTTGCTCATGGTTTGGTTGCTGTCGTTGTTGTTGTTGTTGCTACTATACACATTCAAACCAAATGCTGGTCCTAGTTGCATACATATTTGTGCGGCGAGCGGTTGCGGTCGAGGGGAATGCGCGTTGGGAAAGAGCGAAAAATATGTTTATAGAAGATTGGATGTAAGTACATACAAAAGATGTTTTTCGCTTTGTGCGAGTAGTTGTTGTTGCAAATAAATATTTACATAGGCGGTACATATATTTTTTTATAAACATATTTCCTCTAAAAGCTGCTCAAAGTGAGTATGGAAATTTTGTTGGCGGCGATTGTGATAACGCCCCACAGGTGCCCGAACAAACGCATAGAATCGAGTTTGGCGTGGTCGTTCGTTGGTTGTAAACTTGCACAAAGTAAAATAAATTTAATTTTTTCATTATTCGCATTTTTTGTTCAAGTGCTGTAGTTAGAAGTTCGTCGGTTGAGCGCTTAGCGACGATGGCGAGTGAGGCGCGCGCAAGTTTTCCTAGAGTGTTTTGTGTATAGCAAAAGTTAACTAAAATCACATTTATTTTGTGTACGAGAACAAAATACATTCTACATTTTTTTAATTTAACTAAGTATAAGTACAAAAAATTTCTATTCTAGTTTTTTGGTGAAGGGAAGTATCAATCAGTAATTTTTTATCGACTCTTGTGAGAATCGAATACTTCCTCTTCTCTGCCTTAAATATAACGTTTGTAAGACTTACATCCAAACAAATTTGGTACTCCTCTCAACTCTGCCAAAGACTCGTAAAAAAAAAAAGTTGTGCAATAATTTCGTTGATATTTAGTAAACGAAAGTAGGTAGCGCAGGTTCTTTGTGAACAAGAAAAAAATGTTTTTAAACTCCTTGTAAATTTATAAAAGTACGGCCGTGTAATTTGTTTTTTCCTGCCATTCAATCCTTCCTTTTTTATCAAACTGTATAGAACTTCAGGTTCGATTACCTATTCCATCTTGTTACATTTAAATATGGACAACTGGCTAACATACCGCGTTTCATAATTCTCATCTCTCCAAAAACTATGGAACAAGGTTTTGGGTTTTGAAACCAGTTGAGATACATATGTACGTCCGATGTGATTGCCCTATTCCAATTATTCGTTCGCTCTTAAAAAATCTATAACTTTCCTTGATTGGATCCAATCTCGCATATTTCCGTATAACCGATTTATTATAATAGAAATATAATGTTGGTTGATTTCTGAGCACACAAATTTTAATAAATGAGTTTGGCAAAGCAATCTTAGCAAAGCTTTCTCTCTCTCTCTCTTTCTTAACGCTCATTAGCTACAGATCCCTTCCTCTAAGATAGTATCAAACTAGCGCGAGTTTTACTTAGGATTACTATTTAACATAAACAAAGAACGTGGAATATACTTTAATACATTCAGTTGAACAGTTCATCGTCATGAAGAAATTGCTTCAGATTATAGGAGTACAAATTTGTCGGAGACCTCAGCCGTCTAACGTCTCTATGAGAACATTTTGATTGGATCCAATAAGAGATGAGACTGCCTTATGGATCAGCGTAGAAGTAAATCCGCTTAATCTAGCGTATGAATTGTATGACTGAATTGGATATATTTTAACTAAGAGAAAACTTTTTGACTTCAGCGGATAATCGGATAAATAAATCCTGATACACGTACGAGTATATCGTCAGAACAGATATTGCTTATTTCTTTTTTTTCTAAGTAAATCTTTTATTTTAACAAAAAATAAGTCCCATAAAAATCTTTAAAAACTATTTTTTTCTTGAAAATACATGGAATCGATTAACATTCAGCCGGTCACTTTGGTTTTTAAAATGTATGCCGGTTACTAAAAATATACTTTCTAATCGAAAAGTTTCATTAGGTAGCGCAGGTTCAATACCGCTGTGTTAGTTCACGGTTTTAATACTTCAGACGTCGTGAATTTGTGACGTCGGATTTCATATTATTAGCAACGGCCGCTGTGGTCGAGTGTGTGGCGGTGCGTGCTATAACTCGCCTCGCCGCTGAGTTCGGCAATCGAACCGCAGTCATGGTAAGTAAATTCTAAATCAAAGAAATAATAGGCGGTCACCCCTTGGCAGCCAATGGCAAACGTCTGATGAAATTTCTGCCATGGAAAAGCTTTTCATAAAATACATCTGGCGTTCGGTGTCGGCACAAAACTTTAGGTCTCTTCATTCGTGGTGCAAAATGAGAGACGCACACCAAAAATGGTAAGAGAAGCTTGGCCAAATTCTGAGCTTATTTAGTGTAGTTAAGCGCCAAATAATAATAATAATTATTATTATTATCATATCATATATTGAGAAGTAGTCTTGATCTTTAATCTAAAGAACACAAATTCGTTCAAATTCAGCCCACTGTGCTTTGTGCAGGTGTTTGTAAATAAACTTGCCCTTCGCCGCTGGCTAGGCAAATAAACGTAAATTGTTGAGAGGTTACGAGCGGTAAGTGGACCGAAGGCACTGATATATAAGTGCAATCCTCTTTATATACAGCCATGGGCCAACTGCATTAAACAAGAACCGGCGACGATGACTTGAATAATAGTGGCGATAGGGGGAGAAAGTGTGGTCCGGTTATAGTAACAGTAACGGTAAATGGAAAAGTAATCAAAGCGGAAGCGGAAATGTACACAAATGAAACTTGAGCATTTTCCCCTTTTAATTATGCGCACTTAAAAATTCCAAGTAACTGTGGACACAACAACGCGAACAAGAACAACGAAAACAACAACAATAAACACAAACACACCAAAGGCAAACTAGTGCAAATCAACAACAACAAAAACAACAATGAAATTACAAGTACTTGTGACAACCGCAAATTTACAAAAACAATACAAAAAAATAAACAACAAACGCACAACACTAAAAAGTTGTAGGACAATCAAAAGCAACAAACAATCGAAAATTTCATAAAAATTTAAAAAAAGAAAATGCTTAATAGTATGGGTTGCCAAGTGTCTAAATGGGTTGTATATAGAAGCAACAACAACAACTTGAATGAATGACAAAATGTACAAGTAAATACATAGAAACATTGGATAACTTTTGTTTAACAAGTATCCAAGTAGCGGAAGTATAGAAGAGTACTAACAAAGTGTTCGACTACAAGGGTGGTCGGGAAATAAATATTTTTTCGCTAGCATTTTTATGGTTTTTTTTTTAAATAGCTGGCGTTAAAAACTATTACAAGGCGTGTGATACGATTTTTGAGGTTGCACATAAATATGTATCTGGGGAAAATTTAAATGAGAAAATCTTGTTATGAACCAACATCGATTGTACGACAATTTCTGTCCTTAGTGTTGTCGATATATGCTCCTATCGACAATGATATCTGCCTTTTATTATCGGGATTAATACTGTTAACAGCGTCGATAAGAGAAATATTGTTATCGATAATAATCGATATTTATATACATATATCGGCGATGTCCATGTTTTTTGTAGTATTTGTGTGCTTGATATCAACCTAAATTATTTGAAAATAAATATGTAAACTGTGCGATTGTTTAACGAAAGTCGATAAATGAATTTATCGCCACTTATCGAAAACAAAGTTTATCGTCACTGGTATCGACTTGATGTATTATGCATACAAAAGATTAATACCAACAATGACGTCGATAATTTTTCTGTTATCGATATTTTATCGATTTCGATAACTTTGTATTTTTCGATACCCAATCGATGGCGATATGTTTATCGTTTTGAATGTATTGATTTTTTTTTTATAGATAAACAGTTATCTGTCACCATCACCCTAAGTATTGTTTCGCACTTTTGCTTTTTAAAGAAATATACACTCGTGTGGTCATGGCATACCAAAAATTTCGTTTGAGCGCACAATTTGGCTGACTGCCCAAACTCAGTACGTCTACGGATGTATTGAGCGGTGCTACTGTCACTTACTATTGTAGATTTTACTAACCCTCTTCATTCCTCTGCTGAGTTTATTCGATAACTTCTGGCGACCACAGCGAAAAAAAGAAGAATGAACTATTAAATATACTATTTTCATTTTTTTTTCTTTGCGTATTGTTTTGTTATATTAAATAATGCAGCTTGTTGCAAGTAAGTGTTTTTATTTTTTTTATTTTTGTTGTTGCTCTGATGTTTTTGCTTGCATTGGTACTAAGTATCTTTTCGCTATTTATCGCCACTGTGCACGCTGCTACATCGATTCAACAGCGTTATATTTTTTTTTTTGTTGGGCAAAGTGTGTTTCTTGTTGTTCCTGTTGTTCGGGCATGAACATTAGTGCATCATCTCGCCAAGAGCATTGAGTCAGCGGCACACTCCGACCCCTCATGTTGGCTTGGCAGCGCTTGACGCTTGTTTTACAATTCATATTTCCTTTTATGAGAATTCAGTTGGTTTCATTCGAGTTTCAATTGAGAAGCTGCCAACGCTTTCACTCTCTCTTTTTTGCCGCACTTTTTTTTGTGCGCCTATTCCATTCCACTACACAATATATTTGCTAGTTTTTTTGTAGAAAATACAAAAAAAAATTACAATAATTGCCGAACGAATCTTACACAAATCATAAATTGAAAATTTCGTGGCAATGTGACTTTTTTCATTTCCTCAACTCTCCCACCCAGCTAACCTCTCCGCACACACTTTCACTGCCATCTAACTACTACAATAGCCAACCATTTATTGTATTGAAAATTTTAATTGCATTCATTTATTGTAATGTTTTACAATAGCCTTTGCCCTCACCTCGCCTCACCTTCTGACTTGTGACAGTCTCAGCGAATGCTGGCGTTGATAGCTTCGTTGTTTAGCTTGCCTTGATTTGAAAGCGTGTGCTGAGCGGAGTGAGGGACGTGGCTGTACGAAAGGATAGTTAAATAGTTGTCGAAAATTTGTTTTAAGTCCTACTTCATTGTTCTTTAAGTGATTGTAATGCTAATTGTGATGGCAAATTGGTTGCAAATGAAAATGGTTCATACACAAGTTTTCCGATTAATTGTGAAATGAAGTTTGAGGTGCCCTAATGCTGCGTATAAAGTTGAAAGTAATTGAAATTGGTACATTTTGTTTCAACAGTCATTTTAATATGAATTCAGAAACAAGTTATTTGCTGAGAGGAGGAGAGGTTAGCATATGACCTAAATACAGAATGAAATAAAGTAATATTCATTTATATTTCAATTCAATTCCTAGTTGAAATTAATTAACAGCTAACTATGTACATATTTTTGTCTTTAAAACCTCTTAGACTTAAAGGTAATGTCATGCGACAGGAATACTCGTACACTTTGACGAATTATTAGTAATTATTTTTGTGAGGCTTTGATATCTGGTAGTTTCCTTGATTTACAAATCGTTTTAGTGCACTTGTTTTCAGAAAAGATTTCTACGTCTCCATCTTAGCGAACTCAGCGAGTACAACATTTACATATTAGTCGGTTGAGGAACGATCTAAGAAAATTAGTTATTCTTTTATTAAGCTTCGTTCCAGTAACCCAGAAGTGGATTTCTAATCTTTCATAGGATGATTTTGAAGAAACTAAGTTTGTTTTAAATATAGCTTACAAATCTTATTTATATACTTGCGACCATTTTTATTTGGCAGGCAAGCCAAAACACTTTTTGGGCCAATCAAAATGTGGAAACTGCGAATCTGTGCACCTGTGATGGCTTCACATGCCCTTAGTCACACAGATCATTAACAAATTCACACTTATTTTTTTTCCACACAGTGCGTAACTCTCTCTCAACGGATGCCTTAACCGTCTTCTCTTCGTTTTTGGTGCCTTTGAGTGTTACTGTGGTGGAATCGTAGTCTCTTTGCACGCCTCCCAAACCTAGGGTACTCTGTGAGCTACGCAATGGGCATTGATATGTCAGTCCGACTCAATTGAGTTCCTATGATTTCCATACATTTTAGTTTGAGCACATTAGCTTCGTAATACCGATGGCGTCTGCAAGAAGAAGAGAGCAGCCTTAACGGCCTTGAAGGCAAACGAATTATCTTTCCTGACAAGCTTGGCTGTTTTTTCGGTTTGGGATTTGTTGAATATAATAGAAGCTGCCTGTAGGACACTATGCCTAAATTTGGAATCCCTGCTAAACTAATACGTCCAAGTTGGAAAAGATCTATCCGAGCAGTGCGATACCAAACGAGGTTTTATAAAACGCGACTTACTTTCGCGCACCTTCCTCAATCTGATGCTGGAAACTGTAATATGAGCTGCAAATCCGAATCGCAATGTCACTATATACGAGTATAACAAAAGTACGATGCTGCTGGCGTATGCGGTTGATGTTTACAGCGTTGGCCTTAACAACAAGGCCGTTAGTGCAGCATTTTCCATTCTAGAGAAGGAATCAAAAGAGGTTGGTTTTACAGTAAACGAGAACAAAACAAAGTACCTTGTGACAACAATCAAAAAATTCTCGCGTATTGAGCTTTCATTTTGGAAATTCGTTTAAACATGCCAACTGCTTCCGACAGCTTCTGGTATAGCCGAAAGCTCAGCTAGTAAATCAATACAAATGATGAAGGATGTGTTTATTCGTAGTTGCACGGAAAAGAGAACTACGTCGAACTTGGTACAGCAACTTTTCTGACCCAATACTCTATGTCAAGTGTTAGTTTGTAAATTAGTTGTGGTGGTATGGTTCATGCCTTTGCCTGTATACTATTAACAATCGCTGAACCTCTTAGATTAATTTTGTATCCTCACTTACTTAATTTGGTAATACGACTTGTAATTTCGCATTTCTTCGGTTTGTCACTGATGCCGCTGAAGGTCTCACCAGCGCACATCATTAACTATTGTTGGCCATTTCGCCTAGTACAACAACATAAAACTCGCATTGACTTTCTACGTAGATTGCATTTCTAAACAAATAAAGCGAACTCTTTGTCATACTTATCTAACTGTGCAGCTCTTATATGAAATGTCAAAATTAGCAAGATTCGACATTAATCCAAGGCTACACAAAACGCACGCACACGCACGCACGCGGGCAATAGTTAAGTGGTGTAGTCCGTGCTTGTCAATTTAGCGCCTGATGCCCCGAACTCACGAGTGCTCACTTTGCCAAGTAATCACAAAGCAATTTCAATTCCACATTCATTGCGAATTGAAGTTTGAGTGATGCGGCAGTGTACGTCCAGCAACGAGCGCTGTTCAGTTTGCGTGACCAACCAGACATTTTGCTGCGCTAACTACCAGTCGACCAGTCAAATGGTACGGTCCAAAACAGCTCTAGCCTCAGCGAACATTGCAGTGTCGAAATGAGATTACGAAATTTCGTTGCAATTGCTGATTTGCCCAAACACACAAAAACATTCAGATATAATCCTCATGAGTTTTGTCTTTACACGCACGCAAATGAATGGAGGGAGGTGAGGTGAACTGGAGTGGGTTGGGGGTGCGGTGAATTACACATAGAAAAGCTAGTACTATGGTACTTACACTCGCTGCGGCCGGCGATAACCGAGTGCGCTAATGGCGTCACTTGATAGCTGTCTCCATCACTGCCATTGCCGCTGACGCCACCAAGAGCCGATGTGACATGATAACCATAACCATTCTGCGAGCCATAGACGGCGGCCGCGGACTTCTGCTGTTGTTGCTGCTGCTGCTGATGCAGCTGTTCTTCCGTATCCTGTACGGCGGTGAGTGTTAGCTCCATTGCATGCGAGTCCAACGATTTGCTATCCAGACTACCGGTGGGATAATAGGGTGGTGGCGCTTGATTTGTTTGCGCCACAATGGATGGACGACCCGAGTCGAGGTCATATTCTTTGGCTGGCGATGTGGTGGTCTTCTTGCTGGACCCGCCACGTCGGCAGTGACAGAAGAGCAATAAGAGTGCGACGAGTAGCAGGAATGCGATGGATGAGACGATTATGGCTATTACGGCGGATGTCGTTAGCGTTGACGTCTCGGGCATGTATGATTTGCCAACTGCGGTGGTGTGTTGAAATCCGTGCAAATGACAGTGGCGTGGATTGATGAATGGTGCGGCATGGAATAGAAGAAAAAAGTGGTAGAGACATACGTACATAGATACATAGACAAATACAAAGAGTTATACATAGATTGTGTGAAGAAGGATAGAAGTTCTTCTTTTAAAATAAAAGCGGGTGAAAAAATCGGATAAGTTGGTAGGATATTTGGAGAAAAGCACCGAATAATATTTGCTGCAAACTTTGCTGGATGCGGGTTTAAACATAAATTGTGAGAAATAAAAGTTGTAGACAGAAAAGCAAAAAAGTAGGGGAACAAAAATGACGAAGCAATAATAGGTGGCTGAGAAAGGATTGTTGTTTAGAATTTGAAGAGTTAAAAGCATGAAACTACATTTTGTTGAAACTAAAAGACAAAAAAATTGTATAATGATGCTGTTGCTATTATTTGGCCTTAGACTTGGCTTATTTGAAACAATGTTGATTAGTTACGAAATAAATCGACATTGCAAACTAGTTTTCTTTGGGTTTTTCATAAATTATGGTACGGTTTTTTTGAAATCTTGTTTTTTCGAATATCAAATAAATTGGTTTTTTTTAATCTCCAGAACCGGTTGTTTACCAGTTGTAAAGTTAAAGCCTTTGACAAATAGTAGAAATATCGACAAATTTTACATCGATTATATTTTTATATGCGAATTCCAAATTATTTGCAGAAAATGTCATAAGAGGATGGGAAAACCTTGAACAATTTTTTAATGCCTTACTGGTAGTAAGTAATTCTGGCTCGCTCAACTTGCTGAATGTGGAATTCAGTAATTTGGTATAATCTCAAATTTTAAAATTTGAGACTATGTATGAGTTGGAGATTATTACCTCTCACGCTTTTACGTTTTTATTTTTTGTGTTAATCTTAATTTTTGTGACCTGCTTATCACCTGATCACAATTGAGAGACTTCGGTTTGAGAGTAGAGGACTTGAGTTCTTAAAACAAAAACATGAAATAAATATACATTATTTGAGGGATCCAAATTTATTGAGTGAAATTGTCCTGTCATTAACTGGTCTTATGCTCGATTACCCTACACTACTTCCGTATTTAACTGCACAATAGCTGTATGGGAAAAAAGTTGGCTTAACAAGGTCCCAAGGAGGTCGTAACTGGTAGTTTACCGATGATGGGCTGGACAATTTCTTCAGACAACCAATTAACAACTATCAGCTTTGTTTTTGATAATTAAGTATAAGAAAATTTCTTAGTTAGCTGGGATTAAGGACGACTTGCTTTACACATTGATCCAAGCTGCAAAAAAATTGAAAGCATTCGAATAGCATTTTCTACATTAATGCGACGATTGTTGAGTAGAAAAACGGATGCTTAGGAAAGATACGTCAATAAATTTGACTACCTTTTGCTATGTGACTATATTTGTTTATGCAAAACACTAACAGATCCCAAACCTTGGCATCGTGGGACCACCTTACTCATATAGCTTATCCCACAGCCAAGAGCTGTTGAACTTCCAGTTACCAATCTAATATAATCTACACAAAGTATCCAACTCAATACAGTACTTTAGTAAAACCAAGGAGATAAACCACAAAAGAAAAAAAAAACAGACAGAAATATTGTTTGGAACTTAGAAAATAGGAAGAGTGACGGATAAGAAGTAACAAAGGATGTATTCAGCAAGTAAATGCCAAACATCAGAATTTCCATGCAATTTCATTCATTTGTATGCCATAATACTCACTTTCCGCATTCGCATACTGTCCGCAATGGTCGTGATTTGTACGCAGACACAATTTCACACGCACCGTTGGCCCTTGCGCCGTCTCTGCCAGCGCCAGTGTTATGTCCTCTGCATGTCCTAACGTTCGACCAGACGCGCTGTAGTGTGTCGTTTGTGGAATGTGATTAATTACGGCTTCTTTGAATGTGGCCTCAGTGCCGGATGGCAGTAATGTCACCGTATCCACAATCTCCCATGTGGCCATTGGCGTTTCGCGATTCACCAACGATTCGACAATCGCAATTAATGACAGACATGTCGCCGCCACATTGATACCCAAAACATGCGAGCTGGGATCGTAGGTGACGTGTAGTGGCGGCGGAATTTTACTCACTTTTGTGGTGGCCAGCGCTTCGTTTGAGTGGCCAGAGCTACCCTTCGAATTGAGCGCATACACTTTGAACATGTAACTCTGATGTTGATCCAACGGCGTCACTTTGCAGGGATTCTCGCGATAGCAATCGAACTCCAACCAATCAGCTGAACTGATGCTGCCCCCACTACCGCTGATGCTGCTGCTGCTGCTGCTGCTGCCTAGGCTGCTTGCAATGGAGGTGGTGTAGGTGTGTGTGGCGCAGTCGGAGAGTGTTTGTTCGCGTGGTGTTGCCACACGTCGATAAGTGACGAGGTATTTTGTGCTCTGCATGCCACCATTAAAGCCCGGTATCCAGCTGAGTATCGCATAATTGTGTGATATTTCCATTACCTTCAATGCGGTTGGCTTTTCCGGTGCGCCCTTCGGTTGCAGTCTAATCTGAGTGCGTATCGTATCGAGTGGATTGACAGCGCGGCAAGTGTAGTCGCCATAGTCGGAGTGCAAGATATGGTTAATACGTAGTATCGAGGTGTAGACATCGTTATTGTCCATGCGTGTAGCAATCTCATAATGGCCATCAGACGACATGGTCAGTGGCGAGGGATTGTTGCTGAATTGCCACTGAAACTCTGGCTTTGGGTAGGCTTGCACTTTACAGATGACCTCCGCCGACTCGCGCATATCATAAGCCACTTTATTGTATTGATGCAGCACAATTGGCTCGTGTTCGATGCGCAGATGCATGCTCGAGTTGGCTGAATTCACTTCGTTCTCGTAGAGACATGTGTAGAGGCCACGGTCGGCGGGCACCAGCTGATTGCCGTTCGGTCGCCCTTTGCCACGGAACTTCAGTATACTTTGCACAGTCACCACGCCGCCCTGACCCTCAGCTGGCGTAGTGCGTATGTCGTATAACTTTCGGCCAGGCAACACCTCGGTGCCATCCTTAATCCAGCGTATAATGGGCGTGGGCTTCCCCTTGGCGCTGCAAGTCACTGCATAATCTACATCGCCTACGCGCCGCGTCATATGCTGTTGCAGCTTAGCTAGAAATTGTGGCGGCTGATGTACTTCGAGTATAATGGTAGCCATCTTACCGATGCCCAATTCATTGACCGCATGACAATGGTACTTGCCCTCGCTACCGAGATGCGCCTTTGGTATAGAATACTGTGGACCTTGCGCCAAAATCTTTTGCGTGTTACTAAATTCACCGTCAACGTCGCGAAACCAGCGATACTGCGGCACTGGCCAGCCAGGCGGATTGGCCGAGCAGCTGAGCGTTACACCATTGCCCACATGCACGATCGGTTTGTTTGGTGTTATGTAGGCCTGACCGGGCCGATGGCGTACCAGCAGTGCCACTGTCGAGTTGCCAACACCTTCCACCCGCTTCAAGCTGGAGGGATTCATGAGATTGACGGCGCGACAAATGTAGTTGCCAGCGTGTTCAGCGCGCACCGACACCAAGGTGAGCAGTTCACCGGTGAAACGAAAGTCTGGCGCACCTTCCTTCAACCATTCGATGGTGACGGGCGGTGGATTTGAGGTGACGTTACAACGCACCAACACAGTTTCACCTTCCTCGGCTTCATGCGTTTTAGACTCGATGACGACAACGGGTGGGAAGAGTACGTCTAGTACTATATCCTTTTCACCTGATTTGCCGAGTCCATTATCAGCTGAGCAGGTGTATTTGCCCGCATGATGTCGTCCAACGCGATAGATGGTGTGAGTGGGTGTGGCACTGACATACTGGCCATTGCGCGACCATCGCACATTAGAGACTTTCGGCTTTGCGTCGACATTGCATTCCAGCTTGGCAATGTGGTCGCGTTCGACGCGGAGCGGATTCTGTGGTCCAACTTCGACGCGTGGGTAAACTGAAAGAAAGAAAAGAAGTCTGATTAGATGGAGAAATATGAGCAAAGTTTTGTGTTAATATAAGTAAAATCGTAGTTAGGTTCATCACATTTGAATATTTTTTTAAATCAAAAGTACCGAAGGAGTTCCGCCTGATTCTAATTGTGTTTGTTGAAAGGTTAATTTATATGAAATTTGCTTTACTAGCTGCTCGGGAAGATTGCGACTTCTTCAATATTCAAATTAAAAGCGTTCTGAAATCACTAAAATGATATTGCGGGTTGATCACCGTTTCTTGAGTAATTCTCAAAATCTGAATTTTTGTTAATGTTTTTTCTATTAAAGAATTTAAAATCGTTACGTAAAACATCCTTGATTCAGATTCCTGGCTCAGTATCTACTTCGAATTAGTCGGTATTCCTTTTATTGCTTATATTAAACAGCATGGAGAAGAGTTTCCTGCCTCGGAATGCCGCTAGCCGTTCCTGAACGCAATTTCCCGAAACCTTAATAGCTGTAGTTATAGGCCACCAGCTCATGCCACTCGATTAATCCCTTAAACAGGTGACTAAACTCGTAGTTTTTCTTGCAACTGTGACTAGCAGTTTCAATTACTGTGTTGTACTTGTACAATTTTTCAAATGTAAAATTTATTCACATAAACTCGTATGTGGCACTTCATGCACCGCAATATCATAACATTAGATGCCGCTGGCTCAAGCGACATATGTGAATTTTTGCTTCAGAAAATGACTACAGGAAATTTTTTAAATTTTGATTTTCCACCGGCGCTCGTTCGGCACCTGACGGCGTATGCCACTTTTAATTCCTGCATTGCTGCGCGTGCTAATATTTAATTTGCAACTACCTTCAACTCCGTTCGCGCGCCGTTGCACAAATATGCCATAATTGCGTCATTGCCACTTGGTAAATGTAGCGCGCTGAAAAATAGCAAAATAGGCTGAAGTCAACGAGCCGCAAGAACTGTAACAGGATAAACGGAAGCCGCGAGCGTCAAAATGACGACGGCTCCCAGCGAGTCGTTGGCGAAGTTAATGCCGAAAGGCGCTCCAACGAACCGCAGGAAAATGCAAAAAAATAACATAAAATAGCGCTATTAGTTCGCTGTGTTGTTGTAGTCATTGCTATTTTTCCACACACCTGCCACGCACTATTAACGTTCAATTGATGTTGGTGTGTTGGCCTGCAACTCCATCAGCTCACGTGACACGTGCCACCAGCACCACCCTCGCCACCTGGCAGTTGACGCGAAATAAAGTTGTCGACCGTTATGTGTTGACAATGTCTCACGCGCTCAGCTCCCTCGCGCGCTGAAACCCCTCCACCCCTCCATTACTCCAACTGCGGATTTGTGCTGTCGTTTGCTGTCCTTGTCACTCATGTTATTGTCGTTCGTTTAAAGTGGCCCTCGGTATTTTTTGTTTTTGTTGTTTATTTTCGTATACGCATGCATTATTGTTTTAAATACACAACATCCGCTGACAACAAAAGTCCGCCGTTCCAGGGTTGCCCGTCATTGATGCGACCGCCAAGTGCCAGCGGTGAATCATTCCTGCTCCGCTGACCTAACTACTTAGCGAGCCCGTATGTGCCAACGGACTTTACAGCGTTCGCACCTTTACTATGGACGAGTGTGTCCTTCGACGAGTGAGTTTTTAACCTGATTTTTATGGTCCGTGACGTTGGACATTTCCTGTTCAATGGGCGTGCGCAATTAGACGCATAAACTTGCCAGTTAACCATTGTTGCTGCTGTTGTTGTTATTGTTGCTGCTGTTGTTGTTACTGTTGATGTGAAACGCCCTAAGGCATCATTTAAATTAAGTGAAATTGTACGTAAATGCTGGTCATTAGCTGTGAGAAAACACATGTAGACACTCACACACACTTTGAATGCGATCGAACAACGCAGCAAGGGGTGCGCATTTAAAAAGGATATGCAAGGATAGCAAAACATAGAAGTATAGAGAATATTCTATCTACATGTGACGGACGCGAAAAGTGCCAACAGGCTTTGATAAACTTTTTATGTTGCAGCAACATTACTCTTTATATTTGCTCCATCAATCAATGTGGCGTAATAGAATTGTGGGAAAAGGAAAATAATTGCTGGTAGCTGACTTGGTTCCGGTGGACTACATAAACATATTTTTTATGTTCGTACATTTAATAAGTTTTTTTTTGTAGAAGTAATAAAATTGCTGATAAAAATTACAGTTAAACATATTTAGTTACATTGGCCTTAAGGCTACGGCTTCTCAGTATGGAAATGAATTTCAATGCTAGATATTTATGTTTGTTTTTGGAATTTATTTCACTCAGGAAAACTTCATTAATAAACTAATATTTATTTGTGACAGTGTCCCGAAACTATTCACTTGAAAGCTATGTTTTAATGTTACAAAAAAGGATTAATTTCAGCAAAAGATGTACACAAAATGTATTCAATTAAAAAAATTTATTTTTGATTACAAACTTTGTGCTCTTGACAACTACACAGTTATGATAGTAGGCTGCATAAAATGCCTTTTTAGTTCATTTTCCAAATTCATGTCCAAGTAAAGTTTCAAATAATTTATCAGCTAAATTAAATTAAATCTTTCAAATACGTAGCAACTTGTTTCAGTCACATATCCTCCATATTCGTTAAGTAATTCTTGAATTTTTTCCTAAATATATTCGCAATAAATTAGTTTATTTAACTTATATTACTTACTAAGTATAAAGTGGGGCAACCTTTTTTTTTACAATATTTTTTAATAAAGCTTTCATATAGTTCATGTGCCTTACGATGAATTTAATTCTGTTTTACCTATCGCACAACTTTCAACTTCCTGAGAATTAGTTTTTAAATAAAGCTTTCACAAATTTCTTTTTTTTTTCAGCCAGGTTGCAACATGCATTTGAAACAACTTATCAATTTACTTTGTAAAGATATTTGAACAGGTGACAATTATTTTAAAATATATTTTTTAAATGCAGCTCTGGGTATTTTAATACCAAAATTTGTGAAGATACTAATATGTTACTCGAAATAAGTTAAATGAGAATAAGTTTGGAATGGGCGTGATTCCGCCTTTACCACTTTTTGGGCCACTGAGGTCGAGTGGGTAGTGGTGCGTGTTATAACTCGGTATGCCACTAATTTCGCGGTTTTCTTCTCCGCCAAGGCGAGTAAAATCTAAATAAAAAAAATAAAATTGTATTCTAAAAGCGGCTTTTGATAAAATATTAATCATTATTCGATGAATATTGCGATATTTGAGAAATGGGAAACTAAGGAACCTTTATTTTGACACTGACTTCAAACAGTAGACTATTTCTATTCTCTCGCCACGAGCCGAAGGCCTAGGCAGCTAGTGCTCCTATTTTTTTCAGCAAAAATAATAATTGTATTATAATTTTTCTGATCATAAATAATGTCTTAAAACCAAACTTGACAAGGTATGACGGAAAATGGATCCAAAATTCAGTATAAATAAAATAACTATTCTCTCGCCAAAAATTCACTCGGCGCTTTTCAGTTGCATACCGGAAGTGACCGTTGTTAGAAATAAAATTTCAACAGTTTCCTGCCGCACCTGCTCAGCGCTCCGAACGAACACTTTCTTACCATCCAACAGACCTTCGCATCATTCGGGATTGTTGGCCGACGGAAGCATTGAATCGCGTCTAATATGAAACTATAAATGTCGTGGAAATTTAATTGTCGTATTTTAATCTTCTTTTTTTATTTTTAAACTTTAAGCGATTGAAATTTTACAGAGCTTAAAAAGTTGGCTTTTAACACAAAAGTTCAATTTACGAGTAGCAAAGAAACAAGCCAAGTATCATTTTGTCACTCCATCAAATACAACTCGAGCCTTAGCAATCTGTCATTGCGCAACCATACAGCTACTCACACACACACACAAACACACAAAAATGCAAGCAGCTACAAAAAAAAAAATAGTTGTAAATAGTTGAGGGAAAACAAATTAAAAATCTGATTGCATTTCATAGCAGACAACACTGTTGCGCGCGTGCAATTACAGGAATAACAAAAACAATGTGCGACTAAGATGTGTTTGTGTGTTTGTGTGTGCACGTCTGTTGCAAGCTAACCAACAACGAAAACAACAACACAGCGCTTTAAAACACTTCAAACGACACTAACACTAAGCGCAAATACTTTTCAAATAGTCTAAAGCTTTCCCCACACCCCGCTGTTGCGGAAAGATCCCTGTAGGAAACCAAATGGCGTAAATTTGGTATTTTCATATAATGAGAGTTTTTTAGTATGCACCGAGAGAGAGCTGAGCTTGCTCTCGCTAGAGAGTACTACCAAGTAGTGCCCCTTTTGATAGACGTCAAAGTCAAGTAGCCAGCCTGACTAGTCCATGAGTAGGGAATATGGATAGATATCGTTTGTTATACGTCGATATCAGTGAACATATAAATGCCATCACTGTCAATTATATATATTTATTTATTTATCGGAATGATATCGATAAAAATATGTATGCCATTGGTATTGATTAGATATCGTCGTCATTATTATCGATATAAATATTGTTGCCATCGGCATCATAGCTATTACACATAGCTTTAAATGTGTGTTGCCTATTTACCTGTGTTGAGACTCAACGCGCTTTTCAATTACAAGCAAATACACAATTTTATTTTAAAAAAATATAAAATTTTTCACACAAAATTTTCTTATTCAAATATGGGTATGATATATTTTTTTTGCTGAGTTTCAAGTTAATTGGAAGAAAAACTGACAGAACGAGTGTTTGACCTTTTTGATTGTAAAAACTGTCAACAAAAAATTATAAAAAATGCTTTGTCTATTTTGTAATCAAAGCGATTATTTTACTATTCTTCTGGAAGTCTTGTACACAACTGTTTTTCTGGGTGGGCCTTGTAAGACTAGCTTTGACAATCGTCTACAAAACTTTTGAAAAGTCTTAGTTCGGACAGCTTCTTGTCATAAACAATTATTTTTACGCTAGAAAAAAACATTCCCAGGCTTTTGAAAATATCCAAACCATTAGCAAGTGTAGCTACTTCCGCAATCTATGTATATTTTTTACTTAGCAGTCAATGTTTTAGTACTCTTACGTGCATACTTAATATGTGAGTTGCACTAAAAATTTCTATTTTGCGAAGGGTTTTACTCTTTATGCTATAAACAGAATCAAATCGGCCAACAAATTTTGTCGTAGCAAAGTTCGCTGTCAAATTTTAAATTACGGCAGAAAATTAGATTGAACACAGCCAAAGCGCGATGAAGTTCGTCAGTTGAAAAACTTGGCGACAATAAATTTCATTTTAATTTTACTGCTGCCGCCGGGCGAAATGTAAACAAAGAAAATATTCTAAATGAAAAAATCAAAAATTTATTGAAAAATATTAACCGACAAATATATTGGAAAAAAACTGGAATATACGAATCGAAGGTATACGAGGAATCGAAGAAATAGGGAAGCATCGCTCCTTATAAAATTAATATTTTTGAATCACTCAGCAATTTTCGTAAACTTGCTAGTTGTAAATTGACACTTGTGTCTCAATAACGACTCAATTGTAGAAAGTTTTCCAACAGGGAAAGCTCTTGCATTTATGCGCTTCTGTGTGTGTGTATGTGTGAGGTCGGGCACGCTGCAACTCGTCACACTGACGCAAGGGTTCAACAAGCGAAAAAATGTTGAAATTGAATTTTCCGCCACGTTTGAAAGCGGAGTAAGCGCGCGCACTCACACACGCGCGCGCACTTGTATCAGCAACAAAGGCAATGCAACGCATTTAAGTAAAAGCTTTCGCATTGCAAATGCGTCGCTGTTGCGCGACAATATTCTATTCGAGCATTTGAGGCGCTGCTGCGTGGCGTGCTCGAGTTTTCCGCGTTTTCTTTGTTTTTTTTTTTTTTTGCTTTTTCCTTTATTGTTTTACTTGTTTGTATTTTTTACATATTTTTTAGTTTTTTGTTGTTGTTTGGTTTTGTTTTTGTTTTCTTATTTACTTTTCACGCGTGCACGCTTCGCATTCATGTCGTTCAATCAGTCAAACGCACGTACTACAAGCATAAATGCAGATTTTTTTCCTCATTTACTCGCACACAAACAAACACCTACCAATGCATATTTGTACATACATACACACACACGCACACACACACATCTTCAGCCACTCGCCCACGACGCGGCTACTTTGCGCTGTCGTCTCGTTTCACAGCTTATTCTCTGCTCCTCGCCCTCCCTCATTCACTGCGTGTCCGACTCGCAAACGTTTTTATTCTTGCTATTCGCTTCTTGTGTTGTTGCTCTTTGCTGTTGTTGTCACCGTTACGTGCGATTGGCATGCAATTGATGGTTTAATAAAAAATCACTTCCAGAATGTTTAATTGAAAATTTTCTCCATTCGCCTTCATTCGCTTTTTAACTTTACATACATACATACATTTGTTCGTATTTGTATGTATGTATGTACATATATGGTATATATGTATGTATGTGAATGTATGTGTGCATGTATGCACTTAAACATCGTGACTGACGAAACGCTCGTAAAGTTTGTATTGCAGCCTGTTTATGACAATGTAATTTGTAGTTTTAAACAACGGCGCATTGAATTCTGAATACAATGTAAAAATGGATTATTGGCTAATTAGGATTTGAGTGCAGAATCCGGTGCAGAAAATTACATAAATTGCTAGCTGATGAGCTTCAAAGACTTGCTATGAATTTCGAAGTGGAGAACTTTTGTTTCTTCAACGAGTGACACATTGAGTTTCTTTATTTGAGATTATCGAAATGTCGAGCTGAAGTCGAGTCTACAAGATATTAGTCTGGCAAGATGTTAGCTCCATATATTTTACAACTTTTTGCTAACAGCTTGCGAGATTGTTCAGAACTAGTACTTGAAAAAATACACCACAGAATTGGCCAAGTATTGCCCTTAAATCAAGTTGAGCCAAAAACTAAATTTGTTTAAGCTTGCGGTATGGGAGTGTGCATTTATTAATTAGGTTAGTTATATGTACGTTTCAAAGACCTGATATATTAGTACCAAGGCACATCAAATAGGTGGCCGCAGCAAACTTTTTTTTTTAAATATTTTTCATATTTTATTTTTATTTGAATTGTTAAATTTTGAATTTGATAAGAATGCTTTCAGTACAATTCAAGGTAGTTGATAAAATATTTTTGAAATTTTAGCTTTTAAAAGCAAAAACAAAATATACAGAGCTCAAATATTATTTGTTTAAATTTTTCTACTGTTGCTACCTATTGAATGTACCAAAAACACTTCACAAAATTATTGAAAAATTCACTTTTGAAAGTTCTACACTTAAAAATTATAGCACAAGCACATATTTACACATTTGGACAATTTATTTATTCTCGAATTATTTACAATTATTTTTCAATTACAACTTCCTTAATACTTTAACAAACGCCAAAAAATAATGATTTTAAGCAATATAAAAAATGTAAAAAACATTTATCAAAATTTCATCAAAATCGCGAACATTTTAAGAGATTTTTTTCAGAATTTTTTGGTGTATGCAGATATGTAGCTCATTAAATTTGAGTAACTGCAAGTTTAAAGTGCCTACGAATTACCACTGATTTTTGACAATTTCTTTACCTGACGTTCAGGGCCCACTTGGGGAGGGTTCTGGATTGAGATTTCATTTGCCCATTTCCCGCCATCAGGTTTAATATTTAAGTTTTCGTATGTTGGTATTATTGCGTTTTCTTAGCGTGTAGAGGTAGGCGATATTAGGAATATAACGATATTTGCCATACCCATCTATATTGGTACCATATCCGATAATATCTTATCAATATCGTCCCTTCAAATTATACAAACACATGCCGATATATCGTTATTCGTCATCTGAATTTCTTCCCTTACAACTTGAGCTACACTAGCGACGAACAAAGAGAACGACTTCATCAAGATTTACAAAGAATCGAGAAAAACTACAAAGGTGTTTGGGATGAGGCTATGCTCAGCGATTATTGTTGGTCTCTGATAGGTGAAATACACAATGCAGTTCGACTGCACTTCACTTTTAATTGCATAGTTTTTGTCTAATAAAACACTAATTAATAGTTCAAAATTGATAATTCGCCTTTATCAGTTATCTAATGAACTTGACCTGTAGACACTTGAAACTTACACTTTCTCAGACTTAAATTGAATGAGTCGAAAAACTGTATAATCAAAAAAAATTTGATGAAATTTTATAAAATCATTGCACATTTTGGATATATTTTAAAAAATTTGTGTTTATGGTTTTTTTTAAAGAGAATGAACCATATTTTACGAGAAAAATAATTTTAATAAATAAATTAATATGCGAACAGAGTATATTTATTCAAGATTTTAATTGCGGTGCCTTTTTCTTACTAAACAATCTCGTTAGTTACTTCTTTTCACTGAAAGCAATATTTGTTACGCGAAAATAAGGAAGTGTATTCATAAATGTCTTGCGATGTGGAGCTCTGCGGACTTTGCATCCTGGATTTTTGTATACCGATTACAAATGCTTATGTATATGTTACATACATATATAAAAAAAGTTGACTAAAATATTTGATTTTTAATCTTAAAGTTTCTTTATTTTTTTTTTTCAAGTTGGGATTAAAGCTGCTTGATGGACAACCTTCGAATGTCATTTATTTTGAATTTTTAGTTAATTTGAAAGCCATCAATGTATATGTATCAGTCAATAACTTTTGTTTTATAATATCCACTATAAGAGTAACTCTCAAAAATTCTGTAATATTTAGTTTCTCAAAAGTTAAGAAATCGATGTCGAACTTTTAATCGGTTATACATATACATACATACACATATATTTAATTCAATTATTTTGTTTTTACATTAAAATATTTATTTATATGAAACTATTTATTTTATTAAGCAATAGTTAAAATTTAAAAAGTTTCTGCTTTGTTGTTTAATGAAGTGTAGCGGCATTGGCTTGTTTGTTTGTTTGTAGGTAAGTACGCTTTTGACCTAAATTGTATGTCCTAATATGATTTTGAATGCATTTGCAAAGTTCTTCTTTTATAAAACATCAAATTTGTTGAACGAAAATTTTAACTAAACACTTTCATCGCAAAATAGAATGCAACACACTGCTAAGTGCAAATACACCAGTACAAAACTATTTACATAAATACAAATGTGACTATTTCAAACTCGCCACTCAGGTTTGTGGATGAAGGCTTTTTGGAGTTTCTAGTCTTCAGAATTTTTTACAAAAAACTCGGTAAGATTTACAAGTAAAAAAATTTTTTTCGAAAATAGCAACAAGTTGGAAAAATATTTCAATAAGTAATCAACAGTTTGGGCTAGTTCCCAGTTGAATTCATTTTATATGAGTGACCAGATCAAAAGGAAGTGAATATATCTACAAGGGCATTTAATAGCATTTTTCATTTGTGGTCTTGGCTGACATTGATTTATAGATTTAGAGGAGCAAATTTCTACCAAGGTTGGATGGTTGGATAAGTTGTTTGTGTTTGGCAAAATACTAAAGTATTGTGTTTGCAATATCGAGGGGAGAGCTAAAAACGGCTTACTGAATTTACGTGTTTTTGGGCAAGCTGAGACCGCCTCCAGATGCTGCTTGAGGCATCATCAAGATGCTATTAAACTACAGCCTTTACGAACTCACAAAAAATTAATGTTCAGGTTGAGAGAGTCAAACAAGTGAAATTTTGAGTGGTTGAGAAAGTGGAATCACAGCTTTGGGATTGCCAGACGTGTTCCAACAAGGTGGCAAAAACAATAGTATTACATCTAAACGGATGCCTCTTAAATCGGAATTGGGAACCACGTACCAAATTATTACCGCCTTCTTCAAATATAGATTTAAACTATGTCCCTCAAAATAGCATAGCTTATTTGCGATGACAGTCTGAAATGTCGAAATGCTACTGGCTTCCGGAATAAAGCAGTATCGAAGATATACTAATGATAATTTACGAAATGACCTACGCATTAACAAAGCAAGAATATTTAATGGCCTGGAATTAGAGTAGAGGTCTTAATAGCACGATGCTTTTAGAACTATTTTTGCAAAAATGTGGGAAATTAAGAGCTAATCTAAGGAAAACTGATGTTTTTTTTAAATCATATATTATAGGGCTTGAATACAGTTCTCAGAAAAATCACAAGAATTAGTTTTCAATATTTCTGTCGCTTGAAAAATTAATTTGCCGTTGCTGTAAACTTTCTTGAAGATAAAAGTTAGCGAGCATTTTTTCTTGAGAGATTTAAACTGATTTAAGAGATTTTTACAGAAGGAAATTGCTTTTTTTTATCTTTTTGCTTTTGCATTGCATATATTTGAAAAAAAAAAAAAATTAATTTTAATGTTAAATTGGGACTAAAGTTGCCAACGATTTTGCAAAACGACAATTAAACAAAAATTAGTTGTGTTACTGTTTGGCAATATAACCATTCTATTTAATTATTTTTGAGCTTAAGGGGGTCCTCGAGTCTCGCGGTTTCAAAAAGTCGATTTTTTTTAATTTAATATCCATCAATATGCATCCAAGAATACGCCACATAAAAGTATTGGTACGATTTTTAAAAATTTTTGATTGAATTATTCAGTGAAGATATCGCTATGTTTTCCCGAGTACGATTGGCAATATTTTTTAATTGTCTGAGTATCATTCCCCCGGTACTACCGTCAAGTATTTCGTCGGAAGATGGTATGAGCTTACGCTCTGCATTCATTAAGGTCCGAATGTCGTTTGTAGAAAGTTGCATCAAGCTAAATCCATATCACATATTATTCGCATGTACCTCTTCTTCCTCCCCAAAATTGGCTTCTATTTGCCAGCTTAATTAATTTCAAGAAATACAAATGCTTGCAAACATTAATTTTATAAATTCTGATTGCAGTGAATTTTTTGGGCTCACAATATTTGCCCCGAGAAAGTTCAAAATGGCAGTAAATTAAACTGAAAAAAAAACAGTGGACATGAAAGCGGGGAGGAAAATTGTTTCTTTGGAGGGAGAGCAAACTTTTCGCTGATGGCTTATTTATTTGTTGGCATAGCAAAAACTAAGTCCAAAGCGTTTGAGGCAACGATTTTTGAAAAAGTTTTGATTGATTTCAATGTACTCACATGATTTGGTGAAAATACAAAAACCACAAGCAGACGAAATGGAGGGCCCAAAACGCTGCGCTCTGCTCCGCCAGTCACTTTGGTAGCTGCCACAATTTGCTGAAGGTTTTGAAAAAAAAAAAAAATAAATACGCGCATTTGGTGTGTTGTGGTTGACTTTTTTGCAATTTACTTTTATTTAATTTTCAAGTTTTTTTTTTATCAGAATTTCTTGCTTACAAAGCGTTTTCGTATGCGGCTTCTTGGCTTTGCGTGCGATGTGATGGTAGGGAATCGAGATTTGACTGAGTTGTTTGATTGATTGGCTGATCTCATCCCGCACGACAGCTGCCAGGCCATGCACGCCACAGGCACGCAATCTTTCACCAGAATCCATCAACACACACACACACACATACACAAATGCATGCATTAAGAAATAGGAGATGTACAATATGGTGGGTGGAAGCAAGAAGAACATAAATTACTTATCACATCTCTAGGGAAACGATTCACAATGTATGATTGCTTTTATTTTCCCCGTTCTTCCCTAACTACATTTTTTGCTGATTTACGTTACTCTTCCTTCACTAATGTACTATTTGTAATAATTTTTCTACAGACATTAGAATAATTTTCGATTACAAAGTTGAGGCGAAGCTGTTTGACTTGGCTTCTGAACAACTTGGATGATTCAGAGTATTTGAATAAAATGTGTGTGGTGTGAGTGCAAGGACACGCGCACACACTTTACATGCAATAAAAGTTCGAAATCAACATGACATTCAATCTGACTTGCTGCTACTTTGTGCTGTGAAATATTTTTGGGACACAAGGTCATTTTGGTGAGAGTTTGAAATCGCTAAAAAAATTGATTTGATTTTAAAATTTGTCCTTGCACTGGATCAAAGAGAATAAAACTAGGTTCGAGGCCCATTGTCATGATACCTGTAGCGGAGCAAGCAGAATTTAATTTCACTGTGTCTACTTCTTCTCGACATTTTATCTCTAAGGAAAGGCTGATGAGATACGTCAAAATAAAAAATCCGATCTCAGCATTTTGTGCGTTGTCAAAATTTGTATTTAAATGATTGTAGACTTAAATGTTGCAATAATGATGACTTTTTTGCACTTTGAATTAATTTTCATCTAAACTTCAAACTTTTTCCTCAAAAGCGTTTTAAAATTTTTTAAATAAGCAGTGCAAGTTTAAAAATGCTTAAAATATATGGAAGAAAACCGCAATACCAACGGAAACTAAAATTATAAAAAATCGGCGATTATTCTTTGCCAATAGAAATTAAAACTGTACATAAAACATAAAACTTATGGGACTTTTAAGTTTCATATATGAAAAAAATTTAACCCTTTTGAGAAAATATTGTGAACGTGGGTGCAATTTTTCTTATTTTTTTCATAATTTTCTACAAAGTCTGAATCTTGAGTGAATGTGATTTTTTTTTTCAAATCCACTATATTTTTAATAAAAATTATTTAAAGTAACTATTAACGGGATTTAAAATTCTCTCAAGAATGGCCCCTCTGAAAAGTCCAAAACATATTTGGTGAACAAAGTTATAGTTCAACACATCTAACGTTTTAGTTTTTGTATTTTTGGTATGAAAGGATCAAAAAAATTATGGTAAAAATTAAACGACGTTTTGTTCCCAAGTGCCTACGCATAAAAATCTAAACCAAAATTATATCAAAATTCTTCGGGAATATTTACGTAAGAACTGAGAATTGAGCTTAAAACTTTCTCAAGGGTAATTTTAGAAAGAAACTGTGGAAAGTTAATAAAGTCCCAACAAAACCTTCGGGAACATTTATGTAGAAGAGAACGAAGTAGAAACAAAGGTCTCCCGAATGTTCTAACAATGAATAAATTGGGAGCAAACGTCTCGCGAACATTATCTTGAAGAACTAGGTAGGAATAAAAGTCTAAGTTTTGACACCATTTTCAATCTTAAGTTCTTAAAACTTTTATTCGCTTTTTGTTTAACAATAGAAGGTGCCTTTTGTTTTTATTTGAACTTTTTTAATAATTTTGCCGATACTTTTGTTCTCATTTCGTTCTCATTTTGATTTCATTTTGCTCTACTGAATCAATTTCTCGAGAGTTGTTTCGTAATTGGTTCTTTTTGAGAAAATTTCTACGAGTTTTTTTTGTTCACATTGTCTTTTTTTTTTAAATGTTTTCAAGAGTTTGATTCTTCTTTTTTAATTTCAATGGGTATATTTCAAAATGTTCAGTTCCCAGTTTGTTCCTATTTAAACTGTTTTCAATCTGCCTTAGCACGAATTTCATTCCCATCAAATTACAGGCAACACAAAAACAAATTGGGACAAATTGTTTTTGTATAGCATTGTTATTTATGGAAATATTTGCAGATGAGAAATTCACAATAAAGCTAAATATTTTATGTACGTTTGGTTTTTTGAGGGAACTTTGTTGTTAATTCATTCTTGTCTCGTGCAAAACTAAGCCAACCCCAAACGCGGTATCATTCCCTTATAAAGTTTAGTGTACAGCTCTCAAGAAAATCGGAAAGTTTATATAAAATCAAACTCAAGAAATGAAACAGAAATTGTTTTATATAAATAAGTATGCAGAAATGTTTACTGAGAGCTTCTTTCAATGAAGGTTTAATTAAACGCTTTATTACTGAAGTAACTTATTAATTTATCTGAAAAAACATTTCCAAACATATATGAAAAGCTTTAAACATTTCTGAAATAATCAGGTGGAGCCCCAGTTTTAGCTAGTCCACACGTGTATGTATGTATATTTATGCAATTTAAATTTTTTGAGCTTTTTTCAAACAGTGTTCCTTAGAACTCTTATATGTACATATTTTTAGTTAAGAATTAAACAGCTCCAGTACAAAGCCAATCAAAATTTCCCATATGAAGTTATGATGGCTCAAATTCATAAATGTGAGACAGCAGCGTGTTTGAAAACATTTCTTTTTTGTTGACACAAAAGCTTTTAAATACAAGGTGTCTTGGTAATAATTTATGTGCACGTAAATAAATTGCGAAAAAATTAATAATATTTGAATTTCACAAAAAAACATCAATAAAAATACACAACTTCAAAGCGACTGAAGTGCGCGAACTTCACCTGTCTGCCAGGACCAAACGAGACCAAAAAAAAACAGAAGTAACACAAATGCCAATGGAGTTCGCTTCATTAAAGCGGTGCCAATGCAAATGTCGGGTAGGCAGACGGATATGCGGGCAGGCGGCTCGGATCAGCCAGCCAGCCAATGTCAGGTGCAGATAAAACATCTGCCACAGCGTGCGATGACGTGAATACATTTCGCTTTGCGTTACTGCCGCCGCATGCATTTTATACAGCTCCACTGAAAATATTCAAAAATTTCCAAAGTAATTCAACTCTTCACGTGTGTACGCGAGCATGAATGTAAGTGTGTGTCTATGAACCGAGCAGCATTTTCAGTTCGAAATGTTCTTTGGGGATAGGAGGTATTTCAAAGCTTACAACTTCTACGTCACGTATCGGCTATGTATGTATGTATCCAGTGTATTGAATATGTATTTGTATACCCGTAAGGACCTTGGGTAGAGAGGAGGTTAAGGAGAAGTAGAGAGGACGGTAGATGAGCTAGCGTTTGAGATATGCCCTGGCTGTTATTTTATAATGTCAAAGTCTTGGTTATTGTAATATTTGCACACCCACACACGCACGCACACATGAAATATATGCAAACATCCATATATTTTCACTTCTTCACTTCTGATTATATATAAAGACATACATATGTATGTATATATATATCACGCAGCAATTCTGGCAAAAGATGCGCTTGCCAATTTTAAAGCGAGCAGCTACTTATCCGCTTTGGTGTCAAGACTGCAGCTCGCTGCAATTTTCTCGAAAGCATCAGTGCACACACACACACACACACAAGAACACATTCGCTTCTTGCAACATTCATTTTTATATATAGTAGTACATATGTGTAAAACATATATATCCTTTTTACGCTTTACGAGCAGCGCTTTTCCGAAATTGTCTTGAAAATAATCAATGAATTTATATTTGAATTTATTGTTTGAAAAATTTCTTGCTCACATGAAAGAGCTATGATTACCCCGCTCTTTAATGTCAAAAGCACATTCGATTGAGTAACTACTGAGCTCGTATATTTCCTTGTGGGAGACAGGATAAGTTTAGCCTAACCATGAGATTAATAGTCACTCAAAATTTTGTTTTATACATTTTTATTACAGATATATCCAGCATTTGTCGTCAGTAGCGACAGTTACGATCTCAAAATGTTTACGCCACTTGCATTTCCCTAAAATGATGTTTCTTCTCGTCGAAAAATTTGGAGTCAAAGCCGAATGTTTATTAAGAGAACGGCGGCGGCAGAGTGAAGCAACGCTTGCACCCTCAGAAGTGTGGTTCCCTGCAAGAAGGCATTCCGTCGCTGCTTTTCTGTGTCTTTGTCGTTCACGATTTATGCCACGTACTTGTGAAGGAATGTTACACGGATTGTTTTAAAGTACTTTGTTCGAATTAAAGTAGTGTTAGAAACTCGTACATACAGTCTCAATCGATTTAAGTGTCAGTATGTTCACCTAATACTTTGTTTGAGAAATTTGAAAAAGTGAAGTAAGGACATTGTTACAAAGACCTAAGTGTGTTTCGTTTATGAGTTTATGAGTAAGGATGAAGGCAGCTTTAATTAACCTAATTAACCTCGCGGGTTTTTTTTTAATTTGAGCAGCTTCGACTACATGGCAGCGGCGAAAGAACCGCCCACTGCACTGTGAGATGCGAGGCAATTCATCTTTTACAAATGTACCGCTTAGGTAAAGGAAGGACTTAAATGCTTGGGAAGTTACATTGCTTTTCTTAAATTTCAAGGGCAAAGCGTCAATTCTCGATCTGTGAAATGGTTAAATGAAAAGTTTTTTTCCGTTTTCTTTACACTTCCGAGTCGTAATAAAAGGGAATGAAAAGAAAACTAGATTCTCGTTGGGTGTAAAAGAAAAAACAACTGTTAAAATATTTTCATATGCAATTTTTTTTTTATCACAGAGAAATTGATTGTAAAAAATAGATAATAATTACATTTTTGGAATGTTTACCCTTGTGGCAAAAGAAAACGTTCACTATTTCTTCTCCGTCGTGAACTTGGCAAAAATACTTGTCGCAATACTTTGGAGAATATTTAAAATTCTCTTAAGTTTTCTTCGGTGGATTTTGTCCAACGCGGAGTTTGCGTGCGTCTGAGCACTCTCAAAGAATCCCTATAAATATGAACCATTAATCAAATATAACGAAATTTGTTAAAGAGTATAATCTTAATTTTCTCACCACTAAATTGTTCTAAAATAAGTGAAATAAATAATTTTTGCAGCTACGGTGTTAACGGAACTCTTTTATCATTGCCTAAACGGGAATCGCAAATCAAGCTGAAACCTTTTACTAGGATACATTTTTGCCCGGCGTTTCACTCTCGCTTGTTACTTCGACTAATTGAATAAAACTAGAAATATTCCATAGTATTGAATTTTCATCTAATTGAGATAGTGTGACAAACCCAAGAGAATTTTAAACTAAGTTGGTGGCTTTAATTAGTTATATTGCTGTGTTTCCCAAGTGATTGCAATCTAATCAATTCGTAAATGGGTGCGCTGTTTTGTCGCTTTTTTCGCAAATTGTGAAGCTATCTATCGTTGCCTTCTCGCGGCTAGTTGCAGAAACGATAATTAAATGCTTCTCTGAATAACTTCAAAAGGCTTTTCAGAGTCGGCTTTCAGCAGTTCAAGTTGTTTGGAAAGTCGTTCGTTGATATTACCGCATATGTGCTTAGTTTTGTAATTACATACGTTTTAAATTACTTTCATTCATGCTTTGGATCATCTTAAATAGGAATATCTCGCAACTGTTTTCAAGGAAAGATGCTTTCAATTTAAAAAAAAATTTTATATGTGAGGAAGGAAAAGGTGTTTTAGCAATTGTTTCTGTTAGAACTTTCATTGAAAATAATATATCATACTTTATTTTCCATGACTTTTTACTTATAATGCTTTCGAAAACTTGAAAATTTCGACATTTGCGTACAAGAATCTAAATTATTTTCCCAATACAATTTCGAAGCCCAGTGGTCGTCTTTTCACGTTTTTATAACGAAGATTGGAATATAAAAGCAGAAAAGATGACAATGCGTATGCGTGGGAAAATAAAGAATTTGTTTCCATGTCTGTAACTAGGCGCCACCTTTTATGTATTTAAAAATATAAATGTATTTAAAAGTGTTTTATTATTTTCAAATTGATTTTTTGTTACCACAATATTTCAAAGTATTATGATTACTGAACGATTGCTGAAATAAAAGTCCGCACTTTATTATATTTATTGCGCATTTATTAGCGGCTGTATGTATGAATGTATGTACATATGTGTGTTTGTAAATATTTTGGCAGTGCAAGCAGAAACATACACACAATCTTGCATTTGCACATAAACAAACGCCTCATAAATTCCAATGCACACATTTGCAGTCATTTGATATTGCCACTTCGACGTATTTATATATGTACGTTGGCAATAGAAAAGAGAAATAGTTCGAAGTGTGTAATGAAGAATATATAAAACAAAATATAAAATAAAATAAAAGAAAAAAACCAAACAGAAACTTTAAAAAATGCATAGAAAACTGAAAAGCGAGAGATGTGAAGGCATAAAAGGAATAAGTTGCTGTATACTTTATGCAAACGCCCCCACCATTACAAAATTCCACAGAGAAATGATCTGCCCCAGCGATCTGAACAGCCACGGCTGCCTATGGCGACGATTCAGAGAATAATGACAAAAAAAAAACTCTCACAACCAAATATAGAAAACCCATAGCAGCCAATTCAATGGCGATATTTTGCTTGCTATGAATTTAAAATTTTTCTTACGCCTTCTATGCATTTGCGCTACATAAATATATATGAATTTTCGTTCACGTGCAACGACTGCCAGCTTTTCTAAACGGCAGTTCTTTCTATAAGTGTGTTTGTGTGTGTTTTGTTGGCTGACATTGCTAATGGATTTTAAATGAGCATCATAAATAAGGCTAAATTGCAGCAATGACGCCGCCGTCGCCGCCGCTGCCACGCATGTCGATGGCGATGGCGATGGGGGTGACGATGACGATGCCATTGAAGACACTGCCGCTGACGCTGACGTCGACTTTAACGCCATCATCGCTTGGCGGCACCAAACGAGCCTTTGCACCATTATTATTGCATGCAATATTTTTTTATTGTTGTTATCATTGTTGTTGCTATGTGCTTTGTTGTTGTTAAAAAGAAGTTGCTGCTGGCACAATTATTTCAACGTAGTACTTTGCATACGAGCAAGCAAGCAGCAAGCCTCTCTGCGCTAACTTTCAGGAAATGACCGAGGAGTCTGTCGTCTGGGCTGGTTGGCCTAGTTAGGACTCCTCATTTTCACATTGATTTCATGGGCTTTGGTGTTGTAGCAGTTGCTTATTTATTAGAGCAAAGTCAAGCCCATCCAAGCAAAGATTTTAAATACATTGCTTATTGAATTCATTTCACTCAGAGTTCATTTTCACTTCCCTTTCTGTTCATGCCACCAACGGATGGGGCATGAGAAATTCAAGCAATCATTCAGAAAATACCTAAAAAAAATGGAAAAAAAATTTAAGTTGCTTTTTTTTGTAGTAGTTAAGTAGCATTGCTATGATGCAGACCGCTTTAAATATATATTTTCTTAAATAAATCTATTTCTTAAGGTATCCGCTTCAAGCTTAAATAACAATTTTTACGCCTTTTTTATGTTTAAAAATAAATTCCTTAATTAAAAAAAAAAGTCTCTTTAGTTAATATAATTATTTTAGTATATTAAATTACAGCTGATTTTTTAATTAATTTATTGACTAATATTTCTATTAATATTTGATTATCTAAATAGTTTTTAATAAACTGTCTTGGGTATTGTCGTTTCTTCATAATAAATTTTTCAAGAAACCAATTGGCCTTAAAGCTAATAAATAAAGCTTTTTCTTTAATTTCATGTCTTTTTTTCTAATTGTTCAGCCAAATAAATTGCCATGTGTAAGATCTTTTCCAATATTAAAAACAAAAACTAATAAAATTTAAAGTACTTGCTAGATATGTATGCAACGTAAAAGACAGTCGATAATTGTTTGTGAGAAATAATTTCTTAACTGTATACTAGAGTACAAGAAATTCAAATTTTAAAGAGTCTGGTTTGATATTTTTTTATTTCATTTTTCAAAAATCTGTCTGCTGAACACATTTTTTTATATATGTAGATATAAAAATAATCTATAATTGGAATTAATCAAGCAGTAACAAATTGCTTGATAATTAAAAGTAATCAAATTATTTAAATTTTTTCCAAATATTTGAATATTTGCAATTATTTCTTTCCCTCTAATTATTTGATTATAACTAATTATTTTTATTTTTAATAATGCGTTTTGGATGATTTTTTTTATGGTTATAAATCTGAAAATTATATTTTATTATTATAAATGATATATATATAGTAATTAAGTGCAAATAATAAATAGAAATTTAAAGGAAAAAAAGAAAATTATTTATTTAATGTTAATTTATTTTATTACAGCCTACATAGTTAATTATGCAGACGAACTTACAACCGTGACGAAAATTTTTCTCATCGCAAGTAGTTTGGTCCTTTAAGATTTCAAAAAAGTAATATTCTCGTCAGTAGCCACTCTGAATAAAATGAAGAAATAATGAATGCTCTATTCAAATATATTTATTATTTGCTGCATATTAAAATTGTGCATTCCAACTTCACCAGCTTTTTCTCCATTCATGCTAGATCTATTTATATACATAATTGCTTAGTATAAATGACTTTTCTTAATTGTCACTTTTAAATATTTAAAAATAACTTCTTTTCCCTTTCCACTCTCCACTCTCCACTCTACTACAATGATAATCATGCCAGCGGAGTTCTTCTAATATCTTTATTCTATTTTTTTGCTTTGCTCTGTCATTTTTAGGTATTTATGCTGCTTGGCGCATTTATTGTCATTTATTTATTGTCGCTTTGCGCCAAAATGCGAAAATGCATTTTCAGTCGCACACTTTCCGAATCGCTGCACTCATGACATGTCACGTATACGCCGTGGCCGCCGCGTTGGCTGCCTTTGTGCAAGGCATTAGTGGAGATATTAATTTTTGGGGTGGCAATCTAAATGGCTTTTTGATAGCGAAGTAAAATGTTGAGAAAGAAAGATTGCATTGCTGGCGGTGGACATTTTTGGGACATTATTAATTTTGCAATTTGGAAGATTTTCAATTAAGAGGCAGTCGAGTATACGAGCTTAAAAACTCATGTGTGTATATTCATAAAATAATAATAGAGCACGATGATCGTCTGAAGTTTAATGTATGTATGCTTATTATATAATATAATATAATTTTGGCGCTTACTCTATATAGCTCAGTGTTTGGCCGAGCTTCTCCTACCATTTGTGGTGTGCGTCTTTATATTATATCACAAATGCTTATTAGTGGTAATAGTTAATAATACGATGTATATGGAAAAATAACTTTTTCTTTCAGAGGTTTGCCGCTTTATACGCGCAAGAGCAAGCAAATTATTATCCGCTTGGTAGGGACTTAAATATTTCGAATTTATCGTTATTTGGTCTACAATATTCTAAGAATCTTCCTGTATTTTGCAAACTGTTTAATGCAGTGGAAAAAACCTCTCTTCAAGTATACATACATTTATTAAAACAAAAAAGTGCTGTAAAAGCCAGAAAACTAGAAAAGAACTTAAGGTATTTTTAGTTTGATAACTTATGAGTGGAAAATCGGTTCAGAAAAATGTCAAAAACTAGCTGTCCTTTTTATTCAGCTCAATCTTGCACTTTTTGTACTGTAACTGATTTGGCTATAAAACTAAAAAATCGAAACAATTTAAATATTATATTGGTAGTAGTTAAACAAAATTTCAATATTTATCAACAAATATTCTGGGTAGTGAAAATAAAATTAGCTTTTACTGGAGACTAACTTTTGATTCCAGGGAGTTATTTCGATAATGCGCCAGTTAATTCCTACAGAGCAGTAGTTGATGCCCATTTGATTCATAGAAATTTTATTTTGAATTAAATAATTAATTTTTTGCTTAGGTAACAAAATTCAAGAGGTGGAAACTATTTTAACTTGCTCCAAGATGAATTAATCATTACACTTCTGCCTTTTCTGTGGAATCTGAAATTCACTTTGTCCTTAGAGAACTATTAACATAAAAAGGGAAAAGAATTATGACTACTTCCACTTTGTAAAAAATTATGAGTTATAGATCATTGGCTTAGACTTAAATTATTACAAAAGAGAACTCTTTTTATTTTAAAAATTAAGGCGTCACTCCACGCCACGGCATTATCGATATCTAACAAGAGCGTAGAATAATCCGAGAACACGGAAATTGTATAAACGTGTTTCAAATCGTCTGCTTATAAAATAAATTCATAGCACTGAAGATGTTCAGGTATTTCCATAGTAAAAACGAAAAAAGAGTAAAGGACCCTAAAAACAACGCTATGGAACAACTGAAAAGGCAGGTAAAAGTGTTTGAATGATAATATTTTAATTATTTTAAGTAAATGAAGTGAACCCCAAAGTTAAACAGCTTGGAAATTAGTATTTGCGGATTTACTCATCAAAAAGCTTTGGAGAAGTCTATATGGAGTGTGAACTAAAGGTTTATTACTCAAAACGGACGAATAAAACTTAAAAAAAAAATCGCAAGATTGAGCAGTTCGTTAGTTGGCAGTTCGGAACTTTGGTTAGTTTAAAAAAACAAAGTATAGCTAAAAATACTGAGTCACAATGAACCAACACAAGTACATCCAAATAACTTTGAACGCTTGGTTATATTCCTATATTCAACAATATCGATTCTAGTACCGGTTTCGAGTATAAATAGGTGTGATTGGTGGAATGCTCCAAGCCTCCAAGAGGTGATTCTAAATTCTAAAGAACCATTGAAACGTCTTTAGATACTCTTTCAGGGTGGTTCCGAAGATTCCAGATGGAAATTTTTTCCATGGAGGACGAGTCTCGGTAAGGTCGATAAAAATTTTCGATTAATGACAGCACTGTATCTCCGGACAAACCCACACGTAAAAGCTAAGCAACACAAATCAGCAACCAAAGTAATTATATCAGTTTAATGCGACCGATCAAAAATATTAGCTGCCATTCCTTTGAAAAAAGGTCAGACGGAAACTGCGAAATGGTTTACCGAAAAAAATTTTTTTTGGAAAACAACAAGAAATAAAGTTTGCTATGCTACTTTTTACATGATGAACATCATGACAAAGAACCAGCGCACACTGCTGAAATAACGAGTAACTTTATTGTGTTCATTGGCATCGCACAGCAACATTTTTCCCGGATCTAGAACCTTTTGATTTCTGGTTAATCTCAAAATTTATAAGAAAATGTATTTAACAGTAACGGGGAGATAATTGATGCGGCTAATGCTGAACTTAATAATCTTAAAAAGCTAGATTTTAAAAGAATGTTCTGAGAAGCGCATTTATGGGCTTAAGAAGTGCATTGAAATTAGTGGCGATTATGTAGGCAAAATAAAAAAAGACTAACATAAAGAATAAAAACGAAATGACTCTTTGTTTCTGGTCAACTAAGCGTATGTACTTGCGGAGAGCTTGTGAAGAGCTGAACTTCATCTATAATTTGTGGATGATACATTTGTTCCACCACTGACAATTATAGAGTGCGAGTCCTGTTTATGGAAGATTTTTATTGAAAACTCAGCAACAGTTATTTTACCAGGAAATATGAACTCAATGAAAAGTGATAGTCGTCAGTATTCGACGTAAACTCAATATAAGTATTGCCGGACAATCAAAAATACGCTAAGCACTCCTCCCAAAGAGATTTTGAGTAAATGACTTGTAGGCGTTTGAAATTGTTAAGTTACTTATTATTAACTGTCCTCATTTCAGGGATTTCAAAATATATATTTGCCTTGTGTCAAATTTTATTAGAAAACAACTATGCAACTTAAATTAGTTTGTTGATATCCTTACATTTACTATGTATCTACTTCTTGTGCATTAAAAACATGTTTCTAAATTTTATATCGAATATTCCTTGTTGTGTACATAAACATAAAATGCGTAGTTAAGAAACCCGTACACTGATTAAAGAGTAAAGCTAAATATTGTGTATACAAAGCACATACAAACAAAAACAACAATTTTATTTGCAGGACACGTGTTTGGTGTATTATCCGAAGAATGGAATTTCGTATGAACAAGCTTTGTACGCCTGGTTTATGTGGAGATATGGGCTTTTCGAATAACAATGTAATAATAATTTAGAATTTCCTAAAATATTGCCAATGTATGGGCACAAGCAGCTATAGCAGCAACAAAAACAACAACAAGGTTTTTAGATGGAGTAAATTTTCAGCAGCCGACTGCTGCAAAATGTAATACAAATATTGAGCAAAAAAAAATAAAATAAAAATAATAATAAAGGAAAAATTGCAGAGGTGCCTACGCAGGCTGTAAATGAGAAAAATGTAACGTAGACAAGACAGCTTGGGCATTTTTATAGTATTAATCGGTATTTGTTAGTTACCTTCAGGTCCGAGCGAATAAAGTAGATTGTACGCGTGTGTACCGGCTTTTGTTGGTCGAGAGCGTTAAATGCCTGTTTGCTTTTATTAGTTCGTGTATGTATGTACATACATATTTATTCACTTACAATAACTAACAATAAAGTCAGGAATTATGAAAAACTGCCAGCACACACTTATGTACATACATTGCCTTCGAGTTCATAGCCCCGACGCGTCTGTGTGTAAATTTGATTTAGCTTGTGAAGATAAGTGCATGTGTGTGTGTGCGCGCGACATAACTATGCGCATTATATTCTGATTTCGAGCTTAATCTTTGCATTTTTTGGACTTTCTAAACCCTCCCCCCGCCGCTCCTGAGTACGTTGGACAGCTGCAAGCCAACGAGTGCTCGTTGTCGACGCCGCTGTCAGGACATGCAGCTAAATAGTAAATTTACTTTTTACTATTATTTATATATGCGCTTGTTGTTGTACAATATTACTCGTTTATGAATTCTTGCCGCATTTTGCGTATTTCAAAAAAAAACTACACTGTGCAGCAGATAAAAGCAAACGTGTGTGTGTTGGAGTATATTCATATACATAAGTATTTCTGCATGTGTGCTCTGTACGCAAAATTCCGGCAAGTCTATGCGCACGTTTATTATTTTCAACATTTTCGTAATGTTTGTAGCGCGTCTGCTGGTTCGGCAGCACGCACTATGAACAGCTCTGTAGCAGCTGTGGATTTACTTGTGGAAGTTCGGCCTGCTTTGGGCGATTCCAAAGACAAAGTGTGCGCTACTTGGGCCCTTTGCTTCGAGGTAGTTTCTGTTCTGCCATACTCTGTAGATTAACCCTTCGATGGCTACTCGCTGATGGGTCTAGTATGCCCCTTAAGTAAATAAGTAATCGTGGGAAGTGCTAAATCCGTTTCTGTCAATCGCAATATATTTGTAAAATAAATTCCAATTCTTATTTCTAATATAAAATAGGGAAAAAGCTGGAACTTCAAAGGCACGTCTAGTTTGGTTGATCAAGCAGTTAAATTTTCGGAATAAGCTTTTAAGTAAATTATATACCAATTTTTTTTTTGTATAAATGCGCCTTGAGTCCCAATCACTCTTACAAAATAACATTTTTCTTCTTGACAAAGTAATTTTCGTAAAAAAAAGGCGGTACAGCATTTCATTTAAAAAGAAACAGACACAATAAACTAAGAATTAAGTTCAAAGATTTTGTATTCTAGCTGTAACAAAAAAAAAAAAAAAATTGTTATGAGAAGAGAATTTTAAAGAGAAATGGACTCTGTTTCGAAAAGCGCACAGTGGTACAATAGAGTTTTGTCAAAAAGAAAAAACTATTATTTTATAATCCCTAATGTATAAATATATAGTGGGAGTAATTTTTTTTTGTATTTTTAAGGAAAACTTACATCATTAAAACTACATTGCATTTCACAAGTAAGCACAACCACACATTGAGAAATTTTTGTCAATATATTGGTATTTTCTTTAGTTCCCTTCACTTTTATAATACAATTAAAATGGAATAAAAAGTAACAAGCTCGGCAACAAATTCTTAAAAATCCTTGGCTATTTCTAGTTACTTTTTACTTGCATATTATTATACATAGACATATTTAAGGATTACAGTACTGAGAAAAAAAGTTCCTAGACATCTGCAAAACTTTAAAATTTGAATAAAAATTGGTTGAATATTTAAAAGATTTCAACGCTTTTTAAAACTGAACGTGAGTTTGAGCAAATAATTTAAAATTATTTTTCTATTGAAACATCTTTAATTCTTTTACAATGTCCATTAAAAACCATTTTTAGTACAGCAAAGTGCAAGTTTCTAGTGGCTACGAATTACCACTGGCTATTGATAATTTTTTTACTGACGCTCGTTTGCAATTTCTTTAAAATTTGTCAAAAATCAGTTATAACTTGTTAAACACTTTCTTAGACTAAAATCGAAAGAGCCAAAAAACCATACTTAAAAAATTCTAAAAATTCTGTTTATTTATAAAGTTCAAAATTTTGATAAAATTTTGTAAATTTTAAGAGTTTAAAAAATTGGTGTTTCTTAGAGAATTAACCACATTTTGCTTGAAAAATAATTTTCATTAATTTGAAGAAAAATAAAGTGTCCAATTCTGACAATATGTGATTGTGCTAAAATTTGTGAAGAAAGTATTTATATATGTATGTATATTTAATTTGTATGTACATATGTTATGTATTGTAATAATATAAATTCTAATCAGAAACTTGTATTTTATATATACGACTTTTGGCTCTGAGTATTTAAATCTGGACAGCTGTGTTGCCTTAAAATCTTTTAATTCCTAACTGTTTAAAATAGCTGCTAAAATTGTTAGTGACAATGTCAGAAAACAATTTCTCAATAACTGAGTAAAAATTTGTATGACAATGACAACTTAAAGTCAACATTCATTTCTTTTAAAAATTAATCAAAAATTTAAAAATAAGGTGATTGTTTCGAATGCTTACCGCCTGATTCTGTCTAGTTGATAAATTATTAAATGTTTACAAATAATCAAAAGTTTATTGTTTGCCAATAACATTTCTCATATTTATAATTAAGCAGAAAATTTTTTTAAAATAATACCAAATACTTGATATATATACTACAATATTGTTTTTTTTTTGAAAATGTCTAGCAATTTATCGAAAAAACAGAATCGGGCAGTTAGAGTACTTGTAAATTATTTAATTTTTTTTTAAAGTGTATAAAGTTTTGCTTTAAGGCAGTCAAATCTTTATTCTTTCGAAGTTGTGATATCCTCGAATATTTGTGATTTTTTTAGTAAGAAATGTTAAGACTTTTTGACTTTTAAATCTAGAGCTTATCAAACCCCATGTGCTAAATTCACGATGTAAATATAACTATCTATATTTATTTGTGCATTTAAAAAATTATTCACCATCCCAAACTACATTTGAACATAATTGCATTCTATTTCGATGAGAATTTTGGTGACTTTATCAGACCTACTGTTAATTAAGATTTAGGATTAGTGCTTAATACTAAGCATTGGTTAAACTAAATATCTACAAATCAACATCCAATGACCATGAACCATGCATGCAGTTGTGATAGTGGAATGACCCTTGCACTTTTCAGTTTTAATCTTAATTTTTTTTATTTTTTTTTAAAACATATGTTGTCTCCAATTGTCAACTACTGGATGCTCCAAAGTTACATTCCCTCCTTCGTTGCATAGCTGTGTTGAACAAAAGCAGCTCATTTTAGTTTTGTCCAAGCTTATTTTTGGCTCGCTTGAGGATTGCAAGCGACTGAGCAAGGCATGATGAATGGTCATAACTGAAAGTCGCAAATGTTAGAGTACAAATGTCTCATATACATACAAACAAATCTACTCTCATATATGTACATACGTAATAGAACAAGCATGTGCATGTCACAAAAAAATAAACCATGTTAACAAATGAAAACTTGTCGTATAGTCCAACATTACTTGATATTATGCTCTCCGCACTGCTTAACTATTGAAGTGGCATTTTTACTAAAGATATTTTTTGCAAAGCAAATTTTGAGAGTAGAGAAGTAATGTATATGCGTATGTAAATACTGTGTACTTTTCATGAGTTTTAGCACAAATTTCATTTAGCCTAAAATTAGTTTTATAATATTTTTAAAACTATCATTCTTTGCTTTGCTTGCGGCTTACAGAGTGGAGCATTTGATGCGACGTCACATTCTATGTATAGCTCTGCTCCCAGCCTTTCTTGCTTGGCTTGTCGGCTGTCAGAAGTGTTCTCCACAATCTATGCAAATGCAGTAAGGCTTTCATGTGCTATTTAAATGTAGGTTTTGGTTTATTGAAAAATTATGTTTGTGATTTGTGAAACGGTTGGCTGGTTGTGGTAATTGTACTTAGTTGGGTTAATCTAAATAATTTTGGTAAGTTTCAATTTCCCATGCACCTTAAAGCTTTTTGGCTTTTTGTTGTTGCTCTGCTTACTCTTGTTTTCATATAGTTCTTGAACTTATTTGGACATGGCGGATGAATTAAATTTTTAACTGCTGTTCCTGTTTAAATAACCCGGAAGGCATATTTTTCCTAAAAAAATGTGCATTTCATTTTTCACTCATTTATAGTGAATTCTATACGAGGCCAGCCTTTCTTTTTCAATGAATAATCTTTTCCATGAAATAATTGATAATATTTTGTTTAAGATAAAATATTATTCGATTCATTCTATATTTTTATTTTTCATAAATATATGCTTTCAAACGAATAACTCTTCATCTAAGGTATTGTACAAATTCCAGTTGCTTTAGGTGTAATATTTAGTTTTTCGCTGACTATTTGAGCCAATATTCTCACATAAAACCTTTTTAATCAGGATAATCCCTTCTTGAAGATGCCAGCTGCTTATGGTTTCCACAGGTGTACATTGCCAGTAGCTAGCGGAGTTCATACGACCCTTTGTAAGCAATCTGGTTTTAGCTTGAAACCTCAAATACTTGCCTATATTAAATACATTTCAGGGTAACTTGAAGGTTCTGACAAGAAAGGATGAGTAGGTCATGGAGGTTTTTTATATTCATTTGCGCGCTTGGATGCTAAACATTTTAAGGGCGTCCCATCGAGACTAAGAGAGAAGGTATGACTCTCAACGAGGATATCTTCGAGATCATACGATTTTTTAACACTGTGCTAACTAGCGGTAACTAAAGGATATTGAGGCTAGCGCACTGCTGAAAGGCAATGTGTCTGACGATGCTAAGCGTATAAGACTGGAAGCGTAATGAAGTGCTGCTTTGACAACGTGCAAGCCGGACGAACTCAAACGATAGATGCCGTCTGCCAAATATACATATCCAACAAAGCAGTAGCCGGTGCTAATTTCGGCGGTTGTTTTAGGTTTTTCTTTCCGACAGTGTAAAAGTTGATGGTTTGTGTAGCAATCTACCGACTTCCCTGGGCCAATTTTATTTAGAGACAATTAGTTTTCGAGATTTTGTCATCTTTGGTGTATTTTTTTCATTCTGCGACACTGAAGATAGCACACTGCTGAAACTGTGGTTTATTTCGAAAGGAAGTTTGAAGAGAAATGAGGCAATTCTGTTTTATAAAAAACCAATCACAAAGCTTAATTGAAGGAAGATGTTGACAACTATTGAAAATTGACCTTAGAAAAGAAAATAATAAATAAATTAGCTGCCAAAATTTTATGCTGTGCATATCTACATAGATCATCCAATTGTCTTAGGGTTAAAGTAAATATTACGGAGAAAAAGTTGTGGCATTACATTTGAGGAATATTCATTTGGGTGATTACAAATATCGAGCAAGAAAGCAGAAAAATCGTCAATCTCAACAAAAAGCCAAGCAAAAGAAATCAGCGATAAGATAGTGGATACTTTATTTATTAAAATGCACAATTGTTATATGAGCTGAAAAGCGATTTATAATAGAAAATTTATTTTGAAAAAAATACCTAAAATAAAGTGGAATTTCGGAGAACACTACATCACTTCAAAATTATTCCACAGACTCACTTGAGCTAAAATTTAAAACAAAAAGATTCTCGCTAGGAAATATAAAAATTAGTTGAACTTAGATAAACTGAGTTTAAGAATTGCAAAATCTCTTCCGTCAAATTTGCTGAAACTGTCACCAAATGTTATTAATGAGTTAATTTACTTTAATCGACTTTGGTGTGCTGAATTTAGTGAAGCTCGCTACAACTTCGGTTCAAGGTTTAAGCAAGAAATTTGTTTGTTATACATATAAAAGTGTGCATTTTACGCCAATGAATTGGGCAAACCGGGGAGGTTTAACATAAAAAATATATTGACGAAGGTTTGTTTTTGTAGATTGTCATTTCTGAAATTGATAAGATAATTACAATAATTTGGATATACGAAGACTACCCACAATTTTTTTGAAGCCATTTAAAATATTTGCCAAAGCAGCATTTTCCATAAAGTCTTTTACACGCCTACAGTTACAAATGAAAAATTAAATTTTTCGCTTTACTACGCTCATTAGTGCGAAGAATTAATGTCTAGATATCATATACCGTAATAGTTATTGTTGTCGTTGTTGTTGTTAAGCGACCAGCAACCAGCCAGCCAGCCAGCCAAATAGTCATCCGAGCGTTATTATCAGTGCCGCTCAGAATTCGCCGCAAATTTCCTTCACATTCGATTATTCCACTTGTATGTGTGCGACTATCGTGCGATCTGTCTATACATCTTTGTGTGTTAGTATATGTGTGTATGTTTGTATGTTTGTAGCTGGCCGACCGCGTTTACTAGGTTATTTTTATACTTTCAGATATATTTGTTTTTGTGTGCATTTGTGTGCGGGTGTAGAAGCAATTAATTTGATTGCCTACTTACAGTTCACATTTAGCGTGACAGTTGTCTCCAGCGTATGGCCCTCGGTCATGGCACGATTCCAAACGACACATTTATATTTGGCGCCATCGTCAGCGCGTCTTGGCAATATTTGCAGTGTGGCATTCGTGTAATGATTCTTGGAGCCGCCTTTCAGAATGTACGATTGTAATGGCACGGTGCTGCCCTCGCGATACCAACTGCAAGAAATAGTAAAATAAATGAAAAAGACAAACAATAACAACAAAGAACAAATCAGTGCGCAATAAGTTGAAAGATAGTACGAAAGCGGTGAAGTACAAGAAAATTTAAGAAAGTACAGACAAAGTATTGCGGGTGTACACACACACACACGCATGCACGCACGCACTTACGCACGCACGCACACATTCACAAACGTTTTCATAAGTGTGCGTAGAAAGCGAGGAGATGGCGGAGAGGCGGTATAAGAAAAATTTCCAAATAATTTATTGACTTTGTAGTTAGAGTTGACAGCGACAGCGTAGAAGCTGCGCTGCTTTTGTAGTTGTATGCATGTGTGTGTGTGCGTGTGTATGCGGTTTCAGATTTTGTGCAATCAAACCATTTCACTTTTAAATGTTCATTTCTTTTTAATTAAGTCTTAGTGTTGCTGTGGCGTAATTTCGATTTCCTTGTGGCATGACGAGAGCGTGCCCGTAACAATTTGTTATATTTTTATTGAAAACTTTTGTGTCTGATTGCGTGCGTGTTTGGGTTTAGATAAGTTTCGAAAAGTTCATTTTTAATTATTTATTTATTCTTCTCCAAAAGTATTCTTCTTACTTTCTACTTTCTACGAAGTTTGATGGTTGTACGATTACAAAAAAATATCAATTAATTTTTTTCTATTCTGAAAAGATTACCAAGCTAAACATTTTATCTGGAATGGTGAATGTCTTTCCACACGGCTTCTTATAATCTAAGCCTAGTACAAGCAATATGTTTGTTTATTAGCTGAATATCTAAATTTTGAATTTTTCAAAAATCACCAACAAAAAGTTGGGATTGCTTCATGTTTTCATAATAGCAATTGTTCTGTAATATATAATAACTGAAATTTGACACTCCTTCAGCCGCATGTCAACGCGGTCAAAATTTGTCCTGCGATAGCAATAACGCGCTTAAACTATTTAGGAACTCCACATTTTAATATTAAGCATTGAAGAAGCCGCAGCGTTGGGCCTTCAACTTCTACTTAAGATCGCCCAGAGCGTTGACATTCGAAATGAATTTTACTACCGATTCACTTAAGGATGGATATATCTGGTATCGCTATGGAGCAATTGTTCTGTGTATGGCGCTTAGCCACCCTGATTATCTTTATCTAACCTTTACTAGCAAATTGAACCAAAACGTTGATTAGAGGAGCTACTTATTTTTGGCTGCGACTGCCATTGAAAAGAAAGAGAAAAACTTAATGCCTTAAAAATCTAGAAAAACGTGACACCAGTAATTCAAAAACTTAAGACAAAATGTAAAGTAATTCAGTAACTTTTTGGAGTTAAAAACAAATTAGTAAATTAATTAATATAATTAAATCCAATTTTAAACCGTATCTGCAGTAATATCGATTAAACGATTAATATCAAGGGAGGTAGAATATAAAATAAATGAAAAAAGAAGGAAAAACACTCAGGAAATATAAGTCTAGTATTTTACTATAGCTCGCTTAGGTAAAGAATAATTGCTCCTTCGTAGTTACGTCTTTAGGGTTCCAGCTTTAGCAATTTAGAAAGCGTACTATTTTAAAGTCTCTCTGCTTTAATAAAAAAAAATTTAAAATGAGGTATGATGGGTTCGCTTAAAGGCAATATGGCTGTCGACTATTTACATACGACTATGCATCGCTATATAAAATTCTACATAAATTTTGAACATCGAACGGGTTATTCACCGAATCCGATAGAAACAAGTTTTCTGGACAGCATTGGTGCTTAAGAAACTATTTTTCAAATAGTTAAGTGCGAAACTTCCACAAAAATTACGAAATTGTGGTCAAACGTTAGCAAAGGCGAGAGTTTCCATATTAATTTAACTAAACGTGCATATTTCTAGGCTTACAATTGAATATTTTCATGAAATTGAAAAAAATATTTTTAACAATTTTTAATATGCAATTTACTTTCAATCCCCTTCTATGTATATTTTTCGTTATCATTTCTGCAATATGGTTCCCTAATCTTAAGTTGCAATTATGAATTAAATAGCCGGTTTTTTATGTGGGCGAAGAAAATAGCTTTCGTACGAAATATTTAATCGGATTTAGTTTGATGATTGACAGTATTTTCAAATTTTTACTGAGTTTTTAATATCAATTTTTTGTCTCATTTCAATAATTTTTGAAATTATATTTTGTTATGTAAATTCAATAAGCGCACAATACTACGAGTATTTGTCTTTAATTTTTTCAAGATTTTATCTTTTAGTAAGTTTTGAGTTGTTTCAAATTGTTTACTTTTAGCGTTTGTTTGAATACTAAAATTTCAAAACTATTCATGCCTTAGAAGCTCAAACTCCGTATACATATTTGCAAAGCTGATAGCACAATCTCAAAGATATTTGCTCTAAAATGAGAGAAATGATGCCCATTTCCAACAATTTTTAATTGCTTTTATATCTTTATGTTGTGTGGCAAATTTTGGTAACCTTACACTTGAAGCGAACATTTTTCAATCTAAAAAAAAAAAACACTGCCATGTGAAAAATTAGAACATAATATAGCTGAGATATATGTAACTAAGTATTATCAATATTTTCATGCAATTATCCTTAAAATTGTGCTTAGTTATAATTTCATATTGAACTCTTATAAATTTAAGCCTGGGCTGTTCCTATCTCTTAAAATTTGCACAAACAAAAATTATCATTGCAGTTTGTTCGTCACCGCGTATACGTAACTTCCAGTAGCTTTGCAACTCTCGCTGAGCTCCAAAGTCAACATAATTTTCAAAGTCAATCAATTGGCGTTTACTTTTAATTTCATTTTGGCCTTCACATTTTCGCCTCTTCAATTGGCTAAGCTACGATTTGGTTACATATACATTCATACAACAGATATGTATGTGGCAAATTTGAGTGTTGAAAAATTTAAATTTGGTTCATAAAGAGCTAACGTTTTGGAATTATAATCTACTTGTATGTAAAAGTCAACTATCAGCAATTAAAATGAAAAATTTAAAGTCGGATGAAGATTGTTTTTAGTTTGAGCGATTTGGGCGTTTTTAGAATACACCGCGAGGACCAATCTAGTAACATTGGAAGTGAAGTGAAGAGTAGTGGGTTGCTAAGGGTAAGAAAGTTGCTGCCACAATACCGATAATGATTACCCGACAGGAGCGCTGTTAAGAGTTGAGGTAGTAAGGAGAAAAGCGAGGCACGTGCCTATTGTAGTAGTATTTGTTCAAAGGTCAGTCAGGGCGAATTCAAAAAGACTCAATGTCAAATGGCTTGAATTTGACAACAAGTCCATCAAAAGCAAAAACAATATATGTATAAGAATTTCACTTATTATCGCCATATTCGGTTCCTATTTTAAAAGAGTCTATAGTACGAAATTCAATTATGTTAAAAAGAATATTGTCGGCCTTAGCAGATCAAATTTTTAGAAAACCTAATAAAGATTCTCGATATTTGAGTGGTTTTGAATAGGTAGTTTATAAAACAGAAGAGCGCTTATTTATTTAAATTTCAGCTATTTAAGTTTTTCGATATCGTATAGATATTTTTAATTCGTTAGCTACTTCCATTGACTTGAGCGTGCCTGTGAGTAATTCGATGGCTTGACTTTCCCGCAAAACGTGTTAAATCAGGTGCCGTATAGGAAGTCAATTCTTAAAATAAAAGATGTGCTGCTCCTGCGTACTGCCGAGTCGGGAACATTATCAGCTCTTCTACTATTCTAGATCGATGGCAAACGAGCTAAACAATTTTAAAATCTAACGAATAGCTGATTTGGTGAGTTAAATTAATCGTCTGACTACTGAGGAAAAGTTTTTTGCTCACAATTATTGTGTTTAAAACAATAAAGAGCGTAGTATAATAATAAATATAATACGAAATTAGTTTGATCTCTTTTACTTAAACTGGGCGTTTTACAACAATACTAATAGTTCATATTGACAAAATTTAAAAAAAAAAATTAAATTTTTTTAAATTTTATTTCTATTTGGTTATAATTAAAATTAATATTATTCTCTAACAAAGAAAGTTTAGTTAAATAAGGTGGTTTGAGATTACGGCAGTTAGTCTACAAAATTGCCTACTAACGACCATAGAAATTTATTTTGTTACAGTTAAGAAACTTATAGACTTCCTTTTAATTAATTATTGCATTGAGCAGCGGTTAAAGTCTCTTGTCATGAATATCAGAAGCTACTTACAGCTTACTACTAGAAGCATACTTTTAGGCGCCGCCTAGAAATATGCGGGACATTTAAATGAGCTACGGTATGAAAAATTGTCATAATTAAAAAATAAATAAAATTCAGTCTGACAATATTATAACAAGACAGCAGTAGAGCGCTGAAAATGACATTTTTTACGTCATAATTTAATGGGGTTGCAGTTCAGGCGAAGTTCAAAAGTTATAACAAATACCTGAGAATACCGCTAGTAGTATTATAAAGAAGTAACGTAGAAAAGCTCGGAAATAGGCCATAAATAGGCAATCGAACGAAACTTAAATATTTTTGTCGAAGTTTTAACTGGAAAGTTAATTCAAAGCGCGAGCATTCAGCAGAAATTGTTTTAAAATTTGAATTTTATTCAAAACAAACTCTAATAACATTGAGAAGAGTATGAACCCGTCCTTATTCGAACTCGTAGTTGCTGTTTGGAATTTATCGAGCTCACGCTCCCTCTGATCAAGAAATAACTAGCTGAACAATCGAATGCAGCGACATTCAAAAATTTATACTAATTTTGTGTGACACACTAAGTTCTATATTCCTCACACCGCTACCTCTCTCTCTCTCTCTCATATCTCATCTGTCTCGTTTCAAGTTAGTCCTCATTGAGCCATAATGTACTCATCTTTTAAATTTCTATTTCACGCTGTTGTTTGTTTTTCACTTTCCGCTGATTATTTAGCGGCCAATAACTGCACTGATGCGCATATGAATGTGTGAGTGTGAGTGTAAGTGTAAATGTGTATTCTAAGATTATTCGCTTGGTATCTTCTTGGCTGTCGTTAAGTCACATTTTTCACTTGACTACTATTTCACTTCACTTACGTTATCATCGGATCCGGTGAGCCACCCACACTACTGCAAGTCAACTCCAACGGTTTGTCCTCGGTGGCAATGGCAATGTTGCCGGGCGATATCATCGGCGGATGTGGCGGTGTCAAAACTGTCAAATTGTAAAATTCCTGATGCACATCGGCACCTGTGCCTTTGGCCTTGATCCGACACTCGAAACGGCCATTATCGCGATTGTATGAGGTGTTTTTTATTTGCAAGTCATAAATCCCACGGCCAGGACGAAAATCCATTCTGTAAGTAGAAGAAGAGAGGCAGATGTAGAGAATAAGCACAAATTACAAGTTAGAGAATGAGGTGAGACTGTGTGAATATGAACGAGCGGGAGTTATGGGTAATGAAGAAAATTTGCTTGTTTAAAAATGATAAAGAAGAAAATACAAATGGCCACAGCTGGTGCGGCGAGATGCTAGCCCGGCCAGTAGTTGGCGGAGCAACAACTGGCGTTTGAGGTTGTGGGGCTGGCGGTTGACAACCCACGTTGCAGCAATGACAACAATAAAGAGCGCGCGCTCGTACTTGTGACACTCGTAGTTAGTGTTTGTACAGCGGCTAGCTTTGCTGTTGGCTGCTGTGGCGGACCAGCGAAGGACATTCAGGACATTGCTCTCCGCCAACACTGCGCTCCGCTGCCACCAACGCCGGTGCTGCTCCAATTTTGAGTTGAATTTGTTTGCTTGCAAGTGAAAATTAGAAAATGGCAATGACAGCACGTTTGCGCGCGCCAAGTGGCACAAGCAAACAAAGGCAATGTGAAGCGTTGGCGGTGGTGGAGTCGAAGGCAGCGGCAGCAGCTGGCGGTCGTTATTGTTCTTGTTGCCGTTTGCCTACTTGGATGCCTGACAGCCTGACTGCCTTGCTGTCTGGTTACTTGGCCATTTGGGCATTTTGTTTGATTTACAGCCACTGTGTTGCCTTGATGTTGTGCCATATTTTTTTCTTTAGCGGCAGCAAAAGTTTTTTGTCACTTTACTTGGCGACACACAATTATTTTCACTTTCCTCTTTGAGTTATTCGTTTTAAGATTTTTACGGTATTTTGCAGATTTTTGCTTTTGTTTGTTCAAATAATTTTTACATTTTTCGTATATTCAAATTTTCTTTGGGTCATTGTTTTTTAACGCAAGTTGATTCTTCGCGGCAAGGAAAATTTCTTCAGCGCATTGTGGCAGGCGAGATGTTTGGTATTTAAATATTTATTTTTTTCGAAAACAGTGTGCTGGGTAGGAGCTAATATTTATGTGCTAGCTAATAAGAATAATAAATTATCTAAGCTAGAGACCGCATAATAAAATTAAGTGAAAAATCATAATAAAATTTAAGGCACATTAAATATCGAATATTTTAAGGAACAATGATGAAAAGCTTACAAATAAGTGCCACTTTAATAAAATTTATGGCTCAATAAGACGATGTTGTGTGTTTTTTTGAGTTAACGTTAAAAATTTATGTTTTTTTGTGGCTGAAAGCGGTTAGTTCAAATTAAAAATTTGAATGCAAGTTTTGCAAATAAGTCTTGAAAAATAAAATATTTTTGATGAGTACGTCTTTAAGGCGTACCCTTAGGATTAAATATCGCTTTAGTGTCATTATCCTTCAAATTATTATGAAAAATCGATTTAGCATTAAAAATTAAAATAATTCAAAATACAGTAATTTTACTAAAATTTTTCTTAATGTTTGAACGTAAGAATGCTGCTCTTTGGCTTTATTTCCATTACTGGTGAAATGACCTTAGGTGTTACTTAGACCGGGTTATCTACATTAATATAGGTACGATTTTTATGCGCTGAAGTGACTTGATAATAATTTTTAGTAATTTCGAACAGCTTTAAAACTTATATTATTAAAATTCTAGACTGAAAAAATTCTTGAGTATTCCGGTAGCGTAAAACTAAATGCTCGCTACTATAAACCTAATTGCTTCTTATACTCCAGTTTGTGTGAATGTGTTGTCGCAGGCTGCCACACGCTTGGAACTCTATTTGAAAGAGGCTCAATCTTATCAATACTTATTTTTCAACCATTTTATTTCATTCAATTTAATTTAATTTATCACTTCTTCGTCATAATCACTGTCACCACTATCCAATTCATTATATTCAACTTGATGTCCCTCTGTGTATCAGCAGCTTCATCTTCAAAATGTTCATAATCGGGTTCATCTGAAACGCTGTCATGAAACGGATCGCTGCCTTTACAATGTCTTCATTTTCTTCTAGCCATACATTATTATCATTTACGTCAATGGCAATAAGAAAAGTGGTAACGAATTCCCATTGCACTAAAACTCCATTGGGTTACTCAGCAATGCAATCACTATCAGGAGCAATCAATCAAAGGCATTAACGTTTTGATTCAACTTACTTTTCAATGCCAAATAATGCCATTCCAAATTATTGTTAGTTAAACGTTACTTTTCGTATATTTTGTTGTTGTCCAATTAACAATGCACTTACATACATTTCTCTTCTCTTTCATCTAACTAACCACGTGGCAAAATACGTGTCAGTTCCTACACGCCTTTATGTACTCAATTCAATAAGGTGGCGGCCACCGCGTATTAGTAAAAACCTGCAGGTGTTTTGTTTTTGCTTTTTTTTTGGTGAGCGTCTTGTCAAATTCCAAGCAGTTTGACGTTCAGTTTACCAAAGCGAAAAGCAGCTCAATGCCACCTTATTGAATTCGGGTTGGTCTTACTGCTTCGCCACTCTACTCAAAGCTTAAGGCAAGTGTTTATAAATATTGTTAGAAATTTTTTTAGACTGACAAAGAAACAACCACCATTCTATGTTGCCACTTAATTTTTATTTAAGTACATTTTTTCAAGGCGTCAGATCGGGTGTTAACTGCCTTTAAAGAATTCTGCTTGCGCCAATGTTAGCCGTTCTTTTCAAGCGATCAACTTTGAACCCATTGTCATATCTTCGATAAAGAAATTCACCGGAAATCTAAATAGTTTCTTAAATGCTGGATATTATTGATTTTAATCGCCAAATAAGTGATTGTATTAACTTTGTAGTTTTGCAGTTAATCCTGAGCAGGACGTCTTCTTCCAGTGTCTCATCAGATGGATTCTTTTACCAGAAGAATTTTTTGTTAAATAATTACAAATGGAAAGAATGTAAAATAAAAATTGCAGTAATGGTTCAAAATTAAATAACAGGCAGAACTAAGTAAGCTCTAAAGTTAGTAGTTTCACGTTTAGTTTACGAATTTGACATACTGATATTAAAGACTTGAGTAGATTGCAAATACTATAAAATAAAATGATTTATTCTGTAATATTTTTATAATATTTATATATTTGTTATATATATATATTATTCTATATTTTCTGGAATGTTTAGTGCCTTAATTTTTGTTTTACTTTTGCTGGCATTTTAAATCATGGCAACCAAGGTTTATTCTGCCAAAACTTTTCTTTTATTTGCCATCCACCTCGAAAAAATATTTCGGTGTCTATAGTTAGGTTTTTGAACTATTTAAGTTGCGTTTATCTTTTAGAATTTTTTGCTTTGATCCTTCTACACTGCTGCAGTCAATGTTTCACTCACTAACAGGCACATTTTTTATTTTTGTCTAAAATGAAGTCAAGAAATAATAACTTATCACTTTCATCCGTTTAAAAAGTTCAACATCTTCAATTTGTTGGTGGAATGGCACGGCCGGCCGAAAGCAGTGGAAAGGAAGAAATGTGCGATGGCATACACACACACACACACGCACACACACAGGCACAACCGTAAGCGCCTTTTTAGAAAAGATGTATGCAAGTCCTTGACGTTGAGTAGGACAATATGGCAGTGTGACGCGCATTTCGTTACCTAGCTCGCAGCATGTTCCACGCCTTCTCCTTCTCCGCACTCGCATTTGCAGTTGCTCGGCCGACACTTTTGATGGCCACAGCCACTCAGTCACTACAACTGTCATACTCTCAACTTCAATAAACTATGTATGTGTGTGAGTGTGTGCTCCCTTCGCTTGCGTCGCACTCTCACACACACACATTCGCATGGAGAGCAGCGACACAAAAGACGCGACACACGTCTGTGTCAGCTGGCAGTTGACTGACTGGCGGTTGGCCTTAATCTTATCCTTCGCAATTTTTCTGTTTTTGTGCTTTCTAACATTTTTTTTGTCGAACCGTTTTTCTTTCGCTTAGTTTTGCTCAGTTTTTGTGCGCCTTCTTTGCTTTCGTCTCTTATGATTTTTTAACATAACTAAAAAAAAATTTTTTTTCTTTTCTTGTCACTATGTCTGCATGCAAAACAGCTGTCAGTGCTCTGACAGTCTTGTTTCACTTCACTTGAGATGTATCTACTTGGGTAACTTGTATACGTAAAAGGAATATTTAGAATCAAGAAATAATTTTGCAAGTGCTTTCAAACTAGTCAAAATTGAATCAGTTCTTTCACACCAAAAAATTAACTTGCTGACTGCATTGAATATTTAGAGTTTGTGTAGGTAAGAATCTAAGAGTCCCTGAGAACTCGCCAGAGTCCAATTTTATTCAATATAAAAATAAGTAACAAAGTCATTTAGAGCCAATTAAAATGTTTCTATAATGAATGTGTTATACAAAAAGAAGTTTTTAAAACCCAGTTTTCAAAAAATGTTTAAAAATCAGTGCAAAGTTTGAGCCGCTTGAGACATCGACCTTATTAAACTGAAATATATTGCGCTTAATTAGATTATAACTGGAGTTCCTTAAAAAAATTGTTTATACATTTTGTATATACTTTTGTTTTGCACTACGAACTATATTTTGTTAAAAAAGTTGTCATGAAAACATTATCACCTTGTCAAAAAAAAAAAAATAAAAATCGCAACCTGCTGCTTTGTTGTTTTGAGTGTAACTAATTCACAAAGGCTTTTTAGCTTCAAACAATCTTATTGAAGTGCGTTTAGCAGGTTAAATGTGCTTCAATATTCTTTGCTTACAAGCGTGTAGCATTCATTTGCTTGTGGCTCCAGAGTTTTATTTCAGTAAGTGTTATCTTATGCTTTTCACTGGTCTCGCACCGATACGAAGTCATTCGCAAACGAAAAAAACTGTTTGGTGGACAATACAATCGGACAGAGCAGCGCTCTCTGCTACTCCAGGAGGTTAATCGGGTTCTTTTAAAAATAATCGGCTACAGTTGAATGCGAACTGAGGGAAAGGCATATTACCACGACTTTCTGGTTTGGCACACAGCCACTCTTCTTATACACGATTTGGTATTTAATTGAGCACAACACATTTATTTAGTTCTTTATTTATTTACTTTAGTCAATTAAGACAAAAGTACTTAAGACTAATTGAAATAAGTATATAAGCTGTCTTCTTTCGTTACCGACCCGCAAAAGAACACTATGTAGTTTATCGCGTAGCGTCGAAAGCAAGAACAATAACCGGTTTGAATTGAACTCACTTAAACAATACCCGACCTCATTGATAGTGTTGGAGAGTTATTATTATTATAATTGAGCTTTATTGTATAATTAATTACACAAAAAGTATAAAGGTACTTAGGCACTAATAACTAAGATCTTCAGCCTAACCAAAAGTACAAAAGTAGTTGCTATTGCGAATGGATCATTGGAAGGTACTAAGGGAAATTTGCAACAAACGTCAAATTAGTGGGAAATTTTCGCTAAATATCAAGACAAGTAAATTAAACAAAATTGAGCCGACGTAAGTAAAGTCGCTGCTCAGAGATTTTTAGCAAAACATGTTGATGGTCAATGTTTTGATAAAAATTGGAAAATAAGTTAATTTGCTGAATGTGAAATGCTTGCATGAACTGGAGCTAGCAAATATGGTATACAATATTTTGTTGAAGCTTTCCCTTGTCCAAACTTGAACCAAGATTAAGATTAATTTCGAAAGGTGATATACATTGCGACCTTTTTGTTCTTAAGGCGAGGGGTTTCTCCCCTGCAGATCTTCAAGAAGCTATGCCATACATATAAACTCATATATTTTGAATAGACCCATATTTGGAAGAGCATTTCCAAATAGGTTGAAACTTGACCTAATTCACGCTGCTTAGTCATACACATTGACACAATCTACATAACTTATGAATACACGATAAATAATTAATTAATTATTATTTTTGATCAAATGAATAAATTTATCTACGATTCCTTAGAATTACTGTTTTTTTTTTTGTTTTGCTAGAACATTTTACAAACGACCCCTAATTTTGACAGATAATTCGTTCTAATGTTGTACATAAAGCGTTCTTTTCCAAGTTAGAAACAAAAGGACCGTGAAGCGTCCCTGGTTTTAAATATTATTTGATCCCTAAAGAGCCCTCATCAATGGATCATACTTTGCGTAGTTGTTGTTGTTGTGGCAGTCAACTGATCCACTCAAGATATTGACAGCAAAAGAACAAACAACAAAACGCATATCTGCTACTTAGAGTTTTTAAATTTAGAAGCGCTCAACGTGATTCATATGAGGGAATGGAGTCACCAAAATTTAAAGATCGAAGCGCAAATTTGTTAAATTTTTTCTATATCGCCCCAAAAACTGGCTTCTAGACGATTGTTTTCAAATAAAAACCTCTCAGACCCGTGCCTCTTCAGTCCAATGAAAAGAGCTTATAAGTTTTGCCGTCTATTGAGCAACCATCTTAACCGGCGCTAAAACTTACCAATTGTGCATTAGTTGGAAGGTAAACATTCGTCTGATGGGTGTAAGTACCGCTTTCCGCTTGCTGGCCTGGCAAAAGTGTAGACGTGAGGAGATTCACAACTCGTTGCTTATTATGGCGTATATTAGCACTTGTCGGCATTGCATAGCACAAGCACACACACACACATTCATACGCTACCTAAACTCAACCATGTAAATGTAGGTTTTTTCTAGCTTTGAAATATAAAAAAATGTCAACATAACTACAATAACACACACACACACACATACATACACACAAATATGTATAACATCCAAGCTGGCGTCGTGTAAGAAGATCCTCAAGCAGATGTCATTTGTCAGCGGCGCTTAAGTGTGATGCACACACAAACATTTACACATACATATGTACATACATACAAACATAAATTTATATAAATGGTGGTGTGCATTTTACACACATTCATATCTTGGTTTATTCGTATAATTGGCTTGTGAAACCCACTTTTTCCTCTTTTGTGTTTTTGCCATATTTCTCATTCTATTATAGCCTAATTTGCTTATGATTATGGGGCTTATGGCGCTTAAGGTTTTTTTTGGGATAGCCTTCATATCATTTCTTTCATTTTATACACTTTTCTATTCGTATATTGCTATTATTTAAGTAAGTTTATATGTGCTTCTTTGCCTTCGTGTCAGTTGTACTCATACAGATGTAGTGTGGTTTTTGTAAATTTATTTTAGTTATTTTTTTGTGAACTTTTATCAGGGTGGCGACGGCATATGGAATCCGGATCCATGCAACCCAGATCTCCAGCGCTTTTTTTTAAACTAAAAAAAATCAGTGAAGCTTATCACTTTGTTCAAGAAATACAAAAAAATAACTGACCGAATTGTCTCGAACTAAGTACATGCCGATCTCATTACTCAGCAGAGCTTGGGTTATCTTCATATTTCCTTTATAGCTGCTGTATAGATTCGCATATTCTTGAGTATTTTACTGTTGGCCAAGACACTCGAACCTATTGATTCGCTTTATAAAGGCCCATGGTGAAAAAAGTTGTCTATGCTGAAATATACCGGAAGCTAAGAGAAAAGGATATATAGAGAGATTTTTAATTTAAGATTTTCATGGGTTGGTTTAGCTTAACATCCACGAAGGTGTTAAATTGAGATCAAATACGTTTTGTGATACCGTGGAAAGACTTTTGATATTAACTTTGCTCATAAAAATAAAAATTTTTTTCTTACAGCATATAACTCAGTGTTTGGCCGGGGTTATCCTATAATTAACAGTTTGTATCTTTACTTTGTGATACAAATTGAGGGAACTACATTTTTATGACGACTCAGAACGGCACTTAAAAATATTTTATGATAAACTTTAGAATATCAGCAATGCACTTAAAAGTTAGTCGCTGCCTGCAGAGATAACACACTTTTTTTACAATTTACATTTTAAATGATAGACTGACTTTCGAAACTGGGTACTCAGCGCTTTACCGAGCTGTCTTCACAATTCAATTGGGCACAGCGGCCGCTTATGTTGTCCCGAAAATCCACTGAGTTTCATGAATAACTTTCATGAGAGAACACAATCTCTACAACAACCAAGCGTATAACAGTTGTAGAGGGCTAATCATGCAGATTTTTGCAAGACTGCTGGTCTAAGACGACGCTCCTGTCTACCAATAAATATAAATTCGGTGATAAGTTAACGATTGATAAAAAAGTGTGTTCCTCGTTGCTCCACTATTGGGGAATTAATAAAAGTTTTTAGTTTATAAAGAATTCACATACTAGTTATTCTTCTTTTATTTCTGATTCAGAAATTGGTCACAATCAGATACATAGCTCGCTGCCTTTACAATTTTTCGCAATGCAGTCAGAGCCTGGAACTTAAACAACTTTAATGCCTTTCCAAAATTAAAAAAACTCTCTTTGCACTGCTAGAGAACTTAGAGTGCGGTGGTTAGAGTTTGTATTAAAATCCGAGCATGAATAGTTTGAGAGAAAAGAGAAAGAAAAGTAGTGCATACCAACTTGATACTTCGTTAATTCATAGACGCTTCGTTAATTCATTTTCAGCTGAGTGAAGCCAGATACTAAATCCATGAGTTATTTAATTAGTTCGGAAATCCAAGCCTAATGGAAAATAGAGTTTTGAGGAATATTCTGTTTTTGCTTTACATCCAGTCACATTTTTTTTCAATGTACGCAAAACTCATATTTTCGAATATATAAAAATTGTACCTCTTCATTCTATGAATTCGCCTTGGTGTAACATCAACTACGCTGTCACTTTTAATCGCTCAATCAGACGTGTGATTGACATCTGCGCGCATTGCTTTCTCGTTTTCGTCATACTCTCACTGCATCCGGCGCCCTGCTTCGATTCTTCTATTAACGCGACGTGTTAAAGTGACAATTGTCATTATCAAATCAAAGAAAGAAGATTTTCCGAATAGTACACAGTCACGTGGATACAACTTGAGTTCAGGATTCTGTAGAGAAGACGTTGCTACAAAGCAGATTAAAAATTGAGGAACTACAAAAAGATACCAAAGTAAAGAAAAGTGCGTACTTAGTTGTGAGTAAAGTTTCCATGGCTGTTGTAAAATCGAGTTTCAATAATTGACATACAAATTCATCTGTATCGCCTTGCCGGTAACCCTAAGGAAGTGAGCATACTAGGTGAGGATCTTATCCAACTTTTTTCTTCTTTAGCTTTACTGAATAGCTTCGGAAATGATCAAGAGTGTCCTTTATATTCGCGAATATTCCCTTGCAATTCTGTGTGCTGATGCGATTTCTTTTTTGTGGGCATACCAAAGAATTTTTCATTGTTGTTGGTCATAGCCTTTCAATTTCTTTGTAGAAACGATAATGCTGCAGCGTAAATCAGCGTTCATTTTTTCGCCACCACCAAAAATCTGCACATTTCACCACGTTGAAACATTCAAGTAGCCTCATTTGGCCGTAGCTTGAAGTTTATTAAAATTGAATTTTTATTTAAAAACTTTTCTTCTTATGTATGCTTAAAAAGTTTGAGTTCATTCAGAAAGCCAGCGCCATCAACATTGTCATGCACAGACCTGCGCGCACATCGCCAACCAAACTGAGGAGTCGCTTCCCAACAAAGCAAAAGCTCGAAACAAGCTTTGCGAAATTATGGAGGCTCCACCCCACCAATTCAGCAGCAGCAGCAGCAGCAGCAGCAGCAGCAACATTTTTAGTCAAATGCAATATGTCATTAGCATTGCCGTTATTCGCCTTTTGAGGTTTTTTCAAAATCACCTCCCTTCCCCTCAAGCCCCCTTTCGAATTAGTGAATTACTTTCGCTGTGCCATTTTGAGCTTGGTTTTGCCACCCCGAAGCACATAAATTAACATCAAATACGCAAATGGCAACATTATTTAAAAATCTCAACGACACAATAGCGAAAAAATTTGTTAAAACCAATTTCGGAAGTTGTCGTTTTATATGTAGTCAGTCGCTGGAGACGCGCCGAAGTGGCAGCGGCGTTGAAATGCTTGAAAGCGCTTATAGTACTTAGTTACACAGAAAGCGGGGCGGAGCGTTTGACATTTTTTTTTTTGTAAATTTTGCAATTATTCTTTTTCTTCACTGTCCACTAGAATAGAAGTTTTTTTTCGGCTTTGTTTGTGTGTGTGCGTGCGTGCGTGTGGGTGTTTAGTTTGGTAACAGTTTTGTTGCGCGACTTCTGCTCGAAATGGTTTCGGTGTCCTGGTCATGTTGGTAGTGGCAGCTTTCGCTGACAGTTTTGTCGCTTTCTCCACTGCTTCGCACTCCATCTTTTGTACTTTGCGCTTTCGTCTGCTTTGTCGCTGTGGCATTTTGGCAGCATTAAAATTTATTACATCGCTGCCCACAATGAAATGTTACAAATTTGTATTACTTTAAAATGCGTTGGCGACACTGGTGCCACTGGCTGATGGTGAGCGAAGTACGCTGAAGTGTTTGTGTTGGTTTTACTTCGACTTAACTTTAATGCAAGACTTAAAAAATCAAGAGACTTTAGTTTTAATAGAATAAAGAAAAGTTGTGCTACTTTTTTGGGGGGTTTGCAACCTGAGAATTGTAAAAAAAATTACTGGACTTTTTAAACAAAATGCCAGCCAGTTCATCCTTTTGCAAATGTTACATTTTTTTTCTTCAGCACACTCCACTTTTGCGATGTTTTTGAATACATATATGTAAGAAACCTTCTTGTACTTCAACTTTTAAGAAAAGTTTACAACACATTTTTCTTATGACAGTTTCACCTGGAAAGGCGCCCTTACTGCGAATTCAGGTTTGGATGGAACATGTATTTATGTGTCAGAATCCCCACAATTACTATAACATAAATATAAAAAGGTACTCTTCTATTCCATTTCCATTCTATTATAATAGAATAATTATTAGCCTCCACTGATCCACTTAGTATAAGAAACCTCGTTATTCATAGCCGAATATACTACCTAAGTTTTTCGGGCAAGATAATTTAAGGAATGGAATGCCTAGATTTGACTGCTTCCACGTCTTTCCGGCAAATACCAAATATTTACTGATGAGCATGATTGCTTTTTCATTGCACATGCAACTCTAGTCTCTGGGGACCAATAAAAGGCAAAACCTGTTTGTCAACTCGGTTTTTTAAAATAGTTAAAGAAAGTACCCTCAAAGTCAGGAGGTCACAATATTAGCTCTCAGCACACGGAAAGTGGAGAAATTGATTTTATCAGTGGAATTTCGCTTTCAGTTCTATGAACTGAAAGACATATCAATTCTTTCTGAAGCTAGTGAAAATTAACCTTTTTCGCTGCCTGTCGTACGTCCCTGATTGAATCGCTCCAAGATCAATCGTTGTTCTATATACTAACATATTCACTGTGATTAAGTTAAAGTTAAGAAACAGTAAAGGCAACGAAATAAAATAGGGATGTGACAAACGGAAAAAATAAAACCTAAAGTACCTCGCGATGAAAAAACTGACTGCAGTATTGGTAGCGAAATGTACATTACAGTTCAGTGAAATTCTTTGGTTGACTATTGTCCAACTGTGTCCCATTGGTTCTTCATTTGACCGAAGTAATGTTTACACTTTTAGAATTTCTATTAAGAGTTATATTAAACCAATACTGCCAATCGCCTGACACCTCTGATATATTAACCAACGAAATATCTCGTTTGCCAGTTAGGAAATGTAAACTGAGTTTGACAACAGACAAAACGGCACGTCACGTCGTGAAAAAAAAGTGGAAAATTGATATTATATACTAAATTTATTATAATTACAAATGTGCAAAATCAATTTAAAAGTGTACATCATACTAAAATGCAGGAATCCTTGTATAAGTTAACATAGCAGTTAGAATAATCACAAATGTTCAACTAACAAAGCCGCTAACACTACCCATATTATCTGCTGGGTTTTCTATGCTGGAATATTTGCTACAAGAACGCTATCATAAATTTGCATATCAACATTATCATTGAAATGACCTTCTTATGATCATCAAGATAATCAGCAAGAGCACATAGCAACAGCTTACCACCGCTTGTTAGACGACCAAAGCGCATATCAACGCTTTAAGCGTTACGGTACCTACATCGTTTATTGCTACACCCGCATTGCTACATATAAAATCTACCAACAACTTCACACGGTATTCAGTTGAATTCATGCTTGGGCTAGGGCTTTGGCTTAGTTGACATAGATGGAAAAATCAATTAGAAAGTTGATTCGAAGCGAATAACATCGCAATAAAGAAAATAATTTTGCCGAACAAATCAACGTGTTTAACTGGCGCCCAACTTGAAGGGCCAAGGACCTACAAAAATTGTAAGGACATCTGAATCCTGAAGGACCAAGGGCCTAAAATACCAAAAAGGACATGCGAATCCTGGAGGACTAAGAACCTGAAAATTCATCTGAATTATTATAATTAAATAAATTAAGTGTAAGTGATAATTTAAAAACTTTGTCAAAGTGGATATTATTTAAAAGAATTTTTAATTGATTAAAAAGTGCTATATTTCGCTAAATTCAAAGTACCCTGTTAAGGGATTGTAATTAAAATAAAAAAAGTGTTCTAAATGTTCTGCAGTTTCATAGCTTTCGATTAAAAAAAAAAAAAGTCCAACAAAGTAAAGGGTTCATTGAAACATCTTTAAATAAAATACATTTTTTTCAAATATTTATAATCGTAATTTATGAGTGACTTCGCCTTTCCATTTAAATGAAGGCCTCTTGTAATATTTAATATTTTATTAACAAAGTTTCGATTTGTAAAGCGTCTAAGAAAGTAAAGTGTTGAAATAACCTTGAAAAAGGCACGTGTCGATATCGTGCAAATTAAAGAAAAAAAGATAAAACGAAGTTTATTTGTCATAACGACGATTATTTTTGTTATCAGAACTAGTTAAGTGTATAAAAATCGTGTGATCGCGGAAGCAGTTATATTTAGAAGAAAATAATTTTATTAAATAATTTTGATAATTGGTTTCACTTCCTATCAAATTTGCTCTCAAGCCTTTTAATAAAAATAAATTATAGGCCGTAGAAATGTTTCTTAATAAAGAACAAGTTAGAAATCGTTAATGAGGCCAACGAAAGTACAAGGCAACAATTAAGTCTCTTAACCTTGGCAATAAATCAGTTACAACCGCGTGGCGTAGAAAATCATTTACCCGTTTCTATTAATCCATTGGTTGTAGAAAACAATTCAAGTTTAGACTTAATAAAGTCTCTCCCTGAATTTAGTGGGGATTCTGCTTCTTATCCTGCCTGGCGAAGTGCAGCAGAATTCGCTATAAATTATTATACGGAGGGCTCGGAAAAATATTACATTGCAATGGGAATTTTCCGAAATAAAATTATAGGTTCTGCAAACGCCACACTTGCATCTTTTAACACAGTGCTTAACTTTAAGGCAATTATAGCTAGGTTAGATCAAGAATACGCAGATAAAACTCCGCTTTATGTTCTCGAAAATGAATTAAGCATACTTAGGCAAGATAATATCTCTATTACTGAGTACTACAATAAAGTAGATAAAAAGCTATGCCTCATAATAAATAAACAAATCATGACCTATAGCGGAAATAAAGATATTGTTGCTGCACTAAATGAGCGCGCTAGAGAGAACGCTTTACGCGTTTTTATATCAGGACTTCGTCGTCCATTGTCCGACATTGTTTTCTCCGCCAGACCAAAAGACCTTCCAACTGCTCTTGCAGTAGCTCAAGAGCTCGAAACAAACCATAGGCGACACGATTTTGCAGAAGCTTTTGCTGTAGGAAATACATATAAATCCAATAGGCCGATATTACCTCAATATAAACAAATAGACCACAGTAATCGACCACATGCAAGTACTCGCTTTAGCGCAAATCCTTCCGGGAGACCAACTCCAATGGAAATTGATAACAATACAAGTTATTACAGGCAGCGTAATAGTATTCCAAATACGCCTCTTCAACCGCGTCAGCATATTAAAAATACAGTTCACGCTACACCTGATTACACACCTAAACCGCAGTATTCAAATCCGAATTTGCCAGTTGCATATAAGAGGAGTCGTGAACAATATCATTCCGATCGTTCGCCATTTCAAAAACATCAAAAAGTAAATTATATGTCGGAAGACTTAAAAACGTTCCCGACTGAAGAAGAAACCCCAAGTCAGGATATTGAATATTATTGCGAAAGCCCTCAAAACTAAAATTGTAGCTATAGTGACGATGGTGTTGCAGAATATGGTGACGAAGTTAACTTTTTAAACTGAAATCGCTCCTACCGTTTATAACAAAAAAGTGCCCAAACGGTCAGGAGCTTCGTATTTTAGTAGACACAGGCACGTCAAAAAATTATGTAAAGCATCTTTCGTTTCTTAAAGGAATAAAACCCTTGGAAAAACCCTTTAATTTGAAATCCATAAATGGTAAAAATTTGATTAATAAAAAGTGCTTAATTAATGTGCTAGACAATACCTCCACGTTCTTTCTGCTTTCAAGCTTAAGCACGTTCGACGGTATTATAGGATACGATTTTTTAAGACAAATTGATGCAAAAATTGATACTGTTCAAGGATATTTATTTTACCGTAATGGTAAAGAAAAATTACATTATCTTACATGCGAACAGGTCAATTTAATTACAATAGAAGAGCATTCAGTTCCACTAAAATTCCAATCTCAATTTCGACAGTTAATAAATAAAAACATAAATGCATTTGCTGATCCTAATAGAGCCTTGCCGTACAACACGACCGTTAAGGGTAGAATTCGCACAAATACGGATGAACCAATTTACAGCAAGAGTTATCCGTATCCTATTTCCGTAGCTCCGTTTATAAATAATGAAATAAAAACGCTTCTTAGGGAAGGAATAATAAGGCCATCTTTTTCGCCTTACAATTCACCTGTCCACGTCGTGTCTAAGAAAGGATTTGATGAAGATGGGAAGCCAAAATTGCGAATGGTGATCGATTTTCGTAAACTCAATGAGAAAACAATCCCAGATCGATATCCCATTCCTGATACATCAGTAATCTTGGCCAATTTAGGAAGCTCAAAATTTTTTACAACATTAGACCTTAAGTCAGGGTTTCATCAAATTATTATGTGTGAGGAAGATAGACAGAAAACAGCATTTAGTATTAACAATGGAAAATATGAGTTCTGTAGATTACCTTTCGGGTTAAGAAATGCGCCCAGTATCTTTCAAAGGGCCATTGATGATGTCTTACGAGAATTTATTGGGAAATATTGTCATGTTTATGTCGATGATATTATCATTTACTCTTCAGATGAGGAGTCGCATTTAAAGCACATCGACCATATACTTCAAAAGCTTGAAAGCGCAGGAATGAGAGTCTCGTCCGAAAAATCGAAATTTTTTAAAACCCAAGTGGAGTTTCTTGGCTTTCTTGTTGCTAACACAGGCATTAAAACTTGTCCGGATAAGGTTCGTGACATTATTATTTATGAGCAACCCCAAACTCTTCGAGCGTTACGCTCATTCCTTGGCCTATCAGGGTACTACAGGCGTTTCATTAAAGATTATGCCGCCATCGTTAAGCCTTTGACTGTTTATCTTCGTGGAGAAAACGGACAAGTGGGTGCACGCAATTCAAAAAATGTGAAAATAGATTTTAGCCCTGAAGCGCTCAAAGCCTTCGAACGAATAAAACAGATACTAGCCTCAGAGGACGTTTTACTTCAATACCCCGATTATAACCTACCATTCGAGCTTACAACAGATGCCTCTTCTGCAGCCTTAGGTGCAGTTTTGTCGCAAAAAGGTCGACCAGTTACTATGATTTCGCGAACGCTCTCTGCTACCGAACAAAATTACGCCACTAACGAACGTGAACTACTTGCGATTGTATGGTCATTAAAAAAGCTTCGCCATTATTTATATGGAACGAAAGATATAAAAATATTTACTGACCATCAGCCCTTGATATTCGCTATGTCAGAGAAAAATCCAAACGCAAAAATGAAAAGATGGCGAGCGTTCATAGAGGAGTTTGCGCCCAGTTTTCATTTCAAACCTGGAAAAGACAACAAAGTCGCGGATGCACTTTCTAGGCAATTTTCCCACAATTTGAGCGAAGTGGCATCAAGTGAAACTATCCATAGCGAAGAATCGTTAAGTAATACGATTAAATCTGCAAAATGCCCTATTAACCAATTCAGAAATCAGTTAATGATCTCGAAGTCTAATTCCTTTAGCAAAACTACTAAAATATTTTTTCAAAAACTAATTCGTCACACGATCACTTTTGATACTCTTGAAAGTCTTGTCCAATGTTTAAAAATTATTATTAACCCTGATGTCACCAACGGAATTTACTGCGATTTTCAAACTTTAGGAAAAAAACAAAACGTAATAATATCGGCTTTTCCTGGTATTAAATTTATTCACATCGAAATTCTCTTAATTGATATAACCAACAAAGATGATCAAATAGAGTTGATAACAACGGAGCACAATCGTGCTCATCGTGGCTTACATGAGAATTTTCGCCAGATTTCTCGTGAGTATTACTTCCCAGATATAAAAAAATTATTGAAATCAACAATACCAAATTGCAAGATTTGTTTAGAGAACAAATACCAGAGGAAACCTCCTGACCCTGGAATAGGTAAAACACCAATTCCAAACGTACCAGGTGAAATTCTTCATATGGATATTTTTATAAGCGGCAAGCATTTGTTTTTAACGTGCATAGATAAATTTTCTAAATTTGCCATAGTAAAACCTATTGTTTCAAGAGCCACGTTCGATATTAAACACGCCATATTAGAAGTTTTATTGGTCTTCAATAACCCCAAAGTCATTGTTTCTGACAACGAAAAAGCTTTTCAATCAAGTGCAATTAAAGTTTTCCTAAGAGACACCTTTTCAATAGACCAATTTTTTATTCCCACACTACACAGCGAAAGCAACGGTCAGGTAGAAAGGTTCCATTCCACCTTGTTGGAAATCGCACGCTGCATCAAAGAGCAGCAAAAGATAGACGATACAATTGAATTGGTAATTTTAGCAACGCACAAATATAATTGTAGCTACCATTCCGTCATTAGTGCCAGGCCAACTGATATATTTCACAATTGTGCGACAGAAAAGCTAGAGGTTATAAGGAAAAAGTTATCTGAAGCTCAAGAACAAACCATGCAAAGAAACAATCGAGGGCGAGCTGCCAGAACTTACAACCCTGGAGAGAAAGTTTTCATAAGAAGAAATAAAAGGCTTGGAAATAAATTTGATAAGGTATTTGTTGAGAAAATAATCGAAAAAGACCTTGGTACGACAGTTCTGATTAATGGCAAGAAAGTCCATAAAAGTAATCTTCGTTAAAATGATAAACTTTTCCATACTTATTCTTTTTTAACAATAAGCTAGAAATACATTAACCAAATCGAAAGCAAAAGAAAACGGCATTAAAACGACCAAAACGTCTCTAAATAAACCACTTGTTAATTTTTTAAATCATCACGTTAGTCTAGAAAAATGTTAATATTGAAAATTCTATAGATTTCATATGGTGTAGCTTAGTCCGTTTTTTTTCCGTTTTGTGAAATATTCATATTATTTAAGTCGTTAATTGTAATTATCTGTAACTAAAACAAATCAACTGTGAAACTTAAGCCAAACCACTACGCAAAAATGCCCCAATTTTCAACACAACATTCTTATCAAATTGCGGAATACCATACTTCCACGAATCGAGGACGTTTCGAGATTTAGCAGGGGGATAGTTAACATAGCAGTTAGAATAATCACAAATGTTCAACTAACAAAGCCGCTAACACTACCCATATTATCTGCTGGGTTTTCTATGCTGGAATATTTGCTACAAGAACGCTATCATAAATTTGCATATCAACATTATCATTGAAATGACCTTCTTATGATCATCAAGATAATCAGCAAGAGCACATAGCAACAGCTTACCACCGCTTGTTAGACGACCAAAGCGCATATCAACGCTTTAAGCGTTACGGTACCTACATCGTTTATTGCTACACCCGCATTGCTACATATAAAATCTACCAACAACTTCACACGGTATTCAGTTGAATTCATGCTTGGGCTAGGGCTTTGGCTTAGTTGACATAGATGGAAAAATCAATTAGAAAGTTGATTCGAAGCGAATAACATCGCAATAAAGAAAATAATTTTGCCGAACAAATCAACGTGTTTAACTTATACAGAACTGTCTGACTGATTTTAACATTTGATGCTTATTTCCTATTCTTTATCAACTTCCAGCTCTTGTATTGCAAGTTTTAAGCGCCCATTGTTAGAAACTACTTATGTTCGACGAGAAAGTTTTAGTCCTGGAGTTACAGGAAAGCCTTTGTGATGATTTTCATTTAAGACTTTTACAAGTAGATGAACGATTTTTCTGTTACTTCATGTTAAAATCTGTAAATTTTATTGCATTTGAAACCGAGCTCAACTATAAAACTACAAGAACTACAAACATTCATTGAAAATGCACCGAAAGAGTAGCGGTGCATCCAAAAATTAGCATCGCATCTAGAAGATCCATTGCTTGTGGGAACAGCGTTAGGCATTTAATGTATCCGAAGGTTGAAGCAGGGCATACACACCTTCCCATTGTGGAAGCAAAGCTACTCAAACAATGGAAAGATTGCCAATTTTATAAAAACGAGAGAAATGATATCAAATTAATTGCCAAATTATTTGTTGATGGGGCTGTGAGTGAAAGGCTGAGAAAATGAATATGAAACCATAATTTGTAAGGACCGACAATGAACTTTAAAATATTCTCGGTAGGTACTCAGTTTGGATTGACTGGTTCGCAATGTATAATTCATTTAAGCTCATATTCAGCAAATATTGGATGAGTTCTTGACTTTAAAGATTTCCAATGAAGTTGATGCTGAAAAAACGGTATTGTTAAAGTAGAATTTAGAAATGTTAGGGGCTTTAGGTGTGGCCGAACATTCTGTCCATCCAGTTTCAACGCTTGCTTTGGAGTTTTGAAACTTTAAACGAAATTTAAAAGCTCACTTAAAAGTTATTACCCGTGTAAAATTGTTGCATACTTAAGTTCAACAGTTTGTAATTTATTTAAAATATATATTAATGTTTTATAAACTAGTATGTAACCCCCAATAATCGGTGTTGATTTATTCAACGATTTTTTTTATGCAAATGTGTATATCTTTCCATATTTCTTAGACACTAAGAGACCGATTTTTAATTTTGTGCAAATATACACATCAAGATCTTTTATTTTATATATATTTCTCATCTTTGTCTACACTGTAGTTTAGTGAAGCTAAGCGCCGCTTTTCAGAAAATATAATATAAAAATTTAGTAATATAGATATATAGATAATTTAATTGGATGTAGGTGCTTTAATACACATACACGCATGCACATACATACATATGTATGTAAGTGTAACAGCCCAGTAGCAAAAGGTAATAGGTAGTGTATGAGTTGGTAAGAGCCAAAGTGAGGGTCTTACTGCTGAATTCATTGCTGAATTTTAACACAGCGATGTCTTAGGAATTTCAGAACAGATCAACTCACATACCCAGGGATACAAATCGATCAGTTGTACGCATTACCAAGCTATATATCTAAAGACATGAATTAGTCAGTTGTAAGCATTACCGGCTCAAATACCTGGGTATACGAATCGATCAGTTGTACGCATTACTGGCTCACATACCTAAATATATCAATCGATCAGTTATATGCATTACCGACTCACATACCTAAATATATGAATCGATCAGTTGTACGCATTTCCTACTAAAACGAATCCAAAATAAATATCTTATAGTTTTATATTTTTTAATTCAATTAGAAATAATAAAGAAATCCATTTCAGTACAAATTACTATAATTAAGATTTTACATTTAAAAATAATGTCAATGTTACTTAAATTAATTGTTTTCATACTTTAATTTATTATATTTGTTTATCTTTTTGCTTTTTCAAAGAGCCCGCTTTGTGATATCGGTTTTTACCCATCTTGAAAGCTCTTTTGAGCTCGCGCTCATAATCGCCTTTAGTGAAACCTTCCACTTGCATTGCTTCTAAAAAAAATAAACAAAGTGTATCAAAACAAAGACTTATTAATTACGGAAAAGTAAAATTTACCATATATGGCATTATTTAGGCACTCAAACTTCTTGAATGCCACCTTGTCTTGCAGTCCATCATAATTCAACTGCACCATGACGCTATCGCTGAGAATTTTTTTCATTCCGTTTGTAACTCCAATTGATCCAATAATGTTTTTTATAATAGACACCTGATACACCAATTTAGTTGCTGATAATGAATTTATATACATACATATATGTTGGTAAGACTTTAGACTTACGTATATATCTTTATTTTTGGAAACATCATCTTCAATTTCCGTGAGTTGCATTACGTCGCAAACTGGAAATCTTGTTTTCTTCTCCACTTTATTACGCGACCGCTTTCAACCGATACTTAAAATTTACTAAAAACGACAATCATTAAAATTGAAAGACAACAATTGTCGGCGTCGTGGCAGGACTAACGGTTACCAATTATTTTCAGAAAAGAACAACAACAAAAAAGCATCGGTTTTGTCACACAACCTATTTCCTATGAAATTTAGTACTGAAGCGCTCACATACCCAGGGGGCTGGGTCGATCAGTTGTGCGGATGACCAACTCATATGAATAAAATTCGCACATTTCTTGAAGATAACAACAACGATTTTAAAGCGAAATTTTTTTCGTTTCTTGCCCCGCAACCCAATACCAACTCGCTTACTTTTTTCAGTAGTGAATTATTTTGCTACTGGGAGAATCGTAAGAAGAATAGTGCAGAGAAGAATATTTTCTTACTTCACACGCATTAGCCTGTTTCGGCGTGTGTAGATGCATACAAGTAATGCCCCCTCAGGCACTCCGCCAGCGACTGCTGCTTCTTTGTCGTACTAAATATTACACTTTTCCGCGCAACTGCTCAAGAGTCGCTTCCATTTGGACGTCTCCCTTATAAGAATCCAAGTGCTGCTGTTGATACGAGTAAGAGCGCTGAGCTTCAGATGATGATGGGTGTGTGATATGAGCGCTCGTCAGAAGTAAGCAGTGCCCCGCTCAAGAGCACAGTACACACTGCTAAGCTCCTCTCTCGCATTGGCCGTCTGTGGACCGTAGTGTGCCTCCATCGTTAGTTTTTTTTTATGTGCTTTGATGGTTCCACCGTCACGTCAGCTTCGGCAATATTTACTTGCTTGTGCAAAACAGACATATCATTGACATAAGCAGTGTGGCTCACAACATTCCCTACATGTACCACATCAGTGGTGCCACTATCTGTTTCGCAGTCATCTCCCAGCACTATATACTAAGATTTCCTTTCATCTCTCGCTTTGTTGCCATCGAGCTGCCTGCCAAGCTCTTCGTCAAACTTGTGCGTTTACTCATCGCTGCCGTTGTTGTCTTGAGAATTATGCAAAGCAGCCAGTTGGGATTGTTATGCAAATTGCAGGCAATTACCTCCGCTAAAGACATGAAAGTTGTTACATACTCCTTGTTGTTGTTGGCTGCATGAAACGTATCGATTCATTATTTCAACGCGCAAAACACACGCACTCAATAAAAAAAAAATACCAGCCGCAATAACAAGAACATTGAATGTAGCTAATGTTTGGGAGCATGAAAATGCTTTTTGCCATTTGCTTTGCGTTGCGTCACATACTTGCCAACAGCTTTGTTGTTGCTGCCGTCGCATGGGAAATGTCAAGAAATGCTACGTTGGCTACCCGCTGATGAGGTCTTTAATATTCTCAGTTGAAATTAGCAAAGACCTTTTACTAGTTTATTTAGTTTTTAGATTTAAACACAATTTCTGAGCTTGGGTTTGATGTTCAAAAAATAGCTCATTGTACCAAAAATATTCGTCTGCCATATTGTAAGTTCATATGTAAAATAATAGCCATTTGTATTGCTCGGACTTGGCCGAAAAACTACTATCCAGGTTTAACTTAAATTTTTGAAGGTTTCTTCTTGCAGATCAGGTTCTGTTGCAGGCTACTAAAACTCGCCAGATGGCGCTGGAGTACAGTTTGTTATTATTGTTATAAATATGAATAATTTTTTCAGAAGTTTTAACACGTTGCGTCATTCTAATGCCGAGTTTTACATAAAAGTTCTTTGTTGCGGTATGGTTAAAACTTGGAAAGTATAGAAACTGCAGCAAGGGAAATTGTTCCATAAAAAAATCCAACGATAGATGGCGCAGTAATTGAGTTATTTATACAAATTTCATAGTTCGAACGGGCAAACCAGAACAGAAAGAAATCATTGCATAATAAACCTCGGTTGTTTCCATGGCCTGAAAACTTTTTATATGATTTGAATGTAAAATGCCCTTGCTGATGTTTGAACCTTTATTGTAGCGGTATACCAAGTTGTAGAATGCATCGTTTCTTCCACAATGGCAGCATATATCTCTACTTGATCCGACGGGTAGACCTTGAGTTCAGAGCCCAAAGAGATTTAAACTGAAAATGTATACTCACTCAGGTATTTACCTTAAAATGAAATGTCTCGTGGTAGCGCCCCTCAATAAACTAAGCTTACATATTAATTGTCTATTAGTTTTCCTTAGAACATATATTAGTAGGAGCAACGGTAAAACTTAATTTTTTTAATGAAACAAATCAATTTCCTAAGTAAAGCCAGGACTGGTACAAATGGTAACGTTAGCTACATGTTTACCATAATATTAGCCACATAAGGGGAAATAAGAGTAGTCCAGCTATAGTTCAGTAAAATCGAACAATTCTATTAGTACGAGGGAGATGACTCGTCACACGTATATGAAAAACTAGTTAATATTTTCACACAGCTAGAACAACATTAGCTCCTTTTTTTACCTGTCTAGAAGTGACGAAACCTACCCGTTAACCAGATTTCTGGCTGGTAGCTGGCTCTGGTAGGGCTGCTCTTAGTTTATACATATGTATGTTTTTCCAGCCGAGAGGCCCAATTTTCGACCACTTTTTGCAGCAATTGGGGCCGTATGTCTGCAATAACGCACCGAATATTCTCTTCCATGTATGTATTTGTATATATTTATGTATAACCCTACTGCATTAGTTCTCTGTAGCTTTGCTTTGCGCGCACTCAGGTTCAGGAGACAAATATATTTGAAATGTGCATAGCTTCGGCCCCAAATATTGCCAACCTTTAACCCTGTAAGAATGTTATCCTGTACCGAGCCTCGCTCTAACTTGTTTGACTTCTTTAAATATACCAAAAAGGTTTCGTAAAGCGAATTACCTACAAGTATATACGAATACATATGCACATTTGTAAGACTACATACACTCATTCAAATTATTTTACTACATAGAAAAATGCGTCGAAATGTTTGATTTATTGTTGTTTACGGCTGACACGCGTTACTTTTACCAATAATACTAATTTGATACCAAATTTACTTCTATTATTAGAATATGTGCTCATTTTATTAATGAAAACAGTGTGAAAATCATTATTAAACGAATATGTTCGGAACACTCAGTTTCGTCAGTGTCGGAACGAATGATTTAGTGTCGGAACGGACGTGCGTCAGTGGCGGAATCGTAATATTTGTAATACTGATTTACTGATTGTTGTATAATAATCTATTAATATTATTTGGTTAGTGCGGCGAGTAATAAACAATAATCGAATGTATTGCAAGAAACAAATGTCACTCCTAGTGATGGTAGAAACTACTTCCGACACTGACGATTTACTTTATACCTCGACTCAATGCTGGAATTCATATCAGCAATTGCATTTTTTTGGTTATGTATGCCAAAAGTGTATCGGTTCTTTTCTTGATACATATTTGGTCAATAAAAAACAAAAACATTTATAACAAAATCAGATTGTTAGTAAGATTTGTTCCAATGAACTTGTATTGCATATTTTGATTTTAAGATAATAATTTTAAGCTTTTTTTAATTCGTAATAATTTTTTGCCATTTAATTAGCTGCCAATCTTATTTTCCTTACTTTCCATTTTCAGCTTATGTTCGTTTGTCAAAACAGCTGATGTCGAAATGCAGATAAGTGTCGTCTTTCAGGCCTAACATATTATGCAGATATATGAGCTCGTTTATCTGCCCACGTCTGTCAGCCCTTTAATCTACATATGTAGATATGTATGTATAAATTTCCATAGTTGCGCACATCTATCGCATGAATCAGCGCTGTGGTTGCCACTCTTCTCATCTTCTATTCTCGCCATCGTCCTTCTTAGCTTATTATGAGCCTCTATTATTTACATATCTCAATATGTTTTTTTTTTTCAGCTGGTTTTACAAGTAGCGGGCGCACAAATAATAACAAGAAATTTTCTTGTGAATACACCCATACTCGAATACATAAATACGAGTGCATATGTTAGTAAGTAAGTATTTGTATCTGTGTGTGTATGGGCGTCTCCACCCGCTGCTTGTTTTCTTGCTATTTTTAGTAGCCATAATAGTTTTTGCTCTTCATCTACATTTCCCCACTGAATTTTATTGTTGTTGTTGCTGTCTTGTTTATTTGCTGGTTACTCCCTTCGGACATTGCGTTGATTATTAGAATATGCTTTTGATTGTTGTTGTTGCTATACGCCTTATTACTTTGTGTTTTTTTGTTTTCTTTTTTTTATGTTTATTTATGTACTTATAAATTTATTAAAGTCGGCCAATGTGTATTTAGTTTGCGCATTTATCGCGCCATAACTATTGAAATTTATTACCCAACCCGGCCCGAGGCAAACATTCGCCATGAATGTTCACGTAAAAGTACGAGTAGTTGGGTAAAGTTCGAATGTTGGTCTCTGGTGTATAAGAAAAGGGTTACTGAAATGTTCTTACACATTTTTTTTAATGTATTGAATTTGTTGTTGTTGTTGGCAGCAAAGTAAGATAGGGACGACTGGTTATTAAATGAGTTAGAGCAAAATTAATAATTTTTAAATTAAGCAAAGCTGACGTCATTTTGCATAATTTCGAGCGAATTTAAAATTTATGTCTTTAAGAGAACCATTGATTCGTATAATAAACTCAAGTTCAGTGTCATTTATGTAGTTTTTAAGGTAAAAGTGAGTGACAGCCAAGATAATTGCTTCAATTAACAGGAATGCTTTGTTAAGATCGGTATTCGGAATGTAACTGAGTTTCGGTAGTAGAATTTTCGCAGCATCCATCAGTTTAAGTCTGTTCGAGTAAGCAAAATTCGGTGATTTCTTGTACTTTGAGGTGAGGTTAGATATTTCGAACCCTTGTTGGAGCTGTATATAATCTAATTGTGGCCTGTGTCATCAGCCACAAAATTACTCATACGCTCAGTCAAACGGCTTTCGTATATCGTTTGAGTCTCTCATGTAGTGTTGGCCGTTAACATCGGAATACGCCAATTACCAACCGATTATGCATAAATGAGTTTGGCAAAAATAATCTTCTTATTCGGAGGGACATCGCTACTGATTTCGGCAAGCAAGAATTTGTTAAGTGAAATTTTATTTACTAATTAGAAAACAGTAAATTCAACTTAGAGAAGTCGTTATGCGAATTTCGTTCAAGTATTAGCCAAACAATTTGAATACTAGAACAAGACATGCGATTTGATTTTCTTGCATTGCTTTTGATAATATTTGATAGATCTTGAAGATATACGGTGTATATTTAATGCCTAACCTTTTGCTTTTTTTTCCAACCTACATACTTTAATTAGTCGCATTGCTCTCATAATAATATCAATCAATGCGTTAGACAAAAATTTGCGAAACTGCAACATTGATTTTATTTATCAACGGAAGTAAAAAAAGTTCTTAAAACACTTTCACAGCTTTTTTTTTTTATAAAAACCGAAAAATATAAGTTTCTATAAATTTCTATTTAAAAATAAAGAGGCTGATACTTTGCAATGTTGTGTTCTTTAAAATATCAAAAAATTAAAAAAGTTTGAAGACAGTAAATTTTTATCAAGTGTTAAATTCATTACTAACGCATGAGAACTGTCTCCAGAACCGTTTTGAACGTCTCCAAAAAATCTAGGTGTGTGGTCTTATTTAAAAATTCCCTGTTCACTTGACTGCAATGAACATAATATTATTTTTTTGTTTTGATGGTTCGTCCGCTAATAATAAACTTAAAATCATATATTTTGCCTGTTTTAATTAAAATTTTTAGTTTGGTACCATTTTCATAGAGAAAGTAGACAGATGTGTTTACCATAGAAAATATGATATGACGAGCTTCTAAATGAAAAAAAAAATCTTTCTTTTCATACTCTGGGAAAGTAGTACTAGTCTCGCTAATAGCCAAACAATTAACTACTTCTTTGATTAGTGATTTTGAGGCAATAAATATTTTTTGAACGATTTCTACTGCTTCTAGGGGGGTATGAAGGTTTTAGACGATACTTCAACATTTGCTATGAGTTAGTTTTCCTTTAGGGTTTTTCTGAAACTTATGATTCTACATATCAATCGCAATTTATTACAAGAGAAACTTATCAAACATACCAGATTTAGTTGTACTGTAGTAAGACTTATTAAGCGTAATTTTGTTGACAGGTTTTAAAAAGTAAAAAATCGGCAGTAATTTTTCTAAACATGTAAAGATGTGTAGCTCAAGGGTCAATACTATCAACATTGCTCAGCTTAAAGTTAGTAGCAAATTGAACTCTCACTCTGTAAAAAAATTTAACACTGTTCTCAATTCTGCCACTTCATATGTGATTTAGAAAATTTCTAAAATGCGCGCAAAAGTATTTTCAAGTGTGAACTTAATATGACTGTGCAACTTAAATATCTTTACAGTCTACTGAAAGTTCTTGTTTTTTGAATCTTGTTCTTCCAATTTTGCAATTACTTATGCACTTCAAAATTGTTTTTTATTAACGCTGTCTCTTCTGTTACCTTAGAAAAACAAAGTTTTTGTAGTCAACTTTTTTATTAAAGCTTTTCGATAACTTTAACGAACAAACATATTGATTATAAACATACTTCAATACTTAATATAATTTATGTTTAATTCCTTTTGCTTTTAGTATTTCATTTATATAAAATCTGATTATCTATTTATTTTGTCTACCTTTAATTTATGGCTTAAAAAAAAATATGTAAATTGTTTGCATTATTTGTATTATTGTAAATTGTGCATTGAGAATTGAGGACTTTAAAGCAGCTTTTCTCAGAATTGTAATCTTTTAGCATAAAGCTGTCTGCCGTTGAACGGGCAAAGTTCATAAGTTAAAGCTTCTTAAAAAGTAAAAGTCTAGTGCAATTGTTAATAATGTCCAAACGACACGAATTGTTGACTTTATCTCTTCCTCAATTGCAAGCTATTTTCTCACAACTTTGTTCCGATAACCATACGCTGAGATTTTATTTCTATTTTCACTCTGCGTGAACCAGTTTCCGTGCATACATACCTACCATATATTCAAAATACAAATAAATAATATATAAATAAATGCAAGCACATGACAAAAGTTGAAGCAATATGCAGAGAAAGACCATCAAAGCTTAATGCGGAGGAAGTGGAAGTGGAAGAAGAGAAATGGAAACATTCGTTAAACTTGAGCATAAAAGCCGACAACACTAACACCAACAAATTATATATATACCCTGTCGGAAATCAAAGTACTTTAAAAGCAATTTAAAAAGTACTTTTTTTCTAATCAAAAATTGTTTAAATTCATTATATTTTCTTGTCATTAACTAACTTTTTTAACATGGCGATGTCCTAGGAGCAAGTCAATTATCCGACTCTGCATTTGATTTTAACCAGTTTCAAATATATTTGAAAGAAAGAACATTAAAATTACTTTTTTTGCAACTGCAAAAAAATGTATTTATTTCCAGCTACTTTAAAACTGCTTTTTTACAACTATTTTAAACTCGATTTGTTTTTAAACTTCTTTAATTTATACCTACTCTTTTCTAAATTTTTAAAAACGCATTTTAGTTTAGTTTTTATAAAATATATTTACATATGTATTTTTGTTTAAACTAAGTAAGGAATTCAGTTCATTTACATGTTTTAAATAAAATTTAATTTAGTTTCTTCTGCATACATACTTCGTAAAAACATTGTTTTTTTACCGCCTGAATGGCCTTGCGAGTAAGTTCCTCGGGGTCACGATTTTCAATACAAAAGGCATCTATGTTAATAATGATAAAGAAAAAATTCAAATATTTTAAGAATCACGCATTTTATGGGCTCGCCCACTGTCTCACCTTTCAAAAGCGGCTAGAAATTAGCAAATTAGCAAAAGCTTTTAATCTTTTTTTTCCGTGAGTTTAAGGTTGAAATTCATTACAACGTCATTGGACAAAAGAGTGAAAACCATCTCTTTAGATTTTCCTTTGATTAGGCACTTCATTCCATTAAGCTATGGAATATATGGGAAAAAGCTTTTAAATATTTGGAGTTTTATGAAACTATAAGCTTCTCACGTAAATTGTTTTGTTTTCTTGGTAAATATTTTAGACAAGGGCTGTAAATTCGTCATCTGTTTTTATTGGAAATTGTAAGTGAATGACACCACAGCCTTCTGCTGTCGGATGAGAGTTTTTATGAGTACAGTGTATGTACATATATACATACTATACACATATGTTTCTCTTCACTACAAAGTTTTAAAATTATTTTGTATTACGCTCATATAAGAATTAAAGACCCGCACGCTGCATTTGTTTCAAAGCAGAGTAATTTCCAACTACTTTAAAATTGGTTTTTCAGACTGTCTGCTTTTTTCCGACAGGGTATGTACACGAGTACACTTTCCTTGCGTTCAACTTGCACTCTCGAAGCTATATGAACGTGTGTATCTGTGTATGTGTGTATGTGTGTGTGTCTGTGTATGTGATGTGTAACTTGGCGAAAGTTTGAGTGCTTGTATTTTGGAAATGTTTTTGTTTTTTTTCCAATACAATGCTACAGTGCATAATCACACATACATACATACACTCACACATACACACATACACATAGACACATATATATATCACAGCTGTACTATCAGCATCAAATGTCAGCAGCGTAGATTGCGTTGTCCGTGTTTGCCAAAGTATCTTTGCATTGCAGCAGAAGCGTCGGCGACAGCTGTCATTGATGTGAATTATTTACAAATTGTGTTCAATGGTTCTGTAATTTAAGATCTTTTACTTTCCTTTTTCTTTTGTTTCCTTCTGCCTTCTTCGCCTGCTTACTGTTTCCACTTTTATTTTCATTGTTGTTGTCATTCAATCAGCATTCACCTATTTCCATGGTAATCGCTATGCGGCACGTGTTGGAAGCGAACACGCTAATCTGTTCGATTAAATTGGCAACGATCAAATGCAATCGGTTTTTGTGTTGACGATTTTTAAAGTTTTAAATCAATATCAATATCAAAGTAAAAAAAATATGTAGCTGCTGTCGAAGTAGAAGAAGAATGAGTACAGTGGTAGGTAATGGAAAATATGCTATTTTGTTAAACTAAATTGGAACAGAACAATATTATTATTGCTTGAATACTTTCAGGCAATGGAAAAAGGTGCACACAATGTTTTATACTCGACCGGATCGATCTCCGTACTAAAACAAATTTGTAGCAGTCCGCTCTCTGTCTAATGCCTACGTTTACAGAATTCTCGGCCACATAAAAAAGTATTTTTAGTCCTTTTAATAGCCGCCTAAGCCACCTGCATTCTGATTAAAAAAATCTTTTTATTTGTGTAGGTATTTGATTTTTCAAATGGTTGTTTTTTGATTGTAGAAAACAGTTTTCCCTCCAAAACTATGTACTGGTATACTTTTTTTTGCAGTTTTTCGAAATAAGATGATACTCTTAATACTTTGCTCAATATATAACAAGATACATAGAATTCGCAACGGCTGTAAAGTCGGTTGACAGTGGTCATACCTCTTGCTGAGCCCAAAGCTTAAGACTCACAAATGCCTTTTTTCGTGAAGAATATGCTTGATGGTTTTTTGACTTGAAAGCCAAGCATTTTTCCTCTATGTCCTATGACCAGACACTCAGATGTAGTAGTCGCATACCTGACGTTAGAGGAGTTAATTATGCCTTCCTTGAAGAATGTTATTCTATATCCAGCCAATACTGGACGTCTCATCGTCTTCGTCTTCGACAGACTAGTCGGTTGCATGTGTCAACCGGTCTCTAAGAATTGATTTACCAAGGCATTTCCCAATGCCATTGTTATATAGAGAACCACTTAGTCGCTGTTTACATCAAGTGCCATAATTAAATCAGCTGATGTTATGCCAAAGGGTACTGCAGATGCTGGTATGCTAGAAATATTTTCTAAATTCATCGTTTCAATATAAATTTTATTTTGTGAGCTTTCTGGAATTGTGTATGCAAAAACAGCTTCTAAGTTTTCTTTTGAAGTCTATGTACTATTCGTGATTTCCAAAAAGCGTTAAGGGTTTTAGCTATTTGTTTGAATTGTTCTTAGCCGAGTATATTCCGAACATTTTGGTTCGATGTCACTGCAAACCTTCCGCAACCATGAGATAATAATATGCTCCTTAAAAGTTTTACTTGTATGCCATAACAGTTGAAAATTCTTCAAACTACAAACTTCTTTGGCCAATGTACGCGAGCGCCAATGAGAAAATCACTTCCCTCTCATTTTGAGATCATACCAACGCTGATGTTAGGCTTCTGAACAGGCTCTTTTATTGAAGAACTTGCTTTTGGAAGCTTGCTTGTAACGGCTTCAATAGAAAACAATTTTTTTTTTTAAATTATAGTGGTCTGGCAAAATTTAAATAGCAGGACAACTTTAAAGGCCCAAACTTTGCTAGCATATTTGTGTCTAAGACTGTTAGCAAACCAATTTCTTTAAGCAATGAATTTGTGGTGAAATGTAGAAGTGGTCTCCAAAATGCTTTATGTCCAGAGCAAATCGTTTAACTACTTTGCGCCATAAATAAGCTAAAATATTAGGTTCTTACCGTTTCCTCTCCCAATCTAGCGTAGGATGTATTCAACATCAAAATTGCTTTGGTTTCACTGAAGCAATTTTTCATATAAAAACACTGAACATTTTTCTACTTAAGATAAAACATAAATCTTTAGAAAATAAGTACGATTTCGTTTTATGTTCGCCTATTGCCAAGGCAACACCTCGACAATAAGAAGCTGCTGCTTTGACATGCAAAAAAAAGTCATTATTACTTAAATTATTTCCAGCTGTTGCTTAGTCAGCAAACTTATAAAAAATAAATGCTTGCATATTTGTCACACCATAGCAATAAATAAATTTTTACTGAGCATTAAATGCCATTATGGTATCAGCTCGTATATGAAGATAAAGCCAGCTCTCACACGCCAAAGGAACGCTGCATGTAAACAGCACCGCTCCGCGCGCAAATAACACAAAATTGAACAATTACATGAACATAAACAATCGCTTTTATGCTTAGAAGCATGGCAGCGGAGCAGCAGGGCACCTTAAGCGCCATCAGCGTGGAGCCAAAGTGCACATCAAAAGCTCGTATCAAGGCAACCGCCAGGCAATTGCTACCAAATCGGCGCACGTAATCAGCTTGAAAGCAACGAATAACGAAACTTTTCATTGGTCGAACGCGAAGCGGCCTCCTAAGTGAACATTCCGCTTTGACTAACAAACAAAAGAGCGTAGTGTGAACAATACAAAAAAAAAACGAAGCATACTTTTAGGCAGAATATAAAAAAAGAAATAGAGGAAGACAAGAGAGAAGAGGAGGAGGATATTAAAAATGCTGAGTTTGAAATTTTTTTAGCGCATCAAAGATGCTGTTACGAAGTGCGGCCCAAGCAAGGAGAGGAAATTAACACAAGCCATCAAAACAACAAAAGGCAAGGAGAGTGGCCGAGAGCTTAGTTGCAAATGTTGTGCTCACAGTTGAAGCGCACTTATGGGTCGATTTTAGAAGCACACAAATGTGTCGCTCGTGTGACGTTCCATTTAATGGACATGAGCGCGCTAAAATGAATGCCCACCAACAGCAACTAAACACATTTCGACTAGCAACATTACCAGCCCAGTCGCACGTGCTCTGCCTTCACACAGCCCTCGCTTGCTCCTAAACCATCAGGCGGGTCAGCGAGATCAACGACGTGCTGTGTCTCTTCCGATTAAAAAAAGAACATCCACACAGTTACGGAATTGGAAGGAGGCACAGCACAGCCGTAGGCGGGCGAGAGCGACGTCAATTGTGCGGCATTTTCGACGAAATTAGCGTAAACGACATTTGTCTTTGATGGTCAAAATTATCATTTAAGCGAGTCAGCGAGTCTAGGTAAGTGCGCGCGCGCCCCACTGCCACTGGCATCATTTCGGCAGCTGTGCAAACAAATTGTGGCTTTTGGTTGCCTGCTAGGCTGTCACTGCTTGTTTGCTTGTGAGAAATTTGTTTATGAATTAAAGCTTTAGAGCAACACTTTGGAGACATTTAAAATTATGACAGCTCATAGATTTTTATGCTTTGCGCATTTACTTAATAGCCCACGATACTTTTTTTCCACTCATCGCTATGAAGAATTGTTATGTGCGTGTTCGTTTGAAGAATAATTACTTCTAGGCTATGCATTAAGGCGTGGATATCTTGAAAGTAAGTTCAGGGTTTGTTACGCTTACTTTTTTGTTTAATTTTTAAGTTCTAAACCTGCAATTATGACAATGGGAGTAACGAATGATTTACTGAAGAACACTAATCAATAAATCATTAAGCTAGCAAATGAATTGAATATTCATAAAAAAACCAATAATCTAATGTAATTATTACCATTACCAAGCATTGCTTAATCAATAAGCGCGATGAAGAAGACAACATCTTTCAAAATGTAGAAGGTTTCGTTTACCCAGACTGGGTTCAGACACGGAGACTTTTTGTTGCTCGTTTTCGGCAACTTCTCTTTTTGTGTTGCCCATCACGTTCACACAGATCAACTTTGTCTAGGCAATTTTCTGGCATTTCATTTTATATTATTTTCGCAAATTTCTGTAAACTTCGCTTAAGCGGCACTTTGAAATACTGATAAACTTGGGATTAATACTTATAAAATACTTATAATAATAATCATCAGTGCACTTACTGAAAGAAGTTGTAAATGAAAAGGAATGTCAAATTTCTAAGCAGGCAACTGAGACGAATAAGAACACAAGGAGTGTTTCTCGAGCACTAGCAACTCGGTGTCATTCCCCTTTCCTCATCGCTTTCTCTTTAACAAACTTAGAGTTTCCGCAACAAAAGTTTCCGTGTGTGAACCCAATCTTAGGAACCAGCATTAACAACAATAAATATCTGATGAAGCATCTCTCTTGCCAACAAGTGCTACTTCGGACTGAGTGGGCGATTGAACAGTAAAGTACTTTCTTGACGGACAAAAACCACGATCTATAAGTCTATCATTGTGCCCGTCCTATTGTACGGCGCAGAAGCATGGACGATGAGGATATCTGATGAGAGGGCTCTTGGGGTGTTCGAGAGAAAGAATCCTCAAAAGATTTATGGGCCTTTGCGATGGCAAATACTGCAGCTGTTGGAACGATAAGCTGTAAAAGCTGTACGCGCTTTATAAGTACATAGACGTAGTGCAGCGAATTTAGAATATTCGAAAGGATGAAAGCGCTCCAGATCGGAAAGTATTCGAAAGCGGTACCCGCTGGTGGTGGTAGCAGAGGAAAAGGGAGGCCTCCTATGTGTTCGAGAGACCAAGCGGTAAAAGACTTGGGTAACCTTGGTATTTCCAATTGGCGCCAGTTTGCGAAAGATAGAAATAATTGGCATGTCATGCTGGCCAAGTAAGTAACTAAAGCTTTTAAAATGAAATATTAGTTCAAAAATAAATTTGTATAATCAAATTATCTATTTTTCTTATTCCTAAAAGCATCCTTTGAAATGCTATTGATATTCGTTTTGGTATTTATATCCGCACTTAATTTTGTTATTGTATTCGTATTTGTATTGAAAATATATTCACATAAGCATTCGCATCCTTATTTTCATTTATATCTATATGAATATTCGTATTTGTAATAACTTTTGTATCCATATTCGTATTCGTGGTTGTTTGAATGGTATTATACGTATTTCCATTCGCATTGTATTCATATTTTTACATACACTTCATTTACATACATATTTCTGTTCTTATTCCAATTCATATTTGTATTTGTATCTACTTACGAATACCCGTATTTGTATTCGTATCCGTATTTAATTTTATTAAGTTACACGTATTTCTATTCAGATCTGTAATTATATTTGAATTTACATTAAACTCGTATTTGAATTTGTATTTGAGCTCGTATTTCATTTTGTATTTATATCTGTACTCGTATTTGTATTCATGTTTGCCACCGCATTTGGATTTGTATTCGCTTCATAAAAAAACTTCACTTTTATTGGTCAAGAAGCTTCTAATTTATACTTTTGTGTAAAGTGCTGATTATGCATACTTCGCACAATTTTCGCATAACTTTTGAGTGCTTCGCACAACCTTACGTACTTAATGCTGATTATGCTTCGCACAACCAAACATATCAGCCCTGCCAACCATCAAACAAACCACCATAAATAGATTTCGTACTTTCAACGAAAATGCAAGTGGTCGACCTTATATTATTAGTATATGTATGTATTTCAGCTACATTTATTTGGTTTTTTGGAGAAAATAAAACTAGCAATATAGGAATTCACATGTTAACATTAAGAAAGTTGTGAATACCCCTAAAACCCTTTACATACAACTATGTAAAAGCATTGCTATTGGTACCACCGCAATTGATACAGGTGAATTGCATTGCAGATATTTTATTTGACATTTCAAAAGTTATGCAAAAGTTGTGCGAAGTATAGACATTAAAATTTGCCATCTCTAACGGTTCAGAGATTTTTCAAAACAAAGCATTAACATCTTATTTTTAAGCTTTAATTGAAAGCAATAATCAATTTGTGCAGATTATGGTAGTTCTAATACGCGGTTGGTAAATCTCCATTAATTATAATTAAGAAATAAAAGTGATTGATGATTTGGCTTGCTGCCTTCCTGTTGAGCAAAGCGTGCAAATGTTTATGAAAACGCACGAGCTTCTTAATCTGCAATTCATGATAATAAATAGTAAAATTCTTATAACGATTTAAATATGTGGCAGAGCTCAATGCTAAACGCATCACTAAAGCCTAAAAAGCTTATGTTTAATATTAAAGTCGCTGCTCGAAATTCAAATGAAGCAGCGCTCGTAGCTTCAGTTTAGCATCACATTCCCGCTTATTTACTTAAAAACATACAGTAAAGGACGAAAATAACAATATTTTTTTTAAAGCTTGGAAAATTTATTAGGCACCGTACACATACATACATAAATAATTATAAATAAATTTAAAAGAGCAGTAAATTTGCTTACAAAACCAATGGCTTAATTCTAAAATTTTGAACAGAACGTATTAAAAATACTTAATTTTAAAAAGATATAAGTGTGCACACTTTTGTCCATTGACTCACAAATTCGGTGAATATTTTGTGTGACCACCACGCGATTTTTTTAACGCTTGAATACTTTTTGGCATACTATTTATGAGGTTGTCTAAAATACTTGGGCTTATAATTTGCCATGCTTGGAGGGCCCGCTCTCACAATTCATGACCCGTTTTTGGAATGTCCTTTTCAGCAAAAATTTTGCTTGTCCACGTTCGAGTCCGAATATATCTAGATTTGAAAGATATGAGTCCTCCAGAATATGAACAGAATCTGTGGCACGCCTTATACCAATTAAGCGCCTGGCAATTCGGGCAACAACTGGGGATAACTTCTTCGGACGGCCTCCACTCTTTTCTGGCACTGTTAAATAATTTTGGTATTTCATTTTATTGATTAATCCAAGAGAAATTTTATATTTTTTCGCGATTTCTCGGTAAGAAACGCAATTTTTAATGTCTTCCAGTCTTCCAGTTTTTCTGCAAAGCAGTATTTACGGCTTTTCCCATCATAAAGTAACTGAAAAGTTATTTTTTAGGATTTAAATATTAACTATGAATTAGTTAAATAATAAATATACTCTACCTTTTACGTATTAGAATTACACTTGGAACTCAATTGTGGACAAAATCTTATTGCGGTCAAAACTATGTTTGCTTCGACTCAAAGAAATATTTAAAGTCCCGTTAGTTTAAAAAAGTGCTACCGCCCCGTAATTAATGTAACACTTGACAATTTATAACAGAAAAATATTGCCAGACTGATGTTAAATTTATAAAATAACAAGAGAACTCAAATTTCATATATTCGTGAATAATTTTGTCTCTTACTGTATATACATGTGCATGTACATATGTATGCGCATGCTTAGGTACCGTTGCAGCCACTTCAGTTACCCAGTTACTTACTGGCTCACTTGTTTTCCCTGCTATGGCAACACATAATTCCGCATGTCATAAGTTATAATCCAGCCGCATGAGGCTCTTACCAAGAGCTGCAGCAGCGTTGTGCAACGTGCAAGTGGATTTACTGCGTGCATCAACGCCACTATCACACACGTATGTACACATGAATGTCCATATCACGGATAGGGGAGCAGAGCTTTGGGGATGCTTGTTTCAATAACTTCGACAGCAGTGGAGGTAGCAGCTGAAGGGAAGCGACATCGAGCTGCTACTTCATCTTTATCTTTATCTGCATCGACGCTGCCATCGATCGCCATTGCCATTATCATCGGTATGGCCATTACAGCGCTGCCGCTGGTGCCATTACTTATCATCAGCATCATCGATGCTGCAGCAGTGTTGAGGGATTTTCGAAAGAATCTACATACAGCAGCACTCCTTGGCATTGATGTAAAATGCGTTTCGGCGTTTATTATGGCCAACCAAGTGGATTGGAGAGTTACGCACTTGCATATATGCTGCTGTAGAGCAACCAGTTAGGAGCGAGAGGGGGGGGAGGAAATTTGAAACGGCAGGCGGAAGTGCGTAGTTCCATTTTGCTTATTCTTATTTCTATTAAGTGCATGGCTGTTACACAATTTTTATGAGCTTTTAAAACTGCGCCGAAAAAATACCGAAAATTATTTTGTTATACGCGGTTTTGCTCGGACAAATTCATATTTGGGTATGTGTGTGTGTGTGTGTGTGATTATAGCCATATACATACATACATACGAGTATATCTACATATGTAGGTTTGAGTAGCAAAAATATTGCTAAAAATATAGGAATTCCTTTGAGGCACACGTCAGAGTCATAAAGCGAGATTACTATGTATATAAAAGCAATTTAGGCATAGCGAAATTTACACGCGTACATGCGAGTGAGCGTTTTATGATTTATGTGCGGTTTTTGTATATGGAAATTTATGCTTTACACATGTTTCTTGAATGTTCGCATTGTAAGAGAGTTGTCTTTTTTATGTTTTGGTTTTTGTTGGACGCAAATTTCAATGCCATTTTTGAGAGGGATTCGTTAAGGCGAAATATGTATAACTTTTTCATATTTTAATAAGAACAAAAGTGTGGCATAGAAAATTAAAAAAAAAAAATCGGTTCTCTATTCTAAAGTTCCCGAAAAAAACTTGTGTTTGTTGTGCAAGACGAGTTTTGTAATTGCTTTATTACAATATTGTACAATGGAACTAAAAATCTAATTTTTTTTGTTAAACAGTAAATGTGATTTGTTTCAAATTTTGTTGACCTCTGAAAACGATCTAAAGATATGGTCCTTAAAATTCAAGAGGCAAAATCAAAATATGGCCATTAAAAACAAATAACAAATATTTTAAGTTTTTCTAAATTTAGTTGAAAAATGTTTCACAAAAGTTTTGTTCTAACAGCAGCCGTTTCTCGAAAGCCAACACTCACGATAATTAGAAACACACTTTCTGTGGCCAAACTCGATTTTTTATTTTTTGCTTAACACGAGTAAAATTTTTTCAATAGTTTCTAAGAAAATATAAAATGTATCTCAAAAACGACCAAATGAAATGCAGAAAAAGCTCAATTGTATTTCAGTTAAGCTGAAATGTTTACCAGAATATGCCAAATGTATTTCAAAAAAGGCGAAACGGAATTCAGACAATCTAAAATACTTTTCAGAAAAGCTCAAATGTTTTTAGAAAAGCTAAATTGTATTTCAGCCGAGCTCAAATTTACTTCAGAAAAGTCGAAATTTATTTCCAAAAATGCGAAAAGGAATTCAGAAAACCTCAAATGTATTTTAGAAAAAGACAAATGAAATTCTGAAATGGTCAAATGAAATTTAGAAAAACACAAATGGATTTCAAAAAAGGTCAAATGTATTTTTTTTGCATATTTTCGTTTTATGATGACATACATATAATAATAACACATTTTAAGCTCTTTTTCAAGAAAAATTTAGTGCGGTAAAACGTACTATAGATTTATAAAATGTTGTGAACTTTTTTCAGTTGTTAAATTTTGCATTACTCTGGGGGTTTTGAAACAATCTCGATCAAACCAATTTTCTCCTTCAAAATAGTTCCGAAACATTATTTTTTTATGCATTTTAATAATAATTTTGGCGCTTATACTATATAGCTAAATGTTTGGCCGAGCTTCTTCTGCCATTTGTTGTGTGCGTTTTTATAATAAACTACAATTTTGTGCCGACTCCGAACGGTAGATGAAAATTTTTTATAAGGAACTTTTTCATGGCAGAAATACCCTCGGAGGTTTGCTATTGCTTGCCAAGGTGTTTTCACCGATATTCGATTCTATGATTAAGATTTTACATGCCCTGGCTGAGCTTTGAACCTTGAACACAGCGTTATATCGAGTAATAGCACGCACAGCGGCCACAATAAACAGCTTTAAAATTCCTAATAATAAGTTTATGTTGGTATACACGTAATTTATGTTTACAAATTAATATCGAAAAATAAAATAATAAGCCTTGAAAAAATCATTTTGTGTTTGGTAAAATTGTGTCCTTCTTAGGAATAGTTCGCTTTTAATCAGGAAACTGTTTTTTTTTTAACCAGTTTTTTGTTTCGCTGCAGGGTCTTGAATGAATACTTTGGAATAAGTGTCTTTATGTGAGTACAATTGTGCTCGTATTGTGCTTATTTTCTCTTGCTTCTTTTCCACACCTACCGAACGATTTCCTTTTCGCCTAACTCGTCTCTTTCATACTCGTACATTATTTTTATATCCTCTTTAGTTTGTTCTTTTTATCTAGCTTTTTTGTTATCGCCTTGACATACTGTCAACGCGAATTTGCATTAATTTTCTCACAATTTCCCTCAAATTTTATAATCGCATAAAAGCCGAACAAAAACAGTCGAGCAGTTTACCAGTTGTCCCATAAAACTGCTACAACAACAGATTTTTGTCATTTTGTTTTGAAGCATTTGATTTCCGCTCCGCCTTCTACTGATTGGTGGCGCTGTGGTGTTGGTGTGTGTTTTATGCTTGCAAATAATGACATGTCATTTCAAATTAGTTATGCCATAAAGCTTGCGAAGCGACGCAGCAGAAACAGGAAGACAAGTAGTCAGTTAGTCTGTCAGTCTGTCAGTCCATCTGTCGGTGGTCGTTTGGTCCTTTGCTTACTCGCTTGCGCGCTTGCCTAATGTCCATGAATGTATGTATACTCGTATATGTTTTAGAACGCGACGAAGCTTCCTACATACATAGTTAGTTAGCGTGTGCTGACACTCACTTGCATACTAAGATAAGCTGATAAGCGATACACACACACACACACCATCATATGCAAAGAAGTGTGTACAGCCGGACGCTTATACTCGCATTTGCGTTATTTTATTTGCAAGCTTCACAACTTTTATTATACTCACATATGTATGTAAGCATGTACATACATATGTATGTATGTACGAGTATATTAGCACTTAAGTCGAGCAGCCACTAACCTCATCCATCCGCTTGATGTTGAGCGTTTATGTCCTTCGTTTAACATAAATTCCTGTCAGTTTTGCTCGTTATGTTTGAATGCGTAGATTGCATTATTTAAACGTCAAAGTTTTATCGCTTTTAAATGTTTTAAATTGACATTTATTTGGTGCAAGAATGATGTTAGCAAACTATGAGTATAAATAGACTGATATACAAAAAAGAACATCAAAAAAATGCATTGATAAGCTTCCTTAGAACATCGCTAATGACAACAAGCCACTTTAGATGCGGACAGGTGTTTGGCGCGGTGGTGCATTGCGAAGTTTTGATAAAAGTTCCGTATGTTTGAGAAATTTGAGTTGGCTTGATGGTTCGTTGCGTTAATATCATATGTCTCCGCAGGATCTTAACATTTAATCACCCGATGAAACTGATTGCAAGGATGCAAGTGTTGAGGAGGAATATTCGCATCGAGCCTCAAGGAAAATCATTCGGCAAGCCATTTTCCCAGCAATGGATATTTGTGTCATAGAACGTCTTCCCTTTGGAACTAATTGGCAGTAAGTGTGGATCATCTAAAAGCCTTCGGTATCAAGTCTTGGCGCTAACTGACTGCCGAGCTATTTGAGAACCCTCACAGGATAGCGTAATACTGTACGACTGTCCGCCCCACATAGTGTGAAGTTGGAAAGATGGGGTCCGACGCGCGCATTGGCAAGGTCCTGTAAATTTTTTTGGATATTCAAAGAATAAACTGAAAAATTATTTTATTTATTTTATTTTATTTTATAAATTTATTTGCACAATAAATAAATATTCTGCAAATACTTTTCAACTCGCAGCACTGGCATTGGAGGCCTTCGGCTGAACTGAAAAATTATTAAGATTTTGGTACAAGTTCCAATTTCCACAACACAGGCGTATGTCTGAATAACAAAGTCAGTCGAAGAGGTGCATGCCTCCTTTAAAAAACTAAGTTTAAAATAAAAAGTACCAACTGATTAAAGCTTCTAATTCCAACGCCGTTCTATTAAAATGTTAATAAACTTATTTGCTACTGAAAAAAAAATGTTTGCTAAAGTGAGGCAATGCCGAAGGAAAACATACCCAAATATGCTGTCATCGCGCAACTAGGAGCGGAAAAACAACAGCAACAACAAAAACGCATGTATCAAGAGCAAAAACATAAGAGACAAACCGGAAGCAAGACATTTTTAGCAGAACAAACAAGGACAAGTTAAACACGCTGAAGGCGCAAGAGGAACTAAAAATAGATAGAAAAAGTAAGCGAAAAAAAATACGCAAAGAACAGCAGACAGGATGCAAAACACTTTTCGACGCTTTCATCCGCAACAGCTGAGCCCCATAAGCAGGATGTCCTGTCAAGGACTAAGTGGTCTAGGCGTTTCGCGGAAGTTAACATGTCACTTAGTTAGTTTAGAAGAAGGGGAGGCGAGATGAGGAGCAGTGCCTGAGGACATTATTATTATCACTCATTTTTCAGAAGGGCTTGAAGAAGTGGTGGCAAATGAGATTTTTGTCATTTCCGCTGACAACTACAGGTTATATGGAAATAGAATATGTGTTGTCAACTTACATATGGAAGTGTGCGAATGTGTGTGAGGGTGTGTGTGTACATATTTATATATTTTATCTAAATTATTCAAAAAAAAAGGGCAAATCGGTAGGCAAGAAGTGAACGGTGAGTTGAAGGATGATATTAACAGCAGCATTTAAACGAGGAAAAGGAAATTTATGGTAAAAATAATTTTTGAAATTAACTTGATTTGATGTTATTGCGAAAGATGTTGCATAAACAACTTTAATCCTGTGAAAAAGGATAAAGAGAAAATAAAAAAAGTAATATCAAACGAGGGGGACATAAAAGTGACAATAAATTATTAAAGACAATGAAATAATTGAACTCGAAGGAAAGGTAATAAAAAACATGAATAACATATAATAAAATAAAAATTAAAAACATAAAACATAATAAAAATTTAAAATAAAATAAAATAAAAACGAAATAAATAAAAGTATAATAAAAATAAAATTAAAATAAATTATATAAAATTAAATCAAATTAAATTAAATAAAATAAAAAAAAAACGTATAAAAAATTAAACAAAATAAAGAAACTTAAAACAAAATAAATTAGAGAAAAATAAGAAAAGAAGTTATATATGAAACATTATATAAAAACAAGAAAAGAAAATAAAATTGAACGAAATAGAAAAAAATAAAATATACATATCTTTTGTTGTTGTTGCTTCCGACAGGGTGTGAAATAAAGCGAGTTTTCATCATCAGGTAAAAAATAAGTTACATAAAATTAAATTAAATTAAGTTAAAATAAATGCAAAAAAAAATCACTTTAAAATAAAATTAAAAATTTAAAAAAAGAATGAAAAATATATTAAAATTCAATATATAAAAAAGAATGAAAAATAAATTGCATCAATATAAAATGGAATTTAATAAAATTCAATAAATTGAAATTTAATAAAATAAAAAAAGTGAAAATAAACAAAATAAAATAAAATACAAAAAAAAATAATTATATGAAACTAAATTATAGATATACAAGAAAATAAAATAAAATAGTAATTTATTAATTTATATTAAATAATATAAAATTTAATAAAAATAATTTAAAATTAAACACATTAAAATAAAAAAAAATTTGTATAAGATAAAATTTTACACATTAAAGAATAAAAAAATTTATTAAAAATAGATTATATTAAAGTAAAGTGATATTTAATGTAAGCAATTAACGAGAAAAAAAATTAAATAAAATAAAATTCTATGAAATTAAACAAATTTAGGTGTTAAAAGTAGTTTTTCGTTGGTTTGTTAGAAAAGAAAGCCTTAAATTTTTTACGGAGTGTGATTTCCAAACCTTAGACAATTAACTAAAGTGCTTAAGAGCTGATTTTTTAAGAACTCAATCGTGACTTAATCCTTGAAATCACAAAAACCAGCAAACTGGTATTCCTTAAACAAAATTTTATAAATTTGATTATTCCATGAGCTGCAATTCCTAGATTGCAGAAATACCGATGCACCATTCTTCTTCTTCTGTATCTTTTTTATCGACGCGTCTGTTTTGCTCTCCAATTACAATCACCAACGAGTACCATATCGAATACTTGTAACCTAAAAGTGTGTGAATCAAGAAGACAAATGTTTTCGGTTCATCCTTTCCTAAGGGCCGAGGCGATGTCAGGGTACACAACAATAACGAAGGAATTATGTCCACATATTTAAGCGAAGAGGAAAACCAAGAAATATGAATGACAATAACAAAAGAAATTCCAGCGGAGATGTGAGCAAACATTGCAGAACATAACCCAGCCTCAGCGACATGAATAATAGCACGACAACAAAAGCCAACAGCAATAGCAATAACAACTAGTATAAGTACAGCAACGGCGAAGATGACAACGGCAACTGGTGTAGCAACAAACAAATATCGCACAACTGACACGCCAACAACAAAGACAATAACACATTCTAAATTATGCTAACAACAATAAAAACGTCAACGACAACAACGTCAACAAGGATAATAAATGTTAACGAAGGACCGCTACTTTTGGTTGGCTGAATAAGTTAGCAACGGACACGAATGGGACTCACCCCTGCAGCCGCGCACTCCAAGCAAACGCCTTAAGATTGAAAACATGATAAGCAGGTGTTTCTTTCGCAAACCAAAAACCGAGAAGAAAAAAAAAAAAGATAAATGAATTAAATGGAAAAGAAATCAACCAGCTGCCGCTTTCACCACAGCAAAGTCCTGCAAAAGTAAAAGAGCAGAGTGTGTCAGGACAAAAACACTTCGAAAGCTCGTTAACAACATTAGCAGGCGCAAATTGTTCACCTGCAGTGAGAAGTAAGCCAACATCATACACTCACACTTACACACATACCTATGTACATATGTATGTGTGTGCATCTGTACCATCGAAGTGGCAAAAGGAAAGTCAATTTCAGTGTCAGCCAGTTTTTGGAGTTTCGGCAGGCAGGCGCATCCTTGAAGGCGAGCATGTGTTGGTTGCAACACCGAATGAGCGAATATTGCGGAATATGTTCGGTGGAAGTAGAGCAGCACGAGGAACATGACAGACAAGCCTTTCGTGTGTCGTTAAAAAGTGAGGACAGGTGTTGCGGTGGTTGCGAGCTGCGAACTGCTGTGTATCAGACAACGCCGAAATTATTCCATTTATGGGAGCAAGTTTGGCACAGTGTGATCGAAAGGGAAGAAAGTGAGTGACAATTTGTTTGACTGAAATGGATTTTACTAATATTCAAACAGAGCTCCGCTTAAGTACACATTCATGCGGCTCTCGTTTCACTTCCATACAAACATTTTTATAGTTAAACATACAGCGAAATCGCGAAGCTCCAACGTAGGACCGCCGGCTGAGTACAGTAAAATATTCTTGTATTCCTTGCTGGATTTTTAAACAAACTAATGCAAGGGTTTGCCGATTAGCACCGATGTAAGCTGAATGACTCGGTTCAAAGCTAAGCCATCGCACATAAAATGAAACTCATAGAAACTAATTTTTATAACTTTCATGGAAATGATATATTTAGTTTGATCCGATGTTTGTAAGTACCAGAACGATAAGAGTTAGACCTATTAAAAAGCATACCGAAATGGTCAGGATGATGAGCTAAATCGATTTAGCCATGTCCGTCTGTCTGTCTGTCCGTCTGTTTGAACGCAAATTAGTCCCTCAGTTTTTAACATATTTGAATGAAACTTGGCAGTCAGGTGCCTTTTTATAATTTATTAGACAGTGTCCAGTTTAGATGACTATAACGTATATAGGCGCCGATTGTGCAGATATTATAGCGAAACAGGCTTGAAATTTTTTAAGAAGGTCCACTATTCTAAGCTCTATGGAATGCGTGAAAATTATATAGATCAAAGATATATAACATAAAGCTCCCATACAACCGGATGTTCAGATATTACATTTAGCACGAAAACCCCTCCAGTTAAGCAGATAAGGTCTTGAAATATTGCACAAATAATAGTTGTTATGAGATCTGTTTAAGCAGTAAAAATTATTAAGATCGGATAAATATAACATATAGCTGCTATACAACCGATAGTTCAGATATTGCATTTTTGGTCATAGCTCAAATATTAATTAATTTTGGAACTAGCAGTCAAAATCATTATTATCGAATAAATATTATATATAGCTCCCATACAATACTCCCATTCATAAAAGTTATGAAGCCTTCTGCATTGTCGAATACAGCCTTTTTCTACTTGTTTCTAACAGCCCTTGCCCCTCGGCAGGCAGAGACAAACTTCTGTCTTACATTTGTGGATGAAGTGTTTACTGCCACGATTTTCTTAAACATATTGATTTCATAGTTTCATTGTTGTGCCACATTCGCCTTGTATGCGAGTAAGCTTAAAGAAAATATAAGTGAACGAATTTTGCACGCACAAATTATTAATCGTCTACGATGTCGCATCAGAAAATCAGCGTTCGTACTCTTACGTTGAGGGAATCACTCGTACAGGGTCTCTCTTGTATGTACAAGCTGATTTGAGAGGAGTTCTGGTGTCCGAGCTTTGATTTCGTATAAATGTATATATCTATCAAATGATTTATTTAAAGGCAGTTTTTTCATAAATATAAAACTATTTAAAAAATCTGTTTAACTGGATATTTATTTTTAACAAACAAAAGAATCAGTTTTGTAATAATTTCATAAAGACATTATATTTTTTTTAAACTTCCTTAGTAAGTAGAGCTAATTCATTCTAAAGTTTCAACTTACGATGACACTTCCGAGAGTTCCGCCAGTGGATCCTCAATTATTGCTGGCTTATCGGTTAGCACAAAAGGCACAAAATTAGGCTAGAGGTGTGATGTCACATAATCTAAGTGGTCAATTCACTGGAAATGTCAAATAAAGTCTTTAATCGAATCATTCTCGCATAAAAATTAAGTTTTCATGGGCGAACCAAATGTCGTCGAGACAACAGACTGTATTATGAGCCGAATTTTCGATTGAGATCAGAAGAATTCAAAATCGTGTACTAATAACTACATAATAACGATCGGCACCACTGTGCCACCGCTTTACTGGTGTGTTTCAAAAAAATTTCTGGAATTGCAATCGCAACACAAATTTATGTTCAAGCATGTGTCTTCATGTTTTGCAAAATTTCTATTATTATTAAGACGAGTTTCGCGAGGTGACTACGAAGTGAAATCTAAGTGAATGAATGACAAACAGAGAACGAGACAACTGAATTATTCATAAACTTTGTCCGCTTGGTAGCGCCGTATCTGTCTCTGTGCATGTCTGTATGTGTGTGTGTTTATGTGGATGACGGGAGTGTGGCAAAAGATGGGCCTTAGCTGTACTGAAGGCCATATCGGGAGCATCGATAATGACGGCAGTCAAAGCAAACCAGACATCCAGGCCAAATGTGACACTGATGCCGGCAGTGCGCTGGAGGGTGGCGCGATGAGTGCAGCCAGCTGAAGCAAGCAATAAAAATGGCGAACCAAATGCACGGAAGCACAATTTGACAGGCATCACTTGCGGTGCGACCACCACTTCCGGACGCAGTGAAAGGGTGTTCGCTTCCTGCGCGAGTAGTGGAGTGGAAAGCACCAAAGGGTTGCCTGCCATTCTCATGCAGATGAGTTCAACGTGTAGCGTTGAGGGCGTACGAGTAACATGCGTTCAGTATCTGCACCACTCGCATCCCTCCGCGCGCACACTTCGTGTGTGAGTATGTTTACTCAAAATTTAAAGCCACAAGGTCAGGTGACCCTGCGACTGAATTCGTTGACACTGCGACTTCGAAAGCGAGCTGCCACACAGAAACTTTGACTGCCAAATGTATGCCACGGCGCGCATTCGCGAAGGTGCTACTCTCTGCCGCTTTCTGCTCAAAGCCAACTGACAAGCGCAGCACCGCCAAGTGGCCGAAATTCAGTTTGCGGAAGGCATAAATTTACACTCGAAGAGTTTATAAATTTTGAAGTAACTCCAACCGCGCGCCATCATCCGTCTTTGAGCGCCACTCATACTGCGCTCACACTTGTCTTCGTTGCGGTCTACCTGGCTTTGCATCTAGGTGTTTGTGTGTGTGTGTGTGTATGTATGTTCTCATATACGAGTCGGTATTATGACAACAACAACAACAAGTTTGAAGTTAACCAACTTCAAGTTGGCTGTTCGCAAAGGATGCGCGTATAAAAAGAAATTTATGTTGTCGGCAGCAATTTTTGCTTCATTAAATACTTAGAAATGTAGCGCACACACACACAGATATATACACTTAAACACGACGACACTCAAACCCACGCGCTCATGCTTAAATGGCTGCTCAGTTGGCGTGAAAGGGTAACGCGAAAGCGACTTGGTGGCTTGCTGCTGGCTTGCTGCCGGTATTAAATTCTTTAGTTTGAAAATGTTTAGCTTAGCATAAATAATGTCTAGTTAAATATTAGTTTTATACACTTTTCGACTTTGTTGTTGAAGTGTTTTGTTGTTTCTGGGTTATTATTTAAACAAACTTATTTGCTTCTATGACGTATTGAGCTTTTTAATGTTAATGCATATTAAATTAATTCAGCAGGCTTTGAGGCGCTTAATGGCAAAATTTCGCTTAGTTTCTTAAGCTTCGTAGAAAGATATTGAAGCTTAAAGTTTAGCTTGGCCGTTAAACTAATACGAAATTGCTATTTAATTTTAAATGAGACAGCTGCTCTTTGAGAAGAACCAGGTGATGTCAGAAGTACTTAAAAGACATACAAATAATTTTTCGAATGTTGTTTATTTGACCAAAAAATACGCTGTTGGATAATGGATAGTTTCAAATACTTTAAAATTCGATATATTTTTTTTAAATTTTTCTACAGTCTTAACAAAGCTCTTCTTTGTAGTTGGTTTGTTTAATGAAGATGGAAAAAACACAACAGCTTACTTGGCAAGCGTAGCACAGCATGTATCGTTTTGGTTCAAGGCCTGGGAAAGTGGCGATGAAAAACAAATAATAAAAAGAAGTCTGATGAGAAAATGTGGTGATTTCCGAAAAAATACTATAACTTCTTAAAAAATTTTGTTGTCTTTTCCAAAATAAATCTTCCACATACTGCCCTCGAGCTCAATAAAATTGTGAATTATAAGTCTTAACAAATCATTTTAAAAATACCAAGGTAATACCAGAAATAGTTTTTTGAACAAAAGCATTTTGAAGAGCATATATAGGATATTTGGGAGCAATCGTGGGAGATTAAACAGAAAATATTTTCTGGTTTAACCGACACACAGTGCACTCTTTTAGGTCTCTTAGTAATCGTTAGTCTCTAATTTTTGAACAGTTGGGGTTTTTTTTAGATGTCTTGAAATGTGCAAAAACAATATTTTCAGGGTGTTTTCACGGGTTCGGCTTGGAATTTAAGATTGAAGAAACTTATTTATATTACTTTCGAAGTAGCATGTTTATAAGACTTCATTAAAATGGATATTTTGGTAGATTTAGGTGCCCGTGCTTTCCAAAATTGTACGAACCAGCTTACTACTTCGCTCGATAGTTTTTCTGCTTGACACACTTTTTGCGATATTTTTTATGTCAAAGAGATCTTCTATAATATATAAAATAGTTTAACCAAACTTTTATTTGCCTGCTTTTTCACGTTTGCGAACTAATGAGAATTCTTCCATGAATTAATACTCTTTGAAGTGTTGGTGATATACATCGCCAATTTCCAAATAATAAATTACATATAGCTCAAGAGTTTCCTAAGTATACAAATAAAATTTCTCTGGAAAGATTTCTTAACGAGAATTTAAAGCAACTAGGACTTTTTGGAAATGTTTCAATAAAGTCTTATTAAGTTTTGTTATCTGCACTAACAATACGGCTAGGCCATCATTACTATTACCAGTTTGACGGTTTAATTTATTTCGAATTTTTTTCTTTCCTGTGCCCAAAGGTCACTTTTGATTTATTTCTTTTCTTTAAGTGACTTTTGTTAGAAAACTTCGGAATAGCAAACATTAGTTTGAAATCTCAATTCTAAATGTTATACTCGTATTAAGCAAATGCTCCAAAAATTGTATTCCTACACGAAGAGGTGATAGACGCAATTCAGACAATTCCATCAACTATTACTAATATCAAATGGTGCCGAAACTACACCAGATAAGAAATAAAAAAAACCAGATTAAAAAATTCAGAGAATTTCGCAAATGAAACGGTATTTTAAGTAAAATCTTAGACCATGGTTTCACCCTATAACGACCACTCAGAGGAGAAAAAGTACACTGTGCAACAATACAAAAACAAATTGCGAAAAAATATTCACAATTTAGGGCCTGGTGAATTAATTCTAACACTACCATGAATAAAGGGGCTGCGAATTGTTTTGTGAATGCTTTTTCATTTCACCCGTTTCTTAGGGAAATGAGAGGGAATTGGCTTTGTGAGAAAGGAAAGCCATTTAAGAAGTGTTTTTAGAGATCTTGGTGAGGGAAAAAGAGTTACATATGTATGGCGAACGACCTATTTTAATATTAAGATTTATAATTCGCTGCATTTACTAAGCCTATTTATTCGAATCAGTTAACCCGGAAACGAACTCAATTTTCCAAATCTAGGATTACTCCAAGAGAGCTGGCCCTTTAGAAAGAGCCATGGACATCAGTGCTGTGAATTCAATGAGAGCATAAAGCCAGAGGACATTCGAAAATATATTCTTGAAAGCTTAAACTCAACATGCCGCAAACTCAGCAGTGTCACGAACAAACGCTCAAACTAGTAAATTTCTTTCATAAATTTCTAAATATTTGTATGTTTTTGTTTCCTTCTAAAAGCATCATTAATTTTTGATTATTTTGTTTACACACAAATAAGGATGCTTATTTGTTCAGCAAAATTTTCTTTTTGTCAACATTTATATCTTTTATTTATTTATTTCGGTCTCATTGTTGTTGCACACAAATTGGCATATTCGGCTGGCTTTAATAATGACGTGTGTCTTAGGGGCCACGAAACAGTACAAGATTATCTTCACTTAGTCACTCAGTCAGTCATACAGTAAGTCAGTTAGTCAGTTAGTCAGTAACTTAGTTAGTTGGCAGCAGCTGCTGTTTTAATTTTCATTTCTTAACAACAACAATAACAGCTGCAGCTTGTTCAACAGCATGTCAATTCAATGTGATCTGCTCAAAATATTTTTTAATACCCTCTGTTATCGTTTTTGACTATTTGAGCTGTTGTTGTTGCCAGCAAAAGCTCGCAAGCGGATTAAAATTTCAACATTTTATGCGATTTGGAATGGAAAATTCAAATGACAAATACAAGCTGGGGTTTATGTACACACACTGGAATACCCAGCGAACACTAAATGTATTTCTTAATTTGCATTCAATGAAAGTAATAAAAAATTGTACTCGTATAATGATATATAGGAGGCAACACATTAAAAATTACAATAGAATCAGGTATTTAAATATATATTTCAACTTCTTTAACACACGAAGTTCAACGAAATACAAAAAAAAAAATTTCAGATTTCTGGAATGTTATATTGTTGAGAGATACGATTTTCCAAGAGGTTAATTTTGTATTTGCCTTCCACAACTTGTTTTGGATTTTTGTTTGGCATGTTGTCAAGGCGTTACTTTGTTTCCATCAAAAATGTAAATAAATTTTCTCTCTTTCAGTTATTAGTTTTTAATAACATTCCACAACAAAAACGTTGTTTGAATTCACTTTTAATCGCATTGCGAGATGTAAGCAATGATTTTGGCTATCTTTTTGACGTTCGGGTAAAATTGGTTAGAATCTTCCTGCAATAGCTCTGTAATAGCTCAGAATTTTTTACGAAATAAACGATGCAACGTTTGATTATTGCTTATATTTGAATTGAAAGCAAAATAGATTATTTTTTAACCCATTATTTGTTAACCCATTACTGGGAGCAGCTTGAATATCCGTGTCCGAATAATGAACATATATACTTTTGGACAAAAAATTATGTATGTAAATATTTTAATTATTTAATAGAAATTGTACGTTGAAGCGTATAATACGGATTGGTTATGCACTGCACGATGTTTATAAATCCTGACTCCTTCTAGATGCAAAGAGAGCCCGGGCGTGCCCTAATCGCACGTCGGTAAGCGACAGATAAAATGCCGCGGAACAGCCACATCGCAACTTCAAATATTTGAATTTAATGTTCACGGCCTACTGAAATATAATGTTGCAATTTTATTTATTCGGGTATATACCCCTCAATCATTAAGAACTCTTAGTGTATATGAATTAAAGCGCATATTAAATTATATTGAGGTTTTCTCGCAGCTATAACCATTATTGGGACATCTACCTTATTTATTTCTTAAATTCTATAAGAAAAACAAACTTCTACAAGGCTAGAAGGTTTTAAATTTTTCGTACTCTCTCTCGAACATAGAAAGAATGAAATAGTCATCGTTTTTTTAATAAAAAATTTATAAAACCTATGCAAATGCATTTAAACAATAAGGAAATATTCAAAGAATTCACGTGAGTGTGTTATTTAATTAGTTATTATCATAAAATTACACCAAGAAACCCGTCTCTCAAACGTATGGTTATCTTCCTTTAAATACTACGGCCGTGCGCACGGAGGGCAAATGCAAATTACATAGTCAGTCCCATTTTATATATAATCCCTGCACACGATCCTTATATACTCAAAACCACGGTAATTTTTTCTTTCCTAACTCATTTAACGTATATCAAAAGAAGATAATCGTATTCATGAAATTTTATACGTATATGAAATTGCAATCCAGAAACCCCTGTGAGCAGAGTCCTGCGCACTGCCCTGTTAAGTACCAATAGTTTAATCACTCTGTAATCGATAACTAACCTGAATGCCTGCTGTGTTAACATGGATCTGTTTATAAATGTTTTTACGTATTTAAGTGTATGAGTGCACAATTTCGGCAACATATGAAATTTAAATAACCAAAAAGGAGCATTTGTGTCAGTTGGAATTAAATGCGATTGAATGAAATGGAAATGTTTTCGCATTAATAATGCAGTAGGAAAATTTTAGGAAAGTACTGGTTATTATAGTACAGCAATATAAAAATGTCTGTTACAAATAAGTAAGTAAGTAAGTATTTATGAAGAGTTTATAACAAAAGTAGCTAACAAATGCAATAGGAATAACAAAAACCAAAAAGAAAGACAATTCCAAAATGGGATTTTATAAATTGAACACATCCATATACGAGTACACATTTAGGTATGTGTTCATATGTATAATTGGGTACATACGCTACCATAAATATAGTCACACTTAATACGGCAGAAAAACTTTTTAGGATAAGAGTTTGATGCCTTGTTTTATATTATTAATATTAAGTTTTTGTTACTAAATAAACTGTATTTACAATAATCAATACTGAATAAACCAATTTATAAATTATCAAAATATGGTAATACGTGGTGCGATTATAATTTTGAGAAAATGTTTATGTGATTCAATCAATAGTTGCTTTTGATAAAAATCTACTCCTTTACGTACAAATAAATGAACTAGAGGCTGAACTGTGACAACAGCTTTCTAATTGGCAATCATTCATAGAAGTTATTATGCACATAAGAACATTCACTCCGATTGAGAGCGTAAAGGTATACAACTTTTCCAATTTATTTCTTTAACGAAATGCATGAAATGATGGTTGTCTTTGATAACATTTTTTTTTTTCATTTGCCTTCATTTGATTAGTCAATATTCGGCAAATGGCGTAAGTGCAGTTAGTTTTTGAAATATTTAAGGGCGTATACTCAAGTTTTTTAAGAATAAACTAATTATATCTTTTAAAAATAACGGTTCGAATCCAAATATTAAAAACATCAATGCAAAATGTATGTACCCCAAAAATTAGTTTTTTCATTCAGTGATGAGGTGAGTAGAACGGAGTTTAGGTGATGTTGTTGAGCTGAGGTGAGATAAGATATGGTAAGATAAATTGAGTTTGAGGTGGTGGTGAAAGGAGCCTAATGGTGGAGAACTCAGGTGTGTCAGGTTTAAATGTCATTTGTCATGAAATAACACAAAATAACATAACAATACATAACATAACATAACATAAGATAACATAATATAACATAACACAACATAACATAATATAACATAACATAACAGAACAAAAAATAACATAACAAAACATAACATAACATAACATAACACAACATAACATAACATAACATAATATAACATAACATAACATAACGTAATATATCATAATATAATATAACATAACATTACATAAAATAAGATAACAAAACATAACATAATATTAAGTAACACAATATAAAAAATAGCATGAAAACAACACTATGTGTTCATTATAAAGAGTAATAATGTTACTCATACGCTCTAGTGTTCCTACATACTACATTTAGTCTGACAGAGCTATGTTCCCGCACTCTCCATTCCGATTTGCAAAATAGTTTTTAAACTAACCAACAAGCAAGTTGTTTCCGGTTTTTCCAATATTTGATGCTTTTTTATAAAAAACTTGCTCAACCAGTAACCAGCAGATGAAAATGGAAATCATTAGAAAGGCATTCCTCTTTTCGAAGACAAACGAGCTAAACTAAGAAGTTAAAACACTTTTATGTATATTTTGCAAACTCTTTTAGAAAAGGCACAAAACCATGAGGGTTAAAATGTTTAATAAAGTTATTGTCAGCAAAACTTCAGTACAATTAAGAACCCGACTATTTCTTCAAAAGGAGCTAACATATTGATGTTTTTTAAAATATAAAATACTTAGTTAGATGCATCACGTCTAAGTTAGTTTGCTCTTTCATAAGTGCAGTACCGAAAACATTTCCACTGTAAACGGCTTTAGACTTGGCATGAAACATTTTAGGAGAAAAATAAACGAGTAAATGTGAAAATTTAATGCTTAGCTCAAAGTACAATATTTCAAAGTTGGTGATCACTGCCCCTACAGTTCCCCCCTCCCCCACACATTCCCATTCCTTTCAATGGTCAATTCAAGTGCAAGTTGAAATCAAACACTCGAGAGTATTAAGAATGCTTAAGGATGCAGCCGAAGTGCTCAAGTGCGAGTAAGAAAGAAATTTCTATGCGAATAATTTCGATTTAGTTGTTTTTCGGTTACATTGTTCCAATTTAAATTTATTGCTTCAAGTGGCTTTTTATTACGCGTATTTGTAAAAATTCTTGCTTTGACAGCTGTTGTTAGTAAAAGCAAGCAACAACAAACACAACAACAACGGAAGTGGAAAATTGCAGAAAACGACTGATTTTTAGTTGTTTTGTTGTTTGATTGATGTTTTCCTGCTGCTGTTGTGTTCATTTTCGTTGTTGTGGCGACAGCGAGCGTCACGGACAATAAATGATAACAAAAGGGCAATAAGCAGAAAAATGCGCCTTACATTGTGTTTTATCCAGTGACAGTGACAAAAGCCACACCGGCGGACAATGTAATGCAAGTTATCTTCGTGTGTTTGTGTTGGACACAGTGTTTTGGAGCTGAGTGGGATTTTTTTCTGAATCCTTAAGTTGGTGGGAGTTTATTGCAACACAGAATTATAAATGTGCTGTGTTATTTTGAAATAAATGGAACTACATGTTAATCCCAAGACAGGTCTTATTTATTTATTTATTTATTTATTTATTTATTTACATATACATATCTCATAAGTACGGTAAGACGTTTAGTCTTTTTGTGTACGTTTTTACATCTGAATAACAAGATTTAATCTTAACCTATACTTACATTCTAGGGCTTAGCCAGCCGTGAAAACAGACAAAAAAAATTAAAAAAAAGTACAAAAAAAAAATAAAAATAGTAAAAAGTAAAAGCATACTGAAAAGATAAGAAAAATAGGGAACTTTTGTTAAACAGTTATAACCGATTGCTACTGGAAATATCTGGTCGGTTGCAGTGAAACGAAATTGAATGTCGCTATAACACGAAAAGGTAACGAACTCTGGTCTCCAAAAACTCTAAACACATTTCAAGAAATTTTGCGGCAATTGGACTTCACCAAACATTTTGTTTCGATAAAAAATATCTCACTAAAATATCACGCGAACTAAGATCCAGAGGTCACTGCTATTTTTAGTGGTGGGTCCAAGCTTTACAACAAGCAGGGTAGATGCTGCCGGACCAATGTAAGGGCACCCGCAGAGTTCCCGCTGAAAGCCGAGCCGAGCATAATTGCTGCAGTAAACTACAAACACTGAAGCAAAAAAAATTTTATTCATATGTGTCCAGCTTTCAAGCAAATAAATATAAAACTCGTTCATCTTCGTTTTAAAATATTTTTTTATTTAAGTTCCTTTCACTGGCTGGGTAGTTCGTTATGTGCATATTTTTTATAGAGCAATAAAGGACCGATGAGGTCATCTTCATAAACTAACCACCGTTAGTTGTATCTCATAAAAGTATCTCATAAAAATGGTATAAATCAACCTGCAGTTGCTCCTCAGCTGACAGTATCACAAGCGTCACAAGCATTTTTATATGCCTCTCTGATATCGAAAGAGGACTCTGTCTTTATGAACGTTGTGGCTATTTGGACAGTTCCATTTGATTTTGAATAATCAGTTACTCCTGCTCTCTTGTGATTACTGAACTCAGAGAAGACCTTAATTTCTCTGTGATACTATCAGTGTCGAATACTTGCAAGACTGGAGCACGAACCCATTACGAAGTGAAACTTAACTTTCCATTGAGCAAAATATTCACCATTAATTAGAAAAAAACGTTAACAAAAAATTTATTTTTCAAATCGTCAAAATTTAGAGAAAATGATAAAGCAATCCTGCCAAGTATGAGGTGCCGTCATTTATGCAAAGCGTAATTCAGACACTTACCAAGCCGTCAATTTTCGATATTTTTTTATAAATAAACATGTTTTTTGTAGTATAGACCTTATATTGAAAGAACCATCTATCTACCAACTATTACACTGTACTATTTTGTTTCTTTCAAAAAAAACTTTTTCAAAATAATAGACAATTTTAGCCTGAAAAACCGGAATACCCTCGACTTGTTTTCACATTTGCAACTTCTATTAGTTTTTCTAAACAAATAGGGCACTCAGAAACTAAAGCGCTATTTAAAATATGAAATTTATATAAATGGAATATTTCTCATACTGTCTTAACAGTAAGAATGTCAGTCACAGAGCGAGAGAGATATAGATTTAGAGAAAAGATTTAGAGATTTCGATACAGCGAGGTTTCTTGTTCAAATACCAGTACAATTTTTTTAGATTTTATATCCTTAAACTCCATTCAGAAGGAAATTTAATAGAAAAAAAACTACTAGTTGTTGCAATTAGGCACTCTGTGAACGTGGAATTATTCCCCAATCAACCTTATTTTATCCACTGCAATGTATAGAGTAAAGAGTTATATAAACTAGGATTTTCGATCAGCCCTTATCTCCTCTTATTTGACTGTGGTTCTTTTACAACCAACTTTTACTTTAAAATATTCGCTAAACGTTAATAACCCACTGTGCGCAGCACCGTTATTGCTTTTCAAAAAAAAGGAAGTTACATTTCAACTCACATTTTGATTGATGTGCGCAATAATTTCGCCTATTTATCCATGAAAACGGGGAAAAATGGAGCAGCCGCAATGGTTGTTCGACTTGTTCTCTTCGGTAACCAGCAATGCAAATGTGTGTAAGCCAAAGTAGATATGTTAACAATATCGTTCCATATACACATATACATATATGCAATTGTATGTTTGTAGTTGAGAGTGTATGAGTGCGCAATCCATTTCTGCTGGCACACTTTTTGCGATTGTTTGTTGTTGTTGACCGCAATGGCTCCACTGATTGAGGTTCGCTGCTGCTACTGCTGCTGCTGCTGCTGCTGTTGGAGACACTGACGCTGCTGTGTGCTACATTTCGTTTTTGCTCTTTTTTTTTGTCTTTTGGCCGCAATTTCATGCAACGTCCCAGTTTGCGGGAACATATTACAATATACTAGTACAGTCGTAGATGTGAAGTCATATACAATACTTTGAATGATATATTCGTGTGTGTGTGCATGTATGCGTGTGTGACAGCATTTAACCTTCACCTCACGCATGAATACATCAACAGCTGTGTGGCAAACATGATTGGGTGAGGGTGGGAATCAGTGAAACTTTTAGTAGTTTAATGTTCTGGCTGTGGGCGTTGAGAGGGGACGAAATGGGTTGAGGGCGGACATTACACAATTGCAAAGTGTAGATTTTAAAATTGCACACGCCCTTACATACACACAAACACATGTATACATGTTTTTCGTCCTTTTAATAAAGCGTATAAATGTATGCTGTGGCTATACAAAATATGTAAAGTCGTTCATACAAATTTTGAGTTGAAATTGTGTAACTCTGCATTTTTGCATATTTTCCGCGGTTTTTTTTTTATTGTGCAATCTGTAACGGTAACCTGTTCATTGACTTTAACACACGCTCGCACACCAATTTCTGCAATTTTTCTATTCAACCCCGCACTCACTTACCGCATGCTCCCCTATTCATATTCAATGTCGCTTGTCATCCTATTTTGGCATTTGCGCGCATGCAAATTGAAATGCAAATAAGTTAAAAGCGACTTTTCCGTTAAGCTCTATGAAAGCGCAAAAAATATACACTCACATATACAAAATCAACAACAACAGCATATGCAATAAACTATGTATAGTAAGTGATGGGTGCTCTTTCCCACTGGTCAAAATTTGGTGCTAAGAAATAAATAAAAATACCAAGTGTTACTTTGAATTTTGGGAATATTAAAGGTTATATATTTTTCTCTATTAAAGTTTCTGAAAATGACATAACTCTAATAAAATTTTTTCACAATCTTAATCGCTCTCCAAAGTAATGGGCCTTTCGTCCACTCACAAAATTAGCCGCTAATGTGAACGGCTGACACCTGAAAATTTTGAATCGCCTTGTGCTTAACAATTAAGTTCATTTCGGTCATCTTACCACCTCTGTAATAGACAGAAAAGTCAAAAGAAAATTGCACTTGAGTTTGAGACTTAGAAAACCGGCTAGCTAGCATTTATTGCACAATCGTTTGAGACTGAAACGAGTTGAAATGGTCAGTTCAAACTGCGTTGAAGTGCTCTCCACGAACCAAAATATATGTATTATCGGAGCATCGCTATCGCAGCTAAAACATCAGTCTGCGAATATAAATTTAAAAGGAAACACATTTGACAGATGCAGAAAAGGAAGGAACACCCGATTCGATATTCAGTGTAGATTTACAGTTTTATTTTACTAAGACCTCGACCCTCGAAGAAGCAGAAACAGTATGTAAAGAGTATTAAGTAAGTGAGCTTAAAGAGGAAAGAAAAATCGAATTTTTTGTCAATGTAAACTATTTGTTGCTTAAGTGAGAATAAACACAGAATTTTTAAGAGTTAAATTCATAGTATTTCGAGAGATATGAAGCCAAAATCAGACAGCCGTCAGCGGGTTACTTTGCGACCGTACGATTTCGAAGCACAATTTTCCGATTTTTTATTTTCGCGACTTCTCAGAATTTGCTTGCGTAATTTAAAAGTAAGTATCGATCATTTAAAAAAACAAAATAAGCTTAAAATTCGCGATATTAAAGTGTCATTTGGTGGGCATTAATTGTTAGTTAAATATTTTTATTAAAATTTACGTTACGCCATTACTATTAAAAGTCCTCCAAATTACTTCTTGCCACTAGCTCTTAAGGAATTTGCAAGTTTTTGGAGATGATTAAGTTGATAAGGTGTGGGTCAGTTTAAGAAGAAATTGCAGGTGAGTGCAAATTTTGTCGTTTGGAAATGATGTAAAGAACGCAGAATAAAAAAGTCATTCGAAAAGAGTTTAGTGATAGACTTTTTTACAAACCGTTCTTGTTCTACCTGGTTTGAACTTGTGAAATATTTGTAATAGTAGGATCGTTTGAAGAAAAATATATTAATAAATAAATAAACAAAGTGAAAAGAAGGAAGAGTAAAAATTTCAAGTCTATTTTCACCATCAACCGTTCATTGATTAGTTGCGATAGTGAGAAAATTCAGCTTTTGTAGAACCAGTTCTCACTTGATGAAAACTAGTTTTACGTGAGTGTGGAGCAAGTTAAATTTACGAAAGTCGACTACGTTGTTAATAAATATTTCGAAAATGACGCTACACGATGTCTGCACTCATCGCCTTTTTATAATAATTTTCTTCTATGTTTTAGTTTCAAGCTTATCTTATGTTGAAGTTCTTGTTTTACAGAATACGATTATTGCATTTGTTTTTGCTTTATCCTTAACTTTTTGCGCTTGCTTAGTTTCGTTGCGGATTAGTGCTTTTTATGTCATTTGTATATCCGTTGCTTGCAGCTTTACTATTGCTATGAATTCAATTAAAAAATCATTTAGCATTTCATCGATATGTCGCTGAGTTGCTATTTTGGCGTTGAATACGTCTTACCTTACGGTATGGGCACCCATGTCAGATTGTTATTGTTGTAATCTCTATTTCTTTAATTATAAGGAAACGGCGAGATAAATTTTTTTAAAAAATTTTTTGTAGTCAAATGAAGATGTTAGCTTCATTTTATAAACACATCCAAACAAATATGTGTGTGGTGTTTGGTTGAGTGTGTAGTAGGGGTGGGTAACACATTGCTGCACTGTAGCGTGAATATACGTTCATTTTATTGCATAATTTTAGGCGGGAAAATTTAAGTAGAGTAAAGGCAGAGAAAGCGCTGCCAACTACTGCTTATTGGTGGTGATTTTAACACAGAAATCACTTCAAATACTAGATTGGCGAAATTTATGAGCGATACGTTTAATTTGGATTATATTCGAAATGATGCTCCCACAACTATTGATAACACAACCATTGACTTAGTTTTTGCGAGAAATTTAAATGTTAATTTAAAAACATATTTATCTTATTTTTCCTATCATAAGCCTATATTCTCAAAAGTAACTTTCAAATAATCAAATAGATTTGGGTCTGTTATTTATCATTTATCTTTACTATTGATAACAACGATTGACTTCGTTTTTGCGAGAAATTTAATTGATAATTTAAAAACATTTTTATCCTATTTTCCTATCATAAGCTTATGTATTCATATCATCAAAAGTAGCTATCAAATAAAGAAATGCGTTTACTTGTATTATTTATCATTATAAATTATCATTATACATATGTTTTCTGTCTTATCGGATGGCGTATTCTACGTTAAACTTAATGGCCGTGTCTCTGACACAGCCTCCTTCTTTAATTTTTTTATTGTATGCTTCCATTATTGCTATATATAAACAAACACAAATGGCTAAACACAGCACACTTTGGTTTTTTTTATGCTATGTTTGGAATTTTAATATAAATATTAGTTATTTTATTATTTAGTTATTATTTGTTAAATATACGCTGTTCACAAATTATAGCACAATCAGTTATTGACTTTAGTTTTCTTCTAATTAATTAAAATTATTTTACAAGTAAAATATGATTCATTCTCTAAAAAAAACAACAAATACCAATTTTTAAACTGCTTACAAAATGTACAATGATTTAAAAAAAAGTTTGAGCTTTTTAAAAAGACTTTTTAGAATTATTTTGAGTATGCGGTTTTGTGGTTTATTTAATTTTAGTGTGAGAAAGTGCAAGTTTCAAGCGCCTACAAGTTATAACTGATTTTTGACAATTTTTTTTATTGGCAGGTTCCTCGTTACACATCAAACGAGTTTTTTTGAAAGGAATTGCGAAAGATCATCAGTAAACAAATTTTCAGTGCACTTCGTTGCACTAAAATTGAATCAGCTACGTATTTGCGTAGCCCAAAAAAGTTTAATTTTTTTAAAAAAGCTCGAAATTTTGATAAATGTTTTCTATATTTTTTATAAAATTTTAATAATTGTTTTTAATGACGTTTGTTGGAAAATAAACCATGTTTTATTTGAAAAATAATTTTAAATAATTTAGGTTCTCAGATTTTTGGATCAATTGCAACTAATGAATATTGCCAAGTAAAACATTTAAGAATGTTCTAAGTAAGTTTTCGCTTTACTTTTATTCTCGGAACTATGTGCTGAACATTTCACGAATAAAAATATGCCATGATTCTACTCTTTTAAAAGTTCAAAGAGAGTTTTGAGCGCTCAATGTTGTCTAACTGGACGATATTCTATTTCTTCTGATCCCAGATCTTGTTTTGAAGAAAAAACCCGCATACAATTCCAAATTTATGTTGAATCATCTAGCATCAAAAGCTTTGTATTTTCCGCCGAACAATTCTATTTAATGAGCGATTTGCTACGCCATTGAGCAAAATATTGTTGCATATGCGAGACTGTGCTGTGAAAAGCTGAAGCCTGGTAAAAAATCAAACATCACAACTTGCCAATCGCCAATTGCCACAGCAACAGCGTACGCTTTTAACGAACGTGTTTTTTTTTATCTATTAAATGTATTCTGCCAAAGGACTTTCACGAAAACCAACAACAAATACAAGCAGTAACAAAAAAAAAATAATGCGCATAATGACAACACTGAAACGAAGCCAATGACTGAGCCACAAAAAGCCAGGCCATGAAAATGACTAAATGAAAGACTGAAAGATCAATAACAATCAACGATGCGGACAAAAGCGGTGAAGAGCCAACAAGCAGGAGCACAATAATAATAACAACAACAATTACAGCAACTATAGCAACAGCAGATGACTATTGCCATTATGATGTGTTGGAGCAATGAGCTATAAATAGCATTGTTGCAGATACTTATGCTTGTACAATAACAAAAGCAAAAATGAGTGATGTTGTTGCAACAATTTATGAACACAAGTAGATATTTTAATGTACGTGCAAAGGTGTGGAATCACTACGACATTAAAGCCAGTACATATGTACATACGTGTGGTATGAAAGCAAAAAAGTGCAAACAAAAATTATGCGGCAAAAATGTCTACAGTCATAGTACTCATACAAATATATCCATGTACTTCCGAATTTTATTGAAATCACACTCTTTATACATTAGAGTGATCCAAAACAAGTGAAGCCGGGATTTAAATGTCACCACTCCCTACAATTCTTATGTTTCATCCTCAATTGTTTTTATTATTAAAACAAAAAATATTTAGAGAATTCTCAAAACTATTAAAAGATTCCAGTTATTTACATAGGAAAACAAAATGTTAATACAAATGGTATATTTTTCAATAAATCAACTCTACTTTGCTTCATGGTATCTCAGAGAATAATCTCTAATTGCTTATTAAGCACTTTTTTAATCGCTTGGATTTAGGATAATATTAACTGACTCGATATAGAATTAGATGATCCAAAATAAGTCAAGTTCGTATTTTAATGCCGCCATTTCCTTGAATTCTTATATTTCGTCCTCAATTTTTTATTTTTAAATCAAAAATATTTTGAGATTGCTTAAAACTAATTAAAATTTCGAGGTATTTACATAGGAAAACAAAATAAATCAACTCTACTTTTCTTTATGAGACCTCAGAGAATGATCTCCAATTGCTTATTAAGCAGTTCTATAATCGCGTGGCTTTTCTGCGATGCAATAATATTCACTGGCTATCTTAAAGGCAATTGGCGGCCAAATAACAGGTCTTATTGAAGAAATCAAGGAAAATCGGCAGTGTTTATCGAAAAATAAAGTGTTTTAAATGACTAAAACTCATCGGACGTTAATTGCGATAGTAAAATATTTATGTGCCCGCAGTTGGTCCATTCAAATTTTATTTTTCAGAGTCTAATGGAGAGGTAGAGTTTGCGATGAAATGATTATCTAAGGAGTTTTACTAAAAAGGAAGCTTTGAGCTGCTTCTAGAACGTTATAACATCTGTCCATTTAAAGGAAACTTTCCAGAGAAAGAGTAGAGACCTGGGTCACTCTCGTGTACTTAATGGTTTCGGGATTACCTCCAAATAGCACCTATTTCGTTGATTCGTCCTTCGTTTCCGAAATAAATTTTACTCCGGGAACTGCTAACAGGGAGGAAAGAATTTTAACTTACCCATTCGGCCACTATTTTCTATCTGAAGCTTTAGTTATAGAAATACTCGGAGATATTGTTAATTGAAATACATAGATGATTTCCAAACTATCACTTGACCTTACTTGATAAATTAGCATTTATTTACAAATATTAAAAATTAAAAATTTACCAAGTTTAATGTATTATAATCAAAAATATAACGGTTTTATCTTTGCTTAATTATCTATATAAAAAATGTTATTGACAAATTATACACTTTTGAATACTCATAATAGTTTATATTCATAAAATGAGACAGTAAATATAATATAAAAATCCAGTAAAAATTATATGCATCACCCATTCCATTTTGAGCGAGGCAGAATTATTACTTTTTTTCATCAAAATGTGATCTTAAAGAAATTGAAACATTATACCCCAACCTGGACTTCAATTTGTTGCATATGCAACCTGTATCACCGCTTCCATTTTAATTATTTCTGTTACCAAACCTTCTGATAAATTGTCTGCCATTCTATGTTGTTGGACCCTCACCCGTTAAAAATTTATGAAATTAGTAAGTCTCATTTTCTACTCAAGGAATTTATTCTCCAGCTCTTTTATAATGGTAATACAATTAGAAGCTTCAGATAAGATTATATACATTATTTGGATTAAATAAAATGTGTATACATCTGACAGGATTTTCCTCTGTTGATTGATTCTTGAAACGAGTTTATTAAAATTTTTTTATTACTCAAAGTAGATTTCTTAATTTTTATTTCCTCAGCATAAAATTTAAAGCGATGCCACATTTAAATAAGTCCATGGTTGCGAGCACATTAAGCTTCATGAGTAACTTTGACTAGGCGGAGCTTGTTATCAAATAATGTTACAAATAATGCATTGTTTCTCCCTTGCGATGAAGATACTTATGATAAAAAAAAATTATATTAAAATTTCTATTAAATTAAATGTTTTCAACAATACCGTGATTTAAAAATACTTATGCCGGTATATTCGGGAGTTAAAAGAGACCGGGATCCCGCGAATGAAATTCCTAATTGATAAGTCTCAGCTACTTATTATCTGTTTATTACCGTAAGAAGTGGCGACGGAAACGATTTCTGCAGAATCTATGTAAGCTATGGTGCTACAAAGAGGAAGAACTATGTAGTGCTTAACTTTCCGTTCAATCTAGGTTTTATTTGAGATCTTTCATCCCCTGAGGGCATTTATAAACTCAGCCAACTCTTTACGTTCATCCTCATAGTAAATAATTATATTCGATTACTAACCTATCCCACACCACACTTGACAACACACGTGTTACTCTCACTTTGTACGTCATGAAAATCAAGACAGAAATTATACAATAATAAAAGCACAGCACTCGAAATTTCTACTTTGTTGTTCAACAAGGAATATTACAAAATGAGCAATGAAATTAGCAAAGGCGAAGTTCGCAGACAAACACATGACAATCCAACAAACACTAAACAGAATGCAACAAAAATTTATCACTCTAGCAACAACAGCTGGAACGGAGTGCCTCAACAAAAATAAAAATAGAGAAAGTTATAAGTGATGAGCTACATAATGAAAATTATGCAGCTTTTATTAATCTTGTTGCGTTGTTATTGTTTTTTTGTTGCTCTGTCTGTATGTATCTCGCTGTCGCCATTGGCTGTGGTCAACGCTCTGCCGCTTCGTTCATTGTTTACATCTTTTGTTATAGTTTTTGTACGTCGATTTGCTCACTCGTTCTGCACTTGCTCGTTCGGTTGAGTTTCAAGTTACCAATGAAGGTAATGCTTTAGTCATTGTTTCTATTGCTGTTGCTGTTGTTGCTGCTTTTTGTGGCCATCGCTCAACAATATGTTCGACGTCAACAGCTGTTGCTGATGTTTTTAATGTCAGCGCCATAAAACTGTTGTAGTCAATGTTGCGCTAAAGTTTCTCTGCACATCTACAAGTGGATATATAGTATGGTATGGTATACGCATACATGCCACAACACACATACATATGTATGAGTCCTTCTTGCCTCCGTAGTGTTTTTGTGCATGTTTTGTTTTGTTTTTATTGCAAGTGTTTTTTATTGTTTTCGTGTTCTGCGTTATAATGTTGTGCTTTATTTTCACTTCACCTACACTAAAGTCACAATTATTCTTATTCTCTTTATTGTTGTTGCTGTCATTCATTATGAGCTTTCGTTGCGTGTTATTGTTGCTCATTTGCTGGAAATCGATGAAAATTGCTGGAAATGAATTATCGGCCTTTGTTGCATTGATGAGTGGCAAATACAGCGCTCACAATTGTGTAAACGCGCTTGAATCTGCGGAAATTCTTGTTGGTGGAAATGTAATGGCAAGAAGAAAAAAAAGCATTCAAAGTTGATGTAAAACTTCAGTAGATTTATATAATCCAGGTTTATCGTGGCAAGGTGGCCAGATTTGCCGAAATAAAAGTTTACTGTTGGTGGAGCGAGAAGTAAAATTTGTTTAGGGTAGACACCTTAAGCCTATCGGCGCGAACTTGTCCGAGATTAGGCCGAGTCAGTACTGGGAGTAAGTGCTAAAATTGCCAGTACTTGTCGGGATTTGGTCCTATTACAGAAGCTTTCAGTGGTGTTAATTTTATAAAGCTCACCAATCATTGAGCGGATAAAGCAGTGAATAATTTTTGCGTCTATTTAACTTAACTGAAATTTTCAGTGGCGAGCTCAAGAACTAATCTGGTTTGTTTTTGTTCAATATAAAACCCGTATAAATCAACTGCGGAATTTTATGCGAAAAAAGTAGCCCAAAACTACTATCTCGTAAATACTCATCAATCTAAGCTAAGTGTGAATCATTTCAGGCATATTTCAAGAGGTTATGATGTTACATACTTTTGGGATTATTTTTAATTTAAAATTTCATAGTCTACCCATTATTTGAAGCTAGTCGCAGCGCCTAAAAGTATGTATTATTTATTCGCAGAAAAAAAAAGAAATAAAATTTATGCAAAACTGAGATCAGTTTTTGTGGTACATGATTCAAAGTTTCGTAAGAGCCTATTCCTAAAACCTGAAGCATTTAAAACCGACTTTTGTTTGAAACGACAATCTGTACCTCACTATCAGATAGGGGTTTTCGCACTGAATCAAAGTACTTAGTTTGTTAACATCATTTTATTATTTGGTCACCTTAATTCGCACTCCACAATTATATTTTCGCTTTCGGCTATTCAGCATAAATATTCAATATTTAACCTTTTTACGGCAGGTAAAACAATCTTCCATCTGTGTATGTACGTACGTATGTCCATGTGGAGAGGACTACTGCTATATGGCAATAAATTCAATACTACACGTGAATGCGCATCAAATTGGCAATAATTCGTGCAAATTACGTCAAGTGCTGATTTTATTAACCATTCGGATGGACCGATGAAATTGTTGCGGCAACATAAATATGAAAGCAAACGCACTTTCATGCGAATATACGAGTATCTACATACAAACGTAAATAAATACAATGCAATAAGATCTGTTCGCTTGTTGTTGCTTACTGAGTGTGTGTTGGAGTAAAAAAAAATCGACGCAGAAAGTTTTCAACGCTTGGCGATTTATGGCAGCGGTTGTGCTTTATTGGCGGATAAATGCAAAAAAAATTATTAAAATGTGGCAAGCAGCGAACGGCGGACTGAGTCGCTTGATAAATGTACTGTTGTGCCTGCGAATTATTGTTAACAGATATGGGCGTATAAATATAATTGAGTAAACGATCGAAAGGATTGATGATTCGCGTAAGTCGATAAGCAAGCGATATAAGTTGAACAATGGAAGGATTCAAGCTGCTTACCTGTAATTCATGTTCAGCTGCACATCGCCGATGGCAACGTTCTCGAATTGCGTCGGACAGCAATTCCAACGGGCCCAGTAGAAGCTGAAATCCTTCGAGTCGTAGTGTTCGGTGAAGCGGCATTTCAACACTAAATCAACACCTTCACGCGTATCGAGCGATGCGTCGGCGTGGATGGCTTGTGGCAGGTAGGCGAGTGCTGCAAGTAGATGGAGTGAACAATTTGTTTGTGAAATATTAGAGTGGGGAATAAATTTGTTTAGAACAAACAAAAAAGTCTGTAGTATGTTAATAAATATTGGTCTTGGAGAGAGGGTGCTACCTTTGAATTGTAAATGCTTCGCGTTGGTTAAAGTAAATTTATTTTATAAAAATCAATGTAACAAATATTTAAATATTGGCTTCTGCACATGTTTGAACACTTCAAATACTTCGTTTATTCGTCAAAGTTAATTAACTTAGCTAAGGAACGGTGCATTTATTTTGATTATGAAAAAACTTTCTCTGTGTTTCGACATATACTTTTTTAAGGCAGACACTGAATTCTTTAATCGTCGACTCGTCCTTTGCTTCTATTTCGCGCTAGATGTGCGTGAAGTGAAATTATAGAAATATTTAGAAATATCGACAGTTTAACGAATGAATAAAAAAACAGTGACGATGATTATCGTAAAAAGAAGTGTTGGCTGTAGCAGACTTGCAAAGATTTGAAACAGAAGATGGCGTAACTAATTACGAAGCAAATAATGCAGTTGGTGAGCAAGTGAAAAATGATGGTGAAATCATAATTGTTGCGCAGAAGTGACATAAACGAAAAGTTTGTTAGTCATTGTTTAAATAAATGGTGAAGAAACTCTTTCATATCCCGGCAAATAAACAAGGAACCTGTTTTACTTCAACGTGCTTTGATGCTTTTAATTCAAAATTTGTATGCCTTTTAGAAGTGACAAAAGTGAGTGGATTAAATTGTGTGTCACTCAAACCAAATCGCAAATGTCACTAAGTTGTCTAACAATTCTGGGAATTGAACCAAACCGCAACTGCATTGCAGAAATGATAATAATTCAAAACCATTTATGGATATGGAACATTAACTCACATTGCTTTCAGCGGACTTCAAAGAGCATATGGCTTGGTCAATGGAAACTTACAGACAAACCTGAGAAACATCAACTTTTTTACTTTTATGGGTAATTCTCCCCGGAGAGCCTTCCATTAATGTTACTGTTTATTCATACAACAGTGAAAAAACAATTGAACTTCAACGGCTGTACTGGAAGGAAGCAAATAGTTATATGCTGATATCAATGCTATGCTTTGACGGAGAAAAAGTGTAAGAAAACTTTAACAAGCTGCCATGTCTGCGATAAACCAGAATGCGATCAGCATAAAAAAAAAAAAAAAATAAGTAAATAAGACGTTCAGTAAGGGATTAGCTAACCAAAAAATAAAACAAAATATCTTTAGATTAAAGTTAAATATACAGCTTTTAAGAGAATCGAAAAATTCATATAAAGTGACACCGAAGAAAAGAAACAATTTTTTTCTTCTATACAAAATTATTAAATGCGTCTGAGCAGCGGCCAAGTACATTTTTAAGCAACAAAAATAATGAACAACATTTTCCGTGATTATTCTGGAAATCTGTATTCTAAGCTTTATAAGGGAACATACTATATGTAAGATAAGTTTGAATCGCTGGTAAAACCGAGTGTCAGAAAAGTAAGAATTATAAAAGGAAAATAAATATACGTTATATAAGATATATAACTTTTTAAATTGGTAAATACAATTTTTATTTTTGCTCACATTGAATTGTATTACTATTCTATAAATTCAACGTTTGGACTCAACGGATTATTAATTCCATAATTTTTCTCGGAATGAGACATACATTCTCTCTCACTCGATTAAAATAACACAAATTCTTTGTTTATTTAAGATATCTTCATATGTATTTCAGGGGTTTCAATCTATAAACTTGATTGTATTCTTCTCTTCCTTTTCTTGTTCGACAGGGTATAATGTTGATATTTATTGAAACGATTTTCCGTCATCCCTTGTCAGGTTTTAACCCTAAAATAAAATAAATATGGAACAACTGACCTAGACTGAGCAGCAACTTGAATACACATTTTTTAACGCTGCGTTGGCCCTAATAGCTATTAATTGTGGCTTAATTAAAATTAAAAAAAAATTATATGTATTCAAAATGATTAATAAAATTACGTTTCTAGCGAAAATTCTAATTAAATTATAAAATATTTCATGAACTTTTTTTTTTTAATTACAATTCAATCTCATCAATAATACTTTGTCCGTAAGAAAGCGTAAATAATTTTTAGAGCATAAACTGCGCTTACCTAGATTTGATTTTTAAGGATAAAATAATGTTAACGAGGACAGATTTGTATTATGAAATTAAATAAGCCTACAAAGTTGTCCTTCTCTAATTCGAAAAAACAATCAAATCAAATCTTTTTTTTGGATAATTTTTGTTTTTTAATTAATATATCCGTTAATTTTTGTTACCGATGAATTTAATTTCCGCCGCTGAAATGACACATTATAAGAGAACTGAGAATACTCTAGACCAGATCGAGGTTTCAATTTCAGAATTAAAGTTTATTAATTAAAAAATATTTAAATGTACCAACTAGTTTAGTTGACCAAATGATACTAAGAAGTCCTTTGAAATATCCTAACGTCAGAAAACAAATTTAAAAATTGATTTTTTACTTCACTAGTTTTGTCAAAATATACATTTTTTTTCGTAAAATTCAAAATTATTTTCAAAATAGGGCTTTTGGTTTTTGCTACTACATATGTACGTACATATATAAGTAAATATTTTATATAATTTAATGTTAGAGTATTTAATTAAATTTTCATATATTATTTTATTATATTTTATTACATTTTCATTTCTTTTATTATTATTATTTTGGAATTAACTTTAAAATTAAGTTGGACTAGATGCACGGTTTATATTATCTGGCACTTTTTCTGAGTGTTAACGTTTTATTTGGTGTAATGTAATAGAATTTAAGGAATTTTTTTATATACGCACTGTCGACGTTGTGTATTCCATATTTTTTTTTTCGAAACTGTACTCTACTTTTGGTCTTATGGTAAATTTTTTTTGCATTTACTTTATTCTTATCTGTGAAAATAATCGGCTGTGTCTGCCGCTCAGCTGCTTAAAAAAATCATTGTTTTTAAGTATAAAAATTTCAGCATAATAAATACTTCTCTCTTTGATGTGGTTTGATTGTGTTGTGTGTTTTATTAACATACATATTTCCCTTAACGATTGTTTTGTAAATGCTATGTAACAAATGTTTTGTTATATTTAAATCACCAAAGCTCGATGTCTAACTGCGTTCGGTTACTTGGTTGTTGTTATTCGATAAACCTCGGTCGTTTGTTAGCCATTTGTGGAAAATTGTTTACTCCCCACCATGTTGCATTTGCATACCACTTGTTGTAGAAATTTTTGCATTTCGTATTTACTTATAGGTACAACATTTTCACATTTTATTGTATCGCTCATGCATACAAATATCCAAAATCATGCTCCGTCTGCCACAAAACTTAATTCTGCTCGGTGGCATATTCAACTTCAATATCCATTCCGATTTTTGCAAATTTGTTCGATTTTCGTTGTATGATATGTGTGTGTGTGTGGTGTGTATTTGCAATTAGTTGAGCGCATGAAATATGATCCTTGCATTTGGGGAATTTGTTGCTCATACGTCATGTTGAGCCTAGTCAAATGCCAGTTAATTTATTTGCATCTGATGCGCTTGTTGCTTTCTAATTTAACATTTTAGTTATAATTTTTTTTTTGTTCAATTTGCGCATTTATATTCATTTATTGAGTACACAAATTTTATGTTGTTTCAGCTTGTACGAAAATAAATAGGTGTGTTAGACAATGGCAAATGTAGCGTAAATTGTATTGAACCATCAGTGTGTGCGATTGGCAGCGCGATTATTGTAAAAGCAAAAATGTGCCAACAAAAAAGCGCAAATTGTTTATTAATTTGCCAATGGGAGCAACGAAGTAGATATGAAAATACATAAACAAAAAAAGGCGTAGAAATGATTTGAGGACATTTCGAATTAAAATTATATGTCCATACATATATTGCGGTAGTCGCTGTGATCGAGTGGGTAGCGGTGCGTGCTTTAACTCGATATGCCGCTAAGGTAGAGGTTCGATGCTCAACCAGGGCAAGTAAAATGTTAATCATAGAAAGGTTTTATTTCTAATAGCGGTCGCCCCTCGGCAGGGAATGTCAAAGCTCCGAGGGTATTTCTGCTATGAAAAAACGGCTCATTAAATACATCTGCCGTTCGGAGTCGGCACAAAATTCTAGGTCCCTCCATTTGTGGTAGAATATAAAGACTCACACCACAAATGGCAGGAGAAGTTCCGCCAAACACTATATAGTCTAAGCGCCAAATTATTATTATTATTACTAATATTGCAGTTATTGTTTTAGTAATATAAGCACAAAATATTAAAGTATGTTTATGAAAGTGACTACCAAATACTATCAAAAACTACTTTGAAATAATTTTTTTTCCGCTGAGTATTGCCATTGTACAATTACATTGGAGCAAATTTATAACTTTTCATGAAACATATTTATAGCGATTTTGTGCATAAAGTATACATACCAATACCTTGTGATGATCATCATAAAGTATTCTAAAACAAACTTTTAAAATCTAATTTATTCTTCTATTATTTATTCTCGCTTTTTTGCTACTCCATTTTAGCTATTTATAGCTAAAAAGTCATTTACATTAACATAACATATCAGAAAGTATGGATTTTTAATATTCAGCTATTATTTTTTAATACAAAAATGCTCAATAAACATATTGATGCCGAATGATCTTATCAATACAGAGATTTTTTTACACGATTACCTGCTAAGGTAAATACTGTGTCATGAGTAATAAGTTAAGAATTGTAATGTATAACTGTACAAAAACACTATCGCTCCCAAATAAAAATATATCTAGTTTGCTATTGGCCATATATTTATTTAATTTTAATTCATTATGCGCTTTAAGGACGACTGAGTTTTTCAGAAAATCATTAGGAAAAATAATTTTTGCAATATATTTTTTTAATTAGTTTATAATCATAATGATTGTATTAGCAAGACATTCAGTCTTTTATAGTAACGGGTGTTTTTTTTAGGGGTATAGAACTTCGAATTGAAATAAAACACAAGAAAATCGTTTTAAGGTCCATCAATTTGGCTTTATTGGAAGGATAATTTTATGCCATTAATGTTTAAATATGATTTCGGGCATGTGGCCGCCGCGGCTGGCTCGAATAAAGCCAATTCTACAGGTCCAATTTTCAACCACTTTTTCGAGCATATGGGGCCGTATGTCGGCAATAACGCCACGAATGTTGGCTTCCAATTCCCCTAACGTTTCTGGTTTGTTGGTGTAGACGAGCGACTTCACATATCCCCAAAGAAAATAATCCAATGGTGTCAAATCACACGATCTTGGTGGCCAATTGACAGGTCCATTCCGCGAAATTATGCGCTCAGCGAATGTTTCCTTCAATAAATCGATTGTGACGTGCGCTGTGTGGCATGTAGCGCCGTCTTGTTGGAACCACAACTCATCCACATTCATGCCATCCAATTCGGGAACAAAATAGTCGGTTATCATGGCTCTATACCGGTCTCCATTAACGGTAACTGCCTCTTCAGCATTATTGCGGAAGAAGTATGGCCCAATGACTCCACCAGCCCATAGAGCACACCAAACAGTCAGTTTTTGTGGATGTAATGGCGTTTCAAGGGTCTCATGTGGATTCTCTTCACTCCAAATGCGGAAATTTTGCTTGTTGACGTAGCCATTCAACCAAAAATGAGCCTCATCACTGAACACTGAACTCACGGTAAACTTCGCGAACTGAACCATTATTTTCGAAATAAATTTGCACGATTTGCAAGCGTTGTTCTTTTGTCAACCTGTTCATGATGAAATGGCAAACCAAACTGAACATAAATGACATTAGAGTTGCCACATTTGACCACAAAATGCCAGTTTTATCTCTATTCGAAAAACAAACCTCTAAAAAAAACACCCGTTACATCAACAGGTTGGGAGTTACATAAAAATTTAGTTTTAGCACAATGCTATGTAAACTTAAAATTAATACTAATACAAAAAAAGAAATAAAGAAAGTTATATATATTATTTAAATATTTAAAATAAAATTAAAAATTAAAATGAAAACTTCTTCTTTCATTGGCTCGATAACCACCTATGCGATTTTGGCCGACATTAAAACTAAACATATAATAAAATACATAAATTGGAAAGCAGGAATTTCACTTCTTATAAGAAAAAATACAAGAGACAAACATAGATACAAGAGAACAGAAAAGTCATGACATAATCACCTCCATTATCAAAAATAAAAACCAATTTTGTATTTCAAGGAAATCTTATTGGCTTCCTGCAGAGAGTTTGAGGGTTGGACTAAAATGGTTTAGTTGAAGAATAAATAATAATAATAATAATAATCGAAATTAAAAAGAATATAAAATTGATAAAAATATGATAATTTTTAGTGATAACACGTAATTTTTTTATTGTATGTGAATGTCGTTAAGCTCCTGGACAAAAAGGATCATACAAGCTAATAAATTTGAGAATGATCTACGTTGTTAACATGAACTTTTAAAACGAGTGATATACTTTCCTAGTTGTGAGGATATATGAATTGAGGTTTGCAAGATAAAAATATATTCTATGACTTAAAGCTTCCAACAGATTTCTTTCTACTTTCTTTCAACAAAATAATTATTTATTTCAATAAATCTGGAAGGTTGAGTTCCACACTGCATAACGAAATTTTCGAGAAAAGGTCTCATTACTTTTGTTCTACTCATACTTTGCGGCAGTTTAAAAAGTTTTAAAATTAGGAATCAACAAAAGCCGAAGGTCCTGGCAACCAGTGCTTTTATACTCTAGTGTAATAACTATTAATAGTTGTTCCTCTATTAAATAAATAAATAAATAAAATTAGAAAACAACGTATCCATAAAGAAGTAATAGCAGCAATCACTAGATTGTTGTTTAACACTGCTTATAATTTTATAAATCAATTTTTGTTTTCTGTAATTGGTTAAAAAGGATTTAGTTTAAAATTTCAATGCTTTAGTTGTTAAATATCAAACCGACATTTTGAGTGACTATTTAAAAATGGAATATAGTAAAAATATTTTGACATTTTTCATTAAACAAGGATTTGAGAAAGATATATCTGTAAATAAAATTTCGAAAAATTTGGATCGTATTTAGATTTTACGTCTTTTCGATAGTTTCGACATTTTCTTCTTTAAAATTGAGTCTAGTATGTAACATAATCCTAGACTAAATTTAAAAATGTGCAACAAAAGAAAAGGTAACAGAGCTACTTTGCAATCAATTTATTTTTTTTCTACTTATTTGCACAGGGTTTCCTAACACGGTGGTTTCAAGACAGAAACGATATGCAATTTTTTCCTGTACATAGCCACATCAAATATACGTACAGTGCAATTCCCCAGAAATCCACAATGGTAGTGGATTTCAACCTCGGCTTGTTCATACGCTTACTAAAATTTTAATACACAATACTAAGTGAATACAAAGTAAAAGCAGATTTGGCATGAGACACCCTTTATTTTTTCGTCGAAAATAATTTTATCACACGCTTTAGGCAATACAATTTATTTAGTGCTTTTCAAATAAATCAAAAAAAAAATAAAAACATAACTTGACTTTTTCAATTTAATTACTAAACCGCTTAAAACCGGAATTGAAAGGTGTGTGTTGAATGAAAAGTTATGCGCAAAATGTACTGAGTGTGACAAACGTGAGCAGGCGATTTTGTGTTTTTGGTTTGTTTGTTGCACGTGCATATACTAAGTACACAAAGCAGATTGTAGGCGAGTGCGAAAAAAAAGTTGTTAGTGACAATAATCAAAAATAAATAAATAAAAACTAAAAACCGAAAATATCAAACAAAATAGATTGGCTCGGATGCGAAAAAATTGTTGCAAATTGCAAAATATACCACACGTACTGATGATTTTCATTAAATCATCGTCAACACAATCACCACACCCACAACAACAAATAGTGGCACAGTTTGCAAACGTTTTAAAAATATATACTTTTGAACAAAACCCAGCCAACAATGCGCAGATAATTGAAAGTGGTACAAGAAAAACGATTATTCCATGACTCTTTTAAAAGTTCGTTTGGCGATGTTTCCACAAATAAAAACTTTAAAAAATACTTAGATTTTTTTTAATTGTCAATTCGATGATTCACTGCTCTTGAGAAAGAGCACAACCGAAACCTTTGACGCAAGCTGGAAAAATTATTGCAATTTATGACTCTTTCGGGAGTCAAAATAGCATTCGTCTAAAATTTCAAAAATATCAAAGTAGAAGTAAGTGATGGTTGCTCCCCGATCGGAAATGTTTGCTGGGTTTATATGTACATACACACATACATAAATAAATATGGTGCATCTATGTGTGTATGTAATGAAAAATAGCAATCAAGAAAACTAGCAACTGTCAGGCATTTTGAGTGCGCAAAAAATTTAAATACAAATAAATGGCAGCAACGAAATTGTGAATCAAATTTAAATAACAAATAAATTCACTCACGCAATTGGGGATCAGCAAAATCGTTGGCAGCAATTTCATTGCAATTTTTCGGGTTGATTTCTTTTGCAACTGAATATTGTATTTTGTATTTCAATATTTTTACTTTGAATTTCTTGCCGACTTTTTTGCATTGCAACTAGATTTTTTGTAGTTATCATTTTTTTATGCAGCTCAACATCATTGCCGTTGGCATGGCGCTCGTATATGTATGTATATAGCTTTTTGTTGTATTTGTTTCGATTTTTTTCTGTTTTTTTAATTATGTGGCATATGAAAACTTTTCCATTGAATCGTGCAACAAAACGACAAGCGACGTGAATAACATGAAAATTTATGCCACAAATTCATCGATACACAAAAGGCTGCCCAAATGAAAGCCAACAGAAATCCATGGCTTGCCCTACACACACACACACACACAAACCATACAGCACACGCACATGCATTGGTGTATGAGGAAAGCAGGGGCTGCTGTTCTTTGATTGAGGGTTCATAGCCCGGCTGCGTATGTATGTATGTATGTCGTTATGTTGGCGGCCGCCAGCGCTTGACTGTGGTTCTCGCACTCGACGCAACAAAAAGCGCTTAGGTTTCCATGCCCATCCTCTTCAGCCTCTCGCTGCACCGGCGCCTCGCCCACACACGCCCACACACGCCCTTTCATGCCCACAAAGCTTTTGTTACCTGACAGATTCGAGTGCGCCGGTTTTATGTATTTTTGGTTAGTTAGTCGGCAGGGCATTTTATTAGACTTTTACCTCCGGTCGGTTTTGGTTTTGCTCGTGTACAAACCCCTTTGCAAAGGTGTATCCTTTAGTGTTGCTCCAAAAAAGTGATGCAAATTTGTAGGTAAAAAATATTTGAATTTGTGTATGTTCGTATGTATGTGCTGTATGTGCATATGAGTGCGCTTGGAGGAGTCCATTTTCAATAAATGAATCCTCGAAAACTCGTAGCGACCGACAACAAAGCCCGGCAACCGGTTGAGTGCAGTTGCAACAAGCGCCGGTTCGATGGCATTAGATGGCTGGCGGCATAAAAGTGAGAATTCGATATTCGAAAAGTGTGTTTTTTTTTATATATGTACATATAGGAAAATATGCAGGAAAATAAAAATTTACTATTCACTGTTTGCCAAATAATACAAGCACATACGGCTTGACTAATCCTCCGCATTACTAAGAGGAAAAAAAATTACGAAATATCGTTGTGCATAGCCAAAAAAAAAATAAGTTAAATAAAAAAAACATATGTTGAGTGCAATATTTTTAAAAAAGTTTACAACACAAGTTGACTTTTGGCGTAAGCGCAAATAACAAATTTAGCGCACGAAATATTTTGCTGGAGCTTAGTATTGAACCGTAACTGAATGCCGATTAAAACAAACCAACTTAATTTATTTACTTATTTGCTTAACTTTCGAAATCAGATTAGATTAAGTGCCAAAACTATGTGTACCAAAATATATGTAGATTTTAATACCGCACAAGACTTAAAAAGTAAAATCAAATAGGATCCACAATTTTTATGCTAAACAATAAATACAAGTAGTTATGTAAATCAAAGACATATTTCTTGTGTAACAGCCAAGCATCTAAGGATAGTAAATTACGAGATGGCGCTGTCAAAAATATGCCTTTTTGTGCAACGACGTGACTTCTGATTGGCTGAAATCTTTTAAGAAGAAGAAGAATAAGAACATGCCAAATCTAATTATATTTTAGTCAAGTTGGCACTTGTGATATAAAATGTAAGGGAAAATTAAACGTGGTTAATGCTTTTTCGAATAAGTTGAATTCTTCTTATGATAAATAGCACCGGTGCAACAATTTCTGTCGGTGCCCTGCCTACTAGGGATGTCAATTTTGGGCATTTTATTGATCCCGGGATTTTTGAGATCTGAAAACAAAATTCCGGGACAATCCCGGTATCCCGAATTTCACAAAGATTTTATACATTAATTTGTCAAAAAACGTTACACGTCTGCAATCATTGTATTATATAAGTGTACAAAACAATATTAATTTAGCAAAGAAGACGATTTGTTGTAATTTATATATGCATTTATTGGTCTTGTAAAGAGCAAAAAAGAAATAAACGTAAAATTTTACACACATACAAAATAATTTTTACTGCAAGTACAAATATACATACATACATACATATTTGGTACAGAAGCACCAACGTGAAGTAAAATTATTTTTAATCAGCGTTTCAGACCAATGTTCAAAATTTACATATAACCATTTAGTAAAAAACCATGTTAAAAATTAAAAAAAATCACGCATTCCATTTTGAGCGAGGCAGAATTATTCCTTGTATTGATTAAAATGCAATCTTAATGCAATTCAAGCCTTAAGTGTGTTATCCTCCAACCTGGACCTATAAATTTTTGCATTTAAAATCTGCAGTGGAGAAGCACTGCGCTTCAATACTTGGTGGTTGGAGTGTCGACAAAAAGTTAAATGATCTCTGTAAGACAAAGCCTTTATCGCCTCATAACAAAAACTATCAGTTTCTTTTACCAAGCCTTCTGATAAATTTTATACCTTTCGATTGTTGGCCACTGCTCGTTAAAACGTGATGCAATTCATCTTTGAGCCTTTCTGCCTTAGCCACCTCAAGCACCATACCTTTCATTGTATGGCTTATTTTCTACTCAAGCAGGATATGCGTCTGCTCATTTATAATGGCAAAGGGCAAAACAAAGCCTTAAGGGAGTTTATAAGCCGATTGTGAACTCTCCAAAGGCTTTGTATCGCGGGGATCCAGGGGTTGGCATTCCTACTGCCAACATATCGCTCAGCATTTACAGCAGAAACAGTTGCACTGTGTGAAGCGGTATTATTTGCCTTCCAAACTAATAAAAAGCATATTGTATGCAGCGACAGCAAATCTGTCATAGAAACTATCTTCTACTTATCAATATGATACGAATGTTTTATACGAACACAAAGACGCGATAAAAATTATGTGGCTCCCTTGCCATGCTGCAATTAAGGGTAACGAACTCGCTGATGAGTGTGCAAACACCGAACGAATGCAGCCATCACATTTTTTTTTGACTACCTCAACCCAAAAGATCTACGGATGCATGCTTCACACTGCTTAGCCGGCAAATTTTCGGACGATTGGGCCACCTACCAACACTTCTACAAATTAAAAAATATCTAGGGAACAAAACCAATTTTTCCGTCAGACGCTCCTTTCAGAGTCATCAGAACATTTGTGCGACTAAGAATTGGCCATTCCATTTCCACGCATAGTCATTTACTAAACGAATTGTCGAAGCCGCTGTGCTGTTACGGCAATATCACAGATTTATCGGTGCAACATCTACTGGACTTAGCCGGATTCGAAAAACAGTGTTTGGTAATAGCAAATCCTGAGACCGTCTACAATCAAATCAATTTTCTAAAATTTCCAAACCTAGCTAAACTAAATAATATATTTTATTGTTTCCGTTGATTTGGCAAAATACTAAGTTGTACATACATAAAGCCACATTTATTCAACACAAGTCAATTGTACAAAGTTACAAAGACATTATTGACACGGCAACACTTGCGCCGGAGATCGCTTTGTGGAAGCAAAAGTGGAGCTCAGGAGAAACTTGTAAGCGACCAACATCTGCAACTGAAGGTTTCGATAAATGCAATAAGCTATTTTTCTCAAAAATTTTTTGATTGTTAAAAGTTATGCGACAATGCTAGTCATGCGACATGCTCAGCGGAAAGATCCTTAATTTTTGACACCTTATTAATAATAAATGTAAAACAAAAGCTTCGCAAAGTTTTTTATTTTAATTTTCTTTGTTTAGCGCCCCTACTCCCATGAAAAAATATACTGGCTACGGTCTTGCTAGTGTCACTTCCTCCAATATCATTAACAATCTTTTGCTGAAGATTATTGTTTTCTGAAACTTTTATTCCAAAGCGGATTGAAACACGAAGAAATTAGCAGCGCTCACATGCCTCGGAAAAAATAATTAACCGGAACGAGTGATCTTGATAGCCCCAGTAGTAGTTTAAATAATTACTACCATTTACCCCGTTTTTTGCCTTATTTTAAGTTTCATAGTCCCTAGATTTCAATGCTAACCTGGCGCTTGTTCTTCTATCTGTTCCTGTTGTGGGCGTTTTGTCAATTATTTCATATTTTACTGAACTAGATTACGTTGAGCAATTAACTGCAAACAAAATTTGCACTTATATCCATTTTGTGGTTAATCACACGAGCAAAAATTCGCTAATCAAAGTAAGCTCGAAAGGCAGTGTAAACATGGCGATTTTTAATAAAAATTTAAAAAAAAACTATTTGACCCTTAAAGGCGATATTTTACAGTTTCTTGGCGTACTTATGTGCAAATATTGCAAAGTTTATTAAACAAATTGAGGAACATGCAGAGGTGTACATTTGAGCAATCAGTCTACGGATTTCTTAAAAGGCAACTACTACCTTACTACAATCTGACCTTCCTTTTTTTTCTAAGCAAAACGTTTATATTTATTTGTTGTTGCGTAGCTTGCGGCTAAATTTGTATTGTTGATCTAATTCTAATTGTGTGCGTGTGTGGTGTGATGGTGAATTGTAGTTGTTGCTGTATCACAAATAGGCGACATTTTCATTACACCTTTGACACTTGCAACTGACAATTGTGTCGCCATTGGAGACACACTGAAACACTAACACATGCAGGTGTGCAATGAATTGGAAATTGCGAATAGGCAGAGAGAGTTTCGATGTCTTCATCGTTTTTTATTTTGTTTTTACCATTTTCATGCACAAATGCCCCAAAGGAGACAATTGTTGTTGGCGATAGTTTCGCTTCTGCTAAGTAAATGTCTTGTTGGTTGTTGCTATTCGCCCTTGTGTTTTTCTGCTTATGTTAACGAATGTATGTATGTATGTATGTATGTGTGTATGTATGTAAATATCGCCTTGTATGTGTGTCGTGTTTTGGGCTCTGGGGCGCAATGCCCAAAGGTGATGTCGAATCGCTCTGGCAACTGCATAAGCGGTCTATCAGGAAACTTTATGACTACCACGCAGATGGAGTGATGGGGAAATCATAAATTTGTGTGTGTGTTTGTGTGCTCTTCTAAAGTTTTATGAGATGTATTTATAGACGCAGGGGAGCGCTTACGTTTATATCGAAATATTAGCATAAAAAATATAATAAATTCCATCAATGTATGTTAGAATGTAGTCTCGTGTTCACGCTGCCTTTTAGTATCATTTAATTTTCATTTATGCGACCCAATAAAAGCCCTTCATACCCAATGTGTAATTGTTATTCAGTTAAAAAATTTATTTTGTACAGTGAAACAAATTGCAAAAACAAACATGCAAATACCGCTTATTAAAAACTGTCACTAACCCTGTTAAGGTACACCTGTACCTGGCACAGTATCAGCATGGCTTTTGTGATAGGCTTTATACTACAACTACACTAAAAACATTTACCACTGAAGTGAATGGCGAGGTTGGCGATTACTGCCTTGCAACTGAATCATCGTGGCCGCTGTACTTTCACTGAAAGATTTTGGGCTCATTCAGCCATATTTTTTCCAGTCGAAACAATAAACTGCAAACTATGTGAATGGCCATCGGTTTTAACCGAGAATAGATAAATGGGCTATGACAGGGACATCCAAACAGACATTTATTCGCATTGAAGCCAACAACCAGACACATAAAGGCGCATTTATACCAACTGACGGATGATGTTCAGGGAAATTGAACATTGGTCAACAAGCTCTTGTATCGGGTGTTTTTTTTAGGGGTATAGAACTTCGAATTGAAATAAAACACAAGAAAATCGTTTTAAGGTCCATCAATTTGGCTTTATTGGAAGGATAATTTTATGCCATTAATGTTTAAATATGATTTCGGGCATGTGGCCGCCGCGGCTGGCTCGAATAAAGCCAATTCTACAGGTCCAATTTTCAACCACTTTTTCGAGCATATGGGGCCGTATGTCGGCAATAACGCCACGAATGTTGGCTTCCAATTCCCCTAACGTTTCTGGTTTGTTGGTGTAGACGAGCGACTTCACATATCCCCAAAGAAAATAATCCAATGGTGTCAAATCACACGATCTTGGTGGCCAATTGACAGGTCCATTCCGCGAAATTATGCGCTCAGCGAATGTTTCCTTCAATAAATCGATTGTGACGTGCGCTGTGTGGCATGTAGCGCCGTCTTGTTGGAACCACAACTCATCCACATTCATGCCATCCAATTCGGGAACAAAATAGTCGGTTATCATGGCTCTATACCGGTCTCCATTAACGGTAACTGCCTCTCCAGCATTATTGCGGAAGAAGTATGGCCCAATGACTCCACCAGCCCATAGAGCACACCAAACAGTCAGTTTTTGTGGATGTAATGGCGTTTCAAGGGTCTCATGTGGATTCTCTTCACTCCAAATGCGGCAATTTTGCTTGTTGACGTAGCCATTCAACCAAAAATGAGCCTCATCACTGAACAAAATTTTGCGATGAAAATCAGCATCGAGATCAATCTCATTTTCGGCCCATACACCAAAATTACGACGCATTGCATGGTCTCGCGGCTTTAATTCTTGCACAAGCTGGATCTTGTAAGGTCGCAAGCCAAGATCTTTGCGCAAAATCTTCCATAAAGTTGATGCACAAAGCTCCAATTGCTGTGCACGGTGGCGAATCGATTCATTCGGGTCCTCTTCAACACTTTGCTCTACAGCGGCAATTGTTTCTTCGGTGCGCACTGTTCGACGTCTATGCGGATGCGTATTATCACATAGAGTAAACGTAGTGCGAAAACGATCCATGGTTAACCGAATTAATTGCTCTGATGGACGATTATGTCGACCATAAAATGGACGGAGCTCACGGTAAACTTCGCGAACTGAACCATTATTTTCGAAATAAATTTGCACGATTTGCAAGCGTTGTTCTTTTGTCAACCTGTTCATGATGAAATGGCAAACCAAACTGAACATAAATGACATTAGAGTTGCCAGATTTGACCACAAAATGCCAGTTTTATCTCTATTCGAAAAACAAGCCTGTAAAAAAAACACCCTTTACCAACCACGTACAGACTTACTCTGGACGACGTTTAGAAAGTGTCAATTTCCATGTTCTTATAAAGCCGCCCAATGATGAGTCAACATTGAATAAATGAACTATGTATGTGTGAATTGTCAGAAATTGTTATTTAATTTTGAGATTGCAATGATGTTAATCACAAAATTTTAAATTCTATCGACTTCAATTTCGCTCTGAGTAACAACAGGATTGATCATGACTACGATTAAAATACCAATAAAGATGCTAATATTAAAGACGATGAAGATGCTAAATGTGATATCAGCATATTTATTCATAACATTGACGTCGACAAAAAAATTAAATGTGATTTCATTAACGATAATTAGATAGATACTCAACATGTAAGAAAGGTTAAGATGTGGTGAAACGAATTTTTTATATCCTCACGATGTTGTTAAATTTTTAGGTTTTCTCTTTAATTTTTAGAATTTCTACTAGTTTCTTATATTATCGATAAAACTGGATACAAACATTTTTCGTTTTCTATGAGTACCCTCTTTTGAGATATATAACAACAAATATGAATACAATTATTTCATTATATATTTTTTAAGTTTACTGTATACTTTGTTGTTAAAAACTGAGTAGAGAAAATTTAAAGACATAACGAGAGAGCCTGATAACCTGCATTGCATAAATAATCTTAATAATAAACAATTTACTTAATATTCTACCTTTTTTACATTTTCTTTTGGTAATGCCTGTAAATAATTCAGAAAGCGCTTCCTTAAGTTACAGGAAAATTTAAAACTGATTTTTTACTGAATCTTTAAATAAGTATACTTACTCTAAAACGTCTCTTTTTATTTTCATTGCAAAGTTAGCAATGCTCCAAGTAAAAAATGAGTTACATCGATGCTTGTAAATTAATCTTTAAAGCAAACGAAACAAACAAAACTCAAACAAAAACGAATACTTCGAATGGCATTGTTGGTGCCAACTATCTTCTCGTCGAGCTGCTGAAGCTTGCGTGTTAAAAGCATTTTTAAAATTCCTGGCACGCAATATTATCGTTTCTAAAAATTTTGTATTACAGAAAATTGGACAATTGGGAAAAAGATCGCTATATTTTCGTGTGAGTGTATGTGAAAGTGTATGTGTAACATGACATGAAGACGAGTGTCTGGTAACAATTCATTAATGTTGTTGCTGTTGTTTGGTCAAATGCGCTGCAATGTGTCGATAAACAAGCCGTCAAAGATTTGTGTTCAATTCAATTTGAGATAAGACGAGAAGAAGAAGAATACTGAGATACAGATAGATATTGCGCCAATTGGTAGCGCAAATAGATAAGCACAGCAACAACAAGAACATTGCGAAAAAAAGCAAATAACAAACGAAATAACGAAAATTAAGTGCTTTCCAAGCAGCATCGTGTGCTTACTCACCATTTTTATTTTTCTTATGCCTTGCCTGATTCGCCCGAGGAATTTTGTTTACTCTGTCCTACTGGTTTAGGTGAGATTAATTTTTATTAATATTCTCGACACAATTCAGCGCTCATTTCAGACAAACGAAACGATGTGAAATCAAGCATTAAGCGAAGTGTTACGTGTCAATCATCGGCTAAAAACAAAAAAAAAAAAAACAAAAAACTTAAGACAAATGTGGAAAATATTTTTGCACAGCATAAAAATGTGCTCTCGAGTATGCTGTGTATGTGTGTGTGGGTGTGTGTGTGTGTACTCGTACATCTGCAGGCAGTTATTCATTAGTGAACTACAAAGCATTTATTTTTCAATATAAAATCACGTATCAAACGCTCATATAGTATTCGAATTCCTCAATTGATTGGTATTCGCAGTCTACTTACATTCAAGCACTTGAAATGCTGCGTTAAAGAACTTACTTGCTACCTGATGTGAATTAGTGATTATTGTCTCAATTTCATGCTGATCAAATTTCACGCTCACCCATGCAGTTATTTACTCATTGCCTAGCCACTTGAGCGCAACACTGATACTATTCTTAAAAAAAAAAAAAAAAACGTTGAATATAAGTAAGAGATGAGTTGGGAAAAAATAAAGAACTCTGCGAGACGTTTCATGGTTTTATTGGTGTAATTTTATGATAATAACAAATTTAATAAATACTTTTGTACATTCGCGAGAGAGAATGAAAAATATTTAAAAAGCGTAGCGTAGACGGCGGTAGTATCTCATTTTTACAAAAACTCATTAACGTAGTCTTAGCGTAGATAACAGCTGTTCTCTCATTGCATACAACTCGCTTCTTTTTGTTTATTTCGCTCACTTTTATCCAATGTTGCCATTGATTTATGTATACATATGTTTTTGCCAAAAATTACAATTTTAGGCAACATTTTTATAATGTCAATGATCGAATCAAGGTGCTGACCTATTTAAGTAATATAATATATAATAATATAATAATATAATATATAATATATGTACGCGGAGGAGTGTAATGTCGAAGCCGATAATATTATTATTATATATAATTTTGGCGCGTACACTATATAGCTCAGTGTTTGGCCGAGCTTCTCCTACCATTTGTGGTGTGCGTCTTTATATTCTACCACAAAATGGAGGGACCTACAGTTTTGTGCCGACTCCGAACGGAAGATGTATTTAATGAGAAGCTTTTTCATGGCAGAAATACCCTCGGAGGTTTGCCATTGCCTGCCGAGGGGTGACCGCTTTTTCTATTATAAATATTTTGCTTGCCCTGACTGAGATTCGAACCTCGAACTCACAGGCATATCAAGTTATGACACGCACCGCTGCCAATTATTATTTTTATGCTATAATCTGCTATGTATATTCGGTAGTATTTTTCTAATCATTTAAGAATATTTCAAGTATTTGGAAACTAACCTTTTAATGATTTAAAAAGTACGCAGTGGCAACCTTGTACGAGAATTATGAGAGCGGGAACAATCAGCTGATACGTTTCTACGGAAAAAATTAAATTCGTTTGGATTTCCTACGTAAGTTCTCCGTCAACACGAAAATTGTACGATGGTGATTTTTTATTAACAAGGCGCTCCCATAAGATAGGTCGTGTCAGCTCACACCTACGGCCGTTCTACGTCGCGACGCGTCGGTGGGTAACTGCGCTATAAGAGAGCCGTTTGACAAAAATTGAGCGAGCTAGCTGTTCATCGAGCTAACCTTTTATAATTGAATCATGATTTTTCATATAATTAAAATTGGTTTGCTTTGAATTCAGGTGACATTTTTACATACGATTACTTGATTACTTTTTTTTATATATCTGTGCTGTAATGTTTGCTGACTACACTTGTCCATACTGCCAATACACATATGTATATAAATATTATATATATAGGTTTTAAACATAATTCTTAAAATTAAAATAATATAATGACCTCTGCACTCGTGTGATGTAGTAACCTTTATGTTTTATGAAGGTTATCTTTTTTTGCTTTTCTTTTAAATGTGAATATTTGTAATTTCGTTTAAACCCACATTTATAGTTGAATTTATATAAAAATATTCGTTTATTTCTTAAGTCAATACACATTAGACCGCCATTAGTGCATATGGGCTTTTTTGTTGTTGTGATTTTGGATGATGGCACCCCCCATATCGGTTCCTTTTCCCAAAAAAATGATTGTGGCAAAATTTTATCCAAATCGGTTCGGCGGAAGTGGTGCCTCAAAGCCCCAAAAGTTTCGAAAAATCAGCATTTTTTCAAAAAAGTTAAATTTGGCCTTGAATAACTCAGCTAATATCAATGACTCATCAAAATGGCATTTGAGAGAAATGAAGAAAATTTTACTTCAAGTAGTTTTGCCATAGAAAGTTTTTGATTATTTTTAATTGTTTTCTATTTATACCCCTAGCAAAACGTTTTAATTTTTTTTATAATTTGTATTAGATTTGTTCTTATGATAACAATCTATTAATAGTTTGTATTTAATAAAGTGTATTTGTTGCAGTCAGGAAACCTGCTGCGTTAATCTTGAACCACTTGTAGTATGTATTGTTTTTGTTCTTCATTTTTCGATAATATAGAATTATAATCTTGTATCAATTTAACCCCTCTTTCTGCCGTATCATTCACTACTTTTATTCCTTTATTTTTTTTCTATTGCCTCTTTATAATTTCCATCTACATCCCACTCTGATGGTGACTTTTTTAAAAAGTTAATATTTATATTAAATCTTGTGAAGAAATTTACTGTTTTTTTCGAAACAAACTGTTCGATGCCCTCTTCCAGGATTTCAGAAATCCTGACATTAGCCTTTTTTCATTTTGTTCAGATGGTGATTATCTATTTAATTTCTTTATCATTTTTATCTTTGTCTCAGAGCTTACGTTTGAATCGAAAAAGGAGCTGTGAACCATGCATCAGCGTAAATTTTGATAAGAAAGATGCAAATTTCGCACAAAGCCTTTTCTTCTTCCTTCGTAAACTTAAACTCCTTTCTAACTAAAAATATTAACAAACTGTATATGGAATGGCATGATGCATAGCTCCTGGAGCTTTAATTTTTACACCACGACTTGGCGTTTTTCCTAAGATTTTTGTAATAATATTCATCTTTAGATACAACCAGAAAAGTATAAATAAAAAACAGAAAAAAATTACTTATTTTCAGTCTATCTTCTGCATTTCATAAATGTTCGCACCAATTAATTTTTATTATATGAATTTCGCATTTATCAAAAGCTTGCAGTCTGCGGATAACATACTAAGTTTTCAAGAAAATATATCATGTCAGCGGTTTTTTTTATTGCAGTACAGACATTTGAGGGTCTGAAAAAATAGAAAAATGATAGCAAAAACTTCCTGTACCCCAAAAAAAGCTTCAACTTGTACCGGCGGTCTTATTTGTACTAAAAACCGCTAAAGAATAAATTTATCAAAACTGACAAATACATATATAAGCTTTTATCCGATATTAGTTCATTTTTCTCATATTACAAGAAATAAAAGTGAAGCTCTTTGGCAGCCATCAACTGACAAGTAACGTGTTTGCAGTCACAAAGAAATAAATCACTGAAAAAGAAAACACATAAATAAATCAACACGTACGAGTATAAATATTTTAAGCATACATATTTTTCCACTACTTGAAAATGCATCTTTAAATTAAAATCCACCAACATTTCAATGCGATCAGGGTTCATTAGATACATTTTTCATCTTTTATGCTTGAATTTATTTTAGTCATCTGAGCCGTTGTCTTGCAGAATGCAGATTTAGTTCATCAACAACTTGTGTGCAAAAATAATCAATTTTGTGAAAATAATTTCGCAGTGAGTGTGTTGAGTTGTTGTTGTTGTTAGCTGCACAAAATGCTTGATGACACTTTAAAATGCCACTTCATAACAGCGAACCGCAGAACAAAGCTCACCTAAAGCACATGCTTTGCCTCAAAAGTAATGGCCACACACACACACACACACATGTCCACCGCTGTTTTGGGGTTAAGCCACGTGAACAACTCAAATTATGTGGCATTGTAAATTATGCATTTACAACAAGCACGTTGCACTTGACCCAAAACAGCTGCTTAACGCAGATTTAACAATTGCCACAATTTGTTGCAGCCACAGTAAGAGCAAGCGTAACAACGCCAACAACAACAAAAAAAAAACATCATTTGTAGCAACAAAAGTACTACATAAATACAATTGCAACAATCAGGTAGCTGGTTAGTGGCAACAATGGTGTGGCAATGGCATGTCAGCTGCAATAGAAATGTTAGCAACAACAACTAAAACAAGCGTACTACACCAGCAGCAGCAGCGTTGAAGTGGTCGGTTGAGAGGGGTACGCACGGGCGTGTGAGTGACATCAGAAAGCATGAAAATTGCTTCAAATAAATTACATGCCACTTGAATGTGAATATTGTTGGGTGCGTGTGTTGGTTGTTGCATGCTGCGTGCCGCACACTGGCACACATTAATTTAATGTATTTCATTCTGTTGAGTTTGTGTGCGCTGTGTTTAGCTGCAATTTTAGTAGGTTTATAATATGCGAATTTGTAGTAGGTTACGTATACGCCGTGTCGGCCGAAGAATTTATCACACTCACGCTGCATGCACACAGCCACTCCAGCCGCTGCATTCAGCTGCTAATTTCAGTTGTTAATCTGCGGCCGACTGTGCATAGCAGTTGCACACTTTTAGCAGCGGCGCCATTTGTTGGGTTGCCGCTCGTTTGCCGCCTGCTGATGCTGCATCGCCCCCCTTTCATGTGCATTCACTTTCTGCTCTTTCGCAGGCAAAGTTCGCTAATTTTTGCTTGCATTCATCTCACTCCCCGAGGCACTCAAGCGTGTTGCAAGCACATTGGAATTAAATAAACATAACTTTTAATTGAATTATAATGTGAATTATTTGCCCCGCATACGTTGCAATATATGGCAGCCATGCAGTCCCTTGTATGAGTAGAGCAGAGTGCACATTTGTGGGTATAATAAAAGCAGCTTATGTTAAATGAATTTGATCTGATTGGATGTTTGTGTTGGTGGGTCGAACTATGAGCTTCAAATAAATCTAGCAGATCTGGTCAACTGGTACGTACATACTCGTATGTGAGTATGTAAGGGCTCGAATGCAGTTCTCAAGAACAGTCACAAGTAATAAATTTCATTATTTCTGCCGCTGCTGAAAATTTTCTTCAAGGAATAGTTATATACATAAACGAGCATTTTTTATTGAGAGCTTTAGATTTAATATTTATGGAAAAAAATTGTTATCTCTTTTTTTAATGTCAAAATTTTTTCGATTTTCTTGAGAGCTGTGTACTAAGCTTAAGAGACGAAAGTATTTGAATATGTACATAAAAAATACCAGCAAATAAAGCTCACTAATTAAACTTTTTATTTTGCTTAAACTTAAAATATTAGACAATTTTAAAATTTTTAAATTGTACACAGAAGTTAAGAAAACTTTAAAAGTTCAAGAGGAATCAGTCATTTATATTTGTATTTGTTATTTACAATAGTCTTTTAAATTCGAAGTTTTTTTTGCTATGCCAATTATTTTCTTATCGCTTTTCAAGTTCAACCCGAAAATTTATTTTAACGTGGCACGCATGCACAGGAGTAATATAACATATAATATCTCCGAAATAATAATTTTTCTTCGTGTCATTTGCTTTCATATAACGAGTAAGCTTGAAACTTACACATTGTTACCATAAAATTTAATGGGCTTTAAAACTGCATCATAGAGAAAATTCTAACTTCTTCTGAGAAAACAGTTCAAAGCCGCTGTCAAAATTTGCTGCTTTTTTTTTAGTTTTCTACAAAGTTTTTAATTGGATTGAAAACTTTTAAAAATTAATAAATTATCATAAGCGGGCAAACTATATAATTTTGAATTTGTTTGCTAATGATTCAAAAGTCTTTGTATTCTGCCATATTGGTGCACCCAACTGTACAGCAATGCCCACAAGCACACATCTGCATAAATAAATGGAAAACGTTATTTTGCGGCCTGTCAGTCGCCTCACAGCCGAGCAGTTCACTATATTCGCATAAAGCATTTATTCTCTCGCATTTGTGCATTCGCATAAATGAGTTTACACACACACATACATAGAAATATTAATAAATATGTTAATATAAATGTTTAACTTGCCCGTATTTGAGGCTAGAGAGTAGTGAAATAAATATCTGTGAATATAAATAAATGATATTAATTGTACTGGTCTCTAAAAACTAGTATGCGAGTGATGAAATTTTGAAAAAGGTCTCAAACAAAATTACTTCAAATGCAAACTCTCGTTTTAACATGAAATAAAATAAAATAGAAAAATTAAAATACAGATATAATTAAATAAATTAAAATCAAATAAAAATCAAATAAATAAATAAATGTAAATAAAATCCAATTAAAAAAAATTTAATAAAATAAAAATAAAATAAAATTTAATTTAATTTAAAGAAATATTTTTATAATTTTATTGAGCTCAAGGCCAGTTTATGGAAGATTTGCTTGTGAAAAAACAACAACAGCTTAACAGGTTATGAAAATTAAATTAAAAATAATTTAATTTAATAATCAAAAAGAAGTCTGATGAGGAAATGTGGTGATTTCCGAAATAGTACTATAACTTCAACCATTGAAAGCTGTTGTTGTTTTTTCACAAACAAATCTTCCATAAACTGGCCTTGAGCTCAATAAAATTATAAAAATATTAACATTTACTAGGCCGACAGAAAAACGAACAATTTAAAGAAATGTTATAAAATAAAATAAAATTAGTTTAAATTAAATAATTTAAATTAAATTATATTTCATTACATTAACTTTCATTAAAATAAATTAATTTAAATTAAACTAAATTAAATTACATTAAATTAAATTAACTTGAATTAAATTAAACAAAATAAAATTAAATTAAATTAAGTTAAATAAACTAAACTTAAAAATAAATACATTGAAAAAAAAACTTTTAAACAATGGAATAAAATAAAATATATATTCAATTAATATAAAAAATAAATGAAACAAAAAATTTATTTAAAAAAAAATTAAATATGTTAAAATGAAGTTAAATAAAATATAATAACGAGTCTACAATTCGAGTAGCTTAATATATGCTTGTACTACATAGTTCAAAACCACAAGTAATTGTTAAAAGTCACTCGAACTGCACATGTTTTTTTTCCCAGCATAACCTCCAGCGAAACACTCGAAATCTTTTGAAAAACAAAAACACAAATGCACTTATGATTTGCTCTTTCCATTCCGTTTCTATTAGCTTTACGCATTTTTGAGTTTTTATTTCTATATAACAATTCACAACATACTCGTATTCACATCAACTTCCTCCATCATACTAAACACTTCATTACAATTAAAACATTAATGAACTCCAGCACTTGGCGTCAACTAGACGTTGGGGTATGTTTGTTTGTAGTTTCAATCACTTAATTAAAATAGAAAAAAATAAAGGAATTTATATACATAATTGCAGTTAAATATGTAGCAATAAATATGAAGCATTTATTAAGTGTGTAATTTATGAGAAATTTATTAAAATTAGTTACGATACCTATTACTTATTGTTCTTTAAATATTTTAGTTAGATATTTATAACAGCGACGTAGATTTATTGACGCAAAGAGAGTATACTTGGCGAGCAACGTTGAAAGAACTGTTTTTGAAAAGTATTTAAATTTTTTTGACGCCGATAATTGTTTGCAAGCGATTTTTTTTAGGTTAATTTAAACTTCACTCTATTCAAAACATAGTTTTAATTTTAATAATCTCTTTAAACTTTGGTAAAATACAAACACATTTTCGAAAAATAAATAAATGCGATTTTCACAATTTTTTCTGTTTTTGTGATGCCTTGCAATATTAACAATGCAGGATGGTTAAAAAATTCGCGATTTACTTTTTTTCTTAAATAAGAATTTAAAAATATTAAAATTTATTCAGTTGCAAAAATTATTTTTGTGGTTTTGGCTTAGCAACTTTTTCATATAAACAATCGCTTATTGTGAGCTTCTTGTTAATTTGGCAGAGAGTTGGAAAACAAACAAAATTCAATTCTATTGAAAAGGTAGCTGCTATTGTTTTTTTTTCAATTCTCAATTATCTATGGTATAAATATGTATGTATTTTCTTTTGTGCAATTTTTATTCCAAATTTCGAATGCAGTTCAAAGTTTTATTAACCTACTAGTGTCTGAACGAATGTATATTACCTTCTTCCATTATCAGTTGGTATGAAAAATTTAACGCCTTTATACAGCTCTCAAGTAAATCACAAAAAATATTTATCATTATTTCTAATGCTTGAAAAAGTACTTTGCCGTCGCCGAAAATATTTTTGAAGAAATAAATATGCGAGCATTATTTCTTGAGAGCTTTAAGCTTTTGAAATAATAAAATCGACCACTAAATTTTGTCGTACTTAGCGCTGCCGCCGGTTGAAATTCCACGCAATACTTGGCCCTGTGAAACAGAAAAGTAACGTAATTCTCAAAATCGTATAAGGAGGCGATGCTTTCTTATTTCTTCGCTGATATATATGTATATTCAGTTTTATCCATTTTATTTGTTGGTTAAAACTTTTCAATACATTTTTTTTGATTTTTTTTTTTTTTTAATTATTTTCTTTGTTTAAATTTTTTACAAATAACTGACGTCGTCGCCAGGCGACAGCGGCAAAATTAACATTATATCTATCATCGTCAAGTATCGTGGAACGATTTGCTGTGTACAATCTTATTTTCTGCAGTGTGTTTGACAGCGAGCTTTAGTACGACAAAATTTGTTGGGCGATTTTATACAGTATTTAGCGTGAGACTGATTTAAGAAATTTTTATAGAAGAAAATTTCATTTTTCATTTCTTGAGTGTTATTTGATATGAATTTTTTGATTAGCTTAAGAACTGAAGTAAAATTTCTTGGTAAACCGTATGATGACAACTCCATTACTCTATATTCCACTTACAATGCTAACAAGTAGCCATACATTCATGTGACACTCGTATGTGACTAATAAATTGTAGAATTGTTCAGCTCATTTTTAACTAATATCGATTTAAGTTGTCTCTGTGGGATTCATAAAATATTTATTTTTTTATGATTCTCGTGAAAAGGATGAGGTTTTTTTTTCCTGATAGTGGTACCTTAATGTACTGCATACAGTTTATATCTTATAATAGAATAACTACACAGAAGGTAAGAAGCAAAGTGTTGGCTAATGTATTTTCTGCAAAATAAATTTTACAATTGAAACGAGAAGAAATCGCAGCGGCAGCACAAATTGCGGACAAATGCAACATCTGCCATTTCTGTATTAGACGGGAATGTACTAGAAGCAGCGCAGGAAGCTAGGAAAAAGGCTTATACAAATACAGACCAATGTACTCAATTTTATTTTAATTAAAACATTTACAAAACGCACACGAACGCATGAGCGCGCATACAAACAAATTGCAATTGGCAGCAGCACGTGTGCAAATACACTCACACACGCGCACACGCATGCACTCGTCCATGAGGCGAGTCAATTCTCAATTACAATACATATGTATATGTAGGCATGTGTGTGAGTGTTTGTAGCGCCTAAAAGGACCAAAGATAATAACTACTTTTTGCTGCTGCAATCAAAGTTGAGATTGCGGCGACGGCGGCGACGACGCTCAACTGGCAATGGCCACAATGATAATCTCGCCGTAGAGTGAATGCGATGGAAAAAGCGTTCGTATTGCTATTTTGCGGCAACTGCAGACACATATTACATAATATGCCATTAATAAAAGTGTTTAAAGTTCACTTAAGTGCTGAGCACGAGCGCCTGGACCAGCTGAAGCGTAAGCGGTCATAGTCGGCACGTAAAGGTAAGTGCGCTTTGAGGGAGGGATGCGACGGCCATAGAGCAAACATATGCAGAAGTGCGTCTGTGTGTGTGTATGTGCGTGTGTGTGCGTGTATGTGTGTGTAGCTGTCAAAGAGCGTGCACGAGAGCAACAACAATCGACTCTCGAACTGCAGCCATTGACTGGTTGACCAGTCAGCCGACCACCATTACTTGAAAGTGCAGCCAAGCTGCTTGCCAGTTTTCGCACAGCAATTTTCTATAAATCTACAGCCCTTTAAATTCCATACAAAGGCAAGTATGTATGTATGTATGGCCGCATGTGTGAGTGTCTAAAGTTATTGTGTCACGTATGGAAATGTATACACAGCAGCCGGTTCTTGTGTTGAGTGTGTGTGTATGTGAGTGTGTGTGTGTGTGTGTTGTTTGTACTCGACTCAACGCCCTACACTGCCTGTGCAACCAGTCCAGTCTTGTGTTTTCGTGTCCGTCCGTCTGTCGCTGGCAGAGTTGTGTCAATATGAAAGATGCAACTGCAGTTCGCCTTAATGGGATTTGGTTAGTTGGAGGCACGATTTTGCGGGTAAGCATATTAACATCGCCCGCAAGCGCACACATCATGAGCACATTTGGTTTATATAAATTGCATATATACATACATACATACATACAAACACACATATAAACAAACATGCGTAACAGGAATGTGGTTTTAACATTTCCGTTGCAAATTGAGAAATAAACTCAGGACCACACTCGCATACTCGCATTTGCATCGCAGTGAATTGGTGTAAAAATTGTAGAGCAAATTGAGTCGACAAGAAACTCAACACAAAACATTTAAGACATTTTGCTTTCAGCAAATACAGCGCTGCTTCTAAAGTTTGGTCAGTTATCAGTTATTGGATGGGTTGTGTGTATACTCAATCTAAAAACTTGAACTGTACAACACACATACATAGAATATTAATATAAAATTTCATCAATTTATGTTTCTTTTTTTTCAACATTCAATTATTTTTTAAGTGCAACTCTGTCTGTTTTTAATTAAAAATTTTATTTTATTTTAGCAGAAGCAATTACTGGAATTTTGAAGAGCTACGCTCAAAGTAAATTGATGCATATAAAGGGTTTTTTTATTAGACACGTGAATTTTCAGAATAAATATAGTGCGTATAAGTGAATGCTCTGACCAAGAATTCAGCTTTATTATAAAGATAAGCGTTTGCCAATGAGTTTTAAAAATGATTTCGGGCAAGTGACCGCCGCGGCTGGTTCAAATAAATTCCAGCCGAGAGTCCCAATTTTCGACCACTTATTATAGCAACTGGGGCCGTCTGTCAGCAATGACACGGCGAATATTCTCTTCTAAGACGTCTTGAAATGGCAAACCAAACTGGGTATAAATCAAGTAACAGCTGTCAAAAGGACCAACTCCGTAAAAGGTATTGCCTCATTGAAAACCACAAGTCTAAAAAACAACACCCTTTACCCCTTTACTTGAAACTATTTAAATTATTGTCTACCTAGAAACCATCATTAACACCAACAACAACGTCAGCCATGAAATGCAACGGATGATCTCTCTTACCAACAAGTGTTACTTTGGACTGAGTAGGCAATTGCATAGTAAATTTCACTCTCGACGGATAAAAACCACACTCGTATAAGTCTCTCAATATGCTGAGTAGCATGTACGATCAAGATATTAGATCAGAGGGCTCTGGGAGTGTTCGAGATAAAGATTCTTCGAAAGATTTATGGACGTCTGCCTCTTTGGAACGGCGAATATCGCACACGATGGGACGATAAGCTGTACGAGCTTAGACATTGTGCAGCGGATAAAGAACCAGCGGCTTTACTGGCTAGGCCACGTACGTTTGAATATATGAAATAGCTCCGCGCCTGAAAGTTTTCGACGCGGTACCCGCTGGTGGTGGCAAAGTAAAAGGAATAAAAAAGACTTGACTATAGTTGGGATTTCCAATTGACGCCTGTTAGCCAAATCACTTAGCCGGTTAGTGCGCCAATTAGTAAGTAAGAAAGTAATTTAAATTATTTGTAACAAATTTGTGAAAGATTGTCAAAATATTTTCGAGCTTCACTTATTATCTTTTGCTCTTCTTTCTTGTAATTTAAAGAAGTATTCAAGGTTATTAGTTAATTTCAAATGAAGATGATGCGGTAAGTTATTAATATTTTTTTAAATCTATATTAAAATATAAAAATATATATATATTTCTTTGATTTGATAACCATATTTCAATATGTATGGAATGTAAGTAGGTTTATTACTTATTTAAACAGTTTTTAATGAACAAAAAATTATAGTTTTTTATTATTTATTATTTTTATAGTTTAAAGCTCATAAAAATAGTTTGAGGAATTATATTGAAATTTTTCATTTAGCAAACCAAAATGAACTTTTAAGCAAAAAATTAATGCAAATAAATTATAAATTTTACAAAACAGGACAGTTACTCTACTCGTTGGTTGACTGCGAAATTAAGCTGACGAGAACATACGATGTTAGGGTTGTCTCACAGACATTTTGTTGCACTCATTAATTTTAGTTTTATATAAACATTTTTTTTAAATAAATATGTATTACTTAGTTTTCATTATAATAACTTTTCAGCAAGTGGCAACTATCTTTAAATAGTATAATTTATATTCACTTTGGTTATAAAGTATTTAGGTGCAAAAAGATAGTAAACATACTCCGTCAAAGGCAAACTTTTACACTCAAAATAATTTAAAAATATTATTTTTTAATGGGTTTATGTGCTTTAATTACACATAGCATATTCACTGGTTTTAAGCGGGGAATCGTTTTTTTTTCGTTCGAAAACTGCACTTTTTTCAAGAATTTTTTTCTCACGATGTATGTACATACAATAGTTATTTTAAAAATTCTTTTTGCATTAGGAAGTTCATATTAAATACAACAAGCATGCATTTTTCTAAGAGTTTATTATACAGCATATTTGTTGTTTATAACAACAATCATTGATGCACCCTCCTGTCCACAAAAATTATCTGAAATTCTCCGTAGAAATAATTTTTTTTTAAATACTTGAATAATATTACTAGGGCCTGAATTGAGAAAATTTTGAAGACTTGAAATTTGCGAAAATTAGCAATATTTTTGATAAAAACACGAGTTTAACCCATAAATTGTTAACAAATAAATTACTTTTCGAAAAATTCGATTATCTTAAGTCATTCCCCGGCAATCTTGCACGCCAATTTGAAAAACAACGTTTTAAGAAAAACGCTGATGAAGTTTAAACTCATAGCGTCATAGCTACCGGCACGCGCTCACTAATTTTACAATTACTTCCATATTTTTGGTTATTCTAGCATAGAAATTTGCGATTACATTCTTGTAATTATGCCTTAACGATTAACGAAAAGTCTACAGCTTCTTTTGAGAGTAAAACTGCATTTTTTTGCAGGTTACGGATTAGTGTTTAAGTGGTAGAGCTGAAGGGATGTTTAATAGGAGTGATACAAAAGTACTAGCAATTCCTTGTGCCTTTCTATTAGACTTCGAGAATAATTAATTTTAAGCTCTCTGCTTAATTTGGTAGACCATTTAAGGCAAATCGGATTTTGTTTAAATTTTTGGAAGCGAGTTTTCACTGAACATTGTCATATTATAACCTTGGCTAAACTGAGCAGCTAAGAGTTCAACTGGAAAATGAGTAAAAAGCAATCAACTCCATTAAAGAAGAAGATCAATCAACTCGATTCAACATCCTAAAATCAAATATTACTCTGGTCTTGGGAGACTCAATGCCTAACCACTAAGGAATTATGTACACTAGCCCTCTGCTAGGTTAAGTACAAGATATACATAATTCATCAAAGAAAAATAAACACAGATTTGAATCTCTGATCTCTGATAATCTCTGACCAATGTTTGTCGCAAATTCCCTCACACAAAGGAGGAACAGAAGGGTGCGAAACATTGTCTCTGTCATTATTTTTTTCTAGTAAAAATGAGACCACAAATTATTTTTAAATCGACTGCCTCGCGGTCGCGCAGTCTGTGCTTACAGTAAGTTCTCAAGTGATTTTTTGAAGCATCGGAAATATAGTGATACACAAGAAAAGTACTTCGGCTTGCTATGAGGAAAAAATGTGAGATAAACTATTACAATCCAAACCTTTTTCCCAATTTGAGCTCTTTACGCAAAATTTATATTCAATTTAAATGTATGAAAGTAATGCCTCGGACTTTTCGTAACATTGCTTATTTAAAGATTTTTTAATTTACTTATTTTTTAAATGCAACCAACTGCTTGGGAACATTTCAAAATTAATTCATTTCATATCCGTAATTACGTCACCTCAACAAAGCTATATAGTAGAATTTTAATGAAATAATTATTGCTGCAGCATAAATTCATTTGCGGTTACATTTGAGCGCGAACAAGCGCATGAGCTTAAAGCAAATAGTAAACATTGAGATGAAGCTCTAGTTCTGTGTGTGTGTGTGTGTGTGTACACATGTTTATGTGCATGTGTGTGTATGTGCATGATCATGTACCACATTGGAAAAGCGTGCAAATGACGGAGATTAATGGCGTCCACTGTAGCAGTCTGTTGTAAAATGTAAACAGATGAAAAATTGAAATGTCAATATTTGGAAAGCAATTAAATGCGCGAATCAAAACAATGCGAAAGGAATGAATAAATGGTGAAAGACCGAAAAAGATGTGTTAAATTGAATTAGGAGGAAAAAAATAAAAAGGAAAATGAAAATAAAAACAGTGGCAACTATAATGAAATGGCGTTGCAATTTAAAATAACACGTAACAGCAACAACAATTCGCTATGCAAACAAAATAACTCGAGATGCAATTGTACACGAAGAGCGCTTAAATGTTAAAGTCAATACACATTTTTTTTCAACAAGCAGCAAAACAAAATTAAAAAAAAACACTAATCCAAAGCGGTCATAAGAAGCAGCAAAAAAAAAAAACAAAACAAAATGCTGTTAAATTGGGAAAAATGCAGTGGCGCTTAAAATAACAGCTGTAAGAAAAACATCATCAGCGATGAATGCAATGAATAAATGCAATAAATACGAGTATATAAAGCAGCAACGAGAATGGAGCAGCAGAAGCGGAATGGTCCAGCAGTGAGTAAGGGGGAGATGGCAGAGCAGCTAGATGTTGCACAGTGACGTTGTTGACAGCGAAAAAAATGTGCCATGATCGAGTAAAAAGTATTTTACAATTTGCCTCGGGGGTATAAACACCTCCCACTTTAAGTGTATTCTAAATATTTTTCACGTTGTTATGTAGTTTTAAAAAAAAAAACCAGTAAAACCAGATACGTTTAAAGCACAAAGTCTTTAAAAAAAACTGCAAATATAGTAAAAGTTTAAAAAAAAATATAAAAAGTGAAGTCTGAAAATACGTTCCTTGAAGCAGCCAATGTGTTTATTAAGAATCTGCCTGATACTCGTATATACATATGTATGTATGTTATATATAGTTTCTTTTATTTGTAACTTCATGCTACACTCTGTTCACAAATTACAGCACGAACATACATATATTTATTAACACATTTGGACAATTTATTTATCCTCCAATTATTTCAATTCATTATTATTTATTTTAAAACATAGTTAATTCTCTAACGAACGCCATTAAAAACAGTTTTTTTTAATTTTATAAAAATATAGGTAATAATTATTTAAGAAAATTTTCTAAAAATTTTGAAAAATTGTAGAATTTGTTGGGGGTATGCTGATATGTATGTAGCTTATTAAATTTTGAATGTCTCTAGGAGCTACGAATTACCACTGTTTTTTTTAAATTTTTTTACTGACGCTCTTTCGCAATTCCTTCCTTATACAAAATAATAGCGATTTTGCATTGTATGGAGGAAACTGCCAGGTAAAAAAATAGTCAAAAATCAGTGATAACTTGCAGACACTTGAAACATGCACTTTCTCATACTAAAATTAAATTATTTTTAAACTTCGAAATTTTAATAAAAGTTTGTTAAATCATTGTACATTTTGAAAATAGTTCCAAAGAATTGTATTTATGGATTTTCTAAGAGAATGAACTGTATTTTACTACAAAAATTATTTTAATTCATAAAAAGAATAATTTGGTGTCCAAATCGGTCAACATACATATGTATGTACATATGTTTGTGCTATAATTTATGAACAGAGTATTTAGGCGGCACTACTTGAATGTCGATGAAATGATTATATTTTGCATTCTTATTTCTAAGATTGAGAGAAAAGTGTATAGGTCTTTAGGCATGAACCAATTATCAAAGATCACCCAGCTCGTCAACCGTGTATTTGTAATTGCATTTAAAAAAAAGGAGGTGACGTCATTTTTTAATCGGTTTATTTTAATTATTCGTTCGTACATTTTTGAAGTGGCATTTGAATTTTGAAGTTGATTTAAAATTTTTCATTTTTTTTAATGTTTTATTTTATTTCAGTTCAAATGATATACATATGTGTATTTCAATATGCAAAGCACACTTAGGCAGAAGCTTTGTAAGAATGGCCTCCAAACAAATTACTTGTTATTTATTATCTGTCAACCTAAATATCGACTTGTCTTTAATTAAAAGGGCAACAATTAAAAAAAATCGTAATGCGCAATCACAGCCCAAGAACTTTCAGTTAATATCTGATTATTAAAGATACCTAAAGCTGTTAATCTGATGACCTGCACATAAAATGTCTTCGGCTTTAAAAGAATGGACAACATTTTAAAACAAAAAATTACTGCACACAAGACTTTTCAAATGATGACTTTTGAAAATCGAGCCAACTGGGCATATCTGACGGTCTGACGATTTTGCTAAAACGCGATATAAAATCATTAAAAGAAAATTAAATGTTTGCAAGTTTTGCCGGAACTTGGAATTTTTTTGTTTGAAGCATTTCTGCCCCTCGATTTCGACAAATTTGGCCAAAGTCAAAACTAATAAAGTAGAGCTGAAAAAACGAATACGAAATGGGTATCAGCTTTGAAAACCACTGTACTGTCAAAGCTGGACGTAGCAGCGAGAAATTCAATACTCGCAACAAAGATAAGCAAAAGGCGGTCCGACAACCAGAAGACAGTCATTCGAAGCCAAACAAAGTGGCAGCTAAAAAAAAATAAATAAATGGAAAATACAAAGGAAACGAAATAAAGCAATGCATAGAAGTATGCAAGTACACGCACTTCTTTAGAGCATTCATTGCAATGGTATTTACGTAAGCTCGCGAGTCTTTTGACAAGGAGAAAAAATAAACAACAACAACACAATGAAATAAGTCAGCATAGAATGCGCCTTGCTTCCGGTCAAAGTTGGCCAACGAAATGCAATGCATTGAAGTGCAGCTTGCTAGCGGCAAAGTAATGCAAGAAACGTAAATAAAAATTAGGGTGGAATGTAAAATTTATAGTAAATTTTTCATTGTGAGTTTGCTGAGGCCATCAAAGAGGCTTTTTGGAGGGTACAGAATACATATGTATGTGAGGTTTTAGACCCACTCGGCTCGAGTAAAATTAAAAAATTCTGCAGTGGCGTTACCAGCTATTTTGAAGTCAGGCCGAGTTGTTAAGTGGAACATGTTTTCGAATGTCAAAATAAGATTCAGTGGAAGCAAAAAGGTTGCCGATTCATAACTAAGAAACATCTGTTGCGGTGCTGCCTTTCCACCCTTCACTATTTTACATTTGTTCTACTCGCCTCACTTCTATTCATTGTTTTCCTCTCTCTTTCTTTCGGTTGTAAAGATAAACAAAGTTTTCTGCTCTATGGACTTTCTTTTCGCTTGCTTTTTTGCCACTTCCGAGGGAGACGTAAAGATCTCTGTAGATTTGTTCTTACGCTATTATTCATATGCTTTTGTAAATATGTACATAAGTACACATGTACTCGTACATTAATCTGTACAGTACTTAAACTCTTCAAATAAGTGTCCACTTCATTTCTTCTATGGCTTGCAGTCTTGTCACATAAATCCGCGTTACGCGCACATCGAAACTGAAAATGAGTATTTAAAGTAGTGAGTTGACCATTTTTCTTACAAATCAAAGGCAAATCTGTGAAAATAGTAAAATTTTATATTCTGGATAGCATGCATTGAGGGCATCTGTGAAACATGAAAGCTTAATTGTAGAAAATAAAAAAAAGAGTCTCCAATTCAACCATGTCGATGCAGAAAGGAGATATTAAGTTATGATGTGTGCTTTTCGCTGCCAACTTTTCAGCACATAAGCCAAGTGAAGTGCCTAGTCAACAGATAAATAGTATTTCTAAGAATAAAGTTGTTTGTTGTCAGTTTTGCCTATTTGCAACCTCTCGATGCGTCTCAGTCATTGGTGAGCGAGGAATTCATAAAGTTTCTGATAGTGCGCTCGATGGCCGAAGGTGGAATTGCTACAACTGGTTACAACTGTGTCATCACCTCGAACTCTCGTGTTATATTTGGCACCTATGTAAGTACAGCTTGGCGGTAACTGTAGATATGTTACAACCTTTCTTTGTAACAATTTTCCACCACGTAGCCAATGGCCAGTAGGTTTGAAAATTTCTCCCCATAGAAGAATTGTTTTCTACAACGAATATTTCAGATACTGGTCCAGTGTCTGTTATGGAACCAACGATAAAGATTCGACAATGTGTAAGCCCACGATCGGTGTGGTTGTTAAACCAGCATTAAGCATCACGTAATTCAACATTTTGGAATGCCTTCAACAAAGTTTATGTTGCCGTTTTATCGTACAGCAGTAGAACAGTACTAATTTTCTGATCTATGAAAGAGTAAAACTCCGTCTCGCCCAACATAGTTTCTTTGAAGTCTGAAGGTGACCTACTGTAGAACCGCATTTGACCAAATTCGCTGTTGAATTCTTGAAGGTTTAGAAGAATATCAGATTTTTGTTGTTGAATATTAGATTAATTACACTGGTTTACAATATTAAACTTTTTGTCTGTTGCCGCGAATCCTGTGGTTGATATTGTTCACTCATCACTTGTTTTTGTCAAATCTACCCTCAAAATTTTTTTAGCAGCTCGAGTTACTTTGTTTTTGATTTCATCATTTATATTAATTTATATCATATATATTAATCGATAACAGGCATATTTTACTGTGTTAAAATTAGTTTCTCTAGTGTTTGCGTCATGAGTAGTTCAAGGAGACGTTGTTTAAACAATCCAGATCATTTTTGCTATATATGCGGAGAATATGTCTTTAACAATAGTAGAAAAGTTATATCAGAGTTGGTGAAAAATACCTATTTTGAGTATTTTGGGATGCACTTGGATAAAAATGAGAAGTCTTGGGCTCCCAATTATGTTTGTAAATCGTGTGTGGAATATTTAAGATTATGGAAAAGTGGTAAAAGAAGTGCCTTTAAATTTGGAACACCGACTATTTGGCGAGAACCACAAAATCATCTCATAGACTGTTATTTTTGTAGTGTGAACATAAACGGTTTAAACACTAAAAATCGAGCTAAATGGCAATACCCAACTACTAGTTGTGTTCAATGTCCAGTGCAGCGTTCACCTCACTCTTCAAAGCTTAAAAATATATCTGAACCATTAGAGCAAGACATTGAAGGACCAAGCTCATCACAAAATGATCCTAATTTTGAAGCTATGTCTAATGAGCCAAAATGCTTTTCCCAAAATGAGTTAGATGATCTTGTAAGAGATTTAAATCTTTCTAAACAAGCTTCAGAATTGTTAGCATCAAGACTAAAAGAAAAAAATTTGCTATCCTCGGATACTAAAATAAGTTTTTATCGTGAAAGAGATACAGAATTACGGTGTTATTTTTCCGAAGAAGATGGCATTACCTTTTGTTCAGATATCAAAAAAATTTTGATAAAAATGGGCTTGAAGCAATACGAACCAAATGACTGGCGTTTATTCATTGACAGCTCAAAACGTAGCCTAAAATGTATTCTATTACATTATGGAAATAAATATGCTGGGGTACCTATTGCCCACAGTACAAAGTTAAAGGAGGAATATTGTAACATTTCGCTAGTCTTGAACAAAATAAAATACAATGACCATAAGTGGCGATTTAAAAATGGTCAACATTCTTCTCGGTCAACAAAGTGGTAACACCAAGTTTCCCTGTTTTATATGTCTTTGGGACAGTAGAGCTAAACAAGAACATTGGGTAAGAAAAAACTGGCCCTTGAGAGCAAATATGGAGCCTGGAAAGCACAATATAGTCCACAATTCATTAGTATCTCGTGACAAAATTATCCTTCCACCATTACACATAAAACTGGGCATCATGAAACAGTTTGTAAAATCACTAGATAAAAATGGGAACTGCTTTTCTTACATTTGCCAAAAATTTCCTCAGCTCACTATGGAAAAGATTAAAGCCGGTATCTTTGATGGCCCTCAAATTAGACAACTTACGAATGATACTCAATTTAGAAATTCTATGACTGAGTCAGAACTAAAGGCTTGGACAGCTTTCGTATCTGTGATGCAGAATTTTCTCGGAAATCGGAAATCTGAAATTATGTTGAACTTGTAGAAGACCTTCTGCTACAATTAAGAAATATGGGATGCAATATGAGTATAAAAGTCCACTTTCTCCATAGTCACCTGGACAGGTTTCCGAAAAATTTAGGAGATATGAGCGAAGAGCAGGGAGAGCGTATGCATCAAGACTTACGCGTCATGGAAGAGCGCTATCAGGGTTTCTGGGATACAAATATGATGTCTGACTATTGTTGGTCTCTAATACGTCATTTTCCAAAGTCGACACATCGGAGAAAAGCTTTAAAACGAAGTTTTTTAGAACTCAATGATTAATTGTTTCTTTAAATAAAGTTTTTTTCTGTCTAATACCTACATAGCTGAAACTCAGAAACTAGAGCTGATAAAAATATTCTAATTATATTTTTGAAAATAGCATATTATATGTAGTCAGCAACAGCTAAAATTTCTTCGGCAACAAATGTACTGTAAACTAGTGTTATATACATAAATATATTATACACTAACCCTTTACCTGGATTTGGACAATATATTGTACAAAATAAAAGGCTGCCATTCATTGGCCTGACAATTTGGAATTATCATAGTTTTTGACAAAAACGTTGCGGTTTTGGAAACTAAAGCTTTCTTATTTTCATATTATGAAAGCTTATGAATACAGTGTTAATATTATTGATTTTATATAACATTGGAAAAATATTTATAAAATATATTATAAATTTCTACAAGAGCACTAATAAAATTCAATATTTGAAATAAATACTCAAACCATTATTCTATAAACGCGTGCATAAAACAAAAGCCAACATTTCACACATTCACACACATAAAAAACTATCACGATTAAAAAATTTTTAAATAAAAAAATGATTTAATCCAGCAATAAAATTGTGCAATATAATGTACAAATGTACGCAACTGTAAATTGAATTTGCTCAATTTCATGCACAAATGTCACGAAAGGTTGTTAAATTTCGTTCGGCATAGTAGGCTCTGCTGCTTGCGGGAAATTTGAAATTTGTAATTTGGCGAAGTATATACCTACGTAAATATGTACATGAATGTTCAAGTATTTTTTCTGTATGTAGAAATAATTTGTGTACACAAATACATGAGGAAAATTAGTGTACGCATTGACATTGTAAGAATATTTTCATTTGTTGTCTTTGAAATTAAAAAACGGTTTTAATATGAGTTCGTGTAAAAAAGGTTTATCTGAAAGCGAAATAGTAGATACATATATTGGATAAGATAGATTCATAATTATCTTATTTAGAGGAATAAAATTATATTGTCGACGAAGATTAAGGCGCCAACGGTTCTGATAATTGTTTGTGCCTGCAGAATAGAAATGCATCGAGTGGAGGAAACTAAAATATGAACCAGACACAGTTTTTTACGAAACAATTTCCGTTCCAGCATAAGAAGTCATTGAAATTGTAATAGTCTTTTGAGTCGTATTGATTAATAAAAAAAATATTCTAAAAAAATGTATGAATTTCAATCTAAACTACGTTAATTATAAAAATAAAAATATTTATACAATATTAAAAATATCTAAGATTTTTACTCCTTTTATGGAAATTTGTCAATATATTGGACCAAACTTTCCAAAGGTTTACAGTCTCTCCAAAAGCATTTTTTTAATTGTTTTTGTATTTTTATGCATATTTAAATCGAAAACAATGAGTTAAAGTAAAAAAAAAATGTGCTTGATCACTAGTTCAGAATTTGTTCGGAAAGGGCTAACCAGATGGTAAACAGTGCACTGAGATCGCCAATGGCATGATCGTTATCTGTCTGGGATTATTTTACACTTCTTTTTTTATCGATTATCTCGAAATTTTAGGAATTAGCAATGTGGATATGTTTGCCAGGCAGTACACGAACGTAGCCATTACTGCTAGGAGAGCGGACATCATAGTTCACTGACCAAGTGTGGGCAACCTTTGCAGAGGTGGGCTTCTAGGAAATTGAGTTTTTTTAAGTCCTTTTGGTTGGAAGATAAACGCAGAAGACCTTGCAAGCTGCTTAACGTTACATAACCACATCTCTCTCATTAATGAGAATTCACGCTGTACAATGGAAAATTATCTCAAGTTGATGTACTGTAGTTGTACGTTCTCTCAAGTGAACACAATTTGTTTTTGAAAACTTCTAAAATGCTATCAACTCTCTACTCTAGTTGACTACAACAATGAGTCGTTAGAGCTCCCAGCAAACTAACCTAAGTTTACCTAAAGCGTGGAACTTTCACAAAGTATCAAGAATAATAACTCTTTATTTAAAAAAAAAAAACTTGCAAGCTTGTGACAAACACAAATAATAAACGAATTCTTCATTAAAAACATTTCCTCTTTTGTTATTCATGCATACTCATGTTTTTATAACTGAAAATTTATCATTTTAATTCATGTGAAATAGTCAAACTGCCGCAAAAGTTGCTACAATATGAACACATTTAGAGCTTTTACTATCGCACAAAGTATTAACGTTTTTTATTTTTAATATCGCAAAGAACAATGTTCATAAGCAACTACAAATATACAAGTAGACAAGAACAACAATGTTGTGGATGACAATGGCTTAAATGTTCTTAAATGAAGTAAAAGAATAAATGTGAGAAATAAAATACGAGCATAAGTGCGACAGGCAACATTGTCTAACAACAAATGATACTTGAACGTGTGTGGATGAGTCTGCATGCCACCAATGTGGATATAACTGCATATAATAAAATACAATATAACTACATAAAATAAATTTCGTTTTATATATTAAAACACACACGCACGCACACACTGATAGACACAATGTTCTAGTGAACTCACAAAAGTGCTGATGATTTTCGTGCTACTTGTGTTGTATGAATGTATGAGTGGCATGTGTTGCATGTGTTGCATGTGTTTGTGCCGATTGAATGTGTTGGAAAGCACTTTTCCTTATTGCGTACCGGAAAACACTTAAACCGCACGACACAATACATTCACAATATACTCGCACTTATTCGTCGTATTTACTCGTTTTTAAAACAAAAACACAAACGCAAAAGGCGGACACTCAAAGAGGGTCGATACAATATGTGTCACAGTCGGACCTCCGCTCGGTGCTGCGCTTCACAATGCGAAAGATCTTGAAGTAACATTAAAAGTGTGTGTTTCTTTTTTTAACTGTTGGATGAGACTTCTCTTTCGCATAGCGAAAATTGTGTGTGAAATCGGTGAATGTGAATTTATTAATATTTTCATTCGATTTCCAATTCAATAAACGCTAATTTATTGACTTATCTTAGCGAAATCAGTTTGAACAATTTTACGTTATTTTATAAAAAAGTAAAAAAAAAGGTTGAAAGCGTCATTCAGTCGACATCGCGCAGCACTGACTATAATTCAGAATGACTTATAGGGAAACTACTATGTAAAGCCTTCTGAGCCTTCAGAGATGCCGTTCTTGTTCACATTGTACAAAAATTGCTCCTCCATTGTGTTTTGGTTACAATGTAATTCTGCTTTCAGGTTTGATCTTTGTTATTAAGAGCTATAAGCGGAGTAGAGAAACCTACAAAAATGCGTGTCAAAATCATCAGCGCGACAAACTAATCCTACCTTATTATGGTATTTATACACGAAATCAGAAATGTATATAAAAGTGACGTATTTGTACATAAATTTTTATGAAATATTCATTGATTTGAGCCAAAAGCCAGCCTCATGATAACTAAATGAACTTCATTAATGAATTTCATGAACTCGAAAATTTATAACGAACTTTGTGAATTTATAAATTTCTCTTGCATTCTACAACTTCACTGTGGACAGTTGGAAACTTGATCCAATCAGTTACATTTAAAATTATGCTTTAACATACCGTCGCTAAATTAGCACGCAGTTCGTCAGTGATACATTTCACTGCGAAATCGTAAATTAACCATTTTTCTTTGAACATCTGCTTAGGCACCTCTACGACCTTCCCCGTTTTCGTGAGCCACTAAAATATCTCTCATCAATTATTTTAAATCACAAACAATGACAAAAAATACTCCTGTTCCGCTGAATAATAATTTATTCTTCATGGATTTGTTCTTAATTGTGGTAGCGTACTTGGTCGGAGTATTTTACTTTAGAATTTAGCATTTATTTAGCGTATCACTTGCTACCAAACTGGCTCTCGCTGCCTCGCTTCTTAAGTGTCCTCACAGAAAAATTATAAGTAAACTTTTTATTAAGTTCGCTATTAATTGAGTAAAGAAACTTTCGCCATTTGCTTGTACCTTTGCTCACGGAACTATTCTCGAAATGGACAAGAACAACTTCGGTTAAAGACTTCCCTGGAGTTTTAAAAAGAAATTAATAAATAATGAATCGAAGTACCGAAAGGATGGAAAACGAAGCTTTATGAGTTTGAAAAAAAAAAACCACATACATAGTCCATCCAAATGCTAATAGTCCAGAATCAAGATCCAATGGCTCAACTAGGTAAGTCAAGTCATACAAATGAAAACAGCTGATAGGTACAACATCGATTTGAAATTCGTTTAGCTTTGTAGAGGAAGTTAAAGATCGCCGCTTTGTTAAAGAAAAATACTTGAATTCACTTGGGTTTGCTACATCGCTAGCGCGAGTTCTTAGGAGGAATTGAAAATGCAAATATGTTTTCTACGACTATTCTAAGTAGCTTGAAAAGTGGCGAAATGGGATCCATTTAAGTACCCTAAAACCGTTCATAAATGATTCCGTTGTAAAATTATGACCAAATGCTGCCGAAGCTATGCTTTGCACACTTAGCTTTTAAAGAGAAAGAAACGTGCATTTGCTACAACGATAGATCTAACTTTAATTACAGAGAGTGCTCTGCGAACCGTATTCGAATTGGTCTAAAACAGCTTTAATTAAAATCTTAGCAGATAGCCTGAGAGCGTTAATAAAATCATATTCAAGGCTAGTTAGAAGGTTGAATTTCTTTAAAAACACGACGCCATCACATGGAGTCTATAACGACAGACAGGAAACCTGACCGGTTAGCGCAGATTGAAATACCTTCTTTGCGAAATTGAACTCCCTCCCGAAATGTTTAGTTGTAAGTTTTTTTACGGGCTGCAGAAAGAAACCTTTGATCACTCTAAAAACTGACGCTGGTTGTTGTATCCGAAACAGGAAAGTTGAACGTGACATGCAGTTGAGTAATAAAAAATGTTTGCCGCTTTAAAGAAACTTCCTAGAAATTCAAAGCCAGTAGACTTTCCGGCGGGGTAAGCTGCAATTGCAGGTGAAAAATGTAGTAATTGTTTGACTTAATGTGACAATTGCGACATCAGACCACAAACGGAGTTAATGCATTTTCGGTAGAGAACAGCTCGCGGCAGGAGGAGTAATTGAACAAATGTAGTATGTTAAAAGGAATTGGAAGGAGGCAAATGTAAATAATGCAATGTACCTATGCTAAAGTGATATAAATAATTACTTGTCTAGTGCAAATGCTAAGTGCATCGCCCCTGATACACACACACACATACTCGTATTTAAGTAGATATGTTCCCACGCAACTTAAAACAAATATAGCCAAGTACACAATTACATTTTCTATCAACTTACATACATTCGTACTTTTACATTTACAAACATTCCCAGCAAACAGTGCAAAAACAATTCTTAAACGTTTGAGATTATAGTTTTATTTTTCAATTTGATTTAACGCATAGTTTATCTTTTGAAAAAAAAAGACATTTTCTCAAATTTTGCTAACACTTTTTTCAACTTGAAAACAGGTTGAGAAGTACTTGCGATAAAATGTTTAACCATCAGTGCCTCTCCGAAATTGTCAAAATGCACACTAGATGTTTCATTAACATTGAATGCAGCTCAATATAAATATTATTTTCAATTCAAGTAGCTAGATAACATTTTGCTCTGCTCTTCTCACGTTTGAGAATTCAATACTTTTCAATTTGAAAATAAAAAAAATTTCATATTAAGAATGTGAGTTTAGTTTGAAACGCTATCAACGGTTATTTGAGACGCATTTGCGAACTAACCTTTGAGCTTTGAGACACGGATTGTTTTCAAATACATCACAAATGCAGATTTAAGAAAAATGTTTATTGGGTTTGTACAATTCCACGGATGTATCGAAATTTATATTTTGTAAATGCAGCAACGATTCTCCTCGTTTGCTGTCATGCAATGCCGCCATTATATTTAGTTTCAGTGTGTGGCACCGCAACTGGCTACGCAACGATGCGACTGTGACTCCAGTGGAAGTGAGAGGAAATAGAAGAAGAAATGCAAAAAAAAGCAGCGGTCAGTCGCCTTACCTCAGCTGTGCAGTAAATGTTGGCTTGCTGACGAAGCACTCATAGGCGCTGGAAGCATCCGTAACAGCCACTTAAAGCGAGCTTACGCAGGCTATCCTTGAGCGCGTTGTTGCTCGCTCGTCTTACTCAGTTGGCAGCTGGCAGCGCAAAACAGAGCAGCAGAAATTCCTCGACTAAGCGGCAGCTCAACCAAAACATACTTTGGATGCTGGGCAAAAGAGTCTTTGCATTCACAGCAAAAAGTTACACTCAACACACTTGCAAGTCTTCAAGTTCCTTTTATGCCTTTGCTTCATTGTTGTGGCGGCGGGCGGTATGTTTGTTGATATTGTTGCTGTTGCATTTATGACTCTTATGTCGGCTTTGTGGCTTGGTGGATATGCCTGTGTGTGAGTGTGTGTGTGTGTGTGTGAGTGGATTAGAGTTGTTATTTGTTATTGGTAAGCAAAGTGGTGGCTGAGGCGACTAAGCACTCGTGTGGCTATGTGCGTACGAGCGAATGGCGGGAGGGGGGCGGTTGCCTGACCCAGTAGGCAAATGTAGAAGTAAAATGGTTTGATAGGTGGCATTTACTACATCATTTCGTGCGGATTTCCAATAAATTTTTTATTGAATAAAATGTTTCCGCACTTCCGCTAAGTAGCGAAAATTTGATATTACACCAGACAGAGAGTGTAGTAATAAAAAGGGTTTATTATTATAGGCACTCCATTCATTGCCGATACAAATTAATAAATGTATAAGAATATTTATGGTATATTTATATAAATAACTAAAATAAATTTGAATATTGAACATCTCAAATTAGCGCCTTCAGAGCAACAAGCAAACATTTTTTTTCCAGTGCTGACTCCAAACTTTATTTTACTAGTGCAAAGTATTTCCTGCTGGGTTTGATATCCATTTGTTTCAATTGTTGTTTGCTCATACTTGGCTTTTAGCTGCAAACTCGGTTGCCACAACAGTTTTATGTAATATTTCTCTTCTTTTTTTTCTGCCTTTGTTTGTGTTTTTTTTTTGCAAGTTGTGTTTGGTTTGTACTCGTTTTTGTTGTTAGTGTTGTTGGTGTTGTATGGCTTAAAACCACTTTAGATTGCATTCAAGCAGCGACGAGCCTAAGTCAGTACAAGTTTGTTGGATTAACTCGATTTTGCTTACTACTAATGGTTTCTGAGTTGTGATTAAACATCATCGCTGGTAGTTAGTGGAAGCAGTGATAAGCAATTTTTTTTTTGTTGTTGAACGATTTGAATTGTTTGAGTTGTAAATATGCGTTTGTTATTATTCGAGTCTTCAGGCTTAATTAAACTATTTTTAAAGCAATATGACACAAGTAAGATTTTGTTGAGACTGAGTTTAGAGCGATTGCGTGAGAAGTGTCGCATTCACGGCGGGATTTACTTAGTTTTTTTTTTTTGTTGTTCATCAATAGCCGTTTCAGAATTCTCACCGATAAAGTTCCAACTTATTAATTGTGTTTCTTTACTACTAAAATTTCCGATTTATTTTCTTTTATTGAAATTAATACAGCTGAACTTAAATGCGGATTATTTAACTGCGAATGCACAAATATATACCTAGAGATTCTTCAATAGCGCTCGTTATCGTTCCCCTTACAGTTATTGCTTTTATCGCTCAACTAGTTTTCTAAGTACTTGTAGTTACCCGGCAGAAGCGAAAAACAGTCCTTTTTTTTAAGCAATGAACATAGTAAAGGGGCGATCGTGGAGAACTTCTGTTACAACTTTTGGTCGTTGTTCTTGTTGGCTGACTAACATTTTTTTGGCTCTCTTCTCTTAACTCTTCTCCCAAAAAGTCTCCCTTAAAGTTCGCAGTGTGCACGTTCCGATCTCATCGAGACTCCGGCAGCGTATTTCCCTGTTTCCTGTCCATCAAAGGCAATGGAAAAATAACTTTCGTTTATTAAACATTGTTAATTAAGCTTTGCATTTCACCATTTAAGAAGAAGCACATACTTCAATACATTTTCTTACGCTGACTTCTCACTATCATCTTTCGGGTACCGAAGAAGCCAGTCAGACTAAGTGCATTGGCGAGATTTTTTTTATCGAATGAACTGCATCGTTCTGGTGTAGAGCCAAAAATATCCCTCCTTACCTTCCTAATCAGCGAAATATTCACTTTTTAATTAGGACGGGATAAAGATTTTATCTCTTTTCTCTAATGTCGAGGCGTGAGCGCAAGTTAGCTGTGGGTTCAGAGAACATTTCTTTCGGGGAATCTCTCTTTTGTAGATAGATCACGATTCCAAATTCTTCCTCCTCCCACATCGTAGGGATCAGGTTTGATATTCGACTATCCTTGCCATGTAAATCACAGCTCTTGAAAGACGGTGTTGTCGTCAAAGAGCACATCAACCACTTGTGCCAAGGCACCTAAATTATGGTACTTTAAACACTCTTAATAAAAAAAAGCTTGGTTTTGTCCAAAACTTATTGACTGTTTTCATTGGTGGTGTCAGCCAATAGCTTTCCAAAGTAAAGGAAATAGTAGAAATACTTCTTCAATCTACCTTGCACCGTAAATTTTATTCAGAATATTGTCACAACGTATTCGGGTTATTCACTACTAGCTTAGAGAGTATTTATATCTACATAAGTCTCGGAGCTACTTTTCATTCTGAGAACGACTTCTATGATATCTCGCTTGATTATTCACTCTCAAACCTAGATTTAACATTACATAAACATATGTGATGGCATTTTATCAGAAGATAAGAGGCACAAGTGAACTAAATATTCCATGGTTGCTCTCCCAAATGTTATACGGTGGTCTTCTCTTGTATGGCGATAATATTTGTTTTCAGTAGGGACGTCATTAATGCTTCAGAAAGGTTACGGATGGGATACCGCTGGTGCTGGTGCCTGTACGGGCACTATAAGTCAATTATTTTATTTATTCAAATTCCTTCTACATTCAGTATACAGATTTAGTTTCTTAAAGACTAGCTAAAGGCTCTAGTTGAACATTGTGCACAAATTACTCTTAAACTAATCCATACTTAAGTTAAAATCAATAACACTAGAATATGAATTACACAATTTAATCCATCTAGCAATTCGCAGAACGCAGTTTACCAACAAACAACCTATTGTTTTTTAAGTTACGTGGTGGATCATATAAGATGAGCAACTTTGTTAAGTCAGTTTTCAGAGATGGAGTTGACTAAATGGCTTACCGCACTCCTCAAACTCGTGGCACAATTGAGAGACTTCACTAAATAGCTATGTAGCTATTTAATTTTTCTCTCTGACTGACTAAGTTGTTACAATTTAAATGATTTAAAGATTATTTGTAAATAAGTTTCATAAAATACATAAATATTTGTTGTTGGTTTTCTTTGTGGTTTTCATTTAAAATAAAACACGACAACATTGCATTTGTTTATTCATTACGACGCTCATAACTATCAAACCAATTGGGGCATTTTTTTTTGTCTTCCCTGGTATTTAAATTTAATTTTTTTGGCATATTTTTTTGTAATAGAAAAAGTCCAGTTGGATCAATCGGTTTAAGTTCTTTGGCTTTTCCACGCGCACAAAATCACTAATGAATTGCTTCAATAAAAAAATAAACGAACAGAGAGTGTAAAAAATGAAATGAAAATGCAGATTTAATCCAAAAAAAAAACGAGTTTGGTGATGAAAATATAGAAAAGCTTTCGACAAAAAAGCACTATTTAATACATAACTACATATATGAGTGTACGCTTTTTCGTTAATGGCAAATATTAGCTGGAAAAAATTATGTAAATAAGTAAATAAATATTTGTACGACTTTGTGCTATTTTTCTGATCATTCAATGGTTTTTTTGAAAAGCGTAAAAGTAATACGTAACCCGAAACGGGTTTAGTGAAAAGCGTGCAGTTTAATCTTCACCGTTTGGATTGTGTCGCAACTAGCATTTTAAATTAATTTTATTTGTTTTTATTTCATTATTCATTTTCATTATTTCATCAACTCAACCTATAAATAAAGTGTCGAAAACAACTGCAATACTTGAATAAATTCTAAAAATGGTTTGAAAAACGTTAAAAATTTTGTTGAGGCTGATACATTCATTTTTAATTTTCTACTATGCAGAAAAGTTGGGCTCTTGTTATTTTGGTTAGGGAATAAATTGTATTTTTGTTCAAAAATATTAAAAACTGAATAAAAGAAAGTAAATAAGCAATAAATTTATAGATTGGATGTGTGTGATAGTGGTCTCAAGTCTGAATTCCTAACAAATCTTCAGTGAAATATTTGCTTTAATAAATTTATTTAAATTTCTATTTCATAGATATAAAGATAGGTATGCACTGCGACCAGAGGGTCTATTGTGCTATTATATTTCATAAATTTGTTTTATTTTTTCTTGTAGTTCAAATCAACGAATTTTTACTTCAACCCTTTGTGTAAAATTGTATTCTTGTAAATTTATTATCATAATGTTGATATTATTAAAATTTATTTTATTTCAATCTGCTTTTTTTATATAAGTCAATTTTATTTTTTCTTTATTTTATTACTTCATTATGTTATTTAATTTCGCTCGGTTTCACTTTTTGTTTCCTTTTACTTTACATGATTTTTTTAAGTGTATTTTTCAATTTTAATAAAAAAAATTTTGTTGTATTTGATTTTTAATTTTTTTTTGTTTCATTGTTTGTATTTTTATGTTTAATTTTGAATATTTTATTTTTTAACTTTAATTTACCAAACTTTTTAAAAATATTTAATTTTAATTTAATTTAATAAATTAATAGTTTCTGCATGTATTTATGTTAATTTTTTTTATTATTTTTATTTATTCTTTTTTTTATTTGTTTTACCTGATTTACTTTTAATTATATTATTAGTATGAATCTTTTCATATTTTAATGTCAAAATAAATAATTATTTTATTTTTGTTTTTTAATCATCAAATTAATTCTAAAAACAATTGAATTTTATTTAAAATTGAGTTTCATTTTATTTGGTATCTCGTATATCGAAAAAAAGTATTGCCTCATTGAAAACCACATGTCTAAAAAAAACGCCCTTTTTTATTTGAATTTTTTTAAATTTAAGTTTACTCATTTTAATTAACAGCGTGAATAGTTTTCTGGTGCATTCAGTTTTAGTATGCTCTTCATTTCGCATCACCCTTACACTGTTCGTGTTTTAAAGGAAATACAATTTTTGTTAAAATTTTTATTTCGCCAACCATTTATTTTCGGTAATATCCGCTCGTTTATTCCAAGCTAAGTCAGAGTGAGCCAACGAGCCAACCAACCAAACAGTCTCTGGGCAGTCACTCAGTCGGCAAGTGAATTGCTTGTGTGGCCAATGCAATGCCGTTAACAGCGGTTAGAGTGACCAGACGTGTAGTAAATCTCTTACATTCGGACTGAGTCTGTAGTTAAGTGGAGTCAGGCCATCCGGCGGTCAGACAGTCAGGCAGTCACTCTGTCAGCGAGTCAGTTCGCAGGGGTCAGTTGCGCATTTGATGCTGCACGGGTGTATAAATGTTGGTGTGTGTGGTAGCACACTGCATTTTTGTATATTATTTGTTTCCTTCCTCTTCAAAAAATGCAACAAAAATATTTTGTTTTTTGTTTTAGAACTTATTGTCGTTAGTAGTGCGCTTTTGCCCCAATCGGAAATTCGAATGCGCTTCGTTTTGGCTGATTTGAATGCGTTTTTTTGCAGGCAATGTGAAGCGTTCAAATCTGCGCCTTAAAAGATGACTTTGACGTAAAATTCATTCTAAATGCAACACTCTTGGCAAGGAATTTCTTAAATGCTTCTAATGTATGCCATTTCCGATAGGGACGACCCCGCAAGGCAGCAGCAATGCGATTGTAAATGGCTTTTTGCAACGACAAAAATATTCGCCCAAAACAAAAGTACAACTACAAAAAATTTTTTACAAAATACATTGTTGCAACAAAGGCAACCATGCCAAAGCTGCTGTAATCCGTAACCCATTCAAGCTATGTAACTGCACATTACCCCCTTCAACCCAGCTAAGCCCTTCCTGCAAAGACTTCATCAACTCGCTGCTTCACCTGAACTGCATTTTATTAGTGTGCGGGAGCGTTGCTGTCGCTTTGTGTAAATATATATTTACTTGTTGTGCACAACTTTTTAAGCTGCAACAGCTCACCTTTATGCCACCGCTAGTTTCTGGCAACTGATCTCCCTTTGTTGCGCTTTGTTGCCGCTCGTCTTCCCTTTGGCGATTATTCGTTAGTTTTTAGCTCTCTTCGAAATGATATCTACTCATATATAAAATTGTTTTTTGTCCGTATGTTCTATGTGTTGTGCGGAGGTGTACTGGAATATTTGTGTGCATCTCAATTCCTTGATATATTTGTGTGAGTGTTTTTTTTTTTTTTGGTGGCGATTGTGCAACTTTTTGGCGCTTTGGCGCTCTAACAGCGTAGTTTTGCTTCTCAACGAGATATCCTTAAACTTTATTTACTCGCCATTTGGTCGCTTTTCAGTTGTTAACTGCGTGGCTAATACCGCTAAATTCTCAAAAAGTACAGTGTGTCATTGATAAGTGTCCGATGCAAGAGAATTGGGGTATAAAAGAAGAGACAAGAAAATATTCCAATTAAATTATGTAAACGAGATTAAAAATATATTAATATAATAATAAAAATAATGCGGCACAACAGAAAATATATAACAGGGTATTGAACACGAATTCTTCGCGAGGAAGCCGACAAAGCTTTGAAAGTTAACATCTGAATTGATTTTGAAGGAGAAAGAATTAAAGGTTAAATATTCCCTCATTTTGCACATTTTTATTGAAAGAAATCATGTGACATCCCTTGATATTTTTCTGGAATTCGAAGGTTAATTCTTTTGTATTGTACTTTAATCATCAAGACCTTCAAATGTGCATCACTGTTGACCCTTTTCTAAAGAAATTTCAAAAGAAAAAAATAAGGCTGTGTTGCTTACAAAAAGCCTCACAATAATTACAATCGATTGTTTGTTAAGTTCCAAAATTTTGTCTTTTCATAAATTGAATAGAATAGAATAAAATGTTGTTACTTAAAGCAATAATATTACTCATACGCCGTAGTGTACCTCTATGCAATCCGATACGCCCCCAGCGCAAAATTGACATGCGATGTACTTTGGATGCAATTTTTGTTATGAAATAATTAATTTGGTTGAACTTTTGAATGATGCTTATTTCTACCCTTATTTTCTTCCATGAAGTCAATAAAATGTTGTATTAGATAAATGTCTAAAGGCTGAAATTTTGGCTAAAAATCGAAAAAGTATTAATTTATTTTTATTTTAAATTAGCTATGCCTTTTTGAACAAGTCTTTTTTAATATGCATTAACGTAAGCTCGATTCAGAGAAGCACATTTTTTAAATTTAAAATGGATCGCGTTTGTTAAAATAAAATAATTCAATTTAAAAATTGTCTTCTTTTAACGCATTTTTTTTTAGTTTAATTTTCTTTGAAAGTAAAAAAAAATTGATTTGTAAAGTCCAAATCTAAAACGTTCATGTGGGAATAAGTTGTTAAAATCACTACGTTTTTGAATAAATGTACGAAAAAAATATACTCATTCCAATATTTTTTTTAACTTTATTAGTATATAATTTTAGACCTAAAAATCTCGAATAAATTAAAGATTTTTTTAAACGTTGTAAATGGATACTTGCGTTTAGAAACAAATTGTTCAAAATCCGACAGTTGTCAAATTTTTTTTTGCTTTTTTATCCATTGCCTTTCGCTGTTCATTCACATGGGTCTAAAGACTTGAAACCAGCGAACCAAAAAACCACGCAGATAATAAACATTGTATGAACAAATCAAAGACCAATAAACCTGCCCGCTACTCAGAATTCGCCTTCTTTTTTTTAATTTTGTCATACGAGTACAAATTCGACGTTTATATAAACTTCAATTTTTGCGAATATTTATGACTTCTTTACCACTTCGCACCGGCAGAGTTTGCAACCAAATGCGCAAATTTATTCACAACTCTGGCGATAACTTTCGGCGGTATGGGAAATTATGTTCTCAATATAACCGAAAAGTGAATATAAATAGTGTCAATGTTCTGCTTGTCATTTTTTCATTGCGACACTTCATATAAATCGAGTAGAAAGAGTGATAATTTTCCGGGATGATAGAACAAGCACCCAATAGATCGGTTTACACTTTCTCTGTTTTAATTATAAAACTTCAGAGTAATTACTGATAAGCACTGAAGCTAATTCATCTTAATATTGCCATTCATAGCAATGCTTTACTCTCGAATTTCTGAAATAAATGCATACAATTAAAGCATAAAAAATCTAAAAACTTTGTGGTACGAAAAACAATTTTCTTCTTGCATTTTTGAACTTGAAATATTAGTTAGCCACATTTTGTTTGGACTAGAAAAAAGTAATTACTAATATTTACATTTCGGAACAGATTTTTACATACTTACATACATAAATATTCAAACATTATGTGGAAGCAAAATTGTCAAAACTTACCTGAAAGAAATAAATAAGATGGAAACAGTTTAACAGTGTTCATAAAAAGACGAAACTAGTGAATGGTTTTTAATCGAAATTAAAATCCATAAGTTATTAAAGAATTAAGAAAAGTAATTGGGCCACACATGTATGTATGTATGCAAATATTTGTGATAATTTCTTGCTGACATGGCCACTTATTTCGCAAGATAGGTGGTAAACTAGAAAAACGGCACAACCTTGTTCTTGATTTCGTAGGTCCTAAGCGTGTCGTTCATACATAACAATTGCAGTGGTAAATCTATAAGTTTGTAAAAGAAAGAGTTCAAATCTGGTGCTTGTTCACCTGCTAAGCTTCTTTGTTTACCAAGAAAGTAATGTATAATGTGTAGACCAAATTGAGCCAAAATGATATACTTCATTTAAATAACAACCCACGCATGTTTAAGAGAAAGGAAATTAAAACCAAATGTGTTCTACGGACCTCGCAGACATCACTGATGTGCTGATTTGAGCCAAAGTGCGACTACATGAACAAAAATTCTTTTTTTTATTTTTGCTGCATCTCAGTTTATTTCCTTTACAACTGAAGACACTGTGCAACAGCTTGTTAACGCCGCACATCCCCCTCGTCAGTTTGTTTGAAAAGTGTCTAAATTGCTGTATCCGTTTTTTCTACAATTCGTACTCCTTCAAATTTCCGCCACAGCGCTACTATGAACTACTGCCCGCCGCAGCAGCACCACCTGCTGGTGCAATGCGAGTTCGAATATTTATACACCAAACTTTTGTTGATTGTAAAAGTCAAGCGCACAGAAATGCTGCTCGAAAGTCTGTCTGTTAGTTAGTTGCTTCCCACTTTGTACGATTATTTGCTTTGCTGTGTCCTGTGCCCTGTGTTCTACATCTTTTTCTCCACCATTTCACATTCTCAGTCGACTTTGCGGAGTAACGCCGCTGCGCAGGAATGCGCGTAACGAGTTGCCAAACGTTCATTTGATTTCATTTCGTTTCATGAAAATTCGCTTTTGGCAATCAGCAACAGCGGAGTGAACAAAAACAGTGGCAATATACGAATTTGTTGTATGCAATTGGGGGAGCAGCAAAAAGTGCGTTGTTGGAATGCGTTAAAAGTTGCATTTGCTCAATTGTTTTGTGTGTGTTATTTCATTTAGCTTTTGGTGTTTTCGCACTTTTAGCTAGCTGCGATTTTTTCGTTGTACCCACGTTTCGCTATTGTTTTTTTTTTTTGCCAATTGTAAAAAAACGCAGTCGTCCTTAAACGAGTATCAATTGCTTGCAGACAGGTGCGCAAATATTGCACTTTGCTGTTTTGCTGAACAATGTTCATAAAGAGTTGGGAGTGACGTGGACGACGGCAGTTTTTGTGTTCTGATTGAACTTATTGTCTGCTGCCGTCGTTTGTGAATTTTAGTTAGAGGAAATGAACTGCAGCGTTTTTTGGGATTCAAATAGGAATACTAACGACGTTTCCCAAACTCTAGTAAAATGCAACTGATTTTGATATAAAATGCACGTGCACATTTTGCCTTGCAAATTAATTTTTTTCTAAGTTCTTATCACAGGTAACACAAATTAAGTGTTTGAGTCTAGAGCCACAACATTTTTTGATACTTTTTCTCTAGCTTTAAAATGGACATGTTTGAGCTAAAAACTATATTTAAAATCCTCGTTTCTTAATTGCCTATTTGGAGTTTTAGATACTTTTTTCTATGCACAAAAAAATTTCGGTTGTTTACAGTAAACGAAGCAGCAGCAAATCCACCTTTTATATGTTTTCTTCTACTCAGCATTGATGCTTTAAATATTTTTTTTTCAGAATCGTGATTAAATTAAAAAGCTGTTCAAAAACTAAACAATTTTCGGACTTATAAAAATCCAACTGCAATTTTCCTCTTAATCCATTCCCTGTTAATATATTTCCTGGACCAGTTCGTAACAATCTTGATCGTATAACGACTGTGTGCTTAGCAATTCCCGCCTAACCTGGAAGTTATGTTCGGTTTTGTTATTACCGTATGTCCTGTCATTCTGCGTAATCGACATTCCAAATGTAGCGAATAAGTGGTTGTCCAGATTCCACTTTATAATGCACTTTGAAAAAATATTTGATCTTCGATGTGGTTTTAAGTAATATATCTTCGTGCAGATCAGGATTGTTCCCATATCAACGTGAAACATGATAAATATGGTTCAAATAATCCTTCACACACCTTTTGTCGTAAAGATCTGAATCATTTAACAAAGAGGTTTAATCTTTTGACTGAAACTTTCTTGCGAAGTTGTAAATAAATTTTTATCTCGATTCTGTATTACGAGAGACTACCATTATTAAAAAATAGTTAAGTTGGTTGAGACCCCTGAAGTGTTGAAAAAAATTAAGTTATTTGTTGAGAAGTTGGATTTAGTCCAAACATTTGCTTTCCAAAGTATGAAAGGCTTAAATGCGAAACTCAAAGACTTTTTCCTTTAAAACTTTTGCATTTGCTGGGAATTTTCGAGCGGTAGAAGTGAAGTCTTTTCGACAACATAAAGTGAGCAGAATTGGTGATAAATTTCTCTGAAATTTTAATGAAAAAAACTCGATTTGACTAATAAAGGTCAGCTGTTATTATTACTCTACTTGCCCATAAGTTAACACTTAGGAAAAGCTATATACATAGATGTGTGAACATATTTTAAAACAATTCGTAAATTAATTTTCCATGAGTATTGAAACCTACTTTGATAACCTACGTTGGCTTGACGTATGCTTTTAAAATTCGCTCTCTCTCTCGCGAATAGAAATAATGAAATTGTTATTGTTTTTTTAATAAAATATTAGTAAATCCTATGTAAATGCATTTAAACAATAAGGAAATATTCAAAGAATCCACGTGCGTACAAAAGTATTTATTAAATTTTTTATTACCATAAAATTACACCAAGAAAACCAGACGATACCAGACGTGTGGTTATCTTCTAAGCACCTTTCAATAGGGTTATTAGAGCAGGGTTAAAAAACAATTCCATATTTTTGCTGGGATTTCCAGTATAACCTACAGTAATTGTTTAAAATTTATAAATCTTACCCTTCCTAGTCGCTGAGAAGTGTTAGGCATACTATTCTAGCCCACCTCTGCTGGCCGAAGTGAAGTGGAACGTTTCCACCCGAGTTTCCAGGAATTTCCGTCCTCTTTTTTTGAAGCCTAGCAAATACAACTTTGAACTAAACGAATCACTTCGTAGTTTATGAGAAGATTTCTGCTTTCACTCCGGTTCTTTTGTTATTTCAGACTAATTTTTGTACATATAGAATACTTTACTCTGTACTCTCAATAAAAAAACGATTACTAAATAATTTAAATTTAAGGGGGTCGCATCATTTAGAGTCCAGAAAAAAGTCACTTTTTTGAACTTTTGTTTTTAGAATAAGAAACATTGTAGACAATTTGTTTATATATTTAAATTTTAGAGCATATCTGAAAGTTTTTTAATGATTTAACCACTCAAAAATGTTGAAAAATGGCAGAGGAATCCATGTTGCAGTGGAAGGTGTCGAAGCTGATCCCGACCATTGCCGTGCAAAGTAGCGTCCGTAATTCTTAAATGTAACAGTAAGCATCAATATCTTGTTAAGATATAAGAACCCCAGAAAGCCAATGAAAATGAAAAATTTATAATTTTTTCCTATGTTTGCACTTTGAAATCGATTTTCAAATTTGTGCATATTTTCACTTTTGAAAATTATAAAAAACAATAATCAATAATTATTTATATCTTTGGTTCACATAGAAAAGTTTTCCATACTTTACAAAATAGAAGTTGAATCTGATTGTTAGGTGAGATAGTTTTCGCGCAATCGTGCACGCCAATTGGAAAAACCTGGGTTTTAAGAAAACGAGCTTTAAAATTTTTATAAAGTGCAACGAAAGAAGAATTTTCGTCGACGCACTTGTCTATTACCTCAAATGCGAGTATATTTTGAACCACTTCGAGATCAAAGCTAATATTTTACACATACATATGTTTTAATATAGTTTTGGAAGAGATTAAGTAAAGAAAAAAATAGCTTTTTCTCCGATTTCAATTATCCGACAACCTTAACAAACTTCTGCCTTTCATGACTCATGGCGTTGAATAAATCCATGCGTCATGCGGATGCGCCGTTCGCGTCGATAGGGCAGGAATGGAGGGTGAACTGAAACTGTTGGGATTATTATTTTTATTATTATTAGTTATATCTGCACATATAATTTTATTATAAATTAAGGATGAGATAGACTTAAAACTGTAGCATACTTAAAAACACAATTGTATGAGTTTCTGAAAGCCAGAGAAGCTTTAAAAGCAACCGGCTCGACCTATTTAAGTTTGTGACATACATGTGTTTGTTTGTGAGTTTATACGTATGCACATATGTACATATGTATCTATGCATGTATGTGTACGCATGCCATTCTGTATGTGCTAATTGACACAGGAATGCGCTCTGCCACACTTCTGGACTACGCTCTGGGCTAGGCTGTCCAAGGTGTTGCATAAATCATGCTTTTCCTTTCACTGTCAAAGAAGAAACTATGGAGCAACACTAACGTTCGCATTACAATGCTACTAACAAAAAGCCATTCGAAAAGAAAAGCATACTTCAAGCTTTATTCCTCATAAATACCTTTTATATCTACTTGTGATCAAGGATATTTCGAAACGCATATACGAAATACCTGTGTGTGTGTGTGTGTGTAGGTGTGCGTCTGTGTACAGGCTCGCATTTTAGGCGTATATGTGCCGTAGAAGACATTTGTCTTCCAGGTATTTGAGTAAGAAACTTCTGAGCGAACGTGTTAACAGGTTGCAAAGAAAATAACTTAAGTGAAACTCTTTTGGACGTAGGCTATTGTTCTAGGGATTAGAGCAGCAACAAAAGCAGAAAGGAGCAAGCATGACAAGCAAACTGCCGAAGGATATGAAAAGGATATAAAAACCTATAAAAGCAGATGTGTGTGTGTGTGCAGTGATGGAGGCAAGCAAAATGTTTCGTGGAGCAGAAAAACCCATTTGGGGCAGCATTGTAGAGCTCTATGCGCTGCTAGTTCGAGTAGATTGGGAATACAGTGAAGAGTGACAGGCAGTTAGTTAGAAAAACAGTTATTTTCGGCGATTGTCAGCAACACCAATGTTGGTGTGAGTCTAGCGGGAATACCTACCCGGCAAGTATCGCTCTTGTGGCAAGTAGCAGCTGTGGCGAGTGCTTTGGCGGAGTTGCTAGCAGCAGGAGCGCAATGGTTGTTGCACATAAACAAATTGTCATCTGTACATAAATAATACATGATTTATAATGTGTCAACATATTTTTATTGTCTTTGCACCACACACATATGTATGTATGTACATATGTACATCTGCATGCATGGCTCGAGCATTCGTCAACGCGTCCGTTAGTAAAGTGAACAAAAAGCGAAGCAACAAAAAACAAAACCAAAAACGATAATAAGAAAATAGCGCATCGAAACGTATAAAATGTGTGTGTGAGCGTGTATGACAGGAAATGGAGATGTGGTGAAAACAAAAGCTGTCACTTCACAGATAAAACGCTCACTTCTGCTTGCTTTTGTTGCCAACTCATCCAGCTGTCACAATGAGACCGAATACTACTACCGCGCTATTGGCTATTTATTTGCTTTGTTTTTGAACATATTTAGTTATAATTTAGTTTATTCGATTCGATTCATATCGTTCAAATACAAATTAATAATATATCAAAGTCTTCGGTGATCGTTTTTTTAACGAATTTTTAATCGAAATGTGATTTTTGATTCGAGCGTATCTTAAAACAGAAATGCCTTTTGTAAATATATATTTTATTTGCAGCTTGCCGAAGTACGCCTAACTCTCTAAGACCTTGGAAAGTACAAAATCATACATAAATGAAGCGCACTCATATTTACTCAGTGAAAATAATAGTTTCAGGCTATCACTAAACGAAAAATATTTTCTTCAAAAGATTGAAATGTTTTCAAGAGGCTACTAGGTGCTCACTGCAGCACATTGCCTATTAGATAAAAGGGTTCGGCATTGAAACAAGTCATTTCCATCCGTTCCACCTGAGCTATTCTGGAACTAATTCATTGAGGTCGCCTATGCCAAAGGTATCCATTGAAAGGTTGGCTTGGGAACTAAATAGTCCTTTCCAACCGACCTGTTAAACATGTATGTAAGTTGCTTGTAGTCTCGTCCATTTCGACAGCAGAAATAAGATATTACTCATCAAAAAGCCTGTTATATTTCAGAAAAACCGCATGTCGAACATAGGGCAGGGCAGATACGATGCTGCTCTGAATCTCGTCCATTCCGACAGCAAAAATAATTTGTAACTTATCGAAAAGTCTGTTATACTCGTATGTACCTGAGAAGAAGAATTGTTAAATCAGTATGGCTCTGGAAGTATTCAATTCAATTCAGACCAGCTGTCGCTGCCGTAGGGCAAACACGATACTGCTCGGAGTCGCGCCCATTCCTATATCGTCAATAACAAAATACTCATCGACAGATATTACAAATAATATTACTGTTGATTAAAAATGTGTAATATCTCAATGAATATGTAATTGTAAAAATATGCTTCTTTACCTATAATACATTTTAGTTTTTACAGTAAATATTGTACCTAATAAGTTAATTTTTGAATACATACTCGTATGTTGTACATGTGTATTTGTGAAATTTTAGGTCAGTAGATCGTAATAAAGAATTAAATTAAAATTAAGTCATTGATATATATCAATTGATGTACTTTCATGCAGTGCGTCAATTCTCTCAAGCCTCCAAAGGTATTTCTGTCATGAAAAAGCTTCTCATTAAAAATACAACTGCTGTTCGGAGTCGGCATAAAACTGTAGGTCCCTCCATTTGTAGCAAAAATGGTGTAAGTGCCGAATGATTGTTATTTGTTATGAGAATTCATAGTATATATATTTTCCATAACAGTTATTGAGTGAAGTTACTTTAGAGATCCCGAAACAAATCTCGTATTGCAAGAACCATATTCAAATATTCAAATTCCAGGAATATATTGGAACGATTTTCCGGCATACCCTTGCAGGCGAATGAAAATCTATTCTGCTTTATTTATTTAAAAAGCTTTAAGTCACCTGTTAAAAGTTTTTCGAGACGTACATATTTACATTAACATTTTAGTGTTTTTGGGATTTTGAAATCAATTAACACACTGTAATCTATCACAACTTTGAAAACCCGATTTTGTATTCGCAACTCATGCTATTATTAGTTTTTATATAAATATTCACGGCAATCTACTTTTGCGCCTTTGTTTATCGTTCTGTTGCACATCCATTTTGTTTTGTCATGTCACACAGTTGTGTCAAATTAATTACGACATCCAAGCAACACTAAATGTCATAAGTTGAATTATTAGTTGTCAATGCGCGCTGTGAATCTATTCTAAATAGTAGCACATGTTGCGTGTTACCTTCAACATTGTCAACTTGTAACAATGTCAAGATGCATTTACACATATCTATAAGCTCACATTTATGTATGTATGTTATATGTATGTAGTTTAAGGCACATACACACTTATTCACCAATTACCTAGCATGTTATTTGACAGCTTAGTTAAACGTAATTGCGGCAGTCATGTCGATGATTGAGCAAATTGTAAGTTATCCTAATATAAAGTGTGTCGAAATGTTTAACATAATTAGTCCTGCTAAGATTGTCCAGTTTTACCATACAATTATTAATAAAACTACTTAGAAAAAGTAAGTAGTCCTTTCCTCACAACTGTTCTTTCATTGAACATACAAATTCATCCAAATCTACTCTTATCCAAGTGTTAACCTTATTGAACAGCCATTGTAATTGTCTGGATGATTTGAAACCAGTGGACTCAAGTCCATTACTTATATTTCGAAAACCCAAGATTCTTTAATTTTTTTTTTATTTTCTTCATCCTCGAGTACTAGAGGGAAGGTCTTGAGAGCTGGATCGAATAATTAGTAGCCTTCACTGATAAATTTAACTTGCATTTGGTATTGTTGGCGTAAAAGCGGTAAAAACAGATTTAAGTAAGATATCGTTAATTCAAACACCAAAATATGTTGTACAAAAATGTGAAATTGCAGAAAAACAAATATAGATGCAAAGTTGTATTGGAAGGTACGAGCAATTTGTGTTGTAATTTTGAACACAATTCTTCTGTATCAGCTATTTTGATAAATTTTGTTTAAACCAAATCAAACTGCAAAACTTCAATTTAAATTTTTTTTATTGTTGATATTTATTATCATCATAAGAAGACAAATACATTTGATGAAACAACTTCTTTTAAAATTGCTAATTACTCAGGAGAGCTAAAGTAAGTAAACAAAAAAACAGATTAAATGCTTTTTTACAATAAGAAAAATATCAAATATCAGTAAACCAATGCAATTTCAAAAATATAAAATTTCATTATAACTTTTATAATAAAGGTCACAAAAATATGCCAGTAAGACAAAAATACGCGCATTGAAAATAAAAATGGAACGCAGTACTAAAGCGGCAAGAAATTTCCTGGTCTTGCCTGCTTTTCGGAAGCCTTTTTTTTAAAGAGGTTAACCCTTTCGGAACTTCTTTTTTGTTTTTGACTTAAAAAATATTTTTTTTCCATTTTCCTACCATTTGGGTTTACGTAATGAATAATCAAAAAAAAAAATTTTAATATTTGTTGCGAAAGTAGTTTTTGGTATTCATGCAATATGGCATAGAATGCACTTAAAGGAAAAAGAATATTAAAATAAAAATTTAAATTTTTAGAGACTTTTTATAGATTATACGCGTAAAAAGATAGCAATCTAAGTGTTTTTGATGAAAAAAAATTAAAGTACATTAATTTTATATTGTACGTTAAGTCCGGACAAGAATACTCTAAACCTATCCTTTGAATAGTACATGAACAGGTCTAGGTCTTCCTCGTTTTCTGGAGAGATTTTGAACTGATGACAATGCTAGCAATCCATCAGCAAGATCATTTCGAAATGCCAATAAATCCATTTGATCTTTTTTTCTTACATTATTACTAACGCAATCTAGACGATATTCCAACCAAGAGTTGCATACTGCTAAGTCAATGAAATTATCGAAAATTCGAAGGGGCCACTTTCGTGTCCGAATGGAAATTCGGTATAACAAAAGCAAAAAGTCCATCTTGTCGACTCTAACCTTTTCAAATCCTTTTCTGTTGCAAGCGGAGCTTTTCCGTTTCTGTTCCCTCTTATGGTGCCTGTTGCCCATATACCTTTTTCTCGCAAATATGAATATTAATAAACCAATTGTAGTGAAATAGTTATCAAAAAATATTTTATGGTTTTTATTTTCTGGAATCGTTTTACAGAGGTGAATGATAATATCTGAACAGAATCCTAATTTTGACTCTCCAACAATTGTATTTTTCCCTTTGTATATTTCGAGGTCATATACTATCCCATTTGAGCTACAAAGACAAAACACTTTTATGCCCCATTTGATAGGCTTTTTGGGCATATACTGTTTCATCCAGTTCGAGCTTTGCACGGAATCATCATTTCATCAGAGCACAAGTTTTCATCTTTAGGAATATCGTAAGTTCTATCTATTTTTGGTCATGTGTTGACGAAATGATGGTATTTCAGTAGCACCACTCCAGTACATAGCTAATCCAGGATAACCGATTGTTCCAATAACAATTTCTAAGCCTATTAATGTCAGAATTTCTTCTCTTGCAACATTAATTGCAGTTCCGATTTTTATAAGTACGGCTTGATTTGTTGCCTGAACAATAGTGTCTATAAGTTCATATGGAAAATACGTTTGAAAATATGAAACCGGAGTTTTTAGGTCTTGTTTAGGATAACTTTCAGAAAAATTTGAACTTGGAGTGCTCCATGCTCTCTTTATCCAACGAAATTTAAGATTTTTTTGAAATGATGGATACATAGCTTCGCTCAAATCCAATGAATCATCTTCCGCATTTATACCTTTATTTTTTTTAAATAAATCGTTATTCCCATCCGGATTAGTTAGCTCCTCGATTAAAAAAGAATTGTTATTGTTATCATTAAGAGTTTCCAAAAGAGCCTCCAAAACATTATTTTCTTCTTCTTCTTCATTTTCAAAGTCAGATAAATCTGAGTCTTCAAAATTAACTAAAACATTTTCTAATTGTTCGTTGTTAAGTTTATTAGACATTTTAATTGCTTAAATTAGAAATACAGTTTTTGCATAAAAAACGTCCAACCGCTTCAGCTCTTCTCAACCAAGTGAAATATTTGAGTATCCTTAGATAAAACTATTAAAAAAAACATCCAACCGCTGCGACTCTTCTTAGCCAAATATAATATTTCAGTAACGTTAAGTAAAATCAAGAAAGAAAACGTACAGCAACTTTGACTATACATATTCAATCAAATAAAAAAATTGATTGCCGTTGGGTAAAATCTATGCCATATGGCATGCTACGAAGTAAAAAAAATCGTACAGCTTTTTTGAACTATGTTAGGGATCTTACTTTTTTTACGCTTACTAAAGCAATAATTATTAACTAAATTATTTACACAAAGTTGGCAAATAACGTACTTTTTGTATTAAAACGCATATGTGTATGAAGTGTTCTTTTATATTAAATATGAAACTCGAGAGAGACGCTCGCTTTCTGAACTCTCGTAATTTACTGGGTACACTAATCAAAATATTGTTTATATAAATTTGTTCCAAAAACTTCATAGAAAAACACAAAAATATAAAAAAATTGTATACATAAGTTTTATAATTTACAACAGGCATTGAAAAGCGACTATGCCCTATGCCATAGAATAACCGAAAGGGTTAACAGAATAACTTGAAAAAAAAAAATAAAAATACAGTTCAATCAGAGAACTTATATTTAATTTGATTAACTTGCAATTTACGTTGAAACAATTTTTGTGTAAGTACTCTAAGTATTCGATGTAAAACATTACATTTTTTGGAAGAATATTAGTAAAATACAATTCCTCATTGGTTACTAAAGCCGCAAGCATATGTAAGCAAAGTTGTTATGTAAACACATCTTTGTAGGTTTATGTTTGAAAATCTTATAAAATTGGCATACAAGAAATGCAGCCATAATTATAGGAATCACTTTAAAACATGCGTCAAAGCCTTTGCAAATGCCCACATTCATTCTATATTAAGTAGATTCTACATTAAATACAGATGCCACCACAAAAATTAGGCCAACTATACTTCGCGCACACACGCTAACACTCGATTCGTCTGCCTAAATCTGACTGCTTTATTGTGTTTTAATGCTCGATTTGTTGTTGTATATGCTTTTTTGCTTGCTATCGTCAATTACGCAGTCCCTTTCTCTATTTAATTTTCCACTTCATTTCGTTTTCAATTACAACAGTTGCGTGCAGTAATTGTCCCTTGAAGGCTACTAAAGACGACATTTCGCAAATGTGAACCCGTTTTGTGTGTAAAATGTATTTTTTCGAAAGTGGTGGAAATGCATTCTTTCAAATAGCGAACATTTTTAAGCTTAGAGTTCAACAAAAAGCGCGGGAATCAATATTTTTGAACATTTAACCAAGGTTTTAACCCTTGAAAGAGATCTGCAACCAAAATTTAAGAACCTTCAAATTGTAAAGTTTTTAACAGCATTGCACTCACTCTCTTTTTGCCAGTCTTTTCGCCAACTGCTAAACTGCCTACAATTCAATTTCTAAACCTAATTAAGTAGCTTCCACAAATTTCGTTGTTTTATTTCATTTGCTGTTAGTGTACATTTATTAATGATGTCATTTGCTTCTCCACTGTACATATTTTGGGCCTTTCTCATCTATAACTCTTTTTGCTATTAACAATTACTGACTTGTTGTTTTTTATTTTATATTTTCATCCTTTTTGCATAACACTTTTTTAAGCAAAATTAAATTTTTACCAAACACCGAGCGATTCACATAGAACTGAGGAAAAGTTGTAAAGTTTTGCATACTCGTGTGCCATGTGATTGTTGTTCTTTCATACCCTTTATTAGGTTTATTTCTTATTGTTTTAGCAAACATTTCTTATTGTTTATCTTATGCCTTAATTTTTTCCCTTCATTTACGCTAATTTGCGTAATTACACGCTCCATGAAGCACATCAACGTTTTCTACCGCCACCTGCATACCTCCCCACTACTGCTTTTAATTGTAGACAGGAGGCAATAACAAAATGAAGAAAACTGAAATAAACTTTTCATAAACCATTAAAAAAAAAGAAAAAATAGCAGCACACTGATAAGGACAAAAAGTAATTCAGTAGAAGACAAATGCAACCTCGGAAACTAATGTGAGTGAAAAAAGTAAGCAAAGGAGTAAAAGTTAAAGAAAATATGCAAAATAATTAAAAAGGAAAATCAAGAAGAAAATTAAATAAAATGTGAAATAACACAACATCGTAATTTTAAAATGTTTCACTTATTATCTCTAAAACGTGAAGGAAGAAGTATGTAGGGGGTTGTGGTGATCTCGGAAATATTGCTATAATTTCTACCGCTTTGGGTGTTGTTGTATTTACTTCAATTTTTCCAACAAAAATTATTTAAAAATAAATAATATAATTCTCTTTTTTTTCTATGTTCCTTGTAGAGTTTTGGTAGTAAGGCCTTTTTCAGATCAATTTTCTTGCAAAAAATGCGAGTTAGGGCTTTTAACACTAAATTTAAAATAAGACATAAAAAAAATCATCCAATACAAAATGAAAAAAAAAAATACAGGGAGCATTATCATAAATAATTCATAAGTTTAATTAATTTTCATTAAAGTTCAGAGGTGTATCGCACAAAGCAAATTAGGGGAAGTCCGTTTCTTGCATTAACCCTTTCGGTTATTCATATGGCATAGTCGCTTTTCAATGCCTGTTTGAATACAAACAACTTATGAATAGCCAAATTTAAAGTTTTGTATAAATTTGAAGAAAAAATATTTTGATCAGTGTACCCAGTAAATTATTAGCATTCAGAAAGCGAGCGTCTCTTTCGTGTTTCATATTTCATATTTTATAAAAATAATCACTTCATACATTTGTACGTTTTATTTAAAAAATTAGGTTATTTGCTAACTTTGTGTTTACAATTTGGTCGTTATTTCTGACAACTATTTAAAAATAAATAAATGTGTATCCAAAAAACTCAAATTTGTGTTTAATTTTTTTCTTCAACTCCAATTACAATTTAGTTATTGTATTTTCTTCCAATCAAGATGAAGTAAAGCCAATAAAAATTACAATGAAACACTTAAATCTGATATTATGGCAACTTAATCTTATTTACATTTATTAAATCTTCAAATATCACATTTTTAATGCAAAGACGTAAGTGGAATAGCTAAGCTTACAATAAGAATATATCTTCCCAATTTTCTATTTAAAATGCTGCTACTTTCATAAGCAGCAAAATAACATTGACCAATACAAGTTTTTCGCTCTTATTTTCAAATGTAATACAACGACGCAACATCTGCCAATCCATGATAAACTCCCAAATACATTTCCGCTTCCGGATGTTTGCTTCTGAGCTGCGCTTAAGCTGAAAATGCAGCAGGATAATATTTGTCCGATAATAACCGAACAGAAAAGCAAGAAAAATGAACCAAGAGTGCCAAGCTACCAGCCACCAGCCGTCAGCTACCAGCGACCATTCACAAAACAAATGGATTGGGCGACTTTGCCCGGATAGACAGTGAAAAATATCCAATTTATAGATAAACATAAAAAAATCCATTTATCACAAATACCGAAATAAACAAGCAGAAGTAGCAGAACAGAAAACCATTTCGACAGTAGCGGCAGGGACAGTTGCAGAGCCAGCAGCTGGCTGAGACAGCAGTGGAAGCAGCAAGAAGAGAAGAGCAGCAAGAACGCTAGTGTGAGTTGTGGCCGCAGCAACCATCGAAGCGGTGTATCCAGCCAAAGTGGCCCAATCCCTGCGCCGCAGCTGTGGCGCTCCGACTAAGTCCACTTCAACGTCGGGCAACACTGACACCACTGGACCTCTGCTGACCTTCAGTGGCGTTACGTTGAGGCTCTCACCGCTTTGATAGATAGCCTCGCGATTTCTGCTGTACTTCATAATGGAGTAGATACTTTGTGCGTGGCGTGCTCCGACTGAGCTAGCTGAGCTGGCAACCGAAAATCTATGAACCGCTGGAAATACAACTCTGTGTAGCTGTTTGTCTGCGTAGTGTGTGTGTATTTTTTTTTTTGTTATTTTTGTTTATGCACAGCACTGCTCTATTATCCCTTGCACTGTTTACTCCTCAGCTTTTACTTACTTATGAACTTTTTTTCGCCGTTACTTGTTTGTTGTTTGTTTATACGCGCGCACTCGTTCCGCTACTAGTGCGCGGATATTTTCGAGCTGAAATATGGCACGGGTTGTTGCCATTTTATGGCGTTTAAATTGAAGTTTTATGGTTTGCGCGATTTCAGCGGGCGCTACTCAATTTTTAATGCATTCACAATGAAGTTGAATATGCAGAGCTTTTTGCCTGTTTTACAATTTGTATTTGACTGGACCGAGAGTCAATGTTAAACAAAAAAAGTCGAATGCCGACTTTCTGCGCTTATCTGGATTTTATTTTGCGGAATGCCGCCGTTGTAATGCAGTCAATTTAATGTTGGTCAGTCTTTATTTTACGTGCTTAATGGCTTTGAAAGTGCTTGACGAAGGCATCCAAACTATTTAAAATATATTTAATGGGCGTATTTGAAATCAAAACTGAAGATATGTACATAAACCAAATGCTATACACACTTATAATCAACATTTAAAGGTAAGAAAGTGCGTGTGATCCATGACTTGTTAAATATCATTTCGATTAACCGAATAAATATTATTCTTTCCCTTTTAACAGAATTTTTGTTGTAGTGAGTGCGTAAGTTATCAGACATATTGTCGAAAACTAGATTAAATCACAGTTTGTGAAAATTTAATTTCTGTAACTAAACATAAAATTTTGTTCAAGCTGTTGTGTGAGCAGCTGTGCTAAGGCTTAGTCTAAAATTAACTTAACGCAAGAAACTTGTCATATTTTACAGTCTATATTTTCAGGTCACGGAACCAACCATGGAAATAAACGATTTCGTGTATTAAGGAACCAGCATTAACAGCAATAATGCCAGCCTTAAAATCCCGCTACTAATCTCTTTTGCCTATAAGTGTAACTTGAAACTTAGTATGAGTTATAAGAGGAATACTTAAAACAAAATTATTAAAAAAATCTAGTATACTGAAACTAAGGAACTTCCCTTAAACTTCCTATTTTTATCAACGTCATTAATAAACACCACTTCTTTCTTTCCTTTTGTACAAACTTATATTATTCTGTAAATATTTTTTTAACTTCTTTTCTTAATTTCAACAAACGAACATCCTTTTTTTTTACTTTTGCAATAAACTTAAACATTGATTTAAGAAAAAAGTATTTGTTTGCTGAAATACATACACACATTTCTTTATATTAATATGACTAGTACAAAGTCTATCCTTGGCGCTTCTTTATTCTGTTTTCGAAAAGTTTCTTCGAATTTTCTATTTCCGATTTCCGATTTTATTTCAACTGTAAAGCATTTTGGACATTCAACTTGCCAACTTTGAGGCGAATGCATTTCCGCTCAATGCTCATTGGCAAGAGTTCAAATGGTATAGAATTGTTTCTTGGCAAATATCTAAATTAAAAAGAAGAAAAAAAAAACATTTTTGAGGCTAGTTATAATAATTATTTGTGTATATACATATGAATATCTGTTTAATTATATATGGATATCGAAATATATACATTAAACTGTACATATTTAGACGATGAAGTTTTCGTTTCTGCGTTCACTGGCTGGGAGCTTTAAATGTGGAGAGTTTTTAACTGAAATTTGGCGAAGTTCTAGTGCCGCGCTTTTATAAAGTTTCTTTCAAAAGAAAAAAGGAACTTCGGTTCAAACTGGACTAGATGAAGTAAAATTCGTTTAAAAGAACTCTCGTCAAGATAAAACCATGGCCTATAAATGGCACAGTCCCTTTGAATGGGCAGGAAAGGACCTAAAGATTACCGACGACCTGAAGAACCACCGTTCACTGACGAAATTATTTGAAAAATTAAAAAACTAATACTTATTTGAAGATGCGAGATTCGAAACAAATATTTTTAAGATTGTATACGATCATATTAGTAGTTGCTTCAGATTTTAAGTTAGCGAAGTACAACCAGATTGAATGCAGTCCACACAATAAATTCATATCGCCGTCTAATAAATCTAAACAAAATCTTATTTTTAACAAAATGTCTTATCGCTTCCAATGAAGTCTAACTAAATCCAAATACTATACCATACTTTAGACAGAGTAATAAGAAAGAAGAAGAACGAAAACGATAGTGAGATGGCACAACGCCGAAACTGGTATGTCACAAAGCCAAAATTTGACGGAGGTTAACGGAAAATCGTTCCAATATACATCGTATAACTAAAGCCTCTTTAGGATCCTAGATGACTTTGCGATCAGTCACGATCTTGTCCGAACGGAAGATTCTATTTTAAATCTGACAAAGATAGGGTTTATTCTTGGTGCGAAAGAAAAAAAATTTATTTATATTAATACACTAACAAATGCTTTCAAGTAGTTTTTTTCAGAAAAGCTGATACCATATACCATACTTATGTATATAATTTCGGGGTTTAAACAAAATCTTTAGACCCTTTTAAAGACTCAGACATATTGATTATTTAATTCTAAAAGCGTATGTTACGTTAACTTTAAAAAAGTTTTACATTTATCGCATTTTTATAGCCGGTCTAGAATATGATGCTCACATTAATAGAAATTGGCTATGCGGACTCTGAATTTTTCAGAACCATTGCCGCCATATGACTCCCAATGTCAGCTTTTAAATCTAAACTCATTTATTGTTCGAAGAAGACTTCTCTTGTGCTCCTCTTTCTTAAATGGGCTAACGACGAATATTTATTTAGAAAAATTAGATCTTATTATACCTGTTAGGGATTTGCGCCATTTCGACATGTTTCCTGTAAAATTGAATAAAGTAAATTTTTTTATAAATGCACTAGTTGCGTGAACCATGAGAGAACTCAAGAATATCAGAGGTATCAATCACTCACTTCCTGCAGTGTTTTTAAAAAACTTAGATCTATGTTATATACAAACTCAACGACCTAAATTATAAATGCAAAGCTATTAAGAATAATTTTGTTCCATAGTTAAGTAAATAAATAAATATTCAAGGATTAATTTTCAACTGCAAATGTAAGGACATATTTTTGCTTCGATTATGTTCTGCCAACAAACAGGACACAAAGCCAAAGCTTGTTAATCATTCTTTGTACTCCATATTATATTAAAGATAACAAATGCTTCCTTCTGGGCAGAAGAGAAAAAAGAGCTAATTAATAGATGACTTTTAATCTACTAATATTAAATAAATCATAGCCACCTTCCCGCAACAAAGGCGTGGTGAAGTGATAGCTAGTATGGATTGCCTGACTCAGTATAGAAATATTGAGAAACAAACTAAAGAAGTTATTCTAATTGTCTAGATGCGACTTTTGTGAAGATATTCAATTAAATATTACCTGTACTTTATATTCTTACATTTCATACTTCAAACTTTGCTTAACTCAATATCAGTGACATCAATTAAGTACAACCGTAATTTTGCTTCAAGATAATTTTTCTCTTTCAAAGTAAATTTAACTAGGACTTACCGGTCTTTGGTTTCCAGAACGAAATGAATAAAAATTAAAAAAAGTCACAAAGCCTAGAATAATGCTCCTTAGCGCATATTAGATTCATTGCAAAGTTCTAGAAGTCAAAGTTTAATGCGATTTAAATAAACTTCCTTTCCACGCCAAGAGCGCACCAAGAAGCTAAGCGGCTTCATACACTGTTAGCAAGTGAAGACGCACACATTTCGACTTTCTTTTCTACTTTTTATATATACATATATACATATTTATCAGTATTTCCATTATATACTTCTGCTAAGTAGGTATTTAGTTTTGCTTGCTCATAATTACTTCGAAAGCAAGAATCACATTAATCACAGTGCCATCGATGCGGTTGCGATTGCAGCGCCACAGCGCCTCTGAGCTATGATTCTAGATTTAAAGAAAAACTCGACAGCTTCGAAGAAATAAAATAAAAAAAAGATTAAAATGCAAAGCGGTCATAGAAGCAAGAAAAAGTGAGCAAGTAGCAAAGATTCGAGTCCACACCATTACTTGCTAAAAATGAGAGAAAACAAAAAAAAACTTCCTCCTTTCGAATGCCATTAAAACTTAAATTTTATAGAAACAACAACAACAACAATGGCTATTCATAGCTATTCATACTCTGTTAGCAGCGTTTATAAATTTTACAAGTTGAGCATTGTAAGCATTCACATAGTTCCGCCAGCGGCAACAACGGCAAGTCGCTCGGCGAAATGAGAAAGAAACAAAACTTTATGATGCCATTAATTGGCCAACTTTTGTGGCCTTGAGCCTAAATTACTTGGCGCGTTGGTGAGCCACAAAATTTTAAAGCGAGTAGAAAGTGGAATTCAAGCTCAACGGCAACTAACTACGTAACTACGTAAGTGAACTATGGCGAAGAATGCACACGAAGTCAAAGTTTGACGGCATAGATTGAATGAAAATAATGCAGGGTGCCTCAATGCTAATTCTGTTTAGGCAAATTTAATTTGAACAAAGTTTTAAAATAGAAAAATATCAGGAAGAGCATTACGTTTAATAAAAATGCTTGCACAATTTTGTTTTGATTTGAAAAATCAAGCCACTAGTGATGAGTTTGAGTACCCTTTTTATCAAACAGCTTCCAATACCTAAAAGTTTATGAAATCAAATTGATTATTCTGAGAATAGTTAGTTCCAATTTTCATTAATATTAATTTTGAGAATCCAGAATCGTCCTACTGCTCCTACGTAGCACTGGGCAACTGCAGTGAAAGTATATAACCGTTTCATCTCTTGAGAATACAATGTAAGTAGTTCCTCTTCACTATTGCAATTCACATTTAGCGACTCGGTAACGTTTACCGATTTATTCACAATAATTTGGGCAGAAATTATCTACTGTGTCGTGACTTGTCTTGCAAGGCTAGGGAAGGAGCTCAGGGTTTTCGTTGCAGCTTGATTATCACTAAAACTAAAAATATCTCGTCGCTTAGAATGGACTCCAAATACTTCTATGGACTCTATTCAAATTGCAAATTATAAGATTGTTACCATAAGAAATCTCCTATTCCAGCAGTGCAATTTATTTAGAGCCAAGACTTTCGATACTTTTGGAATACCACTTTCTTAATTTTTGTGATTTATTGTAATTTTATGCGATGCCAGCCGACTAACATCTCAAATTCAGTTAAGGTCACGGCTTAATCAAATGACTTAAAAAAATTCTGAAAAAAATTCGTATATTCTCAACTGAATTCTTAAGCAATTTAAATAATATTGATAGTTTCAACATACTATATCCAGACGTGGTGAAAAATAAAAATATATTGACTTTTTAAAATTTTTGTCATATTTACAAATACAATCAGCATTTATTTATGGTACACTCGGCGACATTACTAGCGCCACAGTAAAGTGTATTTTTGCGGGTCGACGTGACTCTAATCCCATATCCTGCCGCCGTTGAATAGTGCGGGTGCAGCTGTGTTTTCTTTATTGATGAAATGAGTTTTTCTTTTAATTTTGAAGCTAATTTGATCCTCTTCTTAATACATAAGCGCTTCAGACGAGTCTCATTGCGCCTATTTATGTGTCTATTTTTTTGACCAGTTCATTGATATACGTTTGATGTTATACATTGACGTATGAATGATTCAATACATCCCAACTGTAGAGCTATTATTCTTTCCCGATATTTTCATGGGAATGACTCAAAATTTTAGTTTTTTGGTTCTTTGTCAGTCTTCGATAGTTCGGCATTGTCGCGAACTTTTTCTTTCCACTTTCAATTTGACAATAAAAATATGCTAAAAAGTTTAACAAATTGCACAAAAGATACACAGATATTCTATTCTTGGCAAAAAAAACCTTTTTAGTACAGTCAAATATTAAGTTACTGGCTTCTAATTGCGCAGAAAACTTGATTGCATTGAGAAAATAGAAGTGCGATGCTAGTAAAGTCGCCGAGTGTATATTTCTTATGGCTTCCTTTATAAAGGCTTGAATACAGCTCTCAAGAAAAATCACACGAAATAATTTTTATTATTTCTGTAGCTTAAAAATATACTTTGCCCCTGCTGAAAATTTTCTTAAAGAAATAAATCATTTTTTTCTTGATAGCTTTAGACTGATGTAAGAAACTTTTAATGAAATTTATTTCTTTTTCATTTCTTCATTGTCATTTTATTATAACTTTTCGATTTGCCTGAGAGCTGTATAGTAAGCTTAAGCTGGTAATTCCAAAAAAAAAAACACATGAGAAAAGTATTAAAAACAAGTATTGATAAAAGCGGCAATGCCAAAAACTATCTTACTGATTATCCTTCTCTTCTTTCTATTTCAAATATAAATCCATTGCACTTTAACTGCATTTCGGAATACCCTGTTAAACATTACATGTGTTTTTATGGGTTTTTGCTTATGTGTGTGCAGATTCCATTGCCTTCTCACTTATGCATGTATGTGTTTAATTATATACATACCGCTTTGTATACGAAATGAAAACTAAACACTGTAAATTACTCACAGAGCCAAAAAAAAAAACTACGAATGCTGTTACCTATTAGTGCAAAAGGCCATTGACGCCAGTAAATACACAATGACATGCTAAAAAGATAGCAAGAAGATAGAGCAGCAGCCTCAAAATATGCATGCAAGTAGAGCCAAATTCAAACAAAATAAGATAAAGTAGAGTTGAAAATTAAATTAAATGAAATAACTTTCAACTGACCGCACGCGGTGAATACAAACACAAGACAATTTTGAACCTTAAAATTCAAAGAATACAAAAAGGTAGAGTTAGGGCTGAATGGTAAAGCACCTGCCACTTTCAACACCAACACACAAACATATATGTGCATATATACCACTTAGAATAAGTGTAATGAAGGACTGAAGGTACGTGGCGATAAGAAAAAGTCATGCTGCTGCCCCGCACAAATATATCTAATGCTTCTCCACATTTCTTTTTCATTTAAGTGTAAGGAACTAAAGCTCTGCTCAGAAGAAATGTACACTGACTGATTTTATGAAATTCTGCATTTCACTTTGTTACATTCAATTTTTCATGTTCGAAGGTACGTACGAGTTGCAAGCACCCAGCTTCTGAGAAATTTATTGTAAAATGCAGCAACTGAATAGTTTTTTGTTTTGTTTTTGGTTGTCCAATACTTGGAACGCTTGAGTCATTTATCTTGAGTGAAGTTCTCTTTTTTTTATTTTTTTTTTGCAAGCGTATTCCATGTAATCGATGGTTGTGGTATTTATATGTGTATATGTTTGGTATTTCTTCAGATACATTAGGCACTGGTAACCGATACCATCGAAGCGACTTACTTGAGATATTTTGTGTTGCATTCATTTTTGGTAGATCTGTGAAGAAATAGCTTGAACGCTATTGCGATTCTAGCTTTGGTGCAGCACATCCAAATGGTATATCGATTCAAAACACTTTCAGTAATGACGAAAATTTGTTTAAACATCAATTGGGCGCTTTCACAGCAACTATTCTGTCTCTGCAACTCAGTCAATTCCAAATATTCAGCCGCTCACAAAATGAGAAATTCTTACTCATGGGAGAAGCTATTAGAAACATTCAAAAATAAAGCTTTCAATCTTTTTTTAAAGACTTTAGCAGATCTTTCAGTTAATCGTTCACTCCTCAGTAGTCGCCATTAGCTAAGGCTAGGCTGAAACTTTGTAGATAAACTTTCCAAAGTTTTTACAATTATTACGTTTTTTCCTTTTAAAAACCTGTCAAATTAAAGAACGTTAATGAGATCATCAAAAGCAAATTTTGTTTTTGAAGGTCACTTAGTAAAACTGACTTCGACTCCGAAAAATATAAATTTTGAAAACATTGGGTTATTCTACTTTTCAGGCCAATAAATCTTTACTTGAAAGTCGAGCGCAAACACGCATTAGAGGGTAGACTGTTAGTTCGATGGCATTTGTTTTCACATTGAAGACCTTTTCACAGCCGTTTTGACCGCCACACCGTATATTATTCCGTCTTCCAAACATTAGCAAACGGGTAAAGAAAGCGATTAGTGATCTAGAAGTGGTGGAACAATTTAATTAATCGTTTGTTATTTCGATAAAAAATTCATTACTATTTAGAAAAAAAAAAACATTATTAAATAATATTGATTACATTTTCACTAAATTTAGAGATCTCATATTGACAAAAGTTTTCAAATTAACTTCCCTTTTATTTAGACTGCGTAATTTTGAAATTAATAAATTTTAATTCTCTAACAAAATGAATGAAAATCAAAGACAACAATCTTTCACAAAATTGCAGCATATCGTAAAGTGTATATGTAATATATATCAAATTAATTTTCTTTTATGACACATTTAAAAATGTGGCCTTTAAAATAATTCACAATGTAAACTATCAAATTAATTAAATATATAGAATTGCCAAAAACACAAACAAGAACCACATAAGCAAGTTTAAATAGCGGCAGATCAGCTGCTCTTATTTGAAGTTGATTTGTTTAAGGAATATGGAATAAACACAACAGTCCACTCGGTAATCGAAGCACAGCATGTAGTGTGTTGGCTCTGCAAGGCGAGGTACCTTGGTTCAAAGCCTTGGAAGTGGTGATGAAGAATAAATAAAATTAAAAGGGGTGTGACGAGGAGATATGGTGATCACCGAAATAGCGGCTATAACTTCTACCATTAAAAGCTTTCATAAACTGGCCTCGAGCTCAATAAAATTGCGAATTATGAAACATCTAATTTCAAAATTATTATATTCTTCTCATTTACCTTACATGCACGATAAACATCATTTTCTATAATTGCATTCCTATTAAAGTCTCCTCAACCGTCCGTCTTCTCATTGCTTTCACAGTTGCTTAGTGTGTCCGACCATTGCACAAATCACGCGCGCTGCAACATTTGTAAAAATGTCGCAATACACATCAAATGAGAAAAGTCTCAACTACTATTTGACTAAGTCCTTCACAGTCATTTAAGTACTAAATAATGGCAGAAACGAAGTGGTGTATGAAAAGTAGATATATGTATATGTACATATCTGAAAATATGGAAGTATATTTCTAGATAATTATGTATGCACGACATTTCTCGTTTAAACTTATAATATGTACATAAATTAGTATGTTGGGTAAAGACTCGATAGCAAGCTGAGCAAGAAGAACAACAGGCTTACTGCATCGAAGGTGCTTAAACTTTTCAGCTGTCATAAATAACTGATATACTCCAATTGTCAATCTGATGAGCAGTGAGCTGTGGAGTTGACTTATTTGCTTATGTATGCCATGACACTGGCAACTCTGTTGTAAAAGAGCCAAGTGGGAATATTCGAAAGTTTGGATAGTGAAAGCTTATGCGAAAAACTGGTGAAAGCTAACAGTGAAAGCAATACAGTGGAACTGCACATTTCATAGCCTTAGTTATTGCACATTTCAAACATATTTCTAATTAAAAAAATAAATCCGGATTATAGAGTGACTCAGAAAGAAAGCTCGTTACATTTCCACTTCATGACTTGCGCAGCAGTTCTTTTCGAAGCGGGCAGTTTTCTTTCCACCTCAATAAAAGTAGTAGCACAAATCCACACAACCCCACTTTCCTACAGGAAAAATATTATACAAACCATTTAAGGTGCGAATGTATAAAGTAAGAGAAACGAGCTGGTGCGAAATGCGATAGCTGGAGTGATACGTAAAGCAAAAGTATGTTTGTATACAACAACTTCGCCTTCGATGTTGATTATCGCTTCAAGGGGTTAATACGAAGCACTTCAGTAATTAAAGTTAGCACCTCTTAATTAGATAACAAACAAATATTCTCTAATTCGATGCCAGCAACAAAGTTTTTAGTACACAAATCCTGTTGGCGTTTCACACGCGCTCGTTGACCTTTCCTACCATTCACGCTACTTATTTACTCGCATTTGCCAACTTCGAGGCATAGCTAAGCAACTAAATTGTGTACGTACGTACATATATTCATTGCGACTTTGTAGCTACAAAGCGCGTTTAGTAGAAGCAACAACGACGTTTTCCAAGCCATAAAGTGCAAGGTAAAGTTGCGCGGGGTGGCTACACCGCGCGTTAACCACCACTAATAAAAGTGCAATAAAGCGCAAGTGAGTTAGCGCAGCGGAAAGCACAAAGTGAAAGAGTTAAATAGTTCAGGCAATAAATTTGCATTCGTTTGAAGGCGACTGTTATTCCAAGTGCCATCCCATAGTCGTCGCTTTAATTCCAACCTGAGGCGTTGTGCTGCGAATCTCTAATTTTCAGCGCTTCCTACCAAGAAATGTGAAAGGGTTCGTCGCCTAAGTCGAGTGGAAGTGTGCCTTACATTTTATTGCATTTTGATGCAATGCTTTGTTGCTTTCCTTCTGTTTATGCTTTCGAAATGTTTTTTATTCTTGCAACGCTTTTTAAGTTTACGACCCCTACCTACTAAGTCAGTTTGAAAGGGTCCCCAATATAAAATTTTAATTAATTTATTTAAGTTAAAAACATTTTGGCAGAATATTTCACCAGCGCAAATTCCAGCATAACTTTTTAATTGAATGAATTATCCTGACGTAGTTTGACATGCAGGGTTTCTAAATCAGAAGTATGTACTTTGGAAATAGAAAAAATTTCGCATGATCACTTCCAATAATAGCTACATCCTTAATCCTTGGAAACATAAGAAAATACTTCGTAATCATATTAAGACTCACAATCTATTACATAAATATTGCAAATATTAGCTTCTTTTAAATATTTTTATACTACTTTATATATTTAAATCATTATTAACTACATTTTTTATAATTTCAAATAACATATTCATTTCAAGTAGGTAAGTGTTTAATTAAAAAACAAAATTTCAGCGAATAAGCTAAAATAAATGAAAAGATAATAAAATAAAATAAAATACAAAAATTAATAAAATAAACTAAACTGAATAAAATTAAATTATTTTGAAAAATGTTGAATAAAAATCAAATCATGCCTTGGCAAATTCTACGAAAAAATTGATATTTTCACGAAAGTAGTGTTTTAAAAAATCATTTTTTAATTTTCCTTTCTGACTTAAGGATTTTTTAAAGAATTTGCTTGTATATTTAAATATTTTTATAATTTAAATACTTTAATTCTGATAGTGGAATCTCGACATCGTCTAGACTACTCACAGTTCTCAAAATTGACTTTAAAGTTAAATCATTTATTACGTCAGAGAGATGAAATTCACCATTCACAAAAACAATTGTTTCAAAAAAAAATTTCCAAAAAAGGAGTTTAATTTGATCGTTTTTATCGAATCTTGAATTTTATTTAAAGAACAACTTTGATTATTTCAATTGAGTCTGTTCATTTTAATAGTAATTTAGTGTTAGTTTTTTGTCAATTAGCCCAAAGAAGGATTGACTTTAAGAAGAAGCGTTGGAAGTGCAAAGAAAAACTTATACTCGTACTCATATTTTTTCGTAAATCTACTGCTTACCACAACTATATGCCACCCACAAGTTGATAAGTTTTGACTATTGTATTTTTCTTTTAATTATTTTTGAGCTTAAGGTCGATCGGTTAATTGGGAAAATTATTAGGAAAAAACAAAAATACTCAAAGCGGTAGAATTTATAGTACTATTTTGGAAATCACTACATTTCCTTATAAGACTTCTTTCTTCTTGGCTTCTGCGGGAGTCGAACCCACAACATCTTGTCTAAACGCACTCAGCCAAGCTTACGCTGTGTGAGCTGTTGTTATTTTTCCTGCTTTCCCTTCACAACTTACTCCAATCAAGTGCGGCTTAACTGTTGCTATTTTAATATTTTCTTTTTTCGTTTTATATATAAATTCTAATATTTTTTAACTATAAGTAAAATTTAGTTAATGCTATAAAGAAACCTTAAAATACAAGTCTTAAATTTTACACAAATGAATGCACAACCACATACTGACAAAGTTGGGCACATAATTTATGGTTTATTCACTATGAAAACCCATTAACACCAATTTTTTTTAACTATTTACAAAATGCACTCGTACAATCATTTAATAAAATTAAATAAATTAAATATTTTCAGAAATTTTTTGAGAATGCCGTTTTTTGGCTCATTGAATTTTAGTTCGAGAAAGTGGAAGTTTGAAATGTCTGCACTGTCACTGATTTTTGGCAATTTTTTTTCCTCCATACAATTCAAAATCGCGTTTTTTATATGGAAGGAATTGCGAAAGAGCGTCAGTAAAAAAATTGTTCAAAATCAATGGTAAATCGTAGCCGGTAGAAACGTGCAATTTTTTTTGTACTTAAATTGAATAAACTTCATATCTGCATACCCCAAAAAACTCTAAAATTTTTTTTAAAACGTTCGAAATTTTGATGAAATATTTATATAGCACGTTTTCTTTTTTTTTTAATTTTTATAAATTGTTTTTAATGGCTCTTGCTAGATAATTAAAGAATTTGTAATTAAAAAATATTTTTAAATAATTGGAGGATAAATAAATTATGCAAATGCGTCAGTAAATGTTTGCGCTATAATTTGTGAACAGAGTGTATATTCAACTTAAAAAAAATAACTTTTAGATTTTTTTTGGACTATACGTTCTAAATGTCATTTAAATTTTATGTAGTTTTATGATGTAATTTTAGTTCATTCTCGATTATTGTCAATTATTTGTCTGACACTCTTCTGAAATTTCTTGTATACAACACATATTTTTTAAAAGAATTTGCAGGAAAGTGAGGATAAAATCACTGTCAAGAAGCAGCGATTATTTTCAATGGAGTATAAGACTGCATTCTTAAAAAATTGTGAAATTTAAAAGTATAAATAAAATTTTTTTGTTATTACAAATTTTGTATAAAATTGGAAACTTGGGGTCTAAACTCTTTGACAGAGAAGGTTATAATATTTAAATTTTGGTAAGTTTTTTAAGTGTACTCTATTTTAATTTCAGTTTTTTTTTTAATTACTTTGCTATTTTCTTTTAATTTCAATTATTTTGTCCCACTGCCGCACAGAACACCAACAGAATCAACTGTTGCGCCATAGCTGTAGCGATATAGATGACATAAACTATGTTATATGCCAATGTAAAATGCATAAACTTTGTTGCAAGTTCCATGTTGCACGTGGCAAAGTTTGTTAATGTGTGTGTGTAACTTTGGCGGAGGCGAATATGCAACAAATGCATGGCAGCAAGTTAGTTCAACAACTGGCGTATAGCGCCAATAAACAACACGTACGTGCGTGCAGCAACAACAATAAATGCAAAAATACAATTGCATCTATTTTACTAGAAGAAGCTGAGCAAATGCAAACTTACACACACACACACGCACACTAACAAGCAGTGCTCACTTATATAAACTGAAGTATTTACAATTCTTACTGCGGTGTTTTGTTTTGAGTTGTTAATATTTTGTTTTGTTGTTTTTTTTTTTTTTTTTGTTTATTGTATTTTCTATAGTCGTTTTGTTATGTTGTACACACATATATTTTGTTGCCATTGTTATTGAGTATTTGAGTTGCTTTTATTTTCATTTATCTACATATAAATGTATTTTACTCGTCGGTGCAACTTTGTGCTGCATTCACTCCAGAGTATTGCAACATTTATTTGCAAAATTCAACCACCCACCGCCGTCGACTTTCTTCAACTTTGTGCTGCAGCCTGCCATAAGTTGCCGCTGCCACGTGACCAGGCGTGAAGGATATGCACCGTAAGTAGTTTGTAGTGTGTCGTTTTGGTCGCAGGACACGTGCTAGCTCGGTTGTGCAACGAAGCAGAACTTCTCCACTTCTAGTGGAACTGCTCCATTTCGCCCCTTGCGAAGCTCTTCTTAGTTTCTAAAGTTACAATGTTTACTTTTGTGCAGCTGTTGCCACTGCACTCTTACTGTAAGGGTTGTTGGTCTGCCTCCTACACACACAGTTCTCGTTCTTTGTTTTTGTCGCTGGCACTTTACGACTTATTGGTATTTATGACCAAACATTTGCTTTGCTTTGTTTCACTTTCCAATTGCCACATAAAGGTACAGACACTTTCTGCGCAGTGTACGTAACTGCATTTATGAATTCATAGAATGGCACTTTTTCAAGACGATTGATTTAGAAATGGACCGGTTTTACCCTGCTAGGAGATTTGAATAAAATTTGATTATATTTGTTTAAAGTTTTTTCTTTAAATTTGTATCTTTATCACTCATCTTTTGCAGAACATTGATCAAGCAGCAAATATTTTGCTCGGAGACTTATTTTGAAGCGATTGGAGTTTCTTTATTCTTCTCTTAATTTTCCCAAACCGAATTACATACTTTGATTTCTTAACAGCTGCAGTCGTTGTTTTGATTGGTGAGACTAGAAGCTGAGTAATTCTATGTATGTAGATTCGTTAACTTATTTTATTTTTATTATTTGATGAGATTTCGTAAACATTGTTCATCGATAACAGATCAAAGGAAATATTTTGCGCCGCATATGAAGTAAGATATTGAATATTATTAACTACATTCCTAAATCCTTCGCTTCCTCGTCTATTTCTTTAACAACATTGAATTTGTTTAGATTATTGAAAAAAATGCAGGTGGAGCAGACGTGCAAGATACAAATTTGTGCATAGATCCTTTGAATAAAATAAATTAATATTCGGTTAGGAGAAGTACTCTTTCTTACAACCAAGTACTCACTCTCTGACAGCTTGGATGAGGAAGGAAATCGGTACTGATAAGAAACACTTTCCGTAAAGTTGTCATTCATACAAATCGCATTGATCGTGAAATTCTCAGCACCGAATTCAAAGATCGAGATCGAGCAATAATGAACGTAATATTGTCTTCGTCAATTCTTTTCCTATGTCTGAATTATGGCAATATATATCACTAATGGAAAAATTCCACTTACATAAATTCTACATTTTTTCGTGATCTCATAGTACTTTTTTGCTAATAACGCGGGAAATAGTAAACATTTTGTACTCTGCGATGGCTTTCTTTCTTTGTTTTCTGCTTTTTTTTTTTTTGCTAATATAATATAATAATATCACTTATGCTAAAATAAGAAAGTTTTCTCTAAGAATTAATCAACTTTGCAAATGCACTTTTCAAACTTTTTCTTGTTTTTATTTTTAAGATTTCTTCTATCGTTTAAAATATTAGGATGTGATGCAAAATAAGCTTGGCCAAATTTTTAAGAGTCTTTGGGAAAATAATACAAGAGGTTTAAATATTTACAGCTATTACATCGTCTCCTAGGCGAAAATTCATAAATCTCTACTAGTTGGTATAGTCAGCCCAGCGGGAACTGAACTTAAGTTTTTCAGAGATCAGAGACTGCTTCGCTCAGCAAAAAGCAGCGGTCGTATTCTTTCTTTATGTATAATGGGTCTATTAATAACTCGGTAGAGGAAATCTTCAACGGACACTGCAACTAATATCCAGTGTAGAGACAATTAAATGGTTTATCTGCCTTTCGAAAGAGGTTTTAAAGATCGGTAGAACTCAAAATACTAACTAATTTTTACACAGGATATTGCTAAATAAATTCAATCGCTCAGACATGAGCCTTTCTCGATTTTACTTCTGGACAAAGAAACTCTACAACACATTCACAATGTGTCGATCTCGCTGGACTCATTCATTTAAATGGTGTAACACTTAGAACATTTGATACATGGACAATGTTGCCAGATTAACAGTCTTAACTCAAATCAATTTAATAAATTAAAAATTCCGGCATTCTCTGGTATTTTAAGAACAAAAGAGATCTTAAAAAAATTCTTCAGGTTGTACTAAATTTGAGGTAAAATGTGTAAAAAAATTAACAAATCAATTTACAAAAAGTAATGAATCTTAATTTCATTAAAACAAAATGCGATTTAAATATTCCAGTATATTAAGCTGTTTTTATTTAGTGAAGTATTAATTAACTTTTTAATTTTATTTTATTGAAAATAACTTGATTTTTTTTATTTATGTTTAAAAAAAATATATCAAAAAACCATTTAAATTTTCTAAAACAAACTCTTTGCTTTGAATGATAAAGTTATTTGCACGAAATTACAGTTTTTTTTTTTGAAAATTTACAGTTAAAAAAAACGGCAGTGATATGTTAAATTACAAGATTTTCTATCTACTTCAAGAGGCCACTTAAAAAACAAAGATCATTTATTGGTCGCCGTGCCAATGACCCACAATAAAAGAAATATTAATAAAAATTTTATAGGTGACCTAGTCCAAAATCTGCATTCCTAATTTACCGACTTTATCAAATTTTTTTATCATTGCTTACACACACATACTATACCCCTCTATGTATTTGTATAGCTACAATTCCATGTGTGTGTTTTACACGCGTAAGTTTTTCTACACTCCACTCCCATCCACTTTAGAAATGTAGGTTGTTTTTTTTAAACTCACTCACCCTCATAAATTTCGCACACTTCCGTTTAAATTACATTTGCATAATTAAGTGCGCCCCAGAAATTATCGCCCTTTTCAAGATGTTATTGCACTGCGAGTGTTTGTTGCTTTTAATTACTGTGCAAGTAAATGAACTAGTTAAACGTTAATTGTGTAACGGTAACGTTGGTTGTATACAATTACTCGTTCCAGCTATGGTTAACGGCAAATGAAAAAATATTAACAAAAATATCTTCATTTTCTTTATTATTTTAAAATGAAGGTTTACAGTTGAGTTAAACGGTAAAGAAGTTGATATATTCTTGATTTTTAAATGAAGTGCAATTTCAGAAAGCAAAGTCAAAAAACGAATTTCTGATAATTACATCATTTTGAGGTTTACCAACTTAGAGCTTTCAAAAAAGATCACAAGAAATAATTTTGGTTATTTCTGTTGCTTGAAAAGTACTTTGCCGTTGCTGAAAATTTTCTTGAAGAAATAAAAATAATATTATAAAAATAAAATGAATATGAAATCTTAACTATTATTTTGTGTTAAAAATGTTGGTCGCGTTTTTTTTTATTTTTATTTTGTACATTTTTAGTTATTTTTTAAATTTACATGCAAATTAAAGCGCCATCTACTCGAGAAAAAAAATTGTTTTCTTTATAAAAACAAATCAAAATTAATTAACTTTTTAAAACTGCCTCAATCATTAAAATCGGTTCACCCATTCTGTTTTTATAGAACTTTTGATAATAGTATTATGTACATTAGAAGTGAACCTCCACGGTCCTGTGAAGCTTAAAAATCGATTTTCTCAATACTCTGACGTGCTACAGCAAAACGCCGAGGCACGTATTTCTTTATTTTAAGCATATTTTCATATTTTGTTAACATTTCTCATGTGTACCAAACACTGTCGTACTGTGTAATAGATCTAAGTCTATTTGGCTGGTTTCGAATTGTTGCCAGTATTTTTCTGAATCGATTCTTAATATACTCGAAATAACCCCGAAGTTTTCCTTAAATACTCTCTCTTTTTTTGGGACTTGTTTTATTCCTTTTCTCAACACTTTACGACTGGACTTCCTTTCAGTAATCGATTCAGTTGTTTGAGAAGTAGAGAAAGATAAATATTCGCCTGTGAACTTTACTCTGCTGGAAGTGCTAAGGTGTAATCTTTACGACTTACACAAATCAAGTACCTTAACTTGTACATATTACTGCTTATTTTCTTTGGTTAATTATATCTCTATTTAGCTTTCTAACAGCTCGTGCCTTTCACAAGCGAGAAATTTCTCAGTTGAGAAATGCCGCCGAAACTTTTCTTAGCACAAACTTTCCTTTGAAACAATTAAATATTCCACAAATAATTTACTTTCTGCTTTCAGTATTTTTTTCATGCTTCCAACCATATTGCTTTATGTGCCGCATGCGTGCTCATAGTTATATTTTATAGCACACCAACATTAGGGAGGTGCAATTTGTTCTGAACAAAATATTCGAAATTTAAGTTAATTTTTTAGCAAAACTACCAAACAAGATTTGTGCTAAAATGCTGTTTACTGCTCCGACTTTTAAGTAGTAAAAAATAAAAAGGGGTATTCGGGATCTGTTATATTTGCCATTGTATTTTGTATTCGTGGTTTCTGTGGTTTTTATAGCAAATGTAGTAAAAGTCCAACAATAAAATATACGTGCGACTTCAAATACAAGAGTGCAAGCAAATACAATTGATGGGCTCTGTGTAAAAAAGATGAATCGTCGAATCATCTAAAAATAGGTTAGTCAAACAAATTTATATATTTATTTGTGTGTATTTAAGTCTATCGTTTATCTTAGCGTTTATTTGTAATTGGCACATACATACATATGAACTCGTTAGTCAGCCGTTCGGGAAATTTTACAATGACACAAAGACAGATATTACAACAGGGTGTGTTCGCGATTTGCTTGTGTACTTTCGAATTCGTTGTAAGAATAGTAAATATTAATACGAATACAGCAAATCCCGAATACCCCTAATTTTGTATATCATTGTTTTAAAAATTGTTTTTTCTTTTTAAAAAATTCGTCGTTGCATTTGATATTATTACATATATGCAGTTTGTTCAGCATTTTTGCTTAAACTTAATAAGAATTCGAATATGCCGTACATTACATAAAAAAAAATTACCGCCCTAACATACATACTTATGTATGTATTATGTTTGTGCATGCACACATCCTTACTCGTATGTGCAATTTAAACTTTTCAAATGATATAAAATATACGTTGCGTATAAGCCATGTTGTGCTTGCTTGCGGCAATCATGACTAATTGCTGTGCACTCTCCGGGTAGTTATACTTGTACATATGCACATACATACATACATATATGCATGCGTAATAATTTTTTTGTTTTTATCAAGAAACATATTCTTTCAGCCACGACTAACCAATTTTCCCTCCTAACTAAATAAGAGGAAACGTTTGCACCGGCTAGGGTTATTTTATTGCAGTCATACATCAAAAAACGATTAAAAAGGTGCCGATCATTTGCGATGCAGTGAAAAATATATATCGCTACCTCAATTAAGTAATTTTTTTCGTTTTTTTCATTGCTCCTTCAGTGTTCCCTAACAGCAAAGGAGTAACTAAAAAAAATAAGCGAGTTGTTATAGGTTGCAGTGCATGAAACGATAGACATTTAGTTTTAAAATCTTTGTTGTGTATCAAAAAAAATTTATTATTTTTTAATATTTTTATTATTATTTTACTCTAATAATATATTGTTATTGTTATTATAAAAAAATGCATCATTATTATAATCGTTACTAATATTATTAATTAGTTTGATTAAAAATCAATTTTTTGTAACTGTTTTAATTTTTATATGCAAATGGTAATGAATAAAAATATGTCTTTTTGATTTCATAATATAACACTGTACAACAGGAAAAGCATTCCACTGGGTTTCTAAGGCTTTTGTGTCTGCTGAATCCGAATCTGAGGTCAGAATTTTCGGGTCACCCTAGGTTTCTTCTACAGTACGTGGTTTCTTTAAAACCCGGCATTTGTAAAAAGAATCGAACAAGTGTAACTAAAGGTTTTTTGGAGAAAAATTGGTGTTTCAGTACATTTTCTACCCATTTAATTTTTTTTACGTAAACTACTCACAACTGCCGCAGCCATACAAGGTGTGAATTTGAATCCTTGTCTCGGAAAGAAGTCAGATGAAGTTGAAGTGATATTCAGCAAAACAACTTATACCTTGGCTGATTGAAAGTTGTTGTTTTTTACCAATATCTATAATTACAATTGTTCCAAAAATATTTTTTGCATTCCAATATATTTATATTAAATAAAATCTGTTTTCAAAAATTAAATAAGAAAAAAAAATGTACTAAGCCATCAATATTTTGGACTATGGTGTATGTATATATGGTGTATGTATGTATGTATGTATGTGGTCGAAACTGAAAATAATATCATATTCTGATTCCATAAACTTTAAATTAGACTTGTTCAATGATTCAACATAAATTGACAAATTTTTTTACAAATGCCAATTCTGACCTCAGGTTCAGATTCTGCAGACCCAAGAGTTTTAACACCCGTTGAGAAACCCGGTGGGGTTGGTGAAATCTTAAATTTGGTTTTATTGTGCGGAAAATATTTAGCAAACTTTTCAAAGTTCTGAGAAAAGTTGACTTTTCCAAATAATATGAATTGGTTTTTAGTTGAACATGTATGTTTGTCAAAAGACGTATACTATTTACTCCACTAAAGTCGATGAACATTTTTTTCCTTTTTAATTGTGCAGTTTATAAAGAAAATGTTGATATTACAATATGTATTTTAGCAAAAAAAATTCCAACTTTAAAATCATCTATTTATAACAGGAAATTATTATAAAATATATGTACTTTGTGTCGAAAAAAAAAATATAAAAAACTTTTGTTTATAAACTTTAAGAATATTTTAGAAAGTTTAAAAAGTAAAACAACCCTTCGATAGATAAAAGCATGCGGAAGCTAAAGCTTAGCATAGTTTTCAACCGGTTCTAACCAACAGCGAATTTTACAAATATACTCGTACATTTTTCTATCGCAATTCATCACTTAGCCAGTAAATGAACATCTTTTGAATTTGCAATAACCTTGCATGAATGTTTGTATGTGCCACTGCTGGTCAGCAACAAGTTCAAATGTCTTTTATGTGTCAAATTTGTTTACCAGCTACGTATTCACTTCAAACAGAGACGAGAATTTGTACAATGAAACTATTTCTAAGTCTAAGTCTTGCAAGAAAAATCAATTAAATATGGACATTCTTACTTAATTGGCAACCAATATTTGTGTGCACATAAATTTCATGCAGTTAATAGTTACAATTTATTTTTAAAAATTTCAGATGATATTTTTAAAGTTTAGGCATTAAAAAAGAAATAATTCTCATGGCTGTAAGAAATTTGATCAAAATGAATTTTAATCGTATATTAATATTAATAAATCTCTACTGAATAAAGAAAATGCAAACGATTTACGCAATATTTGTGTAACATAATATATTTATATAACATAAAACATAAAAAAATATATTAGAAAAATAGTTTTTCATATTAGCCATATTAAAACAGTTTACACTGTGCTCAACTCCTATCAAGAGCTATTCTGCAAAAGCGAATTCCTTCGTTATGCTGAATTAAAAATATTTCTATTTATAACTTAGCTTTTATTTTGTACGAAAAAAAGAAACGAAATTACTTGATTTTAAAAAAGTTATGGTGTTAAGAAAAAATGCTAATGCTTTAATAACTTTTCTTACTCAAATCATATCAACTCAGAAAGTAGCTAAAAACTCTGCCTGCTTTCCATTCATTTTTTTATTTAAATTCTTCTACTTTTCGCCCTACATTGTGGCTTCATTATAGCACAGTATTCTGCACACACATACACACACTCATTTACGCACTCATACGAACGCAACGTCATTTATGTACTTATAAAATCCAAATCATGTTCATTGCTGCGTAAATAACTACGTCTCCTTATTTGAAAGAAATAATCTTAAAAATAAATACTTGTGTGTGCGAAAAATCAGTTTATTTTAGAATGTGATTTATCTCAATAAAATTGCAATTTGCCGAAAACGCACAGACGATGCACACACGCACTAACACATACAATGACAGGCATACACGCACACACACACACATGCAACCAGCAATAGCAGGGTTTGGTTGGAAATATAAATTTAAGTAGGAAAAGCAGGCTTGAAAGCAAAGTGGATGGAATTGAGACTTTGAAATGTTGTGTGTAGGAAGTCAGCACTCAACAACAACTACCTACACTATATAGATGAACGACGGCAATAACAAGAAATGCGTCACCCCTCACCAATGTGCAACATGCAACTCTAATAAAGCGGCATGCAACAGCATTCAAACGAGCCTTCAACTCTTCAACACTGCGACATAATGATGCGCCAGCAAATAAACGAACAAACGAAATGTGGTACGGTTAAGTGCTAGGGAGAGGGGAGGGGGGTGTTTAGGAGCAGCAATGGCACTGCATTCAGTCATTCAGTCGACATAATGCAATCAAACAAAGTTGTAACGCAATGATTTTTTTTGCTGCTGCTCAAATGGTAATGATTTCACCACCACAGGCCCAGCACCACCGCCGACCTTGTCACAAAAACTATTGAGGCATGATGAACAGGAAACCAACTGCACACACACGCGTACATACATACATGCAGGCAGGAATTTGTCATTGTGCAAAGTTTTGTGATGCACAGTGCAACAGAGCAACAGAGCAAAAGCCATACATACTCGTAACATACGATTGTACATATGAATGTAAAACAATTAGATGTGCCTCACTTCACTGCATGAGCGGTGTCGATGGAAAAATCTTGAAAAATACCAAGGGAAATATTCGGAAAAAAAGCAAATAAAAATTGTGACACGATTTATTGTTATAAACATTTGTATACAGATATTTATTAAATTCCTTTCACAACGCAGTTGTTGTTTTTGATTTTTCAAATTATGGGGAATACATTGGTCGATGTCAGCTCTTGCACGTCAGCCACAAATCCATCAGCTTATCGCATAAGAAGAAATGTTCAGAACAATTAACACATACAAATATGATAATGTTGGTTGTTAAAAAAAAAAAACGATGTTTAGATATCAAATTTTTATTTTTGTTTTTTGAGTAAAATTTTTCATACCTTTAAATACCTTAAAAATTAAAAAACAAATATACATATATGTACATATGTTGTAGTACGTATATCAAAGAATAAACTGACCAATTTGGGTGTCGCCTGGGCCTGAGATATTTTCCCTGAAACAATGTCCTATAAAATCAAGTCGCTGAACACTTGCTTGTACACGTTTTTTTTTTATAAATTTCTGACTTTGTCTATAAATAAGTACTTAATAATTTTTTTTGAAAGAACTTCTATTTTGCGAGCTATGAATTGATAAACAGTGGCTTATGCTGAAATACCTTAGATTTTTCCAGTCGCATAACCTATGAAACAATTTTTTATACCCGAGCGTATTTGTACACAAGAGTATTATAACTTTGTTCGCATAACGGTTGTTTGTAACAGCATAAAATAATCAAGATAGATATAGACATATATATACTAAAATGATCAAAATAAAAAGAGAAATCGATTTAGCCCTGACTGTCCGTCCGTCTGTCCGTCCGTCCGTCCATCCGTCTGTCCGTGGTTACAGTAACTTGAGTGAAAATTGAGATATTTCAATGAAATTTGGTACATGGAATGCTCTTTGGACTGGGTAGGTTGGTATTGAAAATGGTCAAGATCGGTCAATAACCACGCCCACCTCCCATATAACGGAAGTTTTTAAAAAATGCAAAAACTCCGATTTTCGGCATCCATTAAAGCAAATTGAGTGAAATTTGTAACTTGGATCGATTTTTAACTAAGAAATTAGGTATTTTTGGAATTTTTGAAAAATGGGCGTTGCCACGCCCACTTAGGAACAAATTTCTGTATCTCAATAACAGTATTGAATATCGGCACCAAATTCGGTGGACATATTTTCCTTGACATCGCTATTATTATCGTAAAAAATGTTTGAAATCGGTTCATAACCACGCCCATCTCCCATATAACGAAAATTTTTCAAAATGCAAAACTTCATTTTTCGGTATCTAATAAAACAAATTAAGTTTAAATTTGGTATTTGGAGCGATTTTGAACTAAGAAATTTGGGATTTTTGAATTTTGAAAAATGGGCGTGGCCCACTTATGAAACATTTTTTTTATCTCAATAACAGTATAAGGTATCGTCACAAAATTTGGTGAACAAATTTTTCTCAATATTACTGTCATCATCGTTAATTTTTTTTTTAATTTGGACCACAACCTCGCCCACCTTCCATATAACGCAAATTTTGAAAAATGCTAAAATTTCGTTTTTTCTTTATCTATTGGAACATAATAATTAAAATTTGATATTTTGGGAGATAGTTAATTAATAAACTTGATTTTTATGAAATTTTGAAAAATGGGCGTTACCAAGCCCACTTATAAAAAACGTCTGTACGTATCTCAACAACGATGTAAGGTATCGTCACAAAATTTGGTGAACATATTGTCCTTGATATCACTAGCATCACCGTCAAAAACTTTTTAAATCGGACCATAACCAGGCCCAACTTCCATATAACTGAGATTTTTAAAATGAAAAAACTTCGTTTTTCAGTATTTATTGGAAGAAATATTGCAAAGTTTAATACTAGCTGCGATTTGAAACAAAGAAGCGGGAATTGTATGAAATCAGGGTCACCGACCTTACAAAAATATATCGCGAGGGTATATAAAAATCGGTTTCGCCCGAATTTAGCTTTTCTTACTTGTTTTTTTTTTTAATTTTTGTTCGTTCTATCATTTCCATGGTGGAATTATATACAGGTGATGTCAGTTCGAATTCATCAAATGACAGAATGTCTTAATTGTCGCATGCATTTTAAAATTAGTAAAAATGGGAGAAACTAAAGGCAAAGGGGAGGAATAAAAATGTTAATGTTTTGAATTTGATTTGCGTATGTATATTTTTTGCACACATCAAAATTGAAAAAAAACTGTCCATTTGTATATATATTGTCCATGTATATTATTATATATACATACGTATGAAAATAAAAAATTATAAATATCTAATATGTTTCTATGATAACATGAACACATGAAAAATGTCTTTTAATGCTTATATGATCAAATTATATATATGTATATGTATGTACATGTGTATATATTTCGCTTTGTGAAAAATAAAGTTTCTAAGACACGATTTTGAGCGACATCAAACTTTCTGCACTTAAATATCTGTAATTTAAAATCAGAAATATACGGTTTCAATAGCAACGCAAGTCTTCTCTTACTAATTTTCCGACAGTCTGTACATTTGAATTTGACAAGCTCGAGGTGCGAACTTTGTTAGTGTAATGATGTTTTTCTTAGTATTTATCGAATGTCTGACTCAAATGACATTTAAATTTGAAAACTGGTTGCCGAAGGTTTTGGAAAAAAATATTTTAAAACTATTTTGTTAATGTCAAAGGAATCGCTTTAAGATATTTTAACTATTTTACTTACTACCACAACTAAAGCACTAGCTATTAGAATCTATTTTATTATTCAATAATTCGTTGAAGTCGTAAAGCAATAGTTTTAAAAAATAAACCCAATCAGAAAAGAAAGTCTGAAAAAGTAAAAAAAAAATCTAAAAATATTTCTAATAGTTCTTAGATGAAAATAATCCTTTATTCATTTATATTTTGCATCTAATACACATATATATAGGTAATCTTAGGCACTTTTAGATATTTTGGCATTATTATAAATGCACACACAGTGTTAAGTATTAAAAAAAAATAAAGTTACCGATTCCGCGATTAGCAATCTCACTGCTATTCAACTAAGAATGTTGGCAATCGACGTTTCGCTTTTGCCATCGTCTTTGTCATCCCGAACGATGTCATTGCAATTTTTCTTAAATTAAATTATTATTAAATTATTTGCTAACAATATTGAATTACCTCTTTCATTCAGTGCTAACATCCCCAATAGAAAATGTGGAACTTACCTGAAATAAAAAAAAAATATTTATTTAAATATATGCAAGAAGTACTATGTAGATATGCATGAGTATGTACGTACATATAAATAGATAAATTATAAATCGAAGGACCTACACAGGGGATACCTTCAAATTTTCTTTTTTCATTAAATCTTAGCTAGGATAAGTAAAATCGAACATCATAGAAAAGATGTTTCTAATAGCGATTTACATAATTTGTTTTTTATAATTTAGACCGTATAATTAGGGGAAAGTGCGCCTTAGCATTGTTCAAAAATACCATTATGTGAGAGGTAGGCTTTATTATTAGAAAATTTTAAAAATGTTCAACAAATTGTTTTGTAATATCATAGACAATTTGGTAGAGATTTATTAAACGGCTGTTAAGTTACAAGTGTTTTGTTATAAGTGCGCGTGGATTTTATAAAAATATAGTTTTCTTATCCAAAGTAACTACAAATATCGCTATCTAATACCAATTACCAAAAGAAGGGAGTTTTTGAAGCTGCATAAAATGCCATGTGCTTTAAAATTCCTTTATATATTTCAATATCAAAAATCTATCGTATAATTGGCACTAAAACATCTTCAAGTATAATAAGCATCGCTAGTTACAACCATTCTCAAGATATTTAACTGCTAAGATTGTATTTATCACATGGAAATTTTGTATGTTAATCACACCAAGGCCGTAGCCAGGATACTTCTTCAGGGAGGGATAAATAAATAAAAAAAAAAGGTTAAACATTTATATAATTTTATAATTCAGAATAGCAAAAGCTTTTTATTTAAGAATAGAATGCCAAAAACTTGATAAATTTTCATTATTTATTATTTGTAAATGTTAAATAATTTATCAATAACACAGAACCGCAGCAGCCTCACCAAAATAATTTAGATTATGTTAATGTATGTAAAATATAATTTCATATATAAGTATGTGCATGTGTATCTATAAAACTTATTACCTAAACACCCAACATACTTTACTTCAAATTTTATCATTTATTAACATATTTATATCATCTGTTTCATTATTATTATTATTATTATTTAGATACTAGTATAAATACCAGTACTAAGAAATGTTTTGTTTGAGCACTGGCTACAGAGGCCATCAGCTCATCATCTGTTTCAATATTTATGAAATCGACGATGAGTACTCATTATGGCTAAGTCATTAAGTCTATCCTCTCTCGTCGAAATTCACAAAAAGATTTTAGGCTTTCCAGTGTTGAAAATGATCTTTCCGTGCATTACTTTAAACATAAAAAAAAAATTGCTGGGAAAAATGTCTTATTTCATTGATATTTACATTTAATTACAGGCTTTGGTCGCTTCAAAGTTTCTTCTCGGCTCCATTTTTTCTTCGACAAAGGGAACTCGGGGGCATGGGTTGCCGAGTCAATAATACCTTTGTTAGTTTCAAATAATGTTGAATCCGATACATTAAATCAATTTCATTTAAAAAGCAAATTGAAAGAAAAACTCTACTTAATTTTTGTTTAATTAAGTTGTTTTGAGTAAATTTGTCTCGCAGTTATATAGAAATATCATCGACAAAAGGTGAAAACGTGATAGTTTTATTTCACCAATAATCGCCATTAAAAGTTTGCATATTTCTTGGAATATTTCGCTGAACTTTTGATTTATGTTAGTGCAAAAATCGTAATAACTCTTTACGCGATTTCGATAAGCTCATTTGGTTTTGGTAAATTCAAGGAAGGAGAATGTGCAACTTTTCATAAGGACAAAGTAAACGCGAGCAATAACACTTCAAGAGCTGCAACAATCGCAGAAATCATACATATATTTAAACCTGAGCATATCATTTGGAACCCCCCTAAATGGCCCCCTCTAAAAATACGGCCTTGAACCACACATTCGATAAGTAATATTTCGGCTGACTTCCAGTAAGCTTTAACAACACATCAACGCTGACAGGTAAATTATCGTACCCCAAATAGTAAACAATTTTAAATAAATTATATACTAGCGGAAATATTGCTCTTCTGACTAGAATTACTTATATATTTGGGATAAAAATAAGAACTTTATAACATGTTTACGATTGATAAACATCTTTCCTTACATTCCTCTTCTCTAATGCGAGCATTACCTGCGTAATCAATTTTCATTTGCTTGACATATAAAATGTTAATGTAAAAAAAAAATTTTCCTCAATACTGCATTAGCAGAATTGGATTTACTATTTTAACTCTCACAATAATTGGCATTTGCATTAGCGATGAGTATTTGTGTTCACATATGAATGCATCATTACTTCTAAATAGTTGTGAAGGCATTTGTAATCCTTTATCATTATCTGTATTTATGCAATGACATTTCAGAAATCAGTTTTTCTTCTATTACTCTTATACATATGTTTTACAACTCCCTTATTTCTCTCTCACTCTATATATCCTTCCTTTGTCTCTTATTTTATATCAACATTTTCCGCAATCATCAGTGCTTGTCATCAGATCCTGTCAGTGCAATGAATAACTGTGTGGTGGTGGAGGGGTCGCTCACTCGCAAGTGAAAATCTCCCGCAATTCACATTCAACATGAAAAAAGCATACACCTCGCACATATGCAGACATTCAAACATATTATTTAATATACTCGTATATGTATTTCCGCAATTGAAACGCATCCACATGAATTCTCGTATGGAATGTAATGCTTGCTTCCCCCTTCCCTCAACCCGCACCAACAGAGCAGGCAATTTTACATTAGAGGGGCGCATAAACGGCTAAGCTCTAAACTCTGAAATTTACAACAGCAATTGCCGCAGCGCAAACAACAAAAAGAGCGAGACAAAATCGAATCACCACCCCACTACCACTTCAGCGTGGGGGAGCAGTGCCTGTTGCAGACAGGCATTATTGGCAAATCACTGTTGCCTCCTGATTCAATATTTGCGCTTTTCACAAAGGCGCGTGTTGGTTCTGGTTTTTCGCTGCTGCTGCTGCTGCTGTTGCTGCTGTTGATGCGGCAATCGCTGTTATTGTTATCATTCTTGCTAATGCAATTGACAATGTTTTGTTTTTATTTAGCGTTCTTTTTTCAATTTCTCCCTTTTCCGCGAGCTCATCATGTTTGTTATCCTTGTTGATTGCTATTGTTGCTACATTTGTGTTTGTTTGTATTTTTTTTTCTTCTTTTTTTTTGTACCAATCAATATTCCTCGTTTTTGTTGCTGCTGCTGCTGCTACTACTATTGTGTATAAATATTATCGTTGTTATTGCTTGTTTTTTTTTGTTGCATTTCTGTCGCGTTTCTCATAAAAGCAAACGCATCCGCATAAATGGCACATTTGACAATTGCCATCAGCGAGTGGCAGACGACAACACTTGCGCATCAAAGTGCCACTGCATATGACAAGCTTACTTACATACAAACATACATACATACACACATACACACATCCATGCATACAGTATGTGACATACACATCAACTTTGAGTCATACCCTGCAGCAAAAATAGGCGGGCAGTCAGACAAAGAGCTGGTTCGGCACTAGTTCAAAATGAGTGTAGAGTTAGTCGGTTGATATCTAAACAAATGTTGCAAGCAGTAAAATCTACTTAAAATAACAGCGAATAAACTTCCAGTTTAATTCACACTAGATGTTTTCTACATTAAATAGCTTTTTAGAACAATACTTGAATCATTATAGCTAAGATAATAATATTAAAATATGTGTTGAAATTTACGAAATGCATATCTACTGGAAACAATCACCCTTATCGGGAGTTTCGTCCGAAAATGAGTTTACCCAAAATTTTTCCATTTGCCCGGATTGAATACGCCTATTGCGAGTTTCACCTGAAATAAATTTCGCTAAGATTATCAAATAATTTTAATGAAATAGTTATTTGACAAAATGATTAATTTTGTCAGATTTTGCTATTCCGCCAGTTTGGAAGCTTAGCGTGTGCCTGCGATTTTTAGCTGAGGGTGGATATTATAAAGGTGTAGGTTACAATTTTGAAATTCGGCTGTCGCAATCGTCTTTAACTCAGATCCTGTAAGAAATTGTCAAAATTAACGAGTCCATATTATGGTCGCTGTGGTCGAGTTGGTTGTTGTTGTTGCTGCAAATTTAAATATAAATGGTTTACCCTTTTTAATTTGGACTCATTTTTGATTGCAGGCCAAACTATTCAGCTACATTCTTAGCTGTTTTCATAACTCAGCTACATTTTCCTAGTTTTCTTTAACACATTCTCTTGCAATATTCGGCTTTTCCTGCATTCTACCAAATAGTATTTCTCTTTGAACTTTGTTTACTGTTTTGTTTCTGGAATGGGCGATCTTATGTAAAAAAAATTTTAATTAAATTACTTACATTTTGACACCGCGAAACTTTCCGCCTCTCAAAAAATAGTGAACAAATTAAATTAATCCGGAAACAATTTTCGCCCGAAATGAGTGTTGCCGATAAGGGGAAACAATGTGCGAAAGCGGTAAATTTCCACCCGAAATTTATAATAAGCGAGCAGTGAAAAGTGCACTATTTCGGGCGAAAACGAAACTCACGATACGGGTGAATAGGTTTTTATTTTAAGATTAATCGCAACTTAAAAAATACCTCTTTGTTTAACAATAATAGTGAATACGAACTATATAACTGCTACAAGACTTCCACATATTGACTAGTTTTGCCTATTTATCATTTTATTTTTTTTTGTTTCAAAGATGTTTTTATTAAAATAAAAATAAATCAAAAAGCTACATCAAAATTAAAAATATTTTTATCAGAATGCTGTTTTATAATTCAATTTACGTATATAATAGTGCAAGCTTCAAACAGGTAATAACTAACGAACAGGAATTTTTTGCGTTTTTTGAAGACAATGACGCAAAAAAAAATCGGAAATGCTCGTTAGTTAAAACTCGTTTAAATTAAAATTTTATTACAAATTTATATACCGTTCATGTTTTAGCTGGCACTAGATATTTAAAATTTTTATTTTATTTTTATTTACACTGTTTGATAACTATTCATTTAGGAACTAGTTTGACACTATCTCCTTACACACAATCCCAGAAGTATTAGTTTTTGAACCATTTTGAAACCGTCCTAAATGGAACCAATTAATAATGTGATCTCAAGTTCCGCAGAGGGAGATAATTACCACTTTCTATGAAACCGCCATTGGAAAAGAGACAGCTGAATGCATTGCGTTGGAATAGATCGAGAACCAGTACCACCTGCTGCGAATGAGATGGTGCGGCGCTAGTTTTGTACCAGCGCAATTTACCGCAGGGTACTTACTTACATAACATACATACATATGTGCACTGACAGAGCCAAACAAATCCGTTTAGGGGGACGTGGATTGAATATTTCAATTTTTCAAATAGTGAGTTTTGATTCCGCATTTTATGGTAATATATTTAACATGACATTCGGAACTATTTGACAGTAAATTGACCAGGGCTTTTGATATATCAACTTTTTATAGAATTTTCAGTTTTATTCAAATATTACAAAAGTATATGGTTTTCGACACATGTACATATTGTTAAATTTATTTCAGTTTTTGGGGCTTTAAATAAGGTAAGGCTTCTTAAAAACGCAATTTTATGTTTGTTTGTTTTTGTTAAATGTAATAAATTAGCCTTTTCAGGAAAAAAAAAGTACAAACAGCTGAGAAGTGACAGGGCCCTGATGTACATTTGATAAACATTTGTACTAATTTTCATAGTATCTCAAAATCTATTTTGTAGAAACGTTTTGAAGCTATTCGAATTGCAGTCGGAAAAATTTTAAGATTATAAGAGATATAATGAACCATCCTGTATTAACCATTTTTTCAATTAATTTATACGAAATATAAATTTTTTTCCATTTCCAGTGCAAATTCGGAGTACATATTTTGTATTACACCAGAATTTATTATACAGGCCTGTTCTGAATTTCGAGTCGGTCGGAATAGAAATGAAAGATATTGCTATATATCGAAAGCGAGCAATAATTTTTAGTTTTAAAGTATTGTCTCTGATTCTCCGAAATGAAAAGAATAAGTTATCATCCTCACAGAACTGAAGAACCTAACAACAGGTTGAGGAGAAAGTATTACTACTTTTCAGAAAAGGCCTGTGAAATTTTTCTGAGACCAAATTTTTGAATATGATGTCTTTCTTTTAAATCTCAAAGAACAAGTTCTATATGATATATTAACAGATTTAATTTCTTCATATATAAAAAAAAAAAAAATTATGCCAGCTGGTAACAAAATTGGAAACAGAGGACATTTACTGCGAGTCAGTTGGTTGAAGAGGCAATGAAGACATATTTTATTTTTACCAATGTAGGAGCAGTCCTCCCTGGATTATTACACGTTGGTAAGACAAAATGAGCGTCAGGTTTTATATATATAATGTATGCTGATCAGAGAATGTATTAGAGTGCATCACCGCCAAAATATCAAATTTCAAACAAGTGTGTGAAGAAGGTTGCGGAAGGGCAAAAGACATTATTAAAACGCATGAACTTTTCGAAGATTTAGTTAAGGTAGAGTGGGCGATCGATATACAGACATGAATTGCTACAGGTTTAATGTATTTTATTGCCCTGCAGAACCTTTCTTAGACATGGATTTATGAGTGAAGCGCGACTTAGCCAATATTAATTAAGCACATACATATACATATAACTTATCTAGTGAAATAATTTTTTCAAATGATTTATTTAGACGGCGTCATGCGGTATATATGTATATACTTTAGATTGATACCTTTCCAGGAATATCAACCAATAAGTTCTAAATTAAGCAGTCTCAATCGACAATACTTATACCAACAATTTAAAGCACATGAGTTACAATTCTGGTGTTGAGTAAATCAAGTCCTCACAAATTCCGGAAATATAGTAGTTTCCATATTTTTTTTTTTTTTGTTGATAACACCACAATCTATCATCGAGGAGGGGTTTCAAACCTCAAAACGCGCCTTCTTTGTACTCCCAATTTGTTTACACATCTGCACACCCCAAATACATATTTAAAATTAAAAACACACAAAGCTTGTACTTTATTTACTACCTCTGTGGCAGTAAAAGCTTACCAAAGCCAATGCGCTGCCAACAACTTCGCTTTTTGGTTGCACCGATTTCATTTTTGAAATTATTTTTTCATTACCGGTTGCTCCCCGTTCACTACCGTCGCAACGATTTTTCATGTGCTTCCATAATTTTTTTGCCCATTATTTTCATTCGCCACCCCCGCCCAACGCGTTATTGTTCTTTTGTGATTATTATTATGATTATTATTGTTGTTGCCCTGTTGTGGCATTTATTTGCACAATTGACGCAATAAGAAATATGTATAACTAAAGAATAGCATGGCAGAAGGGAGCATAAATGTCGGCGAAAACACTTGCAAATATCCGCAACTCAAAAGCTGCTGTCGCCACCGCCGTTGCTGTTGCTGCTGCTGCAATAGCCGCCGGTTGTTGTTGGCAATTTCGGCGTGCGCCAGCTGCGTTGCGAATATTCACTTGCATTTGCACTGGCAGTCTGTGTGTTTATCTGTCTGTCTGTCTGTCTGCCGTTTGGTTCCCCCTTGAACTCACTCGCTGGCGCTTTGGTGTTGTGGCCACATCACATGAACTGAATATCAATTTGCGGCATTTCACTTTGTTTATAGATTATATGATGTGCGCACAGTGTGCGATGACGTTCAGGATGCTTCTCTCTTGGCATAACAATGTGCAAATGTACACACACACACACACACACACAGATTTTCAGTGAATAATTTAGCAACGCAAGTGGTTTCCAAAGAATACTCTTATGCTCCATTTAAATTCAATGACGCCGAGTAAGATACCTTTACCAAAATGAGAAAATTTGTAGATGCGTGTGAAAAAGAAATCGGAAGGGTTAATCTTAAATTTTTTAAATCGCTAGTATTAAAGTCCTAGCTTTTAAAATGTCAAAAAAATTTCAAAACAAAATTTCTTTTAAAAACGTGTTCAATTTGGTTAATTTAGAAAAAAAAGGTACGCATTTTTTGGCAAGAACCAAATCTTTTGCGAAGGCCTTACACACTGCTTTTCCATATAATTTCATAAATATAATAAGTTCTAAGCCACTCACGGATATAATTTAATTTTTAAAATTTTTTGCAAAGGATTTCATGGTTAAATCTCCTTTCAGATTCTGCTTCATATACTTCACTTTGGTAATTGCAATTAAACTAAAAGATAATAATAATTCATGAAAAAAAACAATACTTTTATACTTTCTTAAAATTTCGTATATTATTATTATTATTGTGAATGGGGAGATAGCACTGCGCACCTTGAGATCAATTGTGCTCCCTACTTTGATAACATAATTTTCTTTAGTCCAACCTCCAAGATAAATCTTAGTATTGAACTTAAGTCTCTGGAAGTTACCCCCTCGTCCGTAATCAGATATTCGCCTAGACATTTTTGGCGTTTGTGCATCAATGCAGGGCACTTCTCCAGGACGTGTTGAGATGCTTCTTTCTCTTCCCTGCAGAATCTGCAACGTTCTTGCGAATATATTCCAAGTTTATTTAGGTGATAATTCAGCCTACAGTGTCTTGTAAGAATTCCTGTGATCATTCTAAAATTGTTCAATTGACAAGCCCATGCATTCCCTAAATGTTGTTTGATTGTAGCTACCCAAAAGGGATTTGGAGTGTTTCAGACCTGGTAGAAAGCTCCCAGTGTTATTTACTGAGGGCTTCCTCCTCTTTCCAGTATTTACTGATAATATCCCTTTTCCTAACGTTGAAAAAGGTTAGGGACCTATAAACGGAGTTGATGCCGCCTTTTTTTCGGGCATGTCCGCACCCAAATGTCCCAGACCCGGCTCGTTAGACCAAGTGTGTTCAGCCATCACCAGTTTTGAGGTTACCTGGTAAGATTTTAGAGGCTTAATGGCTGCTTGGCTGTCCGATAGAATAGCAATATTCCGTCCCCGGTAGTTACGTATATCATTTTATTATTTTATAATTTTTAACAATCAATATTTTATGGATTTCGTCAAAAATTTGAATAAAAAAAAAATTTGGAGATTTTCTGATCGTTTGTTTTGTTATTAAACGGATTTTAAGGAAGCATTGTTTTATTATTTTTATCATGGACTTCTTTTAGAAAAAAAATATAAATTCTTTAGATATTTTGCTTATTTTAATGTATCGTTTTATAACTTCAAATATATTGACGGAAAATCTTTTTCAATTGCTCTCAGATAACAACAATTTTTGGTCTTTGAAAACTGCTGCTATGCCCAAAAAAAAAGTGAAGCGCCAATTTGCTACCAGTGAGTTCTTGTTAGAAAAATTTTTTAAATTTGTTTCAGGGTACACGAAAAGAAAAACGCCACAGGCTTCGGCATTTAAGGGTAGTTTAATGAACAATTTTTCAATAGTAGAGAAACGGTTGGAATGGAGCATACATTTGGAAGTACATAGTCATATTTCACGAAGAATGTATTTGTGTTAAAAAGTTTGACTCACAAAATTGCAAAAAAAAATACTTAGGTGGTAGAAAAATTTTATTTCCTCCAGAATTCTTTCATTCTACAGACAAAAAAAACAGCAAATTTTATTACCAAAGTGATCATTTTTAGTACATTGTGAATGAATAGAACTTGAAGTTGTTGGGTTTATACCTTAGCAATGCATTCAAATGTTTATATCGTAGTATTTATTTTTACATTTACATTTTTAATTATTGATGTCTGTCTATCTAGAATCTTCTGTGAAGAAACACGCGCTCTGTAATCTATCTAATTTTTCTATTTTAATAAAGTACTTTGTTTTGTATAAATATTGAATGAAAAGGTGTCGGACTTGTTATTGGTGTAATCATCTACGTCTGGGTCGTTTCTACAGGTTAGTTTAACAGAAGTCTGGTTAAATTATTTTTTTTTTGCGCGGAACAGCAAAACAAGTTTCACACAGTCGACGCTTTTGATGGAGTTTAATACAGAAATTAGTTACATAAGGGTACAAAAACCAAAAAATTATTTCATACATACATACAACTTTTTTATTAAGTCTTTGTTAGAACAAACGTTTTTTTATTAGTTACGCGACCATATCTCTTCCTTCATGCATTTTGAGTAACCCACTGTGCTGCATTTTTACAGTATTCTTAAAAAAAAATGGGTTTGCTCATTTCTACTAGGACAGTAGTAGATGGAAAGCTAGAAAGCTATTTTCTTTAGAGTTTTTTAAATTTTCGAATATGTCGATATTCCATTGAAAGCACTTTTTGTACATATCTGACACTCGCCACTCACTCCAACCTTGCTATTTCAAATCTTACTGCGATAACTATGTACGAGTTAAGTTTCAAATGCATACATACATACACACATACATTTATAATGATGTACACTTGCATGTATTTGTCCACATTTGTAAATTACATTAATATCCATTGAGAAGCGAATTCGAAATGGAAGTTCAACAATGAATGACATTAATTATACACATGTCACAATGAGTAGACACATGCTGTCATGACACTCGCCTTGATCGAGTGAGTGTCTAGAGCGAATAGAGTGGATGGAGTGTAGTAAATGTGGTGGGGAGTGTGAATGATAAAGACATAACATCGTATGCAAATGCAACCGTATTGGTAATTACATTACAATGTCAATTATTGAGAGACGCATTTGAGGCTCACGCTCACATTCATAAATACAAATGTGTGTGCATGTGTACTTACTTAAATAAATAACCGGTCATGTAACACAACAGCACTGAAATACAGATGTATGTAAGTAACACTGGTTTACATGAACAAATTAATTTACAAAATATTTGTTCCTCTTTTCAAGTGTTTTTTTTTTTTAAATATAAATCACCATGAGCGAAGTGCTCTTTTCTCAGAAATACTTTTTTCTACATATGCGGCAAATTGAGATTTATCTACACCTTTTCCAACAGTAATTCGGAAAAGATAAAATACATTAGCGTTTTTCTGAAATACAATTGGTCTTTTCTGAAATACATTTGTGTTTTTTTTTTTAAATACTGTTAGAAAAGTTGTAGTATATTAGTGTTCCTCATCAGTGTAATGTTTTCCACTTTTTCCAAATACCAAAATTTCGGGCTGCTTACTACAATCGTTGTGGTTTTCCCTCTTTCTTAAACTTCCTGCTCCAATTAATAGCAGGTGATCTGTTGCTTCAGACCTGCATTAAATAATTTTTTTTTTTGGATTTAAGGTCTTGCTTAATAAAAACTGGCCACGAGCTCAATAACAAGATTTAACAAAAGTATTAAGTAATGCATATAAAACCTTATTTTTACTTTTATTTTTTAAATGATTTCTCAATTGAAAAAAAAAAAAACGAACACGTGATATGAGTATTTAATAATTGGCTGAAGTTCACTTAAGAATAAAAAAATAGAGTTTTAAACAAAAATATACGTGGAAAAATTTGGTCTCAAATAGTATTCAGTGAATTTAAATCCCTGTTCCAGATTTGCTAGAATTTATGTTTGCTTGATATGGAGCAATATGTGAACAAGTCCTAAAATTAAAGAAAGACATAAGTTGCCACTTCTTTTCATGTTTAGCAAACTTCTAGAGTTCTAAGAAAATGTGTCTCAAAGTGCAACATTCGTCGCCGAAAAATACTGTAAACTAGTGTACTTAATCGCACATAGGCTTTAGCTTCAGAAGCTAGTTCAATTTTTTTGACCGATTAATATCTTCAAATTAAATAGAAATGTAATAAATTATTTGTTCTACAAATTTTTGTATTAAAGTGAGAATTTAAATCCCTGTTCCAGATTTGCTAGAATTTATGTTTGCTTGATATGGAGCAATATGTGAACAAGTCCTAAAATTAAAGAAAGACATAAGTTGCCACTTCTTTTCATGTTTAGCAAACTTCTAGAGTTCTAAGAAAATGTGTCTCAAAGTGCAACATTCGTCGCCGAAAAATACTGTAAACTAGTGTACTTAATCGCACATAGGCTTTAGCTTCAGAAGCTAGTTCAATTTTTTTGACCGATTAATATCTTCAAATTAAATAGAAATGTAATAAATTATTTGTTCTACAAATTTTTGTATTAAAGTGAGGCTTTGGTATTAAAAGCTTTGAAGATAATTACAAATATAAGTTTTTGCATGACAAATAAGTGAAATTCATTAACGTTAAATGAAGCTGTCTTTGTTTAGATTTCAAGTGGTTAGGGAAATTTCACCACTTTGACTTTTATTTAAAATTTTTCAGTTTCTATTCGCAAACAACAGCAGTGGTAATTTAATTTCTTGCCTTACTAACAAAATATTTATTTTCTTTGCTTGACAAGCATTTTTTTTGCAGGCAGTGAATTAAGTTCAAAACAACGACAAAAACTTATTGAAATATTGCTATTGTTTTTTTTTCAAGATTGAGAAAACTTAAGGAACACTATAAAATTGAGGGACACGCTTCCAGTATGAATATTCTGCGAAAATGTTTAGGAATTGATTTATGGAGTATTTATTTGCGACTTTGAAATGGTTTGTGCAGAAAAAAATACATTAGACAAAAATATCAAAGAAATTATAAAAAACGTCACCACATTCCCACGAACCACAACAGTTCCAATGGAAAGTTGCGGGTAAAAATACTGTGCACTTAAAAAATAAAATAATATGATTGTTTTTTGTCATGGAAACAATGCTTTTCATGGTAAGTTTGATTTTTGTAGTTTGCGTGAAACATTTTGAGCTATGAATGTATGTTACTATGAGAAATAAGTAAAAAAAAGGTTTCTTCGGCTATGCCGAATGCTGATTTGATGCAATGCAAGCCATACAGTCAAATCACCAGATGGAAGGTCAAAGCATCAATTCTATTTGCTTTCAATTTAAAACTTCTGTTGTTATTTTTTGGCCATATAACTATTTTATTTAATTGTTTTTGAGCTTGAAGGCCGATTGGTTTTTTGACCAAATTATTATTATTGATTTTTCTTCAAAAACAATTAAATTAAAACTATATTCTTTTTTAATCCTCGTTGACATTCTTAAAACTTCGATCGTCTGTTTAACCCTTTTGGAACTTCTTTTTTACCTTTGATTTTAAAAACCTTTTTTTTTACGTTTTCTTACAATAAAGGTCTTCGTAAAGAAAAATCAAAAAAAAAATGTATTTCTTTTGCAAAAGTAATTTTTGGGCGTCATGCATAGAGATCGAACTTAAAGGAAAAATAAAAATCAAACAGAAATTTGAATATTAAGAGACATTTTTATTTTTTTATAAATATCTAGTTATGAAAAATATCGACCAAATTACTTAGACAAAGATAGCAAATAATCAAATTTTTGTTAAAAAAAACGTACAAATGTATGATATTTTATACAAAATATGAAACTCGAAATGGACGCACACTTTCTGAATGCAATCAATTTACTGGGCACACCAATCAAAATATTTTTTTTATAATTTAATACAAAGAACTTCTAAGAAAAATATTTAAATAAAAAATAAATGTATGCACAAGTTTTTTTATTTAAAACAGGCATTGAAAAGCGTATATAATAACCGAAAGGGTTAACGTTGTACTTTTGCTCTCCTCGTGATTTAACAATTTTTGAGTGATATGCCATATTTAGTGCTGTATACCTTTTATTTTTGGTGATGGAAATATTACTATTCAGCGCCACAATTGTGTACATTTTTTTTTTTTAATTAACTTTATTTATTTTTCAATAAATGTCTTATCAAAAATAATATAATCTTAAGTTTTAAATTTTATAGAAAGTTTATCATAAAAAAAATTATAACAATTTTATACGTTTATAAAGTAAATTTCGAATATTTTTGAGAATATACAATCTGTTCACAAATTATAGCACAAACATATACTGACACATTTGGACAATTTATTTATCCTCAAATTATTTAAAAATATTTTTCAATTTCAACATCTCTAAATTTTTTTTTTAAATTTTATAAAAAATGTAAAATACATTTTCAAAATTCCATTTAAATTTCCAATTTTTAAAATAAAATTTTTAAAACTTTTAAGGGTATGAAAATACGTTGCTGATTAAATTTCGAATGTAAAAAAATGCAAGTTTCTAGTGGCTACGAAAACTGATTTTTGGAAATTTTTTTAACGCTCGTTCCGTATTCCTTCCATACAAAAAATATTGCCGGTTTTGTGTTGTATGGAGGAAACAGCCTGTAAGAAAATTGTCAATAATAAGTGATAACTTGAAAGTTGCAATTGCATTAAAATTTAAATTTTACTTAAAAAATATTTTTTATTAATTAGAAGAGAAATAAAGGGCAGATTTCGATCTGTCAATAAGTGGTTGTGCTATAATTTTTGTGAACAGAGTATAGTAGTCAAATAGTTTTATCAAATGGTTTTGTTCGTATCTTTAACGCATGGACAATATTTATTAATATACGCAAAACTACAAAAAAATAAATTGGCAAAGATCACTTTAGACAACAAACGAAATATTTCTGAAAGTTTGTTAATTTTCTTTTGTTAGTTATATGTCAAGTTAGAAATTTGGTGTTATATCGATTTTCTGTTAGAGAATTTACCGTGTTTAAGTTAAAAATTAAGCACAAGTAAATGAAATGCCATAAATTTATAAATAAGTGGAGTGTTAAAAGTATCTTAAGCACTATTTATGTACATATTGAATGAAGTAATTGCAAACTACTCTTTATTTGGTGCGGCTGACTGAGTTTTGATTAGACTAGTTTACAAACGCTGTGGGCTAGGTACCTTAACCGTTGTGGCTGAATATTAATTGGAAAGTTCATATTTAGCTTATCGGAAGGTAGAGTAACCGGCTTATATTTGCGTGCGTTTATGTTCGACCAAAAATTACAAAAGCATAACAGCAATTCTAAACGCAAAACCAAAAAAAATTATAAAACCTGTGCAACAAACCCATAAAAGTATGAGAAATTGCGCCGCAAAAATATGACTCTTCCACATGTGAAATTGTTATTTGCCAAACGAAATGAAAATGAATGTGGAATGGGTAGGAGATACTAGAAGTTTGAGGTGCGATGAACGGAATGGGAGCACATCAATTTGCGTACGATTGCGTGTGTGTGTGTGTGTGTGTAAGGGCTCAGTGAGACGAAATTGAAAACAAACAAAACGCTGCGTGAATATCAAAAGTAGTTATATTGTGTAAGGCCATGTATGTGTATGTATGTGGAAGCAAAGCTGTGGGCGACCGAAATGAATAAAAATTGCATATTACGTATACGCACTGGTGCACAATTGCATGTTGTTCATTGCTGGGAACACATGTTGAAAAACAAACGAGCTTTTCTCGATGTATTGTTGATTTTCATGACGTTGGTGATGATGATGATGATGGCGATGATGATGGCGATGATGGTGCTGATACAACTGAACTGATGGCCAGCAGGCAGCGTTCGATGCTTGTAAATTGATTGTCTGCACAAGCGGCGGAAAGCGTTCGAAGGTCTATGCAAATAAACAGTGTAATATGAAAAGAACAACAAAAATATGTGCTCCAACAAATATTCGCATATTCGTTTGATTTGAGCTTTAACTGCTGCAGGGATAAATGAACAAAGTTCAACAGCTCATATTTTCGTGGAACAAGAAGGAGATGAAAATGAAAATATGATATGGATTTCTTTTATTTCTACTTGTTAATCTTAAACCACTTTGGAATATAGCCAAATGCGTGATAAGCTTAGTAGCATTGAAATACAGCGCTTCTACAAGCTTCTCCACTTTGGGCAATTCCATGAATGAGATTTTCGAATTTGAAGTTAAAATTTTACCTTACAACATGTGCATCTGCTATTTTAAGAGAACTGCACTGGAGAAAAGTTATAAGCTTTAACCACTTCAGGAAGATCTTCTAATAAAAAGAGTCATGAAATAAATATACTAAGCCACTTATATCATGCAGTTAAAAAATAAATAAAAAATGTATTACAAAAAGGATTTCATTTCGACTGCGAATGACGGAGCTTTGCTGGTGCTTGATGAATGTTTGTCGTTAAGTTTCACCATCAAAACCGTATTAGTTGAAGTAAAATGAAAACTTCTTGATCAAAAAATTAACAGATAACACATAAATTGACTGCGGTTAATCGAGAAGGATATATGTATGAGAAAAAAATGCTGACATTATATAGATATTTTGATTAATTTGAATGCTATATAATGAGCCCCACTAAAAAAAAATGTTCCAAAGAAGTCATCTTGCAATAAAACTATATTCATTTATATCTGCACGGGCCATCATTATGAAGGTTTCCGGCAATGATGACATACTACTTAGTCAAAGGATTAAATCTAGCATATGTTTATATGTTACAACCTTTAAAACTAAAAAATAAGTGAATTTAATAATTTAGAACAATCGTTTCAATCATTAAACTGAGCTCTGTTTAAAGACTTAAAAAGTGTCTGCCATTTTATACTCTCATTTATTTGTAAAAATAAAATTGACTTATACTCAATAAGAAAATACGCATAACAAAAGATTTAAAAGAAAATTTGCCTAAGAATGCTAGAGTCCAAATATAAATTAAATTCTGTTCTTATATATGAGCAAATTTCTATTCCATTCTATTTTCAAATAAAACCGATTTTTTTAAACAAATGTTAGCTTGTCCGAAAAAGTCACTTTGTATAGTTTTTGAACTTGGTCAGAACTATACTAACAATTTTTTTTTAAATAGTACAAAAGCGGAATTTAGCCAATTTACGCAGTAGTGTAAACATTTGGAAATCCTTTTCTACAATCCAATAAAATTTACCTTGTTTGCTTCCATGAATATGAGATGTATATGCATCTACAATTTTTTTTTATTATCTGAGGGAGATGATGTAACCTGATAGGAAATATTATCTGAATACACATCCATCTGTCCATCCATTTGAACGCAAACTTTTCGCTCAATTTCGCTCAGCTATGCAACTGAAACAGGTAACTTTTGATAACACAGTACGACAAATCATATTTTTTTTGGTACACATGAGAAATGTTAACAGAATATGAAAATAAAGAAATACGTGTCTCGGCGTTTTGCTGTAGCACGTCAGAGTTTTGAGAAAATCGATTTTTAAGCTTCAAAGGACCGTGGCGGTTCACTTCTAATGTAATACTATTATAAAAAGTTCTAAAAAACAGAATGGGTGAACCGATTTTAATGCTTGAGGCAGTTTTGAAAAATTAATTAATTTTGATTTTTTTTATAAAGAAAAAAAATTTTTTTCTCAGGTAGATGGCGCTTTAATTTTCATGTAAAGTTAAAAAATAATCAAAAATTTACGAAATTCATTAAAAATACAAAAAAAAAATACAAAAATTCAAAAATGAATATGAAATCTTAATTATTATTTTTGTTAAAAACTTTTTTTGTAAATTTAATGAATTTCGTAAATTTTTCATATACTGTTAACATGTGTACCAACCACTGTCGTACTGTGTAATAGACCAATCATTTGTTGGTACCGAACATAACGAATTGCTAAAAGATATTTGTGCCATTCAATCGGCTGTTCAAATTTGATAATTCCGCTAAGGACTAGCAATTATTTATATTAATAAAAGTTTAAAGGCTTTCAGATATAGAAAAAATTCCTTTAGTGTATATATTCATAAATAAAAAAAATTTTAAAACCAAAATTTAAATTCAATTCGCACGGGCTTCAAACTCACTTTAGACCCAATTATGCACATAATTGTTCAAATATTTCGTTTTTACATGATCTCTTTTTTCTCGCACAATTCGAACCAGCTTAATAAGAATATTAAATCAGTAGCATCAATAAATAATGCAACAACACAAACAGCGTTTTATAACACAAGCGAAAATCAGTCAAATGGAGCAGCACACACAAAAAAAACACAATTCCACTTAACTCGATATTAAATTGAAAGTAAACTTATAAGTGCTAGTTGATGACTGAGTGTGTGTGTGAGCAACTTTGAATGGAGAATTTCACAATGCCGGCAGACAGACGGATTGACTGTGCAACATCCTGTCGGTCGTCGTATGGCGCAGCATTAATGTTTATACGACAACAATCTAATAATTTGAATTTAACAATCGACGCAGCAGCATCACAGCTGCCAACGAGGAGGGTTGCGCACAATGAATCATGCCGTAGGACAGTGAGCCCGAACTCAGTGGAATTCAAAAGCAATAGCTCTGAAAAATCAACAACAACAACAAGTAAGTAAATACTTAACAACAATTGCCTCTATGATACATACATTAACAATAGCGAATTTAGCGGTAGTGTGGGAACATTCATGCTTTTGCATGCCATCGTCGAATCCGCCTTAGTCCAAGAAACGCTCGACGCCTGCACACTCGTAAATGTAAAAAAACATGAATAGAATAAAAACCATTTCGCCTGCCAGCAGCCGCCATTGTCGTCTAGACGTCCGCAAAAAGTTATTTGTCCCATGCATTTGCAATTACTGAAAGCATTTGTTGCTCTCCGCTCTTCCTTCCGGTGCGGAAATGTGTTTGTACGCGTGACGCATTCACTTTAACTCATCCAACGCCCCATAAGCGCGTTTATTTTATGCAGATGTACCGGCAATGAAATGGTGGTAATGATACGCACACCATATGTGTGTGTGTGTGTGTGTGTGTGTGTGAGTAGTTGGAAGCCAAGTAGCTGAATATACTTTTGAATGGCGGTGGACCTGGTGATCAATGTTGACTCACCAGAAATATAAAGTGGTGTTGTTAGTGTCGATGGATGAGTTTGTGAGTGATTTTTTTCGCAGCAACCGATAGTTATCGAACTTTAACACACTAAAACAGGTTTATTGAAGGCTCATGAAGTAAAAGTCATCAGCGGGGATAGTTACTCTGTGAGACTGAACTCTCCTTTTGCGGATATATTTATTGGGAAGAATACTAAGGTGGAAAGATGTTCTGAAAAGAAGTTCCTGGTATATTCAAAATGTTTATTGCACTTTGCGAAAATGAGAATTTTACTGCATAATTGTAGAATAGACTGTGCTGGGATAGTCTGTATATAATTGATGACAATTCAGTCCAAAGTAGGTTTTTATAACAATTATTTTATTATTGTAAAAATTAAGTATTCGATTTAAGCCGTCGCTTTTTTTGTTTCAATATCCACCATTGTTTCTTTTCGATAATTTCATCGAAACTAAAAGGCTTCCGAGCGTTATTTAGAGCAGGTAACCGTTCTGTAAATAAAGTGTAAAAGGCTCTTTATTGCTACCTTTGAAAGAAAATAAAATACTGATACCAAATTGCATTTTACATATTTCTTTTTCTGCAAAAACCGAGAATTAATGATTTTAGAGATTGCGACAACGATAGAGGAAAAATGTGTGCGTGACGTAACACATTCATATGATGTAAAGTGAACCATGATAAGTGAAGTCAAGTGAAGTTAAGAATGATAGAGCTGGCAAAGTTTGTACGTATTCTAATCAGAAAAAAAGTAATTTTTCTTTGTTATTGACAAATTGTAAACCTTCGAAGGTTTGTAAATGTTTGATAATTTATCAAAAACACAGAATCGGGCTTTAAATCTTCTTTTAAAGCTCTTCATTAACTACAGAGTTTGGAAGTAAAACATATATGTACATACATATGTATAATAGATTTTTTCACTTAGTTAACACTTTGTAATACCAATTTTTTGTAGCAAGTGAATATTAACTTAAATTTTAACCAACACTATGGTTATTAAACGATATACTACGGTAATAAAATTATAAGAATTTTTGCTATTGATGCATGTATTTATTTTTTTTTTTTAATTAAATTTATATATTATTTATTTTAATAAAAATATAGGTTATTGTTTAGCAAATATCGTATTAGTCCAAAACTTTTTATATTATTAGACAATATTTTTGCCAATGAAATTGCAATACACAAAAGTGCAAGTTTCAAGTGCCGACAAAACACCGTTGATTTTTGGCAATATATATGTACATTGAAATATTCTTCAACTGCACATGACTCGATGATTGTACTTGGTGACTTCAATATGCCAGGCATATCATGGACTCTTATAGAGGACGTTATCGTTCCAATATCATCAAAAGATAGATACAATGTGTTTTTAGAAGATATGGCTGAGCTCTGTCTAAATCAGATCAATTTAACTCCAAACAATTTTGGCACCATTCTGGATCTAGTTTTTGTTGATGACGTATCTAAGTCATCTATGAAGATGTGCGAACCCTTGGTTATTCCAGAGGACTCTTATCACCCTGCGATTGAGGTAAATTACGAGGTTATTGGTGATTTTGGAAATAATGTTGATAAATCAAGTAGCTCAAACGCTCGTTTTATTTTCGCGAAAGCCAATTTCAAAAAATTAGATCGAGAATTATCAAAATTATCATGGCCGACGTATAAAGATGATGTTGAACGTTGCGTCCAGCATTTTAATAATACTATATTTAGCTTATTTCAAAAGTTTGTACCAAAACGGGTTTGCGTACAAAAGGAGCAATCACAACCTTGGTTTACTAAAGAACTAAAAAATTTAAAAAATAAGAAGTCGCGATCGTTTAAATTGTACAAAAAAACTGGTTTGCACACTAACTATATTAAATACTCAGTTATCCGACACGCTTATTTTGAATTAAATAAAAAATGCTACAGATCTTATTTGTGCAAAGTTAAAAGGAATCTAATAAAAAACCCCGAATCATTTTATGACTTCGTTAACTCTAGGCGCAGAGTGACTAGTTTTCCGTCTGCTATGAAATATCAAAATACCGTTTCTTGTGACTCCCAATCAATTTCCAACATGTTTGCCCAATTCTTCAGGTCAAATTACTCCATTAACTCTCCTCTGAGCAAACCTTATCCATATAAACTCTGTTCCCTCACCGAAGTATTTTATTATTTGAGTAACTTAAAAGAATCATTTAAGGCTGGCCCCGATTCGATTCCGACGTGTTTCCTCATAAACTGTGCTAAACATATTTATGTGCCCATAACTAATTTATTTAATCTTTCTCTTAAGCTTGGGATTTTCCCTTCAGCTTGGAAAGAATCATTCATTATACCACTTTATAAGACCGGGAGTAGGTCCTCTATAGAAAATTACCGCGGTATAGCTAAGCTTTCTGCTATTCCTAAATTATTCGAAGCTATTGTTGTTGACCATTTAACGCATTCCATATCCTCTACAATTTCTAGCACACAACATGGGTTCTCTAAGGGTAAATCTACCGTTACAAACTTGCTTGAGTTCACAACTCATGTTTCAAATGGATTCAGAGAATTTATGCACACTGATGTTATATACACTGATTTTAGTAAAGCATTCGACAGAGTAAGTCACTCTTTACTGATCCATAAACTCGATCTCCTTGGTTTTCAACCTAATCTCCTTCGTTGGATGTCTTCTTACCTCATTGACAGAACACAACGAGTTCTTTTTAAAAATAGTTCCTCAAACATTATTCATGTTTCTTCAGGGGTCCCGCAAGGAAGTCACCTTGGTCCGATTCTGTTTTTACTTTTTATAAATGACATACCTTCTGTAATAAATTATTCAAAAATTTTATTGTATGCTGATGATGTAAAGCTTTTTAGATCGTATCATTCTGTTGAGGAAAGGTCCTTACTACAAGCGGATTTAAATAGCATGACTAACTGGTGTGAAATAAATTACATGCCACTAAACCTTAAAAAATGTAAAGTAATGTGCTTTTCTCGCAGAGCAGTTCAACCAGCATCTTATGAAATAGGTAACCATAACCTCGAACAAGTGTTTAACTTTGTTGATCTTGGAATTACAATGGATCCGAAATTTAATTTTAATCTTCACATCAATGTTACAGTTAACAAAGCCAAGGGTGTTTTTGCATTTGTAAAATGGTGGTCAAAAGAATTCAATGACCCTTACATCACGAAGGCTCTGTTCACAACGTTAGTGAGGCCCATACTGGAATATGGATCTGTTGTTTGGAACCCGCGCTATCAAGTTCATTCCGACAGAATAGAGTCCATTCAAAAACAATTTCTGCTTTTTGCTTTAAGGAATTTTCGTTGGGATTCTCAGTACAACCTGCCGCCATATAAAAGTCGTTTAAAACTCATTAATCTTCCTACACTTGCTAGTCGTAGAGAAATGCTAGGCATTGTATTTTTGGTCAAGTTACTGACAGGCTTGATCTCTAGCCCATCTCTTCTTAGCGAAATAAAACTTAACGTTCCCTCCAGAATTTCAAGACATTTCCGGCCTCTCTTTCTGAAGCCATGTAAAAGTAATTTTGAGTTAAATGAGCCACTCCGTAGTTTGTGCCAGGATTTTAACACTCATTCCGGTTCTTTTGATACTTCAGACTCACTTTTTTACGTAAAGAAAACTATACTCAATGCTCTCAATAATTGATACAAACATACTTATATATTACTACTCGATCAGCTGATGAGCATTTGTTCTGTAGCTGAACAGTTTTAGATCTCGACACTTAACAAACCTCTGCCTTTCATGACTCGGCGCAACATATGTATATGAAAAAACAAATTTTTTTTTTATATATCCGTGCGTCATGCGGATGCGCCCCTCGCGTCGGTCGGGCGGGTATGGAGGGATAAAACCGTTGGGATTATTATTATTATTATATACATATTCTATGTTACTTATATTGAAATTGAGTGAAAATTGAAAGACTATCGAAAGCCACTTAAACCCATTAAAAGTTTTTAAGTGAAAACTATCGATACTGTCGATATTGCTATCCATTGTTTTTCCATCCTTAATGCAACAGAAGAACGAAAATATTTGACAATTCCTTCATCATAAGTTCTGTAAACAAAAGTTTGTAAATTTGTTTCAAACCATGATTAACGCAAGTATGAAGCGAATTTTGGTGCGCTGTTTGCTCAAACGATTTTTTATGCAGCTGATATGAGGCAAGTAAAATTTTATGATAGAAATGTTTTTTTTCTAATAGCGGTCATCCCTCGGCAGGCAATAGCAAACCTCCGAGGGTATTTCTGCCATGAAAAAGCTACTCATTAAATACATCTGCCGTTCAGAGTAGGCACAAAATTGTAGGACCCTCCATTTGGGGTATAATATAAAGACGCACACCCCAAATGGTAGGAGAAGCTCGGTCAAACACTGAGGTACATAGTGTAAATGCCAAAATTTTCTAATATATGTGGCAGAAAACCCAAAAAAAAAAACAATTATTTGAAAAATTAACATTTAGTGAGTTTTATAAAGAAGTTATTTGAAGTAGTTACTCATGATATTTTAAATAGATTAAAATTTTCTAAAATAATATTCATCGAATCAGATATTTCACTAAACTTTTGATTTGAAATAAATGAGTAAAGTAAATAATATCATAATTCGCTGCTGCTGAAATTGCGACTTAGTTGTGGAGAGGATTTGACCTTTTTAAAGAGATATTCAAGAGCATTAATGGCAATTGCGAATTAAGATGTTTTTTTTTGTAAATGAGTTACATTGTAAAATTTATAAACACCTGCAAAAACGAAAGACCGACCTTTGTTAATAACAATTGAACAGAGTGAATACCAAATCGAAACTTAATTTTTGTTTTAAAAATTGAAAAGATATTTCTGAACGCAAACTAAATATTTCTACTGGTTACTGATTTCCTAGTAACTAAGTACCAGAAACAAAGCTTTACTGTTTCTGTTTTCAGTTTCTGATTACCGTTTCCCTACAACTGCACGAAGTATGTATCTAATACGGCAAATTATCATTATCGTATATGTACATACTCGTATGTACATAAATAAGTACTAACACAAGCAAATGTGCAAAGGCATAATAATTCAATAAGTTTTGTGCAAGAAAGTTGTGTAAATGAGCGAAATAAATGTAAATGAAATTTCAGTACGCTATAAACATAAGTTGTTGCGAGATAAACTAATAGCTTCATTAAATATGCATTTAAGCAAAATAAACGAAATATTTATAAGTCCTATATATTGCACGCAAGTTTAGCTACATATATTTGTGTAAGTAACAAAATGGCGAAATATTGGAAATGGTATATAATTTATTTTGATAAAGCAATTTCAATGTGCTTCGGAATATTTGAGATGAAATTTAGGTGCTCAAAAAAATTGCAATTAATTATGTAAATATGTAAATTTTTTCAGTTGAATTATAAGTGCAAGCGCATTTATTTATACATATGTGCATACATACCCTTTAGAAAGAAGGGATAAAGAGACTTCTTGCCTTGCTGGCACTTTAAATGGGTCGGATCATTTAGGGGCCAGAAAAAGGTAGCTTTTTGAATTTTTATTTTTAGAATAAGAAACATTGTAAACAAACCGGGTAAATATTTATATTTTAGAGCATATCTGAAAGGTTTTTTAATGATTAATACATTAAAAAATGTTGAAAAATGGCTGAGGAATCCATGTTGCAGTTGTCAAAGCTGACAGCGCCTATTAGCGTGCAAAGTAGCGTCCATAATTACTAACAGTAATTATAAATATCTTGTAAATTCGTATACTTTTTTACTCTATATGAGCCTCAGAAAGCCAATGAAAATTGAAAATTAATAATTTTCAACGTTAAATTTGTGCATATTTTCACTTTTGAATATTACAAAAAACAATATAATTATTGATATCTTTTGTTCGCATTACGAAATATAAGTTGAATCTGATTGTTAGGTGAGATAGTTTTCGCACACGCCAATTGCTAAATCCTGGTTTTTAGAAAACACGCTGTAAAGTTCTGATAAAGTGCATCGAAAGAAGAATTTTCGTCGACGCACATTTTCTATTACCTGAAATATCTTTTAATCCACTTCGAAATCAAAGCTAATATTTTTCACATATATTTTTAGTTAGCTTTGGAAGAAATTGAGCAAAAACATCTATTTTTTTCGATTTCAATGCACCGATCCCCAAAAATAAATATTTAAGAAAGGCTAGTTTGACTCGATTTCTTTTAAAAATACACAAATTTTGATCAAGTCTGTATGAAAAACAAATACAATGTTTTTTTTAGTTTTTACCCTCCTTAATTCACAACTAATTGATGCATAAAATTGGGAATAAGTTGAATATTTATTTACTGAACTGCGACTGTGCTTTAACTTCAAACAAGTTAGCTAGCTTTGAAATTTAATTACTTCCTTGTGTCTAATTCCCCCACTCCTTTTACAAAATATCGCATTTAGAAGCGTTATCGACAATCCAACTTAAATGTAATTTGATTCAAATGCATATGTTTGCATATGTTTTTGAAATTTGCTGACCACTTAGTTATGCAAAATTACATACTCGTATCTTCCTATCAAAAGCGTGTGGCTGAACACGAACTCACCAACGTAGCACAATTAAGCTTATAAGCTGAATTTATTTGGTGAATACACATTTTGCCATTTATATTCATATTTGTTATACTGATTACTTACAGAATTTAACAAATTATTTTAGTTAGAAATACGGAAATTGCGTATTGTGGTGTCGCATTAGTAAAACGTAAAGCAAGACAAAGCATTTAAAGTTCATTATCGAACATTTTACTGAATTTCACAGAACTATGTAAATTAATAGAAGGAAAAAAGGTTTGTGTTCGTTTAATAAGATTAAATTGTATGCAAAAAAAATAGTCAGCATTAAGCCATGCATATAGGAATAGTTCAGTGTTATTTAAATAATATATATTTTGTATTGTATAAATTCAAATTTTGTTAACAAAGACTCTCTTGTGCTGTCTGTTTTTACTCCACTCTTTTTTAATTCATTAGTTGATTAATCATTTTTATCATAATCAGTTTTGATCCCAACACACATACATACAGACATAAATATATATATATATATATATATACATATATATAATGAGATGTTTTATGAGTTGACTTCTTTGCCTTTAACTTGTAAATGGACATGTTTTCGTATGAAACTCACGACTCAAATTCTTTTGTCATCCCTTTTTTTATATGTACCACAAACTTTGATACTAAAGAAATTAAAAATTTCTTTAACTCACAATCTGTATAAATTTGAATTCTCTAGAAAGACTTTTGAAAATAAGCAATTAATCTCAGTTTTTGTTCGAAAAGATGAAGTGAATTACTTTGCTTCCAATGATGATTTTCAAACAATTTTCTTTAAACTGCTTTCAATCGTTTTTACTTCGAAGAGGTACTTAATGATTACAAGACTAAGTCGATTGAAATTACCATAGATATACAAAAAAAAAAATTTAAAAGTTGTCCATAGGCTACTATAATCTAATCTGTTTTTTATGGAAACATTGCAAAAAACATTTTATTTTCGCCATTAAAGGCTTGAACACAGCTCTCAAGAAAAATAACAAGTAATTAATTTAATTTTTTATGTTGCCGTTGCTAACAGTTTTCTTGATGAAGTAAATATGCGAGCATTTTTTTCTTGCGATCTTAAGCTCTCATTTAAGAAATTTTTATAAAAGAAAAGTTATTTGTTTTTATTGTAATTTTTTATGCATTTTTGATTTTTTAGTCAAAAGTTCTTCAAATTTTTGCAAGAAAATTTTAGGTTATAAATATTTTATATATTTTTAAATTCTTGAAGTTTTACCGATTCATATATAGAAAAAATTTCTTATAGAAGATTAACGGGATGTTATTTTCTAGTTAGGCGCATTATTTTATTTTTAACAAAAACACTATTCTCTCGGTTCGACTAACAACATCTGACCGAAAAATCAAAAGTTGCATTTTTGTAATAACTTTATTTCAAAAGTCAAACACTATCAAATGGTTGAGTTCCTAAGAATGCAAAAACGATATTCTTAGCAAAATAAGTAAATTTCTCAAAATTGTAGCAAATTGTCAGTCACTTTATTAAATTAGAATTAAATGAACTATTTAATTAAGCAACATAATTTTGAGTTGATGATTATTATAAAAAAGGTTTAAAGTTCTGATGCAAATTTTAAGATTCATATAATTTTTGATTACTCAAACTTTCAAACACTTATTAAAGAAACCATATAACTTTTAAGAATCGAATAATGGCCTTTTAAATCAACATTTAAAAAAAAAACAAAAAGCCAAGAGGAAAGAAATCTAATTCCTATATGGAAATATGGTGATATCCGGAAATATTGTTTAATCACTTCTACCGCTTTGAGTGTTTTTTCTTTTCTTATTACTTTTCCCAAAAACTAATCGGTTTAAAGCTCATAAACAATAAAAAGCTATTAGTTGAATTTATTAAAAATATTCTGATGGACTACTTAGAAGAAATCCGCAGAGTAAGTTTTTAATGGATCATCCACGTACAAATAAAATACAGCTAACGAATTATAACAAATCCGCAATTCAATCGAGAAAAGATTGTGGGTCTTCTAAGTAAAATTACCTTGTAAGGCTCCAGAAGTTCACTTCAGAATAACAATAAAATATTTACAACCAGGAGGGGGGACTACTTTCAGGGGTAAGTGCTTTGCAATTAAATTGACAATTCAAAACGAAATGAGTTTCAGTATTTGCATTCAAACAAAAGTAAATCAAATTCACTCAATATTAATGGCAGGCAATACTTACAAATGGACCAATAAAATAGTTCGAAAAGCAATTAAGTATTTGTCAAGACAACGGCGCAGAGGCAGCAACATGGACGACAAAGCGCTGGGCACTCAATGATTTGCCATGAAATGTTTTGTTGGGCAATCAAGAATTATTAAATAAAGTTGTTGAAAAGAAATTTGCGTTACTGCGTTGCATAAACTTTTTATTAATTTTATATTTTATTTTTTTTTTTCAATGCTGCTGATTTTATTTAACTTTGCCTTTCGTATATTTACTAAGTTTTTCACAGTTCTGCGCAATCACTCAGTCCAAGAGAGAAGGAGTCAAATGGCGCAGCAAGCGAGACACAATTGGCGGCGTTTCATGTTAAAATTTCGCCTGTATTTTATGATTACAGACATAACAATAAAAAAGTTTCGATTCAAATGCACCGCCAGCAGCGGGCAAAGAGGTGCTGACAAAGAGGGAGAGCGCAAAATGTACAGTGTGCGCATGTGTATGTGTGTGAGTGAGGGGGGGGTGTATGTGTTTGTAACTTGCATGGGTATGCTAAGTGCAAAGTGGCACTTGCGTGAAGTTAATGGCTGCTGACGTCTGTCTGCTGCTGCTGTTGTTGTTTGATGTTCATGATGATGAAAAAACTGTTTTGCTAAATCATGAATGCTTCGGTTGTGGGCTACATTGGAGAATAAGAATTCAAGGGGAACGAAATTTTGCGAGAAATGTGATCTGCTAGACTTTTGTCAGAAAGACGGCTGTTGGGAGAAATTTATTAGATGCCTGTTTAGGTACAAAAAAGTATTATTTATTGTATCTTAGAAAAAACTTAAGGGAAAAAACCATACAAGTGTGGAAAGGAAGAAATCGAGTAGGTATGTTGGCTATGAATAATACCGCAGGCAGAAGGCTTACAGTGTTTAAAGACAGCTCCACATCCGCATCAAAAAGAAATGAAGTTCGTAAGGTGCTTTGGTCTGCCACGAAGCAATATGTATGTATGTACATACATATATGTATAGGTAAACTCAGTTCGCAAATTAGAGCATAACCACAAATTGACAGATTTGAGCACTTTATTTTTCATCTAATTATTTCAAATTAGTTTACAAGTAAAATATGATTAATTCTCTAAGTAAAACCATAAACACCCCTTTTTTAACTATATAATGATTTAACAAAATTTCAAGGAAACTTTGAACTCTTTAAAAAAAGGTTTTCGATTTTTATTTTAGTATGCAGTTTTTTTGGTTCGTTCAATTTCAGTGTGGGAAAATGCAAGTTTCAAGTGCCAACAAGTTATCAGTAAGTTTACTGGCAGGAATTAGGAAAGAGCGTCAATAAAAAAAATTTCAAAAATCAGTGGTAATTCGTAGCCATTTGAAAATTTCTCTTTTTTGTACTAAAATTGCATACCCCAAAAAATTATAAAACTTTTTTTAAAAAGTTCGAAATTTTGATAAAGTTTTGATTTTGTGTAAAATTTGTTTTTAATTGTGATTGTTAGAGAATGAACAATGCTTAAATTAAAAAAATAATTTAAAATAAGTGGAGAATAAATAAATTGTTAAAATGTGTCAATTTGTGTTTTTTCTATAGTCATATCAATGTAAAACTTTTTTTATATGGTTGCTTCATCTTTCGATATGGTATATATCGCTGTTTCCATTTCCAGCATGGCTTTTATAAAATTTCGTTTTATTTAATCATTTTTATATTTGTTAACTGTCAACTCACGCACGCAAAAATATAAGAATTGCATGCAGTGTTTGCGTTGTTGTGAATTTTAAAATTTAAAAACATTTACTTAAGCAAACTAAGATAAGTAAGTTTTATAATAATAAGTGACAATAAAATAAATAATAAATGATTAGGCTGGACCTTAATTAATATAAGAACTGAATAAAACACGCCACGGCCGGTCGCTCTTCAAATTAAATTGTTTTATTTATTTATTTATCTGATAAGTAAGGTAAGACGTATAGTTTTTTTTAGTACATTTTTACACCTGAATAGCTAAATTTAATCTTAAACTATACTTACATTCTAGGGCTTAGCCAGCAGTGAAAACAGTTAAGAAATAGTAAAGAGGTAGAGAACAAGAGAAAATATAGGAAAAATAAGTGGCAAACTCGTGTATGGTTAACGAAAGTCACTGCAAAGAGAATACCCAAAATATTTTATTTCCCCATTTCAAAATATATTTAGTCTAAAGCTTATTCAATTTGAGATGTTTTACTGAAACTTTTAAAGTTTTAAATATTTTTTTTTCACTAGAAGTTAGAGTCATTTCAAGATTTTTATTTCTTTCATTATACGTTTTTTTTTTTTGTTTATTTTTGATAATTGAAATGTTTAAAAATTTAGTTATAATCAAAATATGAAAAAGTTTAAGTAAAAATGTATACGTAGAAATGTTATAAATTAAAAAAAAAAAAAAATATAATAATAATAATTTGCTACTCTTTATATTTTTAATTAGATGAAAATGATAAAATTCGAAAATTGATTTTATTTGTAAGTGGATAACTATCAATAAAGGGATTTTAATAAAATTTATTAAGATAACAATCGCCCAACATTTTTTAGACAAACTTGTATGTAACCCCTGAGCACCTTATTGATACATTGAATATATTTTAATGTATAAAGAAAGAATGGATTCGTTGCAATTAATACAAAAAAGTGTAATATTTAACAAGAAAAAGAAATTGTTTAACATTCCTTTTATAAGGACAAATCATACGAAACAACAAACATCTCGACTCGCTCATTTAACCAATGAATTAAAATACTAAGGCATTGTTAGCGATAGTTTATTTATTTAAAAAAAATTAATATGATTAGCGAAGGAGGACAATCTTAGTGTGTGAATGAAACTTAAGCTCCGAATGGTTTATATATTTTATAATATAAGCTGTTCCTGCTCCAGCATCAACTATTTTCGTTGTGAGGTTGCTTATGAAACTCAAAAAAAAAACAAAATACGCAGTACAACAAATAAATAACATTTGTAGTTGTGAGGCGTGTATAATAAAAAAGTATTAATTCATCTCTCAATTAGCTTCTATTGGCTTACTTATTTAAAACACTTATAATTTCAATGCATATTAAGAAAAAAAAAATCTCTTCAATGCAAACATTTAACTTGATTTTTGGAATTCTTGTTAAAAAAAATTCTGTGACAGTTTACAAAAAATTATTTGTGTTTTGAAATTTTAACATAGTTTCGTATTTTTGGCCTTATCGTTCACAACTGACACACATATTTCTTAATTACCAATGTTTCATATATTCGCAACAAAGTTAATGTAGACAGACATTGACATTAGCCTGCTTGAGACTTCATTTTAATATTTTATACTTCCAAAACTTCCGTTATTTCCTATACATTATCCTTTATGGCACCAAATTGGCTAACGGCAGCTAATGTAAATGACAAAAAATCTGGACGCGTAAGCAAAAAACATCTGTTATACTTAGTTCTTATCACTCGCATTGCTCTCTTGACTCTGAATTCCTTTCTCTTAAAATACTTCAAATTAGCCTTAGGATGCACCCTACTTGCATCTCCGCCTAATTGACCATTCATTTAATTTAAATTTCAATCAGGTGTCCGTAAATAAAAAAAAAAATTCGTTGAGGTTTTGTGTGTAATTTCATCGTTGAAAGACCATTGAATCCATCCATAATCTCTGATTAGCCGCATGGTTGCGAAGGCTAAACGATAAGCATCGCCATCAAAAGCTGCCATCAACGCCGCGTTGTCATTGTCATTTAACACTGTTAACGTCTAAGACTCCATGCTGCGGTGAGCCCGCGAGCCCGTGATTCCGTGAGCCCACGTGCCCGTCAACTCCAAGCACCGTCACCTCAAGAGCGAACCGTCAGCGAACCGCATGCAATTACTGACTGTTTTCCTGTAGATGACTGCCATCCTTCCGGCTAAGTGTATTGCTATGCAAATGTAGTGGCGGTGGAGCAGCGATGCTTACATACACACACACACCCACACACAGTCACGTGCATTTGTAGTTGTGCGCATGTACATATGTACGTTTGTGTGATTGTGTTTGCATATCCTATCTCAAACAGACATTGGCAGTGATAACCTAACCACTTAATATGCAAAGCATTTACCGGCAATTCATTTACCGTAACGCAACGCAACGCAACGCAATGCAATGCAATGCAAAGTAATGCAATGAAACCATAACAACCAATCGCCATTGGCGCTCTTAAATATCAGTAATTTTAAATTCACATTAAAGGCTCAAATTAATTTGCAGAATTTGTTTAAATTTTGTCGTTTTTGTCGCATATGTTTTTTTCTCAGTGTACCTGCACTTTAATATGCCCGTCCAAACATAAATACGTAAGTATTCAAATCATTGTATGTACTTAGCTGGAAAATTTCAAATTCGTCTTTGATTGCGTTTCAATGCAATTCCATTATCAATGTTTCCGTTCCCATTTTGCTACTACTCTTTCTATGTTTTTTTTCAGCGTGCTTTTTTTTCAGACTATCCACATCTACAGGGACCCTTTAACTTTTCTGCCACATTTTTTTCTATGCATTTCACTTTATTTTCCGTCTTAGCTCAGTAAACTTACCAGTTCTTTTGCTGGTCAGTTGTCCGCCGCAGGTTGAATGAGTATAACCTGAGCTTGCGAAAATCGTTCGTGCTTTCTTTTCAAATACTCTGTGCATTTTGTTGTCTTTTTTTGAACTTTGGTTTCATTCACCAAATGTAAATCTAAGCAATGCAATGTTAGAAATTTATAAAATGCTTTTTCACTTGGAAATATTGCATCCTGGCTCGCAAGAATATTTAAGGCTAAAGTATGCACTTGGAGCATTTTATCATGAAAATATCTGCGTCCAAATATGACTGTTCGTATGTTTGTATATCTAAAAAAATATCATAAATACTTGCAATACAGTATTAAAAGTTGTGATGACTTTTAATTTTGGGGACAACTTCGTGGAGTTAGAAAAATTTTTGAAAACTGAAAATGAAAATCCTAAGAATAGATAACATTTCCGTTTTTGAAAATTGTTTCTTCTCATTCGCTTTTATTTTATGCGTGATCAAATTTTTTTTATTTGATAGAAAAACGCAATACCTACGACAAAGAAAAAATTGTTTGAAGCCAACAGTCTTTTGAGAGTTGCCCAGCATTAATGGCTTTTCAAATGACATGCTCAAAAAAATCTAAAAGTTAAAAAAATTGTTCTTACATTAGATCTTATTTATCACTGCCCGTCTTGCAAATAGTAGAAACTCTGTTGGTTGGTCGTTAATATGGTAAATTGTTTGAGATAACTACTTCAACTATGACAATGATTGCAAGATAAAGCAGAATCGGAAACGTTTGATGAAATGAAATTTATTTTTAAATCTTCATAGTCTGGATAAAATTTTGCTTTATATATTTTCTGGACAATAATCTCTTAAGTGCAACAACAATCGCACAGCTAATAAAATTAACAAGAATGTGATATATATTTTTTTTTTAGAAGTAATCCTAACTATTATAATGACTTTTACTGTAATTACGGCTTTGATTGTAACTGTAACTGTAACTGTAACTATGGCTAACCATTACTATGACTTATGTATTACCTATTATTGACTGTAATTATAATTATCTCTTTAACTGTCACTTTGACCATAACTATACATAAGTTTATTCCAAAAACCATGACAACTACTACGACTATATCTTTGACTTCGACTTTCGATATGAATGTGATTTTGGTTATAACTGATAATAATGACTTAATTTTGGCTACGAAGGATATCTTGATTTTAACTTTAATAATGACTACTACTTTCGCTATGACTACGACTTTGACAATTACTCAGGGACTCATACCAATTAATAAAGCCTCAGAATAAAATTGATAAACTGCACAGTCGGTGCAGTAAATATCACATTTGGATATAAGAAATGTTAAAATACACTTATGCTAATGTTGTTCTTTCATTAATATATTTACTAATTTGGTTTTACTGGCCGTAATTAATTTCTATCATATGTATGGATATTGATTTTCGTTGAGTTTAAGGCCGAATTTAAATTAAAAAAATTAATAATATCTTTTTTATTTATTTATTGAGTCAATATTTCGACTTTAGACTCTAAAGTCATCATCGGGAAGTTTCAGCTGCACCTGGTGGACTCGCTGATCATATTTGCTTTCATATAACGATTAAGAGCTGCGATAGTAGCAGAGAAAATTGTGTATGAGCATCACGTATGTATAACTATGTGTTCATGTTGGAGCAGAGCTGGGAACAAAGCCTAGAAAATCGTTGATCACATTTTATTCGCTCTAGTCGATTTGATCATAGAAGCTAATAAGTTAAATTTTGGCAAGACCTTCTGTATGGAACCCAAAAAAATGCAAACCACCACAATTCAAAAATATTAATTTTTCTTTAATAACTTAAAATAAATTATAATGTTGATGTTTTATGTAATACTGCAGCATGTTATACGATTTTGAAAAGTAAAATAAATCGCTACCCATGCAAAATAGGTCTGCTATGACAATTGCACCATTTTTTAACTTTTCTTCAATTTTTAATAAAACATAATCAATGTTTTCAGTATTTATTCGCATGTCCTCCGAAAACTTGACATTCATAATTTGTCAAAAATCTGACATTCCTCAATAAAAGGCTTTGCTAAAAAATTCCGTGTTTTCTGTGTACTTCTTATCCCGGGATCAATATATATTTACGCTATGCTATGCACCTTTTCCAACAGTATTTCAGAAAAACGCGCAAATGTATTTCAGAAAAGAAAGTAACACATTTGCGCTTTGCTGTTGTGTTTTTCTAAAATTCTGTTGGAAAAGGTGTTGTCGGTGCAGCCTTAGCAACAATTATTTCTTTTAGGAAGAAAGTCGCATCACTCATCAAAAAAAAATTCCAATAACTCAATGGCCTAGACACTTGAATCTTCCATATTGTTTTACTAAAATTAAATATGCTATAAAACTGCATACTCAAAAATATTCTAACACTCCTGAGAAAAATATTCCACATTTAATTGAAAATTTATTGAATTGTTTTTTTTCAGAACCCTGTTAAACGACGCCCAACCAAATAAGTCATACTATTTTTGTGTTTGGTTTTAAAGATATGATTTTAGAAAACTACTCGTATAGAAGCGCAACTTTCAAAAACTTTCTTTAACATTTTTAATCTAAAACTCCTCTTACATCTTGCATTCAAAAAAAAAATTGTTTTCTTTTACTAGCCAACTATCTACGAATTTTATTGATTTTAGAATTTTTAAAGATCATTTGGGAAAAAACAATGGTGTAGTTGTGAAAATTATGCTGTGGCTGCTATTTCGTTTCATCACTCGTCTTTTCTTTAAATTTTTCCTTCAACCCTTTTTTAGGGAACGCAAATTAATAAAATTTTGGAATTGAAAAAAATCCACATAGAGACCAAACAAGTGTCCCGAATATATCGAAGCTAAATAAGTTGGCGATCTTTACCATCTCTTTTCTCAGACTTAGCAACCTTTATTTTTTTTTTCCAGTGTATAAAATTTACACTATGTAGGAGAGCCCTGGTGTAATGTTTACATAATTTCAACACTAGTTAGAATAGACAGCTCCATTCATTCTACATTATTTCATGTACTTCAAATACTTATAGAAAATAAAGTAATCAACTGCATTAGTATTACACTAACAATTACTGTCGCTTATTGTAAGATTTCCGCTATAGTGCATACAATATTTATAAGTATATTTTTCTTTGTATAAACTTTCATATTTATATTAACTTTAATATTACTGTCCATTTCCTCGAACAGGATGCAGTCACTTCGCCGCCGTCTGAACTGCTTTATTTGACTGCCAGACACGAAGCTATTCACTCATCTAAATTTCTAACTTCAACCGCAAACTCCTCGTTGCTTCTATCACATCTACATAAAGGCAATTATTTCATGTGGTTTTTTCCTTTTTTTACCTTTTTTTTTTGGCATCTTGATTGACGCATGACGCTTAAATGGCAAATTAAATTCCACACAAAGTCTGCAATTTTTTACGTCTGTATCTACTCCTTTTCATGCGTTTGTTTTAAATGGCCAGATAAAGCGAGCAGAGCGTAAGTGTGGGGAATGATAAAGAGCCATGAAATGTAAGGTATAGCTTGTAAGGAAATTTTAAAATAGAAAGTAGAAAAAAAATCACCATAAAACATAGAAAAGCATAGCTTGAGCAAAAGGTTACATGTCTGCATGGCAGTGGAAGGTATATCAGTGTTATTCTGTCAAAATATCATCATGGCACACATATCCTTGAACGCCTACCACTCCGGCACTGCCGCACACATTCGTACTCGCAAATTCAAATAAATATCTTTGCGTGTACATACAATACTCCTCCTGTGCGTGTGTATGTGTAATTTAAGTGCTTCCCTTAGCTGATAATTCGTAGTAAATACATGTCGGAGCGAGAAACCCGAAGAAGAAATAACATTTAGTTGTAAAACGTTTTGCTTTTTTTTTTACTTCTTCCTTGATTTCTGCTTGCTGTTGTTTGCACAGGGTTTACATGGGAGCTCGCATTGCAGGATTGCTGTTGGATTGTTGTTGTTGCAGTTGGAATTTTGATGTTTTGAATGGCTGAGATTTGCTGATTTCATTCTGTGTTTTTCTGCCATCCATTAATTGGCATAAGCAAAAAAGCATTGGGGCATACGGGAAATTCGCTGTCAGTTCGCATCACTGCCACATTCCAAATCTATGTATACACATACAAACATATTTATGTCTTTTTGTGTAGATCCAACAACTATCCATATGCATTTCGGATGCAAATGTATTTGGGTCCACAGTGAAGCTGTAATATTTCATAGTTATTTTAATCTTTTTTAAGATTTTCATCTACTGTTGATATGCTAACACTGTGTAAGGCTATTAAGAATTCACAAAAGATATTTTTTAGTTCATTTTTTCAAATACAATGTTTGAACTCTTTTTTTTAATTTTTTATTTAAATGTAGTTAACTTTTGATTTTTTCCTGCTCTAACTCTTTTTGCGTAGAAAGACAAAAAGAGATTGCTAGGTAAGTCCTTTCATTAAGTATTTTAGAATCGGCATGACTTTTAGTTTATTTGTATATTTCATATATATTTATTTTTATTTTTGTAAAACTTTGTGAATTCTTGAACGAGTAAATAAGAAAAACATTAGAGAACTGCGGTCGAACATTTGCCTGAGGAACAATGCAGCAAGCTGAACGTCGTGCGCAGAGTAGTCGCCAAAGCTGCGAATTTTCACAGACTCATGCTGTGACTGCGCTAGGCAATTCGAGTGAGTGATGTCCTTAGATAGATAGATCGCATAGATGGAGCAAGAAACATGATCAAAGTCCACATTTCAGAGCCTTCGGGCGACCATTTTCTATTTAAATCAGTCTTGAGATCGTGCTGGAAGGGGGATTTCAATGAAGTTTCCGCAATAGAAATTCCGCATTCCCTCGCTGAATTGATCGACGAAACCAATCTCTTTAAGTTTAAATACTTGTTAGATGGTTTGGGCTTGGCATATTAACATTGGGTGTTCGCTCTATTAACTGGAGGAGTAGGATTAACATTGCCGAACTGTGGTCAAGTCTTAGACAGATGAACATCCCAGCCAACCTAGAAGATTTTTGTATTGTCGGATTCGTGACCTTCTAAAGCTTGCTAGGCCACAACTCTCGATATTGGCTGGATTTTCAATTGCGCACTGTACGCGGGAAACGCATGCAGTGATGTTCAATAAAGTCTCTAGCCCTTTTGTGTTAGCTGCGTTATGTCCTCAGTTCTTAGGATTATATTAATTCGTTCATAATCTTGGGCCAACATAAGTTTGGTGCGAAACTATTTTGACTATTTTTGATTTAAAAATTATTCCTATAACATGCCAGACTTATTGAAATAATTCTATAGCGCATTTTAAGAACCGGAATTCAATTTTGTTAAATGTGAACTTCATGCGCGGCAATTCTAAAATTGATAATTTGTGTCGAAGTCCCAGAATATAATCACAGCAGACGAAAGGAGAAGAAGTTTTGTGGTACGAATTCCGAATATGTACGAGACTAAATATTCTTCTATTTTTTTATATGGTGTTTTTTTTTGACAAGTGGTTTTTAAGTAGAAATAAAACGCATTTAATTTAATGCAATGACCAAGAATTTAACTTTATTATAAAGATAAGGGTTTGTCATTATGTTTCAAAAATGATTTCGGCCAAGTGACCGCCGCGGCTAGCTCGAATAAATTCCAGCCGAGACGCCCATTTTCAACCACTTTTTTGGGGCCGTCTGTCAGCAATAACGCGCCGAATATTCTCTTCCAAGGCGTCTTGAAATGAAAAACCAAACTGAGTATAAATCAAGTAACAGCTGTCAAAAAGACCAACTCCAAAAAAGTATTGACCCATTGAAAACCACACGTGTAAAAAACTAATTGATATTTGCAAATTAAATTAGATGCGAAAGGGGACCCCCGTGGATTGGCCACTGTTATATTCTGACAGCGAAATCAAAAACAAATGTTTGAACCAAGATTTTTAATTTTATATCTGACTTGATCGCCCTCACGCAACAAAAGCAAGTAGAGAGGATACAAAATTTTTTTTTTTTGAAAAGTTTTAAATTATAAATAAAAAAAGGTTGTTAGAAAAAATAAAAGTTTTAGGGTTGGCAGATTTTGTTTTCAACAATAATCAAAGAAAAATATAATTGCTTTTATTACTACTGATACTGGGCGGTATCAAAAGCTTATTTTAACAGAAAAGTGAAACGGCGACGTGACGTAAATTTGATGCTTTCTTTCAGGATAATAAAATGTATTTTTTAATGCGGCGTAGATTAATTTTTGAACATAATAAATTTCAGAAAGGCAGCAGAGAAGTAAAACCAACTTTCGAATCGCTGTGGCCTTCGTCGCTTTCCAGCTGTGAATTGAGCAAATTAAAGATATCCTTTTTCGACGTCAGTCATCAATCTTCGTGTAACAAGAGTGGCGCACAAGCATAGATAAACACACAATTACTTATGCATTTGTGCAGTACAAAAGCATGTGTGTGTGTGGTGTGCAGGGTTAATTTATTTGCTGTGTTTCTATTTGCCTTTCGCTCTAATGGATCCACTTTAGATGGTTCGTAATTATATACATACATGCCGCTATTTATACTTATCTACTACATATGTATGTATGTATTTATTTAGGTGCATAGTTATTATTCAACAGTCGGGAAATTTGTATAAAAGGTAAACCCTGTGTGTGTGTGTGTGTGTTGCGCCTACACAAATAAATTACAAGCTTTTTATGTGATTTCAAATACATTAAACAACCGAAATTGTGGCCGTTCGCTGACAACAGCGCGCACCATCTCGCTGCCACTCCATAATCACTCAGCGCTGCCATTATTTGTTTGCGTATTATTGATATATGTACATAAGTATGTACATATGTATGTATGTGTGAGTATTTTGTGCAAACAATTGTGGTCGTTGTGTTGAGATATCACCTTGACTTGGTGACTGGTCAGCCATTGTTTGCCATCATCATTGAAACAATTGTGCCTAGCTTTTATTGTTGTGAAGTCATTTTTCATTTCATAGAATATTTAATTCAAATTTGTATTTAAATTTCGAATTTCAGCAGCAAAACGCGTATTCGTTGAATATTTATTGCATAAATTATTCACAAAAATCAAAAACTTATTTTAATTTATGGTTTGATAATCAGTAGTATAAAATATTGAATAGTACGTTTGCAAATAAATCAATTCCTTTGTGTGTGTGGGAAATTTTTTTTTAAATTTAAAACCCATTTTTTAGTCACTGGTAGATTTTCAACTGACTTACATTAATAGCTACATATTCATACACATACTTACTTATGTATAACGTCATGTGTACTAAGTAAATTTGAAGCTTTTTTTTATTATACGTCACAAGTCTGTGCAAAGTAATTGTAAGCCGTTGAGATCTCGGGCTCGAATCCCAGCCGGGGCGTTTAAATTTGATATCTTAAGAATTTTTTTTTTTTGATGGTGGATGTGCCTCGGCAGATAATGGTATACCTTCTTCGAATTCATATTCTTTCCATAAAACTCCTCTCAGAGTCGGCATTAATCAAAGGAAGCTCACCACAAGTGGCAAGAGAAGCTGAATAAAGATCGGAGCTTTATAATATCAGCGCCAAAGATTTTGTTTATGGAATTATGCTGTCGAAACAAATGCAGTATCGGGAATACGCATGGATAAGCTTAAAATTGTGCCATCAGCCATAATGAAATTATGGTTCTTCTTTTGAAATTATTTATTTACACGCAGTAAAAGAACTAGGGGTGAGTGGGGATATTTGAACCAGTGACATCTGCACAAGTTCGAGATATATATTATATTTTAAAGTAGTAAAACGAATTACAAAATCCAAAAAGACTGAGGCCCTTATTATGAGCTGCATTCGATCTTCGACAGCGATCGAAAATTCTGATCGGACGAATTTCCATTTGGTATTATGACACTCATTCGATGAAGATATTTGTGATATTGTGAATTTCAATCATTTTGATGGTTCACGATAGTAAACATCTGTCAGATAGTGTAAAAACTAAAAGCGATTTGTTTAAAAAGTGAAAAGAAAAAAAGCAAATACTTTATAAATAAAGAAAATATAAATAAAAGTTTAAATAAAATATGACTACGACTGAGTTGTGGCTTGACGATTCTTCAGAGGAGGATGAAAGTTTGCTGGAATTAGCCAGAAATAGGAAGATGCTAAGGGACGCTTCCAACCCTTTGGAAATGCATTACACTGCGTAGGTTTAATGCTATTTCTTAGAGGTTTCGGCATGTACAACATTTAAGTTTTGTTTGCAGATTTATAAAAAACTTCCGTTTGTCGAAAGCGGCGTTTGTGGACTTGCTGTCCACTACAGAAGAGCTGCTGCAGCGATGAACCCGATCGAAATCTATTCCCAATATACTAAAACTGGCCACAACTTTACGATTTTGTGCTCAGAGTTAGAATCAGCTTAGTATTGGAAATGAAAACATGCTTGGGCTTGCACAGCCTGTACTTTTGCCGCCTGTACTTTTGTGCAAATCCCTTTAGCAAATTGTGGATTTTCTTCCACCAATGCAACTAGTCTTTCTAACTGCTGTTTGGTACTCACGACTTTCGACCAATTAACAAAAATAATATCATTTTATTAATTTTTTACCATAAAGCAATAAATAAGCTCGAAAAACTTACATTTTCACAAAATTTCAAACTCTTCGCTTTGCTGTCGAAAGGAAAATTCTGTTCGACTCAAGATTCGATGCTCAGCGAAAATTTCGACAGGGTTGCACTGCTCATAATACGAATTTGACATTCGATCTTCGATGTTCGATAACCAGCGAATATCGAAGATCGAATGCAACTCATAATAGGGGCCTGAAATAATCATACAATCGTATAAACAAATTTTTTTTCATGAAATGCCACATATTTGAATGTAAAAATCGTCAAGATTTCTTAGAATTTGTTAGTTTTTTTCATGTTCCTTTTCTTGCACGTTTTTGAGGAATATTTTTGTTCCGTTGCCTTTATATTATAAACTGGTTGATGTACTCACACAGGCAATGTGAAAATTACAAGTGCACTTGAAACGATACAAAATAAACTAACCTTAAAACATCAACCAATGAATGTACTTACGATTGATATTGACTGCAAGAAGATTGGCAATACGAATAGTAAACAAGCAACTTTTTCCAAGTTAGATATCAAGCAGTCCCAAAAAGTAACAGCAACCACTGCACTGCCACGTACAAGATTAGATAATTATCTGAACTACCAACAGATACTAGTAGTATAATACAAAAAGTCCTAATGGTATTAAATATATTTTAAGTGCTAGGTGCATAAAAAATGTTTAATTACTCTTACACGCTCTTGTAAACGACGAATAAGCATCACAACGAATAGGCAGCCACTGATATACTTTACGAGAATTGTGCAACGTCGATCGTTTTGAGTAGAGTCGTTTTTGTTCAGTCCGTCGGTCTAATTTTTTAATTCAATACATAAATAAAAAACATTGAAAGGATATATTTGTAACTCATCCTGACAAGAGCGTATTAAATTAAAAACGGAATTATAAACATCTTATAATTCAACTTTCATTATTTCCAAATTTTTTATAAACACGAGTATAATAAATCTCTAGTTTATATTATTGTTCAGAAAACATGGCAAAGATCACTTATAGCGCCTATGTGGTGACCATTTCAATTCTTTAAATAAATATATACAATAAAAACCCCCAGTTTAATACCTAATATAAAATGACTATTATTTTAATACCATTTTTCTAAAAGTAAAAAGCGAATGCTTAAGCTGCCTTACGATTTCCTTTGATTTTGAAAATTTTCTAATTACGTTCTTCCGCAGTTTCCTACATTTCACGCAAACTGGGTATTATTTTATATACAAATAACTGCGAATGAGTTTCAGAAAAAAAAGTATTAAAAATCAATGGTTATTTGTAGCTCTGCAGGAACACGATAAAGAACCCTCAATGAAACATTATTAAAAGGCTATGGGACTAGTAAAAAAATTGCCCAATTTTTTTTTAAATTTTTTGTGCATTTTCTTAGAAAGAAAGATACATACATATGTATAATGATAGAAACCAACTATTGAAATTAATCAAATGCATTTTTATGTGCTATCAATTTATAGTGCGCGCAAGTTTGGAAAAATTCAATTTGTACATAAAATATAAAATAAATTAAGTTTAACTTACTTCATAAATAAAGCAAAATTTTGCAAAAATTTTGTCAACAATATTTTTTAGTAGGTGACCGCCAAAACTAATTAAGCCGAAATTTTAAATTACAATGGCGATTAGACGCAAATCCAAATAACTTCAAATCATATTAAACATTTTGTTTATTATTTTTTCCCCCTTCTTTGTGAGAGATTCAGCCAAGTAAATAAAAATGTACCTAAGTAATTAAGCAGTAACTAAACTAAGAGCACACATTGAAAAACAGAAGTCTTCACATCGAAATTAAATTTTGGAAAGATGACCATTTTGAAGGTATCCACCGTAATAAATATAAGAAAACGTCTTTTCAAATTAACACTTGATTTTAATCATTTGTTTCGCTTTTCTTCTGACCCCTGCATTCAGTTAAAATGTTAAACAAAAAAAATGCAAGCGATATAAACATCTGCACATAGTCGTAAATACTGCTTTTTATTGCCATGAAATTTTACGCTCAATATATTCGGCGATGGCAATTACTCCAAAAAAATAATAGAATGTATTTAAATAAAATTCATTGACTTTAGTATATCTTTTTTCAATACCTCGTGTTCACTTTCGTTTTTCAATTAATACGTGTGTATGTACATGTGTATGTATGTTTGTACTCATGACACAACCAAAAAAAAAAATTATTAAAAATATGTTTCTTATTTTTCAGTCACTGAGCGCGAATAATAATCGAAACGCTGATTAATTTGTACAATGCATTATGTTCAAATGAAGGTTCTGTAAAAAATACTCTTTAAAAGAGAAATATGTTTGTTAAAAGATATTTCCTCCCATCTAAGGAAATTTTCTATTATGACAAGAAATTTTTCAATTTGCAAAACAAATATAAGATTAACCTTTATATATATGTACATATTTATATAATGAAAAATTGAATGCAATTTAATTATTCACATGTTGTATGAAATAACTATAATGTGTGCGCTAAACGGTCCTTCACGGCGAAAATAGTTTTGTAGAATATTGCTGCCTGTTTGAGAAGCTTAACTTTCCTAAATTATATGGATGTCAGATGGCTCACCTCGGCGAGCGGCTGGCTTACAAAAATAGTATATTTCGATTTTAATAAAATTGTGTTAATTTATGTTAAATATTAATCAATAACTGTTAAACGATAGATTATAGCTCCTTAATAATAAAGATTAACATAACTGAAATTAAAAAGCTTGTTTTTTATCCTTTACACTGTTTAAGAAAATTTCCCTTAGGCAAAGAAGTTACTCATTCATTATTCAGAAATTCCTTTCTTAGCAGAGACAAGTCATATCCTTTTCGTAATTATTTCCCATGTTTCAAGGACACTTCACTTGAATACATGTACATTGGAATACGCTTACATATAATTCATATATGTTTGTGAGTTGATAAAAATAAAACGCTAGCAAAAAAAAAAATAACTGAATTATGTCTTGCCCTCTACTATAAATATATTGAAAATCAAGAGAACCGCGCACAGGACTACTGAGAGATCTGCTGAATCCCAATTTTTTTTCGGATTTGTAAATCATTCACTAAACGATACCATGAAAAAAGGAGTTTTATACTTTCGTCTATTTCAAAACTGCCTTTGAAAGACCACGAAAATTATTTGGTTTAATATAAAAGCAATAAATAATTTGTGCATTTCTATAATTTGCTTCACAACCTACGAGCTCTGCATCCATCCATTTGTGCATATTAGGTACCTGAATGTAATGAATGCACTTAATGGATATAAAAAATAAGCTTAGCGGTAAAAGCCATCGATCATTTTAAGCGCCTTTAAATGTTCTCCGTATTATAATTGCATCGACAAAGTGTCAAATGGGTGCGAAACAAAGATATTACGACTGCGGAAAAAGTGAAAAACCAGTCCTTTCTCAGCTTTCCGAAGATAAAATCCAAAGACATTAAATATGAGAGCGAGGAAGAGGTGAGTTGCATTTAAAGGAAATTCGCGCTGATGTTTTGTATTTACACTTATCGAAATTTATTCCGTTGTAAGTGTATAAGAAGCAGCTGCATTAAGTGCAAGTAATAAGTGCAGAGATATTGAGACTCACTGCTAATGAAGGCAATGATATGAGTGGAAAAATGAGGCAGTAGAATTCCCGAGCAGAGAGTGAGGTTGTGGAAAGGTAAAGATGCTGTTGGATGTTGGATGCCAACTTGACGTGAAGCGGATGCGCTCTTGGTAGATGGACAGGTGGCAGCAAAGTGTGAACGTAAAAGGTGCGAAGGTATAATTTGAAATAAGATAAGTTGAGACTCTTCGAGTTGAGGGGTGTAGGTAGGCAAAATAGTTGTGTTGGCAAGGAAAGAGTTATGAGTAAGGAAACAAAGAATGCAAGAGGATTTCAAGGCAAATGAGGCTTGAAAGAAAAAAACAGATGAAGTCATTATTGTATTTGCCCTTTGTGGATGACAGTGTGATTGATGCTTTGTAATATGAAATACCATTAAAACTGGTCATCAATACATCACCTTCATTCTTTAGATACTTTCATTCGCCTCGCTAGGTAACAAGTAATTATGCAAGCCTTTACTTGACTGAGTGGCGTTATGAATGCTTGACAGAGTGTCATTTAAGGTTCAACTACAAAAAGTGGAGGACACGCATGAAAACGCACGCAACTACAAAACACCGAGTACTTCGTTTATATCAAAGAAAACTTTTTCATTGCAAGTCCTTTATACAGATGGACAGTCAGTCAGCAGAAAAAAAAAGCGCATTCACACAAAGCGAAGTATATTGAAGGAAGATGTCAGATGTCCTTCTGGAAATTGCGAAAAATTTTGCAAAGTTATAAGAAAAAGACTGCTTAAAGGTAAAAAAAAAGGAAACTCTCGATCAATGAGCAACTGCATTCTTAACGAGAACTCGGTAATTACTTCATTCAAGGCTGGCATGTTTCGCAAATTAAAGCCACAATAGTTAGGCGGTAGGGCGCTGGAACCGCTTGGATGCGGCTTTTTGTGCCCTCAAGTATGCGCTGCTTGCATTCTTGGCTTGAACGATGAATGTGTTTAATGTTTTCTTTTTTCACTTACTTGTTGTTGCAAGTACATTTCTTATTTTCGCTTCGAGCCAGCTTTGTTGACATTTCTGAGACACACAACATAGCCATGGGACGTCTTAATGTTTCGTTGCTTCCCGCTTTCGTGAGGTTTTCCTTTTTTTTGACTTGAACGGCAGTGAGCGTTAAGGCAGTAGAGGCCTTGAAGGCAGCTCCGCTTAATACTCAAGACAAGAGATGCAACGGTTGCGGGGTAGTAAGTAGGCGAAGAATCCGACATTAAAGTGGAGGAGGCATCAGTGCAGCAGGATGCACTGTCGCACAATGCAAATTACACTGTAGTTCAACGACTCGGAAGAAAATGCAACTGGCGCGGCTTTATGAGAGAGATACATAAGGAGAAAGTGGAAAGTGTATAAGAAGTGGCTGGAAAAGTGCAAATGGCAACGATGAAAACAAAGCAAAAGAAAATTGTAAGCCGAATAAAAAGAACAACAGCAATTACTATTGCATAACAGGAACAACAACAACACGCAGACCGACACAAAGTGAAGTGTTTAAGCTACAGTCACGCAACATAATAAAAAATCCAGCGTGCAAAACAATGCGACACTCAGCGCCGTAAAAGCAATGCCTCGCACTAAGAATGTGCTTGCCACCTTAGTAGCACGATGATGGCTTAAAGGTGTCGAGAAGCATCTAAGCATGACGCTTGCAGAGGAACACACCGCTTGAGAGTAGGCAGCTAACAAGTTGAAGGCACAGAAGCCAGGGCCGGTGTTGGAGCTTAAGAAAGAAAGAAATACAAACTGCTGCACACAACTGATGAGCATATCAACGTCGAGACAAAAGATGAACTCAAAAAAGTGTAGAATTTAGTGACAAAATATGCTAAAGTGAGCTCATGGACGCACATTGTTTGGAAAAGTAAAACAAAAGTGTTGGCTGAAGCTTGCAAGCAGAACCGCAGTGGGAGTGTGAAGAAAGGCGTCTAGCATAATTGAAGAAAAAATTTCACAATTTTAGCAAAAACAGAAAAGACCACACTACAACAGTAAACAAGCAACTGTTAGGAAATCGCAAAACAAAAGGCAAATACTGCAAGAATTTGAAATGCAGAACACTTATAAAAAAGTTGCAACGAAATGCAAAATTCTTTTTAGAACATTTGTTGATAAAAAAATTATTCATTTATCAGTTTCTGTTCAGAGTCCTCTTTTAAAGTAAGCCAAGTTTTTTATACTGAATTATGCAAAGTGACTCTCAACTGATTTTTATATTTTGCAATCTATTCTGGTCGACATCGAAAGCTCATAGTTCCAATTTTCACATAAACTCTTTATTTTAAACTTATTAAAGTTTTTGTATCACTTTTGATTCAGGGGCAATCACTTAACATACCTTTGGAATATTGTAATGAGTTTTAGATAATTTTCTTTCGTTTTACTAAATCGTTATCGAAATTTGAAATTTTTGTTTCACTAAAGTGTCATGTTTGTGTTGGGCATCGATCTCAATTTCAACTTATTTCGGTCACGATGTTTTGCTCAATCCAATGCTTGCATTATTGTAATGAAACTAACCCTGATGATCTTGCTATTTTACTTGAACATATTTTTAATATATTCTTACTTGTTTGTGCCTATAAATATGTGTGTCTCTTTTTTAACTTTGTCTTGGACTTTGTCTGGATTTGGATTTTATATGCATTTAAGTTAGTTGTCTAAGTGTCTTCGTCTTGGTCTTGGTCTTGGTCTTGGTCTTGGTCTTGGTCTTGGTCTTGGTCTTGGTCTTGGTCTAGTTCTTGGTCTTGGTCTTGGTCTAGTTCTTGGTCTTGGTCTTGGTCTTGGTCTTGGTCTTGGTCTTGGTCTTGGTCTTGGTCTTGGTCTTGGTCTTTGTCTTGGTCTTGGTCTTGGTCTTGGTCTTGGTCTTGGTCTTTGTCTTGGTCTTGGTCTTGGTCTTGGTCTTGGTCTTGGTCTTGGTCTTGGTCTTGGTCTTGGTCTTGGTCTTGGTCTTGGTCTTGGTCTTGGTCTTGGTCTTGGTCTTGGTCTTGGTCTTGGTCTTGGTCTTGGTCTTGGTCTTGGTCTTGGTCTTGGTCTTGGTCTTGGTCTTGGTCTTGGTCTTGGTCTTGGTCTTGGTCTTGGTCTTGGTCTTGGTCTTGGTCTTGGTCTTGGTCTTGGTCTTGGTCTTGGTCTTGGTCTTGGTCTTGGTCTTGGTCTTGGTCTTGGTCTTGGTCTTGGTCTTGGTCTTGGTCTTCGTCTTGTAGTCGGTCCTGATAATAGACTTAGTATTGGTCTTGGTCTTCGTCTTGTACTCGGTCCTGATAATAGACTTAGTATTGGTCTTGGTCTTGGTTTCTTTCTCGATATAATCTTGACTTTTCTTAGTTTTGATGTCGGGTTTAGTATTATTGAGTGATAAAAATTTCAAGCTTGCGATCTTTATGGTATTTTGCCATCTCTCTTTTTCTCTTAAATACTTTTTAAGATCTGCGAAATTTACAATTTCTTCTTAATATATCACATAACCATGCCTGAGTGAAAACACCCAGACCATTTCTTTCAGCGCACATTGTAATTGAGGCCAGCATTATTTTCGTTAGAATGACGGGGCGTATGAGTAACCGGAGTCGAGTGTAGTAATTTGTGTTGGTATTTTCAAATTGTTTGCTTCTTTGTTTTTACTTCATTTGTGTCTGCCGTATTTGTATGGGATTGAATGAAGTGAAAGTTGCAAGTGCACGTGGCAAAAGCGTCAACGAAAAGTGCAAACAATAATAACAACAAAGGAGAGTTAAGGACCAAATTGAAGAGAAATTAAAATGAACGTCGGCAGAGTGGAAAACAAGTAAAGAGGCCAACTGACACCGAAGGCAATACAAACACAAACAACAAAAATGTAAATACAACAACAAGAGCACATAACAGATAAAAAACTGTTTATTACTATTTACACACCTAAGAGCCACAAAAGGCAAATGCAACAAAAGAGATTGCACTAAAAAGGCAACACACACCAACAAAAATGTGATGACAAAGAATAAAAGAATAGAGCAGCAGTAAACAAAGGAAACATGTTAAATATGCTACAACAACAAATAAATAGGAAAGCTAAACAAAATTGTTTGTTATCTGCACCTCAATTTCATACCTTTGAGAGAAATTCCAAGCGGAAGTGCAAAAGATTACACACAGAGTGCAAGAGGTGAATGCGTGTATGTGTGTATTTATGTGGCTGTGTTTGTTTGTCAGTATCACAAGATAATTACTATTCGAGATGCGTTGCGATGCGACGAGTTGAGTTCAGTTGAGTTGAGTTCTGTCGGTTTGGTTTGTTGCAACAGAAAGCGGCTTGCGGCACCGGAAACCGCAACACACAATGCAATTGCTAAGCAATAATTGAAATGACGAGGTAAATTTCCAACCAAAGAACCAAAGAAAATGGCATACGAGTACAACACAGAGAGATAATGAAATGATTTTTCTTCGAAGGAAATAATTTCACATACATACACACATACAATTGCGTATGTGTGAGGGATCTGTGTTGGGAGGAGAAAAGTGGAAATGTTACGCACTCAGAATCTGACAAGGGAGCAGAAAAATAATTGCAGGCAAATGAAATTTGAAGGAATTCATTTATACTGGCTTGCAAAAACAATGCCATCAATTTGAAGTACAAATTTCTCTCTGCTAAGTTCATGAGCTACACAGTAATTTTGAACTTCCAAAAATTTAAATGCAAATGCGTAATTGAAGCAAGCTCAATTGGTAGCTATTCTGAGTTTGAGATACATGAAATAGCTGGTAAAAGGAAAAACAGTAAAACACAAAGTTAATTTTGAGGGCGAAATAATTGAAGACATTCCTGTTGGCAGCTGAAACAAAATATTTCCTTGTTAGATATGATTAAATATAAATTTGTTATGTGCTACTCAAATTACAACCCAAGAAAATTTGATTTATATCAAGCAGCATACATTTTTTTTTCGCTTTTTAGCCTTTGAAATGTAGAAAATGCTTCAACGACTGCTATGATTTTTTTGGATTTGATTTGGATTAAAAATAGGAGTTTTGAATTTCGAAATTTGAAATACGAGTATGAAAACCTCATTCCGCTTTGGAAAATTTTAATGACTTAATCTAGTTGATTTTATGACTTTCCGATTTACTAAAGCAATTATTGAATGAAATGAGTTTCGATAACGACATAAAAATTAAATAACCATAACGCCGACTTAAAAAGAGGCAAACAAATTTTACATTGCAGTATTAAATAAAAAAAAATTGTCAATGGTTACGTCAGTGAAAACGCGTTCTTATAAAAAGAAAATTTTAAAATAGCGTGGCGTTACTTCTTCTTAAGCTTGTCATGCTCATGCTTTGTTTCGAAATCTGCTAGTATTATGATCTTGTTATCAATGCTCGTCATTGGCTTGGATGAGAAGACTGCAAGCTCCAGGCTGGAGCCTGTCTGGTGGGTCATTTAATCTAACGAAGTCAATAATTTTTCCATTCCCAACCAAAAAGACGGTCAACTTAGTAAAAATGCAATTGGCTGAATCGGGAATTGAGTTCTCAAAGGAGGCTCAATAACTAGGCAACACGCTATAGAACAAGCTCGGCTGCAACTTACCACAGTAACCAAAAAAGCAACAATGTTTCATAGTCAAACTTGAAAAATATTTCCGACACTGACGTATTGATCAGAACTATACTAAGTAAAAAAAGAGGCTTGTTGAAACACGATGAGGCTTCCGATTCTATCGAGCTTGAAAAGTGGCGGCTTCCGGGGTCATTTAAGTCGCTTTCAACTCTGTATTATTGATGCCGTTGTTTAATTAGCAAACTAAAAGCTACAAAAGTTATTCTTTACTAAGATCTACAAGCTTATCATAACACTAAAATTATCACACAGAATATCTTACGTTCGGAGATTTGTGTTCACGAACATCTTTATAGAGGACTAATGTAGCCGCAATTCATGTCGGACAGACAGGCTACCTTGAGAGTTTTGTATTCTAGCGTGGATGGCGTTGTTACTGGTAGATAGTTGCAAAACGTCAATGGACTAGAACTAGAAACCAACAAAAGCGAATGCTTGTAATGGGTTTCGAGTCATTTTGACTTTGAAAGCAACGAAAGGGCTGATCCGCTCATGAATAGTGAAGCTAAACGGACCCTCCATGGCTTGCAATATTCTAAGCAGTCACGGCAGTTCTTCAAAGTAAACGAGAGCAAGCGCAAATTGCAACTAAATAACGCACGAAAAGTACAAAGGGCAAACCCCAAGGCTCATAGATCTTTCCGCAAGAACCTCTAAATTATTGCTTAATGTTAGAAGAGAGAGTCTTACAATTCTCACCGGTTACCTCAGAGGTTACCTGAGGTATTATATTTGCAATGTGAGGCTCTCTAAGAAAAGATACTGTAGGTTTTTGAGTTGGAGCCTAAAACTTCTCAGCATAGAGTTCTTAAATCACCTTAAATATTCTGAACTGATTTGCTAGGTGACTTATATAATCAGAAAGATGATACTCTCCAAAGTGTTGTACTATATTAGTAGACTTAGGTTGGAGTGACAGGGCGCTGGATTCAGTCTCTTCCGTCTCTGTTAAACGAAATGGCATTTACAATTTCTATAAACATCATCTTTTTGACAGACTCAATTAAGCTAAATTCCATTTTTTTTGTGATAAATCTCCATACCAGAACGTCTCAGAGAAAATATGTGTTCTGCCTTAATTTAGTCTTCCAACCTCGCAAATTAAGAAATTCTACTTATTGAAATTAAGCACAAATTGATAAGAAATTATTTTCGTTTTTTTTTTTTAAATATTTGATGTCATTAAGTTCTAATATAAAGTCCATAAAGCAGCTTTGATACAAAATATTGGATAAGCTATTTTGTGAATTGAAGTATATTTAATTCTTTAATTTGAATTAAAATTTTTAATTTCTTTACCGTTTTATTTGTTTACTCTGACTATTTCTTGCATGCTAGTCGTGAAGATCCTTCGCTTGCTATCGCTACCTTCGCTCCAATTAAAAGCTAACGATTTTAGTCAACAAAAATTAAAGCTGGCAACAAAAGCGCTACATAATAATTAAAGCAACGCTTTAACTTTTCTCCTAATGGAGCATCTGTGTACTGCAATTACAGCTGGCGCCCTCACCGCCCCTACGCCAGCTCCTCTTTAACGCACAAACGCCCACATATTACGAATGCATGGCTGAACCGGAGCAGCTGGCGGAGGCGCCAATTATACGTATTTTATGCCAACAACTACAACAATAAAGGAAAAGTGAATAAAAACATAGCAGCAAACAGCAAACGGCAAACATACCAACCTCGCGACCTAATTTCGATGCAGTTAGTGCAACATTGCGTGGCATGCAACAGCAAAATAAAGAAGAAATTGTAAAGCGAGAAAAAGTAAGGTAAAAAAGAAAACATTTTAAAAATGGGCATTTTTCCGCACGAACATTTACGTACGCACGCGTATGTGTGTGTGTGTGTACGAGTATGTATGTGTAATAGCGTATGTGAGCGTGTGTTGGTTTCGTGTGCATACCCTTTCCTGTTATTTGTTTACTTGCTTCCTTCTGTCGCGCGCCAAGCAACCAGTGCAACTTGCAACATCGCTGAAGTATCGTCGTGTGTACTGCCAGCGCTGGCAATGGAGGCATGATGCAAATGAAAAATTCATAACCCATAATGACTGACAGCAGCTAAGGCGGAAGGGACGCAGCGTTGAGGCAGTTGAGCAGCCATTGTGTGATGGTGACTGTAGCATTAGCGGCCTGATGGCTGATGGCTGACGTTGCCAGTTGACGTTGCGGGGGCCTCCAGTTTGCCACAAGCCGCCACGCAGCACAGCATCAGCCGTGCAACGCGCAGAACTCATCAAAATACCGGAAAAAGTTGCTGCTCTCGGCTCACAGCGCGTGTGGCAAACTGAGAAGCGGCAAGTTGCAGCAGCAAGCAACAAGCAAAATTCGTAATTCGCAATTCGTAATATGAAAGCGACAGTGGTGGCCACCTGCAGCACAGCCTGGCACATTTCCATAATCACGGTACATGCCGGCGTTGACGCAGTGGCACGTGCTGCACGTCACATGTGCGTCGCATACGAAATTCACCAACGAACCAACGAGTCAACTAGTAGCCAGCAAAGAAAGGCCAGCGAAGGGCTAATTGAAATGTAATGAATGTCGACGTCTGCCTGCTAATGGCCGATTGCCGACTGCCAAGCGCTACCACCGCTACCACCGCCCAAGCGCATCCCCCCCTACCCAACGACGCTGTGGCGCACACAATCAACAGCAACAACAACGACAACAGCGAAAGGAACAGCAAGCAAACAAGAAGTAAAAACGCTTTAAACTTTTCTCTTTTACATAATATTTATGAATATAAATTTTTTTTTACCCAGTAGTAGGTACATATTTCCCCTTTTTTGTGGCAATGTTAAGAGTTTTATGAAATTGAAGTGGTGGAAGTTTGTGCTGCGTTTGAGTGGCGCTAACTGCCTGTTACCTACTCACTTAGGTCGAGTTTAAATGGGTCATGAATTTGTTAAGTAACTTTTCGTAATGGGTAATGGGTGTATGAATGGATGGGTGAAGCGATGCGGCGATACACATACTTAAATATTTCAATCTGTACACACTCGTATATTCCGAAGGGGGTTGGATTATGTTGATTGGGCTGCAAAAAAAAATAAGCTTTGAATTTTAAATTCAGTTGGTAAATATTAAGAAATTATAATTTTAAATGATTTTTGCAAGCAGGGGCAGGCATTTAATGAGCGTTTTTTTTTTTTGTATATGCGCTTGGCAGTGAGCCGGCAGTAGAACAGATATATTGGTGTTTTTCTTTTCATGAAAATAAATGTAAAATACATACATACATATGTAGTATAGAAAGGCTTTGTAATTGAAAAAATGTGATGGAAATCGAACTTTATAAAATATTTTAAATACTTATTATGGCTTAAATAATATTTGCTTGCATTTTTAAAACTTTTATATGGCTAAACACAGCTGCATATTAATTGTAGAGAAAAGATAGAAAAACCAAAAAGTTTGCTCGTCAATATAGCACAGGTTCCTGGAAGTGCTTAGAAAGCGGTTAATATTGATAAAAATTCATTTTGTAGTTTAAACTACCTATCACCATTTCAAGTTCGAATTTCGTACAAAGTCCCACACATTTTTCAAATTTAAAAAATACGCCATCGCCACTTTTTAATCGGAGTTTGTAGAAAAACATTGGGTACGCACTAACCCATTCACGATGTCATACGAAACAATGCGAATAAAAATCGCTTTTAGCCTAACTGCAATGGTTAATACGCAATGGTTTCCACGACAAGCGAATCACGTGCTTCGCTCCTTTAATTACGAATGTCGAATCACCCAGTTTACACGACACATTCGTGATAAGTTTGATATTTCTGTTATACTGTCTCTTCAGTTATTCTAGTTGGAGCGACATAATAATTTTCTTCACAATTTCACATATTTAAACTGTTTTAGCTTTTCATTTTTTCTTGTTTCTTTAACATTTTGTTTTGATAGCTGCATGTGTTTTGAAAACTCTTTTCGATAAATTTCCGATTAAAGATGGCAGCGGTTTTAATGTGATTCGCATGGTGATTCAGGTGAGTTGATTCGCTCACACATTGATTCGCTTCATAATTCGGGCAATTACAAATGAGAGAGCGAATTACGAATGGGAGAAAGAATCTTGTGCCGTGGAAACAAAGTTTATCTAAGACGTTTTCCCTGTGTGACATGGAATTTTTTTTATTGAAGTGAAACTTTAAATATGAGTTCTGAGATCGTTCTGTTATACATTTTAACCGACTTTGGAGGTGAAATGAGAGTACTGGAAAATGATGGAGATTTTTTTGTTATGTTGTATTATATTGTGTTATGTGATGTGATATCATATGATGTGTTTAGGTGATGTGATGTGATACAATATGATGATGTGGTAAACGATTCTTTGTGTTTTATCTTATTATTATGTGATTTGACGTGATGTTTTATGCAATTCGCTGATGTTCTTTGATATAATGCTGATCTGAAATGACGTCATGATATGATGTGTTGATGTGATGTGATGATATGATGTGATGTTATTACGTGATGTTGTATGAAATGATGAAGTGATGTTATGTGCTGTTATGATGTGATGTGATGATGTGATGTGATGATGTTAAGTGATGATGCGATGTGATATAATAAATCAACGATTTGATTGTCGCAACGTTTGGGACCTGTTTTTCTTTCTTATACGTTTTAACCACGATAACACCCCAATTCCAGTTTTTCCAAATTTGACAAAACCAGCTGTTTGTCTGTCGTTTTCTTAAATTGTAAGCAAAGCCTTTCTTCCTTAACAACCATTTTTTTGGGTCAAGTGCTCAAACTTTTTATAAAATAAACAAAAAAATAGTAATTGGCTGAGAAGAGTTTTTTTAAGCATCTCAATTAAAAGCTTTGTGTCGCTCAACGAATGGAGAAATTTATTATTGTGATTTCAAAAATAGTCGTTTTTTACTTTATTCTCTTAAAAGCTCATTGCGACTAATTACCACAAGAAATCTTGACTGCAATCTCCTTGACAGAAAGCAAAGCGCTTGCAATTTCAAAATTATTAGAATGGTTTTTCTGGTTGCTTTGAATGAATGACACAGCATAAACTATTTGCATTCGCCAGCTAGGCTTATCTTCTGATTTAAATATATCAAACAAAGAAGTTATTACTAGGAAATCTTACCACGCTATTTCTTCAAAATCTTATTTTTTCGAAAAGCCAAAATGAATATCCTACAAATGTATAAATAGAAATAAAAAATAAATAGTGAGCAACTACAGAGCCAAGTACAAAAACGAAAACGAAAACGAAAAAACATACACCCCTATGCTGGAATCCGTCGTACGTTCGATTACGCTACGAATCGTAAAATCGGTATGCTCAAATCCGCTATTCGTAATCGTAAATTCGAAATTCGTAGATTGTTTTCACAATTCGTAATATCGGTATGCCAGAATCCGTCGGAGCTGTCAATTGCGGAATTTTTGTACGAACAGCCACTGGTGTCGGAGCGAAATAAATTTTAGAAAAATAAACGTCTATAAACCCAAAAATAAGCAAATATGCATGTATGTATGTATATACATGTGTACATTTGTATTTGTGTACATATGTAATATAAACTATGCAATAAAAACTAGAACTATTACGTGTGTATATATTTGCGAAGATCACAAACAAATCGTACGCAGTATGTTTCTTGTATGAATGCTTCTTTGTTGAGGCGAAAACTTGTCACAAATCTTTAAACCATTAAACTTTAATATATCTGAGCATTAAATTCGACAATATTACACACTTCATAATTTAAGAAATTTGTATTTAGATCATCTCTTAAGAATGTACATACATTCGATGCATATTTATGCAATTCTGCCTTTAATTAACGAAAACTTATCAAACGGCTTATAAATGTTGATATTAAACTTCATTCTTTACTTGCAATAATATCGGTACGTGTATATTTCTGCCAATATGCCTAATTACGAACTTCGAAATTCCTGTTTTTGGTTGGCTACGCGGTTGATAGTTACGATCGGATTTCAGCATACCAAATTTCGAACTTTCGGAACGGAGCTACGAATTCGTAACTACGAACATTCGGATTACAGCATAGGGGTGATAATTCCAAACAAATCTGCAATGGAACTCAGGTAATAAAATAGAACGCAAGCGCACTCTGAATTGCTAGCAGTTGAAGAAAACAATAGACAACACAATGGAGAGATAGGCGTATAAGTCAACTGAAGCAAAGCAAATGCGTTGAACAACAGTACAGGAATTCGTTGTTATGAACAACAACAACAGTGAATGCAAAAAGGGATTAAAACGAGTAAAACGCACACAGCAAAAGAAGTTAGGTACAGTGATGACAGCAATTGCAGATTTACCAGCATTCCAGCTGGAGGGCGTAGAGCAGCAAAATAAGATGTCAGCGCAGCTACAACAACAAAGCAAATATAAATAACTAGACAATGGCCCAAAGCAATAATGCCAGGCAGTATGTATAAAAATACCTTTACACGCATACGAGTACATACATATGTATATACATACATAAGAGTTTATGTTTATATATACGAGCAAGATTTTTCATATTTTATTTACTGGAAGCGTATGTTAGCAAGTACAAGCTTGACTGGCAAACATTTAAAATACTGTAAGTAAGTGAAAAAAGTTTTCATACAAGCAGCTTTCACAATCATGAAAGCGCTTTGGACTTTTCAATTCCTTTTTAATCTCTAAGCCGCAGGGCTGTAAGCTTAAGGACCAGAGATCAATCGAAATTCAGATTCCTTAAAGATATTAATGAAATATGAGTTCATTGTTTAAATTTATGTGATTAAACCTTAGTCTTGAATGTGCACATAAATTTGTATTGGAGTGTGTTCGTCCTAAACATCCGCCAGTATCTCGATTTTTTGTTAAAGTCACAGCATGACATGAACTCGGCTTGTAGCCATTCGCCAAGTGAAGGCAATAAAACTCGAGTCTCTAACAGACGGTGAATCTCAAAGGGCGTCGCTATGTATGCTCTAGTTGTCTTTAGTCTCAATGAGGAATAAAAAAGATTTTACCCGAAAAATTGTAATGAGAGATGAGGTACATTATCATTTCTTTATATATAATCAGAATGATCCTTTATAGATACAGAGAATTATCTATAATGAATACATACAACTTAAGTCATATCCCATAGATTTTTGCCCTCATACCCACTCATACTTATTCAAATACAATCAAACTGCATTACCTCACTGTGGTCTGATGTACTCTACCCACACTCTGACCCAGCAATTGAGCTTTATTGACAAGAGTCATAGAAAATGTTATAAATCAACAGCCTTTTGAACAATATCATTTTCTCGACTTAGTGGAGAGAAATTAAATCATTAATCAACACAACTCAAAGCAGAGCCTAAAGTTGTGCATTAATTAAAGCCAAAGAGCAATGGGTGAGAAATTTTGTACTGATTTAGAAGACAATTCCCTTAATGATATCGACAGCGATCACTTCTACCCAAAAAGAATTGCAATGTGCTTCTATTCGCATTTGATATGGCTTCTCCCAACTTTTTGCTTATAAATTAACCTTAAATTTCAGTCAACACATTTCCTTCAGACGGTGCATCTTTTCACAGCTCTGAAAAATGTTATTGGAAGTAAACTCAAGTGATCGACACAATGTCTGAATGCATGCAACGCACTGGAAATAATTAAAGGACCTCTGCTTTCGGCGGCGAAGTAGTACTAAGTGCTGCTGCAATTCGCTGAATTAAATTGGGGCAACTCTGAGTGTTTAAGACAAGCAAGTGACTGACATAATTTCTGAACATGCAGCCGTACATGCAACTACCATTAAAAATTAATAAAAACTGAAAAGAAGACCAAAAGTAAAAAAGCGCTGCATGTAAATTGGAGCATACTCATCGTGAACAGCAAAAAAACAAAAAAAAAACAAAAAACTAAGAGAATGCAAACCAAAATGCAGAGCAATTTATAAATAAATAAAGCAGCAAAATAGAATACAGAGCACGCGTGGTCCGCAAGTCAACCACGAAATCTGTAGATAAACAGAGCAAATTGCACGCTAATGGGAAAGCTTACCGAGTGCGCCCGAAATGGGTCAAGGTTTGTGAGTGAGTGCAACGGGACTGTGTTGGTGGTGGAGGTTCGTTGAGGGAGGTATGCGTGTGTGTGTGTGTGTGTGTGTGTGTGAATGTACATGCTTTCAGGCTGCCGCAACCCAACGCAGTGTAAATGAGGCTAATTCAGTGCAATTTTGCATTTATCTTTTGCATTTATTTGTAAACCTTGTTTTTCTCTTTGCACGCAGATGATAACTGTGCGCTATGTAGCTGCAGCTGCTAAAGGTACACATTCAGAGTTTGCCTTTTGTAATTGTCGAGTGCATTTTGCAGCAATTAACTATGCGCAAATGTTAATATCGTGCCGAAGGATTTATGAAACGAAACGCTCAAAGCAACGCAGCGAAGACATGAAAAAGGAGTGTGTGGCATTACAGTGGGACAAAGAGCAGCGCTCTGTTAGAGGAAATTTATATGTATAAAATAGTAAGGTATGAAAAAAAAAGCAAAACCTCTGCAGATTTTCGAACAGTTTTATTTGCATTATTGCGATTTGCAATTTCCTCTTTTCGCTGGCGGCTTGAGTTCCCAGAGTCCTCTAAATTTAGTTTTTCTTTCAGTTTCCGTGCGTAAAACGTGGAAAACCGCGACCTAAAAGATCCTTTGTATCTCACCGAGTTCTCCCAATTATTTTTGGCTCTAAATACAACTTCTAAAAAATGAAAAATAAATTCTCGAGAAAAACCTAATCATGGCTTGGTAGACTGTGGAATCAGCACTCTCTAATGAACGTGAAATTGATCATCATACTGCATAGAGTTCCGAAAGCGGCCTCGCTGTGTGAAATTTAAACTAAGATTTCTTCATTCAAGCCTTTTTCAATATTCAGTAAAAAATTTAGCTTAAAGGACCGTGGGACCTATTCTTCCCTTCCATCTTAGGTACGTTTGTAGGTCCATGCCATGGATCAAATTGAAATGGCCCATTTGATCTGGATTTTTGGTCTGATCAGGATATTCCTTACAAAGCAGATTTATTTTTTGGTGTAGTCAAACCTTGATTTGATATTTTATAAAAAGAAAAACACTTTGAAATGAATGCTTGCGTTTACGTAGGATCCGTAAAAATTTGCACTTGAGAAAGAAACAACCGACTACGGAGAAGCAGTGAAAAGGGTTGTCTTCAAAAATCTAAGAGTGGCGACATTGTGAAATGCTTAATTGCAGAATTGTGAAATGCTTAATTGCAGGATTTGCAAAAATTCAAATTAAATTTTAAACATGTTTGTCCGATTAGAAAAACCTGTTAATAAAATTTATTTGGGAATAATTTATTATTATAAATTTTAAAAAATCATTATTACTTAATTTTTTATTTCCACACTTAATATATAATAATAATTTGGCAACATCTATTGTAAGAATTAAAACTTTTGAATAATAATTTATCGGTTTAAAAAAAATTGTAGAGAATTTTTTATATAATTTTATTTCAATATCATTCATACTGATAAAGCAAATTTATTTTAATTGATAGTAAGAGTCTTAACAAGGTTTGAAGTGAGGTGCTGGAACTAAAGACACACTTTTACACGATTTCAGTAAGCAATCTTAGTCTAATAGAGACAAAAGTCACAATTTTAGACCAGTTGACATTCATAAGACTCAAAATAAAGCCACTAATCTCAAAATAAAGTCTCTAAATAGTGACCTGGTGATGAGCAGGTCACAAAAAATTAAAATAAAAACAAAGGAAAAAACATGAAAGCAAGGAAAAGTAATAAGCTCTAGCACATTTTGAGGCTTGAGATAATACAAAGTTACTGAATTCAAGCAATAGTATTGTTGTAAAGCTTGTTCCTAGAATATGTTAAAAGTGTTACTGGGAGCAGGGTTGCCTTGTTTATATGGCATGCCACAGCATGGCAGAAATTATTTAATTCTTATGCTGTCACTACTTCTGATGAGCTAACGAATCAATCCCTAGTGAGCACTTAAGATTTAGCCGAGTTTTTAGTCGAGAAACAAGCTTACTGCTACTCATTAAAACAATGATTGTGAATGTATGTATGTACATATGTATATTGTACACACATTTGTACAAAATTTACCAAGAATTTCTCTCAAACCTTTCAAACTGGATGGATGCAAGTTAAGCTGCAGGAAGTGATATGACAACGAAAAGTAGATTATAATACGAGTACAATAATAACATATTGGAGTGCTTTTTATTCACTTCAAATATATACAAAAGGACAGAAAATGAAACGCAACACTACACACATGTGCTTTAACGAGGTACTTACATAACGTAATTTACATATTAAAGTTAATAAAAAGAGCGCGTACGATAAACAATTTGACTGAGGGGAACTCGGCGCATTAAAAAATTATCACTTTTATACATACTCACATACAACCAATATCTTTTATTTCGTTCTTAGCAGTAACAAACTGACTGGCAAAAGTCAACTCAAAGGCAATGAAAGCCTTGCAATTTGATGCGAGGGAAAATGTTGAATTAATATTAAGGGCCCTTGTTTTGTTGAAACGTAAATTTGTATGCACATAATACATACATATATACATATATACATACATACATATGTATGTATGTATGTGTGTGTGTGTATGTGAGCTTTCACCCACGGAAAGATCTTAAAGCGAATGTTACTTTTTTCGCATGCTTTCTTGGCAATATTTTTTTATATTTTATTTTTCATAACATCAATACTAAGAGCTATATAATAAGCTATTTACTTGTTTAAATTTTTAATGACATGTTGTTGTGCAAAAAAAAAAACACAACAGCAAGAAAAAGCTTCTTGCAACTGTGAAGAAGGCAGGCAAGTTACTTAACATATTTGTATTCTGTTATCGGTTATATACTAGCACCAGTTTTTTTTTTTGCAAAGACTTAAAGTCTTTGAGGAGCGATTTAGCCCTAGTTGAGTTTGCTCACACCGATTTAAAGTTATTGCTATACAGCTTACTACGCCCCCATATTTACATCGCCTTGGTTTTTAAATCGCTCTAATATTATTTTTTTATGTTAGAAAGAGATATACATACATACATACATGTATGGTAAATACCAAACGCATTAGAAGGGAAATTTTAATTGAATCTCAGGGGTGTTTACTTCATCATAGATTCGACCGTATGCTTTTGCATTACATCAGTAAGTGTTCTAGAAGGGGGGCATACAATATATCTTACGCCAGAACGTCAATTCCATATTCGCCATCCACGTTTGTGATAAGAGTTTAAGTAGCGTTTTGCCCATTATGAACATGACTCAAATTACCTTGAAGAAATTCTTTAGAATTCAATTTTTTTTACTGCCTTTCGCCTCTTTCTCAGTGCTAGCATTGTACCCTTACTCTACGGTGTGGCGTTCCTTCTTTGCCGATAGTTTTATTGCTAGTCCAAGCTCTGTAATATTTTTCCATGTATGAAGTCATACAATTGGGCTAGAATAGGTCAGAATCAAATTTTTTAATTTCTTTCTCTCAAACAAAAGGGGCCTACATGAAAATAACATATACTGTACAATATCCGGAGGGTGTAAATTAGTCGATATGCTTCTGTAAACAATTTATTATTATTTATTGTTTGTGCATTACGATGATCGGCCTTTGAATTTAAATTTTAAAACAATTTTTATTTTTCAAGCTCGAGGCCCCCAAATTAAATAAACTTCGATGTTTGTTTATTTTTGTATTTTACTGTCGATATTTCGACCTCAATTTGAGATCATCATCAGGACTATAATTATTTGAGAAAACATATACCAAACAAATATTTAAAATTAGGTTATTAACAAACATAAAAATACAACACGACTTACACTCTTGTTTGTGCCTGTTCGACTGATTAGGAGTGCATAATTAAAGCTTAAACTAGCGAAAATGAGAAAACTAAAAGATATAAACAAATTGTTTAAAAATTATTATTTATTAATTTCGGAATATCTCATAAATTTCCTAAGTTAGAACTCTTGTTTCACTGTATTATGTAAAAGAACTTCATCACAATATTTTGTGGTATCTCATATACGTATTCCATCTGTATCAATATCTGTTCTATACTATTATATAAAAATGATTATATGGGGAATGTTTGTCACGGTTTGGCTCCCAATTTTAATAATGCTTTTTTTTTAATAAAGCCTTTGTTGAGAACAAATGAGTGGCATACTTTTTTTTTATTATTGTAAGATAAACACCTTTTTTTCGACGGTAAAGTTACAAAAAAATACAAAGCAATATAGATATACGGCAATTTTTAATCGAAATAGGCTATGAAAAGTGGTTTGATGTTTTTATTTTCAAATTATTAAATAATAAAAAGTGTCAAGAAACTTTCCCGTTTTCAACACGGGACCTGTTCTTCTAGAGTGCTAAACTTTTTTATATGGAGAAAAATGCTTAAAAGATTTCGGTTTACCCGAACCTAACCGTGGTAACTCGAACTTAGACAACCTTGTTTGTATGCGTGAGACAACGTTTAATATTTATCAGCTACAGCAATTTTTATTCGAATATGAACCAAAGCTAACATCAGAGCAGTTACTAAGATATGGTAAGGTCATATTTTTTTTTTACTACAGACGCGCCTTGAGGAACAGGCAAGACGTTTGTGACTTCACTGCTTTTGGCGAAAAAAGTTCGGTTGCTGTAGCCTCTTCTAGCATTGTTGCTTTTGTATTTACAGGAGATTTTGTCAAACAATACACGGGCAGATATTGTCAACGCATGCCTTAAAAAGTCTAAAGTATGGTCACATATGTAGATATTAAAATTGTCTAAAAATATGCGAGTTCCTCTGAGTAGAGATGGTCATTCCAATCAGTTTGCTGAATAACTACCAAAAATAGGCAACGGTACCACATCCATCACTCACGATGGCTACATTTCGATTTTGGATGTTATGAGAAAGTGCATTAGAACGATTGAGCATTTTATTAATCAATTTGCAGCACAAAATCTCCAGTTGGTTGTGAGAGCGAACAATCGAGTATTTTCGCAAAGAGTCTGTACAGACTACAAAGTATACAAATCTATGGACTCATTGACAGAACCAGGTGACAATGTTCACTTCCCAAAGGAGTTTCTAAACCCCACGGGACTACCACCAAATGAATTAAACCTTAAAATCGACACGACTCAAAATCTCGCGTTTTATGCATAATTTTATACAAGCCAAAGTATTAAACGGACCTGCAGCAGGAGAAATTACATGATCCCAAGGATACCAATGATACCAACAAATTTACAGTTAAGTTTCAAACCAGTATAGTACCCCGTAAAAACATGCTTTGCAATAACTATTAACAAGGCAAAAAATACTTTAGTTATCGAGTGTATCGAAGGGTAGTCCACATTTGGACCACCAAATGAACAGCGACGTTTCTTTTGTATACACATTTTTTTCTGAATAAATTAAGCAAATTATTTTTTTTTAGAAAAGTTCGCATTCAGTAAATAACTAAACAAACTTTTTCGATCCAAAGAACTTATTTTTTTTTTCTTAATTTTCTTTGGTGGAATTTCTAAATCACACTTAATATGAAGAATACTTTTTTGACTGCCGATTGTATAATCACAAACGCAGAATTTTTTTGTTTGCCTACTTCATGTGAATATCGTTGAAAAGCTCAAAGATTCTGGAACTGAACTACAACATTCTTAAAAGTGTCTAGACAGCTTGTGTAATCCAAGCAAACAATGTTAATTGCCTTTTGCTGTCGAAGGAGCGCAATGTTAGAATATTATCTTTTATTGTCCTTCACATTCTACTTTTTTCATTAGTTAATAATACTAACTTCATTTCATTTGGCCACTTCCATTTTAAACCAACCCAATTGCGTCAGATACTCAATAAGAGTTTTTCTTCCTTTTTATAGTAATTCAGTTTTAATTTTATTTTAATTTTAACTTTACTCTTATTTGATTGGTTTTTGCTTCAAATTGGCTTTGACTAGCGAAGTCTTTTATTGGAAATATGCTATCAGGATATTAATCGAAATAAAGAAAAGAAAAGAGATGAAGGAGGTGGACAAGGGAAACCAATAAAACGCTCTCTCTTAATAGGTGACATGTGTAAGTGTGTGTGTGTGTGAGCAAAGCCTCGTGTTGAATTCAAATCAGACAATTATATGTTTTTGTTTTGCTTGGAATACAAACGAAACAACAAAAACAACAGCGTCATATAGAGCCATTGACCATAATTGATATTGGAAAGAGATCGGGGTTGCCAATGCAAGCAATAAGCAAAGGATGAAGATGGTGCTGGCGGAGAACACAAATATGAGCAAACGTTTCCGTTATTATGCATTTAGGTATTTACATATTTACGTACACAAATATCAGTACCTTGGCATTTACGATTGAAATCTTGCAGGTGTTTGCCAACGAAATTGATCTACTCATCGTGACTAGAGCATCCACTAGATGATATTTACCTACATACATACATATGTATTTGAATATTTCATTTTAGCTAAATAAATACTACAAAAAATTTTATTTTATTTTCTTTGATATGCTTTCTCTATCGTTTTTGTATCAAAAAATGCAGAAAAAAATATTAGCAGACAAACAAATGCGCAGAAGCAATCAAATTTGATTTCAATGTGGTCAATAAATACAAATAGTTTGCATATTGCAAAACATGAAAATAATTGGACTAGAAAGCAAAAAAATCAAGTTTTCAGAAATGACTTCTACTGCTGCATTTATTTAATTGCAAAAGCCGCACTTTAAACCCAATGAGAGTATAAATATTGACGGAAATGAATAAATTGTGTGTTTCGTTCTTTCTGTGTTTCTTATTTTTTTCTGCCATGAATACGAGTATACATACATAATCTTTTGAATGCGGCAAGTAATCGAACATGAAAAAGCGATAAATTCTTTGAAATTGACATGAATCGATGTTAAGCCCCTGTTGTGATAACTAAACTGCAACTACAGGGTGTCCAAATATCTGGAGCGAGTATTTTTAACTTAACCAAATATTTGTATGATTGAAAAACTATAAATGTATTTCACCTGCATATCAAACCAAATTTGCAATGGAATAACGCCAGCACTCAGTGTGATTTACAAATGTATTAATACGGAATGAACGCTGAAGCGGCATTGATGAAAAAATTGGTAATCTGCCGGATGTGTTTGAACAACTCTCTTTGAAACTAAGGTAATGATATTTTTTTATTTCACTGACACTAACAGCTGCCTACACATGAAGTAGGCATGTCCATTATTGGCATTTTATCGATCTTGGGATTTTCGAGATCTGAAAACCAAATCTACGAAAAATACCGGGATCCCGAATTTCAGGAAGTTTTGATTCATAATTTTTAATTTGTCAAAAAATTTTAACATTTCTGTAATCGACATATTATAGTAATAGTAATAACATTAATGCGATTATAATAGAGAAGAACAATTTGTTGTAATTCGTTTATATACATATTTATTAGTCTTTTTAATCCCAAAAAAATAAACGTAAAATTTTACCAACATACAAAGTGATTTATTCTTCAAATACAAATATAAGAGCACATATTTGGTACAGCAGCAAATGTATAAACAGTCAAATTATTTTTAATTTCTGTTTGAGATCAATAATAACAGCCCGATTTTGGTTCTTGATAAATCTAATTGAAAATTTTTATGTATTCTAATTGGCAAATTATAAATATTTTGAATATTTGTATACGTTTGATAATCTAATAAGAACACAGAATCGGACCGTAAATATAATATAAAAATCAAGTAAAAATTAAACACATCACCCATTCCATCTTAAGCGAGGCAGAATTAATACTTTTTTGATCAAAATGCAAGAGTTTTTAACATCGCTTTCATAGTAAGTCTTATCTTCTTCTCAAGGTGGATATTCTCAAGGTTCTTTATAATGACAGTAAAATTAGAAGGTTTAGAAAGTCATATTTAATATTATAAACTTTATTTGGATTAATTAAAATGTGTACAAATCTGACAGGATTTTCCTCTGTTGATTCTTAAAAAGAGTTTAAGTTATTACTCAAAGTAGATTTCAAAATTTATATTTCGTCAGCATAAAATTTAAAGCGATGGCACATTAATAATAGGTCCATGTTGCTAGCACATTAAGCTTCCAGAATAACATTGACTAGGCGGAGCTTTTTTATCAAAGAGGTTTACAAATAATGCTTTGTTTAGGCCTTGAAAGGATGGTACTTATGATAAAAATTTTATAAATTTAAATTTATATTAAATTAATGGTTTTCAACAAACTTGGAATTTAAAAAGACTTATCCCGGAATATTCGGGAGTTAAAAGAAACCGGGATCCCGCGATTGACATACCTAATATGAACGTAGCATTAACGTCACACAAAATATTGTCAATCAACTGCTTGTCAATCGGTGTCAATCGATTGAAGTGGTACACAGACAGCGGTAGGCAGCCAGAACATAAATTCTTAAACAAACATTCTCACAAACTTTAAATTACGTTTAGAAAAAATTTAAAAAAATGAACAGACAATCAGACATTTTTACGGTTAGGGGCCTATTTTCAAATCACATCATGTAAAGACGTGCACGCACACTTATGTATGTTGAAATGGGTTTTGCGCAAGAACATAAAAGAAAGAAATAGGAATACATCTACGAAACAATCAGCAAGCTATCGACGTCGCGCCATTAGTGACATGACTCTCATCCATATAGAATTCTTGAAATCAACATCAGAATCAACATCAACACCAGGCAACCGCAATCAAACAAAATGTCCTTTGGGTGTAAAATCGATTAAACCATCAAGAACGGAAGTCAATCATGGTGAACACAGATGTAGAATATTGGAGAGTTGAAAAGGCAGAGTAGCACAAGCGGCAGTTAAGAGAATGTTCAGCATTTCTGTGACGTTCCTATGTAATTGTATATTTTTGTTGTAGGCACATTTAGTTATATACTCGTATAACTATGCGATATTAAAAAAATAGACCAGTTGGAATATGTCTTAGCAGGAGATTAAGCTTCTTTCAGTACTTTGAGTACTGCCAAAGAGAGCAACAGCTACTGTCCACGAAGCAAGTGACTATAAATTTGTGAAATGTCACTTTTCATGCCTTTGATAAATAGTTGTGAAAAAGGAGTTTTAGAACAAAAAATCGTAAACAGATTATTTTATTATTTTATTGGTAAGACAAGCAAAAGTGTAATGGTTGTCTTTGCTAATTGATGTTGCTCCCGAGCTGGGGTAAATAAAGTTGTCCTAAAAAAACTATTCGCGTCAATTCCAAATAACTTTCAAATTGAACTCTCATCGCTACATAGAATTATTGTTTGTAAAGTGCTTCAATACTAACACTAAAACATTCCGATTAGAAGAAATTTTGGAGATTCATTGGACGGTAATTTATCGAATGAAGGAGAATTCTGGCGCAATTCAAGTATTGATGAAGACAGTGACGTTGACAGTGAATTCGATGAACCTAATCGGGAAGAATTGAATCCGGAGGACTATGCTGCTCCCAAAGGTGAATAAAATATTGGGGGTGATGGTATTTAGCACGCCATTAATTTCATTTATATTCAACGGACTGTACGACATTCGATCCGGAAAAAAGTGACGCATCTCACTCTCTCTCGCATAATATTTCAACATTTCTTTGATGAAGACTTAATTAGTTTATTGGTTTTTTCGAGTAATGCTTATGCGAAACATTTGGAGCATAATGACTCCAAACCATCTACAGGAAAACGACCTAAAACATATTTTGCCAAAATGGCCAAAGAATAAATGCTTCAATTTCCGTCATTAGTTCGATACTCTTTAGAAAAATTTGCAGTGAAATAAAAATGGACATGCCGCTCTTAATTTTTATTTAAAACAAGTAAGAAAACTAAATTCGGGTGAAACCGATTTTTATAAACCCTCGCGATATATTTTTGTATGGTCGGCGCCCATGATTTCATAAAATCGCTGATAGTATTAAACTTTACAAAATTTCTTCCAATAAATACTGAAAAACGAACTTTTTTGCATCTTCCAAAATTTCCGGTATATGGAAGTTGGGATAGGTTAAGGTCCGATTTAAAAAATTATTAACGGTGATGCTAGTGGTATCAAGGACAATATGTTCACCAAATTTTGTGACGATACCTTACATCGTTGTTGAGATACATACCTACATACGTTTTTTTATAAATGGGTGTGGTAACGCCCATTCTTCAAAATTTCATAAAAATCAGGTTACTTAATTAACTATCTCTCTAAATATCAAATTTTAATTAATATGTTTCAATAGATAAAGAAAAAACAAAATTTTTGCATTATTCAAAATTTCCGTTATATGGGAGGTGGGCGAGGTTGTGGTCCAAATTAAAAAAAAATTTAACGATGATAACAGTGATATTTCACCAAATTTTGTGACGATACCTTACACCGTTATTGAGATATAGACATTTTTTCCTAAGTGGGCGTGGCAACGCCCATTTTTAAAAATTACATAAATACCTAATTTCTTTGTTCAAAATCGCTCCAAATACCAAATTTCATTTAATTTGCTTTAATGGATACCGAAAAATCGGAGTTTTTGCATTTTTCAAAAACTTCCGTTATATGGGAGGTGGGCGTGGTTATTGACCGATCTTGACCATTTTCAATAGCAACCTACCCTATGTACCAAATTTCTTTGAGATATTTCAATTTTAACTCAAGTTATTGTAACCACGGACAGATGGACGGACAGACAGACAGTCAGGGCTAAATCGATTACTCTTTTCATTTTGATCATTTTAGTATATATATGTCTATATCTATCTTGATTATTTTATGCTGTTACAAACAACCGTTATGCGAACAAAGTTATAATACCCTTGTGTACAAGTACGCTCGGGTATATAAATTGTATTGATTCCCTGGCAGACAGCCACAAAACTTGGTTGCAGTATTAAAGTCTACAGCAGAATATTTGAGTGTTTGCTAGGAGGCACACTTGTTCAGGAAACGAATAGCTAGCCAAAGATGGAAAATGAAAATGCTTTTTAGAACTCGGTTAAATGAAAGAAGAATGGAACGAATTTTCGTCATCCCTTGTCAAGTTTGGTTTAAGGAAAAAACCGGTTCCGGCGGTATGCCATCTTCCTTGTCATTTTTCGTTTTTGTTAATTTGTTTTGTTCGTCCGTATTTACAGTTATGTTACGGTGAATTTCATTGTCAATGCTCGTTTAGGTCAGCTAAGTTGTAGGATGGTGAGTTACTCTGTTTATTTCAGATACCACTTACGTACCCGGTGTTTATTTGCTAGTTGATTATTTTACCGTTGAAGTTTGTTTTTTTTGTATATTTCCATGTTTTCCAGGCCGTCATCTCAGCCTTTATGTTCTACATGTAATAGCTTAGCCGTTTTTTCAATTTATGTCGGGGTAAATTTTTGGTAAAACATGTTGCTTGCGAAGTTTGACTCTATGGTTGCTTTTATTTTCAGAGTCTATGTGAAATACTTTCAATCAATTTTTCGCTTTTACTTGCAGTTTAATAAATATTTGAGAGCCAAAAAAAAACGGAATTCGTATCTAGTTCAAGTTTACTATCTCTATTAATATCTTTTTCAAGATTTTTATATCACTATGGCAGTTAAGTAAAAATTTTGATATTTTCAACCTTCGATATATTTAATTTTTTTTTAGTAGAAGATTTTGTCTCCACCAATGATCACGTTAAGAACTAAGTTATTCTTTATGTTTCCAATACTGTTTTCCAACAGCACGTTAAGTGGAGAACAGTCAAGATTGGAGTTCAGTTGAAGAATAAAGTTGTATAGCAACTTGAGAACTGTACATTTTTTTCAAGGCGCAATAAATTTTGGTTTTTGATGTTGATGTTAAAACCTAAGTGGCTTGATTCAGAAATACACAATCCATGTCAAATTGATACAAATATAAATAATATTTTGTTAAATCAATTAAATAAGCATTGTACCTTTGCGACGATTTCGAAAGCAATGGCTTGATGGGTTATAAAGTTTCACTAAGAATATTTTTTATTTTAATATTATTTTTTTTTTTTACGAAAAACATATGTGTATTGTCGAAGTAAAAAAAAATAGCTAAAGATGTTGAAATCTCATTGTTTGTGTGGCTCAGTCGCCTGCTTCCTGTCACATCACCACTATCAAAGACTTCAAGCGCTGTCATTAGTAGATATGGGTTATATACAAACATATGTAAGTATGTATAAAAAACACACATACATACATTTTTACATCGATGAGCACAGACAAAAGATAACACGAAATTCATCGGCTATACCCACACAAAAGCAATTGACATTTCAGCGACAAAACATGTTTGAAAAGCTTCCGCTTGTTTCATCTCGTGTTCGCGCTGCTTTTCCCCTTTCCTTGTAAATTAGTTTTCGTTATTTTTAGAATTGATTGTTTTCTTTTTCTCTCGCCGGCAGCGTTTTTTTTTTTTGTTTAGTGGTAACATCGACACTTTGTGGCTTCACTTATCTAATCCATCTGTGTTGATTTCATTTATTGCCGAATTGTTAAAATTAAGAACGTGCAAGTGAGTGAGTAAGTAAAAGCAAAAAAAGAGAGTAGAAATGAAGAAAGACAAAAGCTGCTATTGTGCATGATGTATGTGTATGTGCTTAAAAATCCCTTTTTATTGCATGCTTTCAAAAACTTAAGTGATTTTGTTGATATAGCAGATAACTAATAATTTATTTTTTGTTATCTTTTCTCAAATAACACTTTGAACTGCTTCCGCTGATATAATTGAATGTTGTGTTTGAAGTTTTTTTATTTATTTGATTTTAAAGAATTTGTATAACCACAAACACAACATAGTGTTTGCTCCCAATTTGTTTGGCCCCAATGAAAGGTTACTAGAACACCCATGGTTGGGTGGAAGGAAAAGCTTACCCAGCAGTTGCCATGCAAGATCCTATTTCATGTATTGGTCAAACTATTAAATGTTCCCTATTTTCGCCTATTTTCTACATATTTTAGCTTTGTAGACGCGTGAGCGGATATGAGTACGCTTTAATGTGTATATTAATGAGCATTAGAGGGGCCCTTATTACTTTCTGACTGACTATTTTTCAATTCCCTATATTGTTTTAAAGCTTTGATAGCTCTTAAAACGCCCGACAATTTTTTAGACACAGAATAGCTTATATGCAAATAAATTTGCAACACTAATAAAGTCTAGTTTTTTTTTCTTTAAAATAATAAGAAGTATGAACTGTTATTCTTTCCCCAGCAACGAAACATTTTGAAGAGGAAATGATTTCGTCTAAGAAAACTAGTTAAATGGTGAAATGGAACGAAGGTTTAAAAAGAATGATGCTACTTTTTAATCATGACAAAATTCAATGATTTCCACTTTTTATTAAGAAAAAAATCTTAGATCCTACGTTCATAATTCAAGTTTGACGAAACCTTAATTAAGAAATTCAATCAAAAACCAATCTCTTCCAGCCAGGACTTATCACAAAAAAAAAAACAAAAAAAAACCGTGTAATTTCATATTTAGGCCAGAATCACTATATTTATCTTCTGAATATTTCAAAAGAATTATAATAATCAAATTAGAAACAATAAAAATAAAATCAGTCTACCAGCCACGATCTCTTGGAACTGGCCATTTGCAGGGTATTTTTTTCATATTTTTTATTTCATATATATCTCGATGCTTTGAACTCTAATAATTGTGTAGGAAATCGAAGAAGAACGTAGTAAAACCGTCGCTCTAATCTTTAGTTGTATTCTGATTTTAATGCCACTACCAACTAGCATACTTGTGTATTATAAGTTAGAAAAAAGTGAGATACATAATCGTATACATTTTTTACCAGACGTAGCTATTTTCAGAAAATTTCAAATTAATGTTCATCCCTTATACTTAGTTATTTAAACGATTAAAGAAAATTATTCGAATTCAAAATTATTTTAAAGATTAATAATAATAATAATAATAATAATCCCAACGGTTTTTACCCTCCCTCAGAATAATATTTCATCAGCTGATTTTAAATTTTAATTTTTTTGAATAGTAAAACTGGTTTTAAAGCGTAATTGTGTATATAAGCCATCATCTATTGAGAGTACAAAGTTTAGTATTCTTTATGTGAGTCGGAAATATTAAAGGAACCGGAGTGAAAGTTAATAAACTATGGAGTGGCTCGTTTAATTTCAAATTATTTTTGCAAGGTCTCAAAAAAAGAGGCCGGAAATGCCTGGAAGTTCGAGAGGGAACGTTTCAGTTCAATTCAGCCAGAAGAGGTGGGCTAGACGTCAAGCCTAACATTTATATGCGACTAGCAAGCGTAGGAAGATTAACAAGTTTTAAACGATTAATATAGGGTGGCAGGTTATACTGGGAATTCTAGCGAAAATTTCTTAAAGCAAAAAGCAGAAATTGAAGATAATGAATGAATGTTTTATTTAAGTAGAAAAAATGTTACAACAATTTTGGAATCTCAATATTTAAAGAATATGGTATAAGCCTTAATTCTACATCATTATACTTATATTTTTATCACAGATTTTAGTTGTTAGATAAACATTTCATCGAAGGAAAAAACTACTATGAAAAACCTCTGCTTTAATACTTACATGCTAGTGTTAATATGTACACATTTAAGTACCAGTATCAGTTTAAAAACTAAGAAAGTTCAGATATTAACATGTTCTCTGAAAAACTACAGCGAAATTTACATCTTTCGGTCAAATCAAGTATTTGATCAGATAAAATTTTAATTTTTGACTTATCGTGAAGCTCTCTAGTGGAGAAATACCATGGAAGTCGCAGCATCATTTTAAGAATTTTATTCTGACGAATTTGCAATTTTATTACGTGCGTTTTAGCCACATTGCTCCATGCTGGACAGGCCTATAATATTATTGACTGAAAAATTGACTTTTAAATTAATAATTTATTTTCATCGCTTAAGTTTGAGCGTCTTTTGATTAAGGGATACAACATTTTAATTGCCATGTTTACTTTCTCCTGAGTGTAGTTTACGTGATAACAGAATGATACTTTTTTATCAAGAACTACCCCCAAGGTATCGTACGGAATTGGCCCATGGGATATTAAAACCATCCAGTTTTAAACCTGTACTTGGTAGAAAGCAATTACTTCCTTTTCTTGTAAAAAATATAGCTTGAGTTTTACCAATGTTTAATTTAATTCTCCAACTACACAAGTAGTCAGCGATGTTTTGTACTGCGCCCTGAAGTTTGGGTACGATTTCATTACCAAACTCATGCGAATGAAATATTCCAATGTCGTCTGCATACACAACATATGAACAGTCTGAAAACCTTGGTAAGCAGAAATTGTTTTCGAATTGACTCTAGCCGGTCGGAATGAACATGATAGCGCAGGTTCCTTACGATGGAACCATATTCTGAATTGTTTTGACCGTCATTGTAGAAACCCCAAAACACCTTTGTTGATTGTAGCACTGATATGAAGATTGAAGTTAAGTTTTGGGTCCATTGTAATACCTAGGTCAGTACAGTTAAATACTTGTTCGAGGTTATTGTTATTTATGTCATAGAAAGCTGGTTGACCGCCCTGCGAGAAAAGCACATTACTTTACATTTTTTAAGGTTAAGTGGTGTACCATTTACTTCACACCCATTAGACATGCTATTTAAGTCCGCTTGTAGTAAAGACCTTTCATCAACAGTGTTAATAGATTTAAAACGAGTTTTTTTTTAATATGAATAACAAATCCAGAAATAGAAAATTTATGAATTACTATATTTTTTTATTTAATTTTCAAATGAATTCATTGAAAAACGTATCTTCCTTGTACAATTGCATTAATAAATTTAAAATATCAATCTTATTGAATGAAACTTAATTATGTTCTATATTATACTCTTCTTATGCCTCTTAGGCTTTTCTACTCAATTTCTGATATTACCTTAATCTTACAGGTTTGTGAAGATACGGCAAATTCAAAAAAAAAAAACTTTAATCGTTTCTACAATTTTTAAAATCATAACTCTCAAGCTCAACTTCAAATACAATAAATAAATTGTTATGTAGCCCAAGAGCCCTTTCTCATTTGCTGTGATTAAATTAAAATCAGTTTGCTGACGTCCAACTGGCATCGCATAACATGGCCCCCCCCCTTAACTAATTCGCCCACACTGGTATTTATCTTTTTTTTTATAATTTTTTTCTTTTTTGGCTTGTTTTTTAAGCACTAGAATGCCTGATGTTAGAATACGCAATTTAAATGAAATGCGCCTATACAACATAATTTTGCGTGTAAAATCGTCATGGACTTGCGTTATTGGAAATGTAAAGCCTCGTCTTAGTTGATCGCCCACTGCGGAAAATCAGCGAGTCTGTGTACAATCCCACACAGCACTAAGCGTGTATCTATTTATGAGGACATACACACAAATGTTTGGATGTTCGAAATGAGCATTTAGTGTCGGTGGCGTAAGGGCAAAGAAAAGGCAGGTAAATGTAAAACAAAAGTCTACATCGTACACTTGGGTAATTTGAGTACTCAAAAATGAATAGGAAATGAAATGTAAATTTGTGCAAATGGCAGCAGCACGTGTACGTGTTTCTATGTGTGTGTGTGTGTGTGTGTGTGTGTGAATGCATGTGTGGTGTCAACGTGAATGGTAATGTGAATGCGAATGTGAATGAGAATGAGAAACCGCAAAAAGTCGCGGCTGAAATTCTCATTTGTCGCATTAAATTACAAATTCCATTAAAGTGATTACCTGCTTGTCTATAATCATTTATGTTTTGTAACGAGATGTACATGTGTGTATGTGTGTGTGTGTGTGGGTGTGAGTGTATGTACATATGTAGTTTATAATTAATTCGCACCACCTACAGGCGATTAATAAATCCAAGCCCCGTTAAACTGGATATGAATAATAAACTAAATTATTTTCCATTGGGGCGTATAAACAACAACACAAAGAAGGGAATTTGTATTCAACTTTTTAAGTGTGTACGCGAACATACAAATACATTCATAGTTATACTTAATTATAGGTCATATATAATCAGTGCTTGTTTGTTTGGAGAAATTCATTCTGGGCAAGAAGCCTGTGTGTGGTTTTGTGGCAAACTAGACCGCTAGACATATTTATAGTACATTCACAATTCTTTTTAATTTTCAATTAAAATACAAAGAATTCTCTGAAGAAAATCATGTAATTCAAGCTTCAAACTTTGCAGGAAAAAAAATGCAAAAGAACTTTTTGGAGTATGCAACATGAAGCTTAATTCTGTTCGACAGAGTGCAAGATTTAAATAGCTGCCGATTTCTGCTGTCTTTTAACATTTTTTTTAATGACATTCTTTCGCCAATTTAATTATATTTTATATTTTATTTTATTTATTTTTTTTATTAATCACGCACAACAACCAGTTGTTATTTTAGCAGTGTATGATATCATACAACATAAACTTTTAGCTAATACATATTAAGATAGAGCATTAAAAGAGAATCGATATTAAAAAACGAAAGATAGAGAGGAAGAAGACAGGAAGGGAGGTACAGAAATCTTATTGCCGCGAGCAGGGTATTTCAAAGACGGATTGAGAAAACGAAAAACTGACGTTCAGATACAAAGCATGTAAATTTAATATTGCTTATAGAAAGAGATCGAGAAGATTTGGTGAATTGAAATCGCAATGTCAATGTCAAACTTCTAAGCTTCACGAAGTCATCGAACGGAATATTATAAGTCCATATTGTATGTTGGAATGATTTTCCGTCATCCCTTGTCAAATTTGGGTTTGTGACATACCGGCTTCGGTAAGGGATGACGGAAAATCGTTCCAACATATATCAAATTTCCACCCTGTCGGAAAATCAGAATACATAAATCCCTTAGGCAAAATGAGAAATATATTCGTGACGGCTAATGCTGTATACATGTACATTGAGCAATGTTGTTGTACAGCATATTAAGCTTTCTGGCATACAACTCACAGCCGTAGATTAATGTTGGTAAGTTTTGCCCAGAAACAGTCAAATGTTGGAGACTCGGAGTGAAGTACTAAATACTCCATAGCGATCGCAGCATTCCATAAACTTTGCCGATTGCACTAAAAATGTGAATATTCCATGTCAGCGTTCTGTTAAAAAATACGCTCAAATTCTTGGCAGTGTCGACAAATTTTGATCACAGAGTTATTTAATTTTACTTTATTGCACTGATCAAGGTTAAATTTTCTTTCATAGATAGCAATGCATTGGGACTTAATGGAATTTAGAACCAGGCCATTATCACAGGCCCACGTATTTACCTCATCCATGTCAATGTTTAGATTTTCAATACAGGCATTGATAGAGTCCATATGACAACCAAGATACAACTGGTCGTCATCTGCGTATAGCTGAATTTTACAATATTTTAGTACATTTTGAAGGTCATTGACATATAACACAAATAAAAATGGACCAAGAATTGATCTTTGTGGAACACCTTTAGTTAGATTCAGGGACCTTATGAACGGCCATGGAGATATGCTTTAACTAAGCCTAATGCATTGTTTGAATTAAAATTAAATTACAGCAAAGTGTCTGTAGAAAACTATAAAAATAAAAATGAATTTTTAATCAAAAAAAAATTGTTTTTTTAAATCGCAATTTCGGTTATTAAGTTTTTAATTTTATAATTTTCATTTCTATAGAATAATCCGCATTTTAATTAAAAAAAGTAAGCAAATTTATGAGAGATATATAAATAGTCGAAATAGTTTAAATGGGTGTCGTATATTTATGTTTGTTAGTATGCTAAACACAAAATGGCTGAGTATGAAAATATGAATGCCATTCGTAAAAGTTCAACAACAAAAAAAATTTCCTATCTTTGGTTATATTCATAAATGTAAATGAGACTCATTTAGATAGCGCAACATTTGGCAAAGTAGCTAAGGTAATTCAAAAAGGAAATTACAGAATTGGTTTCAATTTATTCAACATAAGGATATGAAGTTCTTATTATTGCCTGCCCTTAAATTATGATTATTTTTAAATTTGTTGACTTCACGCTCATTGCTCGAATAAAAAGGCTTGATAATTCTTTATACGAACATTTCCAAATGTTCTACATATTAAAGAAATTAAGAAAATGTGTTTCACGCCAAGGACAAAAATATATTTAATTGTATAGACATTTATGATAAACAAAAACAATTAATAAATCTGATGATGTTGCGTTATAAATGTAGGTGACTTGTTCTCGAGAAGATTAAAAAACATGTTTTTTTAATAAAAACTCACGCAAAATAAAATTGCTTAATTGGAGCTATGTGGAAAAAAGGTAGATTTCATTGATGTTGCCATTTCGTTGTAAGTGATACACCACGATGATTCTCAATCGTATATTTATGTATCTCTAACAACGAAATGACAACATCAATGAAATCTGATCCCTGGTCATAATATTATAAAAAATAAATAATAATTCACAATTTGATTGTGTTTATGTTTATGGAAGATTTTATTTGGAAAAACAACAACTGTTTTAATTGTGGAAGCTATTACTGCTTTTTCGAAGATCACCACATCTTCTCATCAGACTTATTTCATAATTTTAATTTTATTTATTCTTTATCACCACTTTCCCAGGCTTTGAACCAAGGAGCTTGGGTTTACAGAGCCAACACGCGACATGCTGTGCTAAGCTTGCCGAGTTGACTTACTTAAATACCCCAACTATACAAAAAAGAGCAGCTGATCTGCCACAATTTTTTCTTTTTGTAATTCTTTATATTTAATTAATTTAATAATTTAGAATAAATTTAGGCTTGCTTATCCATTCGCATAAATATGTTTAGTTTTTAATGGTCTTTTTTAAATTTTTCCAAATAAAATCTTCCATAAACTGTCCTCGAGCTCAATTAAATTGTGAATTATTATTCATTCAAAAAAAAAAGCCAATAAAATCTAAACAAAGTTATTAAAAATTAATAATTGTTTTTTGTTGTTCGTTTTATAAATTTTTAAAACATTTAGTTTTGTCATTATTTTTCATCAAATAAAGTTGTGAAGATTCAAATCATCGATGATCATCTATTTAAAACACGCTCTCCCAATTGTTTTCCAAATTTGGGCTTGGCTTATTATCTCCATTTTATTTTTTTTTTGCTATATATCAATAATTGTGCTCTTAAAGCAATCACCAAACAATTTTACTTACAGTGACAAATAATCATTGTCTCATTATTTGTTCCTGTAAGTAAAAATGTTGGATGATTTAATTTTATTATAATGGAGAAGTAAGCGAACATATGTTCCTATACACTCAAACATGCTGTCTGTCAAGCAGACTGAAAAGAAAGCCGCAAGCAACCGAAGCGGATTTGGTCACACACGCCAACAGAAAGGGGATACTCACATACACATAGCTATTTACTTAAATCAACTGCTGAACACAAGTATTAAGGCCATTTGCTTGTTGGCGCATGCAAATGTACATTTGTGTATGAGATACGAACTAGAGCTAATGATGACACTCATACGCCGTGGTTTTCATTACAGCTGATTAGTACCATGCCAACAGACGCTTGGCAAATGAGAATAAAAAAGTGAAATACATATATTTCTTTAACAGTAAATATGTATGTATAAATGTCAGTAAGTAGAAGCACTAGTGTGCAAATAATTTTTGTGCGTTTATGAGGCGAAAAAACTGCAAACAAAAGCAAAAGAAAAACAGTTCAAAGAAAGAACATACAAACGGCACACTTATTAGAGAAAAGAATAGAAGAAAATATATAAACTGAAAATAACTGCAAAGAGCCGAAATTGCATCACACTGAATGAAGAGATGAAGGTGCAATGCGAGCAAAAGCAAACGCTTCATTTTAATGAGCCAGATTTGTGGCGTACACGCAACCACCGACAGGAGACAAACACAATAAGCGCAACCACAACAGCTTCCCCGACACACGCTGCACTCTACTCCATAGCCCTTCGCAGGTACATATCTCGGTCTGGAAACACACACATACACACTCAGACGTGCAGGTAACTTAGCTCTCTAGCTGACCACTATTCAAAGGTCAACTAAACTGGGCTGACAGCAAATTTCCAGCGGTTGTGGTCTGTTTGAATGCCGTAAAGTCTCTAAACATACATACATACAATGGTAGTCGTACGTCAAATGTTTGCGCTATAAAGTTTGTAGTGTTGTGTGTCCTTATCATTTTGCAGCTCTTAGGCTCGCTCGCCCGAGTTTCGCGCTTTAATGAAATATTAAACTTTATTGCCTGCGTGACTGTCAACAACTTTACATTTCACCGCGGGATGTTTGCGTTTGTGCGGTGAGTTAAGGCAGTTTAACCGCATTAACACACACACAGAGACTCACGTGTATAGTCTTCTTCTATTATAAACACGCGTCCATGGCAGGTTATCATCATCTTCTTACCTCTTTGCAGCTTTGCTGATATTAGCAGCACTCCATGCTGACTACCCGGCAGGAAAAAGCTCAGAAAAGGGTAAATGGAAAATTTTTGATTTACGCAGAGTTATTGCGAAGTAAATAATTTTGTTACAAGTAAAAAACGTCAGAACGCTTACACCAACAAAAAATTCCCAAATCTCATATTTGCTTTTATGCATTTTGCTTACAAATTAAAGTAGCGAATTACCACAGATATTTGACAATGTTTTACTAATGCTTATTTGCAATTCCTTCAAGATTAAAAAAAATTCACTGCTTTGCGGTCTATGGATGAAGCTGTTAGTGAAAAATTGTCAAAAATTATAGATAACTTGCAGACACTTAAAACTTGCAGTTACTCAAAAAAAATCTAAAATGTGTTTTTTTTTTAATTTCGAAATTTTGATGAAATTCTGTTAAATGTTAATTGTGGGTTTTTTTTAGAGAATTAGCCATATTTTACTTAAAAAATAATTTCCTTTAATTTGAAGAAAAATAAAGTGCCAAAGAAGTGTAAGATATTCGTTAAGAACAGCCGGCGGTAGCATAAGCAACATAAATAATTTAAACAGCTGTTTGATATAAAATATAAGAAAACCTTGTAGCATATTCCTACCCAAAGGCACCCGAGAGCTGCAGCAAGTCTTCGTAGTATACGATTCTTCACCGCCACTTTATCAATCCTATGATGATTGAGATTTTTTTTATTCTGTGGCAAGGATTTTTTAACTAGCTTCAATTTCACATTTGATTGGGCTGCACTGAACATTCTTAACAGAGAATGGCTTATCTAGAATGTTCTGGGTAGATGGAAAAATTAATCTTCTCTGGATAATCTATTAATAATAGTTTTTAATAAACCCAAGTTATTGATGCCACTTTGATGTCTTCAAAAGTGGCAATTAAAAAATTACTGGTTGATATCAAAAATTTGTAAAGCTTTTTTTTGTGTCATTATGAATCGAATTAATATTTAATTAAGGGATTTAATTTTCCGAAATCAGAGGTGCTCGTTTTTGATCGTTCTACGGTCACTCACTATGCAATCTTTGGTGAGTATTGCAACTCAGCGTTCCCCACCAGTTGCTTGTATTTACACTGATTTCTTTACATTTATTTATAATTCTTGTATGTGTTTGTTAAAATTTAAAATAGTTACAAAGCCAAATGCAAAAAATTTCACTTCGCTGAATATTTTCTTAATATTTTACAGTAGCAATGGGATAATTAGAACATTATGCCATAACGAAAAATTTTAAAAGAATATTTCGATATTTGTCAGATAGTTAGAAAATTGTATAGTTATGATGCGACACGCTGCTGGATTAAGTTGTATTTGCACATAGAAATGACGTATCCAAATTGGTTCCGATTTGCAAATCTCATCCTTCTTATGTCCGTTTGTACTAAAGTTGACGAAACCGGCTTATCTCAAACCAAATTCGACAAGGAAAGATGGAAACTCGTTCAAAAATTATTTAATTTTTCTTTATTTAATTTTTCTTAAGCCATTTTTTCAGTTTTTATGTTAATTTCTGGTTTGTTTTAATTGATTTTCTGGGCCATACATATATATTTTATATTTTAATTTAAAAAAATTTCGATATTGGTTTTGGGACGTTCCATATATTTGCTGATATAAAAAAATAAACAAATCAAAAAGTATAAAAAAACCAGAAAAACCAAAATAATTTTTTTTATTATTTAAACATTGTGTATAAGCAATAAAAATAGTGTTGCTTGAGTTATTTTGCTGAAGTGAGTTTTTTTATTTGCAAAAAAAAAGTTCATTGTATATTGTTGGAAATAAGTTAAATCTTAGTACACAGCTCTCAAGAAAATCGAAAACCTCATATACGAGTATGTAAAATGACACACAAGAAAAATAAGTTTTATTCCACCAAAATTTCTTAAGTCAGTTGTAAGCCCTCAAAAAAAAACTGTTCGCATATTTATTTCTTCAACAAAATTTACAGCAACGGGAAAGTAATTTTTCAAGCAACAGAAATAATGAAAATATCTCTTATCATTTTTCTTGAGAGCAGCTGTATTCAAGTCCTAAAGATCTTATGCTTGATAGAACTCCAGAGGACAAAAGTTTCACCCACGTTGACTAAATAAATCTGCCACAGCTGCATTTCAAAATAGGTATAAAAGTAAGATTTCACAGAAATTGAAATGAAACAAAAGTTAAGCCTTGGTCTTGGGTCGTGCATCACCACCGATGTTCCGGTTTCACTTTCCACAAAAGATCTAAGATACACATCTTGCAAGCAAAAAGCAACACACTTCAAAAGCATTCCTGATAAAAATCGTTTGGAATTCGGCGTTGTCATAAAAGTGGGTGGCCCTCCGGTGACCTCAAAAGCTCTGATACAACTATAAATCTTACCAGCGTAATATATCACACAAGCCTGCATTAATCTCCATATATTTTTACATACCAAACCATATATGTATGTATGTATGTGCATACGCACATAAAAACGGTTTTATCACCACCGATTATTCACAGCGGCCCTACCTGACGCATTCATTTCAGCAATACAGCGGGCACATTCTTACCAAATGCTGGGCGGCACAACTCAATTGTGGATATTTGCAGCTCGATGTTTGTATGAATAGGAATACGAATGTACTTATGTATGTATGTATGTATGTGTGTGCATATGTCAATTCATCACATTCAAATGAACAACAACTGAAATTGAGCAGTTTCGTGAAATGCCCCGCTGTGCGTGACTGCGCCCTTCATGCGATCTGCAGTCATTCATAAACTTACTCAAAAAGCTAAAGGTATAAGCTTATACTCGTATGTATGTATGCGTGTCTGTTTGAATAAGTATGTGTACCCTAGCGAAATTTTTGGTGATGGGGTCACGCATTTGCGTTTTATTGTGTCGCCAATGGCAAGCTGATGGCAAAAAGGTGATAGGCGGAGGCCAACACAAACAGTCGAACCCCAGCAAAAGTGCTAAGCGTCAGCAGCATAGGCAGCAGCAGACGGCGACAAATTAGGCAAAAAAAAAGAAGACGAAAAAAGAGAAAAAAAATAAAAACACAAATGATGGTGCTTCAAATGGCACCCGCAGGTAATGTGTGGCACAAAGGCACGCACCCACATACACGCACACGATGGTCAAGCCTCCATCTACACGCACGCAGAGCTCTCTCTGACTGCCATATCAGCGCGTTTATCACTTGGCAGCACTCATACGACCTGGTGGTCCTCACAACTGATTACTAACAGAGCGAATTTCTGCGTGCGTTTTTTTTTTCTTTTTTTTTTGGTTTGTTTGTTTGCTGGCTTCTTGCTTACCTTAGCAAACCTTACACTCGTATGCACGTACATGCGGGCTTATGTGCTTTGTGTGTGTGTGTGTACTGTACATTTGAGCGGATCATAAAAACTTTAATTGTCTCAGTTAAACTCACCGATAATGAGCAGTTTTATGGCTGCCCTGCTGGCGGCACTTCCGCTGCCCCTCGCCGTTGTTGTCGACATGTCGTGGCTTCCCTCTGCTGCCAATTTTCACTTGCTGCGCGCGAGTAGATGGACGTATGGTGTGTGTCCTTATTTGCGAAAAGTTATTGCTACCGCTGGCGTTTTGTTCAACGCTGTTGGTCACTATTTTTAATATATAAAGTATTTACCACTGGCTTTTGTTTTTATTTGTGTATTTCTTCTTGCTTGTTGTTCTTTGTTTTGTATTTCTGGTGCCAAGTTGTTTATAGCCTAGGTCTTTTGAAATACCTTTTCTTTAGTTATTATCACTTCCGTTTATACTCAACACGCGGCGGTTGGCCTGTTGGAGTTGAGATCGCGGTCATTGATATGATGCCACTGCGCGAGAGAGTTTACGACATTTTGGTGACAGCTTGATGAATGTGGGAAGAGCTTTATTTGAGTCTAAGAAAATTTAGATTTCACTTTTGTTTGTAATTTAATTTAAGGGTATTTTTTCTAAAAAAGTTTTCCTTGTTGTTTAAATTATTGGCGGCAGTATTTAGATTTAAAAATTTCACGAGTTTTAATTGTGTATTTGTTGCGATAGATTTGGTTTGGAGCATTTTCAAAGCTTATTATTTTCAAGGGTTTTATTGTAATTTTGAAAAAATTCGTGAGTTTAGTACTTTTAGATTGCAGTGCAACGCGTTTAGTGATTGGCAGCAATTAATTTTCCTCCTTAGATTTTTGAGAAGCACTTTCGCTTGAAAGTATTTGTTTTTCTTCTTGAGAAACTTTAGGTATTTAAAATTTCCATGGAGTTTCAGCGTCTACATTTTCCTGAAAAAAAAAATAAAAAATATTTTATTACTCATAATTGTTGTTTTTATAGTTATTTATTTCTAGAGCTAAATTTATTTTATAAAGTATTTCAAACATATTTTTAAACGAGGTCATCAATATAAAACTGTTTAAAGTACATAAAAAAATGTGGATAGTAAGCAAAAGCATTTATTTGTTTTAGCTTAATTTTGCTTTTATGGCTTTTATTGTAATCCTTGTAGATATATTAAAACCAAAAATCATCGTCAGAACTAATATGATTTATGAATTAATGTTTAGATATCAATTAGTTATATATAATAATTGGTATTTAATCCTTCGGCTGGTGGTTGCGCATATAAAAATTGTACGACAATTTTTTACCCAAATTTTGAACTAAAAAAATTTAATTAAACATCTTTTCGAATAAAAAGATCTGTTAACCACAAATTACGTTTTAAAACAATAAAGTGTATGTGAAAATTTTCTTGGATTTCTACAATTTCTTCCTCACAAAAAATATTCAGCGTTAGAAACAATTGTCAAACTCAACACCAATTTAAGGCTCTGGAAATTTGCACTATAAAGCACTAAAATTTAATGACCACACTCAAAAAGATTTTAAACATTTTTTTTGTTGACAACGTTGTAGTTTTTTAATTGTTTACAATTTCGGAAATATTTAATATTGATATACGAGTTATTCTTTCTCTATCGCAAGTTATTCTTTCTCTAAAGCTTTGAAACGTAGAGCGAATTTATATTATGTCGTCGAAATTTTGTATAATTTCGCACACTTAATAACTGTAAAAAGATGTTTCTTAGAAGTTGTACAAAAACCGTAAAATAGTCATTTTCACGTTTCAAATTGCTGAAACTTAGCGATGGTTTTTGACAATCTTTCTTTAGTAAACTAAGTTTTCAAAACTTTTTTTATCTGAGTTACTTATATTTTTTACAAAACATTTCTTTGATTTGTAATATTTGTTCATCTGCTTTTTTCTACTTTAATCAAACATAAATTGTGCGAATTCTTGACGTGTTTTTTATTTACTTAGTATGCATACTCAAGCAGTAATAAGAGTTCTAAATAAATATGTCAATAATTTGTTTGCTGTTGAAGAGAATACTAAAGATTTTTGCTCACTTTAAATATATAATATAATTCTGGCGCTTACACTGCACAGTGTTTGACCGAGCTTCTCCTACCATTTGTGGTGTGCGTCTTTATATTATACCACAAATGGAGGGACCTACAGTTTTGTGCCGACTCCGAACGGCAGATGTATTTAATGAGAAGCTTTTTCATGGCAGAAATACCCTCGGAGGTTTGCCATTGCCTGCCGAGGGGTGACCGCTATTAGAAAAAACTTTTTCTATTATTAAGATTTTGCTTGCCCTGACTGAGATTCGAACCTCGAACTCACCGGCATATCAAGTTATAGCACGCACCGCTACCAACTCGACCACAGCGGATTTATATATACTTAAAACTTAATTAAATTAACCTAAAATCGAAAGACACAAATCAAAGTGTGATTTTTTTGTTTTTATTTTTTTAATAAAAGTTTAAGCTATTATTTGACTAGAGTGTCGAAAGAACCGTTTTAGAGATAAACCTCGGCAGCAATATGGTAGCCACTACTAAACATATATATTGTAGCTGCTTTTCAGATTTAAAACAAGCTAATGTGACAATTGACCAAAAGCTGCTTCCAAAAAGGTTGTTCAATAAAGGTATCGCGAATTGTACTAAAATGGTTATGAAACTGTATTACGATTGTAATCAAAAAACAGCAATTTGATCAGCACTATCCGATAAACGAGATGTTTAGTTGAGCTTCCACAAGGATCTATGTTAGCTCCAATTTTATTCAATATTTATATCAATGATACTCGTTTTAAAAATTGCACTAAATATTTTGATATTAAATTATTCGTTGATGATACGTCGTTCATGCTAAGTGAATATAATATCAGGACGACCTAAATGAAGCCTACGATTGGTAATGCTTGAATAGGCTTAAACTTAACGTCAATAAAACTAAATATATGGTTTTATCATTTGGAGAAAATCGAAATGCAAAGTCTAAATATAAACAACGAAATTATTGAAAAAGTTAGAACGTTGAAATATCTAGGTATAGAAATTGATATACACTTAGCTAAAAAATTATATTACACTCAACGAACCTGTGAATACTCGAGTAGAAGATACAAGACTATGTTGTATGGAACTATAATTGAACAGCATTTTTTTACTGTCCCTCAAAACTCTTCATAATCAGAGATAGTTAAGTCTATAAGTTACGAAAGCAACAAAACCGCGCAACGAAGCTCAATCGCAATAAACGCTAGGACACAACTATCAGAGATATGCTGGCCACCCTTAAATAGGTGAGTGTTAGGCAACATCTCTTTTACTATACAATGAAGTTTATTAAGAATATTATAGAGACAAACTTGCCCGATTACTAAAAGGGTAAAGTAAAATACTCGTAACAGAAATGTATTTAGGTATAATAAACGACACTAGCAACAAGTATTCCAAACTATCTGTTTGTGAACACACCTTATACGTATAAAATGCATACAAAGACCTACTTATTTGAGGAATCGGCTCGAAACCAAAAAAGCAGAGGTATACTAAATTGATCTCGAGAATAATTATGAATAACAAAGCAATAAAGAGTGTTTATATTTTGGGTTGAGTCGAGTCAATGAAATCCTTAATTTTTACGCTTAATTTTGTACCTTGGCAGACACTGTGATATCATATCCGTTCGTCAGCTAAGTATCTAGTTATTATTAATTTGGCGCTCACACTTTTAAACTCAATGTTTGGCCGAGCTTCCCCATCCATTTGTGGTGTGCGTCATTGTATTCTACAACAAATGGAGGAAACTAAAAATATATTATGAGAACCTTTTTCATAGCAGAAATACCCTCGGAGGTTTGTCATAGCCGGCCGAGGGATGACCGCTTTTAGAAAAAACTTTTTTTATGAATACGATTTTGCTCGACTACAGCGGCTGCCCTTATCTTGTCAATAATCTTATATGTATGTATAAGTGTGAAACTTGCGTCCTCTTTGCGAGGTTTTTGTAGGTTTATTATACTTAAGAAAGTGATTTTAGTAGAACTTGCAAGCCTGGGCGCCATAATTAGAGGAAAGATACAGTTGACTGTGAAGTTGCAGCAGCTTTTTAATACATCTTTCTACTAGTTATTTGTCATAAAAGTTGATAATTACTATATATTCTACCTTGTCTTAACTAAACCTGCCGAACTTTCTGTTAACTCTATCAAAGAAATGCTTGCAATTAAAGATATTTGCTTGATTTAAGTTCTATAAACTTTGTTGTAGCACATTTTGCTAAAAATTAAATTTAAAAGTGCAAATTATAATTTCACGCCATTTATTTGAAAAGTTTATAGATTAATAATTTTTTTTTTTTTTTTGACAAACATATTTGTTTTTTTTCTTCAGCTATTCTAAAAGTTCTGCTAACATTCACGCGCTTTTTTTGCCATCTTCATTATTAAAATTTACTACCAATTGCGCCATTATACTCGTTTTTTCTAGACAGCGCTCTTCAGCGCGCCAGTTTTTGCACAATTTACTTTTAATAAAATTTATTAAATTTTGATAATTTTTTTGCAAGTGTTATCTTACTCGACAGATGTGCGTGAGTGGCATTCTTTTATTTTCATTAATTTATTATTATTTTGTTTGTAAATTGCCACTTTTTTTTTGCATTTCCATTTATAATTCATTTGCGGCACTCAATCAGAGTACTTCAACTGTACACAATACAATGTGCGTAGTAAATATTTGTTGTGATTGAGGTGGATTTTGTTGAAATTGGTTTTTTTTTGTGCAACGCTTTGTTGTTTATTATCAGCTGCCTTTGTTTTTTTTTTTGTTTGAATTTTTTTTCTCATTTCTTGTTACACCTCATTGCTTGCGCGTTCGCGTTCGCGTTCATTCATTGATTCATTCAATTTGTCACTTGCCGCGGTCATTATGTTCAATTATTACGCTGATTTCAACTGAAAAGTTAATACATAGCGCATAGCGCTGCCTCAAGTACCGCAATATTGTAGTAATCTACAGTTGCACACACACACACACACACACACGCCCATTCACGTCGTTACGCATACGACTGACTGACTGACTGGCTGAATGCAAATTGATTGAATTATATGCGCCTTTTTTAGTGGTCTTCGAGTGCGTTTTTTTTTTTTAAATCGCAATGACCGCATACAATGAAAGAGCGCTTTGATTTAAATAAATAAATAAATGCAATATGCTCTGGAATGTCATCCACGAGTAGAGCTACGCTTGAGTGTTTTGCCTGATATTTTTTTATATTTTTTTGTAAAATTAATTTTCTGATTAACGTCAAATGAGCTCTTGCTATTCACTTTTTTTTTAAACTTACTCATTCGAGCACACAAATCAGTAAGTGTAGGTGTGGAGGTTGCGAAAGACCTTTTCGGGCGCCAACTTTCGGAAAAGAATAAATGAGAGGATTTCAAAGCGTTATCCGGCTTTGAAGCAAGCCATAGTTCCAAAATCTAGAACTTCGCAACTTATCCAAATGCTTAGAGTGAGAATATGAAGAGCTCTTTTTCTTGTTAAAAAATTTTATTAAATTTATTGTTCTTGTTCCTTAACAATTGAAAAGTCTGCGAATCTTCATTTGCATTTTAAATATTTCATTTTTCCAAAAACTATTTCTTAATTAATTTAAATTAAATTCCACATGCTTTACACGCCCACATGCGTGTCATGTTCTTCTATGTATGTGTGTATGTGCGTGTGTTTCCTTTTCTTTTAATTGCACGTGTTTTCATTTTTAATTTGCGCCACACTCATAATAAATCAGTGAATTAATCGTAAGTATATTTCGTTGGTTTATTCAATCAATTGCAACTCATTTTTCCGAATTACAAATGACGGTGGATAGCAGATGTGCTTAAGTAGATAATATGTACAGATAAGTACATACGTGTACATACATAAATATGTGGTCAAATTAATTTCAACGACCACAATGGAATAAATTTAAACTACAACGATTAAAAAATAATACATTGCATTTTATGCTAATAATTTTACTTTAACGCAGCTGCATAAAATTATATTGCTTTTATTATTATTTTAATGTGGAATGTATTAAATACAAGATTTATCTCTGTTATCAGTGTGTATAAATGCGTATGTAGATATGTGTCAGTCATTCATACACAAGCTTTTAATGATTGGAAAATTAAGTGTTTACAAATAAAATGCTAAAGTACGAGCAACTCAATAACATGCGCTCTTTTGTATACAAACAGCCAATTAAATACTTAAAACAAATTTTAAAGATTTTTGAGTGATAGCGATGAAAATAACGACTTAAAGGACACAAAAAACAATATATAAAGACAGAAATATCGATGAAGATAAAAAGAACGATACCGATTAGAGCTCCATTAATTAAAAAAATACTGAAACTTTATATGCGTATCACGCAGCAATTAGTTTATGTATTTGAAAACTTTAAAAAAATTCAAAATAGTTGGTCATACAACTTTTTGTTTTTGTTTGTTTTTTGAAGCCAAAAGCCTTCAATTCAGTTGTTGAGAACCACTGATCCTTTTCCTATACAGCTGTTCGCTACGAAGCTGCACTGTTACTGGATGAAAACCGGTGGTTTTCTTTCGAACACAAATTAGTATTTAAGCCAAGACTCCATTCGAACTGTTCGCCTTTTTTCTCTACAACATCAAACGGCAGTACGAGCAAACCGAAGCATTCATTAGGTAATTTATCTTCGATTGTATTTATATACTCTTTTTTATACTTTCGTCTACATACACATGCAGATGGCTTAATCCTTTTTAATAAACACCTAAATTACTAATATTAATTATTTGTTTCATTTGTATCTTGTTGCTAAAAAAAAACTTGTTGGAGTTCGTACCGGCGAAACCATTGCGATTCACTAAAACAATGTTTTTTATGCTACGCCATTGTGTTTAGGTTTTATAAAAATTATTTCACAGTTTTTAGAAGAAACTTTTGATATCTTTAAGTTTTACAGATTTTCATTAAAATTTCAAACCTTCGATCATAGACAGCCATAGACGCATTAATCACCGGAAATAAATTGTGCGAAAAGTAGCTGACAAACCAGGTACTTTACTTCTATCTTACATAAATATACTTGAGACTGACTGCAGCTTGTATACAAGAATAATAATAATTTCAGAAATTTTTGATGTAGGATAAAAAGTCAACAATGCTTGCCGAATTCAAGTCGGCCAAACAGTCCACGAAATGATTTTTGAAAGAATGATTGCGCGTCTTGGCCACGCCTGGGCATTGGCAGAGGTAGTGTTCAATACTCTCTACCTCTTTCTCATTGCGACAACTGCCGCAGAAATCATTTGTTGGGTGGACCAGTCTCTTTCCATGGGTGCCCGGTTATCACTCCAAACACCAGATGAGACTAGTTACACTCAGCATTTTGTATTTATATCTTTCATGTAAATGGTATATTAAGTTTTGTCCAATGTTTCTAAATACCAGATAGATAAGAGTTACCCCCATCAAAAAGTATGCCAAAATGAACAGGATGATGAGCTGAGTCAATTTAGCTGTCCGTTTGTCCTTCTGTCCATGTGTTTAAACGCAAACTTGTTCCTCAATTTTAAATATATTTCGATGAAATTGGGCAGCCAGTTGCCTTTTTATAATTTATTAATCGTTTGTTGGAATTGACCAGATCGGATGACTTTAACGTATATTGGAGTCGATTGTTCATATATTATATTTTGGTCCGCCTTTATTAGCACTATATTAGCAGTAAAAAACAAAAACAGCAAGAAAATAAATACATTCACGTTTTTACTTATTTTTTCTTTATTTTTTTGCTTCAGAACTAACATTTAAAGACCTAAATAATCTTGGATTATGAAACGCTTTATTATTTCTTTCTTAACAAGCCCCAGCCGTTTTTAAGGTTGACTTTATTTTTTTTATAGCATTCGTTACTTATTTCATTTTATTCATTATTTTTTAAATAAATTACACTTCATTTTAAGTATAACAAAAACAAAACTTAAATACAAAACAATAAAAAAGCCGTGAAAAGGGGTGAAAAATGAAGTTTGATTAAGAAATGAGCTATATCGTCTGCCGCTTTGAGAGTTGTTGTTTTATTTGTAATTGTTCCAATAAAAATTTAGCTATTTGCGCATTTATTCACGGATGCGCACCAAATTCACGGATGTTTAAATTTATAAAATTTTTTTTTTAAATGCTGATGTGTTTGTTGTTGTGTTTATAAAGATTCCTTGGTTCTAAATTGCGAAACGTCGATGAAGAATAAATTAAGAAGCCTAATTGGGAGATATGGTGATTTCCGAAATGGAAATCTTATTTTCACGACAAAAACTGTTGCTCTTTTGCTAATTAAAACTGGAATTAACTGGACACGAGCCCAATATGTACTTTTTCAATGATTTAAGCAAAATTTCAAACTTTTCCCAGAAGCTATAAAAAGTTAAGAGTATCCAATTTTCTAGACTATTCCATTTTGGATAAATAACGTTCCACTACAAATATTAAAAATTACGGCCGACTTTAAGGTTTCTTGTTTTTTGTCGAGTGTATTGCGATTTTATTTCATGCAAAAATAAATTTGGATTTACTTAAGAAAATCTCAATGCTAGACTTATTTTTAGTCACTTGAAACTTGCCACTTGAACTTGAAATTAGCAACAGCAATTTTTTAAAATTCGTAAAATCTTTGGGTCTCAAAATTGTGTGTTTTTTATTACTAACTAAACCACAAATAGCCGCACTCAAGCAGGTCGGAAGAACGTTACATGAATTCGACCTAAAATGTGTTTGCTTTTGAAATTCTGTTTTTTTAATTTAAAATGGTCTTTTTTTAAATTGTGTAATTTTCCCCCGTTTTAGCAATCTTAAAAAAAAAACATAAATTTTGGAAACTCTGCACCTGCGGCATGACCTCTACACAGTGATGAATCTACCGTCGATGAAGTGATAGCTCATTTCTCTAGTTTTGTTTAAAAAATAAGCAAACATATTAGGCCATTTTGGAGAATTTTTAAAAATCAAAAAATGTAAAGTTAAACAATATTAAATAACAAAGTTACATCGTTGTGCCAAATTTGTATAACACAAATAACCGCAATTCAAAAAAAGTATTCTTTATGCAACTAATGAAGTTATAGCACTTTAAAGTCTACACAAATGTTTTTGGCAATTGTGCTGTTTCTGAGATACTAAAAAATAATTACTCCTAACAATAATTTACAAGGAAACATTGTTCCCTTACTAAAATATCACCTTTTCGAAAATCACTCTATTAATTTGGGTTTTATTAACGTTTTTCAAAAAAAAAAAATTTTTATTTGTTCACTCAATCCAAAAGTAGAATGAAATCTATGTCAAAAAAATGCCACAATCATCTCAATTCATTCGATTTCTTGTTTAGAAAATTAGTCCGAAAATTTAAATAAATATTTTTTAATGGCTTTCTAGGCTCAAAACTTGCACAGCTGAAACATTTTATTGAATTGCTCACTTTTAAACTGAGTTCATTTTACTTACCCTGTATTCCAAAATTGAGCTCGAGCTGAAGAGTATTTCTTTCCACTTTATTGTGCTTTAAATTCTCAGTTTTTTTTTACATCAGTTCAACACTTGCAAATAACCTATAGCTTTATTTCAGCAATTATAAACATTTGGCCACATTCCGTTTCAGTTAAACAGTTCGTAAGCAACACACTGAGTTTCCACAACCGCAAAGCAGCAACAAAGCCAATTTAGAAGCAACTCAGCAACGCTACAACTTGTTCATTAACGCGCACAAAACTTAACACAAAATGCACTCCATAATATGATGAACAAACACCATAATCATCAACAACAACAACGACAACAATTAAGATAACTGCACGACTGCTTTTAGTGACATATGTAGTGTAAAATTTGCTGTCTCAAGTGTATAGATTAGTTCAAGTGGTATGTTGTTGCTATTGCTGTTGCTGTCACACTGATCTAGGCAATGAACTTGATTGTAAGAAAAAAAAAAAAGATAAACACATTTTTAGCTGTATAAACACCGCAGCTGCTGCGCTCCAGTTAAGAAACTTTTTTTTTGTTTTTTTTTTCTTTGATATGCTGGCCTTGTGCTTGGCAGTTTTTCAATGGCGTTGCACGCCGCAAACGCGATGACGAAACGCACGGTAAAAAGAGAGATATGAAAACGCGGCGGCTCACGGTTCAAAGTTCACATACAAAATGCATCGCGTTTGCCACGAAATTTGCGTCGGTGTGTTGGTTGATTCAAAACACGCACGCAGCGGTGGCGGTGGCGTATACGTAACATGCGATCAAACGGAAATGGCTGCACTTGAACGCTGCCTTACGAGCGCAAATGTAAATAGTAATTTATACTACAGCCCTTAGTGTCTCGTACGCAAGCTAAACATTTGAGTGGAAAATTGCAAACGAATTTTATTAAAAAATTCATATTATTTTTTGTTTTCACATTCACTGCTGATTTCGTTCACTTAACAATTCATATTTTGGTTTGCATGTACGTTTGTATGTATGCATGTGAATATGCACAATTGCACGCACTGTTGATTTATTGCACGTTCTATTTTCCACATTGGCTAGCTGCTTTCATTTTCTTATTTTTATTTTTTGTTTCATTGTTTTGTTGCTTTGCATTCTGCTAGCTTGCTTGCTTGCTTCCTTTCATTGCCTTTGTTAGACACGCACTTTCTTCCTTCGGTTTTGTACCGCCCGTAGCCGCAGGATTCTTCTTGTCAACTAAGCGGCAACTAAGTTTTGTAACTGTTTATGAATTGTGCTAGTCACGAGGCAAGGCGCGAGTTGACCTGTTTGTTCGTTCGTCGGCGCTCGGCATGCGATTCGTTGTGTTCTTCGCTTCGATGTCGGCTCCTTTGTATGGTTGAATGTTTCCCGCGCTGTGTGCTTCGAAAGTTCCTTACGCTCAACAAAAAGCTCCTTTCTCGCCACTCAGCATTCGACGATGTGCAGCACTCGTTTGTATGCACTCGTGTTTGTTTGCAATTCGTTGGATGTGCAACAGCGAATTTATTGCGCAACATGTTGCTAAGAAATTCACAGCTGATTGCGTTGTAGGTCAAGAGCAAGCAGAGAGTTGTAAAGAGAGAGAGAGAGGGAGAGAATGCAATTAAGATAGAACGCGAAAGAAGAGCTATAGTAAGTAGAAAGAGAAAATTGTTTGCTCTTACACTCAGCAACATGTTGATAAGTGCTCTTGCTTCCTGAACTGCTCCATTCTAATAACTTCCTGCATTTGTAGCCTCAAAGCCACTCGCATTTTTGCTATTCTTTTCATAACTTTCTCTTTGTTCTGCTCAGTATGGCACTCTCTCGTTTCGCTCCTGTTTCGCGCTCTGTTTACTCAATTCCAATTCCAGTTTGACGTGCGTGAAGTTGTTTCAAATTGTAGCACACTTTTCATCGCACGGCCGAAATTGGTGTAGGTTAGTTTTGCACCTTGTTTGCAATCTGTACTCATTTAAAAAAGGACATGCAAATGTTTACTTGGAAAATGTGGGGTATAGAGCATTCTTCTAAATGATGGAATGGTAAAAAAAAGAGTTAAATAATCCAATGTTGCAATTAAATTGTTTGTTTGTTTCGATTAAATGCAGTTAAATTTAGAATGTCCTTTTACACAAACGAAAAGTTATTCGGAAATACAGGCAGTCGTTAGGTATGACACAAGACTCTAAAATCAATATTTTTGATTTTTTGTTTTAACCCTTTCTAAAAAGCTACAAAATAAGATGAACGTATAATAGAAATGAATCTAAAATTTCCATGAGAATGGAATCTTTAGTAAGTAATCCGTTCTAAAATAATTTAACTTCATTGTTTGTCTTAATTTTGCGCTTTCTCAACAATAGTTCTTCTAAATTCCAAACCGTGATCGGAATTGGTTCACTTACTGCAGCTGCAAGATAAATAAATATTTGATGTCAGATTTTGTAAACATTAAATTTACAATTGAAATATTTTAATGCTGACTGAGCCCATTAAAATTTAGAATTTCATTCCAAATCCAAAGTCAGCTATACCTGCTTGAAACTTAATATTAATTTCCGATATCTGTGTCTGAAATTAAGTAGAGAAGTTTTATACCTATTTTCCCAAAAAATTTATGTGGAATTTCATTCCAAAGAATATTTCATTTAGGATATAATTGGATAACATATAAAGTCATATTTTTTGCATTCGCAAGAGTATGCTGCCTTCTATAGTTATTTTGTTTATCATTTTTTTGAAGAGTGGAAATAACTCTCATGAGGGATGTGGTTAACTTCGGAATAGAAGCTAGATTAATGTTTTTTTTAATTCCTCGAAAATTCCTGGAAACGGAACTCTCTTTAAGACAATTTGCAAAAAGGAAATATTAAAAAGTGTGGAATTTCGACCAAAAATATTAAATCAAAAGTCGTTATCAAAAGAAATTTGTCCCCAAAAACAATAATTCACATTACATTTGATAACTTTTATGAAATTTTTTTACGCCAGACGCCTGCGTATTGCCTTCATACTGAGGTGATATGGATAAATATGAGCAGCAAATCTTTTGGAGGTACAAATTAGATAACCAATACTGTTCGACCATCATCTAAAGAATGTTAAGTTCTACCTAAGGTAATAAATAATTATGGCATTCGTTATCTCCTCTGAAGTATTTTATTCAGGCTAATCAAAACATGTCAGTCATTTCATATTTCTCATGCCAACTAATAAAACCTGGATAATTTGAATAAGGTCAACGCAAAGGCGGCATTCCTCTACCTCTACTTTTACTTCTACCTCTGCTTCTATTATCACCACCGGCATCCGTATCCAAAAGCTCTTAGCATATTGTATTGCGTGTAAATAAAACTTCCGCTCTTTTAAAGGTTCGATCAGCGTTTGATTTTATTCAAATAATTCTATTCCTATTTATACCTACAAACTTATTATTTACTTTCCTTTTTGCTCTGCTACAATATATGTATGAAACTTCCTGCTAATGTCCTAACATTGATTGATTTGATTATATCCTTTGAGCCTGATTTACCTACTGTGGCACCAAACCAGAACCCATAAGACAACACGAAGTAGCACAGAAGTAAGCAAAGGCGCAAAACAAAAAAAAAATCAAACACAATTTTTATGTAGGTCAATTCTTGAAGCAATTCTTACTTTTCTCAAATGTCATTTGTCTCCAGCTGCCACTCGATGTGCATCATAGTTGCTTTGATTGTCTCTTTTTTTTTTAGTGTTTGTTTTCTGTTCTGCCTTCTTCGTTGAAATGCTTTCTGCTTTCCGTTCGGTGGAGCTCTCTGCAATGTGCGCGAAAAGTCAGTCACTAAAGTCACGCGGTGTCGCTTAGGAAATTCACTCGCTGCACACTCAACAACTGGCTCGGTAGTGGCTGCTCGATGAGAAAAAATAAATGAAATAAATTTCACTTTTATTATTTTAACGCTAAAAGAGCGTAAACACTTGTGCTCGCTGCTCGTTTAGTCCTAAGATTGTTTGTTTTTGATTCTTTGTTGCTTTTGTTTTTATTTGCTTTGCTGTTAGATTTTGTCAACACCATTCCATTCGCCTTTTAACCTAATTTCATTTTGTGTGTCCAAACACAATATCTCTTTTGTTGTACCATCTAATGTCAGGAGCACTCAATCATGTTGCATATGGATGTGTGTTGCGATGCAATGTTGCTGCAACATGACGCTGCGTTAACGAATTAAATGTTGCTTCTTCATTGGCTTCTGCAAATAAGCTTGTGACAGGGACAGGCGGCATGGGAACAGTAAGCGCTGGTCGCGCGCGAAAGAAGAAGAAGCAATTTTGTTAAAAAAAAATTGCAGAAATAATTCACATACGCTGTTTAGGTGTTATCAGTTTGAATAATATGGTTCTTATGCATACAATTTTCATATAAATTTTACAAATTTATCGTTAACCCCATATTGTCCGAAGATCTTGTTAATTTTTTTTTTACTGTTTGCGACGATTTCTGTAGATTTACTCACTAAAAATTTTAACTTTGCATTTTTTTTATAAAAAATAAAAAATAAATAAAACAAAACTAAAACAGAAAAAAAATATTAGTATTTAATTCAGTGTAATGTATATTTTTTAGAGGTGCCACAAAGTATTGTGAGCCGAAAATAAGTATTTTTCTTTCGGCTCATCGCCAAAATCCCTTCCCTGCTCCAACACCCGCGCCCCCCGGAACTCCAATTAGATATTACTACGCGGATGATAAATGCCCTTATGCTTTTTTATAAATTTCTGTTTAGTTGTTCCTCGAATTTTCCTCTGACACAAGCACGTTTTTCCACCGCAAGTAGCCTCACCGTCATGCTAGAGTCATTCTTTTCGATTGCAAAACGCGGACAGACGAAAAAACAGTGTTCAGCGTCTTTTATAAACATCATTTGCACAGAAGATTCAGTAAGAGTCCTCTTCTTGTAAATCTGACCTGTCAGTGTTGAGAATAGATGGAAGTCCAATTATCCTTGTCGTCTGTCTATATATTTCCGTAAATCATAAATTAGTAAATTTTGCTTCACCGCTTCCTGTTAGGCCTTATTTGACATCTGGATATGTACATGTCTCCCAACTTTGATTGTGATGACTTCACGAGCTTTTATGCTGCTTATTAACGAAACCTGCATTTTCCGTTGAGCTAACTCAAGGCCAGCATCCTCCAACCATTTCTGAATTAATTCTGAGGTTTGCGTCTAGGACAGGGGCTGACAACCTTTTTATATTGAAAAACCAATAGTTACAAATAAACCATATTTCTCAGATTTTAAAGTGCCACTAACAAAATGTCACTTCAAGTGCATGTAATAAATATGTACAAACATATTTCACTTTCGATTTAAAATTGACGAAATAATATTACGTATATTAAAAAATACAAATGATTTACAAAGCATATTTTAGCAAAAACAATAAAATATTTATTCCAATAATATAACAACTGTTATTAATTATTACCTTAATGGGAGCGTCTTTTTAAAGTTTAACATATTCTAAATCGTAACTTATAGTTTCAGGTTTCAAGCATTACTCTCACCTCACAGTGGTATTCTGGAAGGCGTTAAATATATGTGTCTCCACTCGCTCCATTAATTTGAAAGTTGTCCATTTGTGCTGTGTCCAACTTGTAAGCAAACAAGCGAGCGCAGTTCAGTTTGAGCGGCGAGTGCAGGCAGACGGTTGAAGAAAACAATCATTCGCACTAATTTAATATTATTCACTCATCAGCAATTGCTTTAATCTCTTTCAACTTGCTTTTGAGTTCTTGGATCTTGTCACTCCACGGGTCTTTGCTTTTCAAGTTCAGCAATTGCATTTCAAAAGATGCAGCATCAATTCCAAACTAATCAATGTTGATCTCATTTCTCATCTGTGTTTAGAGCATTTACTTAGAATGCGGGAGTACTTTTTTTTTTGTTTTGAATTTTCGAATCTCTCTGCGAATCTATCCTTAATTATTTGTTTGTCAGTGCCTATGAAATGGAAAACCGCAGGATGCCAACCTTTGGCTTAGGATATCTCCTTATGGTACACCTCCGGTAACTCTGTATTTCTTAGCACTTTCGTTTGTATCATATTATACGAAATCTATCTTACAATTAGTTGCTTACGATTTGCCACAAATATATCGATACTTCAAAACCTCGAATACCTTCAGCAACTTTCTTTCAATCAGCAGAATTGAACACATTTTAATTTCCAGCGTAATGACCCCATTTTGAATCTCCACTTAGCGTTTCTTCCGCCAATTTTTGAACCTGTGAAGCCACGTCCAATGTTGATTGCTTTTTTTCTAAAACTAAACTGCATTACTGGGGGGTTTCCACCTTATAAAATTTCTGCTATCAGCCTGTCAGTCTAATCTACACATATTCATGTCAATATAAATACACAAGTCCTCACAGTTCGCTTGCTTAACACGGAAAACTGCAAACGTCTGTACGGAATCTCGTCCATTTGATGAAAGTAGCCAGCAAATATAATGACAATTATTATGTCCTTTGAATTTAAATAAGTTCATACAATTTCATTATTTGAAAATAATAAGAAATAACATCCATTTAAAAGTTGAGAAATCAATTATCGTAGCAGCAGCAGAAAATAAAATGTTCACGCAACACCTTCTTTAAGTGGAAATTCTAGTCATATAAACGATCAATCTTTGAATTGCTCCACCAAGTTCGTTCGATTAGAGATGTTTTGCGTTTCTAAATGATTTATATATGATTTCCACTGAAAATTGTACACATCACCAGAGAAAACATTATAGTTGACAATTTAAGAATTTATGTTCCTCGGTCTTATGCTTGATTAAGCTCAAACTGAAACTTTGTCACATCAATCAAAACAGATAAACGATTTTATATATATTTTAACAACACGCTTCTGGATATAAATATTCTCAACAAATTCCAGTTCAAAAGAAATATGTTTATGGAGAAACCTAATTAATTGCAATGTTAATTCGCCTGATTGGCAAGAAGTGATTCTAAATCAAATTATGACAAAATTAATTTATACACAACACATTACGTTGCATAATTGAATAGACTCAGTACTCAGCAAGAAACTTCTAGGCGGTAAACCACTGCGTATACGCAACACATACAAATTTATTGCTTTTACTTTGCACAATTGGCTAATTAAAGCCTGCTCGTGTATGGCGGTGTGTGTCGGTGCTTATCGGTGTGTGAGTGTCGGTACGAGTCTATTCACATTAGTAGCAGCAATTATAATATTGATTTTTCGATCAAATCTACAATTAAGGCAAAATATATGCAAGTACAATTTAAAATGTAATAATCATTTTGTAAACTTTTCACAACAACAATACAATAATCATTTGCATAGATATAACATAAATGGCAAATATTTTGTAGACTATATACATACATACATACATACATAAAATATACATACACACTTGTATACATACAAACGATATGACAGAAACATGAAACGAGTAGCGCAAACTGAAACACAACACGAAATACAAATTCAGACAGCAAAATGTGCGTATTTATGAACGAAGATATGTTTGCTTGTTTGTATGTATGTTTTTAAGCGAACGAGTTTGCATAAAATTACTCCGGCGAAGACATACGGAACGCATAAAATTAATTGACGTCGCATTTTGCATACCAAACTGATGCTGCACAAAACACACAAATTTATTTAAAGAAACTCTTCGGCAACAAAATTGAATGAGTAAATGAAGAACATGAATATTAATTTTAATTTCTGCGAACAGCAGGCAAATGGCTTTATAAGTTAGAAGAAATAAAGCATAATGAAAGAGAGAGAGAGATAGAGAGAGAAGATTGCTTTTGAAAAGGGTAGTCAGCGGAAGAGTAGTGTAAATGGTTATTGGGTCAATGTGGGAGTAAAGTGGTAACACAACAACTGAAACCGCATCTGAAATGCTAATTTTATTATTTCTCGCGACTGTAAAATGTGCGCTACGTCAGAAAGAGAAAAATTTCTTTGGAAACTGTTGAGTTGATGTTGATTCATAAATAGAAGGACTTCACATCGTTGATGTAGTGTGGCATCTTCTTAATTTCTGAAGCCTGTTCATTGTATCAGCAAAGAGTGAAATAGAGGTAAATAGAGTAGAATAATCATTGAAAGGAAACAATTGACAATGAATACTCAAAGTTATTTTTCAAGCTGAAATCACTTGAACAGTTTACCTCAGAGGTCTACAAGCGTACAAATTAAATTTTTTTTTAAAAAACGCTGAATGCTCATTTATAACATAAATATAATCGTATGAAATTTCGAAATATCATCGGAGAGTAGTTAATTTCTTCTCAAAAAAAAAACAAAAAAAATGCCACTTTTGTGTGGCTCCCTCGATATTTGCTTGTGGCATCAATTTATATAAGAGTTCACGTGCATCATTGATTATTTTAGGGAAAGGTATTGTTACTAAAGCAACCAATTGTTGTGGGCAATATTAAAGCAAGAATATCTAATTGCACTATATTTATTTTATATTTTATATTTTGTTAAAATTTCATAAAATTTTTAGAACAATAATTTCGCTTGCCATTCGACGGAGTTATTATATTTATGTGAGACAAATCTTGCTTTGTAACTCTAACTGCCACTAACTGAGTGATTCTCTGTTCTTGATAATTTATTAAATATTTACAAAAATTCAACATTCAAAAATGTATCAAGTTTAATGTGTTATAATCAAAAATAAAAATAGTTTTTCCTTGCTTCATTGTAAATATGAACAAGTAAAGAAGTGGCTATGTTCGATCGAACTGTATATACCCGGCGCACGCTCTCAGCTAAATTTTTAAATTAATAGAGCAGAGACTAAGTTCGGGCAAAACCGAAACTATTTTTTGAAATTTTTCATATAGTCGGATTTTTTGATTTAAAACAAATCCACATACCAAATTTGAGCAAATTAGTTAGCTTCACTAGTTACGGGAGTATCCGATTTTTACGGGTTTCAAAAGCTTACTTGGTCTGGTGCAATTTTAGTGATTTTAAAAATACTGCTTATTTAGATATAATAAAATATCTGTACTAAATTTGGGCAAAATCGATAAAGGATTTCCAGAGATATATGTACATATGAACTCCAAAGTGGGCTGTGACTTTTCCAAAATGTTCGTAACTTTCTCGATAACTAAGTGCCATAAATTATCTGCGTAATCATTGTGAATAGTAAAGGCTCCTATTTGTGGCCCGCTTTGACTTATATCTGGAGTATATAGTATCAATGTAGTTGCAAAAAGCATTAACATGGTCCGATTTGGCTCACATTACGAACTTGAGACAATAAAATGTTTATTTTCAAATTAAAAACTATAAAAACAAAATATAATTTAATTTTTCCGTTAAACACTAAACTTTATTAATCAACTATAGCAATCTGTTGGTATCTAAATAGCATTTTCTTATATAAAAAATTTATATCGAGAGCTTCAAATTTCTTTTACATGCTGAATGGAAATCGTACTAGATCCAGGATCAAAACTCACACAGCTGTTAATAATGAAAATCTAAATCTTGAACTTTTAAACTGACACAAAACCCAGATGAGTATTACTTGTGAAAATTTTAACAATTACTTAATTGAACACTTTTAATTAAAACATTTAACCCCAACAAAAGGCACAAGTGATAATGCATCAACATTTCCCAAGCGCTCTGTACCATGTCGGTAAGTCGTTAAGAAGCAAAGGTACAACCTTCCAGGCAACTATTTGCCACTGAATTGTAGGAGGCAGGAGGAACTGGATACCTTAACGTTAACAGCTTGTAGTTTTTTTTTTTTTGATTATTAAAATATTCCATTTCATTGGGCGAGCGTGTGTTTTTTTCTTTCTATTTTTTCTTGCCCATTCCTTGGCCCATAACTGTCGACAGCCGCCGGCAATTGTGGGTTATAAATATTTAATTTCTATATTATGCGCGAAAGGGGCGTTTCTTAATGCAAACCGGCGAGGCGCTAAACATTTTATATGCAAATAGGTTTTAGGCGGGGGCGTTGAAGTGACCACTTTGGCTTCAAATAGAAAATAATGCGGCTATAATAATTCTTAAAGTGTTTTTTGGGGTAACACCTCTATGTATTTATAGACATACATACATACATATGTACGTGTGCAGGTGTACAGACGTAGGGAAGTATTAAAAATAACAAAGTAAGCTAAATACAAATTGAATTCAAGCGATATTGACATAAACTCCTGATAAGTAGTTCGTTCGCATGATTTTATTGTGTGAGCTACGAAATGTCAACTTCTCATCGACTCAAATGAATACATCTGGTGCTAACAAATTTCAATGTTAGAGAGTCGACCTGAAGCGAATTTGTATGCTAAATAAATACTACGATATTTAGTTTCGGCGCGCATAGCGTACAAACCAAATAACATCCAACGGCTGCATTAATTAATAAAATTAAGAATGGTTGTGCACCGAAAATTTCTAACAATTTTCCTTCATCACAGTACAAGCAAATATATGGCTCAAATACTGAATCAGAGAGATTAAGTATTCATCCACCGAACAAGTCAGTGTTGGAACTAAATCAAAAATTTTGAACTTCATATATTTAATGAAAACGAGGTTATTGCGGTTTTTAAACTGCTGATTAAGGAAAGCTGCCGACTGTCATAAAACTTTAATGAGTAGACGTCTTCTCTAATAGCCAAGCGTTCAGGAGGCTTGGGATTGCTGATGGGTCTATCTCTATTTTCATTCCATGCAGCTTGAAAATGGTTACTACTGAGATAAATAGTATGCTAAGTTGCGAAATTCTGTGGGGTTGGAGAGAGCCGCGAGTAGTCAAGAGAGTTGCTTCCAAGCATCAACTCTCAGCCCTCGCTGGGCCACTGACCGGGTATTGACTAATAGTGATCGGCACTGTACTACTTAAAATTGTATAAGGCCCGATATTTTGATGCTCTATGGATGACGATGATGTGAAATTATCTTGTCAGCTGCCCTGTTTAAGCAAAGCTCAGGTTCAAACATTTCACTTATCCGAACAAGCGGACAAAACTGACGTTTAATTTGTAATAGTCTTGGGCTCAAAAATCGACAGAACATTATAAGTGAAGTGGTTCAGGCAATTCTTAGTATTAAATCTAATGCAACCGGTCTTGATGGTATTAACCCCAAGATCCTAAAATGTTTGTTGCCAAAAATTTTGCCATATGTTACTCTCGCTTTGAACACTATCCTAAGTACATATATTTTCCCTAACTCCTGGAAGAGTGCTAAGATTATACCCATAAAGAAAGTGAACGGTGACTATCGACCGATTGCAATATTGTCATTTCTGTCTAATGTTCTTGAACGTCAAATAAACAACTATCTGAGTAACAACTCCTAGGTCAACCCATTGCAGTCAAGATTCAGATCTAACAGGAGCTGCACTACGGCGCTTCTTAAAGAGGTGTCCCCCAAGGTTCTATTCTTGGTCCCTTGCTATTTGTACTGTATATTAATGACCTGTTTAATGTGATTCTACATTGTAATGTCCATGTTTATGCATATGATGTCCAGTTATATGTTAATTGTTCCCTTGACTCTATTGATAATTGTATTAAAAACCTAAATCTTGACTTGAAATATATAAGCACATGGTCTTCTGACAATGGTTTAATCCTTAATCCAGATAAATCTCAATGCATCACCATATATAAGAAATCTTTCAAACTTGACGACCACATAAGGATTAGTTTAAATAACGCAGTAATTAGGTATGTCGACACTGTCAAAAATTTAGGAGTTATATTTAATAGAACTTTGACATGGAGAAACCACATCCTTAGCGCTATAGGCAAAGTATATGGCATGCTCCGAAATCTATGGACCACTCAACATTTTACAGCAATGAAAATTCGACTGTTTCTAGCAAAAACGTATCTGTTACCGACGTTACTGTATGGTTGTGAGCTGTATTCTAATTGTGATAGTGTGTGTCGTAATAAACTTAATGTTTTGTATAATAACATCGTTGAGCTTTCGAAGCAAATTATGTCCGTGTCTTTTGACGATCTACTCAAATCTAAATGTCTATTGCTACTCTACAAAATCATCGCTACTAATGAACCCCAATATCTCAAGGATCAGCTTCGGTTTACCAAATCTTCCCGTTCTCTCAACTTAGTACCAATGAAGTATAGTTGTTAAGTGACTGAACACCAATACTTTGTATTATCTGTCCGTCTGTGGAACACTTTGCCGCTTAAAATCAGGAGTATTAGGGGAACATTAAGCTTTAGACAGGAATTACTTCTTCAATATTGTAAAAATAACTTATGGTTGTATGTTTGACTCAATAATAAATAAATAAAATTAAAAAAAAATAAATAAATGACCGGCTGAAACCAAATCTTGTAAAACTTGATTGACAGAATGTCACTTATGGTTTCGACTAACTTTAACAATCTGTTGCAGTGAGTACTCGTGGGAGTTCGTACTTGACTAAAAGTTGATTTACGTATATTTTCTATGGAAAAAATCGTTTTGTTAAATTTATTTACATTCATTTTCGAGGTTCGCATCTCAGCCACACGGTAAGTTAAATGTTAATCATAGAAAAAGTCTTTGTCTTGTTGTAGGTCCCTCCATTTGTGGTAGAATATAAAAACGCACACCACAAATGGTAGGAGAAGCTCGGCCAAATACTGTGCTATATAGGGTAAGCGCCAAATTATTATTATTATTATGAATTTTACTCAGTTTATTTTATTTTATATTATTATATGATTTGTTGTATTATATTTTGTTATTATTATTTTTTTTTTTTCAAATATTTCATTTGTTTTGCTTCTACTACTTTCTAGAAAAATCGTCTCTAATCGCGTGTTTAGTATGCTTATTTCTTGTGAAATTTTACAATATTTAATGAAACATAAATTTTGCGTTTTATTAATTTTTATAATTTCTCGAAAAATACTGCCAAACATTTTTTGAATATTGCCACTGCATAATTCTTACGCTCCAAATGCGAATTATTATGTCGCAAAAAACAAAGCTTAAACTTTAATGCGAGTCCACTTCGCACATTTAATGTTTTACTAACTTACCCAACTTAACATTTGACTACTAAGTAGCACTTCTGCGCAAATATGTATATTAGCATTTTGATGGCAGCAAAAAGTCTTAAAATAATAATTACTCTATTAGCACTTGAACTTGACTAATTCTGCCATTATTCGAGCAAAATATGGTAATCATCTCACAGCCGCTTAGCGCGCCGCATCAAACGCAAATATCCAGTGAGCTCTAATTTTTATAAACATTTTTACTACCTTTTTCTCCTCTTTGGTGTTTTTTTTTGATTTTTTGTTGGGTAACACCCACTCGTAAAATTTAGCCAGCGAAAGTGGGCACTTAAATGTTGCTCCGAGCACTAAAAATAACCTTCTTTCAAGTGTACCACATTTAAAAGTTATGTGTGGGTTCACACAAACAATGTTGACTCTTAAAACACACACAAACATGCGCCAACTAGATACCCGGAAAGTGCTGGTACGCCCTGTAGGAAAAATCACGACTGATGAAATAAAGCTCTTCTAGTTGATTTGCAGTCGTCAATTTTAGGTTTTCACACCTCGCTAAGTTGGAGTGTCTATTCAAAGTTACAGCGTCTATTCATCTTGACGGCAAACAACAAGTTCGTCCTCATCTTTCCGATTTGAATTGCTCTGCTGATAGCAAGAAACCTTTTTCTCTAACATTTTTCCTATACACCCGCCACTATAAAAGTATTTGTTGGAATATAAAATAAGCTTTCACTGCTAAGCATACAATTTTAAAATCACACACACACGCATACAAATGTGACTTTTTTATGTTAATGTTTGCTTGTGCGTTGTCAAATGTATTTAAGCATATGCTTTTGTTATTGTAAACACCATTTACCAACTGAAAATGAGAGATGGAGCATCTTATTTTCATATGTCAATGACAATCAAAACAGTGTTTGTGATAAGTAATCGGATTTGTGCTGACAGTTTTGCATTCTACGAATCTGCTTTGTACTTATATTTACTCGCACATTTATTAATCTAATCGCTAGCAATTCAAGCAGGAAAATTACTTAAAAATAATGTTGAGATATGAGTGTGCTTAGCACTTAGGAAGCGTTCACATGAAAAATGTTGACTACACAAAAGAAGTTTTACGCGAGCGAAACTACTTATTTAAATGCGCCAGTCAAACGAAAGAGTTTTTAAAAAGCTTTATTAAATATATATTTTGTCAGGATTACCACTTCTTCAAAAATTGTATCAATTTAAATTTTTTAGTGAAGTGGATTTTTATAATTTGAGGATCACCCTAAGCTTTTAAGGATTTTTCTTCTAAAATTACTTGTAGAAGAGTTGCCACCAATTGTAATAATCAAATTAATCCTGAATTACAAGGTTATTAGGCAAACGAAGTAATTTAAGAAGATTTTTATTTGTAAAATAATTTAAATAGGGTTGCAACCTGTGTAAATATATATATATGTATACGAGTAAATGTTTAATGGCGGAGTGAAGTTTTGTATATTTCGTTATTTTTTTTAGCATAGCTTCTTTTCTTTTAATAATAAGGTGACATTCAGCGTTCGCAACACTTAGATGGTGGGATCGAATATGGTCAAAGAATGCTTGACTGCTGTCTCGATTGTTTTCGAATATTTTCAAATCAGGCTTATATGGACGTAGAAAATCGCATAACCGAAGAACGGGTAAGTAAAAGCAATCCTGGAAAATTTACTCCCAGCAAAAAGACCATCAGAATGATACTTAGCAGATGGTTTAATTTCTAAGTGATAAGGTAAAACCCACGAAACAGAGACTTGTGAGGTTCTTCTTGGCGTGGATTGAAAACTCTCAATACAGGCAGCAATTGTATTTATGTACGTTAAATAAATCGTTTTGTCGCAGCTGATTGGATGATGTTGATATGTAATTAACCCTTAATATTTGGTTAAACCTCCCAGTTTTTGCCAGGCTAGACTTCAAGGAAATTAGTTCTTGTTGCATTGCCACATTTGGTGAACTTTTACGGGGTGAACATCAGTTGATTGCTTAACATTCCTATGACAATTTTTACACAGAGAACAACACATTGATGACTAAGTGATATTTATTCCATGATCCCATCCCCAACAAACGTAAAGATCGAAAAACATGTGACGTTTATGACGATAGGTTTGCTATTGAAAATGCATCGTACCTTATTCGATGTTTGAACAGGGCCTTACTTGAGGTACTTAGTGAATTCTTATATGATGAAATCTATTTGATTTTGAGTCTTTACTTGACCGGTAATGATCTCTTATAGTTTTTCATGGATCGGCTGATACTGTCTTCTTTAACGGAATGCCGGCTAAGGTATCTTAGCGTCAGTCTAATCTACTAAGCTACCAGAAACGTTGAGATACTTTCGCAAAATTTTCCTTTTGCAGCGAGATTGGAAAACAACTTTTATTTCCAGATATAACTTTTTTTTTATGTCTGCAATTATTCTAAAGTGCTTTTTCTTCATAACTTCAAGTTATTTGTGTTCAAACAAGGTATTATATTGTTTTAATGTCAAAAGCAAACCAACTTGAAAGAGAGGGCAGCAAAGACCAAACTAAATTTAATTTTTAAGCACAAACATACATACATAAAAACTGGGTGACTTTAACCTTTTTCTATAAAAGTATATAATTTTTGTTACCGTCATAAATGTGTGCGGAAACGGCCACGTATTCATACATACAATTAAGCAAGGCACATCAAATACATACATACATACATAGGTAGGCATAACACAATTTTATTTTAATTTTTTTTTTTTAATTGGAATTGTCAAATTTTGTATTGCGTTGTGGTAAGAATGCCTTCAGTACAATTCAAGGTAGTTGATAAAATATTTTTGAAACTTTAGGTTTTAAAAGCAAACACAAAATACACAGAGCTAATAATTTTTTTTTTCTATTTTTCTACTGCGGCTACCTATTGAATATGTCTTGCATTTAAGTATGATTAACTTCAAAGGAGTTACGAGGGAAATTCCAAAAAACTATACAAAAACTTAACTTCTTGAATCGATCACCAGCAAGTAGAAGCTTTCCTAAGCAGTGTTGCCAGCTTCACGATTGAGTAATCGATTAAAAAATTATTTTCTTTTCGTTTTATCATATTTTAAATGACAGCATTGGCTTCTATTCAAGGATTTCATCATGATATTAATCATTCATTTCATTTTTGGTGGAATCGCATTTAAGTACTCGGCGTATTTAAACTTTGCTTAATTAATATAAATGTTTTTACTTCTCAAAAAATACAAAAAAATAAAAAGAAACAGTAATTATTTGTAATTTTTGTAATTATAAATAGTGTCATTGCCACTCTTTCGTCACCATATTATCAATCCGAAAAATAAGCAGTGATATTAAACAACTGCTAATATTTTATTTTGAGACACAAATTTGATAAAATAAGTCTTAATTTTTAAAATATATTTTAATGCACTTCTCTTAAAGACATGAGCATAACATATTTCCACTAGGTCTAGATTTTTGAGAGAAAAAGTTCCAAACAGAAGGGAAAAAACCTTTGAAATAGACTTAACAAAATTCAAACCAAGTCTTTGGACTGCATCCCTGGTCTCTGAGCTTGACTAATAATCATCTATTGTTCAGCAAAAACTGCGAAGTTTGAAAGCCAATGTAGTTTTAGGCTACTTTTCTGACTTAAATAGGACAGATAGATTTTCTTTTACTTTAAAACAAGCGATATTCAAATGTACTATTTCATATGAGCTCTAATAAAATTTAATGCTATGTAAAAAAAAATTTAATAACACTACATCAATTTTAACGAGAAAAATCGTGGCAACATCGAATCAACGTATTTATGCAGGCGCAAATTTAAAGCGCCACTATTATGATTTGCAAAAACTTTTTGATAAGTAAAACCATCAATTTATTGATTATATCCCTTAGTTTAACTTGCAAAGGGTCGAGTTCAAAAATATTCAATAGTCTTGTTTTAACAAAAATTATAAAAAAAGGTCATTTCCCGGGCTCTAAAGTAGAATAACTTGTAGTGCATATACACACACTCATACTTACAATATACAAATATTAGGTTGGTTGACTCGGTTTTCTTGAGCCGGTTTTATCCGTTTTTTTCATATATTATTGTACGTTTTTTTTTAATAAATCGGTTTTTTTTTAATATCCAAACCCGGATTTTTGTAGTTGTGAAGATATAACCTTTGTAGAAATTTGGCAACACATCGACTAATTTCATATCCGATATATTTTTATTTGTGGCCGCTGTGCTCGAGTTGGTAGCGGTGCGTGCTATAACTCGATATGCCGGTGAGTTTGAGGTTCGAATCTCAGTCAGGGCAAGCAAAATCTTAATCATAGAAAAAGTTTTTTCTAATAGCGGTCACCCCTCGGCAGGCAATGGCAAACCTCCGAGGGTATTTCTGCCATGAAAAAGCTTCTCCAGAAATACATCTGCCGTTCGAAGTCGGCACAAAACTGTAGGTCCCTCCATTTTGTGGTTGAATGTAAAGACGCACACCACAAATGGTAGGAGAAGCTCGGCCAAACACTGAGCTATATAGTGTACGCGCCAAAATTATATATGTATATATATATTTTTATTTAAACAACAACCACAAAATGATTATCAATTGGATAAGACTTATACGCAATTCAAATAATTTCTAGAAAGATCGCAGCAAATGTATATTAGAAGATTTTATATGTTTAGACCAATGTCACAAGAGAATGGAAAAACCTTTAAAAGTTGTACACCGCCTATTTGACAACAGGTCCTTTTAATTCGCCATTTTGGTATAATCTCAAGTTTTAAAATTTGAGACAATTTCCCTAGTTCAGTAATTTCGTATCATGTTATTGCTTTTCCTCGCTTACACGTTTTTTTTTTATTTTGGTTTTATTATACATTTTTTGTGAGCTGCTCATTACCAGGCCACTATTCAGAGATTTTATTTTGAGACTAAAGGCCTTATTTTAAAACTAATGAATGCCAACTGGTATAAAATTGTGACTTTTGTCTCGATTAGAGACTGAGACTGCTTACTGAAGTCGGGGGTATGTATGAGTTGCAGATTATTGCCTCTCCTCGCTATTACTTTTTTATTTTTTATGTTTTGTCCTAATTTGTGTGTCCTGCTAATCACTTAGTCATAATTGAGAGACTTTATTATGAGACTAGGGGCTTTATTTTGAGTCCAACTAATCGCAACTGGTCTAAAATGTTGACTACATTTAATTTTCCAAAGATTTCATTCATAGAAATAACAGCATTTAGTAACATGTATGCGCATCGATGGAGCTTTTTTTTCACTGGGAACAAGAACCGGTTTACCCGGTTTTTGCTTGATTTAAAAATTAAAAACCGGTGTTTTTCAAATTGCCATTTTTCGAATAATTCGAAAACCGGTTTTACAAAAAAGTCGATTAATCGAACACCCTAATAAATATACATAAATGATTTATCAAAGTAGTGTATGAACATAAATGTAATGTAAGCATAACCCATGCCAATGGTAGATTATGTTACATGCACCGACTCGACAGCACGAACGTAGGGCAAGTAGTGACGTGTTATGTGACATAGGTTAAATGCTCGCCAGCTAAGTCACATAAGCATTTCATGATTGATGCAATTTGGGCTGACAATCAACGATTCGGCAACATGAGTATATTGTTATTTGTTATGCGTTAATTTATTTGTGTTATGGATCGGCAATAATTGTTAGATCATCATTTTTACATTTCTTTCTTCTTGTGATTGTGTATGTACATTGATTTTATTAATTTAGCATGTAAGCATAATTTTAGTATATAACTTGTAAATATTTGATAATAAAATCAGATTGAATCTGAACGTAAGACGGAGATTTTGCATTTTTATTCTTTCTCTAAGAGCGGCATTCTTGCCTTCTTTCGCAAAGATACTGGCTGAGCGTTACTAAGAACCAACGAATTCATTACATTTTCACGTACTCCCTTTATTTATATTTAAAAGAATATAATATAAATATAAATTTATACGATTTTTGAGAAGTTAACAAACAATTTCTTACTTCAACAACTCCGAAAAAATAGCTGATTAAGGGGTAAACCTTTAGTGAACATGAGTAAGTGAGTGAGCAAATGAGCTAAGTAGTAAGTGAGAAGGTGAGTGAGTTGACTGAAATACGCGACTTGCTTCGAATTTTGTGGCTGCGAAATGAAAAGGAAGCAAACTTTTCGATTGAAATAAAAAAGCACTTCAGACAAGTTAAAAGTGGTTTTATTTATTTATTTACAACCGACAGTTACAAATACGAATTTTCAATTCGTAAGCATGTGACGCGGTGTTGGCGAGAGAAAAGAAAGTATTGTTTAAAAACTGGTTGAAAGAATAGAACATTTCGCTTTCACGGTGAATATTTAAGTGTGAGTGTGCGTGTAACTTATAGATTTTTATTGCTTGGTGCCAGAGCTTGGGGAAAATGGCTATCATCGTGCTTTATGACTAACAACTTCTTAGACACAACTTTTTTTTGCTTTGTATTTCCTTTTTTTTTTTTTCCTTTTTTCGAAGTTTGAAAACATTATAAAGCAAAATGCTTAGAAATAAACATCTGACAAAACTTGTATAACACATTTGTCAGTTTGGCTGAATTTTAAATCTATGTACATACGTATGTATGTATGCATGAATAATGTCTGTGTGTGTATGTTGATATCTATGTTAGTGTGTGAGTGTTTTTAAATATTTTTATGCGCAAACAATTGTATGTATGTGTGCGCTAAAACATATGCTTCTCCAAGTGTTTGGCAAATAACTTCTCTATCAAATGGCTGCTCTTCCACAGTTTTGTGGCTTTTGTGCAAATTTGTTACATTGTGCTCGCATACTCTGGGTGTGTGTTGTTGTGGCTGGTTTAGAAATAATTCGTTTATAACGACACCACTTTCGTCACTTTAGAAAATCGCGAAATCAACTAATAAATACGCACAACATTATTGACAATGTGGCAAAAAACTAGTCAATAAAAGCTTCGCACAGTCTTACACACAGCTCAGTGGTCTGCAGGAATAAAAAGAAAATAGTACCAAATAGTAAAAATAACTGGTGAACAACTAAACTCTACTCTTTTGTAATTGAGAATTCGAAAGGAGCTGTGTTCAGTTTCAGGTTTTGGGTTGGATTATGAATTATGTTGCTGTTGAACCATGTTTGAGATGTTTGCATGTGAGACTCACAGTTTTATGATAATTTTCAACAAGTTATCGAATCGAAAATTTTAGTACCGAGCACGGAATATTTAACAGGTGTCTGTAGAATTAATAATTTGATTATTTTTTTTTAAATGAATGAATATTTTGTATACATATTTGTGCTGTGTATTTTGTGCCCGACTAGAACAGTGTTGGGCAAGTGCGTAATCTACAAAGAACGGCTCGTAGAAGGCAGAGTTTCTTTCTTAAATGTGCCGCAATAGCCACACCGTAGGATTGTTAGGATGGAATTATATGGCATCACGTTCACGGCAACTATGTGGTGTACATAGTTAAACCATTTCGTGAGCTGTGTTTTGGCGCAAAATCGGTACACTTGATGCCCATCTCTGTCCCAATACTCAAATATTAAGTTTTGAAGTAAAATACACATTTTATGTTTAATTATTTCTCTACTGCTATTACTGTTGTTACCTGTTAGATCTGCCTTGGTACCGAGTCATTAACGCTTAAAAAAAAACGTTCCAGATCATTTGACTAGCCATGATCCGTGATGTATGAATTGCGACTCATCGATCCTCCTTTTTCCTACTCAAATAAATTTGCGCAATAGTAATTGCTCATCGTTTGCTCAACCACCTGAGGATATCAGGCAAAGAACTTGCAGGAGCTGCTTCTAGAAAATGTTTTAAATAAGCATGGTTACCCTTCTTATTATGAAGGAAGATACAAAGCTTTTTCCCTTCAACTCGAAATAAATTAAAATCTCGAATTTAAGAAACTGATTTAAACAATAAACTATTAAACAAATTTTAATTTGCACAGAATACCGCGTCAATTAAATTAAAACTTTTTTGGCAAATTTGTGTACAGAAAGACTTAGAAATACAGCACAATTTCATCCCGCAGCTCACGCCGTGAATGCCCAAATGTCCATTCATAACCTTCCAAATTCTTTATTTTCCTACAGGGTAGGGGAAAAATGTATTTTAAATGGACACTCAACTTTGTTTGCATACGAACTTTTAAATATTCATCACTTTATCCACACATACTCGTGCAAATACACAAATACACAGCCAACTGCATTAGTAGCCGCAATTTTTATTTGTTTACTGACTTTCGTTTCGAAAATATTTGTCCAACACTTTCCAACGAATGCAAATAAAATTAATTTTTAATTTTGTTTATATTTTAAGTGAATTTCGCATTTGAAAACACATATTCACTCACATACATACATACATTTGTTATTCCAGCTCTTCATTCTGATCAATAGAAGTTCTATTCGTTTGTATATTTCTGTTGACTTCGCCTTCCACTTAAACTGGTTGGTACACTTAGATTTGCGTAGTCTGGCAGACTTAGAGAGCGCCGTACTGTTCCACCGTGTATTGAACGGATGGGGACAATACTACGTATACTAACAAATTAGTTTTATTCAAGGCTTGTTCGAAAGGTAGGCGCTTTGTATATCTTGTTTTTGTTTTAAAGGCTAAAGTTTTAAAAATATTTTATCAACTACTTTGAATTGTACTGAAATCATTATCACCAGAACGCAATACCAAGTTTGACAATTAAAATTAAAATAAAACCATAAAAAAAAATTTAATATTTTACGCCTACCTATTTGATATACCTTGGGTTCCTTGTCCCAAAGGTAAAGGAATACAGCTCTCAAGAATAATTAAAAGACGTAATTTCTATTATTTCTGTTGCTTAAAAAGGAGTTTGCCGTTGCTGAAAGTTTTCTTAAAGAAATTATATGTTTTCTTAGTCTCATTAATTTACCATCGAATTGAAATATGGTGTAAATGTCTGGTATCTTCATTAGACGAAAGAATTGCGGATAAAGTAGTAATTGACTTATATATACATAGCCTAGGTTCAATCCATTTTCTTTTCCCCTAGAATCCATAAGGAATGAATATTCGGCTTCAGTGCTAGCTACTCTCCTTTTTCACTAATAAAGAGTTGTCCTTTGTGGTACTAACCTCAGCTTTTTAATAATAATAATAAACCCTAAGGGCTATCCCGCCCAACCGGCACGAAGAGCACATCCGCATGACGCACTAATTTTTATTTCTATTTTTTTATATAAATATGGTTGTGCCGATTTGAGAAAGAGTTTGATAAGTGTCGAGATCTCAAATTGTTCAGCTACAGAAAAAATGAGTTCATTAGCTTACCGAAATGTTACTATGTACTAACGCAAATCAATTTAAGAGGGAGGACAGCACATTCTTCTTGATGTTAAAGAGCGAGTCTGACACATCAAAGGTGTTGAAAAACAAGTTAAAATCCTGACACAAGCACCGGAATGGTTCATTCAGTTCAAAATTTGTTTTACATTGTTTCAGAAAAAGGGGTTTAAAGTGCCTCGAAACACAAGAACGGACAATGAAAATGACTATCAATCGATCCCGTGACCAACTTCACCATAAACATTATGCCTTACATTTTTCGGACAGAGTGTACCCGATAATGCGGAGTCAGGAAATCTTGAGTGAAAATGATGGATTGTTTGTAGTTATAATCCCTTAGAGAGCAACAATAATTTACATTAATATTAATATAAAATATTTATAATACGCAGTAATATTTGATTAAACACCCAATAAGACCGATAGTTGTTAGCCTAGGGAATTTTTTGATCAACTTTAATCCACTTTCGACTAGCGAAACCTTGCAGTGCTGCATTTCTTGCTCTTGTTCTCCATAAGCCGCGGCCTTTTTTTGCTTATCCTGTAAACAATACGAAAAACCTGAACGAAAGCTCAAGCACTTTTCAACAAATCTTCAGTGCATCACAAGTGCTTTCAGGGTCCTGATTTCCGCTAGGTTATCGGCGAATAAATATGCTTACATCTATTATTGACAATTTTGCAGCTGAAGCTTAGTAAGCATAACTTCTCATTAGAGGTCTTTTGGTGCTCACTTCAACCATCTCATTCCGCACATTAATGAAGAAGGAAAAGCTGAAAGGCAGTTCAGATATACGAGTAATAGTGGATTTGCATTAAAATTAAATTGTCATAAATTGTTTTATGAAAAATTGATCAGCCAGATGTTTGATCGATAAGCAGACCATCTGTTTCTATATTGTGATTTTGATGAATTTAGCAATAAATATTATAAAATATTTAGTAACACTTGTTTTTGGTACCATTTTCCTGCAATTATTAACGTATACTGGGATTCGACGAAAAATACTTTTACGAGAAAAAGTGTCCGCTAGATGGCGCTAGAAATGAGTAATTCAGGAAATCCGTATATAAAATTCCATTTAGATTTCGATTTTCGAATATATAATAATTTTGCGTAAATTATCTAGGTGGATCTTTAGTCGAGATTTTCTAAAACATAGTTTTGGTCGATTTGGTTGTAATAAAAACCTACAACTTACTTTTTAGTCAACTTCATCTGAACTGTGAATATGGCAATTTTTTTTTTAATTCAACCAAGCTGGATTTAAAGCTTTAAAAATCAGCAACAGGTAGCTATAAAAAAAATTGCAAGCTAAGCAGACGGTGTACGAGGTGGGTTCAAAAAGTAAAATGACTTTATATTTTTATGAAAACATATTTATTTCTTCATCAATCTTCAAATTATTTCCACTTGTGCCAACACTTTTTCCAATTCTCAAAACACCTTTTATTTCATCAATCATTGCAAATCTCCATCCTTTCATAGATGTTTTATGTTTTGGGAAGATGATAACCATATTATCCATGATTCGTTACAAGTTCTGACCCTTTTGAGCAAATCAGGATCATCATTGACGTCATGAAAAAGCTCCTGAGCGCTACTCTGTTCTTTCGATCAAAATTCAGCAGCCGACTGATGTGTCAACATCCATAGCAACTTCTCTTGTGATAATTCGACGATTTCGAAGAACAATTTTCTTCACAGCTTCGACTCTATATATATTTTTTTATTGTGCTGGGGCGTCCAGAGCGAGGTTCGTGGTCGGTTTGTATCTACCACTTGTAAACATTTTTCAACATTTCAAGTGTTTAAGAGCAGTTCATGCCATTGTTCACACAAAATGTGATGTGACATGGATCAAAAACATACTTGAAACTGTGAACATATGTTTGGAACATGTGTACCCTAACACAACAACAACAAAAAATCGATAATCGAATGTAGACGTAAAATATATTAAAATTGTCTCTAGAATGACTTTCGATATTCTGATTTCGGTTCAACTTTCTGCAATAAATTTCCATGAGACACGTAACCAGAGCAGCTGAGAATAAAACTGCTCACAAAACTATATGCAAATACCACTTATACTATCTCTCTCAGTAGGACACTGTACTTAGCATTAACAAAAAAAAAAAAACAGACTCAGAGATAAAAGAAAGTAATACAATTGAAACTCATTTATTTGATTTCAAGTACTTAAAAGTAAATTATTGCAAGTTGTTCATCTGACACGTCATCCTTCGCACAATTTCGCTATAAAAGCAAATGTACACACCAACGCTTTTTTTCTGTGCTGCCAACGTTTGCCGTGTCTTGCTGCAACGTATTAATCAATACGATTCAATTATTTAACATTAAGGCTTAATTTTCGTCGAATCGTTTTGATGTGTTATAATTACATTTGCATTTACACTTGTTCGCGTGTGTGGAAGTCCAAGCCAAAAGAAAAGTGCAGCAACAATATGCCAATTCACTGGGAGTCTTGCGCCGAGCGTTTTTCATTAAAGCGAGTAAAGGCAATATTTTTTGTTTTTAACTGCAAACCACAAAACGTGAAATGCATAATTTCCACCCACACTCTAGCCAAGCGATGTAATGAAACAGCAGAATGTTGCAACTTCGACGAAAGCGTTTTCCACTAATTGCGCTTCGTATTTATAGCCCAAGCAGGCGCTTCAGCTGTCCTTTGAGCTTCAGCGGCTGCACACCTTTGCTGCACTACGCCATTACTATTGCACAGAATTGGAATTGGGGTGGAGCATAGAGTCAACCTTTTTCGGCAAGAATTTTTAATTAAATTTCGTGTGTTTTTTGTGCATGTTTTCAAGAAAATGTTGTAGTTGTTTTTTTTTTTAATAAATGTAAATGCCTTCTCCACTGCTGCATATTCTGCTTTGCGCTGACTTCTGACGCTTTGCTACTCTTTCTTAAAAGGCAGGAACGCCGCATGTCGCGCCGAGAGTCAGTTCAAGTTGCCAGCAAAGGCGGACGGGGAGATATTGCAACATTGCAACAGATGATCACTCTTTTGGTTCTTGTTTTTTTTGATTTTTTTTTTTGCTTATTTGTAAAGTTTCTTTTCCATTAGTCATTTTTCGTTGTTGTTGCTTTACAACTTTCAATTTTTGTATTTTCGTGAGGCATTGCTAGCGAGTAGAAAATTTCTTCGCATTACTGCCAGGATTTTTATTATTCCAGGTGTAGCTGTGAATTTTTAAATATTGTAACCACAGAAGTACGTGCGTCGAGAAATATTTAATTAATTTTCTTGAAAAGTTGGCTACAATTCCATTTCTCAGAAATTCGTTGCTTTTTTAAGTCCTTGAAAACTACCTTGGATCGCTGGATACAGTCTGGTGCACACTTTGTAATTTTAAATATTGTCAGAAACTGTTGTGAACTATTGTTTGAAAACTCAAAGGGAGTCTAAAGTGAGAGTTTTCTACAAAAGTTATATGAAATTAAAATTGAAGCTGACATGTTATTGAAATGAGCGAAGTTTTAGTGAACGTATTTTATAATAATTGACAATTTTATTAAGCTCGAGGCCAGTTTTAAAGAAGAGTTTATTTGGAAAAACAACAACATTTTTTTTTTTTTAAATGGTAGAAGTTATAGTACTATTTCGGAAATCACCGCATTTCCTCATCAGAATTCCTAATTTTATTAGTTATATTTATTCTTCATAATCACTTCTCCAAGGCTATGAATCAAGGAGCTCGGAGTTGCAAAGCCAACACGCTAGTTGCTGAGCTACGCTTGCAAATATTATATCATAGCATGATTCAATTATTAAAGGTTTGGTAACTAAGCAGCTCACTTTTTGTCAAACGGCTCCCTTAGCATCCAAACGTGTTGTTTCTTAAAAATAATAATGGCAGTAACCTCAAAACTTTTTAATACCAAAAACTAACTGGCAACACTTTTGGCTTTTTATTTCATGTAAATGTGTATAAATGAAACGCATTTTGATTGAATGCATTTCATGAGCATAGAAAATCGATGTAACAGAATTGAAGGATTTGTCATTTCAAGAAGGAATAGGTTTAAACAAATTTAAAAAAAGTGACATAATAATGCCAATTGTTGAGTAATGAAGTTTTATTCATTTTTATTGTAATATGTAAAGATTCTGTTTCTTAAATTTCGAATTATTGTGATTTGCTTACAACTCCATAAACTCTATAAAGTCACTTACTATTTATCGGAAAATAATTTGTTTCCTTTCACCGCTCAGGGGTTCGTCATTATATTAAAAATAATGCTGATATTTTGTTTACTTGTAAAAATTTAGTCTATGAATACATAATTTATTTTTACAGACTAACAAGGAATTGTACAAAATTATTCAAAAATAGAATATAGCGAATTAAAAAAGTCGTTTTTGCAGACTGAGAAATCTATATCTCTACTGATTGCTATGCGATTAAGATCAATCAAAGCTCTTGTATTGGGAGCATAAAATGCATATACAGTTTTTATGGAACCATCATAAAAAGTTTCAAAGTGACGAAAATTTCTTAATCATATATTAAAACGAATGCGTTCAAGAAGGCAAGCACAATCTACACCAACATTTTTTTTTGGCAAATTAAAAATTACGTATCAAAAATTCGTGAAATTCGGAATCCCGGGATTTTGTTTTCAGATCTCGAAAATCCCGGGATCAAAAATGCCCAAAATTGACATCCCTAGCCTACACCTAGCGTGATATGCGGGAATCGGGTCACTAAAATGTTATCTTCGTAAGGCATATCGAATAAATACCTTTTGAATTTTTCTTTGACGAAAGTAAATTTGTTATCAAAAATTACTCCTAAGTCCTCTATCTCATGGATGGATTTAAGATAGATGTTTGAAATATTACTAAAAGTAACCTGATAGCACTTTTCGATATTCTGCGTTAAACGATTTGTCCCACACCCGGTTTGAAGATTATTAAGCTACGCTTGAAGCATTTGTGAATCTTGCGGGTTTTTTGTTAAAGAGAAAATGTTTAAGTCGTCAGCATATAGGAGTAATTTTACGAAGGAGACGCAACTACTACTAAAACATAAAGATCCCAATACGCTTCCTTGGGGCACCCTAGAGGAAGCAAAAAAGGGATAGGAGAATGTATTGTCCACATCTACAACACGCTGGCGATTAATTAGATAGAATTTTATACATTCCAGAAAGGTAGAGTGAAAACCAATAGCTACAAGTTTGTTGACCAAAAATGTAGTGAGACACCCTGTCGAAAGCTTTAGTGAAATCAGTATAAACAACGTCTGTCTGAAAACCATCTTTGAAACTAGATATGCAATAATCAATGGTATATAAATGAAAGGAATAAACCGAATAAATATCTTAAATATTTCAATACAAGGTCTTAAAACTTATAATTAAAATTATATTTTATTAGCGTAGCTGTTTTATTTAAAAAAAATCTATAACAATTTACTATTAATTAAGGAACGGAAACAAATTCTAACCCGTTTTAAATACTTCGTAAAACAACTCTTTATAAGAGAGTGTCAAAATTAGTATGTCATTATTTATCTAACCTTTTATAATTGATGATTTCATAGTATATATAATAATAATAATAATTTTGGCACTTACCCTATATTGCTCAGTATTTGGACGAGCTTCTCCTACCTATTGTGGTGTGCGTCTTTACATTATACCACAAATGAAGGGAACTACAATTTTGTGCCGACTCCGAACGGCAGATGTATTTAATGAGAAGCTTTTTCATGGCAGAAATACCCTCGGAGGTTTGTCATTGCCTGCCGAGGGGTGACCGCTATTAGCAAAAAACTTTTCTATGATTTAGATTTTACATACCCTGGCTGAGATTCGAACCTCGAAAGCAGCGGCATATCAAGTAATAGCACGCACCGCTATCCACTCTACCACAGCGGCCATAGTATATACCTCTCAAGAAAACCGAAACAAACTCATACAAAATTACCTTCAAGAATTGAAAAATAAATGTTCTTCTATAAATTCTTAAATCTAACTGAAGCTTTCAAGAAAATCATGCTCGTATATTTGTCATTTATCTGTCCGAGTCACGATCCTCACTCGCCTCTTCGGAGTAAAATATACACTCAAGCATGTGAATTTATACTCTTGCTTTCTAAGTGCAAAAATCAATAAAATAATGATCTAATGAACAAGTTTTTCTTCGAATTAACTGCGTAAATGAGCAGTTAGGCTTTCTCTCGATGGACCAAAACCACACTCTTATATGTAAAATATGAAGTTATGTTAGTGTCATTTAATAGCGCAGAAGCAAAGACAAAGACTACATTGATTGAAATGGCTCTTTACTTATTCGAGAAAAATGATATTCTAAAGATTTACGCATAATAGGCTTCTTGTGACGTTGAGCTACCGATGAGCCGTAAGTACTACTGCAGCGAGTTCAGATTCAGCGGCGCTGTTAACTTCTTTATGCTTACAAAAATATATAAAACGCCCGACTTGGTTACAAACAAGCTTTTTCAATATTCAGCTCGGCCAACATCGCCTGGTTGGTAAAGTAGGAAAAAAATTAAGGAAATGATCAAAAAATAAATTAGTTTACACACATATTCATACTCTACACAATCAAAAAAAAGAACAAAAAAAAGCTCCAAACTTACTGTTTTCCTATTTACAAGTGGTACTGCTTTAATTTTATTTTTCGACTACAATGCCTTACTACGATGCATTTAATCTCCATATTTCGCCACTTTTATGGGTAAACCACGTGCATCTGACATTGTGGAACGTTAAAATTCAATAACCATTACAATCTTACGGAAATTGATATTCTTCAAATGCATTAAAATTGAGTGTTGAGTTTGATAGGTCTTACGCTTGCTGGATATTCTTTTTGCAAATAGTTTTTTCCGATTTACACCTTTGCCACTAACAATTTTTACTGTCAAAGTTTTTATTTACACTTTTAAACGCCAACTTACTCACTCAACTTTCCAACAATAACCTTAAAATATTTAATATATATGTATATATGTGAACGTCATTCATTTTCATACGCTAACCAAATTTCATAAAAATTAAAACACACAAACACCCATTCACTTGTGTGCACATTTCACATGTCCAGCGATTTTATGGCTACATATGCGTGCCTACAGCGCATTCCCTTCAAATGTTCAGTCGTTTCAAGTTATTAAAAACTTTATTGGCACATTGATGACAAAAGCTTTTGCCGTCAGCTGGAAAATGCGCTCCAACACCGCAACGAAACTATTAAAGCGGATTAGAAAGCGAGCGAGCGAGCAACAACGCTGCAGGCACGAAAGCCTCCAGTCGAAAGTCACCTGAGCTGTCATACTTCGATAGTTTGAATTGAGTTGCTGGCAATGATGATTGGCTGCTTGCCTAACTGGGCTGATTGGGCTGACTGGGCTGACTCGATGACTCGGCGACTGGGTGGTTGGTGGCTGGGCGGCTGGGCGCTTTATTGCAGCTGTCACTTTGCATGCGAGAAACAATTACTTCAGCGGCGCTTGATGGCATTTGATGGCAGCAACGACAACACCAACACCCACACCAACGCCACCTCAATGCGCCAACATCGCTTCTCTTTCCTAGCGTTGACACCCGAACAAACTTTTTTCCCGTTTGTAACGACGACTGCTTAGGTTGGTATGTTCGTGGTTGTATGTGTGTCTGTGCGTGTGTGTGTGTGTGTGTGTGTGTGTTTGGCGGAAACTTCATCTACCATCTGCACTGCTTTTACTTGTAGGTAGCAAGTTGCAAGTGAACTTTCGCTAGATGTTGCCTCGCTCGCCGTGTCGCACTGCACTCAACCGCTACTGTTGCATTTCCTTTTTGCTCCATTTTTGTTTATGCATTGTTCATTGTTCGGTTGCATGCCACTTGCAATTTGGCACATTCGCCGATATGTAAATTAAGTCGTTCACGCTAAATGGTGCAAGTTTCGCCAGCGTCTGATCGCATTACTGTTGTTGCTGTGTACGTGTGTGTGGAGCTTGTTTGGTTGCATGCTTGCAATTTCGTACTCAGTACTTGTACTACTAAGTGTATGAATATATGTATAATAGCCTATACGTGTATGTGTGTGTATGGATGCGTGCGTTGATTTGACATCGCTGTCCACAAAAGCTTGAATTGTTCGTCGTTCTAGTGGCGGTTGGCACTTCGGCTGGGTGCCACTTCCTTTAACACTTTTACACTTTGCCTTCGCATATATTCATGCACTTTAGTTCTTGCGCTAGTATGTGTGTGTGTGCGTGTGTGTGAGTCTGTTGTGGGCTTGTAGCTTGTTGTAAAAGTTTTGCGCATTTTTTTTTTGCCTGCACGTTGTGCGAAATGTGCAATGTGTCAGAGCTGCGAATATGTACAAGAACAATCCCCAATTGACGTTGCATAATTTGTTAGCTGCCACATTTGATGCGTTGGAGTGAAATTTACAGAATAGTAGCGGAAATATATTTAAGTACTTTCGAAGAAAATTGTGAAGAACAATGAGAATGAACTGGTATTAGTTGTTCAAAAATAGCATTGACTGAAATTGCGTTGCAGTTATGTACATAAATTTGTGCCTAAATATCAATTTTACTTCAATTAAAGTTGTTATACTTCTGAATATTCTGAGTGCGGAAAATAAAAATGAATAGATTACTGCGCTTCTTTATTCGCCTTAGTTAGCAACTAAATCTAAACCGTAAAAAAAAATTCGATATTAAATCGATAAGCTTTTTTGGGCTCGGTAGGCAATTGAAAGAAAAGAAAGCCCTCTCTCGACGAATCGAAATCTCGCTCTACACGTCCCCCATTATGCCCGTCCTCTTGTATGGCGCACAAACATGAACGATGTTGATTAGCGATGATAAAGGATTTGTGGGTTGTGTATCCAAACATATACACACTCTGTTCACAAATTACACAGTGTGACACTCCAAAATACCCTGGGAAGTGATGTTATTTTTCTTGTAGGTTTATCGAGTAAAACGAGAATCCAATTTTGGAATTTGTCAAACACCCCCAAAATTTCGAGTTAAGCTTAAAAAAACCGATTTTTCGCACCTTTGCGCACTTATTAGCCCATATCTTAGCTTATTATCAATCGATTTTTAATTTAAGAACGGTTTAAGAATGAACTCAGAACTTTCGAATGATATATAGATGTCTTAATAAAGCTGAAGAGATGTTTTTGCTTTTGCACAACAAACTTAAACTTTGTTACCCTTTTTCTCCTTTTTTGTGACTTTGGCGATATTTTCACACACTATTTTATAAAAAAACTAAATAAGTTTTGATTTGATTCAAAGAGAACGTTTAATACCGAGTTTAACAAATGTTTCTTTTCAAAATTTGGCCAAAAATTGACTGAGTTATTAAACTTTTTATAAAAGCTAAATTTTTGCAAAAATTTACAACGAACTTAATTTACCAATAAATATTATTAAATGAAAATATATAGATTAAAAGTGCTTTTTCGATCGTTTTTTTCTTAGGCAGCATCGTCAGTTTCACATTGTACTGACCAACAATATTCTGCCATCATATTTATTTTGTTTTTTCTTCGAAACGTTTTTCGTTCGTAGCCATTTCTCGGTGGAAGTGGTCGCCTTGTTCATCACTGAACTGCCCCAGATTATGTGGAAAGAAGTCCAAATGCGAATGCAAGATATGGGCTAATAAGTGTGAAAAGTACTAAAAATCGGTTTTTTAATATTAACTCGAGATTTTGGGGGTGTTAGACGAATTCCAAAATTAGGTTCTTTTTCTACTCGATATGTCCTACAAGAAAAATAACATCACTTCCCAGGTATTTCGACTTCAATTTTTTTTTGTAGCACAAACATATATTGACATATGTATGTGGGCAGTTTATGTATCCTCCAATTATTTAAATTTTTTTTTTCGATGAAAACATCGTCAACATTTTTTTAAATTTTGTATAAAATCTAGAAAAAATTTATCAAAAAAACATGGAAATGCATCAACTTAAAAAAAAAATTGTTTGAGTACGTATATAAGTAGCTCATTCAATTTAAGTAATACAAAGTGCTATCTAGTGGATACGAATTATAACTGAGTTTTGAAAAAAAATTTACTGACGCACTTTCGCAATTCCTTGTAGACACTTGAATCTTGCACTTTATTGCCAAAAAAACTACGTATACAAAAAAATTCTAAAATTTTTTTTTTTAATTCGAAACTTTGATTGAAATTTTGTTAAATCATTGAACATTTTATAAATAGTTAAAAAATGGGTGATTATAAGGTTTCTAATCGAATGAGTCATATTTTACTTGAAAAATAATTGAAATCAATTAGAAGAAAATGACCAAATCTGTCAATATGTCGTTATGCTATAGTTTTAAATACAAAACCGCGTATAGTCATTCTGCAAAACCTAGGAACTGTTATTTTAGCCAAGGAACAAGATATTTTGCTCACCGGAAGCTCCTGTAAACTATATTTTATTCGTTAATGCCAAAATATAAACATTAGACCGTTTAATTTCTTGAAATTATTTTTTTTACCTGACTGGGTGGAATGTTTATGTTTCTTGGATCAGTTTTCCGTCATCTCTTGTCAAGTTCTTAGAGAGAACGAAAAATGCCTTAACTGTAGCACAGCGCAGAAACCGTTTTGTCTCCCAACCAAACTTGACAAAATATGATGGAAAATCTGTCCAATATACGAGTACATCACCATATAGTTAATTTTAGTTACAATTCTTATATGTACCGATGTGGAGCTTTTTCTTCAATCTTAGTGGAAATTTTAAAACATAAAACGATTTGGCAGCATTCTTGGTGATAATATGTTAATGCGGCGTGTGGATGCAACCAAATTAAGTTCGATTTAGACAGCTTGGAATTTAGCAGACTTCCGAAATGCTATTTACTTTCAAACTACTGCAGCTTTTAATTCGTTTGTCGTTCGCAATGTTCATCAAACAGGCGCAAGGTCAGTCCACAGCGGTGGCAGAGGTAAATCTTAATAATTCATATACAATTTATAGCTGCTATTTTGGAGATATCACCACTTCCAAGAATGTTAGAATACAAGATTGCGACAATAGAGCTGAGAACAAAAACCAGTGACGCAATAGCATTGAGAGCAAAGAAGAAATTAAAAAATAGAAGAGGAGACGCGAACGGTTGATTAGCTGCCTTTACACGGTAATATTTGTATGCAAACATCATTGTAAGATGTCAAAGTATGCGATGCAAAATTTAGTTCGTTTATTCATTAACGCAAACTCACGTCCCGACAGTAAACAATGACTTTAAAAAAGAGCTGCTCAACAAACGAAACGATATCATTTTGTTTTGTTGACGAGCAAAATTAACTTAACGAAATGAGTTTGTTGCGTTTCGGCGCCATGTTATCAAAACGAAATCAAATCGTTAATGTTGCAACGTTATAAAATTACCGTTTTCGTTAATTTTAATGTGCCTAAAAGTATGCAACGCTTCTGTTTTCGCCTGTTTACGCTTCTGTTTGCGACGAGTGAATCTCCAGCGTTTTTCTTATCGTTTTCCTTAACGTTTTAACGTTAACGCCAGCATTTCGTTTCTGTTAAAAACGTAATGAAATTTATTATGATAATTGCTTTAACGATAGTATTTTGAAATGTTTCAACCGAAACAAGAGAAAACATTTCGGAACGGTTAAATTTAACGTTAAAATGCATCCTTGCTTTAAAAGCCGTAAAATATGAATGATCAAATTAATTGTTTACCATCAAACGCTCATATTTCTCGCCACGTCACTGATGTTTGCAAAAAATAAAATCGTGTGAAGGCGGCTTATTGCATGAAAAGAGTCTAACTACGTCATAGAATGGGTAGATGCTGTTAAATCGGCAAAGAGCTGACTAGCGGTTCTCGGATGTCGCAACCTTTGTTTCACTAGACGGTCCACCACTTCCCCTCATTAGACGAAACTCTAATTAAAATATAAAATTGTAATATTTTATTTAACTTTAACGAGAAAAAGGCTGTACGATTTTGTACTTGATTAGAACTGATTCAAAACTGCGCCTAAATAATATCATAATTTAGACCCGAAAGAGGCTGAAATTGGTTCCAAACGGCTTCCATACTAGTATCGAAATAGTCGTAAACTGACACTGAACTGGTACCGAACGAATGCCCTAATAACACATAACTCAATTTATTACAATTTATTTACGATAAAAGTTAAATAATTCGTGGTAAAAATCACACACTCACTGGACGCGCTGTCTTAAAGAATTCTTAGCTAGCGTTAATGTGCTCTAATGTAAGCTGAGAAGACAATAAAAAAACCCACGTTGCTAGAGTCGAAAGTACACAAAAACCATTTAAATACAACTCGCATATTACAGCAACGCAAATTGCTCACTCGTGTGCATCAATTGACGCCTTGGCTGCTCAATTAAGTGTAAATAAGTAGTTGGCGCGCCTGTAAATATGCACAACGGCCCTAGTATTCATTACTACTAACTTTCCTCTACTAATTCCTTACACTCCTTGAACATAATTTCCAATTTCAGTGGTTGCCAAAAAAAAAAAAAAAAAACACACAAAGCACACATACCAATCAAACCATATACAATTGTTTTTTGTGATTTATTTCTATGAATTCCAATTTACGAGCACTTCACCACACGGCGGCTGAGGCAGAAGCAGGAAACCAGAATTATTCAAGGAATGTCGTGTAGCAGGTGTTCGAGTGGACTAACACACACACCCATACACATGCGCACGCACGCGCCGACAATGAAATGTTGCAAATTTGCTGAGTGTGACAGGAACATAAATGTAAATATGTATTTATTTAACAACTCAAGTGTATAAATATCTTGAAACAGGATGTGGTCGGAGAATGCGCAGATTAGTGACCAGTCAGAAAGTTGGGTGGCCCGTACTCTCTAAATGAAGTACCTTTGAGTTGCTTGGGCAAGCAGATACGTGGAAATTAAGCTGGAAGCAGAAGGCACCTCTGAGTGGTGACGGAAATTATTGTGCAATAGCAAAGTTGTTGTTTACATTACTGTTTGTGTTCTGTATGTTTTGCTAAGAAAGGTGTCAACCGTAATAAAATCAACTGAAATTACAACAACAACTGCCACGACAAGCACTGAATTTTAAATGTAATAAAATATCAGCAGCTGAATTGAATTTCCACTTTGCCTTTGGCTATATAGCTGATTTACTTAAGCGTTTACATTTATGAACAAGCTTTATGCTTTTATTTATAAATAATCCCTGCAAGAAATGGCTAAGGAAATGTGTCTCTTTGAAAATTATGAGAGTCTTGACACCGGGAAAAGGAATCTTTAAAGGGGTCTCCATTTATGAAAATATATCGGAAGTTTAGTTGAATATTTCTTTATTAAACAACCTCATAGCTTACTATCCCTCAACTTAATTACTTAATTGGATTGGCTCGATAACCGCCTATACGAATTTGGCCGAGCTTAGCACAACGCGCCAGTTATTACTATATTTCGCTAACTAGCTCCAGTTCGGAACACCAAGGGTACCCAAGTCCTTTACCGTTTCGTATTTCAATTGCGGAAAGGCCTCCCTCTTCGTCTGCTACCACCATCGCTTTCATCCATTCTAGCGACATAACCTAGTCAGCGAAGCCGCTGAATCTTAATTCGCTGCACTATATCTATGTCGTTTTAAAGCTCGTTTAATCTTCTGAGGTATTCGCCATCGCAAAGGCGTAAATGCCCATAAATCTTTCTGATAATCTTTCTAGCTCTCGAACACTCCAAGAGCAAACCAACCATTCAAGTTTCACATGAGCCACGATCATAGGTACTTTATTTAAGAGTTATTCTCTGCTAATATGAATTTATATACAACTCCTTTGGAAAGGCATTATTCACGTTCGATCGCTTTGGAAAAACTGGTGCTTCAAACATTTCAAGATTAATCTTGAAGTGTAGCATATGCATTGAGCAATTTATTAATGAGTTCTACCCGAACTTTCTACATTCGGAAATGTGAATCATGCCATACGACCATTTTTCGTAAAGAATTGCATCACGTTCCAATAACCCTTCTTTTAAAACTCTACCGTTCTCCGCTGATCGACTAGAAAGCAAAAAGATCACGATCATTTATAGCCTAACAAATTTTTCGACCTGCTGTTTTTATCGATTATAACCTCTTTAATTACTGATCGAATTTAGCAAGACTATATCCTCGATTAAACAAGTACAATGTACTTGAAACAAACACCCCTTGCTAATCTAAAGGCTCTTTAAGCAGCCAATTTGTATCTATATTGCAGTAACAGGCTTTGAAGGAGTACAGTTTTTTATGCCCATAAACTTTGCGGCAACTCGTATCACAATTACCCAGACGTCGGTTTAACAACTCTGAACTGGAATTCTTTAAATTTTCTGACTTAAAGTGTTTACACTGCTCAGTGTCTTTTTTAAAATAATAGTATTATTTCATTCGAGGAATTCGGATTTAAATTGCTGAAATTATCTTAACTGAACAATTAGTTATCTGTCTTTACATGTTATTAGGTATACTTATTTTTGCTACAATTTTCATCGCTTCACTATGACTGTAGTCTAAGGCAAAAGCGTTTCCGAATTTCCTGCCGAGCCTACGCTCACGTAAACAGCGACTTCTCGGTGCGTAATCGCATATAAAAATTGCTCACCGACAGTAATCCGCTGAAAGGTGGCATAAATTATGGGCATTCTGCTGATTGTGTGACTGCGTGAGTTCATTGGTGTTGACGCAGTCATCGGCTGCTTTCTTTTCTTTTGAATTCTAATATTCGTTTAATTTTTGGCATGTAGTCGAATAAATTGTGATTTATTCTTAGTTATTTCCTGTTAGTTTTGTTTTTTTTTTGCGACTTTCTTATGGCTTTGTATAAGTAAAGTATTTTAATTGTACTTGATATTTTTGCGTTATAAATGAAATTTTATTGCAAATGTGTGTAAGAAAAGCAAATATTTGGTTTAGTTTTTACGCTGTATGTAAATAAGTAAATTTATAAAATGCTGCCCATTTTTTGGTCTTACGTTTAAGATTTTTGTCATAATTTGTTTAAGATATTTTTTATTGGCATTTGTTGGAACGATTTTCCGTCATCCCTTGTCAACAATTCACCCTGTCGGACAAGAAAAAGAAGAAAACAATATATTTTTTTATCTTTAATTTCAAGCGTAGCATAGAGAAACCTAATTTTTCATGACAACTTCGACTGGTTTCAAAAAAAAAAAAAAGTTATTACAAACCACTCTTCTTAAGCTGACGCATTTTTAATTTTGTTCAAAGTCATCACCAACTGAGCTTTTAATGAGTTTTAACTTTCATTTCCGATTAATGATAAAATAATTTATATTGCTAAACAGAATTTTTATTTAAAAATCTTCTGCATCCCAATCAGAAATAAAAAGAGGCTTACGAGCAGTAGGAATCTTAAGCAAATGTGTGTTTTTTATACAAATGTATTTTGAAATAATATAAACCTCAATAATAGCCGAAAGCAAACAAATGGAGAACGAAAAATTTCCGAATATGAGACTGCTAGTTGTCTAGAGTCATGTTTCCAACAAAAGAAAGTAAAAACTCCAAGATTTTTAGGACTATTTCACAAGCGAAAAGTTATGCGAGACAAGTTAAAACACTGCCTTATTCGGCTCTGATGACTGCTTTATATTGTTTAAGCTCTCAATAATTAAAAAAAAAATTATTGCAAAAGTTCACAAAATTTCACAATTTTAACTAACCAAATCGCGGGATTTTAAAACAAAAACGAATATGGAATTGTCACTTATATTTATTAGTGATACATTTTATAGAGCACTGACATCGATGATTTTCTTAAACGAATTCGCATCATTGTTAAGAAAAAATCTTCGAAAATTTCACGGTTTCCGCTATCTAAATGGCAGAGTTATATTGCGAAATTACTTATAGTATGTACACACAGTTGCATTGTATGTTGTTGCGCTCTGATATTACTAATTACAAAAACTAATTGATAATTTATTAGAAATGCATACAATTTTTTACTTCTTGTTCTTTCCGTCTAGGTAAAGATCTTTTTTCGTGATCATTTAATAATGGAGCTATCGGAATTTAACAAACTATGAACGGCATTTTAAGACAAGAAAAGTATTTATTAATACTAAATAATAGTGATTAAAATTGATAAATAGCGTGGAAAATGTATTAAGAGTCCAAAAATTACTTTATATATAGCCGAAGGGCTGTATCACTAGTGCTCCTTTTTAATGTAAGTTGGTGATTGATCATTTCCTTTCTGTATAATAAAAATAAATTTATATATGTACATATATTTGTATAAACAGTGAACTATGCAGATGTGCTATTAAATGCTTCTCGGTATAAATAATATTTACATCGAAATTGGAAATCTACGCCATTTACTAATAGCGAATTGCATCTTTGTGCTGCTGTTGTTGTTATATTTATCACGACCTACTTGCAAACATACATATGTATGTATAAATTCATAACACCAGAATGTTTGCATATTTTAGGAATATAATTACGAAACCTTTGTGCAAATGAATGCACATACTCCAACTCTCACATATGCACATAAATACTTCTTTGGCACATAAATACGCATGCATGGCGTAAATATTCTCGCCCTCATTAGCCGCATTTCCGCTACTGACATTATGCCTAATTGCCACATTCCGCATTCCCGTGAAAATCAATCATCTCTATTTCCTTCCCATTACTTACTTACTTGCAACGTGCTACTTGCCACTTGCCACCTGCAGTTTGTCGCCAGCTTGCCTGCACGCTTCACTCGCCGCTTGTAAATTTTGCATTTATGAAAGTGGGCATAACTAAGTAAGTAAGTGCATTTGCATTTACACTGATGACTATTTACTTACCTATGCGCGAGAGCTTTTAACTAATACAATCAACAATAACAACAACAATATCGCAAAGATTATCCTTAATCCTTCATACTAATTGAATCGTTCGAAAAGCGGCAGTAATTAGTTAACCAATTTCGTTGCACGACTACGGTGACACAGCGTAGGCGAGAGAATGGATGATTCGTGTTGGAGCTATTACTTGTCAAGTTCCAGTTGTCATATACGCTGTGTCACTTATTATTTATTAAGGTTTATGTGTTGCGGTTGTTGATAAAATTAATTGTTATTCTTAATTGTCATATTGTGCATGTTGTGTTTTCAAGCGCTGGTGAAATGAGCACAACTGTCCAATAGTTAAAGTCATCATTTTCACTTACTTATTATCCAAGGAATGATTTAGAAATTTTGACAGAGAACGCAACACACATTAATAATTACTAAAACGAATTTTGTGTTTCCTTACTTAGTTTATCGTTAGCACTAGACATAATTATAAAAAAAAATCGATGACGATAAGGTGAAGAAATTTGCCTGAAAGAAGTATTTTATTACCCCGAGAAGGGCTTGCATTGCAGACTTATTACATCGATAAGCAAGAGCATTCACCTAGGAATCTTGTGTTAGAGGACTCATGGCATCGGGCTGCGAAATCGCAAAACTAACTTACCAAACGCTGGCGTTGCGGCGCACAAAACCGTTGGTATTGCGGAATTGCAATAGACTTCTGTCTAGATGAACAGCCCTAATGAGAAGTGGAAGAATTCAGTTATGGAGCACAATTTAATAATCAATCTTTGGGAAAGAACATTGCAGTTCTGTAAATGATTGTCTACTTCTTAGAATTCATAATTAGTTTCTTTGAATCTAATATCCGAGAGAAATTTTTGTGTTGTAACTAAATATCAGCATCTGGTATTAGATAGGAGGACAGGCTTCAAAACAATAAAGACCTTGAAAATATATAGTTATACGATTTTTTGAATGTCCTATGCCTGGTTCATTGTCCGTCCATTGCGTCTTGTTCAATAACGAGAAATAATGTGGAAATGTTTAAGAACTGTAAAATGAGTTAAAACTTTTTTTCATTACAACCTTATTTGCTTAGCCGGTGTTCAACGATTTCCAGTTCTTTCGCCTTCAATTAGGACCATGCGATGAAGGTAATACTTCTTCACACTGCTTATACCAGAAGGTGTTCCCTGTAAGAACAACAACAGCGACCTGGTGGCAGACGTCCAGAGCATAATTAAATTATGGACGAATGACTTCTTCTTCTACTGCATTTGTGGCGCTACAAAATTTTGTCGGTTTGGGCTGACGCCAAGTGAAGACAGGTCTTTCTGCACTTGCTCCTTCCATTGTGTTCGTGGGCGCCTTTGCCTTCGTTGTTCATCCATGTGTGCCGATTCGAAGGATTTTTTCACCGGAGCATCATCATCCATATGAACGCCATACCCAAGCCATCGCAGTGGTTGAATTTTTATACGCTTGACTATGTCCATATCATTATACAGCTGATACAGTTCGGTACCTTTCGTCCATGCGAACAGGTCATAAATCTTGCAAAGAATATTTCTTTCGAATGCCACCAAAGCCCTTTCAACGCTGATCAATATCGTGCCTGTTTCTGCGCTACATAAAAGTACGGGATGAGGGATTTGTATAGTACGAGTTTTATTCGTCGAGCAAGGGCTCTGCATTTCAATTGCCTACCGAGCTGCAAGCAAGTGTTATTCTTCGCTTGATTTCGAGGCTGGCACCGTTTTAATGCTGGATCCTAGATATACCAAATCCTTGACTTCTTCAAAGTGGTAACTGCCACATGTGACTTGGATCCCAATACGTAAGGATTTTTTGCTTGTTGCCTCAAGGTTCGGTGTTTTGTTATCGGTCACAGAAATACCAACATCCTTTGCTTCCTTCTCTAGACTGAAAACCGCTGCACTGATGGCCCTGTTGTTAAAGCCAACGATGTCAATAATATATGGATGAAATACTTCACTACACTGCTCATTGGTGATGGCAGTAATTACCTTTGGCATGTTGATGACACCAAATCTTCATGCGACGAAATTTAAGTATAGAAAATGTTTACACTGACTAAAGCGACCCAGTTTTCTTAGTTTCGTGAATAAAATCTGTAATCAATGAACCGGTTGGAGCGAAACTGAAACGGTTAAATTTAGTTTTGATGTTTGCACATCATTCTTTGACTTATCGGTATGTAGGACAATCGAAGTGTGTAAAGTAATATTTTGTCATTGAGATATTTTCTCGTCAGTTATCGTCAATTTAGTTTTACGTCGATTGGTCAGCTGACCGATCGGAATTCATTGAACACGAATCCAAGGCGAATTTAGTAAGGTGGCCTTAGTAAGCAGCTGATTGACTTGTTTATTCTATCGCCGTGGTACAGTAAATGTGAAAATCAGTTGTTTGTTGGTTGCTTTTGATATTCGCTGTACCAAAAGCAACAGCAAAATACTTTCACTTTTTTTTTCTTAAGCATTTGCTGCCGCCACCTTTATGAATTCGCCTTGCACGAATCGGAAGCAATTCCGAGATGTGATAAATGGATACAGCGAGCGAAAGGATTTTTTTTTGGTGTAAAAATATGAACAATATGAACATTTCTAGACGTCGATTAAAAAATGTATACGCACATAACTCACAAGTACCCGGCGGCCTAAGAAACTTTTAAGTGTTTCACGCCATTTTTAATTTGGTGCGAACAAGTTGTTGGAGTTCCTTAACACTCTCTCTGTTGTTTGTCTTTTCGAACATGTTAAGTTTCGTCAGCTCATTATGTATGTAAGTAACTAAAATCTAGCTTATGTAAATTTGCTTGTAAATAGTTGAACGCCAAAAAATAAAACTCCGCTACACAGCATTTACCTAAAACAAATACGCACAGAAAACTCAACGCTTCCCAGTTGAAACAGTCTTAATGAATTGCATAACTTGGTTAGCTCTCGTATGAAAGTTTTGGCTTCCAAGCAATAAGACATTAATTCATATGAAAATCGCATAAATTTGAATGTGTTCGTATGTGCGCGTATTAGCAAATTAATTAATTATGCTTGAAACAACAAAACTTTACGTACATACATACACACATGCTTACATAAGAAGGAATTGCTGAAAAAGCTGTGAAACGAGTGCTAAAGGTGGATAAGCCGTGTAGGGAAGTCGACCAGTGCCGAGCTGATGATGTTTTGAAATACTATAAGGCAACTGTGTACTAAAACACATCTAAAGCTTTCGAAAAAGCTTCGTAAAAAATAATTTTTTTTTTGCTTTGATAGTGTATTTCATGTATCAAAAAATTTTATTTTCGTTCACGTAATTTTCCGTTTACAATTCACCCACTTTCTTTTTCATACTGGGCCCAAAGAAGAGTGCTTATATTTACCGGAATTCTTACTCAGTTAACTTAATGAGTTTCGCAAGAGTAGGGAAGCTATCGCGCCATCTGTCGGCACAGCTATAGAAAACAGTCCAATGGAATTTTGATCATTTAGTCAAGACACAATTTGGAAAAGAAAATTTATTGATCACACATGGCTTAGAGAGCGGAGAGAGATTATACGCCTCCCATATTATATTTTGAGCAACAGCTAGGCCAATAAATTACACTGGTCCACACTAGTTATGTCAAATGAACTTTCATAGTTAATACCGTTTTATCTTACTGCCTTCGTTATTAAAGCGGAATTATTATTATTTTTTTTCAATTAGGATCAGTTTTATTGTATACAATAGCACTCATAGCTAGTACTACAGCAATAACAGCAAAAAAACGTGATTGTCGGTGATTATATTTAAAATTTTGTGATTTATTCACTTGTTTTTAACATTGAGAAAGGGTCGTAAAGATTCTAATAACTTTTTCAAGTTTGCTTTGACTTTCAAAAAAACCGAGACGAAATTGCACTTAACTTGTCTTGGAGTGTTCCCGCCGATATTTTGATTTCACTTTGTTCTTCAAGACAAATATCGAGCCGCACATGTTTTGGGTGTAACTTGTTTGAAGAAGTCAACAGATTGTAATGTCCTTTGCTGTGCCTATGAATTGAGCGGAACCAAGAGATCACGTTTTAGACTGCCGTTTATGTCTTACTATCAGAAATGGTATACATTTCAAGATAAAAGACACCATTGTGTAGTATTTACCCCTTTCCCAATTGCATATTAAATTAGGCCTGCTAAAAATTTGTAAAAAGGCAATGGGCCGCAATTGGTGTGGATTTTTATATTTAAAAGAAAAAAATCCTGAAATAAGTGATACAAAAAGAGGGTGTTTTCGAAGGACCTTAAGGCAGGGAAAAGAAAAACCAGCATGAAATTAAATTATGAATATAATAAAATTCTGTGCTAACTGATTTTCTAAAATGTTTTTTTTTTACTAATAACTATATCATAAAATAAAAAATAACACAAAAGTCCATGTGGCAGGTCAAACTTGAAATTCTTCGATTAGATTGTTTGATTTTATTTATCATTTAAAAGCGAATCAATAGTAGACTTTAAAATAAAAGAACTAGCATGATCAAAAAAATGTTACTTGCTTGATAATTTATTGATAATTTATAATAAAGATTATTGAAAAAGGATATTTAAACGTATTACCACTATGCTGCCGGAGATATCGCATTGCTTATTATTTCCATTGCCTATGTGAACAATATCTTTCTCAGTAAAACAGAAAATATTACACGGACATTTATGGTGTTTCAATTTTGTATCCCCTCCCAGAAACATTTAAAACCGATTTAGTAAAATGTAGTTTCCAAAGATTAGAAAAAAAATCAATATTGTTGCCGATAACTTAACTAATGATCAAATAGTTATTCTCAAATTACTTCGTGTGGCATTTGAGTATAACGAGAGTTGTCTGCTACAATTGTCGTGAGATGGCAGAAAACGTTGTCTTATCGTTGACTTGATCGCAACAAATTTTAATTTCGAAAACCCGCATTTATTCGCAAACGCTATATAAGATTTCCCCTGTAAGACGTCTCCTGTAAAAAAGATTTTCAGTCACTGAAATATAAAAATTTCAGCTACTAATCTTTATCGCTTGCACAAGCGTTCATGTATTTCGATGGAGTTTATCGCCGAATTGTTGGATGTCCGAAAAAATACATTGAGCTCTCTGAAGATTTGTCGATACTTTCATAGTTTTCTCGCCACCACAGAGTTGTTTTAGTTTTGACACGAAAATTTGTTCCACATTATTCACTTTAGCTAATCTCTACAAGGAAGGCAACGAAGAGTCTCATGAGTGTGTAAAATTTTGGCGTAATTAAACTGGGTGTGATGTGTTTAAATCAAGTGCGCACAACTTATATGCCGCCTACACAAGCCATAACCAAGAGGCTTTACGGTTTGAGGCTCGTAATACGCTTGTAATGCGTCCGCCTGAGACTTGACGCGGTTGGGCGTACAAAGGTTTGGGTACTTGAACACCAGCTCAACTTTCGCTTGTTAACCGAAGCTTAAGAGTTTACCTGTTTTTCATTATTCGCTACTCTGCCACTTTACAACTAGCGAGGCATTCATCTCATTTCTCGACACACACAAAAGTTAAACTGCAGCCGCAATTCTAACTAAATCGGCTCCAAAGCTGTGTCAGCCAGGGAGGGCAGCTTCGGCATTAACCCGTTTTTGTAATGACTAAAAACAACGCCGCCGACAATATCCTACTCAAGATTATGCGCTGTGCGGGGAGTAGAGTAAGTTAGAACGATAGAGTTGGGTTGTCGCAGCTTGGTGGATGATGAATGTTTTGGTGTTGCCTTTGCTGTTATTACTATTCCTATTTAACGGTTATTTTTGTGGCGCACATAACAGTTTGCTGCGCGGCGGCAGCGACGGTGGTGGTGGTGGCAGTGACGGTGATGGTGCTCGTTATTATTACAGTTGTTGTTAGGCCATTTTTTTAATGTTACGGTTTCTCGCTTTATGACCAAGTTAGTTAGTTTCCGCGAAGATTGCGCTCGCACAGGGTGTATCGAGGCGCGCAAATATAATAGGAGGAATGCTGGTGAACTAAGTCGTACAAACACTTCTGTTAGAGTTTTTGTTTGTTTTTGAAAAGACACTTACGGGGGTATTCTGCATGTTACTGGTACTTTGTAATTATCACATTTTATTAACGTAATTTTTGACTTCTTCTTTTAATCGCAATTCCGGCAAAGATGGTCACTGCAGTCAACATAAGTAAAGCAGTTTCAAGGCGTACTTTATGTAAAAATACCTCTTAAACCGTTTGGAGTTGTAAAGTTAATGCTTAAATTTTTTTTTAATTCAATTTAATTCAAAAAAAGGATGACATACACCTATTTGCCTTTTCTAAACACACTGTGTTTTCTTTACACACCCTGTATATGCGCACAAGCTTTTGTAAGTTATGGCTGTGTTCATATGTTGGTTCGCCTTTTGACGGGCACTTCTCCGGCAGTCACTTCCTAATGAGATCATAATATTTTGCAGCGTCGAAAGCGGCTGCCGTAATAAGAAAAACAATGCTTCTGGGAACAATATATTACCCACAAACATATCTAGTATGAGTATCTTAGTGGTTGGGAGCGAGAATAATATTTTTGAGTTTAAAGTTTTTGTGAACTTTCGTAAACGAAGGCAGTTTTGAACGAATTTTGAAGTTGTGGGAAATGTTATAAAAATTTCTCTCTAGTTGCTTATTCTAGTAATTACTGTTTTTACTATAACGTAAATTAAAAATATATTTTTGATTATGAGTTATTAAGAAATCCTAACCAACGCTGTACTAAATCTAAATAAAATTTGTAAGTGGCGAATTTTGGTTATGTTTTAATTCAGCAAAGTCGCCCCAAGCTGCAGAAATATCGCAAAGAACCGATGGTAGTCATCTTCAACTTACTTTTACTTACAACAGAAATACACTGAGCGAAATACTTAAGTACTTTAAAACCATCGATGGCCTTAGAAAAACAGACTCTCCATTTAGTAAATTAGAATGCCGGTTGTTGCTCGGGGTTTTCGATATATCTAAACATATCTTGTGTTTATAGCACATAGCGGGCCTTGGCCATTCGGAGATTAAAGTACTTCGAATTCGTTTTTATCCAACCCTTTTAGTTTGGAAATCGACTAAATACTCTGCTTTAAGGAAGCTCACATCTAAGTCTTTACTTCGCTTTCTACCAGGCAATGGATTTTTTGGATCTGAAATTCTATAAAAAAGCTTACAATGTAGCGAAAGAGCACTGGAAATTATAGAAAGAAGCCAAAGAATATGATTTATCAAAAAAGGCATTTAATTCAAATCTGTTTGTTATATAAAATCCATTGCGCTTTGAATGAGATTTGAATTTTTGTCAGTATTTACACTCAATGACCTCACATTTTACCTTTAAGTGGATTGTCAGTGTGGCCACTGTGCTCGAGTGTGTAGCGGTGCGTGCTTCAACTCGATATGCCCTGAGATCGAGGAACGAATCTAAATCATAGAAAAAAAAATTTTGTTTACGCGGTCACACCTCGGCAGGTAACGGCAAACTAATGAAACTAATCCGCCGTTTGGAGTCGGTCCAAAACTTTACATTCCTCCATTTGTGGTACAACATAAGATATACACACTTCAAATGCTAGGAGAAGCTCGGCCAAACCCTGAGCTATATAGTTTAAGCGTCAAATTATTCTACCCCATCGCTGAAACCATCGTAGTACGATTTTCGTAGATTTTACAAAAAAGGCATTAGTTAGAATGGCTACGTCGTAGATTCGAAATCCGTAGAGTGGCATGAGTGAGATCATTCGTAGCGGCATTTCGTAAATTTGTATTTGAATTTGTTATGACGTGTTTTGGTTGTTGGAGAAAAGTTTAAAAAAAAATTTCTGAAGGAATATCCACTTTATTTCAATCATTTAAAATAAAACAGAAACATAGTTAAATTGTGAGTATTAAATTTGATAAAAATGTTTTTATTTAAAGGCAGCTCGCAATACGCACGGTTGCAGGAATTGTTGCAGGAAAATCCAGAGTTTAGAAAGGAGGAGTTGGACAACTTTTTGGGAACAAAATTGTACACCAGGAAACCTGAATTTTGACTAGAACTCCATTTTACCATTTCATTTTTCCTCGTTGCTCATATCCAGCTTTATCCATAGAGTGCATAGCCGTGACTGCAATTTATTCAAAACTTCTTCCAAAACTTGAAAACATATTAATTGGGACATTAGTACTTCATATTCCCTTCCAAATTCGTGCTGCTAACCAACTTACGAAAAATTGATTAATATTATGTTAACATAAATCTATTGATCCCCAAGGACCATCATAAATACATATTCGACTTACATTTGGATTCGAGTACGCTCGGCATGAGCACATACAAGTAGTGGCCAATTTAAAAATACAACTTTCCATGTTTACTTATTTTTCAAAAAAAATTATTTATTTGAAAAAATTTGCAAATTTTTTAAAATTGTATAATCATTTTTATTAAATTAATTTATACAACAAATACTTTTTCTTTTTTGCTAAAATATATTTTAAAGTGGTTGGGACATTTTTAAAATATGTCGATTGTCTAATATTTCTAGCATTAACCGAACCACTCTACCTTTTATCAGAAAATTTTAATAATTCTAAATTACTATCGAAAGATAATCGATAAGCGCAGAGAACATGAATACGACAAATAATCGCTCTGCTAGTCTGCTTGGTAGTCGGAACGATCCACAATCGTATAGCTCTGATTGCCATAGTGATCTGACTTTATTTTAGGTTAAAATGAATAATTACAGCCTTTTTGCACCCGCTCTTTTCAAAAGCAAAAACCAAATAGTAAAAGTATGCAATTTCATTACCATTGCGACCTTCTAAATATTCAAGCAAATCTAATACCGTTTCTCAAAAATGCTTCTCAACAGTTCACAATGCCAAAAATAAAGCAAAAAAATATGTCACCAGCAAATCAGAAATTTTCACTCAGCCACCAGCAATACTAAAGTTTAATTTGGTTTCAAAGCAAAGCGTAGAATGGAAAATTTAAATTGCTGCAGAATGAAGTTTGCGCAGTCAGCAGTCAGTTAGCAACGCTTCGGCAACGCTGAACACCTAAATTTTTTATAAAATGCATTTCTTAAATTGAAATGTCGTCCTCGTCGTCAACATCAGCGTAGTTGTCGTCGTCGTCGTCGTAGTTTGACTCCGCCTGGTCACAGTAATACAGATACGTGTATATATGTTTGTATGTATATTTGTATGTATGTACATGTGTGCGAGCCCACATATCCTTGTGTGTGTGTGTGTGTGTGTGTGTGAGATTTCACTTTTGGGTGCTGCTGCGGTTACAAGCTCTCAACGCAATTCCTTCGCCTTGTACTAAAATTCTATTTAATGGTTGTGTGAAGTGACTTGTCTTGTTGCTCCTGACATCCAAGATGAAGGAGGAACACACACATACAAATGTATGCATGAGCTTATAACATGCAAAGATAGTACTGTTCACATGCGCATAAAAATGTTCGAATGTATTTGCATTTGTATGGATGGTTCCTCCCAGCTGCTTCGACTGATGGGGTCCCAAGACGCCGAGCGTAGCTTTGCTGTGCAGTGCACTTCATTTTAGTTTAGTGCACGTCGCTGTTCCAAGCGGCGGTAGAAACCGAGGGGGACAGAAGGCAGAGAAGGCGGACAAGACTTCCTGACTGCTGCAAAGAACTTCTTAATAGCACATCTGTGTGTGTATGTGTGTCGCTGTAAGTGAGTGTGTGTGTGTGTGTGTGCGTGCGTTTGTATTTTCGGAGGCGTCTTTTAGCTGCTTTTTCCTTCCTTTCTCATTCAACTCTTGCTTTCTTTTCTTTCGAAATCACATTTGCACAAACTCAAGTCCATTTTACTTTGTGTATACTTGTATGCACATGTTCATGCACGCACACACACGAGCTCTCATTGAAATATCAATTTTGGTATTCGATAAATATTTAAATTCCCTACATTTGACAGTTATCGATTTACGAGTAACTGCGTGCATTTCTTTTTTCGTTCTTTTCTTGCGTTTTCGTCTTATAATTTCGCCCGCTCTTTGAAACGAAGCGAGATAAAGTAAAAAATTTACAAATGTTGACGTTGAAAGGAGAAGAAAATTTGACAGTCGCTGTCAAGCGATTTCGGTTTGACAGTGTAACATAAATTTTGCAAAGCGCATTTTCGTTGGTATATATAATATTGTCTTCTTTATGCATTTTTAAAGTGCTTGTACGGCAGATATGGAAATTAAATATTTTTGTTCTAAAATTTTGTGTAATTATTTCCTTAGTGTAAATCTAAGCTTAAATCATTTGGATCAATCGATTCATTACATAGATTCCGAAATTTGTACAAAGTAAAGTAAAAAATACTTTGTGATTAATTTCATGTATATGTATGTCTACTCCTTTTCGTCTTTTCTTGTTTACACAAGGAGAAGGTAGCTTTACCATGGCAAACGGTTTGTCTCTAAACTTTATTAAAGTTCAAAAGCTTTTTTCGCAAGAAAGCTCTAATAGAAATTGATCACAAAAAGTTGCACAAGCAAATTAATAAATTACAGATGAAAGGCATTCAACTGCTTGAACAAGTTCTTATAAAGAACTAATATTTTGAACACTGATATCAACATAATTTCAAACACTAAAGCCTTTTGGAGATTCGTAAGGACAAAAAAAAATATTGCTCGTCAAACCCAGTCAACGTGTTCAATAATGGGAAATTCGCAATTTGTGCTGATCATTCTGCCATTAATTTATGCTCTAACTTTAATGCCGACTTGGATTTGCTAACTATTTCTCCAACTTCCTGGCGTCACTTATCGCTAAATTTTGTATCTTTGCGCTTATCAGTCACCGACATCATTATTGCTGAAAAATTGTTTCCGTCTTGCTGAGCCTCTAGCAATAATTTTTAATAAGTCTTTGCCGACTGGTACTTTTATAGATGACTGGAAACTGACACCGGTTACGCCTGTTTTTAAGAGTGGAAACAAACAAAAAAAAACTTTCGTAGTTATGGGCCGATCTCAGAGCTCTCATCTGTCTCAAAACATTTTGAGATGCTTAATCAAAAAATTAAACGCTCTACAGTCGTAAATTTGTCCATCTTCAGTGAATACTGCATATCTGCTTTCCAAAATAAAATTATACAGATTTTTCGGAGACATTCGACAAAATATCCCACCGTCTACTTTTGTGGAAACTTAGGTTAATGGGTTTTCATTCTATGTTTTTATTGTGGGTTAAGTCATATTTGTCCGATCGTTTTTATCTATTTTGTCTATTTGCCCGAGACTGAGGATATGTGATTCCCCTAACACAATTTCATAGCGCACATTCACACATATCACACGAATATGCAAGAGCTTTGGCAACTCTAACCAAGTTAAATGAAATATGTGCACCAAATCTTATCACCCGCTTTTTATCTTTACAACGCTCCGTTGCAAAGCAGCGATTACTAATCTCTTAATTTATGACTATTGATTTCACACAACGCCTATGCAGGTGTCACTGTTTAAGCTCTAGAAACACAACATCGCAATGCAACCAGCCACATCGGCCATTCATCATTGCCATTTGGCATAGTTTCGTGTTGGAAAGCAGCAAATTAAGTTGTAATATTAGACGGCAGCAATTCAATTAAGGCAAAGCACTCCATCAGATTTTAGTTAACACTTGCAAGTGAGATTGATTAGTGTAATGGTACCGCCACCGCCACCGGGTCCACCACCACCAGGTCCACCACGTCGTCCATTGATTAAAGTGGAAATAATTCCACCATGGCGACGACGACACCATCACCACCACCACCACTCGCCACCACCGCCACGTCAACCGGTCGTTGTGGTTGTGCCACCAGCACATCCTCACCCACCGCCACCACCATACGGAAGTGGTTATTATCCGCCGCCGCCACCACCGGGACCTCCTCCATCCGAACACTATCATAATCCACCGCGTTATTAAATAATTGTGATGGATAAAATAATTAATTTAGTGTTTAAGTTTACATAAACGTTTTTAAAAGTATACAACAAATTATGTGGAAATTTAAAATCTATAATCTATGATCGCATGATATAAATAAATTGTGTGAAATATTTTTACAATACTTTGTAATTACTACGCGTTACATTTTTAACACACACACACAAAAAATAAAAAAAAAACATTCTATTGAAAAAATGCATTTTATTGGAATTAAGAAAACAGTCAATTATTATGAGTGATTGCAGTGTTATCGATAGTTATCTGTTATCATAGAATGTCGGCGTTATCAGCAATTGTACACCAAGTTCACAACAGCGCACTAAAAAGAAAACAGTGGAAGTAATTGACCTGATATCGCGATTCACACGTTTTTTGAGAGCATACGGGCAAATGATTTTAGAGAATTGACGTTTGTCATTCACAAACTCTGGCACAGGATAACCAAATATTTCCGAGTATTAGTGCTTTGGTTATTGCGAGATGTTTGTTAGAATCATTCCTGTTAAGGTAATATATCTGGTATCATGCCACCGAAGAAGCAATTCCACAAGAACGTATAAAATAACAAAAGAGAAGCTACTACGGATGTTAACATTTCAGTCGGCAGTTGTTTTGGATGTTTTGGGCATGAGACGTGTGCCAGCGATGTTTGTTCGGAAAATTCTAAATTTTGATCAGCAGAAACGTCGCATGAGCATCGCACAGGAGCTCTTGAATGACCCCGGTGATGATCCTGAGTTGCGCAAAATGGTCATAACTGGTGACGAATTATGGATTTATGGTTCTCCTCTTCCCAAAACTTAAAAGACCCATGAAAGGACTGAGATGTGCAATGATTGATTAAATAAAAACTGCATCGCTGGAGGAGCTCAAGGCTATATCAAAAAGTGCTTTAAGGATTGGAAAATGCGTTGTATCTGAGGATGATTACTTTGAAGGGAACGATATAAACATTGATGAATACATTTTTTTGTTCATAAAAATATAAAGTCACCTCACTTTTTCAACGCACCTCGTATGCCTCTGTTACCAAGACAGAACTTTGAAACCTCCGAGTAGGAGTGAGAAATTTCTCTTTCGTCTGACCTTACCTTAATTCTTTTTTAAAATACGAAGCTTTGTAACCTTGACAAATGCGAATGAGATTAAAAAATTGGACAAACTTAAAGAATCTCTAAAATATTTGAGGGAAACGTAAATTATTTTATAAACAATTTTTTGCATATTTTATGTTTCTGTACAAGTTTTAACATTAGATTTATATGGTTATGGCAGTTAAATTACGGAAGTACATTATATAATAAAATTTTGACAAATTCGGATATGAACTTTTATTGTATGTACATATGTAAAAATATTGGGTTTCACTAGACATATTATTTCTTTGTATTTCTACCTAACAACTTAGCAGTAACAAAATTTCAACCTTAAATTTTTATCAAAAAGTAGATCTTAAAAAAATATATTAAGCACAGTGTTTTAGAAGAAAATTATTACCCAAACAGTGACGCCAAAACAAAGAACAAAAATTGTTTACGCTCATTTCTTGGCACGACAAATTTTATTTTAAAAATCAAATGCCGTTCCCAGTCGGCAAACAAGTAAAACTTAAAAAGTATATCGGTCAATAACTATAAATATCTGAATGTGCCGAGTGATTTTGAAAAAATTGTTGAGCCATTTAAATTTTATTGTTCGATTGTTGAACGTTGAGTCGCGCAGTGTGCTTTTGAAGGTCCGATTAAAAATCAAACAATAGCTTATTGTAAATATACATTTTATATATGTACGTTCATGCGGCTCTAATTCACTCAACCACTAAAACCACCGAAAGACAAAGTTGTGAATATATGAAAATACTCTGTCCGACAAGTTTATAGGGAGCATGAAAAAGTAATATTTTGTGAGAAGTTAGAGTATAACAAGGACTTACATTTCATACCGTCTAACTGCAATCTTAATGAGAACTAAATAGTTTCGGGTTTTCAAGCCCATAGTAGAAAATTTTAATAGAAAATAATGATAAATATAAACTCTAATTTTTTTGTTTAAATTACAGATAGAAGTTATTGAATGCAATAGTCCAAGAGTCTATAAACTGCTACCAAGTATGAATTTGTAAAAAAAAAATGTCTGAAATTCTCAAATTATTTAATTAACTGACAAATACAATCTTAATTTTCCAAAGAGAAAATGTTCATTTCTACGTCATTTTCGTGTCGCTCATTGTATGTACCTATCAAGGCGAATTGATAGAAGGTGGTATATTCAGATGATTGCTTGTTCTTATACGGTGAAAATGTCAAAATGGTTATTTTATTTACATTTTTTAAATTTCTATTTACGTTCGTGATGAATAATTCCATGTATAAGACAAGCAGCACATAATATTATAAAGAAATTAATTGAATATTTTTACTATAAAGCCCTCAGTACGTTTGCTTTTTGTGTGAAATTTGGAATTCCACCCTTCGTTTTTTTTCCTGGCATTTGCACCGCAAACTAAACACAATTTTTTAGTTATTATAAAAGGTTAGGTAAATAATGACAATCGAATTTTGACTCTTTTTAATAAAGGATTGTTTTACGAAATAAAGAAAACGGGTTAGAATTTATTTATTTTTTCTTAAAAAGTAAATAATGATATATAGCACGAGTACAATGTTATTGATTTTTTAATTAGAAATTACATTTAAATTAAATTATGTACTTATTGGTAGATATTTCTTTTTTTAATTTGTAACCAGCGAATAAGATTCAAATCTCTTTGTCCCATGAACTAAACGATTTTATTGTATAAGGCAAGGTGTTAATATTGTTATCAGAAAAAATGTTGTCATTTAAAGCTGGATTTGAACTTACCGTTTACGCGCACATAAGAAACAGAAAGTTTTGCCTGTTAGTTTTTGGTACTACAAAGGTTTTGAGGTTACTACAATTATTATTTTTAAGAAGCCACACGGTTTGGATGCTAAGGGAGCCATTTGACAAAAAGTGAGGAAGCTAGCTGCTTAGTTACCAAAGCTGTAAGAATTGTTGATATTTGTTGGAACGATTTTCCGTCATCCCTTGTCAAGTTTGGTTTGGAGACAACCCAATCTTCAGTGTCAATTCTTCGTTAATAATTGAATAATGCCTATGTATGAGTATGCGCAAACACTAGGGTGATTGATTTCAGAAATTATTAGACGGCAGATTTAAAAAAATCTAGATTTTTCGAATATCGAATAAATCGGTTTTTTAATTTCCAAAACCGGTTTTTTAAATGTTTTAATTTTAAAGCCTTTGATAAATAATAGAAAAACATACACAATATATTTATTGAAACCTAACCACAACGTGCTTATCAATTAGACATTGTTTTTATTCGAAGTACAAAAAATTGCAGAAAAAACGCAGGGAATTTATTTTAGAAGATTTTATACATTTAAACAAATGTCTTAAGGGAAAGGCAAAACCTTGAAAAATTGTATAATGCCATACTGACAATAAGCCCTTCTAGCTCGGTCAATGTCCTCAATGTGGAATTCAGTAATTTTGTACAATCTCAAGTTTTAAAATTTGAGAATATGTATGAGTTGCTCGGCTTTACGTTGTTTTTTTTTTGTGTTTGTCTTAACTTTTGTGACCTGCTTACCGGTCAGGTCACAATTGAGATACTTGTTTTGAGAGGCCAATTAATGTCACTTGTTCTAAATTTTTTTTGTCTATAAGAGACTGTATATTAAGGACTGATAAACTACATTTTATTTTCAAAAGATTTATTTCAAATAAATAATTGCATTTAGTTACATTATGTACATTGATGTTGTTTTTTCTCACTTGGAAAAATAACCGGTTTAGCCGGTTTTTTTTATTTAAAAATAAGGAACCGGTTTTTTTTAGATTGCCATTTTTCGAATAATTCGAAAACAAGGTTTTCAAAAAATTCGAATAATCGAACACCCTAGCAAACACATAAATTGTGTATATACTTTTGAAAGTAGTGGATTATTGATTTTTAATTTTTTTTCGGAAAATGTAATTTGTTCTGTCGCTGCTGCTATCTTCCAATCGCTAAAGCCAAAACAGTTTCATGAAAATAATAACAACCACAAAACTTGTAATACCATTTATCTTATCAGCACACCGAGTGATTCATAGTGAATCGTTTCACAAGCCCGACAGCCATATAAGCGAATCATGCATACCAACATACATACATACATATATATTTACATACATACATTTGTGCCCTCATTTGGCCGCCAAGTATGCGTAACTGTCATTGTCATTGTCATTGGCAGTGGTAGTAATGCATGATTAAGACACCTGAAATCACCGCTTAATTATTTACTTAAGGGTATATGCAAATAAATACACTTTGGGACGAGCAGTATCAACGCGTCGCTTCCAGCGTTCACAACCCATTCAGTAACTGTTAGTCAGTGCAGTTCGCAGTGTAGTTGTGCCCTGAGCTTCCCAAAAAGTCAGTGTTTGGTTTCTCTTTATTTGTTTTTTTTTTTTTTGAAGTGTCTTCTGCGCAATGCCGCCGCCGCCACCACCTTATAACGATCCCTATTACGGTCGCCCACATTACCACACTCGTCGTCCAGGTATTGAAATTGATATTTTTCCGGGCATTCGTGGTGCAATCTATGGTCCACCAGCTCCACGGCCACCACCACCGCCGCCACCTCGTACAGAGATCGTTGTTGTAACGCAAGGTAATGCTGCCGCTGGGTATCCAATACCAGCAGCTACTTATATACCGCCACAAGGACAATACTACAACAACAACAACAATCAAGGCTATAATAACAGCTCATATCCGTATCCACAACACTACAATAACCCGCCATATCCTGGCTGGTAGCCGCGGGTTGGCTATTGGCGATCGAAGCGTAAATCGGAGAATCAATTAATTTTAATTTAATTTAAAAACTGAATGAACAAATTAGTGAATTGCATGTTTTTCTTATTAAATGGTTGTGGCTACTTAAGAATTATTTATTTATTTTAGACAAGAGTTAATATTCATGTATTTATGCAAATAAAGTTTACTGAATTTAAGCAAATTAAATGGCTTTTATTACAAAAGAAAGACAAAATAATTTACATTATAATTTACATTATAAAAGCTGTACAAACTGATATTCCTAAGAACGTTTAATGTACTGAGAGTTATCCTGCAAATATGTTCTTTTGCTTTGATTGAGGAAATAAGAACTAGGAAGAGTGTATGCAGCTCGATAAAATTAATCAAATCCTTTTTTGATTTCAGGCGATTAAATGTGCATATACAGCTTTCTTAAAGGGCTTCAAACATTTTTGATATGGCTTTTCATAGAGGAAAGAAATTATAATTGATTTAATATACTGTGGACTATTCCGCAGTCTAGTTTTATTAATTGGAAATTCTCTAGCTCTGTACTCAAACTGATTGACAAATACCTTATTCAGGATATATTCCACAGCTTAGATAATAAACTGGAAGCCACTGCTGATCAAATTTATATTGAAATCACTGTCAGTAGAACCAATGCATTTCTGTTGGATTTCTTATACAAACTAACTCCGCTGGGTCGAACTACATGACCCTATCAAGAGTGCGAAATATAACCTCTTCACAAAGTCTACCAGCTTCGCTAGTTGTTGAAAGTTCATAGCAGTAGCTTTAAAGAGAAATGTCAATTTACTTGCGATAGACAGACCTTTTTTTGAAAAGCGTAATATCGAGCTACACATTAATAATCTGCAGAGCATTGTCGGGCAAATGCATGCCTACAGACTGAAATATATGTAAGTGTGCTTTGCCCAATCCACAAGTAGGGTTTTCCTGCCATTCGCGCAAACTATCGTGGTATCAGTCTTCTTAATATCGAATAGAAGGTTCTATCAATCATATTGTGTGAGAGACTAAACACCACTGTATGTGGACTTTTGGAGATGCCTTTATGCGGCAATGCCTGAACTTAATATCCCCACAAAACTAATAATAGCTCTGCCTACTCCAGACTGGATAGAGAAGCGTAGCGAATGGGTTTAGAGATAAACGAGGTAAAACTGTGACTGTCTATATATGATGACAGATGATACATAGACAGTCAGCACATTCACGGCTGAGAACTTCGCTTACTTAAAAACCAACCATGTCAGCCATGAAATCCAACAGACAATTTTTCTTTCCAACAAATGATACTTCGGACTGAATAGGCAATTGAGCAGTAAAGTCCCCTCTTGACGAACAAAACCACGCTCTTTAATCTCTCACTATGCCCGTTCTATTGTACGGCTCACAATCATAGACGATGAATACATCAGATGAGAGGGCTGTTAGGGTTCGAGAGAAAGATTCTTCAGAAGATTTATGTATCTTTACGGCCCTGTAATGGCGAATACCGCAGACAATGGAACGATGAGCTGTACGAGTTTTATAACAACGCAAATATAGTGCAACGGATTAAGATCCAGAAATCCCTCCAGCGCTGAAAGTATTCGACGCTGTACTCGCTGATGTTGGCAGAAGAAAATTAAGGCCTACTCTGTATTGGAAAGACCAATATATCAAAGCGACATAACATTATAATTACCTACAAATATATAAAAGTATGTATGTAAGTATATAGAAAAATACTCAGGGAAATAACACATTTGTACCAGACTGTTTACGCCACCGGTATTTATAGGTAAGTATGCCTCATTAAAATTTTGTTTTTTATTTGGCCGGTGAAGATAGAAGAACATCGCTGAAGCTTAAATTCAAATCAATGCGATAAAATAATGTTTTGGTAAACAACCATGGAAGCCATTGATATACTCGTGCATACTTACTTGTGTATATGTGCATTTTTTTTCATCTTCATATTAGGGTGATGCTTAAAAAAGTGTTTTTAAAACTTTTAAGACCGGGCAGCTCAGAAAAAATAGAAGATAAAAGGGAACCGCATTGGGTTTTCGTAGCCTATTTTGAAAAGCATTGGAAATAAAAGGTTTTATATGGCTCAGTGTTTGGCCGAACTTCTTCTACCATTTGTGGTGTGCGTCGTTATATTATACCACAAATGGAGGGATCTACAGTTTTTGTGCCGACTCCGAACTGCAGATGTATTTTATGCCAAGCTTTTTTCATGGCAGAAATATTCTCAGTAGTTTGCCATTGTCTGCCGAGGGCTGGCTGCTATTACAAAAAAAACCCTTTCCATGATTCAGATTTTACTTGCCCTGACCGAGATTAAAACTTCGAGAGGTGATAAGTGTTTTTTGGAGATTTCATTCAGATTAAGGTAGTTGTCAAGAAATATGATAGAAACGTTCACTGAAAATATAAAATAATGAATAAAAAGATTTAAAATTATACAAAAATAAAAAATAAAAAGCGCTTACACCATAGAGCTCGTTGATAGGCCAAGCTTCTCCCACCATTTACGACATTTACGATGTAGATCTATGTTTAATGCGGACTCGGAAAGGCAGTTGCATCCCACCGAGGGATGATTATTTAATACCGCTACACATTTGGTCACAACGGAACTAAGGTTGGTATGTAGAATTACTGTAAGATATGGAAATAGATGGAGGATGGAGTAGAAATAAAATTTCAAGTATTAAATGCAAGCTTGCATTTGAGAATCCATAACAGACTACCCTAACCTTTTTGCATACATACACACGCGTGTATATATTTATGCTTACTTCATTAAAAGTAATCAGTATGAGTCACACTTATTATTCATATCACACGCACTAATCCCCAAAACTATTAGGCTCTGAGATATTTAAATATACCACGAAACCCCAGATATAATTGTCAAGATAAATAAAAAAAGTTGATAGATCGCTTAAACTCATAGCTGCTGTGATTTGTGTGCCACCAAACCAAATAACACAAAACTCCTTAAAATATTTATAACTTAGAAATTCAATAGCAATCGAACAGTTGTTACTAGCTAGTCAAATTCAGCAGACGTTCGCCAGAGAACGCATACACGCATAATTTATATTGATAAACAAAATGTCCTTCTTCCACCATCATCACAATCGTCCCAATGTCGATATTAATATAACGGAGGAAATTAACGCACCTGGAGCTGGCGGCTATCTGCAACCACCCTATCAACCGCAACCCTTTCAACAGCCATACGGTCAGGTAGTCGAGAATGTTGAGGTGATAAGAGAGGGTCCTTTCGGCAATGTGGAGGTAGATACGATTACGGAACGTGTGCGACCCGATGGCACAGTAATTGTGGAGGAGGTCAGACGTGAAGGTTACAATTCCGGTTGGTAGAGGCGCCTGTGCGGATGTGTGTGTGTGTAGATTGAAATGCTCATAAATGGACAATACGTGCTGGCGAAAGCTGAAAATTAAGATTACACTATAGTTTCTCTTATTGTTTGCTATAATTTTATTTTTACATTTTTTTTTTTTGTATGCATTGAATTAAAATTGGAACGAATCTAATGCATTTTTATATTATACTCGTACTCTAATTTCTTTATAAACAATTGGACATGGGTGTGAAAAATGTAAAGTAGTGATTTAATTATAAACTTGCTTCTATTTCGCTTAAATCACAAATTTAATTTTCATATTTTTATTGTGGCAAACATGCAAGTGAGCCTGAAAACTAAATGCATTTGTAATTTTTTCCTTTGAATTATTCAAAAAGAACATGCAATTAAATTCATAACTGTGACCTCATTCGCGAGTTAGTAAATCAGTGCCACGGTTATTGCGGAGAATTTATTCACAGTAGTGTGCAAAAAATTAAAATGTGAAAGTAATTAGCTAAGGTATGATCAAGGAGTTATAGCTCAGATGCCTTTGTCAATAAGGTAACATGGATAATGTTTCTAGGACTTAACTCTCACAATTGAATTTAAGACAACATTTTCAATAACAGAATTTATAAACAAAAATTTAAAATATGGAGGTATGATACAATCATTTTTTGTAGTTTCACTCTCTCATTTAAGACGCCACTTGACAGACACAGTGTTCCGGATTTTCGTGCTAACAATTCCTAATTTAAAAAATCCCCTATTTTTTGGGATTAAGCAAAAACAAAGACAACATACAAAAATTTTAATAGCAAAGCTTCATTTATGTACGTACATACATGACATAGAACATAACATGCAAACATATCGACGCTTGGATAAATTAATGTCGTATGTCAAAATTGGGCCAAATTTATTTAATAATGCAGTTAGTTTCCGAGATATTGAGTAAAAGTTTTTCGCAAGTGTAAAGTCGAAGCGATTTCATCCAATTTTGCGTATGTCACAAACATTTTTTACATACGACAAATCCTCCTTGGAAAAAATTTTAAAATCTCTAAAATTGTGTCGAAAAATCTTTAAAATTTTTTCGTATTGTCGCTCGGCCATTTCAAATAGGTGTTTCGTTTTTTGATATCATATTTAGTTTTCGATATATTGAGTACAATTTGTATTTCATTTTGTCGTATGTCATACACATTCCTTGAAATCTTTTGCCAAATCTAGCACATGAATAAATGTTACTGAAGAAAAAACTTCATAAATTAAAGAAATCGTATAAGCTTTGATTTTAACCACACTATACTAATTTTTTTTTCAATTCTATTAGAAGTTATAGTACAGCATTAATAACACGTAACTCTGACTTTATATCGTTAGCTAGGTTTAAATAATAGACCACAAATTTACATTCATCAGAAAAATTCGATTGCAATGGTGAAAAATATGTACACCCAATAAAAAAAATATGTATAATTTACACGACATATATAAAATTTACACGATTTGTGTTTGAAATACAATAAAATTTAAATTAAAATCTCCAATGTATATTTCAAAGTAGCGGCAATATTGGGCATATGCCGTCGAACATTGTTTATATCAAAAAATTAAATGTGAAACTACCACTAAAATATTTGTATCATGGTTTGAAGGTGTGCCATACACAACAAGGGAGGAGGGAATGTATGTCATATTCCATAGATTACCTTACAGGAAAACCACATACATCCAGCAAGTAGAAAATTTCTTGAAAATAGCGAAGGTTAATTTTAACAAAGTTCATAAGAATCTAAAAAAAAGTTTTACAGCTGTGCTCCCAGTTTCACGTTCACAAATTTCCCTGTGGATTCGGTTTGAAATCACATGTTTGGTGCTCTCAATTTCACATTCACATACATTTTTGTGAATTGACTCCGAATGCTTGGTTGTATGTGAAATAAAAAGTAAATGACAAAAAGTGTGTGAATTTTTAATTATTTTCGATTGGAATAAGTTTTTAAATATTCTTTGATGTTTGTAGAAGCCACATATGAAATTTCTGTATTAGTTATTCATTGAAATATGCGTATTTTTAAATGTTTTGCTGATGACTCCTCATAATAGCATAAGTGCATAGCTGAATCCGAAAGGGAAATTTCAACAATAGCTGTTTGTGAATTGACACAACGATAACCGATATGTGTGACAGGGATGACCTGATATGCGAAGAAATTTGTGAAATTGGGAGCACAATGATTAATTTTCACAGGAAATTTTGAAAATCACATTGTGGAATTGAAATTTGAAACTGGGAGCACGGCTGTCAATTTAATTTTTATGGATGGACAGAAAATGAAACGCATTTAAAATTTATAGAAAACAATGACTGCCAAATATCAAACTAGATTAAATGACACTTGCCTATCTTTCTTATTTTCAAAATTAATTACTTTAATTTCGTACTCGACGCTGCTATAAATTTAAATTTGAAAGTGTGATAAGAACAGCTTCATTCAAGCAATCGGCTTGCTCTACACAATTTTAAAAACTTAACTCAAAATTAAAGTTTTTTTTCATATAAATAGGTAAATTTAAAATTTCAAATATGAGAGTGAAATGAAAGGTATTAAGGGAAATAAATAGGATTTTTATAAAAAAAAACTTAATTAGAAATATGTCTTTAAAAGCAATAGTTTTAGTAAATAAAAAATTAAAATTGTTACAAAACGAGTGCAGACACTAAGTCAAGCATATAATTGAAAACACTCGTCAACTATGTATTTTTTCCATAAAAAAAAAATTGCTAAAAAAAAAATACGTTTAAAAAATTCTTCAATTGAATGCAAATTTTTAAAATATTTTTTTTTGATTTTTGTCAAGTTTGGTTTGTAGACAAGCCGGTGGTGACAACGTGCCAATTTCAGTATCATTCTCGTTCCGACACTTAAGATGCCAGAACCGAAGTTGAGCAGGGATGACCAAAAATCTTATTCCCACGCTTTCGGAAATTTCTACATATTATTTTTTGGTCAAAATTTTGGCTTCTTAAATTTCTTTTAGTTAATGACTATGCACAGGGAGCATAATTAGTATCAACACAAAAACTGATGAAGAAAATTGTACGGTCGTTATTTATCCCCAAAACAAAAAATTAGCATGCGTGGTGAATTTAAATAAATCAACTTCTTTGGAATATGCTAAAGTGTATACATTTTGCCCATCACTGTACACATATGAGCTTATCGTAGTGCATAAAACAAAAATGAGTGTTTTCTTTTTCTTTTTTAGTTTTTATAAGTAATAACCTGCGCTATACCAAAATGTGAACTACAAGTAAGTAGAAATTTTTTGCTCGCAAATATTCGCAAAACGTTAGAGAAATGAAAGCTTTACATGCAAATACACAATTTTCTCACCGCGTTTGCTTGCTTACATTTACGAGTTTATTTGGCATAAATTACAAAAGCAATATAACGTAGCATAAATGCCCACCTTGTACGGACGTTACAATTAAAACAAATTGCCCACAACAGATAGTTTATTTGTATGCGCCCGCCCGGCCGCCAACCTCTCCTCCCTCTCTCATCTACGCTTATCTTCCTTGCCATGCAACACAATCAGTGCAAGTTTTAGAGACATTGCTTTTGCCACTTCATAAATCATATTTAAACCCACAACCCCTTCCTCAACCGTTCTAACCACATACATACATACATACACTCACACATGCAAAAGAGTCTATGCATGGGCACGTCTCTGCCTCTACGCTTCGTTGGCCGGTCGATAAGGTTGAATGGCTGCACGACTGGTTGCATGGTTGGCTAGCTACAACTACTACTAACTACTGCGGCACACGTTGACCTGGTCAGTGCAGTTGCTGCATGCCACACAACACAACGTGCAGCATTTCATTCAACCCTTATTGCTTCACCACACATACATACATACAATAACCTTTTCTAATAAATAATAAGTAACAAAAACAATGGCTTTAAATGGTGGCAGAATAACAGCGAAAACGCAGCAAGTGGTGTGGCAGCAGCAGCAGCCGTGGCGAAAGCTAGACATTTCCGGTTGCAATTTTTCTTTACTTCGTCCGTTTTAATTGCATTGGCATCGCGTGAACAACGAAAAACAGCTCCAGTTACTTAGCGTTAGGAAAGAAATAAGCTGCTTTGCATGTCATGAAAGCAGCGAATGGTCTCACCGCAAACTACTTAACTAGCATTTCCAACTGTTTACTTGTTAGTTGTACTTCTTTAAGTAACTGCTAATACTTTCATGGAATTGGGTTGGCTAGAAAATTCTGTAATAGTATTTAAAGCATCAAAGCGGCGAACATTCCAGTGGAAAAGTCACAGCTGTGCGTGGATTTACCCTTGCACCAAAGTAATTTGGTAAACAAGCGCAACTTTTAAGTATAAAAAGTCAGCTTGCATCTTATTTACAAATCATACCGAAGAATTTTAATCGAGCATTTATGAACTAGTACAGCTGATGCTCTAATGTTACTGATTTATAGTAATTTATAGTGATGGTCAAGTAAGTCAACGGTTATCTGCGCGGATTTTTTTGTGGCCATTATCATACAAAAATAGTTAATTTCTTTCAACGAAATATATATAAAAAAAACGATGTTACAAGTCAGTGGAGAGTAAGACTCATTCTCTACAGGGACTAAATTTACCCTATTTTTATTAGAGCTAAATGATGACAAACTAGCGTTTATAGTTTTTCGCAAGGACCCATTATTAAAAAATTTGCATACATTTTTTAAAGTATTTCACTAAAATAAATAATTCTCAAATGAAAGGAAGTGTTCATTAAAATTTAAAATGATTTTCTTTTATAAAAACCTTTGCAAAGTAGTTTGAGAAATTTTTTATAAAAATTTAATTTTTATTGAAAGTCAAGAACTTACATTTTTTTTAATTTTTGGCAAGGATTGTTATGAGAAAAATATATTTTTTTCTTTGACAAATAATTTTTCTTATGGTAAAACTATTTATATAAATTTTTCTTGTACATATTGCTCATTTACTTACAGACTAGCATAACTCAAAAAATCGAGTTAAGTATGCAGAAATGTCCGTTACGTCTTCTTTTATGTTAAAATGTGAAAGCTCCAAGGCAGTTGCTTCAATCAGTAGCTCACCACAACAAAAAATGTTTTCCATTCACTATGGAAATAATGCGAGGGGACTAGCTAAAGTTCGCTTAGTTGGTGACTCAAAAATCTTTTTTTAAAAAACAAAAATATCAAATCCTTTGCAATAGATTTTGCAGACTTCGTTCTTAATTTTGGAACAATCAGTTAAAATATAGACTAGAAACTAGACGCAAAATATGTGATGATAGATCACACGCAAACAAAAATTCGTTATATGATTCTCTTCGCTTTTTGGCGTAAGCTAAGGCCTCTACAAATATTCAATGATGAAGTGCACATGGAACAATTGAAACGTCTTTACAGACTGTTTCAAAGTGGTTTCGAAGATTACAGATGGGATTTTTAGGCTCTGTAGAGCACGAGTACTGAGAAGGTGGACGAAAATATTCTACTGATTACCTCACTGTGGCTCTGAAGAAGTCAAAAGTTGATAAAGATCCACGATTGACACAATAAATATTTTTTGATGAATTGGGCTAGAATGTAATCATCTGGTATAAACGACGTAATCTGCTTGATAGGTTCGATGCAGTTTGCTCAACTTTTACTAAATAAATTTGAAAATGAGCACTCTAGCAACTTTAGTAAAGTCGTTAGTGGTGACGAATTTCGGTTCTATAAGTACGAATCAGAAACAAAGCAACAGTCCATTGTAAGGAGTCCAACAGTAGCAAATTCACCCGTAAAAGCTCAACAACAAGAATCAGCCACAAAATGAATGATGCCAGTTTACTTCAGAGACTTCATAGCTGCTAGTCCTTTGTAAAAGGGTCAGAAGGTAATTGCGGATTTTTTTTTACCGAAGACTGCTTACCAAAAGTTTTCAAAAATTTTGTTGGAGCACAGGAAGAAAGAGGATTTGCGACGCCACATTTAACATGATGACAACGAGCTAAATGAAATAAAGAATGTTTTGAGAAGTGGATTTATAGGATTAAAAAATGCATTGCAATGAATGGCGATTATCAAGAGAAGATACAATTTTTTTTTTTTTTTTTTTCTGGTTAACTAAGCCAGGTTTGTTAGTCCTCGCGTAAAAATATTTATGTAAACTTCAGAGCAGTTTTTCTTGGTTGCTAGTTTTTTGAGTTATGACAGTCTTTTAGTAAATGAGCGATTTGTTAATATTAAACTATTAAAGTCATACAAAAGTTCCCAATAAAATGTTGTATTATTTTATTTCAATTATTTGATTACAGATGGCGCTGGTATATTTATACGTATTTACAATTTTTGGGATGTAATATTTTTAAAGTTTAATCTGCTCAAAGAGGCACGAATTGTATGTTTACGCCTAGCGACTACGACTAGTTGTAGAGGTACAATCGATAAATCCTCCTTTTTTTTTCAAGAAAAGACTATTAATGATTTTGCATCACATTGAATGCTGTACTGTGATTACAAAAAAATTGGTCCGTCGGATGACTTCGCCATAAATACATGTAGGATTGGCCTTTCTTTAAATTAAAACACGCACTCGCAATTTTAAATATACATTAAATTAAAGTTTATTCAGTATTTGCTTGAAGGCACTTAACATAACTACACGACTATAATATTAGAGGTCCGTCCCGTATGACCGTGTATAAGCGAGTGTATCGAATGTCATACTCCGTGCGAGTTAATTAGTATCCTAGGTTTCGTTAAGTTTGTCTGTTTCACTTTGTTCCTTTTTTTCGTCAGTCAGTGTTGCTTCCGTGCGTTACAGTCCAGTGTTGTGTCTGCATGTCATAAGTTTGGGTTGCTTAGTGGCATTTAGGTACGTCCGTTGGTCAAATCCCACATACATAACTAATAATAGATAAGGAACTCTTTTTTTATTACTAAAGGTTTGTAAGTTTTAAATTAAAGTTTAACTATATAGTACCTTATATTTAATATAGCCCCGAAGGATATGTAGGAGAAAGCGTATAGTTAAAAAATTTGTAAATTGTAAAAAGAAATAGGAGCTTTTTGTAATGCCAAGTAATTCGTCTTGGCAAAGAAACGTTCAAGTTCGGCTTAGAATTGGTATTTAATATTTATGAGTCGTCCGATATAAAATGATTTTTTCTCCCATCTGGAAGAAGCGGTAATACACATCTAGTTGTATGATCTCGGTATTTAACAGATTTTTTCTCTTTGAGAGTGGCGTTTCCGATGAACTCAGTCCGCAATATAAATTTGTCTATAATATGAAGAGACTATTTAGAATAAGTGCAGGTTATATACATATGTATGTACATATGTGTGTGGTTATATTTATGAGGCGCGGAGAAGTCTACCCGACTTGGTAAGGATTGCCAATGCCACCCTATTATTATACTGATATCAAGTCATTGCAATACCCATTAATGGATAGGTGGAATATATTTTTTAAAAGTTCACTTTTTTTTGTGGATTGTGCGATTTTGTTCATTTGATTTGTTCGAATTCCGAGCATCAACAGTAAATATTTCAAGGTAAGCAAATAAACATGCAAATGAAGGCGTTCGCTGTGCAGACAAGCAAAAACACTGATATACTATTGTTCGCCAATATAGTACATGAATATCATATAAATACTCGTACATACATACATATATGTATGTATGTACATATGTGTATCAAGTTAGATTTGTTTGTGCAAGCAACTCTTTAGTTATGCTAACATTTTCAACAAATCTACAAATCCGCAAATCGCTTCATTCCAGAACCCCGCCCCCCCCCCCAACACCAATCGCATCGATTTTGAATTGATGTTTTATTGTTACACAGATAGTTTTTGGTGTTCCTCTAACTGTATAAATTACATTGCCACTCGAAATCACATGCACTCAATGTTTGTACACATACATTTCGTAGCGGAATGCATGCATTTGTATGTATGTATGTCTGTATGTATGTACAATTCCATAGCATCATTGTAAGCGCATGAATATGCAATTATACGAACGATACACTCAGACTTACATACCAGTACACACACTCATACAAATGTTATGCACCCGAAAGTTATCGCTAAGCACTCGAAATCTAAAGAGGTGAAAAAGATGTGCACGAGTACTTATAGTATATTCATAATATTTATGTGGATACGACATTCCACAAATAAGCACTAGTTCCATTCTAGCCTTGCCGCTACTAGTTGAAGGCGAATATAAATAGAGGGAGAGAAAATCAACGACAGCCTCAATAAGGGCGAACATATGCAGGAACTGTTTTTAAATCATGTTGGTAAAACCCCATCAGTTTCTATAGCACAAAAAGCTGCCGGAATTCGGAAGAGATATTACCGTTAGCCCCGTTGTAAGCTTTCCGAAAAAGAGTTTTTGGCACTTTTTACGCTCAAAGTGTTGAATTCACTACACTTCTGAAAGCGTTTGAGGCGATTTCGGATTACTTTAATTTTCTGGAAGGCTCCTACACGACTTTTGGAAGGATCTTGGTAGGAGAAGGAAAAAAACAATGTTAAAAATGACATTAGCGAAAATAGAAAATATTCGTCAATCGCATATCCTTCATGTTATAAATATTATATAATATACATACATACAATGTGTCTGATTAGTCCAGTGCTCATTTAAGTAAACATGCTACTTCTGTATCTAAAATAATTAAAGCCGACCTCGCCACTGCCACTGTCATATTGCTACAGTCACGATCAAATAAAAACATTTGTTTGCTGCATTAAAACAAACCAAACAGGCTAAGATATATCTCTGTTATTTTATATGTTCTTATCATTTTTTGTTTTTAAACTTAGAAGATTTGAAACTATTCTGTGAACATCATTTACAAGAAATTTTGTATACCCGGCTGTAATATATTTCGGGTGTTATTTATTGAAGACACTGTTCTCTTGGTTGGCAATGAGGTTCAATTAAGTCAGATCGTGCGAGGTTTCGTCCTAGATATCATCAAAGGAAAGTAAAGTTTTTTCTCCGCAAAATCCAGGAAATAAGTATCCTAAATATCAAAGCCCCAGCAGAAAGTTCAGTTTTCGTTGACTTGTATGTAGATTTATGCTGGAATTCAGTAATTTTGTTTAATCTCAAGTCTCAAAATTTGAGCCTATAAACTAAAAATTATTTGTTTTCCCGAATTTAATAACTTGGTATCGTCTCAAATCTCAAAATGAGCTAGAGATTATTGCTTTGCCTCGCTTTCACGTTTTCTTTTGTTTTTATTTCAATTTTTTGTGACCTGCTCATGTCCATCACTCTTTATTTTGAGTCTAATGAATGCTAACTGGCCTAAAATTGTGACTTGTGTCTCTATTAGAGACTGGCACTGCTAACTGAATTCGGTCATGACTAGGAAGTAAGTGTCCTTTATATCAAAGCTCTAGCGTCCGAACAGAGAGTTAGGCTTTCGTTGACTAGTCAGAGAATTATGCCCGAATTCGAAAATTTGAGACTATGAGCTAGAGATTATAGATTTTCCTAGCTTTACGTTTTTATTTTTTGTGTATGTCTAAATTTTTTTGCATTACACTTACTCACAATTTAGAGGTTTTATTTTGCGACTGGAGGTTTTATTTTTAAACTAATAAAATTTAATTGGTCTAAAATTGTGCTTTTTGTCTTCCTTAGAAACTGAGACTGCTTACTGAATTCGGTTTTTAGTTTGACAAAAAAAAAACTTTTGATGATGAGGCTGCCGCTACCGAAATTTCCGTTGCGTCGCAGGAAAGCTGAAATAATTATCCTCCATAAAATACCAGTTCTGGAACCAGCATTACTTTTAACGACACAATTGCAAGGCACTCATACCAAGATATTTGTACATACATATATATGTATAAGTATGTGTGAATGGTAGCTTAGTTAAAACTCATCGATCCATTCGCATCCTCTTTTTTTGTTTTGTGTTGGAGTATCTATCCTGCATCCGTGCGCTTAAAACTTCTATGGGGCTAAGCTTAAAAAGTATGGCGTACAAACATACAGTCATACTATATATGTATGAATGAACATTTACATGTATTTAAGTTTGCACGCATCCTTAACCTCAATTTCAATTTTTTGTGCTTAAGATGCAGCTATTTGAAATGCAAATTATTATTTTTCCATGCTTGGCTCAAATCAGATTTGTGTTTACACCTAAAAAAAAACAGAGGATTTGTTAAGTAGATTTTTCTCAAATAAATTCGCTTGCTTTTGTTTCAAAACAATTTAACTTCCAAACGAAGTTCATATAAAGTTTCAAAGTAATTCTAAATTTTGGATTTTTGAATTCTTAATTGTTTAGTGGTTTTCCGAAAAGAAAATAAACTTTTTACTTACATGTGGAATGTTTAAATTTAAGTTTAAATTGGTTAATACCACAGAAAGTTGAATTTAAAATAAAATAAAGTAATTATTTTTTAATTCTAAAAAAAAACAAATAAAACCAGCTTTACTAGTAAATCAATGAGTCCTTAGAAAATTTGCACTTTTTACTTGGCTAAAAGAGACCACAAGTAAGGACATCAAATCGCGAGGAATGATTTAGTCATTCATTTTGACCGGTCAATTCGTTTGCCATTCTTGTCTTTTAACTCCTTCCCAGTGTGGCCGCTGTGGTCGATATGGACAGGAGTCTGACAATGGCCACGCCATGGGCCTTTAAACTATGGATATAATTAAGAAATCTGACTCTGGCACTCGATTCAATATTTGCAATTTATATTTACATTTGCTTCTCTTAATAAACGAGTAACGAAAAAATTTACATAAACCATAACCGCCACAATGTTTAATATTTTCTTAAGATTATGAACATACAAACGTAGGCAAGGTCAAAAGCACATGAGTTCTATGGCCAAATCTATGTATGCATGAATACAAATGTATATAAATATGTAAACCTTTCAACCCTCATAGGAAAAATATGAGAGAGTAAGTGAAGTTTTGAGTACATAATGCAATCATTTTTAAATGTAGTTTCACTCACCTCTCATTTCAGACTCCTTATTAACCATTTGACAGAAACAAAGATAAGAAAAACAAACTTCAAAAAACGCTTAACACTGAAGAAAATCCTTTATAAATTCAAAAGTTATTAAGAATTAACAATAAAAATAATATAATTTAAGATTTTCGGGAACTTGTCGTCGCGTTTTTGAGAAATTGAATACCAAACTTCAATTGCGGTTTCCCAAAAACGACTCGAAATTAATTTATCCGGGCGACAGCATTTCAACTTTGCCAGCGAATTATCGCCTGTCAAAAAATCGCCTGATGTAAATGCAACTTTAAGGTCAAAAAATCTTATAAGCCTTGACTTTAACTCAGCTAGACGATTTTTATTAACTCTATAAGATGTTATAGTATAACATTAAATACGCGTTACTCTGACTAACGAGGGGCTAGGTTTAAATAACAGAACACACATTGTACATTGCACTAATGCAGTGTAATTCATAAGTAAAATTCCATTGCATTGGTGAAAAAATATATACAAAATTTACACGATTTGTGTTTGAAATGCAATGAAATCAAAATCCCCAATGTATATTTGAAAGTAGTGTCAAACTCTGTTTCTGTCAACAAATTTAAAGTGAAATCATGTTTTGAGACATTTCAAAAGGTTTGAAACAACGCTAGATAAACAAATATTATTCTTTCGACTGTTACCCATTTTTCTCACACCATTTACACATTTATAGTTAGGTAATGGAAACATAGCTGATTTTAACGAATTTTGTCAGTATAAACAAAGCGAAGAGGATACATACTTTACAGACTAGGTTTGATGCAGTATGAGCCTTTTATTCCCACCAGAAACTCTTGAAGATGAATGTCTATGCAATTTTTATTTATCAATTAAAATACAGCACAGTAAATATCTTATTAAAGCCATAAGAATCTCATCTTCAAACTTTGTACATAATTAAAAATTTAATCAAACAATTAAAAAAAGTTAATACCCAACTTTGTAGATTTTAAAATTTTATAAAGTCAAAGTTTCAAAGGACTCCAAATTATCATTGACTTTTGTAACTTTTTCTGACCGAGCTTGCAAGAGGGGTAACATCCATTCCGATTTCATCACGCTGGAAAGGTGTAGGTATGCCGCTCGCCACCTGTTAGCTCTTTCTAAGGGATACATCCACAAAGGAAGCAGGAAAACGCTGGAAAAACGGTAGTACCTACATCAAGTCCAAGCTCATGTGGCCGGAGTGAGACGTCAAATGATCACAAGATCTTCTTTTACTGAACAGGAGAAACCTGTCCTTAGCTTTAGGAATAATAATAATAAAATGGGAGTTCCCTGCAATGAAACCTGCAGAAGCTGCAGAAATTAAAATCAAAGTGTTTCAGCGACCTAAGCGATCTGGCCAGGGTAGAGACACGCAAGTTACTAATTCGTTGATTCCACACGTTCGTTCGAGTATCAGGTTTTCAATATTTCAATCCGCGTGGTACCACAAAGAGCTTAACAAAGGCTTAGGCGGGGTCGCTGGCATCCACTTTAACCTAACCTAACCTAAGGCCGTTTTCTAATGTGTATGTTAAAATGTACAGGCCTTTAAACTTTTTCGACTATATGCAACCAATAAAAGTCAGGCAAATTTATTAAGGAATGAAGTAATGAAGTTATTACGCTATTTCAATTTCGATGGCGACTTTAACTCCAACGTTAATGTAAACAAGTGCGTGCGTCTTTTTCTTCTCCCAAATACTTTCCGTTGAACCACACCTGAAAAGGATTAATTACGAAAATGAAGGTTATCAATTCCCTACAGGGTAGATGGTGAAGAATACTCGAGGTCAGAGTGAATGCATATAAAATCCCACAATTACAGTATCGGATAACATTTGCCTTTGCAGTTCATTCGAGTGAAAGCTTTTAAAAACTCTTTTTCAACATTTGATATATTTGAGTTTTACGATTTTTTATACATCAACATGCACGCCTGTGTGTACTTGTAAGCGTGCTATTTTTTCAACTTGCATACATTTGTATGTTGTATGTACTCATATGTATTTTTGCGTGCTCTTGTGTGGACTTTATGTAGCCAGTTTTGGCCTGCGAAGTTGAATGCAGGCAATAAAATTTATCATTTTTATGACAGGACGCAAGTTGGAAAGCGCTGAAAAACCGCCAAAATTTATTGAGACAAACCATAGCGAGTTATCATCTATGTACATACAATACATGCAAGCACACGTATGTTTGTGTAAAATGTATTAAAAACGTTGACAGAAAATAGCAAAAAGCGAAAAATGTTCAAAAAGGCACAAACGAAATTGGTGAAAGGACACCAGAACACACCAACATCAGCGCCATCACATGCGAGTACACGCGCCAACACTTTCACTGGCCTTCATTCACTCAGCTCGGCGTGACGAACGCGCTGCCCGATTTTACTCGTTGGCTGTGCCGTAGAAAGGAGCGCGGCGGCGCGGGGTGGCGCGCAGTTTGTTGGCGCGTAGAAATGCTGGAACACGCAGCGCGGCGCACATAAAAATAGGATTTTGCAACGTGTTCGAGCTGTGTTTAGCTATTTATGCGCGCTTTTTTCGAAATCAAATACATATGTAAGTCAGTAAGTATTTTTGCCATGGAAAAGGCGTTAAGCGGCAACGGCGCGACAAAGAGAGAATTGGCAGCCTATCGCGCCCAACCAAAGGGCCATCAAGTGCGCACTCCGACACCTAAGCGTTTGCGTTTGTGTGTGTGTGCGCGCCATGTAGTAATAAATGCGAAATTATAATTTAAGTTGAAAAATGTGTGCACGAGCTGATCGCATCGCTTTGGCGGCGCTGACACAAAAATACCCATAGGCTGGCATGAGCTGTCAGGCACAAGATGAAAACGCCACAACAAATCAAGTGTCAAGTGGCTTTGCGTGCCTGGCAGTCGAAATGTCGCTGCCCATGACATTTACGAATAGACCAAATGCGCAGGTAATGAGCTAACATAGGCCTAAATATACGAATGCTCTCGAACAGCTGTCAAAATTTAAGTAATATTTTTGAGTGCTTTTTTGTGCTTTTTTTTCTTCGTTGCGCATATCGTTTTATATATTCTTGTGTACATACACATCCACACAAATACATTTGTAAGTATCAAGGCTGCTTAGTAAATATCCTTTTTATAACCACATCCTTATCAAGAGCGGTAATCCTTTCGAATATTAACCTAACCGCGCATCGTAATTTATTACTCAAACAATGCTATTTTACTTATGAAGTAGCAACTTTCAATGCTGCTAATATGGTAAGTGTGTTTTGCCATACACCTCGGTGTAACAACAACACGAAAATGTGTGTTAAATGTGAAGGTGTTGTGAAACCTTTTTACCTAAATAATTTTTATCAAATGTAAACTACATAGCATATTGTCATGTCACACATAGAGATTTACTATTTTTAATTGCTTCGTATTCCTTTCTTACTGTAGTACCAGATACTGAGTGGGCAGGGACGTATCCAGAAAATATTTTTGGGTGGACCCACTTATTTTCAACTTTTTACGATATTTTACATATTTTTAGATGTTTGATTATAATCCATGATAGACATTGAAATAATCATATTGGGTAAAATGTTTAATGCATTTTTATAAAGCCATCGTTAGGTTATGATTATATCGTTTCGATTAGTAGAATCATAAAACGTCAGGGATTTAAAGTGCTTTATAGATTCTCCTCTTTTACTTTGCCAAAATATCTAGTATTTGGTCAGTAGTAACCTCAATGTCTCGATGAATATTTAGCAACGCAGATACGTCCTCAATCTCCGTAAAGTAAAAAATGACCGTTCCCTCAAAGCCACCGTGACTGGCAACGTGGAACTGATTTGAAAAAATCGGTAAAAGTGTTTGTTAAATTGCAAATTAAGAAGGCGGTTTATTAAGTCATTAACTTTTTGAATAAAATATACTTTTTCGGCAAAAAACATTCTCTTTATCAACATAATCTCCATTTTAACTCTTTACATTTAGTCCAGCTTTTTTCCAAATATTTTATTTTGACTCAAACCTCGTACCACACAGCCATTTCTTAAGATTTGTAAATTGAAAACATTCCCGCTTCTTTCGAGTGTACGCAATCATATCCAAATATTCGTGTTAAATGTGATGTGGCTTCTCAGTTGAGATGCCTACGACCACAGGTATCTCACGGACTTTCATTGTCCAGTCATCAAATATCATTTCATGGGTTTTATCGACGACTTTTTGTATAACGACTATAATAGACCTGACGTCACTTAAGGGTGTTAGAAAAGCGATATTTATATTTTATTTAATTAGTTTATATGCATCCCTTAATTAAAGTTAATCAAATATAATATAAAAAAGAATATTTATTGTCTTAAACTGAGAATTCACAAACAAAATTAATTAAATTCAATTTTAATAAGGCAATCTATTTGTATTCAAGTTACTGGGTAATAATTTTTACTGTTTTTGTCTAGAGTGAGTTTTTGTGTGTGCTATGAATTTAAAAAAAAACGGTTGAAATTTTCTGAGACCACCGACATTTTAGGGGGCGGAGTTCCAGACATCCAGGACCCCTCCCCTGTATCCATCGCTGTGAGTGGGTATTCCTCTTTTGATTTGAGCTGCCCAATGGCTCAATAAATGGGAAGTGTTAAATAAATATGTAATATTTCAACATAACATTATTTTACAGAAAGCCTCAAAATCTTAAGTAAAGAATACACCCAGTTAGGAAAGCGAACGGCAATTATTTTCCATGTAAAGAATAAATAAAGCTTCTTCGACCGAAAATTCCACAAATAAGTGCAGAAAATCATTTGAAGAATGAATACTTGCAATGCATATTCTTATAGATTTCTTCCGTTGTTTGACATTCTCATCATTACGATTTCAAGTATACCAAATATGCTGCTGAAACCCGGAACAAATTCTGTTTCTGACAAGTGCGATCGCATCACTTTAAATTACTTTAAATTGAAGGAGAACACATTCACTTACTTTAGTTTTTTTAAGTATTTTTAAAGGTAACCCCCACAATTTGGAATTGCTTAGGCCAAAGCGCAAGGAAGCTTTTCATTGCCACGCCTCATACAAATTTGGAATACAACAGAACATAAAAAAGTGGTATGTTTTTGCCCCAGGACGGTGCGTGGCTACGAAAGTTACTTAGTAAAAAAAAAATATATCAAGATTACTAAAAATTTCTGCAACAAAAAGAAAAAACTCCATCAATAGATTAATGATGAAGTGGAAGAATGTAGTATGATACCATATTGTAAGATGCATTACCACAAATATAGATAAATGTGGAGAAGAGGATAATTTCTATGCTATTACATTATTATTATTATTAGTAATGACAAGAGTTTCGGGAAGCAATCTTAGTTCTTCGTTTTTTTAGTTTTCAAGGATGATCACAGATGACTGTCGCTCCGATTGAAGAGTTCATATCCAGCACGAACTCTGATGAATTTGCATTTATCGTAAGGGAATGGCTAGCAAGGTTTCTTTTTTGCCTTCGGGATTAGTTGCCTGCAAAGTCAATATACTAATACTAATGTGTGAATAAAAAATACAGTCGATCCCTTTTTAACGCGGTTCTTCGCGTAAAAAACCGCGGTTAGTTTAAAACATTTCAGTTCAAATGTGTTTCTTCGTTTCTATTTTGCGAAAAATTAGCGCAAAAAAGAATTCCGCATTAAGATAACAAAGTTTCCACCCGAAACCCTAATTTGGAGAAGTAAACAAATTTATATTGAGATCACCTACAACTTAAATTATATAAAACAACGAATAAATCCATATTTCAGTTCTTAAAATAGTCTGTTAATAAGCGCTATGTTTTTCTTTCTGCATGATGTCTTTATATAAATCGCGGTAGCACTCCAATTTCGCTAAACGTTCACCATTGTCGCTTGCAAAACGCGGTAATAATAGAGACGATAAGGAAACTCCGCGTTAAAAAAAAACGCGTTAAAAAGAACCTCGTTAAAAGGAGATCGACTGTATTTAAAAGTTCATCTTTTTTTATCTCAACCATGTCAATACTTTTTTTCTTATATACCTCACCATTCTGACATATGCGTAATATTGCAGCGTCTGATGGCAACAGTATTTATTCTTCCTGGCAATTTCGGGAATTTTCGTAGTTTTGGGGCTTTCAGTCCGCAAGTATAAGAAAGTCAAAAGATCCATTAAAATTATCTGTATGTATTTACTCTAGTTTAAGTTCACAATTGCAACAATGACTGCTTGTAATGCGCTTAAAATCTCAGTACAGTTTCGTCAATTTAATATATTTCGTTGCCAATTTTGGAAAATATTTGGTAGATACAACCAAGGCTTGCTATGCGTAACCAAATATATTGAACCTGAAGAAATTCATCTAGTTAGGGTCGGGATTTGGTTCATCAAATTAAAAAATTTCGCACAAAAACCTTAAACGCTTTGTTTTGCGAGTTGATATTATTTAAGGTGGGTTGCTGGATTATTGACAAAGTTGTTAAATAAAATAAAGTTAATATTAAAATTAACTAAAATTGAAAGAAAGTGCGAGCAGACAGTTGGGATTTCTCTAATTCCATTAATTATTCTATGAAACAGCTAAAGTTTTTGACAAGAAAAAAATATTTTGTTCAATCAAGATAGAACTTTTGTCGTACGAGTTTTGGTTTCAAACAAAGCCTTAATAGAGTCAATTGGTAAATTGTCTACACAATCAAGTACGAGTATGTTTTCTTCAACCAAAAACTCATGTACATATATTCGACTTTTCAGTTTAGTTATTATTATCAAAACTTGGTATAAATTAACTCCTTTCTCAGTACACAGGCATTACCAAAAAAGGGTATTATTCTGTCAATCGGCATAGAAGTTTGATTTCAGCAATATTTTTTTTCTTTCAGAATTATCAAAGAATTCTTTAATGGCTTATGGTTATATTTTGCTTATCCACATTTTGAGACTCTCCTGCAAACTATGACTTTTCGTATTTACTAATTGTCTTTGATTTTCCAATTTTCCATCACTGCTCACCCACATATGTACATACAATCACATGCAATTAACTTTGTGAAATTTCAAACTCAAAATCTTGTTAAATTCTGCAAATACGAGTATACAAAATGAAACTTGGCCAATAGCCGCCTCAGAGCTGTAAGCTGGGGAGTCAAGCCGTATGATTGAAGGGGTTAGCGAGTAAAAGAGGTTTCAAGATTATGAAATTGGCCTGTAAACATTTCAACCAAAATTCAAAAGCTATCAAATGTGCAATTTCCAACGAGAGAAAATGTGAAAATTATGCCGAATAACAGAGTAACTACATTATACTTGTACATGTATGAGTTTTCAATGCGTTCGTGTTTGTGTATTGCTATTGTGTGTGCCATTGAAGTTAAGAAGTTGCCAAAATGGGGCTAACTGCTATTACCAATGGCAGTTATAAGCCCAAAGGATATAACATTTAATGGACTTTGCAATGGCAAACGATGCGAAATCATCGTATATGAACAACATATGACTGAAAGATATGCCGCGTTGAAGGCAAGTGACAAAAGCACACAGCGCGTGTGAGAGAGAGAGAGAGAGTTGGAGTGTGCTACTAAAAAGTGATAGAGTAAGAGTGAGAGGGGGGACAAGACCATACCAATTGATTGTCAGCATATTGAATTGTTGTTTCAAAAGGTTGGCAAAATTGCAGCTTGTTGGCGTTTTAAACGAGTTCGATTACTTGTCGATTGAAAGACCAGCTCTTGCCATTTTTTCATTCATTTGTGCTTTTGTTGCCTATTAGTTTGTTGTGTGCCTTCGGAGCATAGCGCCTGGCTACTTTCGAATTTTGAACGGCGTCTACCCGAGCTCCATAACAACTCATTCCAAAACGAAATAATCAGCAACAATAGGCAACATGGCGTACATATGTGGCACGCAATTGAGCTACAGTAGCAGATTTACCAGCAAAAATACCAACAACAATAACAGATGGCAAATAGGGTGAAACCAATGAAGCAGCCAAAATGGGTTTAACGGCTGTAGCGCGACCCTGTAGGAAAATTGAATTAACTTTCGGTTTGTTATTACTACGTCCGAAAAGGTGGAAAATTCTTGTTTTTTGGAATGAGCATGAATGGCGGATGCTTTGTCAAATTTTCCTTTGTTAAGCTCCCCAAAACATAAGTGAGGTTTGTACCGAATAAAAAAATCACGAGGAAAATCGCTCGAAACAGGGTTATCGGAATGACTTTTGAGTACTTAAACTTTTTCTTTTGATAAACTGTTGAGACTCTGAGTATCATGTAGTAGCTACTCAACGTTTTCACAACAATAACTGAACGAAATGGTCCCCTTTTCGCTGAAGTGGGCTTCGTTGAACAAAAATTAGAGAGAGACGTTATTGCATCGCTAGCTTTTAAGTTAAAATATTTAAAAAATACAGGTTTAACTAGTTAATGGTTTACCTTAGAGGGAAGAACTTAAGTTCAGGCTCACATTTCCTCAGAGACAGAGAACAGACTGTGTCTCGATGATTTTTAACGCGTTCAACCGCCTTTTGTGCCCTGCCTTCGTTGGCCAGACAGAGATGATTTTGGTTTAAAAGAATATATTTGAGCCGTAATTTGGAAGCAAGGATAAAAAAGAACTTTCAGCTCGCAGTGTCCAATTATTTCCACTTTACTCCGATAATCTATACGTTTCTAAATATCTCATTTAATATCTATTTCCTTACTTCAAATTTTCCTACTGAGCTGCTCACACTGAAGCTAAGGCCAATGTAAAATTCGGCAATGTCACAAAGGATACAGGATTTCACAACTATTTCTATTAATGTGTGCGTGCGTTTGTAAATGAGTGCACTCAATGATCATAAAAGTCATTTTGTTTACCAAATGTTTGCTCCAAAAAAGAAGTTTACGCAAGTTTTGTAATTCAATTGCAAATCGATGCTCTCTCTCTCTCTCTCTCGAACTCCGCTGGCCTGGGACAACTCTGCGACGACGTTGACTATTAAAACTCAATCTAAAGTTGCAAGCACCGCCGCACAATGATTGTGTAATGGTGCGCAAAGCCCAAAATTTGTGGCCGGAGGTTAAGTGTGTGCAGTCGCAACAGTGAGGAAATTGAGTAGTTGGAGCAACTAGTCAAGTCAGAGCTGGTGGCGCAGCGCTCGATGAGGTCAAGATAAGCCAGCGAAGTTAACCAAGCGCCGCCAAGTTGAAAGGGCGTAGATGGAGCGAGAATTTAAGAGTGGTTGTTGACTAGGTCAATTGGCAATTAGTAATTGCCAAATGGCGAAAACGCTGCTACAACAAGCAGCACACAAACGCGCACACATGCTCAATAACAAAAGTATTTGCAGATTACACACACACGCACTCAGCTCCAAGTGTGGCCACGTTTCGCTTGTTCACTCGACCGTTGTGGTGTACCAAGTTTGTTGTTTTTGAAGTCCTTTTTTTTTTGTTTTGACTTCAATGTAATCGTAATCGCAACAATGTGGCACAAAGCTCATTGAAACAATGAAACAACGTTCAATTAGCGTTTCTATTTGGCTATCGGACTATTTGACTGCTTGACTGTTTGCTGATTGTTGTGCTCAAGCAAATGGGCCACATTGCCGCTGTGAATGATTGTGCCTGACATCGCGATCCCGCCGCCATTTCGATGTTCATACGCAATTTAATAGTCATTGCACATGCCGTGGTGCCTTATTTTATTTGAACGCTTAACTGCTTTGGCTAATTTGGCTTTAATTATTTAGTTATTTAGCAAAAAAAAAACAAAAGAACATCGAAAAAAATTATAGAGAATAAATGATAGAATTTTGTGCCAAATTGTGCTTTTACTATTGTCCACAAAGCGTGTGCTAAGCCGTCGATTTTTATGTTGTAGTATACTGTGTTAATGTCGAAAATCAAGGACAAAACTGATTGCGAATTCGACAAAGCGGCTAATTAACGTTGTTTGTGTTTGTGAAATTCTGTGAAACGGATTTATTTAGAATTGCAAATTATTAGCAATTAAACATCTCAAATAATCTAAAATAACCAAAGTTTTTGGAAAAGCTCTCTTTGAACAGGAAATCGGCGCACAAACAACAGCCTCCACCAAATAATAGCAGAATTAGGTTACGAGTTGCTCTCTCTTGGAATATTTATTTTTGTTATTCAATTTGATTCGGCTTGTGTTAAATATTTAAATTTAAACTTTGGATGTGAAATGACACAGCGCTGTGGTTCACAAGCTCTTGCAGATAATTTTATGTTGTGTTGTTTTAGGTGATGTCATATGAAAAGATTTGTTGACGTGATGTAATGTGCTTTCGTGTGAAATGGTGATGTTATGTACGATTTTATATAGTGTGATTTGACGTGACTATATCCCGTTGATGTGAATTATGTCATGATCTGATGATATGATGTGATGTTGTATGATATTATGTTATGTGATGAGATGATGTGATTAAATGATCTTATGATATGATGTGATGTTGTATGATATTGTGTTATGTGATAAGATGATGTGATTAAATGATCTGATGATATGATGTGATGAGATGATGTGATATGGTGATGTGATGTTAATATGCTAAATGATGTGATATGGAGATGTGATCTTAATATGCTATATGATGTGATATGGTGATGTGATGTGATGTCGTGTAATCTTAAGTGATGAGATGATGTGATGAGATGCGATGAAAAGATGTCATATGATGTGATTCAGTGTAATGTTCCGTGATGAGATGATGTGATGTGATGCAATAATGTTATATGATGTGGCAATATGATGTGATGTGATGATTTGATATATTGTTATATAATGTGACGATGTGATAGAATCAATGGCCCAATATGACTTGCATAACAAGTTGTCCCTCTAGTACATTTTGGACATAACGCAGCAATATAGTTGACGCCGATCCGGATACCGCTACTCTGACTTAGTCATATTTGATACAATCAGCTGCCGTCATCTTGGATTGTATGCAAAGAATTTTCTTACAAACATTTTATATGGTACAAGTAATTAAAATTGTGTTTCGTAATTTTTGTTGATTTATTTTTATGTTTTCTATTTGTATTTATACGCTTCCATATTACGAACTTTCGTTTCTATTGTATTTAGTAGTTATGAAATGTCTTTTTAATATGAAGTTCACGATTTTAGGAATTGTATTAGCCTTTTATGTAAATAATTATGGATAGTACTTTAACTGGAAAATAATTTATATCTTATTAAATGAAAATGCAAAGTATGTTTATAAAATAAGGTGACTTTTATTTTTTTTTTACAAAAAATTTAGAATTATTCATCAATATGAATGTTATTCCCTTCAAAGCAATCAACCTTAAATATAAAACACTTAAGCCAATCTCTTCTGATATCTTTTTTTTGCTATAGCATTGATTTTTTCCAGCAATGCAGCTGGATAACCCCTCAAACAAATTTTTCATGTGGCTTTTCATTTTTGGAAAAAGCAAAAAGTCACAAGGAACCAAATCCAGTGAGAACATTGGTTGAGGCATTATTAAGGGATTTTTTTTTTGTCAAAAAACCAATTCCTTGACGAAACTTCTTTAATGGTTATTTTCTTCACTGATTCAATATTTTTATCAGTTGATGTTGATAATACTTTAGACTTTGTACGTGAATAGTATGTATCTACATACATACATACATACATATATAAGTATGTATATCAAAGCAAATTTCAAAAGGCAGATAACTATTCACATTATTCTTACGTAGGCATAAAAATGAGAGCTTGGTGGCTATTCGTAGTAGTATACCTTGACACATACATTGCTACATAAATCATATATGTATGAGTATTTTTTACTCTGTAAGTGAACACTCTTCAACACAATCAATATGCGAAACTATAAAAATGCTTTGGACAGCACAGTTGGCATTCAATGACGAAGGTAAAGCAGCAAACAGTAGGCGAGTTTCAAAAACAAAAAATTAGGTGAAAATGTTTGTAAAATAAGAAATATTTTATATCACAAAAAATAAAGCAATTTGCGTTACAGTATTTATTTGTATGTACTATGTCGATTGTGATGAAGATTAAAAGAGCCATACATTTATTTTAGCCGTCAAATGAGACTTAAGAAGCTAGACTTTTCCTTTCACACTAACGTATGTATATATGTATATTGAAATAGTGCTTCTAAAGAAAACAGAAACATATTAATTTTTTTTTTTAAATGCAAAAAATGTTAAAGATATACGCAAGCGAGATTTTTATCTATAAATATTCTTGGTACCAGTCAACTTCACTGTCCAAAATAAGCAACATGAGATTTCCGCTTTATTAAGTTTTTCTTAAATAATACGAAAACACATACATAAATATGTACTTCGTAGCTACGTTCATTTTCAGCAAAAGCTTTTACTTCAACACAGCTTGCGCTTTCACGACACGCTTATGACCACTTCATACAAGTCTCATCAGGCCCATTCATAGTAATTTCGCATTTGGTAGCAGCAGCCATTGGAAGTATTTATGAAGATTGGAAATCATATTGAGCGCAGCAACACCAATATTGGCTAATGTCACCAGAAGGCGAAAATTGGCTGCTAACACACAGAACGACACAGCGTGGGACCCTTTAGGAAATATTTCGACAAAAAAAAATCTCTTAAAGCTCCATTATAAACATGTATGATTTTTCTTTTGACAAATTTTATTGTGTTACTTTTTTTTTTGTAACATTACAGGTAAGTTCTTATGAGAAGAAAGCTTTTAAGAAAGATAAATAAGTCTTTATTAATAAAGAGTAAGCGAATGAAGAGATAGCGCTGATTTAGTTTTACTATAACGTGTTTATATTTTGAAAATTTATTTTTTTACTAACTTTTAATTTTTTTAAATTAAATTACAATTCATTCTCTATAAAATTTGATGTAATAATTTAACAAACTTTCATTCAAATTTCAAACTTTTTCCTCTGAAATCTTGGAAATTTAACTTACAAATTTTCTTCCATTTAACGCTCAAACCAAAGCCGTACGAAATGGGGGGAGGGGTCGGCTTGGAGTTGAAACCCCCCGTAGGCAAATTAACGTATATGAAAAGAAGTCAATTGTATTCATCAAATGTTATTCGTAAATGAAATTTCAATCCAGAACACCCCCCGTGGTCTGAGTCCTGGGCACGGCCTTGGCCCAAACTAAATACTATATATACAATATGGGGACAAAAACTGAACACCCTCGACAAAAAAACTCTCTCGATAAAGTAGAATTGAATGATTAAAAAAATATTTACTTGAAATATATCTAGAACTTCAAAGAAAAAAGTGTGAAATTTGTTTGAAAATTGTTTAAGTTTTAAAATAAATAATATTAAAATAAATTGGCAAAATTAATACCTTTTATTGAACTGAACACAACTGTATATATGTATGGCATACAAAGTTTTAATATAGCTTTATGTTCCAAAGAACACAAAGGACAGAGAAAGATAACGAAGTAAATTTGGTAATAGAATTATCCGTTAGTATTCAGGTGACAGCTGCTGTAAAAGATCAGCAAGGATAGGTTGAAGGTCGTCCACTCCACCTTAAACCAAAAGTGACACACCCAACTTTCAGACGTCCCCCATGATTCCAAATCAAACGTTCTTACTCACCAACACCAACAAACACAAAGACACAAAAAAGTGCGAGACAGCAACTCGCCGTACAATCAACCTTTAGTTTTTGGGTTCTAGCAACTTGTTCCTTCTGAATTTTAATGACATCGTTATATTATTAAATATGTCTAAGCTAGATGGTGGTGAAGAACGACGCGCGCGCTTGTTCAGAATCAAAATAAATAAAAAATTAATGTAGCGTTTTCTTAAGTGAACTTAAAATGTTTAAATAAGAGAAAAAAACGCTCCAAAATTCACTGAAAAAACGCACCGAATTCATCGTAACAGGAGTATTTTTGGAGTTTTTGAAGACTCCTTTTAGCGTGCCCGCGTAGAACGAAAAATCGATCATTTAGGGCTCCAAAGAGAGCTCATTTATGAAGGAAAAGCTTCGATTTAAGAAGGTTTTCTGCTCGTAAAAGGGTATTTTAGAATGATTTTCGTTAGCTGCATTAGGCTTCGTGAATTGCCAAGAAAGAGAGCTTTTATAACTCTCAAAGCCTTTTGAAAATAAAATTAGTAAAAGTATTCCAAAAATTTTCCTGCAGAGCAAGGACAGGCTCTGTTCTTTACATATTTTACATATGTTTGTATATTCGTATGAACATACAAGCTATAAACGTTAACATATGTACATACATATGAGCTTGTGTACACCCACTCATTCAATTCAACAGCCGTCATCATCGCATTCAATTGAGCCGGAACGTAGATTGTTTGGCAAAGAAATAGAAGCATAACAGCAGGCGCTCACCCAGGTCAGCCGACGCATGCTGTAGACAACGCCGCTGACACATAAATACGTACATGCATACATACTTACATTCCTTTCAGCAATGATTACAAGCGCTTGTAGGAATGTAAGTGTATAAAAGGCGAGAGGGTGCGAGGAGGGCATTACTAAATGAGTATTCATTGCGATTTCATTCATTTACTTGAGCTCCCAAAAAGGCAAACGCTATTCTTATGTACTACTTATGTACATTAAACTGGCCGCAGCTTGTATGGGAAAAAATAAAAATAAGAAATGTAGAAATATTTGTTGCTTAAAATATGACGTTTGGTGTAAGAAATAGTCCCTGAAATTTACAGATTGATTGGATTATGCCTAGCCGTGCCTAGTGGGGTCCAAAGTACCCACATATAAAAAAATGTACTACTTGTTCATTTTTATTATTTTTAATTTTCTAAGAGTTATATACATTAAATTATCTTCTACATTAATCAAATAATCTTCAAATTTGCAATAATTTCATGTTAAAGCATAAAACACTTGGGCTTGGTTTGTCATCAATTGCCATACGATACCATAATAAATATTTAAAATTATCTTTTAGTGTAAAATATAGTGGACGAATTTTTTAAGTCCTCGACAGACAATCCCATTGTAATAACAAATGTTTTGTTTTATTTTCAGCATATTTTTAATTCGAAAAAGTAATGGTACTGGCAGCAGATCAAGCCTGTATAATGTGGCATTTTAAATTCTGCGAAAGGCAATCCAGTATTAAAAGCATATGTCTTTATGTACTTTTTGCATACTTTTAATTTGCAAAAATAACGGTACGAATATCACATCAAGCCTGTAAAATGGGGATTCCCAAATCAATAGTGTGTAGCTTCCGCTAGTATGTGTAAAGCGCCGTCGAAAGTTGTGCTGGCAGACAAAGCAAGTACACAGCATAAAAAATTGGCATGTTTTTCGTAATGTGCTCGTGAAAAAGAATTAATTTAAATTTGTACACATTTTATATAGAACATAATAATATAATAGAACAGACAGGTTGTGGCGTTGTGAAATAAATATAAAAAAGTGATAATCATGAGTTCACCATCGGTTATTGAAAAGAAACCATTACGTTCTAATCAGCCAAAAATATTTTTAGTAGGCATATGTAAAAATGATATTTTGGGTGTGAAATTACCATCAATACAACAAGTGCTGCAATTATTGTTTCATAATTTGCGTGTGGAACTCAGAACTTTAGTGAGCAGTCTTAAATATACCATAGGCGTTGTACTTGAGTTTTGGAAAAAAGCTAAGATACCTACAATGCTTGAACGAAATTGCATAGATAAACTAAAAAAAACGTATGAAAAGTGGAGAAATTTGCAAAAGAATATGAAAACGCCTTATGAAAAGTGTCGGAAGAACGAAGCAGAATTCCGTGATCTGATAGAGAATTTTATATTCGATATTGCAGCCCCAGATGCTTTACAATCTATGAAAATACAGGAAGATATACATTTTCTCTTGCTTCAAAGGCAAAGGGGACGTCCAGGAAGCATGTGTGGACTTGACAGAGTATTGTTACAAAAAGAAAAACGCAAAGAGAAGCGTTTGGAGAAAGAGAACAAGCGTTTTGAAAAGCATCGTATCAACGGTATTTGATTGATGTTTTAAAGAATTATTTTCATTTGTAATTTTCAATACTATTTATGATACTGTATTTTAGAGGGATCGACTATAAACGCTTTAGGGGACACTGCAGGCGAAGACAATTACATGGTTATATCATTGAGTGATAAAAGTTCCTCAAGTACTATGATTGATGGCGAAAATACAGTAATTGATAACAATTTCGATGTAGGAAAGTTAAGTTCGGTAAATCGCGGAACCATTCATTTTATTGATGATAGAATGCTTGCGAGCATGGACAAATGCAAGCTCTCTACAAGAGATGCCATGCATTTAGTTACAGCAACTGTTGGTGCAGTCCTTCAGAAGCTACAAGATTTTCAACCGGGAATGTTGCTGAAATTGGAAAACCTTGTTATTAATCGTACCACGATTAATTTAATGAGGAAAGACTACCATCGTAGGCAAGCTAAACAAGTTATTGATAAATTTAATGTAAATATAGATATCATAAATACGTAAGAAAGAAAACTGTTAAGAATTTGTATTGTATTATAGATACCTGAAGTATTTGTTCTTCATTGGGATGGAAAACTACTTCCAGAAGATAAAGGTGCTGAAAAAAAAGATCGATTAGCCCTCGTTGTGACCGGTAAAAATACAGAGAAACTGCTCGGCATTCCAATAATAGAAAGTTCTTCGGGAGGAAATACAGCAGAAGCAACTTATAACCTTTTGGATAAGTGGAAACTTGACGAATTGGTGGAAATTGTTTCATTTGACACGACTTCTGCTAACACAGGAGTAAATAATGGCGCTGCATACTTGTTAGAAAAGAAATTGGGACACAGTTTACTATTTTTGCCGTGCCGACATCACATAAGTGAATTACTGGTCCGTGCCGTATTTGAGTTGAACTTCGGCAAAACATCTGCTCCAGACGTACCACTTTTCAATCGTTTCTCCAAATTCTGGACAAATATTAATGCAGATAACTTTAAAAGTGGAGTTTCAGATAAAGAAATTAAAAGAATTCTTGATTCATCAAAAGTAGAGTATTTGAAACAGTTTTGTCTCAATGCATTGAATTCGGGTTACGCGAGAACCGATTACAAGGAGTTACTGCAGCTTTCACTTCTTTTTATTGGTGAAAATGTACCAGGTTTTACACAATTTCGTTCTCCTGGGGCAACATCGCATGCACGATTTATGTCAAAGTGTCTTTACTGTTTAAAAATGTTTCTTTTCCGTGAGCAATTTAAAATGACCGCAACTGAATTAAAGAGTCTTCGCAGCATTTCTACATTTTTGGCATGTATTTATGTTCCATATTGGTTTAAGTGCGTAAATGCTATAAATGCACCCAGAGAAGATCTTACACTTATAAAGAATATTATCACATATTTCGATCGGCAAGTTTCCGATGCCTTGTTGCATAAAATGAGAAACCATTTATGGTATTTGTCTCAAGAAGCAGTTGGTCTTTCATTTTTCGATGACAACATTCTTACAGAAATTAGACAAAAAATGGTGCTCGCTCTGGATAGTGGTGGTGATAAAGATAATGATGAAAATGGTGAAATCACTCCAAAAAAGGTTGTTGCGACTATGGAAGATCTCAAAAGATACAATAAAAGAGACATGAGTTCATTCGTATCACCAAAAACTATGCGCTTTTTTAATCGTTTATCTATCGATACGAGTTTTTTGAAAGCAGATCCTTCGACATGGAAGGGACGAGCGGATTTCATTTCTGGAAAAAAAATTTGCGAACATTTAAATGTTGTAAATGATGCGGCTGAAAGGGCATTGAAATTGATGACAGATTATAATCGGTCATTAACACATAACGAGGAGGAAAAGCAATTTTTACTTCAAGCTATTGAGTATTACAGGGAAATGTATCCTTCCCATAAAAAATCGTCACTTATTAAACAGAAATATTGAACATAAACATCAAATTAATGTCAAATTTAAAATTAAATATAAATGAACAAAAAGTAAATTTTTTTTTATGGGGGTACTTTGGACCCCACTAGGCACGGCTAGGCATAATCTAATCAAGCTGTAAATTTCAGGGACTATTTCTTACACCAAACGACATATTTTAAGCAACAAATATAATTGATTTTCCAAAAAAAAAATTTTACGGCCAGTCTAATGTACATATGTATGTATGTGCGCAAGTGAGTTGAGACTAAAAGCGAACAGAAGCAAAATGAGGCAAAGGCACGAAATTTCATTGGCAATCAAACAGAGACATTTATTCAACACGTTTGTGTTCAACGGATATACTCCCTTGCAAAGCCTTATTTACTTATGATTGCCAATGTACTCGTTCATACATAACATACATATGTACATATGTACATACTCGTATACATACAAGCACATATTTGTATTGAAAAGCTGCTGCAGTCGGCTGCTAGCTCACTGCTGGCGGTGGCATTTAGTTATGTACATATGTATGTATAAGTGAGCATGTGTTGGTAAACATATTAGTCGCATGCGAAAGCTACATTCATTCATCGGCTTGATTATTAGCAATCAAAAGTGCTCGACATCAGCAGACAGACACGTCACAACTGCAGCTGAGGTTCACTCATACCACACAATTATATATTTTAATATTCATGTAAGTGAGTGTATGTACACACACTTCTGTTTATTTACATAAATATTGACTGCAATTTTCACGCATTAAAGGCCAGCAATTTGATTATTTATTTATAAAGTCCCCTGCACTCCAGCAGGTCCGTACAATTTGTTCGATTGTGAAAATATGTGTATATTTTCAATGGGAGAAATATTAGAAAATATAGATACCGTAATTATTTATAGCAACAAACATTTTCACAAGCACGCACTTCCTGTAACTGTTGTTAACATAATCTTGATGTGGACGTTCAGAGCTTTGCAAGTGGCAAACTTTCTATGTCTACGATTGCGACACTTGAGTGCGCTTGATTTTCAATAACTCTTAACAAGCTCATTTTGTATTACACTTTGTTGATATACATATACATATAAACACAATAGTATATAACACATTGAACTTATAATGATATTCAACAATATGTTAAACGGAATATTGATAGTTCAACAGAAATGAAGTGGCCAAATATTGCTAGACCTTTTAGGATAATAGATGACCGCAATTCAATTCAGAACGTAACTTGTGAAATGAAAAACCATAATTACATATGGAAAATTTCTTAGCACTTTTGGTAAAATCTATGAACTGAATTGTGTATCAAGCAATAGCTTTCGACCTAGAAACTTTCTTGTTAAAAAAAAATTAAATACCACTTTGTATTACTTCTTCAATATTAAAGTATTTTAAAATATTCGCCGTAATTTTTAATCATCTTTTAAAAGGTAATTTCTTTACCGAAAGCTTTTGATTTGATTTCCAGACATTTAAGGATACCGTAACTTTTTTACTGGTATTGGAATTTTTACTCCGTTATAGTGCTAAGTTCGGGATATTCGGTCACACGATTTTTTACTACTCTCCCCTGCAACCTCTCCCACGAAGAGTAAAATAAAAGTCAGTAGGTAACCCAATTGATATACGCATTAATATATTGCAAATTATTTATAGCCAATAATTGAAACTTATTAATAACTCATTTAACGAAACTCAAATCAATTGTATGTGCGCACTTACACCGCACCATACTGACTTATTCACTTCATAAAATTGAACACAACTCATATTCGAATAGAAAGCGTAAGTTTTGCGATGATTGGCCTAAAGTAATCTCCCTTAGTATGCTTAACAAACCATTCTAAGCTGCAGCTTATAATAAAATAATAAATTTGTCGAAAGTTTTACACCAACTTTACTGCTGTGCACAATTTCACTGCTATCCTTCTAATGCTGCGCCGACGAGTGCCACAAAACTGGTACGAGAGAGTACATTTGCATTTTTGCCAACTTCTTAATTGATATTCCATTCTCATGGCATAGGATAATTTACGGTCGTCTAATAAACAAATGCACATAAATTGCCAACACTCACACACAAATATGTTATGATTTGCATCAAAAGCACACAGCCATACACACAAACGAAAGTATTTGTCTTTGTCAGCAAATCAATAAAGGATTACAGCTGCACTTAGAAGTAAGCAAACAAAGTGTAACTAATTTCAGTCGCTGAAACCATTAAGTAATAAAACTTTATTTATTGATAAATAAAATGCGAAAATTAACGAAGAAATAGTAGAGAATGGAGAATACATACACAAACACAAACACAGCCAAGTATGTAAATATAAATATGTATTTGTGTACACGTTCGAGTATTTTTATATTTGTACGCAACAGCCGCTTCACGGCATATAAATTCCAAACAACTGTAGTGATAACCGAAAATTGATAGTCCTTTAGTGCGAATGACCACCACAGCTAATTGAAGGAGCCGAAAGTATTTGGCCAGTCAGCAATGCGTGACACACTCAAAAGGCGTCCCTTGAACATCATCACAATCAAAGTGATGCTGTGTAGTGTTACATAGAAGGGAGTGGAGGGATGTTGTGTAGGCTAAGTCTTCATGTGCTAACTATGTATGTGTATTAGGGTGATTGCCTTGGTTTTTTCAAACCGGTTCTTTCGTAAATAATTGTACGGTTTCTTTGATATCTCGATTTTTCGAATATCGAATAAATCGGAGTTTGTAATCTCCAAAGCCGGTTTTCATGGCTAGTTGTAAAGTTAAAGCACATCGACTAATTAATGCCAACTCGTCAAAAATTGTGACGTTTGTCTATTAGAGACTGATACGAGATACGTTTGTTTAAAATATCCAACAACAAAATTCCTACGAAATGTCTTCTGTTCTCTCACAAGAGGAAAATATCCAAAATAGTACGTGAACGCAAAATTTGCTGAAACTTGCAAGTTCAACGAACAGCTGATTGAGTTCTTGTCCGCATTCAAATATGCATTAGTGTTTTTTTGAAATATTCTACAAAGTAATCTTATCCAAATTAACAATCCTTCTTGTATGTTAAACACTCATATTCTATAATGTTCACTTTTAAAATTCTTAAACAAAAAATTCGAAATTATCCTAATTGCAATCGTCTATTTTTGATCAGCTGGTAAAAATTTTTCCATCAAAAATCAACAGCTTCCCCTCAAAATGAAATATCTCTTTGCTCTCTCACCTTTCCCTACTTTGCAAGTTTTTTGCGTACACGAACGCGAAAAGCTGATAGTTTTCGAAAACTTTCAATAATTATCCGTAAACGTACCTACTGCTTACTGAATTCGGACGTTAAACTAAATTTTATTTTCAAAAGATGTCTTTTATAGAAATAATTTAGTTACATATCTTTTATAGAAATAATTTAGTTACATGTATGTATGTACATTGCAGTAGTTCTTACTTGGAACAAGAACCCGTTTGCCCGGATTTTTCATGATTTAAAAATTAGAAACCGTTTTTTTTTTCAAATTGCAATTTTTCGAATAATTCGAACACCGGTTTTCCAAAAAAAAAAAAAAAACGATAAATCGAACACCCTAATGTGTATACTCCGATGGAGATTATTGCGTTCGAGTGGTTGGCGAATGCGGGTGCGTTGCAAATTGGTTAGTAAGTCAGCACGAAAATATGCCTTTATCCATAAACGCGCCCATAAATAGCAATAATATAGACAATTTCGACCGCTTTGGAGCCGCACAGTGAAATGTTCTTGCAAAAATTCGGGTCAAAAGTTGGTAAAGTGTTCCTATTCTATCCAATAGACGGTGGTGTATATTATAAGCGGTGAACAAGAACAAAACTAAACGCTATCGTATTTTGTTCACAAGAGCGCTTAAATAATCAAAAATAATTGAGAACAATTATTTCGGAAAGTATTTTCACAAGAAAGAGACTGAGAACAAAATGGGAATAAGAGCCTCCGGGATGTGCTGGCGAAGGAAAGATCAGAAACAAGTCTCAGGAACGTTTTCTCGAAAAACAAATAAAAAAAAAATTAAATGCGAACAAATTCATGGGGAACGAAATCTCGAAAAGTTAATTGCGAAATAAAATCCTCCGAGACGTTCAGTCTAGAAACTGACCGATAACAAATCTTTTCCGAAATCAATCTGACAATCCCCAAAAAATTCCACATAACCTTAATAAAATCGAAGATCTCCAAAAATACGTTTGCCCAGGTGAACAAAAATAAGCCTTGTTTGTCGTTTGTGGAATTACCAGCAACAAATCTTTATAACCCAACGGAAACCCACTTTCCCGCCCAACCGGCACGAGGGGCTCAATCCGCATAACGTACGGATGTTTTTTAAATATACAAATCTTAGGTGCCGAGTCGTGACAGAAGAAAGTTTGTTAAGCGTCGAGATCCCAAGCTGCTCAGCAGGATCGTTAGCTGTTATTAAGAGAGGATAGAATAGTTCTTTTAATTATAAAAAGTGAGTCCGATACATCAAAGGTGCTGGAATGATTGTTAAAGTCTTGGCATAAACCCCGAAACGGTTCATTCAACTCAAAGTTAGTTCTGCATAGTTTCAAGAAAAGTGGTTTAAAGTTTCTCGTTGCACGGGAGGGTACATTAAAATTAATTTGCTCTAGAAGAAATGGACTTGAGATCCATCCATTGACTAATTTTACCAGAAATTTTATACCTAACATTTCTCTGCGACTCGAAAGAGTAGGAAGATTAATAAGTTTTAAACGACTAGTGTAAGGGGGAAGATTGTATGGCGAATCCCATCGAAGATTTCTCAAAGCAAAAAGTAAGAATTGTTTTTGTATTGACTCTAGTTGGTCTGAATGGACCTGATAACGAGGATTCCAAACTATGGAACCATACTCCAGTATTGGTCTTACTAATGAAGTAAAAAGTGTTTTAGTTATATACGGGTCGCGGAATTCCTTTGACCAACGCTTTACAAAAGCCAGTACACCCCTTGCTTTATTAACTGTGGAACTATTTAATATGAAAATTAAAATTGAGTTTACAATCCATACCAACACCCAGGTCAACAAAACTGTTTACATGTTCTAGGACGTAGTTATTTATTTTGTAGGAGGCCGGCTGAATGGTTCGTCGAGAAAAGCACATGAATTTACATTTGTAAAGGTTAAGCGGCATAAAATTAATGCTGCACCAATTGACTATGCTGTCCAAATCTTGCTGTAGCAAGGATCTTTCTTCAGCCGAGGCATAAGTCTTAAAAAGTTTAACATCATCCGCGTACATCAATATTTTAGAATACTTTACTACTGTAGAAATGTCGTTTATGAATAGCAGGAACAGAATCGGTCCGAGGTGGCTGCCCTGAGGAACTCCCGAGGAAACATCGATGATCCCAGAATGAAAATTTTTAAAAACTACCTTTTGCGTCCTACCGGAGAGATAAGAAGACATCCAACAGAGGATACCAGGTTGAAAACCAAGCAGATCTAGTTTACGGATGAGTAAAGAGTGACATACTTTGTCAAATGCTTTACTAAAATCGGTATATATAACATCAGTATCAATGCATTCCCTAAACCCATTTGAAACATGGGTGGTAAATTCAAGTAAATTTGTAATGGTCGATTTGCCCTTACAGAAGCAATGTTGGCAATTTGCTATTATTGAGGAAATCGGATAAGTCATTTGCTTGGTAACAATAGCTTCAAACAACTTCGGGATAGAAGAGAGTTTAGCTATACCACGATAGTTTTCAATAGAAGACCTGCTTCCAGATTTATGAAGGGGGATTATGTAAGACTGTTTCCATATTGACGGAAAAACTCCTTGCTGGAGGTACAAATTAAACAAGTTCGATAATGGCAGGTACAGGTGCTTTGCACATTTTTTTAGGAAACATGTCGGGATCATATCAGGGCCGTACTTGAATGATTCTTTTAAAGATATTAAATAATGAAAAACATCATCTGATGATATGACTGGAATATTAATAGAGTTATTGGGGCTCAGCTTGTATGGATAGGAAATGGAGTTATATTTAAATTGAGTGGTGTAGTTAGATTTAAAGAACTGGGCAAATAGATTGGCAATAATCTCGTTATCACATGACACATAGAAAGCTTTCGGGTCGTGGATAATGTTCATTTTCATTTTATTCAAGTATTTTTCATAACAGTTTTTATTTAATTCTAGATATTTATGTCGCAAGACTGAATAATTAAGATAATCCACATGACGACCAGTACTTTTATATAATTTAAAAGAACGCGATTTTTTATTTTTTAAAGTTCTCAAGTCTTTAGTGAACCATAAAGGGGTTGATTCATCACGAATACAAGAACCTTTAGGTACATGTTTAAGAAATAAGTTGTATAAAGTATTGTTGAAGTCCAAAACATTACGCTCAATATCGCCATTGTAGTAAGGCCATTTTTAATTGTGCAGAACACAGTGGTTTCCTTTGTTCTCTTTAAGCTGAATTATGTTTTGTCAATAAGTTGTGTCTTATGCAAACTTTTTCTTTCGATTTCTAGCCACAGACGCTGCACTGTGCAGCTTGTCGTCAAGCATTTATTAGCACTTACTCGCTCTTTAATAGCTGCTGCGAATCGTACGCATTCTAAGAGCGCTAATGAAACGACTCAAGCGTGGCAAATAAATGCGAAACGCATGAAAAGGAAATGCGACTACTAAGTATGAGACATTTGAAGGAGTTGCGGGAAAATAGTGGCAGGCGGAGAATCATTGGCTTCATCGAATAGAAAATGTGGTGAGAGTTGGCCGACTATATAGGCAACGTATGTATGTATTTTTGGTTGTATAGCTAATTATTCGACCACTTCAACTGTAAGCTGACACCAGAATACAAAAAATTATTATTATTATTATTATTATTTTTTCTTATTGGGGATATACATATACAATATAACCCTAACTTACATTAGCACACTGGCTGCCAGGGCCTTCAGTGATTATTCCGGTATAATATTAAGGAAATTGATTATTCACGTTCCGTTGTGCAGTTGTCTACTGCGATGGGTTAAAATATGTTTTGGAACACAAAAATCATGTGAATTTCAATACGATTGAAAGGAAAATAACCAGATCAATAAACGTTGACTATAGACATTCAGAACACCAAATTGAAGAAGACTCAAATGATTGTTTTTTTTTTTCGATAGAAAGTCTTGAAGCCAATTCGTTTAACATCAAATCCTGGATTCGCTGTAAGTTATTCTTTCTGGGAGAAATTAATTTCATTAAAACCCGCATATTCGCCAGCGAACCCTTCGAACATTTTTACCATTTTATGGTGATAATGCTAGAACACTATATGCCATCAATGCCCCGATTTCGCGTGCCACTCGACAATTTAATAGTATAAGTAATGCTGTTATGATCGACTTTTCAGTCCCAAGATCGGTTTTTTTGAATCTTTTGAACTCCATTTTTTAGTTTTTAAATTATTTTTAATAGTTCTAAGCAAACTTTATAATCGTTATAGTCTGTAATGTTTTGTTAAACTAAAGACTAAGTTAAATAAATAAATAAATAATTCTATCAAGGTTGAGTATTCGCTGCTGAAATCACTTTCTCGTGAAGTGCTTCTGATATTAAAGTTTACTTTACCATTCAAAATTTACTCATAACAACACAACAAATTATGAAAATATAAACATGCAATTTTTCTGGAGGATTGCAATCTGAATGCCAGCCTACTGTAATGTTAAGTAGGCGACTAAAAAAGTCGTAAGGGTAGATACGACTACATCCTGAAACCCTTAAGAATCATGAAACACAGTAAATTTTTACAACATGAGATGTTTAAATAGTAGCTGATCTCTCTCACTAACAAGTTGATTTATGAGAAGATACACACATTGCTGTTTAAGCAACAAATATGGCAAGTCTGGCAACAGTGATTTTATTGTCAACCGGGTAGCGTCTACTCTACGCTATTTCCGCTTACTTAAATAACCCGACAAAATTTACGACAAACGGAAGCTGGCGAAAGTAGCATTAATAGCCAACAATAACTATACTAAAAAGCATAAGCAACAGGAATAAATACTCACATGACAAGCAACAGACGAATAGACATATGTACATACGTAAGGAGAACAAAGAGACAAAACTAAACCGCTATTTGGTGGGGAAGAGAACAAGCAAACAGTAGGAAAAATGTGTAGCAAAATCAAAAATGGAACTAAAAAATGTCACAAGTCGCAGAGACGACATTGAGGCTACAATCAAATGTATAAAACTATTTTCAGTTGTGCAGCGAAAGTGAAAAGAAGTTAGCTATTGTTTAAGTAAAACGAAGGAGTGATCAAGAAAAAAACATATTTGGCAACAGGATGTTCGCTTCAAATGCACAAACATTTCAAGTAGACACGAAACAATTCAATGACCAATTCTGAGCTTGAAAATAGCCGAAACTGTTTTCATCCTGTAAAGCTTTATGAATCAGTCGCATGCAAGCAACAAATGTCGTTTCACTGCGAGAACAAACCAAACGAACAAGGAATGCATTAAATTGCGACATACATACCTACATACACACATACATATATGTATATTCGAATATGTGGATACTGTGTTCCCACGTTCCTATTGAAACTATTCATTCATGAGCACTACACTTTTGGAACAATGCTTTGTTAAAAAGAAAAAAAAATACCAAGGTCACTCTTCTATTTCTCGCTCTGAGTTAGAGAACTCAAAAGCGAAGGAATAGTGGATTTTTTTCATTGTACTCACCTTAGCTTATAGTTAGTTGTTGCGGCTGTGAAGGCTCCAGCTGCTGATGAGTAAGCGTATAGTTTACTAAAAAGAAAAGCAAAAGCTCACCAGGTTTGATCATAAATTTTCGCAGTCGGCAACAATGCATTAATGACAATGCCCGTGGTTCGTTTGTATTTGAAAGTGACAATGGGACAGCGGCGAGGCGAACTGCAAGATGGAAGTGAAATGCGAAAATAACCACAAACTTTTGCTTTTTCACATTTTCGAGTTCTTAGCGTCACTGATTAATTACACTGGTGAGTGGAAGAAAGCAAATTGGATTAAAAAAAAAAAGCTTTCTGCATTTTATATTGCGTTGAAATTGAAATGGTATAGTTCAAATATTTTCAAAAACTTCCAAACTACACTTTGAGAAAAATTTCGATCTGAGAAATAGTTTCAAAAACTTCCAAGCAACACTTCGAGTAAAATTTCGTTCTGAGAATAACTATGGAGCGGATTAAATTTTTTACTTTTCCCTTCTTAAAATTACAATTAATTAATTACTTTCAAGGAATACAATTTTTAAACTTTGAACAATTTTTGGCGCAGAAAAGAAATTTTAAAATAAATATTTCAAGACTTGCTTCCAACTTTTGCTAGTAATCGTAGCAGAGTTTTCAATGGATTTTTCAGCCCGCCAAATCCGTTCCATTATAATTTTGGTAGTTAGAACGATTCTCCTCTATGGAGCTATCGTATGGTGGCCTGCTTTGAGCAGAGCTGCTAATCTTAATCTGCTTAGGAAAGTGCAGATGGGCAGTATGTTCTGTATTAGCGAAGCATAACGAACACCAACAAACGATGCCTTGAATATCTTTCGGGACGTTCTACCACTAGACTCAGTGGAACAGCAAGTAGTGGCTCTTTTCGCGTTTCGGTTAAGAGAGAAATGGGACAATGCGAGTCTAGGATATGAGGGTACTCCTGCATACTGAATAATTATGGCTTTCTTCCGGTCACGTAGTCTGCATTCCTAAAAAAACGGGATGAACATATATCCCATATAACTGGCTCTCTAATAGGGCACTACCCCATAGGTAACCACTCGGGCGTCTCAGACCCACATTCTTCAGAAGCTGCTGGTTCACTGGTTTCCTTTTCAAAGGGAAAGTGTTTTTTTGCGTCGTTATGGTTCGCGGATTATTTGTTTCTTGTTTTCTATCATTATTTTTCTAAATTTATTTCTTAGCAACAAGTCTCTGTGACTTTATCAGTCTTAGTTTAGACAAACAAAGAAAATTCTGGTGGCCAACCCGCGTTGCTCGAATGCCAGTAGAATAGCGAAAAGTGCTTATATAAATCATGTTAACATTTTCGAAATGAATTGTTTCATTAGATTAGCACTTTCCAAAACGATTTTTTGCTAAACAAAACATTTTCTCAATTTCCTACTACAGCATACTGCATTTTCCTTGTTTTACCAACAATCCTTAATCTAATCGAACTCGAACAATTATATTTTATACTCACAAAATATCATTCATATTTTAAAATTCTTGTAATGAGCATTTCAAGTACATTTTTGTTGTACATAGAATTTATTTTATTGCTTCTTTTATTGCACACACACTAGAATATATTGCACACCCCTGTACATATATTCGTAGTACATTTAAAATTTCAAAACTCAGCTTTTACAAGATTACCCATGTTCCACTTTACTAAGCTACATGTGGCACAATTCATTTTTTATCGCTGAGCTTCTCTGTGAAGTTTAACACCTTTCAGCGCTTCAAAAGGAACAACTTTTTTACCCGTTCGAGCATTTTTATTGCAAATACCTATGCTGCCACATCTTGCCGCGCTTTTGTTCGCCAAGTTATGGCAACACATAGAGCACTTAAGTGGCCATTGTCGGTTTGCCACACATTTATGCATTGTTGATGATCACGATTATGATTTACGACGTTGGCCTATGAGCGTGAGCTAGAAAGTGTTGAAAGTGTTCAAAGAATACGCGCGCACACATACATGTATGTTTGTATGTTTTTAAGTGTATGTTAACTCTTGCAACACTTGTGAAAGCTTAACACCTTTATATTTGTTTGAGTATCAGCTCAACACACACATACACACACACACACACACACACACACACACACACACATGTGGGAAGTTATTCAAGCAGTGAGGAGACTCGACGACAATAAGTCTCCCGGTCCCGACGGAGTTCCGAATAAGGTGCTAAAACTGGCCTTTACTCACGTGACACCAACGGTAGTAGATTTATGTAATACCTGCTTGGCGGAGGCAACGTTCCCATCGATATGGAAGCGACAAACGCTGGTACTTTTGCCCAAACCAGGTAAACCCCTTACGGAGCCATCTAGCTACAGACCAATATGCTTGCTCGACTCTGCAGGTAAAATCCTAGAGCGTATAATATACAACCGCCTTGAAAGCGAAGTTGACGCCGCAAACGGTTTATCTGAAACCCAGTTCGGGTTTAGAAAAGGAAGATCCACTGTCGATGCCGTTAACATGGCTACGAAAATAGCACAAGAGGCGATTAGTGGTACTCGATGGCTTGAAGGATCAAAAAAATACTGCATAATGGTGACTCTTGACGTCAAAAATGCCTTCAATACAGCCAACTGGGCTAAAACTATAGACGCGCTAGATCGTATTGGAATATCCAGATACCTACGACAAACAATGCGCAGCTATTTTGAAGGACGAGTTTTAGAGTATACAACATCAGCGGGCGCGAGAAACACAGGCGGTGTTCCCCAAGGTTCGGTACTCGGACCACTACTCTGGAACATTATGTACGACGGGGTCCTGCGTATAAAACTTCCAAACGGGGCAAAAATAATCGGATTCGCAGACGACATCGCTTTGATCACTACAGGTAAACAGCTAAGCGAAATTTGCGACACCACGAATAGAGCTATAGCATTAGTTCAGTCGTGGCTGGCGCAAAATGGACTTAAACTGGCGGAGCAGAAAACAGAGTCAGTGCTCATATCCAGCAGGAAAAAGGTGGAGTCCGTCACAATAAAAGTTGGCGACCACTATATAACAACACAGTCAGCAGTTAAGTATCTGGGAATAATGATAGATAGGAGGCTATCCTTCAAATCGCACCTCGAATACGTTAATGAAAGAGCATCAGCCACAGTAAGAGCACTATCGCGTATAATGTTAAATGCACGCGGTCCAAAGCAACGACGACACCAACTAATTGCAGGCACAGTAAAGAGCCAAATATTATACGGCGCTTCAGTCTGGCACTCGGCATCAAAGTGCGCATCGTACATGCGTGGCATAAAGGCAACATACCGCCTATGCGCGCTCCGCGTGTGCTGCGCTTTTAAAACGAAGCAGCACTAGTAATCGCGGGGATGTATCCTATCGATATACTAGTAAACGAAGCGGCAATCATTGCGGAAAACACAATGGAGCGATCCCTTGCAAGAGAGGCCAGCACGCATACCTGGCAGACCAGATGGAGTAACGCAACAAAGGGTCGCTGGACATACCGCTGTATTCCAGACTTGAAAAGCTGGTTGACAAGAAAGCACGGCGAAGTAGATTTCTACTTAGCACAGTTCCTGACGGGACACGGGTGCTTTAAAGCATATCTCCACCGCTTCAAACACGAACCGGACCCGATGTGCGATTACTGTGGAGGAGACGCAACAGAAAGCGTCCACCACGTATTCTTCGAGTGCATGCGATTTGAGGACACCAGACGCAAAATTCGCAACATAACCGGGGTAATTTATACACCCGAATCGCTCGTAGCGCCATGCTACAAAGCAGCGAAAAATGGAAGACAGCTTGTGATGCAATAGCAGATGCAATGAAGAGGTTGAGAACCCTCGAAAGACGTAGGCGTAGCAGCGGCGACTAACCGCCTTTCCCCCCCATGATGTAATGCTTGATGGCAGTTCCGTGGGGCGGGGAATTAGACGAAAAAACAGGCTTATCCTGGTTTCAAAGGGCCACTTGAGGGTAGTGCGCTACCACAACGCCCCTGAAAAAAAAAAAAAAAAAAAAGACACATGTGTGCGTCAATGCCGCGTAAAAAGAGCGGAAAGGAGAGAACACCCGCTTACTGGTGGACAAAGGAAATAGCGGAGCTGCGAGGGGAATGTTTAAGACTGCGCCGACGATACCAAAGGCAGAGGGCAAGGAGCAATTCCGAGTACCAATGTTTCCAAGATGCGTATAAAAACGGGCGAGTGAGACTGCGAAAAGAAATACAAAAAAGCAAGTGCGAGGCCTTTGTGGAACTTATGAAAGACGTGGACGGCAACCCCTGGGGCAGCGGATACCACATCGTCCTGAAAAAACTAAAAGGGCGCAACGCCAAGCCGCCAGTATGCCCACATATAATGAAACGCATTGTCTCAGGGCTTTTCCCGCAGCAAGAAGCATGTAGCGCATCAAGAGAGCTAAAAGTAGAGCCCACCGAGATCCCTCCAGTAACAAATACCGAAGTGCTCGCCGCTGCAGCAAAAATCAAAAGCAATAAGTCCCCAGGCATGGACGGTATACCGAATAGCATCCCAAAGTATATTATTAAGAAGAAGACTGAAACCTTTAGCAAACTGTACACGCAGTGCATACAAGAAGGCACCTTTCCAAAGAAATGGAAGCGTCAACGGCTAGTTTTACTACCCAAAGGTAATAAGCCCCCAGAAGAGTCGTCCTCATATAGACCTTTGTGCATGTTAGACACAGCAGGAAAAATACTGGAAGCAATTATATGCGCGCGACTCCAAGAGATCACGGAGGCTGACAGGGGACTCTCGAATCAACAATACGGTTTCGAAAAAATGCGGTCAACGGTCGATTCCATTGCGTCTGTCTCAAAACGGTACTGCGCTGTTGTCACGCTGGATGTAAAAAATGCGTTCAACTCCGCCGACTGGCACCACATAATTAAGGCGTTAATAGAGATGAAAGTTCCGGACTACTTGACGCGCATACTCCTAAACTATTTTAGCGAAAGAGAGTTATTCTATGATACAAATGAAGGCCCAAAAAGGTACCATGTCACAGGTGGTGTGCCGCAGGGTTCGGTCCTCGGACCAATCCTTTGGAACATCATGTATGATGGCATCCTTAAAATTGAAAAACCCGAGGGCGTGTCTATAATAGGCTATGCGGATGACATAGCGATCGTAGTAGTGGCGAAACATCTGGTGGACGTGTCGCGCATGTGTAGCGAAGCAATAGCGTCAGCAAAAACTTGGCTGCAGAACGCAGGACTAGAGTTGGCTGATCACAAGACAGAGGCATTGCTCATGACCAGTCGAAAAAAGCTGGAAAAGATTCAAATCCGCATAGGAGAACATACTGTAATGTCAGCGCAAACTTTAAAATACCTCGCTGTCGTACTCGATCCACGACTGAACTTTAAGGAACACCTGAAATATGCCAGCGAGAAGGCAAGGAAGACCAGTATGGCTCTTGCAAGACTCATGCCAAATATGGGAGGCCCAAAACAGAAACAAAGAACCCTGCTTGCGAGCGTCAGCTCATCAATCTTAATGTACGCGGCACCAATCTGGACAAGCGCGACCACTATAACCTCATACATGAGAGCACCAGCCTCGGTGCACAGATTATCATCACTTAGAGTATGCTGTGCATTCGTGACTGTGTCAGACGAGGCCTCAAACTTACTGGCTGGAAGATGCCCGGTAGACATAGCTGCAAGAACGGCGGCAGCAATAAAGCATAGCCCAAACGAACGCAGCAAGATACTGCAACAAAGCATCGACGAGTGGCAACAAAGGTGGGACTCGTCCCCAAAAGGACGTTGGACAAAGAGATTGATCCCAAGGGTAGACGAGGGGATTAAGAGAAAAGACGGAGAAACAAATTTCTACCTTACCCAGTTCCTTACCGGGCATGGCTGCTTCCGACAATATTTACATAAATACAAGCACGTCGACCACCCCTTCTGCCTATTCTGCGATGGGATAATTGAAAGCGCCGAACACATACTGATGGACTGCCACAGATTCGACACAGAACGCAACGATCTAGAACGTTATATGGGAAAAGCAGTGTCTCCGTAGGTGCCTGGAGGCAAACTCGTATCTATGAAGGTTCCACCTCCCTGGCCGTAACCGAAAAAAAAAACACACACATGATGCATACCCTTTGGAAAAATGCTCTTGTATTGAGGTGAGCTTCACAAGTCTTATCCTCGAAGTCAGTAGCTATTTTTAAAGAAGAAGTGCCAACATACACCTTTTATACTAAATAATGAACTAAAAAATTTCTTTAAAATATATATATATATAAAATATATATAACACGTTCTGCAGGTATTATAAATAGCATGATAATGTCAGTATATAAAGAACTTTAAATTTATTTCATATTTTATAAATTTGGCTGTGAGTATAATTAATACGGAAAAACACATTCGAAGTGGCATAAAGTTTTTTTTTAAACATAGTGCTTTTAAAAAATCGACTCTATCAAATATTGTTCAAAAAGCATTGTCCAAATTTTAGTAATTCAAAAAATCAACTGCAATCTCATCTAAAAATAGTCCTTTAAAATATAATTTTTCCAATTTTTTTTTCAAACTTATAGATGATTATTTGATTACGCAGAGTAAAAAATATCAGGTAAATGAAAGGGACATCAAAGGTAAGTAAATGAATTTAGAATTCCTTGGCGTTAAAGACGTTTGCCTACAACTGTCCTCTCCCATAAACACACAGACCTCAAGTTTTGGCTCGAACCGTGTAAACAAAAACCTTAAAATATACCATCAGAATATAATTTGTAATATCCGAATTAGTTCTTTTTATTTTCTATATCAATTGTGTAAATTTGTTAAAAATAAGTTCAACTGTGGCATATTATCTAACATTCTTTGAATTTGAAAAGCCACGTCATTCTTCTCACAGGAAAGTCGTATTTTATGGGAATGCAAAGGTTTCAATGCACATCCATGAGTGTGTGTGTGCTCTCTAATACTCGTTCATTTTATTGCATTGAATTGTTTGCCTTCATTGTGGACTATTTGGCGGTTGCTTTATTACAGTTACTATTCTGAATTTGTCCATGGATTACTGTTTACGCCCAATTTTGTAGCAGATCGCTTTTTTTTGTTTACTTGCAGATCAAAATTTCAGCAATGTGTGCGCATGCTATTGCCCGCTTCACTGGTATACACGTAGCCCCATGCCTTAAATCCAAAAGCTCCAATTTATCTAACACACGGAGCAGATTCGATGAGCGCCTATTAGTAGGCTATGAGCAACAACGCGTGCTGCCAGTATAATTTTTTATCTCTTTAACACGTTTTTTTATCAAATAATCATACCTGCCTTATTTTGGCTACAGGGTGCCACAAACGCAAACTTTTTAATTTTAAAAGTTCTTTGGAAACTGCAATTTCTTGTGTTGTTTTAAATCTTTGCTTATTGAGCCAGCGAATAAATAACTTTCGTAAGTAAAAATTGGGCGGAATTGAGTTTATGTAGCCATACAAAAGTTATTAAGATCTTTTGAGCTTGATATATTCTTTATTTTGTGAGATATTGAGAATGGTTTGTATAATTTATTGCTTCAATACTGTTAATACGATAAAATTGTACATAAACATACTTTACAAGCTCTAAATTTATTAATAATACAAAACTCAAAAAAGCAATTAAATATTTGAATGTACAAGCAACACTCTCTGCGGCAATGGAGCAAATCGACTCGTTTTTTTTAATCGTAATCCAACGTGAATACATAAGCGACGACGTTTATTAACCCCTCAGACCAAATGAAGCTGCTTCTTAAAGTATCGATGAAAGAACAAATCTACGCTTTAAAACGATTTTGGCTGTGATTGTAAAATACGAAAGAATGAAATGAAATTAAGATTAAAATATTAGTAAATTATAAATTTTTGCGGCTACGTCTCAAAAGTTTTCAACTTCAAATAGTGTTCAAGCTGAAAGCTTATGAAAATAATAAAACCTTAAAATATTAACTACGCATATGTATGTATATGATATGTACATTTATATAAAATATGATATGTACATATACTTATATAACTTTTATGTGGTCGTGGAAAAATATTTTGTTTATTCATTGTCATATTGACAGAAGTTAAGGTATTCGGAAAAATTTATATTATCCTGCCATCTCGTCGCTCCGTTCTATGCATTATATGTGCTATTGCTCCAGCTCAAAGAAACTTTCAGAAAATGTTTTTAAATACAAAAATATGGTTTCAATTATCGTTGAAAAAAAAAGAATAAAAAATATATTACAATAAATAAGTGATAGGTATAAAATTAAACGATCAGCGTAATTTAAATATAACTTTCGAAACAATAAAAAAAAAACATTTCATATGGCTATTGTGGATGAACTGGTACAAGATATGGTTATAAAAAATAATCAATATGTGATACTTGAAGAAATTTGTTGAGATTTGATAAGATATCTCAATTTATTTTATTAAATATTTAAAGGTTTATTTCGCCATAACTTAGTTTTTACTTGTATATGTTTCTTTTATTACATTATTAAAAATCTCCCCAATATATATGAAAATACTCCATCTTGTATACTATTTATTTCTCAGGAAACGGCAACGCTGCTTAAACGAACTTGCAAGTACATTAAAACTGCTGCATACATTTAGGCGCTAATATTATTCTTAGGAAAATACAAGCGATGGCTGGCGATGATCAGGTAAAGCCAGTTGACGCGATATGATATCGCAAGAGTGTGGAAAGTGTTGCTCCAAATTTGTTCAAAGCAAATGTGTTTGGAGCGCGATATTTTCCCGACAAACGAGCGTTTAGCACTCAAATGAGCAACAATAGCGCAAACACATACACATACGAGTACATGCAATATTTACAAAAGAAACTCATTCACTCCTATTGCATTGCATTGCTTTCTAAACACTTCGATCATCAAATACTCCACAAATAGTCGTATTAGTAGTGGCAATAAAATAAGTTAAGCAATAACTGTAATATGTTCGCTTTTAATCTTGAACCAAGCACAATAGCAACATAGTCGTATATTTACTTTATATTTTTCGGAGCATGAAAGGGTGGCAGCAAACGGCATCAAAGGAATAGCGAAAATACGCAATAGTTGCTGAACTCGCTGGGTGCGAAGTGAGTGGCTATTTCTTTTCAGTGTTTGTTTTTTTTTTTTTTGCTTGGGCCATTGCTTTGCTCTTAACCATTGCTCATTTGACATTATCGACAACAAGTTGCAATGAAAATGGCAACAATAGCTGCACAGGGACGGTCAAGACTGAAAGTAGTAAAAGATATGGCCATCAATAAAGGAACAGTAGCAGCTGCTGAATGTGTTCCATTTAATGCAACTCTCATTTAAAGAGGAACAAATGTTTGCACGAGGGCAACAGCGGCACATCCTTTTATTAGATTAACATTAAAGTTGATAGAAAGCGTATTGAAAGCTTATTGAAAGCGTATGAAGCTTCAGGTGAAGGTTTTGCTAGACATGATACGAAACTCTTTCCTTCGTGAGGGCGCTGCCAAAATCCACATTTTTTTTTTTATTTTCCTATAGTGCGCTATGTAAGAAATGTAATTTGGCATTATTTATTTTAATTTTTGGGCTTTTTGCAGTTTCCACACCACCGTTAATTATGTAAATAGTATAAATGCAAATGTTATGAATTTAAGATAAAAATACACAATATCATTTACTTTTTTACCAAAAAATCAAATCACCGGGGAGGGGAGGGGTCCTGGGTGTCGAAATATCGCTTTTCTAATGCCCTTAACTGACGTCTATTATAGTCGTTATACAAAAAATCGTCGATAAAATCCATGGAATGATATTTGATGACCTGAGAATGAAAGTGCGTGAGGTGACTGAGGTTGTAGGCATCTCAACTTAGAAGTCACATTACATTTTACACGAGTATTTGGATATGAAAAAGCTATCCGTGCGATGGGTGATTGCTTACACTCGAAAACAACTTAATTGTACACGTGTGTTGTCACCATGACGAAAAACCATGGGACTATTTCCTATTTCCGAACCTGAAGAAATGGCTTTGTGGTAAGAGATTTGGGTCAAAATAAAATAATTGGAAAAAAGCTGGACTAAGTGTAAAGCATTAAAAGGAGATTATGTTGATAAAGAGAATGTTTTTCGCCAAAAAGTATATTTTATTCTAAAAGTTAATGACTTATTAAACCGCCTTCGTAATTTGCAATTTTACAAACACATTTACCGATTTTTTCAAATCAGTGCCACGTTGCCAGTCACGGTGGCTTCGAGTGAACAGTCATTTTCTACTTTACGGAGATTGAGGACGTATCTGCGCTGCTAAATATTCATCGAGACATTGAGCTTACTACTGACTAAATACTAGATATTTTGGCAATGAAAAAGAGGAGAATCGAAAAAGCATTTTAAATCCCTGACGTTTTATGATTCTACTAATTGAAATGATATAATCATAACCTAACGATGGCTTTATAAAAATGCATTAAACATTTTACCCAATATGATTATTTCAATGTCTATAATGGATTATAAGCAAACATCTCAAAATATGTAAAATATCGTACAAAGTTGAAAATAAATCGACGGGCCCCCCTAAAATATTTTCTGGATGCCTACCTGACAACCAGCTTTCCCATAGCCAAAAATATGAACAAGATGCGTATTTTTATATAAATATTTATGTATATTGCGGTAATTTGAAATGCAATAAATGTCTAGTTCTCTTTGAAAAAATAAAAAAAATAAAGATAAACCTAAGTACTTTTTATACTAAACTATGAAATTTATCTCTTTACTTACAGATTTAAACACAACATTTCGTAAAATAATAACATAAACTCAATTTTTTATTGAAATGAAATCGCACTTTTTCACGCATTTTCCTCTGGTAGCACGTCTTTTTGTGTATCAGCTGTTCGTGTTCCCCTCATTCGGTATTGTTGCCAGCTCAAACCGTAAATTCAAGGGACCAATTCAGTAGCAGCGAAAACGAGTTTCGTATCATATTTTCTATGTCCAGTGTAAGATGACGAGGCACACTGCTTGAGGGGCACTACACTGCAATGTCGGGTTATTTCCTACGCTAATGACGTGCCTATCTAAATGACCGGAGTATCTGAAATTGATGGTCAAATAGCTTGTGTAGAGTTGAACTCATTCCGATAGGACAGTTACCTCTTGGCTCTATGAAACCAAGTTAAGTTAAACTGCAAGACAACGACACTTTAATCTCACTCAGATTATGTGGAAACTTTCGACCGGCATGTTTAGCATTGAAAACACGTTTAACAGAACTATGATTGTGAGACCGAAAAATAATAGATTGACCCCGAACTCCTCCTTCTCCACTATCATCTCTGCAATGGATGATTGGACGAGAGACAGTGGCTAGAGGAACGGCTGGTAAGCTTCTACATGGACAAAAGAATTTTTGTATAAAGACAATTGCAGTAGTTTGTAGGCCTTGGGCGAGTTTCATAAGTTAAAGAAAGAAAGTTAAAATCTTCTAAAATAGCCGGGCGGTTATCAGAGTCTTGGGTTCACTTGCCGAAATTATCTGTCCTCCTTTTCTGTTCGCTCGGACTATTTTTGTGAAACGCCAAATAAGAAGAAAGTAAAAACAAACCATACATTGACATCAACAACAACGTCCTGAATATCTGAAGATCAACACTCGTTTTGTCAAGCGGAACTGCTTTTGTAAAACTGTATCAGTCGCACTGCGCCTTGGATCAGGAGCAACATAGAATAACCTAATCGTAACTAATTTTCATTGGTTAACACTATGAAATAAGTTTTTATAGTTCGTTTAGTAGAAATAGTGTTTAGTTTGAAATCAGACGAAAAGTGCGCTTTAATTCCTCCATTCATTGCATTGAAAATTCAAATTAAACAAAAAAGTTTGCGAAGGTGATAAAACGCAACCTTAGCTGCTGTTTTGAAAGGCTCTTCTACACTGCGCTCATATTTCTATATTGTCATCCTCTTTCCTGCTCCTTTCTTACTTTCTTGTTCTTTTGCACATTTAATATACTTCCTTGCTAGATGCTAAGTTGTCGTTTTCGATTTCCTATTTCGTCGCCCTCCAAGAATTTGGTCTTTTCGAACGACTTGTTGATGGTGCGGCGTTGTGACGTGCGATTGCGAGAGGAAAATGTTGCTTCGAGGGTGAGCGCTGACTGCGCTTTGTGCGGCACCGAAAGTAGCTAATGGATTCTATTTAACTTTACTGACTGTTAATGGATTTTTCTTGACCCCAAATGCGAAATGCGCTTAGCAAATGTCTGTATGTATGTTTGTAACTATATTCTATATAAAAAATTGTAATGGTAATAAAAATGAAATTGAAAATGAAAATAAGAATAAAAACCAAAGCGGCAAGCAAAGGTAGTGCTCGGGCTTTTTATGTTTTCTTCGACTTTGCGCTTCAATCTAAGTAACTACCATCGTGGCCAATTTCTGCTGGTGTTGGCGGCGGGGAGGGGAAGCGTATTGTTTATGACCACACGCAGTGCGCCATTTGCGAAAAACACTTGCACACACATCTTCCCCTCTCTCTCTCTCTCACACTCACTCTTTTACACTCTTGGTGGCCATTGCCAAGGTATGATGTTGTACGTCATTGTCAGTAGTTAATCTTGATTTTAAAGTTTATTACTTCATTTAAATCGCTTAAAAGGAATGCTCAATAAACGCGTCTCTGGGACGCCATTAAATATTTCGACTTGCATTTCACGTTAAACATCGTTTTGCATTGAACGGCCGCATAAAAAGAATTTCACATAAAAAATACTCTTTCAATTTAAAAATGTCCATCTTAAAAATGCTTAAATAGCTAAAATTATTACTTAGTCGGTTGTGTTCGGGTTGTGTGTCTGTGAAATACGCATTTTGGTCAAAATTCGCATAATTTAAAAGGTTATCAATTTTTGCAGCTTAATTAGGCAGTGAATAAAGCATAATAATTTCGTTATTCGAACAGAGCTTAATCAGCTAACAAAAATGTTGTTATGAGTGAATTTAGCATTTTATTGCCGGGCCGGCCGATCGTGACCGAAAAAATTAAACCATTTATTAAATCTGATTGATAAGTCGCTTTGCTTGCGATGCAGTTTCGTATGAGATGCGCTGTCATTTCTTCAGACACTTGATTATCGATAAATTTAAAGCACAATAATAACCCCTTTCAGATTGTTGTTGCTTCTGAGACGAAGTTTTTTCTTTGTTTTTGAAAACAAATTTTCGTCATTTTTTATCCAATTTGGTTTCGTTGTAAGCGGGCTTCGCCTTTGTGCATTATTCCGACCGAAAAATGGGACTCAAGATTGCACAACTGCGAAACAGCTCTGTCTCTGAACAACATCTGATAATGGACGATAGAAATTCTCTCCCAAGTACATCAATAATAACCAAGTAACAGTTGAGCTTCCAAAAAAATAGATTGAGGTATTTACACCGAATTTGATACTTACGTTACTTGTCGGATGTGGACTCAATATGAATCAATCAAATACCGAATTGCTCTTATTGACAATGTGGAAAAAACCCTTAACTTCAGCTTACTGTCTTTAAATTGAATGCGCAACACCGCGTTAAAAAGCTTTCAAACTGGCTGTGCTTCCCAATCGTATAAACTGAATTAAGCGTCGAAGTCCAAAAATAGGCATATTTTGAAGAATTTTTTTCTCTGCCCCTTTATTAAATATGAACCTGAAACTTTTTACACATTAATATTTAAGGTTTAGAGAGTTAAAACAATTTTTTTTTTTCAATTGTACATTTACCGTCATATTATACATATGTAGAGGGCGTCAAAGTCGAGTCCTCAAAAAAAGTTGTTCCGATTGCGAACAGTTAATTTCAGAATTGGAATCTCTGAAACGAAAAAATTGAACGGCATTTGAAAAAGGAAGGTTTCTCACGTGAAAATATACCAAGGTTAGTGAAAAATTCCTCACAAAAAAATGGCGGAAATAAGAAAAAATCGCCTCTTACTCTTCTGTTTTTCATGTTTAAAAAATATTTATTTCTTAATTTTTGTTCAAACTGTAGTAAATTCTCAGACAGAAAATAATTACAAATCAAATACATCAAGATTTATTAAAATCGGTCCGGCCAATCAGGAGATTAACTGTCCGCAAGTTGAAAAATGTCATTTCGAGAAAAATGCGTTTAAAGCCGAAAACGCGCATGCGCTTAAGACCGATATAGACAATTTTAAATTTCGAATTTCACCAAAATATTTTAGGAACTTATTACAAAAATTTTTATATTTTGAAAATTCTTAAATGTACCTACTAGTACCTTAACAAGGCTCGTCTCATTATTTCCCACAGTTTCTTAGTCTGATGTTAAGTTGTTGAGATTAATAATATTATGAAAAAATTAAGCATCGCTGTGATCACTGCGGCAATTAGAATATGTCCCACCGAAATTTTTATCTTCTTGAATTTCCAGGTCAGAAGATCTACTTATTACAATGCCCTAAGACTAAGGAAGAACACAAAGTAGGGTCCACAAGGAATTCGGTCTACACATGGACAAGATTTTGGAGTTTATGCACAACGAAAAAAGTATATCTGTTATCTGAATTCCTTGTGGACCATTCTTCTTGTTATTACCAAAGTAACAATTAACTTCATCTTAGGACATACTTATAAATAAATCCATGGGCAGAAGCCTTTCAAAATATTTGTCTTCACACAAGGCTCGAAAACAGACTACTAAGCAAGTTTAGGAATTTATTCCTTAGAGGTCCAGCTAATAGCCTCGAGCTAGTCAGTAATTTTGGTATTTTTTTAATTTCTTATTATTATTAGAAAAAAAAAAACAATACGATAGAAGTTATAGCAATATTTCTTGTGTCTTCAAGACTTCCGTGGGAGTTGAACCAATGACAGCGCGCACGCCTAAACTCGCTATTTCCTATTTTCCCTTCACAACTTACTCCAATCAAGTGCGGCTATTCCACCGCTATTTCTACTTAACTGTGTAGTTGTTGTTGTTGTACAATTTTTTGTTTGCTTATAGAATCGTTTCTATTAGGTAGGCTCATCCTTTACATATATATATTTCTGTATAACTATTTTATTAAAATGCTGTGATCTCCTTATAATTATTCCCAAAAATCAATCGGTCTTAAAGCTTAGTAAACAGCGCTCAAGAAAATCGAAAAATGTGTATAAAATGACGCTGAAGAAATGAAGAGGAAATTTTCTTCTCTAAAAATTTCTTAAATCATTCCGAAGCTCTCAAAACAAAGGGCTCGTATATTTATTTCTCCAATAAATTTTAGAACAACGGCAAAGTACTTTTTCAAGCAGCAGAAATAATGAAAAAATAGTTTGATTTTTCTTGAGAGTTGTATGCTAAGCTTTAATCTCAAAAACAATTAAATAAATATAGAACTTTAAATAGAAGCAGCCAATCATCGATGCGGGCTCACAGCGTTGAAAGTAGGGAGTAAATTACGGTCTTAGATCGATGGTGCCGAAGCAAAGAAGCATTTATGTTAACGAAATGTCTGCTGGACGGGGCAAAGAAAATTCCGCAGTGCATATCTGAAGGGCCATTTAAAATTTTAATTGGATCAACATCTAAGAACATTCCTGTGAGTTTATTAAAGGTGCTTGTGTGACCATCATTTTTTATAACCGGAAATTCAGTATGTAGCCTTTGCAACTTACAGCCAGAACAAATGGTAAAACTTCATCTTTCGTTTGAAATGTCTGCTATATGGACCCGAAGAATTGCTTTGAATTTAGTACTTTTTCAGTAGAAAGACAAGCAACTGAAGGAAATCGTTGAAATTTTATCAGGATAAAAATCATTAAGGTTCCTGCCCTTGCCAATGTTCAATCGCTCCCGATGGCTTTTCGCACTTTCAATCATCTGCATGTAATCTCTAATCACAAATCACATGCAAATAAGCGCATTCCCTAAGCACCAAATACTTCGCCACACCTCATTTCCGGCCAGGCAGTCGCAGCGGGCGGAAGCATCAATGATTCAATAACTTACTGAGTGTGATGCCGCGAACTGAGTCAGCGAATTGAACGCGCACTATGTGAGCTTTAAAGTAATGCTAGAGAAGATTGCAGCAAATCGATGGAAATTTTAAGAAAATTTAACTTTTTTATTGCATTCTTAGGACCACCACGTATGCAGATACGGCGAAATAAGTTCTCACATCCGTAACAATCGCCGAAGCAGTGGATATAGAACGACCACAGAAGACGATAAAATAAATCAACTTCCGCTTGGCTGCGCAGGAGTTTGCTAAGAAGTCTAAAGCCATTTATGCGGGCGGGCGGAAAAGGGAGGCAATTTGACAGAGGAATGTATAGTAAAGGGAATAATACAAATGTGAAGCTAAGTAAAGTAAGAGAGCGGGACACAGATCGAGAATTCCACCGGACCCCATAAGTATCACAGCAACTGCTGCGAAGGAACGATACGCGGTCTGCTTAATAGAAACCGTATAATTTTCGCAACCTACCAAAGCTCTGGACGAGGGAAAGATCGGGCATGACAACAGAAATCGAAATTGAAGGCATGGCGCGAAGAAAGCACATAGCTAAATGTTCAATAAGACGAAGACTAGACACATCGTGTCGAAGAGTGAGAATGAAAATGAGTTTGCAGCCACAATAAACACTTCGCCGCCAGCGAAAAATTTGCTTTTGTTAACAATTTAACGAATTTTATATAATCACAAGCCACGCAGTAGAAATCAGCGGTTAGCAGCAACAACAATACAAATTGGAATACTTAAATTTGCGCTAGCCAAACGTCTGGCCAACGAACCGCGCAGTCCATACTCGCTCAGGCTTGAGGCGCAACCAGTGACCACAGCGCTTCGAGACGAGACTGTACGACTATTCGAAATTGGCGGTGGGAAGATGGAAATGTTCTTGGCCAGTTGGTGCACCCCGGCCAGACCGCATGAACGCACCGAAAAAGTTATTGAAACGTTAAAGTTCAAAGTCAAGTGGAGTGCGGTCGAGTCAAGTCATCCGTCACGCTTGCGTGAATGCATCTGAAAACAAAGTTAAGCGAAATGGGAAAGAAATGAAAAGAAAAAGAATTGCTGCACTTACACAACACAACGCAATCCATTCTCGTCATCGGTGGTAGACAAGTGTTCGTGGGTAGTTCCTTGCCTACCTACACACAGTTCTGTCCTCCTCTTCCGGTGTCGCGGAGGCAAAACGCTGCTGTGCTTGTGCCTCACATTTCCACTCTCTTGCACCTGAAAGAGGAAATACTTAAGAAGCAGTTATAAATAATAATGATGAGAATTTGTGGCTTGTAAGGTTATTCTTTTGTATGAGTACTTACATTATTTCTGAATTGTGTGTGATAAGTGTTCAATGTCCGTAGTGGTGACCCTGTAGGAAAATACTAAGGTGGATACTCGAATGATAAAAATGATTTTAAGTGTCTACTAAAGCCACAGAATGAGGTTAAGTTCGGTTAAGTTACTGTTTTTGTGACATCACTAAGCAATAACTATGTTTGCTACATTATTTTAAGAACCTCTGAGCGCTATCTGAGCTTAGATGGGACAGAATTCCCTCATCTTTCTCAAAACGACAGCGACTGTAAGAATCATTTGTTATATTTATTTTCACAATATAAATTATTATCGAATATTTCCGTTCGAACCTCAGTAAAAATCAGGAAATGTAACTTTTTGAGCCACAGTTATTCATCCATCAGACGAGCTCTGCGCTTGCACTTACTCTAATTTAGACGCACCGTGGCTGATAAGCTCACTCTGTTCGTGAGTAAAATTCATGCGGTCCTCCATCATATTTTTCCGCACATGAGAAGGTGCCTTGAAGACTAGTCCACTGTATATGAGTCTACCTCGGTAGGGACGGCACTTCCTGACTATCACGAGACATGAGTTCAACTGGGTTTTTTTTAGATGCTTCAAAATTCAACGAAACATATCAAAAAGGACTCCTTAGTATATTCTAAAACTTGGAGCGATCTTAGAGAGCAAAATGAAGAGTAATTAATGATGTTTTTGGTTTTTATTTTCAAAGTTAATTTTCCTACGGGGTCAGTGCGTAATTAGTTGTACAAACACAAACATATGTATGAACTTATAGAAGAACCTGTGCACTTGTACTCAATTTGTTGAACTTTGAAGTAAATTTGAAATTATGCAATTATTATTTATTGCTATAAAGTTGCTAACATAAGTTTATGGTTAATATATTGCAGTACATAAAATTATATGCAATCAATGGGTGGCAATCATATTACAAGCCTTCGTAGGTATACTGTAAAAATGTATAAACGAGAACAAATTCTTTAACTCTTGTGGGTAGGTTGATTTTTCAGCAATAGCGGAAATATTTCTCATGAAAAATTTTTTTCCTTCATTTTTTTTTAAATCTAATTCATAATTGCATAGAAAGAAAGTTTCATATTTAAAAAAAAAATTTTATAGAAATTCCAAAAATTTCACAAAAAAAATTTTTTTTTTAATTCTGAAAAAAATCTTACATTAAACTTTTGTTAATAATTTTTCTTTTATTGTTTGAGACTTTGATAGAAAACTATTATATTGAGCGACATATCCGCTTTTGAAAAAAACGCGTCTCCATGGAGTCTCCATCAGTCCAAAATCTCATAACGTAAAATTTTTATTTTGGTTTTTGTAAGTTGTTGCTTCCGAAAGGTTATGTTAGACATACCCTTCATTACATATTATTTAAAAAAAAAGGAGCCTATGAGCAAACTAAAGTACTTTGTGGAGCGAATAAAATAAGTGTTATATTTTAAGAAGTTTTCCAATAGGTATGTAAATTTTTAATTTATGTCAGGTTTCACGACTAAAGCTTATTCAGAGCACACGATAACCCTTTGTCATGTTTATGCTTTCTACTCAATCAGTGCTGCAAGCTAAGGGTTCTAAGCCGAACTAAGAAGCTAGACGTCGCCATTCATACTTCACTTCCTCGCCCCAAGCGAATGGATGTGAAACGTTTTCAAATATTAAAAAATTTGTATTTCAATAAATTTGAATCGAACTTGCAATATTTAAAACAACAATTTATACATCCCTTAGATGAATTTTCCATTACCGCGCCCAATAATAAAATCTTTACGTACCTTTTCATGTGTTAGAATATTTTTTTTCAGTGCCCATAACGTTAACTAAAAGTACATGGCAGTCGTTCAATTAGATGTTCACGTCATTATCAAACTACTTAACACATCGACACACACGCGCAAACATACAAACATATGTTTAGAAATGTAGTAGTGGCAGTACCTTTTGCCACGCAATTTCTACTCACTCACGTTCATCGGTGTAGTCATTGTACACGCTCCCCTCGTATGCACTTGCTACTGCTATCGGTGAATCACCCTGAACTTATACATACTCGTGTAACATACACACCAATAATTCTGTAGTCTGTTTGGTTGCAGCAAATTGTGGCAAGTGCAACACCAACAAAGTGCTGGACACAAAGCGGGATCAGGCCAACCGTCCGTGTCGTAGAATTACAGTGAAGACAGTCGGAGATGAGTGGCGCATAGATATCGAGAATTGTTCAAGCACTTGTTGTATTTGTACCGCTGCCGGCGATTATTAATATTAGCAGGGAAACTCGAGAATTTCCCACCGTCTGCATTGAGTGTTTGTGCTCGCGTGCACCACTATTTTCCAACGCTGCGCCAATGCCCGCACCGAGACGTTGGTAATTTCCGTGTGGAAAGGAACTGAGCAGCGACTGCAGTAACACAAAGCAGCTCGCTTGGCTGGTCGGAAGCCCTATTTGACTCCTGGCGACAGACATACCAACTGTAGCTTTGTTGTTGCTGTTTGGATGGAACAATGTTCTTGTGGTGGTGGTAATGGTTGTTGCGCTCCGTTGGTTTTCTGACCAACCTCATATCTTGCGCTCAGAGTTTTCACTTAGAAGAGGGATTGACAACCACTTGTTTGCGCCTTTGACTCTCGAACATTCAATGGCATGACCCTTGTGCAGGACAAGCGCAGCAATAAAATTGTTTTCTTTATTGTTATCTTTGATTGTTGGGCGCTGAAGCTATGCGGGAAATTTAAAAGAAAAAAGCCGTTAAGTTATTTATGCACCTCTAAAAATGTCTGACCATGAAATTTTATAGTTTAACTCATTGCACTTGACATCGTTGACTTAGGTACGTAGATTGCAATGTGTGAAGCTTCACACACTTTCGTCTACCTCGGTTCGAGATAGCTGAATACTACGTTTATCTGATAAGATGGTCCGAAAATTTATTAATTTGTGAGACCACATACAATTTTTGATCGTTAACCACGTCTTAGTCGACGAAGCGAACCAGCTGATAAAGCAGCCGCAATAACAGCTGCTCAAGAATATTAAAAGCTGCAAATCAAAATTTGTACTTCAACTTTAGTCTGACAACAGCTTGGCCACTTAGTAGGAATTGCTAGCATGGTTCCACTTCATGATTTTCAAGACAGCAAGTAAAATATTTTCAACCTTACCGCGTGATGACCAACTGAACGGTGGTCTACTACTGAGAGACAGAGAGAGTTGTATTTTACAAGCGAATCACCTGTCTAAAGCTCCTTTTCTAAAGCCTTGCAATTGTGTAGTTCCTAGTTTCCAACTATTGTTCGCTAAGCTCACTTAAAGCTCATACCCAACTACTCGTTAGGGCTCTTATAGCCGCTTGGCTATCAGCAAATATGCGCTCCTTCCCCGATTGCGATCTTCAGAAGATAATCCAGACGAAAGAGTCATTGATGGAAAATCCCACCGCCAACTCTAGCTTCGATCCATCCGTGAAGATGTCCACTCCTTCATGCCCGCAAACACTTCGACAGAGCCAATCTTGCCTTGTAAATTCCAATACCAGCTTCACTGCTTAGATTTGTTTATTCAATGCCCGCTGTCCAACAGTTAACCACCAAAGGTGCTCAGAAAGGCTAGTACATGCACTTTATTTCCATTTCACTGCCCCTCGAGAGTCAAAAATTTCATGCTCACCCAAATTGTAATGCTTTCCGCCCTGAACAAGTAGCCCATTAGTCCGCAATGAAATAGTAATTGACTTGGGTTTTGCTAATTATGTCACTGTATTGGATAAATTTGCCATACGACAGTCTAATTCGATGTAAGTTGGTCTGTTGAATTTAAAATGTTGTTGAAAATGAGAGCACAAATATTGAATGAACTAGTGAAATTTGTCAAATGCAACAACAAAAACAAATATGCAAGCGAAATTTACCTGCCGGCAGCAAATAAAACAAATCAAATTCGTTGTTTCATTTTCGGTACATGAAAAACTAATTTCCACAGCGTGTAAAGTGATGACCAAAAGGGATGGTGTCAAAGGGGAGTAGGGAGAAGAGAGAAGGCAGGAGCAATAGCATTGACAGGAATAGTGGCCCTTTTTTCCACTTGAGTGTAAGTGCAAAACTATTTGTTTGTAGCAGTTTTTCAAATCAATTAAAAACAATTGATGAGCTGCTGTGCGATTCCCTTTCGTTTTGTGGCCAATGTGGCAACCACTACTAAAGCAACAAAAGCAAATACTCAGCACATAGTAACAGCAACTAAAGTTGCACGCTGCGGGAGGGCTGCGTTGGTGGGGTGTGATGTTGTTATTGCTACTTGAATGCGACTGCAGTAAACACGTTCGTCCGTCCAACCGTCCGTTGCACAAACCATTACTTGCCAGCATTGCTTTCGACGGATTATGTTACGTTAATTGCTTTTGGCTACAACATTCAAACACACACACACACATACATTGCAACATGAAAAAATTGCAAAGGATTGGTGGTGGAGGGTAGAGAGCGTTGGCAAGGAGCGTATAAAGTGCAAACTGCCCGAAAAAAAGGGTTTCGGCTTTTGTTTTGAGTTACTAAAATAAATGCACTTGCCACAAATTCAATCAAACTGCTTTCATTTGTATTGGCAACTCGCAACAAATTTGCAATGGCCATTCAGAATTTTTAAAATGCACATTTACATATATGTTCAAATAAAGAGTATGTAGCATTTTAAATGGAACTTGTAATTGAAAATGAAAATGACGAATGGCAAAGTGAAAATTGTTTGCATTGGGAAAGTGTTTTTGATCGAAACAAATTCATGTTTTTTTTTCCAAAAGACAAATAAATTGATTGCAAAACTAAATCGGCTAAAGAAACCGAAATAATAATGAGCAGTTATAAAAATGTTCATCTACATACATTTGCTGCCTTGCAACAATATATAAAAAAAGTTCAATAGCCTTTTAGACAATTTATTAATCTTTTCATGCGCATCAAGATTACTCCACTTCGTTTCAATTCACATCTGTCTGCCAATCTTTTGTCACTCTTTAATCGCATTAGCCCACTTCCATACTGGCAATTCATATTCTTACATGCGTTTTACATGTTGCCACACGATTTATTGCATAACCAGTCAGAAACGTGTCGACGCTGTTGATTAACTAGAATAACATTATCTGCCAAGAAGGTTTTTAATTAATATTTTTTTTTTAAGTGCTGCTAAATGTGCTTATTTTATTGCATATGTATGCGGGTAAGATTAAAAGAAAAGCAAAAAAATTAAAGCTGTTTAATTGCGGCAAGCGTTGTTAGGCAAGCGACCGAGCTACTTGAACAAATAAAGAAATTGCTGCAATAAAACATGTTCGCAACCAGTTCTTTTTTTTTTTGTAATTATGCATTGCTTAAGTTGCTTTAGAGAGATCTTGAAGAACATCTCTGAAATAATACCGAGAACTGAAATCTTAAATCGACTTTATTATCAAAATGAGTAGATTTTCTTAAACTCTTCCCAATCATGGAAGGTTTCCAATATGGAAGACTTAATTGACCTCGTTCGTGAAACTTAGACACTAATCTCATAAAGTTGTGATCTGAACTCGAAATATTTATAAGAGCTGTTCGGTGCCGGGGTCATCTGACAACTTCGGCAGAACCACCTCGGGCCTAATGTTCTTTGTAAGTAGAAAAAAATTTAGCAAACCGTTGGCCCGAAGAACGTTACCTCAAGCTGGCAAACAAAGTGAAATATCTTAAGGTTATGCTGGGGACCACAAACTGAATTGGATAACGAACATCAGGATGGTATCGATGACTCTCTAAGCAGCCAATAAAATGCTAAGCAGTAAATGGTGATTAAAACCAATGATTGTACTACGAAAACTCAACTGCTAAAAGCGCTTTTAGATTGCAGGCACTGGAATTATAGGAAGAAAGGACGTTCGAACACAGCTATATTCTTGTTAAACTCCCAGCTAAGACTAAATAAAGTGCTACCTACTGGCTAAAGACGACCAACGTAACATACAAGATCCGCAAAAACATCGCAAGCCGGGCGACTGGACTTGGGAAAGAGAGAAACTACATAAGCTAAAATTATGCTTCCACCCGCCAGACCATGAAAGCATTTTCCAGGTCAAACGTTTGCAATAGAGAATATAAATAATTAAACAACAAGAGCTCCGAATGAAAGTTGTGGCTTCTTTTCACACTTATGCTCTTTAAGGAATGACAACCTCTTCAGAACTTGCCAACACAAGAGCCTGAATTGAGGCGATGTAAGACCAGAGATACGTGAAGCCAAGTACTAGCTTAAAAACTGAAGTACATATAAACCGCCGTGGAAGAGAGTGCAGGGATTCTGTCTTTCCAACTACCTGCCCAGCGAGACAAAAGCTGAATCTTAGTATTAGTGGTTCATAAGACTGAAATATAAACAGAGATTTTAATGGAGCAACTATGTACTCTCTGCATAAAATCATTTTTTTTTTTATCATATTAAGCTGGCTAGTGGCTTCTATTTCGACTGTCACCACATTTCTAAATACAAAAATGTATGTAAGTAAGTATTTGTACAGTACATATGTACTCGTAGGTACGCTTGTTTAGAACGCTCATATTTATAAAATCAACTTATTACTGTCTAGGCTTCACTTTACAAACCAATTGGGTCAAAAGCTTAACTATAAATTTTCGAAAGCCAATTTATTTATAATAAATACTCGTAGCTAATAATTTTGTAACTCATTAGCAGTCCTTCCATTTCAATATACATATATGTATATACGAGTATATGTATGTACGAGTATACCAAACACATTACATAGACCAAAATTCAGCTGGATGTGAGAATTGTGGTCAAAATACAACGTTCATTGGAGGTGGCTCGCATATTCGAATTTCAAACAATTAATTTAGCAACATTTGGAGCTCATCAATTTTAGTTTAATAACTATGTACATATTTATATATATTGTAGCAGTGTACATAGTACGTATATGCATGCTCATATGAAAGTGTATATGTATGTTTGCATGCATGAACCCACTCGGAAATTCTAATGAGGAAAGCGATATGTGTATACATTGCATCTCTTTCGTTTATTATGGGCTCCTTTACTGCGCTTTGAGTAAGCAAGGTTCAGCATTTCGCATAAGTTAGAACACAGTAGAATGAAACCTTTGAAAAGCACATGAAGAGCGCATTAAATGAAGCGAGAAGGGAGTGCCTTACTGTAAGTCCAAGTCAGGTGATGTATCACCAAGTAATATGTTGGTGAAATTTGGAAAAAGCTATGCGTTTGGAATAAACACTGAAAATAAGGAAATAGTATTACAAGTTTAAGATGTGCCACGATTGAGAGAAACAAATTTGATTTTGACAAAACCAGCTTAATTCGCTACGTCACACTGGTGAAAAGGTTTTTTTTTGTATAGAACAAATGCACTAATAGCTACCTGGACACTTAACGTATTTCTTAATTCTTGACGCTCATTGTCTTGCTAAAAACCGAAGCGCTAATAATTCTATTGTTTGTATGCATTTAAATATTTAAAAATTGTATAGAGTCCACGTAATTCGCAAATCTAATGTTGTTAAACTTAATCAAATAAAATTTTAAAAAATTTTTGCTCGCTTTTTTAATATCCGGACGCGTAATTTTTGTAATCTTTTACATCCTTTTAGTATGCGGACGGTGAAATGTAGCTTCCGGACGCTTTGTTTTAGCACTCGAGCGCATTATTGTGTTTTTGTAAAATAAATTTAAATTCATGTTTCTTACTTTGAATAAAACGACATATATCAATTCCTTTAAAAAAAAAAGGTATTTTAATGCCTGCACAATGCATAAAGATGTTTTTTGCAAACTCGTATAGGATTGATTAATATAATGATTATATTAAATTAAACGAATTCAAAAAATAAAAATAATAATAAACGAAAAAAAAGAAAAGTTCACTGCAAATAATTTTCATCAAACTTTGCATGCTTTTCAGACTTTTCATGACTTAAGAATTTTTTACGCTCAAAAAAAGGCAGAATGTCCGGACTCTAAGACGGCAATGCATTTGCCCCACATTGCATTTCATTGTTTTGTTATTTCTCATTCCCTGCTCAACCAAACGGCAACTCTCGAAAATCCTCTCTGATGGACGCAATCTTGTTATCTATCATTCTGGAAAATGAGCATATGTACGTAGTTATTATGATTTTAATGTACACCTTAGTCAATCGCAGCGATGAAGTTTTGGGTTTTCTATTCAAATTTTGGAACCATTTTCGGGACACCTAAAAAAAATGTTTTAGAAAGATTGCGTTAATTTTTATGAAAGAATCGAAAGAGATATAAATACCAGCCGATAGTACTGGTCACTTTACTTAGTTCATTAAAATTTAAATTATAATAAATTTAATGAAATAAGTAAATACACAAAAGGACATATCGCACCCTAAACCAAAAACCGTCACAACTCAAAATTTTAAAAAATCGCTTTTATCTTATAAACCTCTTCCCGGAATACTTCCCAACATGCTCCGAAAATTTCTTCATCGTAACTATCTTATTTACTGGAAAAGTTCGTTTAAAATATTACAACCATTTTTAAATAAAATTTTTTACTTCTCTTGGATATTAAAATAAAAAAAAATTTAAATCCTTTTTCCACATAAACTAATTCACGGAATACTTTCCCAACTGCTCCAGAAATTTTTTCGTAGTTACTATCTTCTCTTACTGAAAAAGTATAATTATAAAATTATCATCATTATTGTAGAGACTGTTTGTTTTGCCTCTCCTGAACATTTGAGATTTTTTGAGTTGTGACTGTTTTTGGTTTAGGGTGCGATATCTTCTGTCAGATAATATTAAGAAGAAAAAAAAATACCTTCATAATTAAAGCGACACAACATACTCTATTTTTTTCTTTTACTTAATTTCCATTATTTTTCAATTAAAATACAGTTCTTTATCTAACCAGCACAATTTAAATTTGAGTTTCAAACCTTGAATTAAAAAATTTAAATATGTTCTTTAAAAATTCAAATTTTTTGTTTATGTGTTTTTAGTAGTTTTAGACCATTTTTAGTATAACAAAGTACAACGGGAACTTTTAATCCCTTGAAACCTACATTTAGAGTAGGATACTCTCCAGGCTATTTTTTTTCGAAATTATCGCCAAGCAGAGTGTCAGTTGAAAACGCGTTGATTTTCCTGCAGGGTAGCTGCTGAGGTGCATGGCATGCAGAAAATGAGTATTAGTTAAAATTATATATTGATAGTTAAATGAACTTACTTAGCGCAATGCACTAGTGTTGGTTTGTTTTCTAAATGTGTGCGGGTGCTATTTTGAATTGCTTGGAAATTAATAATAATGCGATTTAATTTCATTGCAAACGTGCGAGGGCAGCTGTTGGCCAAAATGTATGCAGGTAGGCGAAGTGCACACAGATTGTTGCATATGTGTGTGTGTATGTGTGTTTCCAAAACATATGCACTGGATATGCAATTATTGCCCAACATTTTCCCGCAAACATACATTTGTGTAAAAACAAAACCTGAAGTAAAAAGGCGACCCACTTTCCGAAAAGAACCAGTTCTACACTAGTTCCAATTTTAGTGACTAAAACGGTGTTTCCACGGCAAGTGAATCACGTGTTTCATTTTTGGATTAACGAATGGCGAATCACCCCGTTTACACGGTACATTCGTAATTAATAAAACTTAAACAGTATTGCAGGAAAAGAGTAAAATTTCGAAATAAGGCAAAACGAGATTATAGTTTAAAAACCGAGAGTTGTTGTCAGTTAGTGAGTGGATCGGTCCTCTTCTAATGACACGCCAATGTTAAAAGTGACAGTTGAAACTATTCTAAGAGGAATGATGAGGGAGATGAGTGCTAGTCACAAAAGCGACCATCTAACCAAGCTAACCTAGAATGAGTGCAATTTACGACAGGGTGCATCCATGCATACACACATTCGCACATAAATATATACTAAGTACCGTTTGTTCAACGCTTGGCAGCCTGTTTTTCCTCCTGATTGCCTATTCCAATTGTGATTCCTACACTAGCGTGGGCGTGTGTATGCAAAACTTTTTTCGAATTTCATATTCCTGAGAGGTGAATGGAAATTTCATATATTGGGACGAATACTATTCAAAAATTAATAAATTAAAAAAAAGCAATGGATACCTATTTTTAATGATTTTAAAAACTTTACACAAAAAGCAAAATTTGAAGTCTATGAAACAAAAGACCAATTCAATTCGAAAAGTGAGGACAAAGAAAAAAACGCCGAACAATTTTACTTGAAAAAAAAAATGTTTCTAAAGAAATTAATAGAACTCTGCTGCATTTTTGTTATTGTTAGGCCATATAACTTGTTAATTTAATTATTTTGAGCTTTAAAGCTGATTGATTAAGGGAAATATATTTTATTTTTGTACGTAAAAGAAGGTTAAACTTCAGCTTTTAGACCTAATCTGAGGGTAACCTAAGGCAGTGATATTTACATTTAATTTTTTACCGCCTCTGAATTGTAACAGAATTTCTGAAATGTTTATTCTTTGCAAAAGGCCATGCGTAGGATTGCCTTTTGAAAAAGATTTTTCATATTATTTAAATCTACAGGCCCTCATGAGAGAATATTTTGAGTTATTAATTTATATTATTAATAAAAAAAGACAAATGTTGGCCCAAAGAAAGGCAATTCGATGAGGCCGACGGCTAACTAACATATTTCAAAAGTTTCCTGGCATCCCGAAGAAGTTATTCTCGTACTCTAAATGAAGTAAAAAAATATGCTGATTGCAACTTATAATTATAAGGCACTAACGAAATTGAAAACTGCAATCATAAAAACACTGCTTAGAAAGATCCATGAGTGTCTGCTAATTCCTCGAGAGAGTTTTGGGATCTTTTAAGGGAGATGCGCTCGAAAATATATTCTCATCCATCTTTTAGCAAATATTTGGCGTCACCTGATTACTTCTTATTCCCAAATTTAAAACAATACGTTTCGGGTGTACAATATAAAATGATAGACGTGTTTAAAGAAATCATTCTTGGGTGGTTCAGGAAAGTATTCAAAATGTCTATCAAATTGAAAGGTACAAATGCTGGAAAAATTTAAATTGTACTTCTTTATAAATATCGTTTGTGTAATTTTATCAATCTGGATAGTTATTGATACACCATCGTACATACTTATGTATGTATGTACATATCTCCAAAAGTTTGCACAAACATTAACAATTAAATTTCCAAATACTCGATTAGTCGATTAGTTTGTTGATCAACGCATGTGGCTAGTTTGCTAACATGTATGTATGTATGTTTTTGGGTTAAATGTGTTCTAATCTATTTATGAACATATGAAAATATAAATAATGGAAAGTGACGCTTTGTTTCTACTAGCGCTACTCGAAATTACTGAGAGCCATGCGAGTGCAATGGCCAATGTTGCAAAAATTATTCTACAGATAATCAACAATTTCCAAGAGTTTTTTCTTAACATAAAGCATTATTAGTATGTGCGACAGAAATGTCAAGGGACTTGATTGCAATTAGAAAATCAGCATCAGAAACCTTTTAACCACTTTTCACTTGTATTTCGATATGATTGATCGTTTTGAGAGAGTGGACAAGCCGTGAATAAAGAAAAGGTATTGTGATGATTACATTTTTGGACTTTGCAGAATGATGAATTATGTTCTACCAACCGCAACTTTGATGCAGTCCCCACAATAATACTTAAATAATAAGAAAAATATCAAATTTAATATTTCATATTTCAGTTGGATCAGAGTTTGTGGCCGAATTCGATGGTACTCTATTAGGAGATTCACAAGGTGTCGTAAAATGTCGTCAGGTTGTTATATCAACAAAAATTTTCGGTTTTTAGTGCATTGTAAAGATAAAGGATGTAAAATAACACAGCTTGGAATATTTAAAATTTTATGACTTAACGACAATATAAAATTTTTGCGACACCTTGTGAATCCCCTATATATTCATATATGTATTTCCAGCAGCTCATTTTTATATTTTTTTATTTATTTACATGAGAACTAATTATCAATAATAAGTACACTAAAGAATTAAACGCCCTAGTAACGGCCTTTGGCTGATGTTACTACCAATTTGAAATATAACTTGTTGTTTAAATTACCAGCAACTAACTTAAATCTGGTTTTATTTATAATATAGTTTTGCGTAATTATATATCTAAAATATTTAAACTTATTCAGAAGTGTGGCCTATTTTAAGCCGCACAATCTTTATGATGTCGTGACAAGTAGAATCTGGTGGGTAGTTGTCTTTCACACCGGTGGGGTTTTACTCTTTGTAGAGGTGGTTGAAGTTTGGCCACTCTCTAGCCATTGACGACTTGAGACATTTTTTTAACAGGTTACGTATGACTTTTTCACTACCTTTTATAATTGCATGACCAGGGATCCACATGATTTTGATTGTGTTCCTGAGTTTCTACGCTTGATCAACGCAGTATTATTGTTTGTGTTAAACAATGTGTCGATCTTACCAAAAATCTCGCTTGGTGGCATCGATATCAACTATGTGGAGACAGCTAAAAATCTTGGCATAATCTTCAACAGAACTTTAACTTGGGATAGCCATATTAATGTAGTGGTAGGTAAGCTATATGGTATGCTTCGCGCACTTTGGACCACGCAACACTTTACCCCTCAACGAATTCGTATCTTAATTGTTAAAACTTATCTTATGCCCTCACTATTATTTGGTTGTGAAATTTTTGTTAATTGTGGTTATATGTGCAAAAACAAGCTTAATGTTTTGTTTAACAATATCACTCGTTATGCGTTTGGAATAAAGACAAGAGACCACGTTTCTCATCTTGCTGAGTCTATATATTCCATGTCCCTGGATAAGCTATTTCAATATAGATCCCTCTTACTTTTGCATAAAATCTACTACTCGAAAGTACCTGGGTACCTTGCCCTCAGAATAACTGCCACGAAATCTATGAGAAATACTAAGCTCCTCGCTGTTAAATACAGAACAATGGTGTCGGAGAGGCAGTTCCTGGTGCACGTGACTCGTCTTTGGAATTCTCTTCCCCAAAGTTTGATATCTTTAAGTAACATTAGCACATTTAGACGCGAGCTTCAGAGATATATTAGTACTAGTTAAGATAATAACAATACATAAGCAATTTTTATTTTTATACTTTATTATTTTCCTTCAGCCATATTCGTAGTTTTAAGTTTATATGTAGATATTCTAATTCTATTATTTTTATAAATAAATAAATAAACATACATATCCGTTGTGACTAGCACTAATAATTATAAGGTTTACCCTTGTTGTGTTAGGATTGAATTAATAATAACAAATAAATAAATAAATAAATTGTCGACTAGCTGTCGCTGCATATTATTCACTTCTTTTCTGTTTGAAAGGTGAAAATCACCGCTTCGGATTTTGGTCTTTTAACTCTTCAACGAGCTGTAAGTTTCAAGATGACAAGGAAGTGTAATGTCCTTTTTCCAACGTCCGGTCCTACCAACAAATAAATAACCTTGGAATTAGCATCTTGGCACCAAAGCTACTGTGAGTAATTATAATTTCTTGTCTTTCGCTCATTTGTATACCCGTGCCTCTTCCTACATATATGCGTCAGATAAGTGCTTAGTGTATTTCTTTTGAGTCTGGATCACTGATTTTGTTCAAGCAAGAAATTTTTTTATTTTTTATTTACATATTTAAAGTTTTTATCGTTTAGGACTAACTTTAAAAGATTTTCTTCGTATTATTCCCTGTCCTGTAATATATTTAATGATTGATTTTGCGGCTTTCTTGTTGTGGTCTTTTTAGTACTCTTGGAGTCAATTTTTTTCATAAATATTTTTACCATATGGACAACCTATTTGTTTCCATCATATTTACTCAGCGAGTATATCATAATTTTTGTGAGACTGTGATGACCATTTCCTAGTATTTATCATTCCAAAAACCGTGTTTTTTTGAACAAGTTAGTTTGGTTTTTTTATAGGATTTATTGTGAATGTGCTTGTCTTTCAATTTAGTGGTGTGCTTGCTTGTATTTTAGAATTTCTTCTTAGTAAAGTTCTCTTCACAAACTATAAAAGACAATCTCTACATCTCTATTGAATATTTTTGGTACACTATGGAAATTAGCTTTTAGAGCTTTAAAAGGCCGTATAATAGCCCGAAAGAATCAAGATCCAGCAACTCCGCGAGCTAGGCCATTTCGTACGACAAGATCAAGCGCACCAGTTCTGAAAGTTTTCGACATAACAACATCTGCTGCTAACAAAAGAAAGACCATCTGCGTTGAAACTGGAGAAGTGCTTGAACCCACTTGGAGTGGACGACTAGAGCGCTGCGCCGAACATCGTCCCCATCCCTAGAACAGACAAATAATTGCTTAAAATCGTATTCGTATTTCAATTTAAACGTTAGCCCTTGCTATATCATCCAAAAGACTTGACGTTTATGAAGAAAAAATTTCCCAGGGTTCATCAAGTTACGAGGCATTTGTGTTACTGACCACACACACACTTTGCGGTGGAATGTAGTAATTAAACTCCATTCCTTTCATTAGGCGAGCCTTCTTGCATACAAACTCGTACATACATACATACACTCTTGATTCTCACATCGAAGAAATACCAATTTGCTCGCCACAACGCAAGCCAATGTAGTAGTTCTATCGGCAACAAGTTTCGACATCAACTGTTGAACATTTTCGGCTAAATTTCTTTACATGTCGTACAACAACACTCAATGCCAATATTAATTAAGCCACCTTAGTTGCGCCACTCTCATTCGAGCCACACTACACACACACACAAACACACACACACACACAAACACACCCAAACAATTCCAAAGGATACCAAGAGGATAATAATGACTTTCGGCCACACACACACACAACAGTGTTGGGCAGAAAACAAAAGCAAAAACAACAAGCAACCACATTGTATAATGAGCAAGTTTTTACCGAAAATTTCAGTTGGATCTGCAAGAGAGAGAGAGAGAACTTTTGTGAATGAAATAGAACAGGTGAAGAAAAGGAATTTCGGCATTTTCGTTAGTTGGCACAACCAAGTTTTTGTAAATTTAAGTGTTGTTGCCAACATGGTTTACCTGTCAATTGCAGTTTGTAATTGCCAGTGGAGTTGGAGGGAGCAGGCGTTGGCGTCAAGTTTGAGTTGCGAAGGTTGCGGACAGCTAAGAGCTGGTCGAAGCGAATCGGACACTCGCATCCATTTGTATGTACTATGTATGTAAGTGTGTGTGTATGGATATATCTGGTAATCTATCAGGCAGTCAGTGTAAATGCATTTGCGGCACTTTGCTGTTTTGGGAGATTGTCGAAAGATTTTTCTTTAATTTATCTAGTTTTTGTTGCATAATGTAAATTCGTTTGATAAAATATTCAAACGTTTTCTGCATTCCTACACATACATACGAGTATGTACATATGTGTATGCACCTGTGTACATTTGCTTATTTATTCCTAGAAAGAAAACAGTCCAGGCAATCCATTAGTTTGGCTAAACATGAAACTGTAAATTTTGTGGGCATAAACACAAATACGCAAAAGGAAAACATCAAAACCAAAAAAAAAAAACAAAATCACTACGTCTGCGGTCGGAAACTTTATTGGCCAAACTGATGTTTTATTCAATCAATATTGTGCTTTTATTCGAATGCATACAGCTACAGGGTGGTCCACGCGGGTGTTCACTACTTGATTCATTTGTTGGCAATTGTAATTTTAGATACGGGAGGCAATTTTTTTTACTCGTTTTGAACTAAACTAAACTTACCGGCAAAACGATTTTAAGCGAACAAAAATCTATAAAAATGTATCTGATCATGGCGCAGAAACGTAGACTTAGTTAAACAACAAAAGCAAGGGTTTGAGACATTCGAGAAAACTGATTTATGTAAGATCTGTGAGTCCATTTACGATGGTTTTGAGGTCGAACAAGATTTTAGCTTTACATATAATGACAACGAAAGTCGGTGTTTGTATGGCTGATGATGCTCCGGTAAAACGATGCATCGATCCGAGAAACTTAGAAGGTGAAGTTGAGCATGAAAGCGAAGGAACATAGCAGAAGGAGTGTATGAGTCGAGTGGGTTTTTATGGCTTTAGACAATTATTGTAGACCCAAATTAAATATAATAATATTAAGAAACCCATTACGTTTTCATTAATCCATTTTGTTGTGAAGAGTCTTGCTGAAAACAAGTTTTTTGGTAAAGGATTAGAGCATTAGTTCAACATATTCCAATTTGTTGTAATCTTTGAAATTTTTGAAATACAAAAACGTTCGTTCTAAAGCAACCCCTTAGAAAAAATCACTAAATCCGAAAGCAGCTTGGTAATCATGTACAGAATTGTGGTTTACTTTATTTGTTAGGAATAGATTGAAATGAATTCAAATGTTGTAGTATCAGTGTGAATGATATTGGCATCGTTGGCCTTATCAACAGGGCCGTCAGTGCAGCATTTTACAGTCTAGATAATGAGCAACGGAGGTTAGTATTGCAGTGAACGCGGGCAAAACCAAAGTACCGTGTGACAACAAACAAGAAATACTCGCGTATTGGGACCGACGTCACTTACAACTTTGGATTTTGTATACCTCGGATCCAGCATTAACACCACCAATAATGTCAGTCTCGAAATCAAGCGAAGAATAACACTTACATACAGGTGCTACTTTGAACCCGGCAGGCAATTGAAAAGCACCGCTATTTCTCGAGGAACGAAAATCTCGCTTTACAAATCCCTCATTATTCGAATCCTTTCATATAATGCAGAAACATGGGAATCTGAGTTTCGCCTGGTTCTACGTAACATTTTTAAAATACAACCTCGCTGGACTGTTCAACAATGACTTTGTAGCGGAAGTGCAAGTGCCTGCCTAAGAAGATATATTTGATTTAAAGAACATTGCTTGATTTTTGAAAAACCCTTTATTCTAACACTTTTTGGCTTTACTGTTGCGGCGCAAAAAAACACAACTTTTGCCTATTTGTGTTTTAGCAAATTTCCACAGAATTTTTGTGCAACCATCCGATTTACAGCATTCGCATTTTACATACATTTTTTGCCATACAAATTCGCCCTGTCGGTTTTTTGTTTTAATCTCTTCGATTTGTAAATTTTTGCTGCATTTTGTTTGGTATTTTGGAAGTGCAGTGTGGGTGTGTGAGTGTGTGTATGGTGGACATTTTCTGGTATTCATTTTGGCCGGTTCAAATGTCAAAAGTTGATTAGAATGTTTTTCGGTTAACAGCATTACACTGACATCGAACCGATCTGATCCTGCTCAACCGCTTCTAACTAACTCTCCCTCGGGCTGCGGCTTTGTTGTGTTTATACAGCGCGTTAATTGTGATTGTATGTATTTAAAAATAAATATAAAAAAAAAAAAACGGTGACAAGCGATTTGGCGTCGATTATCGAGTGGCTTAAGTCCATTGAATATTTAACTGAAAATTTGAAATTAAATAATTTAGTGCTGGATTTTTGGTAGCATTGTAAATGAGCTATGCGAAGTGGGAGTGACTTCGAGAGTTTTTAATAGTTTACTCTAATATATAAAATACAATTATTTGTTGCTATGCATGTAAGCTGTGGCTGTTATTGGCAGAAAACAATTAAAAGTTATAAATTACATTTGCGGATATAAAATATGTATGTACCGGCTTGGGTATATTTGCACAAAGTTTCGAATTCGATGCAAATTGTTCATTAAAAACGATGCAATCGAAAAAATTGTGCAATATTTTCAATATTTAATTTTATTTAACGCTCTTTGATTTTGTGAAATGGTAAAAGTTTTCGTGTGTTAGTCAGTTTAAACATGAAAGCAGCAGTTCAGTCTTTGCCGCTGAGAATTTTGTATGAGAGGATTTTGATTAACTGTGATCTTCGACAGAATAAAGTCAGTGGGAGGTGTCTTTATCTCAGACGTGTGTAGGGATAAATTGATACCATCAAGGTATTGCTCAAATCAGAATTTGTACAGGGTTTTTTTTTTTAGACGTGTGTTTTTCAATGAGGCAATACTTTTGTCGGATATGGTCTTTTGACAGCTCTGTTTGATTTGATTTATACTCAGTTTGGTTTGCCATTTCATAATGAACAATAAACGGTGAATGAGCCCAAAACGAGATGACCACGAATTCAGATTTTCACAAGAAAATTTTATTCATCGATGAAGCTTACTTTTGGTTGAATGGGTGGGTACGTTAATAAACAAAATTGTCGCATTTGAAGTGATGATAATCCACACGCCATTGTTGAAAGCCGTTGCATTCTCAAAAAGGCACTGCTTGGTGTGCTCTAAGGTCAATATTTCTTCAAAAATGAAGCCGGCCATAATGTTTCAGTCAATGGGGAACGCAATAGAGCCAAGATTAATGACTTTTTCGTGGAGGATGTTGATGTGGACGATCTTTGGTTCCGACAAGACGACGCTACACGCCATAGAGCCAACGAAATAATCAATTAATTGAAGGAGCTCATTAACTCGCGTCGGGGGCCTGTGGCGTGGGCTCCTTTTGTGGAATTATGCGAAGTCGCTTGTCTACACAGATAATCCCGACACGTTTGACGCCTTGGGAGAGAATATTCGGCGCGTTATTGCTGACAGACGGCCCCAATTGCTGCAATAAGTGGTCGAAAATTGGGCCTCTGGCTGGAACTTATTCGAGCCAGCCATGGCGGTCACTTGCCCTAAATCATTTTTAAAACATAATGGCAAACCCTTATCTTTATAACAAAGGTAGATTCTTGGCCATAGCATTATATTATTTCTTCTTAAAAACCACATGTCTAAAAAAACACTCTTTACTTGTATCAATCAATCAATCGAGAACCTCAATATCGGAATGGTATCGAGTACTTGTACATATAACTACGATTTTGCATATTCTTCAAAGTTATTGTGTTTGGTTTGACAAAAAATATGCGTTTTACATGATTATTTCTCTTTAAACATTTTTTTCACACACAAACTTAAGATTAGAATTATTTTTGTATAATATTTAATTTAGCAAGCAAAAAACTACATTTTTACTAGATTAATAGATAAAGTTTTTCCATATAAAAAAGTTTAAAAAATAACTCGTCTTTTTTTCGCTATATTTCCCAATGTTTACCTTTGATGTGGTTTGAAGATCTTGATATATGTATGTATGTAATTGCACGAGTACATGTTTTTGAGAAAAGTCTCACGTCTTCCTGTAATGGGTTGCTTTTCAAAGAAGATATTGGAAGGACGGCTAAAGAGTCACTCAGAGTCTCCCGAAGACAAACAATTTTTGTGTTATTTTTTTCTCCTATAACCCTCACTCGGTGCCATTGCCAAATATGCGATTTACTTCAGATTCCGATACAAGAACTTTTTTTTCGATATCTACTTGGATTACAGTAAAAAGTATCGAGTACAAAATTATTTGATAATTTGAGAAATGCATCGAGTATGTACTTGGATTTACTTGTAACGATTAATCTCTAGACGAGAGTCTATTTTAAATGAAACTCTTTTCGAATAACTTTTTCTTCCCGACTATAAACAGTTTAAAATTTGGTTACATAAATTTTCCCTATTATTATTTTAGCTGCGATAGAATAACCTTCTTAATAATAATAAATAATTTTGTTATATTTGTGACGAGCTAAAGGTGAGCTTACTGTGGCCAAGTGAATAGCGGTACGTGCTCTATAACTACCCCAGGACCGCAATCCGTAAAAACGCTGGTCAGACGTTCTGTCCCTAATACTCAGTTATTCAGGACGACTGAAGTGACCGAGTGAAAAACCTTCAATCTTTAAAATTAGAAAAGAGTCATTTACATTTCAATTAACAAGCTTTGGTGCTTATAAAGCTAAGCTGTCAGCTTCAGTGACTTACTAAATTACTTTAGGTGGCCGTCGCTTTGCCAATTTGGACACTTTCAAATTCCAAAGAAGTCGATAGCAATGTTGATGGAATTTCTTAATTCAAAGCGTGCAAATATAATTAACTGAAGTCGAGAACAAAACATAAACTTTGCTTACTCACACCAGAAATGTTGTTTTTGTCAACCTTATCCGACAAAGAGTTATTACAAAACATTTTACTTTATAGAAATAAAATTAGCCCGCTAAATATTATTAATTTTTGTTATACATTTTTGTTGAATTGTGTAAATATCTTTCGAAACATATGATTGGAGATTATTAATTAATTATCAGATATGTGTGGCATAAATTATACGTCTGTAAATTCAGCGCCTGACGACCGCAGAACTGATGACAATGAGTTTTAAGCTGTTATTATCCATCCCGAAGTAAGGACATCCATTTTCGGTGTCAATTTGTTTTGCAGCTGCATACAACTTCCTTAAACTAAGATCATGCAGATGTCATATTCATCTTTTCTTTTTCACTTTTTCGCAAGGCTTTGACTGATATCAATTTTTTATTCTCGCAAAATGCCTTTCCTTTACCCTCCACAAATTTTTCGTGACTCTTATGAGCAAAAAACTTTCACCATGCTGAGCGATTAATTAAGCGAACGCTTGTGGCTGTCGAATGCCACGAAATGGGCGTGGAGTAGCGGCGACTCAAGACAATTTTGGTACTTGTTACTGTAACAATAACAACAGCGACCAACAAAAAACACAATAACAGCAAAGTGGGTCAAAGCGCCAATATGCCAAGCCATGTAGCGAATTGGACAAACCGGACCAAATGTGTGCTCACACGCGAGCCTGCGCCGAAAATTGCAGCTGCATACAAAAAAAAATTTGAAGTAGCAGAGGAAGTAGCAGACAAATGGGCGTTCAAGGAAAGAGGCGAGAAAGCTGACAGAAGATGAGTAGGCATTTTGTGTCAGCTCATCGATGTCGATGAAGAAGCTGAAATGAAATGAAACCAAACAACAATACAAACAAGCTATGGTTAAATCAACAGCAATAACAACAAGAAAAGAAGTGAAGTTGCCACAGCCGCTTGCATCTGGCAACTGCATGCACCGTTATGTGACCTCAAATGTGCCAAAACACAAAGCCATCTCCAAGAGTCTGCAAATATTTGCCTGAGTCCGGGTCTGTGCGTGTGTGTGCGCACCGTCAGTTTTCCGCCGCAGGCTACGAGTGCTCTCGCACTGCTGTTTATTGCCGCTTGTCGAGAGTGTTTGCGGCGCGCTGTGGCCGCACACGTGCCACTCACTGCGCCCGCAAGAAAAAAACACAAGCAATTTTAAGTATCCAATGCGGCTCTGGTGGAAGGAGCGGCTACGCAAAATTGCTTACGCGCCAAGCTGCGATGCACGCAGAATTGCCACCAAAAAGCGGAGAAAAATGTTTGAACGCAAAAACGTGAAAGGCAATAAAGCTGTGACCACCACACGTCGACGACCGTTGCCCATCGACGTTCTGCGTTTGGTGGTGGGCTTGCTTGGCTTGTTGGTCCGACTCGGAACTCGATCGGCTAAAAAAAACTCGCTCGCAATGTCATGGCGCATCGTTGATGATGGTGCGACAAATGCGACAGGCCAGCAGCAATAACTGCCTCTTCTGCTAGTAGTAATTTCAACGGTAATCTCAATAACAGGCCCAACTGGAATTGCCAGCAACATTGCTACAATTAAACATATGTATGTAGATATGTAGATTTAAGTGGGTATGTCGATGTAAAACCGGACTACGGCAACAGGCTTCTCGCTGCACATTGAATGTGCTTCTTGCAATTACTTTATTTGCGAATGTATGCGGTTGTGTAGGCCTAGACCGCAATAATGCTGCAAGCGCTTGTAGACTACAGCTCTAGGCCTATCTGATATTTGGTTCGCAAATGACAGCTTCGAATGTGTTTGCCCCTGATTATTAAAAGGAACCTTAGGTTCGCCTAGGTTAGTGTGATTGATTCCATAGTTTTCCACTTACGTTTTATTGTACAATAGCAAGAGGCGCACCGCATATTGAAGAAGGAGATGGCAAAGCGCTGAGCAATGTGATGGGCACTGCAAATTATTATACTACTAGTTATTATTAACTTATAGTCAGAGAGCAAAGGGTTGGACAATCAAGCGAGAAAACTAACTGTGGACATTTTGAAGCTTTGGGTAAGTTCCGATGGGTGGGTAAGGTGACGAACTTTGATGGTAAAGGTGGATAAAAGGCGCGTCGGCAGCAAATGTTGTGCTGTACTTGAGAGCTTTTCCCTTATCTCTCAAATGGGATGTTAAAGCTGTCGTTAAGCTTATGTTGGATATGGAGGTTATAGGCGAAAACGACAGGTCTGATCAAAAACACAGCGATATCGAATTGCTCGAGGTGCAATAATTCAGATCAGCTCGTATTCGGGAGAGCGAACTCTTATGTGCACAAGCAAAATAAACGACTTGCAACGTCATAGTTTGTCCTTATTCCTAAGACATCTCCGTTTTCTTAAATTTATATGAACACGTGATGCATGCAAACATATATTCCTTCATTCATCAGCTGTATAAAGGATGTAGTCTAGGAAGTTGTGTGCTCTGCCATATATTTTGAGTAACAGTAGCGTATCCAGGACAAAGGAACATTATCTGTTTACCGTTCTCGACTATCATAGTTTAGACCGGACTCTTTTCATCTCGACTGCGAGAATTATTACTGCGATCATGCAAGCGATAACAAATGATGCCTCATTCGATATTGTGCGAAAACTGCGGATATACCTTAAGGAGCATAGCTAGTATAAGGTTTAAATAAACTGCGTTTCTTATGTTTTTGAGATCAATTTTTTTTATTTGGCATTTATAAGAGATTTCAGTTATTAATAATAATAATAATTTGGCGCTTAGACTACATAGCTTAGTGCTTGGCCGAGCTTCTCCTACCATTTGTACAGTGTTGTATAGCTTTTTAATGGCAGAAATACCATGGGAGGTTTGCCATTGCCTGCCGAGAGGTGACCGCTTTAGAAAAAAACTGTTCTATGATTTGGATATTTCTTGCCTTGGCTGAGATTCGAACAACGAACCCAGCGGCATTAAGTAATAGCGCGCACCGCTACCCACTCGACCACAGCGGCAATTCCAGTTATTATAAAAACGCTTATCCTGACTTAAGTTAATTAAGCCCGACTGAGCTATCCCATTCATTTATAACACGTTTATTGACAAGGATTTCCACACAGATAACACAGAACACTGTGGGTACATTTAATTATATAAACATCATTTATCAGCTGTAACTGCTTACAGTATTTTGTCAAAGTAACTAGCAAATATATTGTTTGTTTCATCTTTAATGTAGTTACGTTACTTAGTTGATCGTTTAAGCGCCTAAGCGATTTTGACCGAGCTTAAAATAGCACGCCAGCTATTGCGGTCTTTCGAGAACTAGGGTCAATAGGAAACACCAAAGATGCCCAATCGCTTTACCGCTTGGGTTTCCAAAGCAGAGGAGGTCTTTCTTTTTATCACCAATGGGTTCCGCATTGAATACTTTCAGGGTTGGAGCGCTTTCACACATTCTTATGACATTCGTAGCCGCTTGCAAAGCTCGTACAGCTCATCGTTCCATCGTCTGCGGTAATGGTCATCGCAATGGTGTAAGGGTCCACAAATCTTTCGCAGAATATTTCTCTCGAACCCTGCAAGAGCTTTCTCATCTGACGTATTTATCCTTCAAAGGTCGGGCATAATGAGAAACTTAAATATAATGGTTTTTGTCCATCGAGAGAGTACTTGACTGCTCAATTTCACCTATTCAGTCAAAGGTAAGACTTGTTAAGAAGATATTGTCATCAATTTGTTTAGCTGCTCAACTGCTCAGAATTTTCGGGAAACAAAACTGGCTGAAGAAAGTCGAAAGTGCATTGAAGAGATTTATGCGATCCGTAAAAATTTGTATTCGATTTTTTTAGATCTTACACTTTCCTGACAAAAATCGATTGTTAATTTCACAGACATTAAGGTGGAAAGTCGAGAAGAATTATTGAACAAATCAATACCTATTTCGGAAGAGTTCACAGATGTGTCACAATCAAAAATCGGAAAAAATTGTTAGATGGGTATAAATGTTTATATTTGTACATTTAAGCAAAATCTCATTTATATTTGTATTTGTGTAAGAGTCCACACGTAACTAAAGGTTGCAATTGACTCAATGCCAACGCTCACAATGAATGCCCGCATTTTTCTATGTATATATGTGTGTGTGTGTGTGTGCGGTGTGGACAGTTTAGGTGAAATGAAAGTATAAACAACTCATTAGCTGAGCCACGCAAACATCAATTACAACAAAATAACAGCAATAAATTGCACTAAAACAAAATCAAATCAAAGCAGAGCATAAACAACGAGTAACGAAGTTAATGGCCAACAAAATCAATAACAACCAATTTGACAAATAAACAAGAACAACAACAATATGACTAAGTGGCCAACAATATTAGTGGCAATAAAAACAACAGCCACATACACACACACACAGACACACACACACATGATAAGCCACCACCACATGATAACTGAGGACCGACCATTAGGCAACTTTAAATAAATCAAAGCAATGGATAGCTTAGCTTGCTGATGCCGCAGCTGCTGCCCAGGCTCGGGTTGGGCGGTGGGCGAGTTGGCATTTGGGGTTGGTGGCATGGTGGCGTGGTGGCGTGGTGGCGTGGTCGGTGACCGAAAAACCAGTCAACAAGCGGTGACCACACAAACAACCGCAACCGAAACCTGATACCAGTAAACAAAAACGAAAAAATAATGGTGGCAACAACAGCAACACGCACGTTAAGCAGCTAACTGTAATGCAATGAAAAGGGGCAAATAAACAGCTGCAGCAACAACACAGCGGGAGCGGCTTGCAATTTGCAACGCCAGCAAATAACGTCATCATTAGACTACGCTGCAATGAATAATTTGCGTTTTGCTGGCAAATGTGCGCATTAATCAAATTCAGCTGGAGATGCAGCAACGCGTTAATGGCGACCAACAACAACAACAGCAGCGCCGGCTACAGTGTACGAGCAGCATCAAAATAACATCGACATCATCATGCAAAAAAGCAGAGAAGGATTATCGCAAACAGCTCATAACGGCAATGACAACGACATTGATCGCCATGCATGCAACATCATGGCTTGAAACGAGCCAAACAGCCAACCAGCCAGTCAGGCAGTCAGTGCGCCCGCCACGCCCGCCACGCCCGCCACTCCCGACACTCCCACCAACCAACATGCCATGCACAGATGCTGAGCCATGTTGCCAGCAAAAGCCCGAGATCAGCAATGACAACAAGCAATACAGAAGTAGCAGCAAAACAGCAAAAACAACAACAAGAGCGTACATTACAAAAGCAGCAAGATGTATCCAAACAAGCCGAGTGCTTCGAGTACTCTCGCCCAACACCACAAAAAAGGACGACAACACAAAAACAGCGCATACAGCATTCACACACACACACACACACACACAGCGCAGCGCTGGTCGTCAATATGCAGCTATAGTAACGCATGAAAAGCCATTCGTTTTGCATTTTTAGTGGCTCCAGTGCTAGCTGGTGGATGCGAGTGCAGCGTTTGGTTGACAGTTGATTGTACGTAGGCGAGGTTGCGGTGGAGGTGGCGGCCAGTTATGTCTGGTTGAACTGGTCGACCGGTTCGCTAACTCGCTGGCTGGCTGGCTGGACTGACTTGACTGACTTGACTGGCCGCTGAATTGATTTTCCTCGCATCTTCCGAGCGCCATCTCGCGCGTGGTCATATTCATAACATACACGCACACGCACACGCACGCGACATACACTTGGAAAATGGCTATTCATTGCTACGCTAAAAAGCGACGTATTACATCGTCATCGCCATCATCAGCGTCATCACATTGCCACATGCCACAGAGTACTTAGCTGCAAAATTGATGCAAAAGGAAATCACAACAACGAGTCGAATCGCACAAGTTGGTTTTTTTGTTACTGGCTTACATAGTAGAACCCGTACTCACCAATACTGCAATAACATGCCAAGATCAGCATTCGAATGAAAAGAATTACAAACTCTGATTAAGCAACAACTTCACTCTGCAGTTAAACTTGTGCGGGCTAATGCCTTCAATAAATTTGATTAGCTTCAGAGTTCAGTGGAAAGTAGCGCGATCAAATATTTATCTAAAGTTAAATTTATACATCTTTAGTACATCTACGTTTAGTATATTGCTTATCGGTTAGAAGGCCAAATATTTTGTATATTCTCTTTTCAGTTCTAAAGAAATTCTATAAAGATCAAACAAATTATAAAATATTCTGAGCGTCCAAAGTGAGGTTAGTTTACTGTCTAAGTATTGCCAGAACTTTGATGACCACAGAACCCACATTTTAAGGTTATGTTTAAGAATACTACTTTCCCACTGACCAAAGAAATTGCAGCTCCGACTTGTTTCTAAAACCGACTGCAGACACTGACGTTTGTCCTACGAGTAAGCTTACTCTTAGTCGACGATGACTTATGTAGAGCATCAGATCTCCTTGCAATTCAATTACAATTCTGGAATGAAGAAACTAATAATTTCTGGTGAATTATATACTCGTATAAGGATCAAGCAAGTAGATAGCACCTAAAGAAGAACCTTCGAAAATTTAGGATGAAAAAAGTGTTGTCAAAACGTTCATAGAAGCTCCATATTCGTTTGATTCCCGATTAAAATGAGCGTTCAATTGAGTGTATCTTCGAGAAAAGCTTTGACTTAGTCATTTTAAGTTTTGTTAAAGGTAAATTATCGTTTTGTTTAACGTGCCGCTGTGGTCGAGTGTGTAGCGGTGTGTGCTCTAACTGCATGTGCCACTGAGTTTGAAGTTTAAACCTCAGCCAGGGTAATAAAATCTAAATCATACAATTTTTTTTTGTTTCTAATAGCGGTCACCTTTCGACAGATAATACCAATCCTCTAAGGGTTTTTCTGCCATGAAAAAGCTTCTGCCTTTCGGTGTCGCTACAAAACTGTAGCTCCCTCCATTTTGTGGTATAACATAAAGACACACACCACAAATGGTAGGAGAAGCTCGGCCAAACACTGAGCTATATAAGCACCAAATTAATAATTATAAAATTTTGCGAAAACATTTCGCAATGTGTTTAATAAAAATAAATGTATGTAAATCTTTGTTTCGAGCTTCAAATCATTTAAACTTTTCTTATACGAAATATCTTTATGAAGACTTGAGTGACAATATGCGAGTATCTATTAAAACTGTACGTTTAACTCTTATAAAGTATATTTTGCTTTTGGTTTCATAGTCCGCGGAGAGGTTCAGTGGAGTAGTTTAAGAATAATTTACTTAAGACTTACCTCCGGTGATTTTGAAATTTATTGAAATTATAACTTTGCCTCCATTTTCTTCTATTAAAGGGTTATATTTTCTTGGCATAGAGTCATAAGCAAAACATATTCAAAGAAAGGCAAGCCACTTTATTGATAGAACGACGTTTCAGATATGTATTTATGTTAGATTTCTGTGACAAAAAAAAAACATTTTACTTTAAGAAAGATTCAATTTTATTTTTTCTCAAGCTTACACAATACTTGAAAACTAGAATATAGTCCGTAGATTTTGTATACATTTCCTACAAGAGTTTTCAGAACACTCGTTAATGCTTGAATGGTCCTTAATTTTTTACCTGACTGGCTGTGCACAGGTTTGCTATACTTCTTTGTGTTGGCTTAAGTACTCTTTTAAAGCCCTTTCAACAAAAACTTCGTTTACCTTATCTTTGGCCAATACTTGTTTTTCTTTCCATCAATCACATTACCTCAGTGCAGTTAAGATAATCCATTGTTTTTACCGTGCCAGCAGGGTTATAAATTCCATTAAAAACTTCCCTTCTGCATCTTCCTGCTGTTTCAATAGCTACGATTGTATTATCGGTATTTTGCTGAAATTTTATTTTCCACATTAAATAGATATATACGTATGTAAGTTAAAAGATTGCAGATAAGCGAAAGCGCTAGGGAGCTTCCCTCTAGAATGAAGCTACAGTAAAGCCCATTGAGCTCGCAGTGTTGTCATCAAAAATTATTATTTTTTTTTACCAATTTCAATCGGTATTAGAAGGAGGCTGGAGCAGGAGCAGGATCTTGACAATTCAGTGTCATATTTGAAGTGTAATGGATACCCTTTTTTTTTAGAAACGTATGCTTTAAGTTATGGTTTACTTTATACAAGCGATATGCCCACATTATCACAAGTTCTTATGTTATTATTTTAATATTATTTCACTGGATGTGTTTAACACGCCGCCAGTATTTTTTGTGACTCCATTTCTGTTTATAAAATTTTACAAAAATTAAAACATTTAATAGCAACTTGACCAATGGAAGGAAAATGGATTACAAAATATTAGTTCCGGTGTTCCAAAATAAAAGAAACGTGCACGCATATCTGCTGAATTTATATATATATATATTTTTTTTTTATACATAGAGAACAATCAAATAAATATATAATCTAAATAGTTGTTTTCAGCTTTAGATAAAAATAGAACTTCTAAAACCATAAAAGTAATTAGCTCGAGGCCGGTTTATGGGAGATTTTATTTTGAAAAAACAACAACAGTTTTACTAGTATAAGTTATAGCCGCTGTATTGGAGATCACCACTTCTCTAATTAGACTTTTTTTTTTTATTTAACTGGCATCGAGCTCAGTAACATTGCCAGTGATAAATCATTTATTAAGTTCATTTCAACTTAAGTCAATTTATTGGTCGGATTTTTCGAGTTCAGTTGTTGTATAATCATGGACATGCAGTCCCGTATACGGGATTGTAATAATGAGATCCCAGAATCTTAAAAATCGAAAAGTTGGCATCCTTAATAAGTACATTTTCTGATCGCAAAATAGCTGATACCATCATTTTTTTTACCAATGATAACCAACACTTCTTCTATGGGTGCCTTTAAATCAGATCTCTTAAATTGTTCCAAGATATGCGCTTAGTGGATTTTTACATTATAAAATGCCTTATGATTTACTTACTACAAAATATAATACTTCTATATTTGAATTTTATTGTGTCTAGAACAGAAATCAGTCAATGAACCCAATAGAAAATACTCAACACGCTTAACAAACTCAATGAACTCACAAAAAAAAAACATGTAATATTGATGCATTGCAGGAATTTTAAATAGAAGGGGAAAAAAGAGGAAACCAAAGTGAAGTAAAATGCATTTTGTGATGAATTTAATCTCAATCACAATTACACGACAATCACGAGTTAAAACAACAATGGCATCCAAATCAATGAAATCGAACTACATAAAAAAGTCAAGGGCAATGAAATGTACGAAGGCACCTAGCAAGCAGTTATAGGCATTCAAGCACACTCGTAGGTGTTAGGGAAATAAAAAACCTAATGGATTAGAAATCAAAAGAGGGTGAGGGCACTGGGAAATGGGAATGGTGAGTTCGAAAGGCAGCTAAAGCTAAAAATGCCGACAATACTGAGAAGTGGCAAATAGGAAATGTCACTTATGGGGGAAATGGAAGATTCAAGTGCAAAAGACAAGTTTATAAGGCGATGCTGATGCGCAGCCTGAGAGCCAAACAACACTTTAAGGGTCATGAGCGGACAATAAACTATAGATATTTAAAAGGTTTACACTATTGTTGTAGTTGTACCAATAAAGTGCTCCAATCGAAGCAACGAAAAAATATTTAAAAGGGAAAAGCCAACAAGTGACAAATTGAGCGACTGGCAGAAAGAAAAAAAAAAAAAAAAAGAAAATGAAAAATATTGTGTAAAAAAGTGAAAAACGCTAAAGATTGGAGTAGAGATTAGAAGGCCTTTAAGTGATGGTTAAGAGTTTTTCTTTTTCCGTTCTCAAACCAATAAACCGCTGCAATCATCTTCCACGAAGACACACGAGTGTTGGATCATTATTGTTAGTGTGTGTGTGTGTGCTTTTATACGCTCAATCACACACATACACACACCCGCACTGCATGATTGCTTAACCACAAAGCGCATTTTCCTTTTTAACTGTTGTCGATTTTTTATTTTTTTTGGTTGTGTGTGTTTTTTTTTTTCTTTGTTCAGACCATTCTTTGCCTTGGCTTCTAATACCACTTCTTCTTTTTCTACTTCGCCTAACAACTTCGTTCACTGCATTTGGTTTTTGTTATTGTTCTCCGTTCTAATTGCCACTTTACATTCACTTTGTGTAGGCAGATAGCCAAGCGAGCGAGCTGCAGCTATTGTTGTTATTGGCCAAACTGGAAATGTGGCAACAACGCTCCACACTTGTGGTCACTGGCCATTCACTCTGTCGTCCGCTCGCTCGTTTGCTTGCCACATGTGGGCGCAAATGCAACGTATGTTTGTATGTACATATGTTTGTGTGTTTGTAGTGGCTGTAATGCCTTAAATGCATTTCATGTGGGCTTTACTCGCCTAGCCTTTTATACATCACCTACCTATGTATGTTCGAAATTCTCGCTTGCTTCTTTTTATTTCTTTCTTCATCTTCTCCTCCTTCTTCTTCTATTTCACCTTCTGTTGCACCTCGGTTGCATGTATGTATGTATGTATGTATGTATGTAAGCAATTGCTGTGTCGTTGCCATAGTGGACAATGCATTTTAGGCCGCCGCAAGCGTAGAGTTCGTAAACCTCAAACTGTAATTAACGTGCAAATTATAATGCGACCACAAGGTGAGGTGGTGCGCTGCAGAAGGTGGTAATTTGAAAGAAGGTCGCTACGTTTGGTTGCTTCTTTTTTGCGCTAGTATTGCATGCAGCAATTGTATAAATGGCTTTTGTTGCCACTTAACGGCGAGAATCACAATGCTGGCGGGGACATTTTACACAAAGCGTTTCGAAATCAAAACAAAAAAAAAAACACGTTGGCGGTTACTTACAAGATTTCAGTACACACTTTTTTTACATTTAATACCTATACGTATGTAGGTATGTACATATATACGCATAAGAATAGCAATCGTTGGAATTATTTGAAGGAGAAAAAGGTTATTCGAATATATTTGAAGATTCGAAGAATATTTTCAACCATAAATAGCTGCCCCGCGTTTTCATCACCCATTGCCTTCCAATATTTGGTTCATCACCTGTGCTCAAACAATTTCGTTGTGTACTGACCATCGAATTTTGAACACGATTTGACAAAATTTAATTAAATAAGATTTTCATATGCGTGATATTTTCCATCTTACTCCACATATTGATGTACAAAACCATCTTAGCAACTTCCCAGTAAATTGTTTGTGCATTTTCTTCGTTATATTTTTTAAATTCAGTATCGGTTTGACGAGTAATCTTTCCATTAGTTGGATTACGGGTGCGAGGGATCTACATACATAGCTCGGCACCTATTGGGTTATGAACGGTGTCAACTCAAACTAATTTCTTCAATGAAACTCTAAGCACCACGCAAAAGAGAATCATCTGAAAATCATCGAGAAATTTGTTCTATCCCGTAATCAGCAAGGGAGGTAAGACTCTGTGTAGTCCAAATCACAAAAAAGAAGATTTTTTTATCAGCTTTTCACTGCATTCAACGGCGCAAAGAACTACATATATCGAAAGTAAAATTGATTTGCATCTTTGAATCAATTTCTTTCATTTAGTGATTTTAAATTGATAATTGGTAAGAATGTACTACGTATGTATGGTCATCTTATTAATATCGTGATGTTAATCGTTATGTTTGTTGATAAAATGCAATTTGCTTGTTCCCGAAATTGCAATGGTTGTTGTTAGTTTGTACATATCGATGTCGGATTTCAGATTATCTTCGAAAGTTCAATTTGTTCTAACTTCAATTTATTTAATTACTATCATCATCTTTAAAGAAATGTTCGTTAATATCGTTAGTTTGAATCGACAAAAATTACGTTATCGAAATTTCGGTAGCTATGTACGTATTGCAATTAATTTCCCTTGTTGTAATCATTATTATCCGTACCATCACCGTTAAAGTAATGCTAGTCGATATCGGATGATGCTTGTATGAAATATGAAATATTTTTGAAGATATTCAGATTTTTTTTTGTTATCCGAACCCTGGATTTTATTAAATGTTAATTATCTTAATTTTTAAGCTTAAATTTATTACTTTTTTATATATATAAAACTTGAGCGTATAAAAAAACGAATTTTAAACTTAGCGGAAACTTATGATAATTAGTAGACATTAAGTTGAATTGTTAGCATTATTATTTCCTAAACAGTTGCCGTAGAAGGTATTTAAACCTTTCCTAAATATGGGTAAGGTATATTTTGCATTTTGATACATAAAAACAAAATAAAAATAAACTTCTACTCTTTCTTTTGTTTTTCTGAAATACATTTGTGCTTTTCTGAAATACGTTTGCGTTTTTCTGAAATACATTTGTGCTTTTCTGAAGTACATTTGGCATTTTCTGAATTTCAATTGTGTTTTTCTGAAATACATTTGCCATTTTCTGAAATAGATTTGTGCTTTTCTGAAATACATTTGGCATTTTTTGAATTTCAATTGTGTTTTCCTGAAATACTGTTGTAAAAGGTGTAAAGTTGCCATGGGAAAAGGATGTATTTTTTAAAGTCTTCAGCCTACAGCACCAAAATATTTTCGTTAAAGTGGAGCCGAGTTTTTTATTACCCTCACCTGCTACAAAGGCCAAGTTCGTCTTAAATATCCATAAGTGGCACAAACGAGTATTCACTTAATCGTACTTGGATTTGTAACATGCAAGCGCTTTCCAACATGTCTGCCTCCCATCAGGCGACAATGTCTCGAGGCAACTTTGTCGCTCAGCTCACAGCTTAGCTCTGCACAGCCGAGCTCAATCTGTTGCAGTTTAACTTGTGAGCCGATGTGCTTTACTCGAGTACGAGTGACGGTGACTGACATTGACAATTGTTTTTGCCACAAATCGCTCTACTCGTCGGTTCTACTGTCTTATCGTTCTGCTTCTTTCACAGTTTGCAATTTGTGTGTCTTTTATTTTTTTCGTTCAACGAAACCGTGTTTCTCCGTCGCTTCGCTGCTCCGCAATACGCGGTTATAGCTAGTTTACGATTGTACAACTACTGGCCACCGACAAACAGCCATTTAAACTCCACTCGTCAACACTCTGCCCTCTTCTATACGACAACCGCAACTGTTGGCCTTCTCTGTGTGTCCCCCACTCCTCAAGTCGCCGAAGTCAGTCCGCCTCGGTGTGCGCTTGAGCAATAAAACAATAGACAAGTATTGTCTATCACGAATTTGCTTTGCTGCCAGCACTTCTTCCACTGCGGCTATGTTTTTTTTTCTTTCTTCTTTTTTTCGTTCATACCTGTTGTTCAATTTGTAACCTAATATGTTTTTGATGAAGTTCTACGCTTCGTTTTTTCCTTCGACTCTGTTTCTTCGCTTGGTTTTTTGTTGTTGTTATTTTACCCCAAGTGATTTTCTGCATTTAGCCTTCCCTTGGCGGGACTAAAATTAAAAAAAAAAAAATTGACACACACAACTCGCATTTAGCATTTTAGCCTCTTTAGCTCGCAATACGAATGCTTTTGAGTACATAGTCCTAAGTGGTGACTTTATTGCTGTTGTTGTGAGTCTCTTCCTCATCTCTTCTCTTCGTTCTTACCTTGCCAACATCCATTTGTGCCATTTACCCATCTCCCTGCGCCACTTGAACTTCGCCTACTTGGTCTTCGTGGCACTTCAGGTTGCTTTCGTTTGTTTTATTTGTTTGTTGGGAGCTTGTTGTAATATAAAGTGGCCCGGGGTCATTTGATTGGTTTAATTCCCTCGCAAACTCGCACACACTTCCATACACAAGCCGAGCCTTTCACACATACTCAATATGTACATACATTCATCCTGCATTTGGTCTTTTGTGTTAAATCGAGACTTGATGACCATTGTTTTTCATTTGAAATATCCTTCAAAGACTTGTGGACTCAAATGTATTTATACTCTATAAATATTTATGCATGTGTATTTGCATGCGATTAAATGTTTGGATGTGTGCGTGCGTGTGTCTATCTGCATGTGAAATTTTAAAGATACATGCCAATCAGTCTGATTGACTTAAAAATTTAAACTGTCTAAAACGAAAATGTAAAAAGAAACGCAAATTTGCATGTCTAGTAGAAATTCAATACTGATTACATTTTCGAGTGTTGTACATTTCGAAAAGAAGTTGTGAGTTAAATTGAGCCTCACGCAGTTCCGTACATTTCTGCGAAATTGTGAGAATTTTAAATTTCGGGATACTGCAACCATTTTAAAATTTCAACAACTTCTAGTCTTTATTAGAAAACTGTGTGCTTATTATAATATAGCTCGAACGTTTAATCTTACTACTGGAAAATAATCTGTATTCTTTAATTTTCGCGTAATGGCGCTTCATGCTGATTAGCTTAGGATAAGATTAGGATTAGCTACTTAAGAAGAATTTCCAGTGATTAACAATGAATAACGAAAGTTTCAAAGTCTTTTATTTGAAAGTATTCACCTAGATAATCCTACCCCTTTAGAGAGATGGTTCCTCTACCCGGCTAAGTGGATGCCTTTGAATAGACATGAACAAAAAAGACGCCTTAAAAAAAAAGCAATGAAAGGCGCACGATAAAAAGCTACGCAAAATCGTACTTTGAGGTGTCGATAAAACTGTCATACAAAAGCAATCAAATTTGTGTTGGAAGAGAGACTCCGCCAGCGAGTAAGCTCGTTCTCTCGAGTGAGATTCTTCAGGATCACTCTGATTTGCAATCACGCCGCTTACGTATGGTAGTTAAAGATGTGACCCAAGATAGCTTATATGAGGATCCCGAATATATTTTTAAGCGCTCCTCAAAAATCTCTACTTCATCACAACCTCTAAATGACTGATACTGGTCGATCCTGCATTAGAAGTTTCAACAAGCTTTTTGTCATCTCTTCCGTTCGATATACATATACACAACCGATCCACGGAAGATAATTTTTCAGTGTTATGGATTTACATATAGTTCTCGGATTGCAATCATTTTGCAGCTGCTGTCCGAGAAAATTTTAAGTTTTCTATGAGCCTAAAAACTACTACTGACACGACGAGGTTATGCCATCGTAGAACAACATCGGAAACGGTAGCTGATAACTGGACTTAGACCCATAGACATTTTGGCGACGCAGAAAAGTACGAGGAACGTAATTATGAGGAAAGACCGTAGCTGGTCGCTGGACCCACCGCTTATAGTTTCTGTAAAAGGGAGCTAAGCAGACAGCACGTAAAAGTGTATGGCAGGACATAATTGTTTTTGGCTAATGGCGTTTTCTTTTCTGAAAAATGACTATATTAAAATAAATTGTTGCAAATTTTAATTGGTCAGTGTCCAATAAAGTGGTAAATGGACATGCAAGGCCTTGAAAGGGCTGAGAAAAAGAAGTGGAGCATCATTATTCAAGAAAAGAAAACGCCATAATGGTAGACATTCAAAATACTGTGCATTTTCTTTTTATTATTCAGTTGGTCTTGGAAATTCTGCAAAACTACGAATAGTTGGTTGGTTGCCTGTTTTATGGTTCTGGCTATCGACAGGAAACCTTACTTTTGTGAACCGCGGATCAAGCAAGATTCTGATTCTATGAACGCTGCGTGTATAGTGAAAGACACTTCCGCTGATTTCTTTGGTGCCGTTGATTGTTTTCCAGCAATATCTGAGACCGCCTGTCCATAAAAATTCTGAGATATTCGCTAATAAAGCGTAACGCATGAACGTCGCATGCTTTGTTGTACCGCGCTGTCGAAAGCAGTATAATAAAAAAGTATAATAAAAAATTTATTTTATTATGTACATACATATGTAGGTGTGAAGCATCTTATACAATAACTTCGCTCCCCTCACACAACAACACAAATATTTTAAGAATTCCCGCGGTACAGGAAGTTTTTAAATAATTTGAAATCTTACAAAGATTTAAACTTACAAACCTTACTAGGTACATTAATACAAACATACATACATTTACTTACTATCAATTAGCATAATTTAATAATTTACTAATAAGATATGCAATGTATTATTTTCTCTTTCCCTGTCGTAGTTATTTACGAGATATTCTTGAAGATAGCAAGTCCTCAATTGCTTATATGTATGTATGTATGTTCTTACAATTGTGCACTAATTTATTCGTACATATGTTTGTATGTATGTATGTATGTATGTATGTATGTCGAAATATACTAGATATGACCATAACTTAGTATGCGCACACATGACAAAACGTGGAAAGGGATTTCAATCAGTCAAGAATAATTGTAATAACTATGAAGAGATAAACTAGCTGAAGAGAAAGCGCGAAATGATTGTATAAATATCTACAAATACTTAACTACAAATACATATTCATCAAAGTGGCACACCTTGGCGAAGTTGGTAGTTGGAGTAATAGAAGATTAACACTAAACAGAAGAAGCAGTGGTAGCAACGACTCACAGAAGGCTCAAGTTGTGGGTGCAGAGGAACACTAGCATTATTTTGTATGATTGCTGAAGAATGGCTGCGCCTCTGCAGAAGCACACAATGCACACTTTGTGAGTGCAGAAGATTTCTTTTTTAATTTACATATTTTCATGTTGCATCGCCAGTTCTTATATCAGCAAAGGCTTTATGCAAAACACGTTGCGACTCAAAGCAGCCCGGCGCATAAATTTCGCTTCTTTACAGCTGCTGCTTGACAAACAGACCAGCTGCCCTGCTTGGCGTTCAAGCTTAGCAAGAGCTTGTCTTGAGCTGTCGCGAGCACCCTCTTGCAGACACAAAGGTTCTTAGTATTCTGCTTGCGTGTTGGCTGGCGTCACTGGCTTTTAAACCCGGCCAAGACGATGGATTGGCTGCAAACAGAAAACATGTTTTTCAAAATTATGCTCAAGGCTCACATATGTATGTACATATAAATACAAGTACATAGGCTTCCTCTGAGTCGCTATTTACTAAGAACGTGTGTATATGTATGGACAAAAACAAATTTTATGTTATTGTGTAGCGAAGCTCAATTCGTTGGGAAAACTTGTTTCTTGGCAGTGTGCGCAGCCAGCGAGCCATCCACCGATCAGCTAGCTACATCTAACTACATAGAATCGACATGAGTCGCAAAAGTCAAGTCTACAAAATCGACTCTGTTCACCACAGCTTGAACGCTCAACTTAGACGCGAAGCAGCAGTAATGGCATAAAAATCAGAAAGCCAGTGTGATAAAAAAAAACATTTTCATTTGTTGATACACCAGCGAACGAGTTTAAAGTGGATTCACCAATACAGTGGCGCGCTGTGCTGGCTTTGTTGACTTTGTTGGCGTTGAGGCAAGAAAAGCAGCAAACATCTTAGCCACTTATGTATGCTGCTACTGAGCTGGAATTAAGTAAGCTTCCAACTATACGCACACACACACATACACTCGCTCACTTTAGTAGTAGTGTGATCGTAGCAACCGAAAAAAATGAACTTCAAAACCGGCTTTGGCGTAGCAGCGCATACCCCAGCTTCAATGTTCCCCAAGCAACCAGCTAACTGCGAGCGTGTATACCAGATTTTAATTGGGGGCATTTGTCCGCTGCCAACTCGCGCCATCAAGCTTCAACCGCGAGTTGTTGTTCGTTGCGAACTTGTTAAGTGGTCGGTCGAGTTCGATGTCCGTTCGTCTGGGAACAGTTGCTTCGCTAAAATTGTTGCGTGTTGCTAAAACGCTTCACCAGCAACATTGTTGCGCTCAACTGCGCGCTGGCCAAAATGTTCCGTATTGGCAGAGAACTTGTAAGAAATGAGAAGGCGCAAATGTTAACTAACATTTTTTCAAGTTCTAAATTGAAAATACAAGATAAAGGGATTCACCATAGAAATAAAGGAATTCCCCACAGAAATAAAGGGACTCACCACTTCACTTGAACTGAACTTATTTTACGGGGACATTTGCACATTTTCTTAAACATTTTCGTGTTGCTATAAGCGAATAATTTAATTCATAATAATAATAATAATAATCCCAACGGTTTTTTTTCCCTCCATACCCGCCCGACCGACGCGAGGGGCGCATCCGTATGACGCACGGATATATAAAAAAAAAATTTTTTTTTTTTTTCATATATATTGCGCCGAGTCATGAAAGGCAGAAGTTTGTTAAGTGTCGAGATCTAAAACTGTTCAGCTACAGAACAAATGCTCATCAGCTGATCGAGTAGTAATATATAAGTATGTTTGTATCAATTATTGAGAGCATTGAGTATAGTTTTCTTTACGTAAAAAAGTGAGTCTGAAGTATCAAAAGAACCGGAATGAGTGTTAAAATCCTGGCACAAACTACGGAGTGGCTCATTTAACTCAAAATTACTTTTACATGGCTTCAGAAAAAGAGGCCGGAAATGTCTTGAAATTCGGGAGGGAACGTTTAGTTTTATTTCACCAAGAAGAGATGGGCTATAGATCAAGCCTGTCAGTAACTTCACTAAAAATACTACGCCTAGCATTTCTCTACGACTAGCAAGTGTAGGAAGATTAATGAGTTTTAAACGACTTATATATGGGGGCAGGTTGTACTGAGAATCCCAACGAAAATTTCTTAAAGCAAAAAGCAGAAATTGTTTTTGAATTGACTCTATTCGGTCGGAATGAACTTGATAGCGCGGGTGCCAAACAACAGATCCATATTCCAGTATTGGCCTCACTAACGTTGTGAATAGAGCCTTCGTAATGTATGGGTCATTGAATTCTTTTGACCATCGTTTTACAAATGCAAAAACACCCTTGGCTTTGTTAACTGTAACATTAATGTGAAGATTAAAATTAAGTTTCGGATCCATTGTAATTCCAAGATCAACAAAGTTAAACACTTGTTCGAGGTTATGGTTACATATGTCATAAGAAGCCGGTTGAAGTGCCCTTCGAGAAAAGCACATTACCTTACATTTTTTAAGGTTTAGCGGCATGTTATTTACTTCACACCAGTTAGTCATGCTATTTAAATCCGCCTGTAGTAAGGACCTTTCCTCAACAGAATGATACGATCTAAAAAGTTTTACATCATCAGCATACAATAAAATTTTTGAATAGTTAATTACAGAAGGTATGTCATTTATAAAAAGTAAAAACAGAATCGGACCAAGGTGACTTCCTTGCGGGACCCCTGAAGATACATGAATAATGCTTGAGGAACTATTTTTAAAAAGAACTCGTTGTGTTCTGTCCATGAGGTAAGAAGATATCCAATGAAGGAGATTAGGTTGAAAACCAAGGAGATCGAGTTTATGAATCAGTAAAGCGTGACTTACTCTGTCGAATGCTTTACTAAAATCGGTGTATATAACATCAGTGTGCATAAATTCTCTGAATCCATTTGAAACATGAGTTGTGAACTCGAGCAAGTTTGTAACGGTAGATTTACCCTTAGAGAACCCGTGTTGAGTGCTAGAAATTGTAGAGGATAATGAATGCGTTAAATGGTCAACAACGATTGCCTCAAATAGTTTAGGAATAGCAGAAATCTTAGCTATACCGCGATAATTTTCTATAGAGGACCTACTCCCGATCTTATGAAGGGGTAAAATGAATGATTCTTTCCAAGCTGAAGGGAAAACCCCAAGCCTAAGAGAAAGATTAAATAAATTAGTTAAGGGCTCATAAATATGTTTAGCACAGTTTTTGAGGAACCACGTCGGGATCAAATCGGGGCCGGCCTTAAAAGATTCTTTTAAGTTACTCAAACAATAAAATACTTCCTCAGAAGATATTTGCGGAATAAAAGCAGAGGTTAAGGGACAAAGTTTATATGGATAAGGTTTGCTCAGAGGCAAAGTAATGGAGTAATTTGACCTGAAGAATTTGGCAAACATGTTGGAAATTGATTGGGAGTCACAAGACACGGTATTTTGATATTTCATGGCAGACGGAAAACCAGTCACTCTGCGTTTTGAGTTAACGAAATCATAAAATGATGCAGGGTTTGTTATTAAATTCCTTTTAACTTTGCACAAATAAGATCTGTAGCATTTTTTATTTAATTCAAAGTAAGCGTGTCGGAGAACTGAGTATTTAACATAGTTAGTGTGCAAACCAGTTATTTTGTACAGTTTAAAAGATCGCGACTTGTTATTTTTTAAATTTCTTAGTTCTTTTGTAAACCAAGGTTGTGATTGCTCCTTTTGTACGCAAACCCGTTTAGGTACAAACTTTTGAAATAAACTATATATAGTATTATTAAAATGCTGGACACAACGTTCAACATCATCTTTATACGTCGGCCAAGATAATTTTGACAATTCTCGATCTAATTTCTTGAAATTGGCTTTCGCGAAAATAAAACGAGCGTTTGAGCTACTTGATTTATCGACATTATTTCCAAAATCCCCTATAACCTCGTAATTTAACTCAATCGCAGGGTGATAAGAGTCCTCTGGAATAACCAAGGGTTCGCACCTCTTCATAGATGATTTAGATATATCATCAACAAAAACAAGGTCTAGAATGTTTCCAAAATGGTTTGGAGTTAAATTAATCTGATTTAGACAGAGCTCAGCCATATCTTCTAAGAACACATTGTATCTATCCCTTGATGAAATTGGAACGATAAAGTCGTCCATGAAAGTCCATGATATGCCTGGCATATTGAAGTCACCAAGTACAATGATCGAGTCATGTGCAGTAATCATTGAACTTAAGGATGTAAGTAACGCAATATGTTGAGAATATACCGATAAGTCAGAATTAGGAGGGATGTAGCAAACAGCTAAATAAAAGAAACCATTTCCAACCATAACTCGTATTGCTTTAAATTCGATTGACTCGATGAGGGGGATATTAACATCTTCGGATGGTATAGAAGAATGAACTGCAAAAAGAACACCCCCACCGATTCTGTCCTTACGGTCATTTCTATAAATTTGATAATGATTAGGAAGGATCTCTGAATTAAAAATATGTGGTTTAAGCCAGGTTTCAGTAAAGCAAATTATGTTATAGTTACAGTCTAAGCCTTTTAAGTATAAATCGTTTAATTTAGTATTTAAACCTCTAACGTTTTGGTATAAAATACTTAAAGTAGAATTTAATATTAGTTTTTTGGCTCAGTGTCACGATTAGGAATTGAAGCTAAGTTATTTATATTATTTTTATTTTTATGTGGCTTATATTCAAACTCGCGAACAAATGCCCCGGTAGGCCAAAAAGAATTGTTAAGCAAAGAATCAAAAACTTCAGGTGCCACATCAATTTTAAAAGATGATACGTTACGTTCATATTTAAAGTTAAATTTTCGGATTGCTAAGTTACTAGTCTTAATTTTCGATGAAATGTAAAACTCTATATCATCAGAAGAAGTGTCCCTAGCAAATCTTGAAACAAAAATGGACTTTCTCAAAGGAACCACAACCAGCTTCTTTGCAGAGCAGTTAGTCTCATCTAAAGGTGCTACAGTTTTTGAAACAATAGAAGCAGATTGGGAAGGTGGAAGCAAATGAGGTGGAGATGAACCCACATCAGGTGAAGATACCTGTAAGTTAGCCTGATCTGCATTGCTTTTATTAGAGGAAGAAGCTCGAGTGCAGATAGCCCTTGACGAAGTTGATGAAGACGTACTCTGAGGCGGTGGGACAGGGGACAGAAGATTAATTAGCTCAATTTGTTGGGGTTTGGGCACTACATTCTTTTGAGGTACTATAAGAGGAGCGACAATACTTTCCTTGGGCGGGCTGTGGGTACGTTTGCGTTTGGTCTCTCTTACAGGTTGCAAAGTTTGATTATCTAGGCACTTAAATGATTTAAACACGTTTTCATAAAGTTTAAATTTTTCATTAAGTGCCCGAAAGTCTTTGTCCATTTCGAAAAATGCATTTCTGGTTTCTCTAAAAAATCGGAAAAGTTCAACCTCAGTTGATCTGCATTTCAAACAAGACCAACGAATACCTTTTCCTTCTTCTATTAAGTCCAGGACTCTACCAAACAGTCCGGCACATTTTATATGAGCAATCCCATCGCACAACCAGCATGCAACAGAGCGTTGCTCATTATCGGTTTTTTTAATTTTGCAGTTGTCAAAAATGCAAGACATAATTTAACACAACTAAGTAAAAACTAATATCAAAAAAAAACAAATACTCGTATTGTATTAATAAAATAAAGGAGAAAGCAGTTTGAAAGGTAATGCAAGTTTTTTAATGGTTTGAGAGCTATTAATGTAACGAACAGTTTTAGATGCACAGTATTTGACACGTAAAAAACTAAACGCAAACAGCTGTTTCAGGAATGACAATCAAGGAAGAGAAAAGAAAATGCGCGCAATACAAATACAAAGTCTAAAGCAAATAAGAAGCAATAACAATGTAAATAAGAAACAATAACAATGCAAAGCAACTAATGACTCGGCAATTGAAAAACTAAATTAAATTGCAATAAAATCAATGCAAATATGCTTAACAGATGTTATACTTAGCTTTAAATGCGCACAGATGAATCTCCAAATATTTTATCACTAAATTATTTAATTATATTAAATAAGTAAACAAATTTTAAAAAGAAAAAAATATCACAACAAAACACAACTTAACAGCTTGACGTATGCTTAAGAATCATGAAAACATAAATATGCATTTGTGTATACATACCGTTTAGGCAAATTTAAAAAAATACCAAATACCTAAAAACTAAATAAAAATAAAAAGAGTATACTCGATGTTGGAATCGAACTTCGAAAATGCAAACTGATAAATCTTCATTCTTATGTTTTCACAGTATATAAATGAATGGAATTTTGCACAGAATGATATTATTTATCATCTTTCCTGCCTTTGATAGGGTACGAGCTCTAGCGAACACAAAATGCTTGTCTTATAAATAAAATAATAAATACATATTTAATAAAATAAAAATAAATGAACAATTGTAACAAGTTGACAAATGCTTCTCGTAGTTGAGCACGGGCAAAAAAGTGCAAAAACTCAATTCACAATTGAAATCGGATACATCTTTTTAAAAAACTTGGCTCGTGTGCATGGTTTTACTAGGTACCTGCGAACTAACAACTGGGTAGGTACCTGTTATAAGTAATTACCTACTTACAATACTAACTTTAAATACAAGCAATGATGCAACTATTTTTTAGTAACTACCAACAACTAATATTAACTATGTAATAAATACACTACTACTAACAATTCATAACTACTAATAATCGATATTAGTGGAATCATAATAAATAATAATTCCATGAAACTTCACAATATCTGCCCTTTACTTTTTCATAACTAAATTCTATTTTTAGACTGTGGTTGGTAACTTTTGGTGGTGGATGTTGTGTTTTCGTTCTTACTGTGGTATCTTCATGTCGAAGTGGTGAATCCCTTAATCTGAAATCTTTCAGAAGTCAAATGTACTAAAATAATTTAACAGTAACATTTGCGCCTTCTAATTTCTTACAAGTTCTCTGGTTAGACGGTTGGCGGTTCGTTTGCATGTGTTTGTTGCTCTGCTGCTCGAACTTGTTTGAGATGTAGAACAATAAGGAAACTTGTTGATTCAAACAAAAGCAGCTACATAGCTATTTTTGAATGTTGCAAACATTATTATTCCTGTTATTTTAAATTGTATTTTTGAAAAAAGAGACATTTGTTTTCAACAAATTAATTACGAAATTTCTTTATTCAAACATTATTTTTACGGACTACAAATATTCATACATGCAAAGATTTACAAAGGGTTCATTTTCTTATGACCTTAAATTTCCCAATACATAATTTATAACTACTTTATTTAAAGTTTTAGAACTCACTATTTTAGTAAGCGCGTTGACCTCTTAAAGTATGACTTATGAGGGTTCAAATAAAAAAATGCTTTCAAATACAAGAAATCAGGAAATATTTTTATCAATATTTATATCTCATTGTTTATTAGATTTTTAAGGAACAATGCTTTTATTGAAAATATTAATAATTAAAATAAAAATTTGAGGTGCTTAGAGGAGGTTAGAGAAGTCATTTTTCAATTTTTTTATAGTAAATGCCTGCATATATGTATGTATGTATGTATGTATTTGTGGTCACATGAAATAACATATATATGTACATACATACTTACATACATACATACATATGTACATACATACAAATATTCACAAACGTTCCCCATATATACATACATACATATTTTGAAACATATTGCTAATGAAAACGGCGAGATATGACGTTATAGAAATTACGTTTCATTATCAACAGATGGTGATTAATTCTTATAATATTTTTTTTTTTTACTTCTCTAATATGTATTACTTTTATTTACTAAATTTGTAATTTCTTTATTTATTTTTATTAGTTTTTTATTTATTACATTTCATATCATTTTGCAGTTCTTTAAAGTCTTCACTGTCCACAATTTACTTTCGTGTGTACAGCAACCGCTGTTAAAACTGCATTACCAACGCCTTTTCTGTAGTATAAAAATTACTAAACTTCAAGAGTTGAGCATTTTCTTTTAAGCAACCGTAAATAAATTGCAACGTAGGTAATCGCAAATAGAAAAATAAATTACAAACAAATTTTTAGAAAAGCTGTGCAACCGGTTCAAAGAAATCGCCAATAGTTCATGCATTGCAACAAATACAAAAAAAGGTAATAAATAAATAAACATTAAATAAATAAAATATGAAAAAACGACTACCAAATAGCGAAGCATAAAAGAGCGGCAAATCTAGGAAAAAGACGTCAAATGGCGAGAGGAATATTTATGTACTCACAAAAAAATGGAAAATTGCAATAGCGGTTGAAGAGACAAATTTCCAGTATTCATTTGGACGATTCTCTGTGCACAACTGGTGCAACCTTTTGTGTTTTTTTTTTGCTTGTTTTTTGCTCGTTTTTTAACATAAAAGTGTTTTGCTATTCAATATGCATACAAAGCGGGCGATATGTTGCTAAGAAAGGGAAGGTAGGTCGGGACTTTTATTTAAAATATTATTTGTGTTTGAATTTTAACAGGGATAAGTATATTAAGTTAAACGCGGGTTGCTTCCAGGAGTGCAGTTGGAGGTTGGTTATTTCCTAAGGAAAGAAGAGCGACCGACAAACAAAAATACTTTTACCACACCACAAACATCCCAAGCCCCCCACGCATCATGTATGTATGTATGTACATATGTATATTCTCGTATTTGTTTTTATTCAACAGCTGATAGAAAATATCGTCGCAACTACAAAATGGACATTACTTTTTCTAAAAAGTTTTAACATTTCATATCTCACCTGAGTTTCAGAGTAAGAAATCTCGGTTTTTAGACTTATAATATTAAAGTTCGTTATTCATTTACTTCTGCCATGTTTTTTGTTCTTGTAAAATTACAGCTTTAACAAATAAAATTTCAAAATGAGTAAAGTTTTTGTAAATTCAATTTAAAATGAATATAGTAAATAAATCTCTCGTAAACAAGTTTATTGAGTTGACGAATATCGGGGAGAATTTTTCGCTATTTAGTGTGAGGAGCTCTAGCGATATTTGCACATTTGTACATAAACATATTTACATAGATTTATAAGTCACTAGAATTATTTTATTTTTATTAAACTATGAAGAGATTCTGATTCTTCTAAAAAGTTTTACCGATTTGGCATTATATGGGGGAAGAAGTTTTGCATATTCTAATTCATTTCTAAACATATATGTAAATAAGAAAATGCGCATTGATTTATACATGTTCGCATATTACTACATACATACTTGCAAATTTACATACATATTTAACAGCAAACTAACCTACATAAACAATTTTCTGTAGCATTTCAAACAGTCGGCCTACGCAGGGATGTCAGTTTGCACTTTTAACTAACTTTCTGTTAATTCTATACTGAATATTATTTTTTTGGCTCAGTTTCTATTAACCAAACTATTCAGAACATTAAACTTTGGTACGAATATGTACAATTACATGTCACTTACATAAATACATTTTATAGATCAAAGTTTGTTCAAGCTGCTTCTGCTATTAGAGATGGGCGGGTTTGTATGTTGTTCCTTCAATGAGCGGCACTGAAATTAAACGCACATTTTATGAGAAGCTTTTTCATGACAAAAATAAACTCGATTATCCTAGATTTTTGATAACACGGCTGAGATTGGAACCTGAGTGATCAACGGCATACCTGGGATCCCAAAACAGCCCAGATATCATATCCGAACCCAAAAAAGCGGGTAAAAGGCAGTTAATGCGTTTTTCTTGCTGCTCGAGACAGTTTGGACTTTTCCCCCCTGGGTACAAATATGTATGTATGTACGCACTTGCCTACAGCTGCATTTTTCTTAACAATTTGTGTTTGCATATTTTGTTTTTACAACGTTTGAAAGTATGCATGTATATTGCCTGTCTTAGCAATTAATTTTTTCAATTTCCATTGAAATAACGGTAAAACAAATTCTCGTATATTGATCTTCACAAGCAAAATTCAATCAAATTCTGGTCAAAAACTTTGGATGCTATTATATACATACTACATATTTTGAACTTTTTTATATATAAATTTTATTTAGAGAAAAAGGGTGTGTCATCCATAAACGAATATTTAATTGGAGTTACTACGTTTATACGAGGGCATAATATGGCTTCACCGCATACACATCACTGCGAAACGCATGTACGTAAGTATATACTGATTTTGAATACTCCTTGAAATGCTTCAGTGAATTCACTAGAAGATTTATCGACGCGAAATTCAAATCAGATGATGAGCTTACAATATGGTTTCGCTAGGCACGCCTTAAAGTCGATTGTATAAACAGAAGTAAATACAGTGTATTGAGTCGGTACGACTAGTGATAGTTCCAACGATTATTTTGCAGCACCAAAGGATCACAATAATGAGACCTTTAATGACTACATACATATGTATGTATGTACATTTTAATATCTGTATAATTCAATCTCTGCCACAAAGTTTTATAGGCATCATGTTTCCCATCAACGCTTCATGAAGGCTATGCAAACTCTTCATATCTTTGCTTTTCTCAACATAATTTGCAAAGGGTCAACTACCTTTAACAATAATAACTGAGCATTAGATATCAAGCAACATTGTTTATAACCATATACATAACTAGCACGCAACTAAACATTGTAGCTCCAGAGAACGCGCTCGCTACTGTGAATGCTGATGCAACAATCTCTTTTTACAGACACAGCATTTATTTAGTATCGATGTTGCACAAGTTCTCCCAAATTTTGGCTTTTATTTCTTCCCACTTCCATCTCTTATTTTACCCATCATCGCTGCATCCTAATGTCTCTTTATTTATGCAAAGTAAACAACAGCAGAGCATAAACTCTGACTAAACTATTAAGTATATGATGCGCATCACATGCCAAAAAGCATCAACTAAGAATTGTACAGAGCGAGCCAAAAGAGCGAACCGAAATTAGTGAGAGCAACAACTGCGCTCAACCAATGTGTATGAGCGCGACGAGGAAGAAGAAGCAGCAGCAGCGTGGCGCTGCATTTGCGTAGAACAGTGAGCAGTGAACAGTGAATAGTGAACAGTTTAGTATTATTTGTGCTGTGAAGAATATAGGATTGTGAATTTTATTGACGGGTGCTTGATACTTGCTTTGTGTGGCTCAAGTGAACGGTGTACGGAAAGCAGCAAGCAAGCAAATAGCAGCTGTTGTGTAGAGCCCGAACAAACAAGGCGGCCAACTAGCAGCCGACCGAAACAAAAACACTACGCGAGTGCTGCAAATGTTTTTTTATTTATGCGAATTGTTTCGTTTATATTAAAATTTCGTGCGTTGATTTTACTAAATAAAATGCGCGAATAACAGGAATGCGAATTTATGGTTTATGGTTGGTGCAGTAGAAAATAAACCAAGCAGAAATTGTAACGAGTGCGAGATGAAGTTGTTGTTATGTGGCCGCTGAAGGCAAATTATTAAAACAAGAAAACGGTGAACTGCCCGCAAAATAAAGTTGAAAGAAGTGTGCAAATTTCAAGGTATAAATGAAATGAAAAAAGGCAACGCCTTTGCTTTTTGTTGAATTTTAAGTGAAAAATTAAAATGAAAAGATTATGCAAATAAGTACGTACATACATACATACATACTCGCCCGTTAAGTGAGAAACTCTGAAGTGAACGAGTGATTCAAGTCTCAAGATTTTCGTTTTTTTTAATGCACTGAAATTCCCCTATTTTGCTTGTGTGTATGCGCTAATGCAGCGGTGTTGCAGTGCTTGTGTTTGTGTTTGCATGCATGTGAAGTGCAGGTAAAAAGAAAATCAAAGCAACAATAACAACAATGACGTACATAGGTACACATGCATAGTGAAACGTATGTATGTATGTATGTTTGTACGAAGTGAAGGCATCCAAGCCACTTTGAATGCACGTCACTCGCAGCAGCTACGTCAAAATTTCAACAGCAGCAGCACAGTCAGCGTCACAGTCACTGTCACTGCAGCATCCACACGTCCATACAGCCGCTGCGCCCCACCACTTGCCAGCAAATGGATTAGCAAGTAAAAATGTATGCATGTGTGCTTGTCAGTGGCAGCATGCTGGAGTAGAATTGGAGGTGCACAAGATTCGTTTATCTCACCTGCATCTGTGCACTACACCGCGCGCGTTGCCCATGCAGCAATATTCGTTTGTTCGTCTCTGCTGCTGTTCCTACGGTTGCAAATAGTACTGTTGTGCCAAGTGACGGCATTTCGTTAATGTACGCTGGCCTTTCTTACCTGTCAAACCTGTTTTCAACACATCGCCTCCGTACGCCCGCCTGACGTTTGCTCAACGTACATACATACATCTTAGCTTTGCGCGACTACGGCTGCGTCACGACTGCGACGTCGTCTACAGAAAACCAGTCAACAGTCGCTGCTGTTCGTCTTTCCTCACTTTCCACTTAATAATATCGTAAACATTAATACGGCCAGCGATGGCGTGTATGGATTGATACTAATGTATGAGTATGTATGTGTGTATATTTGTATGTGTGCGTGTGGTGTTTGGTTTAAACGTTTCTCTTGAAATACGACTATAAAACGGAATTGGTTAAGAAAAACATAAAAAGAAATAAAACGAATAAATATCTACGACAAACAAACTGCAAAAGGTGATGTGTAAAACGTAAAAAACGGAAAACATTCAAGCAAAGTCAGCTCAAAACGCCAACAACAAATGACACACACATTCCAACAAACAAGCCAGCAAGACAACACGCTTAGGCTACCTACTACTCAGCGAGCAGCGAGTTCTTCTTGGAAGCCTTTTAAGCGACGCAACGGATTTTCCGTTTACTTACCTTTCCTTACCTCTACTTTTGGCTGCGAGACAAGCAACTCTTGGCTTTGACGTTGTTCTTGCGCTTGCCGCTCCGCTGCTTGCTACCTGGCTCGACTGATCCTCTCCTTGTATGCAGCTGCATACCTACTCTTCCTTTGCGTCCCTTAACGATATTTATGTATGTATGTATGTGTGTATGTGTGCGCCCTATCCCATAAAGGAGCGTTCATACACTCGAGTCGTCTTGAGCCATCTTGGGTCGAATTGCTTGATTTCTTCGACTGATTAAAGTCATTGTTTTGTGGCGCATTGCAGCGAGCAAGAAGAATAAAAGAAAAATGAGTATACATTAATGCATGAGGAGAATAAGAAAGCGAGGCAACACCAACAAAACCATTTCAAGAAGTCAATTGAAAACCAGTTGTATACTCGTATAGTTTGTATGTACATATGTTTGTATGGACGGAGTGCCAACCAAATCCATAGTATGCATGTTCGTGTGTATGTGGACATGTCTGACAACGAAAACATTGAGGTTACTTATGTGGTAAAGCTATATGTCGAGAGGAAGAAGTAAAATAAAGCATAACTCACTATAAGGGCTAAGACGAAGAAGCCATTTTGTGTTGACAATACTTATGTACATAATTACATACATACATACAAACATACATACATATGTGCCTATAACTTATGAATTGGAAAAAGATAATAAATAAAAGAAAATTCTGAGTTTAAGCCACTGAAGTTATACTTGCCGAGCAAGTAGCGAAAATTTGAAGTGATAAAAAGTAAATCTCGCCAACAAGCAATACACGCGTCCCAGTGGGCCAAACAAACACAAACAATGCCTGCGAATAAGCACTGAAATCGCTGCGTAATTTATACCCTAATAAATATTAATCTCTCTTTCTCCTTTTCTAGCGTAAAAAAGGGCAAGAAATTTATTAGCCCAAAATGATCACTAAACTAAACTTTCATATAAGCCTAACGTGAATAATAAAACTTACACTCTACACTAATAACGAAAAATTAGTCATAGTTACTAAGAATCCCAAAAGCAGTTGTACAAACCAGTTTGTGCAAACTTTTTGCGGTTGGAAGCGCATCACTGCGCAGAGTGTGATAAATAACAGTGGTGAATTGTGAACACGAGAAGAAGTAACAAATGAAGAAGGCAAAATAACATAAATGTGCATAGAAAAATTTAAAAACAACAAAATTACATAAAAGCAGAAACAGTAAAAAGTATGAAAATAAAATGAAAATTAACAATAACAATCATTAGTAGCTAGGTATAGTGCCGGAATCCAGTGTGCAAGTAACACCATCGACGTTCATCATTACAGCAGCAGCCACATTAAGCGTATGAAGCGCAGCAGCAATTCTAAGAGCAATAAAAATTATCAAATAAATCAAGCGAACGCAACGCTGTAGCTAACTTGTTACAATAACAAAAGTAACAACAAGAACAACAACAGCAAGAACACCACTCACCAACGAGATACAACAACAGCGATTGCATTTACTTTGCCTCTCAACAGTGCATCGTAACTAGTTACTACATAAATAGTGGCTAAAGCAACGCTGTTTGTCAGCAGCCATCTTTAATATCAACTACAACAACAACAAGCAACTACAATATGAATGCAATGTGGAGATACTTTCTAATCGGTAAGTGTGCTAGTAACTTACACACATCTCTTTATAAGTCTCTACTCGTCCTGATACTTAGACAAGTATTTATTAAAAAAAAATAGTTGCTACCGATTTAATATGGCGAACGTGTCTTGTGATAATAGTCATTTGGCACTTATTAAACATTTTTCACTTTTTCTATAAGCTTTTAGTTACACACATCTCTTTTGTACTTGACTAGTTTCGTGAAACGTTTAGTCACTCTATTTTGCAGCAATTAGAGTTGCATTGCATCGCGGCAAGAGCACCATATACGGTTCGAGTGTGTCTCTTCAAGTTAACCATTTAATTGCTTTGTGCAATCTGACATTCGATGTGATTCGCAGTTAAGTATTCTCAATTATGTGTTACTTTGGATTTAATTGTCTTCATGAAATTGCACAAGCGCGCAGCTTAATTGTGGCAGTGTCCATTAGGGACGCTTATGATTTATTTCTTTTCAAGCAATCAACAGAAAATTCATAGAATGCAATTTCAGCGTTTGGTACTTGAAATATTTATTTTTCTATAAGCGATCGAGTCTCTTCACTTTTCACTACAATTTCTATTCCTTTTAGATCAGTCCGTGATTTTGCTTCCCGAACTTAAAGCAGTTAGTTATTCGTAATTCTTTATTTCTGAGAGATTTTATTTGAAGGTATATTAATAACGTGTTTACGTTGGTACCAACAGGAACTAGTTAATTATTCTTTGCCGTTTCGTTAGAAGGAGGACTCCGCAAGTGGAGTTCTATTTGAGCTCCTTAGCGTAGTAACACACGTGCTTAATGCTGTTTATATATAAGTAAATGCCACCAAACTCTACTCGCCAGAGCTGAAACTCGAAACATCGTTCCGGATCCCTGATCCCTCCTCATCATAGAAAACTGAAAGTCTTTTACTTAAGCTCACATTTCTCTTAATTATATGGCTCGGCATTAGAGGTCGAATAGGTGCTCGCCTAGCGAGATACACCAAAGCCCAACCGTCTGAGAAAGGACACGGCACTTGTTCAGAATAATGCATCAAATGTTTTATGACTCAGTTGAGGTCTTCGTTTTATAAGGACTCTTACAGGAATACATGCCAAAAAGCGAAATTAAGGAGTGAACGCTCCAGATTGCGACTGTCCTTCCCTCAATAAGAGATGATTCCACAAGTTCGCTAAATCAATTTAATATTTCTATGAAATATACTTACATACATTGAGCCAATAGCTCGGTAAAACCTCAAAATGGTTTGAGTCCGAGTGCGAAATAGCGAAAGGACATAAAAACCACAAACTTGTATGCCTTCCTTTCGGCCAGTTATTCCAACATTATTCAACCTGATAAGGTGTTTGTAAGAGCTCTACTTTCTTCCAGGATCAAGCTTTATCTACTAAAGAGTAGCTTCGAACTTGTGTTAAGTTAAGTTTACTATTCTTCTGAGAGTGTTTAGACAACTTTTGTTCTTATTTGATAAGAGTGCTTGCGTTGGTCCCTTTGGTAATCGTGTACAACATTTTTGGAGGGCTCGTGGTAAGGTGGATATGTTTTTTTTTGTAATTGACGACTCTTCCGGAACTAGAAAATACAATCGCTTTTACTATTTACCTTCAACTCAAAGTGCTTTACTGTGGCACACCACTAGCATTGCCAAAGACTTCAACTATTTTTCGTTCTTAAAATATTATTGCTCAGTTAATGTGTTCTTAAGTTAATATTTTGTGGCAAAATCGATCACATTTTCATGATTAGCTAATAACATCGATGAGTTATAAAAGTATGAATTCGTTTCAGTTATGACACACTACAAACATAGCCAAATCAAGAGCACAAAGGGTTCGCAATATTACCTTACCATCTTACAAGTTTTCATTTTTTTTTATCTTCGCTTGGTACTAAGTAAGTAGGTTGAGGCTTACAAATAATTTTCAAATGATTTGTTTCTTATGACATGAAGAATTTAAAAAGCAATAGAGACCGAACGTGCAATATCAAAGTAAGCTCTTTTACCTTTTCAGTTGAAGTTTTTTTATGAGTAATTTAATCCATTGATATTTTTTCAAAATATTGTGATTCAACCACGTGCCTTAACCATATCCCACTACTAATTATATATTACTTTTAACTTCGATTTCCACCGCCTTAGAGTAAAAAAAGGTAAGTCGCGTTTGCTCTTTATTTTAAGAATGCGTTGAACTTGACACGTCTCAAAGCTCCTTAGGTAACAACCCAGCTGTTTCTAGACATTCCACGATACGATCCGAAGAAAGAACTCACTCTAAAAAGTGAGGTTTGAAAGCAGTTTCTCGAATATTCGTTTTTTGTGTTATACCTTGACTTCTCTTCACTTTCCCCCTCAAACATTTGCCAAACAAACCAGCAATATAAATGTAGACGTCTACTTTGTATAAATATTTCATGCGATTAATACACTCGAACAGCTGTGCAAAAAAAAAAAAAAAACAACACTGCCAAAGTCCCCAATGGCTACTTGAATTTCATTGCCTGCTCCCTAAACTATCAATAGTCACTGAGACCGCACTACCAGCTGCTTGCCATCATGAGCGATGTGTTTGTTGTCTTTACTGCTTACTCGACCCGAGGCGATATTGGCGACTTTCGCATTTGTCGTTACACAAAAAATCCAGCAAAAAAAAAGAACACACACACAACTTGACTATGAAATCAATAGCTTAGAAGCTACATACCTCACCAACAACCACCTCAGGGGACACATCCAATTTGCGGTCACACACAAAATTTATTAGAGAATAAATTTATGTATGTTGCTTATGTTTGTATGTAAATTTGAAAAGTTGTAATGAAATTGAAAGAATTAAATTGTGGCAGTAGTAGAACTTTTTTTTATTATTTATTTTTGGCTTCGAATACGTAATTTCTGTCTTTTGTGAAGGTATGAAGAATTGTATTGGAAAAGTTTGGAATGTAAAATTTAAACTTTCCGATAAACGCAATTATTAAATGATAAATTCGTTTGTTGTGTAAGAGCGCATTTGATTATTTCTTTTAAACTTTTAATTAACAGTACTCCAGAAAATAAGTTTAGTGCTACAGCTCTGCTACCATTTGGAGGGGAAAAACATGGCATTTTTGTTATACATTTTTTTGAACAACCATTGCACACACTGCAAGAACTCCACCTCTGCTAGACAAATTGTGGTATTATTATTTGAATTTCATTAGATCCTTTTCACATTTGCTACTCGCATTAACAACCGCAGCATTTTTTTTTTGCGAAATATTGTCTCAGCTGAGCGCTTAATGTTTACTTAGCGTACCCCCGTTTTGTTTTGTATTATACTTTCAGGCGCTCCCTCTGCTTTCATGTCTAAATTCGCCCTTCCCCCCCTTAAAGTGGTTTCATTTGAGTTTCGCGCTGCTGCTGTTGCTACTACTACAAATTCCCTTTTATGATTGCAGCTTACACAAAAATAATAATAAAAAGAAAACAAATCAAATTCTCTTAATGCGAAAGGGGCATAAAAATGTACGCCGGAAAGTATGCTACTCTACATGAATTGTTTACACTTGGCCATAACTGGTTTTGTTGCTGCGATTTTATTGCTCTCAAACAATTTGCAACAATTTATATACATACATACATACATTTCTCTTATTTATGTATTTTTGTATTATTTTTTATTTTTTTTTTGCCGACTGCACAACGCGTTCTGCTGCGCCTCGGCGCGAGTGTAAATAAAATAATTATAGCTAAAGGGCGCGCGCGCGCGAATCCTTGCCGCTTCGCCACTTCAGAGCGAGTTCATGAAATTTGCGCCACATATGTGTGTGTGTGTGTGTGTGTGAAAGCAGGGCACTTATGACCGCAAAATTGATGCTTTTACATAAAAATACATATGAGTGCTTGATTTGCTATGTATGTATGTATGTGTGTGTGTGCAGCCACTTCACTTCACGCCCCGCCAAAAGTCATTATGAATAATATATGAAAAGTAAAAATATGTAAGTGTGTGTGTGTGTGTGCGTGTACATACATATTTATACTTCTAGCTTTGTTTGCATTGTTCTTGTTGTTGCTGCTGCTGTGCATCCTCTTGTTACAATTGCTTTGTATTGTTGTTGTTTTATTTTTATGCTGCGAATGCACAGATTAATTGCTTGTGGGTGGCAACTTCAGGCTTCACAGTTCACATCTCAACGAACTGTGATTGGCTTGCCCGCCAGCAACACAAGGCACTCATACCCCCACGCCCTCTTCCGATAAGTGCGAGTATACAGACACACACATACACACATGCACAGAAAGCTTGTTAGAATGTTTGCATTATCCAGTTTTAGCTAAAAGTTTCGCTTGCAGCCCTCAGCACTCACTCTATTCGCGTTGTGTAGAGTGGAAGGGGAAGGAGAGACGTGCTGAGGGGGATATGTGGTTCAGCCGTGCGGCGCTTCTGTTTGGAATTGTTCCAGGGCATTTACTCGTAAATACCACAGTTTGACCTTCAGCGCGCAAAAGTGCACATAGAATGGCAAAATTGATGAGTAAACATTGCTGTTTAAATATTGCGGAATTTTATAGTGAGCTGTTCGCGAACAGAAGGTGCCTTGTTCGATGTGTGTGTGTATGCGTGTGTTTGTGTGTGCTACATATGGAGCTGCGGGCTTAATATTTACTTCCATTTTATTATTTAATTTCTGTGTATTTGGTTTTTTTTTCGGTAGCAATGATTTGGCATGGATTTATTATTATTTTTATGCTGGTTTCAAATGTACATACATACAAACAATTTTTATCTTGATAGACCTCTATTTAATAAATTACGATCATGTACATGTAAGTGTTGAAAATATACTTAATACCTTAATCTTCATTAGTCTTTATTGGGTAAAAGTGACAATTTTTAGCGTCTGCGTTTTAGAAATTTCAAACGATTTCCATCGTCAAACACACCATAAAAATGTATTATTTACACTTCCAAATGTGCAAACAAAAAATTGTTTCGTTTGTCCGTCCATTAATTCCTTATAAAAATAAATTAAATGGAAATTATTGATTACTGAAAAAGCATAAATAGTTCCGTTAACCTTTATTACAAATATTACTTACAAGGTGAAAAAATCAGCTTTTCGATAATGTAAATCTATGCTCGTATGTAGATACCAAAATAAGTTAATAAATAGTTAAAAAACTAAAATAATGCTCTTTGGGAAACGGACGTTAATGCCAATAAAATTGTTGAGATCCTGTCTTCCGAAATGAGCCCCAAAGATACATTTCAATTGAATGAATAATGTTTTATTATACACAAACTTAAAAATTTTCACTCAAACTTATTCAAATTCTCGTATTCAGAAAACTAATTGTCAACAAAAAAGTGATTAAAAACAATACAAAATTCCAAAGCAATCACTAATCCCTATTCGAAGTTCCACATGAAAAACTTATATTTCTGCTACAATTCAAATTAAAAAAAAAAAAAAAACTGGTAACGAAATTCACAGTTTCTAAGATCGTCCAATATGGCCGATTTAGAGCGAGAAGTTGCCAACGTACAACACCTTTCATTATTGCATCATGGTGGGTCCACTACAAACAAACATTCATGCGAAATTTCATCAATTATTAAAAATTGCAAATTTTCTGCAAACCAACGCGTTCGCTGCTGTGGGAAACAATTATTTCTGCTTGCAGCATCATCACTCAACGCAACTTGAAGACGCTCCACCTTATTGTGGGTCTTCTCTCCGCACATGAATTGTCTGCAGCCACAATCTTTGCTGGTCCGACTGACCATCAATTACAAATTTCCCACACAAGCGTACTAAAATACCCAGCAAGCATTTCTGTGAGGATTTGTTTTTTAAAATAATTTAATGCAAGCTTGCTGTAATCATAAACGTTTTGATAAATGTTGATAGTGATTTTTTCTAAATCACTTAACTTTAAAAGTAAAACGCGTATGAAGATTTTTTTGTTTCCATTTTTTCCATTCTAAACGATGAAGGACAAAAACACAATAGTGACAATAAAATTCAACGTTTTCTTAGGTTATTGTATGAAATTGTAAAATTATAAAAATTATAAAAAAAAATTATTTTCAAAAGAAGGAAGCCATTGTTTATCATTTCGTATCTCGCAAAATATTACTTATATCAAAATAAATTTTAGGTACTTTTTTATTGACAAAGAGTCAGAGATTTATCTATACAAAAAATTTTGTATTTAAAAAAATTACATTTTTCATTGAAAAATATTTTTTTCGTTTGTTAAAAAAAAATTGTATAATTTCCAGAAACAAATGTTTTTGTATAATATATTTTTTTTTATCTTTTTGACAATAAAATAGTACTGATTAATATTTTTAATAAAACTAATAATTTTCGATCTAAACATTACAGATAACTTACGTTTTTAAAGTTCCACAACTTTTGAAAACAATTTTTTTTTACTTTAATTTGCGTTTACAGACATTTTGGGACGTCCTCGGCAACATATCCAAAAGTAGTTTTTGACCATTTGAAATAGTGTGGAATGCCTCACTAGCATTTAAAAAAAAATTAAAAAATATGTAAGAAGCATTTGTGTATTTATTATTACTTTATTTTAGTTTTACAAAAAAAGTCTTAACAGCAAAAAAGTTGTCATTAAAGTCAGTTTCAGCTGACCAAACAAACATCGCACCGCATCGCAGCTCGGCGCAACCTTGTCCACCCAACAGCTAATTGCTTTGTGACTGTGCACGACCTCATCGCCACACTATGGCTCACATACATGCATAATACATACACACCAACACACATATGTACATACATGTATGTGTATACTTCCAACTGCGCGCCGCCTATTTTTTGCGCTGTTGCTATTCGAATTTTTAAAATGTGTAGACTTTCGTTATACATAATTATTATTATTATTTTTTTTTTTTAAATGAAAATTGAATAACTATTACGACATGCATAAAACAAAAAAGAAATTGAAAACAAAAAAAAAAGAAACAAAAAAAATTCCAGCTTGCGCTCGCTTTGTGGCATTGAAAGCGCGAAATTAGTGCGAAACGCGAAGTAGGTGTGCAGCGGCGTGTAGCAAATGCTCTGCGATAGTCGACAGCTGCTGTTGCGCCCACGGCGGCGCTGCGTCGGCATTATAATACCCACTTTAAATTATGTACTATGCGTATGTATGTATGTGTGTATATATTTTTTAATTGTTGCTGTGCTTTTTTTTCCAAAACTAGAATTTTATAAAAATGTTTTACCTAAGTGTATTTCACTTTCTGCTTTTTTTACGGTCTTTGTTTTGCTGCAACTTTTGTTTGCTGTGCTTGTTCTTATTTACTACTACTATTTTTATTTCGCTTTTTGCGCAAACTCACATTTTTTATCCCAACTCTGCTCTGGTTTTATTTTCATCTTCGTTGTTTTTAGTTTTTTTTATTATTATTAAAACCTTGCTTCCTCCCCACTTTTGTTTACTTTCGTTCGCTTCAGCTGCCTTCAAGCGTTTGCAGCTTCATAGTAGCACGAGCATTTCTGTTTACTTTGAATTTGTGTTTTTTATATTTATGTACACGCTTTTCTAACTAACACGCACACTAGCAAAACATTCAGTCGCAGCATTTTTCGCCTTTTCCGCTAAATAAAAAAAAAAAATAAAGGGCCTTCTACTCTTCTCGCCGTATTGTATCGCTTCGTATGCGTTGAAACAATTGTATAAATAAGTCGTTGGATACTTGTACGATTAGTATATTACTCACTAGCACAAAATACAAAATACAGCTGCATTTGTTTCTATAAGTACATAGTGCTTGTAGTAATTATAAGGCAGCCAACTATTGTCAAGTTTTGCTTATTTATTTTTGTTTTTTTTTTAAATTCAAATACAGTTTATTAGGTCCATTCCTTTACTTTTCCTGTAAGTTCCTAAAAAGTGTCAAAATGCAAGAGAGTAAGGTAAAAACGCTCTCTAATAGAGAATTACAAGCAAAAGTACGGAAATGCAAAAAACCATTTTTTTAGCCCAAGAAGTGAATATCAAAATATTTATACAAAAAATGGCAATAAAAACACTTAAACGCAAGCAAAACTATCACAAGAACTTACGATTTTATTTATTACTTTAGCACTTTTCATTTTTAGTGAAATGTTTAATTTTTTACACAAATTTTGTAATTTCTTTATTTTGTGCTTTCACAACAATACTACTTACAGCTGATTTTGACACTTTTTGGATATTTACAGGCAAAAAAACTTCTGACTAAATCCTGTAACTTCGGACAAGAAGAGAGTCGCAGTTACTGTCTCAAGTGCGCTCTCAGTTACAGTTTTTTTGAGTACGGGAATGCTTTTTGGACTAAATCCTGTAAAAACTGTAAAAAACTGTAAAAAACTGTAGATAAGGAATGGACCTATTATCTCACAAAAACCATTAAAGCATTGATGTTTAGAAGTCAAAAAAAAAAATTCAACAAAATTTCATTAAAATTTCAAATTTGCTAAAAAAATTGCTTGAATAAAGTGTAAGCTTCCATGCAACGCACGCACAAATTTTATATTTACATATATGGAAGAAGAACCTCGGAAAAAATTAAAAATCAACGGTCACTTTTTGACACTTGCAAATTGCACTTTTTAGGCAAAACGTCATCCTAAAACGAATAAAAGAGATTCATTCGCTTTATGCAATGGAAGCCGACAGTCGCTTCTTTATTTAAAATCACGCCGCGCTGACATATTTCATATCTTTTTTTAAGTGTAAAATCTTGATAATAATTTTTTAATTATTTTTTAAAACTTCAATATAAATGCTAATATTTTTCTTAATGTGCGGCCGCCATATGTTTATGATTTGTATGCATTGAAAAGATTTTCGTTTCTCAGTATCTGACTAACTTTATTTTTATTGTGTTTGTATGTATCTATTGTAAGTGTCTGTGACTTTGTTGTCTTTGCTTTTTCTCTGCCTTTTTTCCACTAGAAATTCTGCCTATGCAGCATAGTTTTATACCAACAATACTTAAATAAACGTTTGTCTAGTTTGTTGACGAATGCAACAAGAATTTTAAGTTAATACGAGTACGTTCAAACAGTGTCGTTGTTCTTTTTGTTGCTACTGTTTCCAGAATGTGCCCTCAATTCGTGCAGCACCTAAGCAACTCTGCCAGCACAATAACTAAAAACGCCCACAACTACGCCTTTCTAAGCTTATTCTACTATGTGTTTGTGTGTGAGTGTGTGTGTGTGTGTGTCTCCAAGTATTTATTTATGGTTGTTGGTATGCATTGAGGTCAGTAGCAACAATGCTGGTCACTCGCATTTAGTTGTTATGTTAATCAATAAGTACTTAATTGTGTTAATCTCGCATTTGTGAACACACACACACACACACACACATACATACATACATACAAATAGGTTAGATTTCCATAAATTTGTCGTAGACATGACTTGAGTTACTAGAACACTAGATTGGGGTTGCATTGAGAACAAAAAAAAATGTATATTTTCATGAGTTCTTTTCCTCAGAGCCGCTGTGGTATGCCCGAGTAATTAGGCGCATCCCTTTTGTTGTTTTTTCCAAACCTAAGTGTTGAAGCTTGTTGCAAGTTAAGCACAAAAACAAAAACAATATTCCGAACAAAATACGACCGGTTTATCTACACAATTTAATCCAAATTTCAAGAATCTATTTATGCAAAAAAAGACGATTTCATTAATTAACTTCTCGTTAAGTAGCAGTTACTTTGCCAACTGGAGGCCACCAATTCTGTGGAAGGTGAGAGTTGAGGCGGGAAATGTTGAGCCAAAATGTTCAATCGACCGAGATGCGCTTCTGAAGGACCAGCTCAGGTGTCGACAGACCGCTGTCAATACATAGAAAGAACTCTGACAGTTGAGTTTAGGTCTGTTAAATAGTTTTTACGTCAGCTATAGAAACAGCGTGGAGATGAACACTCCGAAAGTTTCTGATAGAATAGTCATTAGATTGAGCTATTACTTCCAATACACTGCAAGGCAATTATAATTTCGCTTGTTTTAATAACATCCCTGGTAGCTTCTTCCATATGAATTGAATTTAATAATGGTAGCCGAAATTGATTTTGCAAGATTTCAGGCATACTTGCTCATAACATCTGAGACCTAGGAAAGAAATGTTTAAAAAAGTGGATAGCATGTTTTCGTCCACAATCCTTTCACACTCTCTCTCGAATAGGTCCCTTATTGTTCGTTTTGTTTATTAATGACATAAGTAGCTGCTTTAGATTTGCTAAATTTTTGCTCTATGCTGACGACTTAAAAGTTTTTTCGATAATTAAAAAACGCGATGATGCGCTTCAGCTTCAAAATGACATAGACAGCTTACATCAGTGGTGTGTTAACTCTCAGCTCTCTTTAAATATAAAAAAAGTGCTTTAAAGTCACGTATGCGAAAGCTCATAACATCTTGCCGACGTCTTATATGATTTCTCATTCTTTTTTACAAAGTTTGGACGAAATTAAAGATCTTGGCGTAATTTTTTCCAGTAACTTTTCTTTTAATAGGCATATTTGCCATATTATTTCGAAAGGTTACTCGGTTTTAGGGTTTGTTAGGCGAAATAGTTCCAAATTTTCTGACCCGTATACTCTGAAGTTATTATATACGGCTTTTGTTCGTTCCAACTTGGAATATGCTACCTTCATCTGGAGGCCTAGTCAAAAAAGTTACATAACTAGGATTGAACGGGTCCAAAAAGTGTTTCTTAAATATGCCTTACGTTCATTGTGTTTTGATGAGCCAATTCCATCTTATAAATCTCGTTTGCTTTTGATTGACCTTAAGTCTTTGGAATCAAGAAGGTCGGTACTCTCCCTTTCTTTTTTCGTAATATCATCAATGGTGACATTGACTGCTCTTTTCTTTTGGAAAGAATTAATTTCAACATCCCTCAACGTAATCTTCGTATTACTTTACCTTTCTATGGTGTTAAATTTAAAACAGAATATTCGCGTAATGCTCCTCTTGTTCGAGCGCTAATTGAACTTAATTCACTCAGGAGTTCCATCCAACTTGATTTTTCAATTCCAAAAAATGTTTTTTCTCATATTCTAAATTTAGCTATCTAGGTTTTTAAATCTTAATTATTAATTACTTTGTAAATAGTCTGTAAGAAACTTTCTGTTCATAGACTAAATAAATAAATAAATAAATAAATAAATAAATAAATGTATGAAAGAAATAGTTTCATTCCAAAAAATCGTTCGCTGAGCTGGAATTAACGCAACAATTTTCGCTGCGAAATTTATTGTCTTTGTTTTACCTGCAATTTACTAACCAATCAAGACCTCAAATCTTTATAGCAAAAAATTTTAAATGTAAAAAAGGTATTTAGATATATCAACAATAAAGCCCATCTACACTGCGTATTGAAAAACAGAATTAAGGCTTCAAAAGAATCCGATTTGCATTTTGTTAAACTAAGCGATTTGTATATTTAATGTATGTTGAATTCCCTAGAATTATGCTTGCGTATTTCAGCTTAAACATTTGCATTTGGCCTGAAGCGCTGCAGCGCTGCTAAGTGTACTGTACAATTTACACTGAATGATTTTTAAAATGTTTTGAAATTTTCAATGTTTTTCTTCGTTTGTTTTATGAAAAACTCCACTGCAACATTCTTCATCTGAATTTTTAAAATTAGAAAATCCTATCACAACAAATTTTAAATATTTAAATTTAGCGAATTTCCAATTTAGCTTTAATTTTTCCTGTTCGTTCGCTCGCAATCACGACTTCGACGTGATTCGGCCGCCCTCTTAACAGCACAGCAATTGCCCTCTATTTGGCACCGTCTAATTGACCCTTAACCCGCACGCAAAATGGAGTTCAGACACACACAAATAAAAAGCACCAACAGCAACAAACACACACACACAAACAAGCTCTTTCACGCTTTTCGTATGAATAAAAAATATCGCATTCACTTCTACTTTTTCCGCACAAATTCACAAGCGGTTGCAGCAATCGTTAGTATCAGGCTTAACAGCAACAGAAAAAAAACCAAAAAAAAAAAAGCCAAAAAAAACAAACCAAACCACGCGCTTGGATTTAGAAAATAGGAGCGATGCAGGAAAGAAAAAAAAAAACTCGTAAACAACAACACAAATGCACAGACAAATAGCAAAAGAGCCGAGCGAAATGAGTTAAAGAGCAAAAAGCGCATAAAATCAAATTTCGATTCCAAACACGCCACAACCGCACGACTGAAACGCAAAAACAACAACAACAACAACAGCAACTACAATACTTTTTGACAACATTTCCGTTGCTCTGTTGCTGCAGTGAAATGTAACAAGCATTGCAACAACAACAACAACGACAGCAATGTTAAACACACACACACAACAAACACGTGAGCGAATTTCCAAATCGTCTATCAACATTGCTGCTCAACGCCACGCGACGCGCCAACACTTTTGAACCGCTCGCTACAGAAACATATTTGAGCCAAATGCTGGTGATTCTGTTGGCTGGTCGTTGTTGTTGTTGTTGTTGTTTGCTGGCGTTGAGCGCCATTTCTGCAGCTATTTAGTAAGCATTTCTTGTAGTTAGCAGACTTTGGGTTGGTGCTGATATTTTTTTTTCGTTTGGCTTTTTAGGCTGATTTATTGCAAATTTGTTGTTGTAGTTGTTAGTCCTGTAGCCTAGGAGACTACCCACTTTGTATGTATTTGAATTATCACGATGTGGGCATTGCCAAAAGCTGAGAAAGAAAAGAAAAGAAAAAAAGGATGCTTGTTTGTTTGAGGTCGTTTTCTGAAGAAATGATTTTCACTGAGTGCCTGGTTAGAAGAAAGTTCCAAAAAAAAAGCTAGAAAGTCAGCGCGGCAACTTGGCTAAGTGAACCAAATCCGAAGGCAATTTATGGATTTCGGCAAAAGGTCAGCAATGGACTGTGGTCAGCAATGGTCGAAGTGCGAGTAGACGACCCAGCAAATTAGGTGCATTGCGCTTGCAGCCAAAATGCTCAGTTGCACAACTGGTCAGCCGCAGAATTTAGTGTGCCTCGGGTGTTGTCTTTGCAGCCGAAATTAGATACGAATACACGCAAATGCTACTACAAACACACCCCAGGCAAACTCACTCTTAACACAGGCTAACAAGCACAGCACAGCAATCTCCTTTGGTAAATATAAATTCATACAAACACAGTAGCGTGCGTGAAAATTCGGTCGTCTAAATGCGCAATTTGAATATTTGTTGTTTGATAATTTACATTTTTTTCAGAAACTCAAATTCAGCGAAATTTCCGAACATAACGTAAAACGCAGAAAATGATGTTATTTGAAACAAATTCCCGTAATTTTGTGCAAAATTAGTTTTGCAAAGAAAAGCTTAATTATATTTGAAAATGAGACCATAAATACGGGTTTTTTAAACAACTCAATTCCAGCGCCATCTAGCGGAAGCATTTTTGACAGAAATACTTATCGTCGCGAATCCCGTTATTCAACGCCACCTAGCGGATATTAATATAATCTACACTCTGTATAAAAATTATAGCGCAAACACATATTGACACCTCTGAACAATTTATTTATCCTTCAATTATTTAAAATTATGTTTCAATTAAAATATCTTTCGTTCTCTAACGAACACCATTCAAAACTAATTTTTTTTATATTATAATAAACAACATTATTTTTAAGAAAATTTTGAGCATTTTAAAAAGAAATAAAAATTATTCGGGGTATGCAAATATGTAGTTCATTCAATTTTGGTATAACAAAGTGCAAGTTTCTAATGGCTACGAGTTACCACTGATTTTTGACAATTTTTTACTGACGCTCTTTCGCAATTCGTTCCATATAAAAAATAATCGCGCTTTTCCGTTGTTTGAAGGAAACTGCCGGAAAAAAATTTTCAAAAATCTGTGATAACTTGTAGGCACTTAACACTTGCACTTTCTCGCACTGAAATTGAATGAGCCAAAAAACTGCATACTCAAAAAAATTCTAAAAACTTTTTTAAAAAAGCTTTTTTTCTTACTTGAAAACTATAAAAAAATGTTAGAAGAAAAATTAAGTGCCTAAATCTGCCAATATTCTTTTTGGTTGTTGTGGTTTCCGACAGGGTAATTATACGCTGTATTTTGGAACGAATTTCCGTCATCCCTCGTTCGAAAAATTACACTGAAGATGGCACAACGCCGAAACCGGTTTGTCTCCAAACCAAACTTGACAAGGGATGACGGAAATTCGTTCCAAAATACAGCTGCCAATATGTGTTTGTGCTATAATTTTTGAACATAGTGTATATACGGGTCACAAATCTAAAAAAAATAGTATTCAAAATTTAGTTGAAATGCGTTCATTAGGTTTTGGGCCAAGTTTGAACAATAAAAATATATTTAATTAAGTAGAAAAAAGGGAAAACGTTAACTAAGAATGTAAATAATTTTGAACCGAAAAGAGCGATTTTTAGGCTCACCACTGTGCGAATATAACTTGCCCAATTTTCTCCGCACTTCATCAATGTATGTAAGTATATGCTAAAGCAAAATTTGTATGCGTACCATGTCAAATATTGTGGTCAATACCCTGATTGGTTTTCATGCTAAATAAACCCGCTGGCAAACCGAGCTGGCACTAGCTCACACACACACACACACACACACGCGCGCACACACACTGTCTTCAAGATACATTCGGCTAGCTGGGTGTGAATTCCAGTAGTCGAACGTACACGTACGTGGCCGCGTTGGGCACCAGTGGTCATTGGACACCGCAGCTGCTGCTACGCTCTGCTTAAAGCTCAACTCATTACACACACACACACCCAAATGTATGCACGCACACACACACAGACACGTCTGGCACCTCTCCTCTAAAACATTTGTGGCCATAGCGTTTACTTTGTACCATTCTTGTTGCTACTTATTCAGCAACGCCCGACGCGTATGTTTCTGGTCGCAGGCTTGACTTACCGCACCGGCATATGTATGTACGAGTATATACTCGTAAGTAACGCTTTCAACATCTCTTCAAACACATTACTTACTTGGCACTTCTTACCTAATTTCTTTTCATACAATTTATTTTTTTTTTCTATGCGCACAATTTTTTCTTCGGTCTCGCCTGTCTGGGTCTTTGATTGGTGTTGCTACCGCGCTACGCCTGATTTGCGTTAAATTCCATTTACCAGCATATTTACAAACATATGTATGTACAAATGTACGAGCGTACATGCTACAATCACACACACACACACACAAACGTCAGATGTAACGCGGTGCAACGTGGTTTTCGTGTGTAGTTCCTTAGCATCTTCATGGCATGCTAATGATGAAGACTTTTGTATTCTTGGCTCCAAGAGCCTTTTAACTTCTTCATGCTCTCTCGAGTTTTGGTTATTTAGATAACGAAAAAGTATTGTAATTCGAAATGCATGCGTCTCGTCAGGCAATTAGAGTAAATAATGTAAGAAAAATATTTACTTTTTGTTTTTTAATTTGTGTTATGCTGCAGATGTAACAGATATGGCTGAATTATTTCGTTGTAGAGAAAGCACGTTTCGGTTAAATTCGAAACCTTCTGGTGGTTAGTTATCAAAAAACGAATAAGGCACGCAAGATTATACTCAAGACTTGGTGAGCTGCAAGTACAAATGTTTAACAAGTTGAAGATAACAAATACGAGGACATATGTAGAAATGTTAAAAAAAAAGAATGGTAAAGCGAATTAACAAAAGCGCATAGCAAACTAAGCACTAAAAAAAAGTCTCTAATTTAAATATATTTTCAACAATTATCAAACTAATTAAATACTTAAAGGATTTTCACGAGAGTCTATTTAAAAAAGTAAACCCACAAATCCCGTGAGCACAGCACCTTTACGCCTAAGGGTAAACAACTTCCATGAGGATTGGGATTAAAATTTTACAATAAGACAAGGCACAAACAAGAGCTCCTGTTGGTGATCACAAATTGAGGACGAAACATCGACAATTAAAAATAATTAAATATAATTGCTGATTTCACTAGCCTTTTAAGTGGAAATACAATTTTTTTTCTGTCAGGTTCATGCAAAATTCAAAAAATTAGAATATTTTTTTAATTTAAATTTAAATTGCTTTCGTGAAATCGGCTATAAGTCTGAAGAATGTTGAAATAAATTTTCACAATATAACATTTAAAGGCCGATAATGGAAAATAAAACAATTATATAGTACACAAAAAAAAAGTTCGAACCAGAGAATATACATAATCGTGGGCTTAATTTTTTAAAGCACGCTTGCCATCATAAAGCAATTTGAAAGTAATTACATACTTTAATTGAAATCCTTCAAAAAATGATTGCCTCCAGTGAAGGTCTTTTTCATTCAACTATTTATTATCGAAGTTGGAAGATGAGAAAATTATAAACTTTGTTACTACTCTAATACTCTTCTTGTCACAAAATATTTAGTTGCAATTTCATTGAGTAAGTATTTCCTAATACACCAATGAATAACAAAAACGTAACGTTTGATTGTACGAGTACTTTCCGAGGCCTCAAAAGTGAGCCCTTTGAATTCTGTTATTTATTTATCTGAATAAATACTTTAATTTTCTGAGTAACAACTTTAATTTGTTTTAGTGTTAAGTCGCTATAATTATCATTAGCATTTACCAATAACATTACCAACCATTGTTATTATTAGTTTCTCTATAGCAATGATGATAATTAGAATTTCATTATCATTATCCCAATTACTAACATATTAAAATTATTTGCATTATCTTTATATTGGATTTTATCATTACCATTACCTCTATAACTAACAAATTCATTATCCTTTGTATTTTGTATTTATTATAAATTCAATACTAACACAACAAGGGTAACCCTTATAGTTATTAGTGCTAGTTACAATATTTTATATAAAGCGAAAATAAAATTAATATACATATTTATATAGTATATACATTATCATTATCATTATTACTATTATCATTATCGTTATCATTTTCATTACCATAATCATTACTATTATCATTATCAGTCTCATTTTCATTATCACCAATATCATTATCAATATCATTGCCATTATCATTATGATTTCCTCTTCATAATCATTATCATTATCATTATCATTATCATTATCATTATCATTATCATTATCATTATCATTATCATTGTCATTATCATTATCATTATCATTATCATTATCATTGCCATTATCATTACCATTATCATTACCATTATCATTATCATTACCATTCTCATTATCATTATCATTATCATTACCATTATCATTATCATTACCATTATCATTATCATTATCATTACCATTATCATTGTCATTGTCATTATCATTATCCTTATCGTTATCAATGCCATTATCATTATGATTTCCTCCTCATAATCATTACCATTATCATTATCATTATCATTATTATTATCATTATCATTATCATTACCATTACCATTACCATTATCATTGTCATTGTCATTATCGTTATCATTATCATTATCATTATCATTATAATTATCATTACCATTATCATTATCATTATCATTATCATTATCATGGTCATTATCATTATCATTAGCATGGTCATTGTCATTGTCATTACCATTATCATTACCATTATCATTACCATTACCATTATCATTATCATGATCATTATCGTTATCATTATTATTACCTTAATCTTTATAATTAACATTATCAGTCCCAGTTTTACTATCATCAATATCATAATCATTGCCTTTATAATTTCCATTATCATTACCATTACCATTATGATAATCATTATCATTATCATAATCATCACCATTGTCATTATCATCATTATCATTGCCAATACCATTATCAATATCGTTATAATTATTATTGCAACTATTATAATTATTCGTTTTTAGATTCATAAATAAAAAATAGAAAAGTGTAATTGGTATTGTTCCCGTTTTGTGTTTTAAATAATTTAAAAATATGTATTTGCATACACCTACTCGTACATGTGTTCTATTAAATTTTTATATTTTCTTTTCATTTCAGGTAAGTGACGTTTGATCTTGAATATTAATTGCTTTTACAGCAGGTAAAATAATTGGTAACTATTTTAGTAGTATTTTCTCATGCTTTATTTTCACTGCTGTTTGCTTCTAGATTTTTTTCCCTCTTACCCACTGTTTTAGATTTATTGTGCATTGAAATTTTGTAAGGCAACTACACAAATATGCTCACGTTTGAATTACCAAATTCTATATTTTAAGGTAAATTTAATTCAATTTGAATTTTTAAGTTGTCTGCAAACTTTCAACGCATATCCTCTCTTTAAAGAAATTATAGAAAATTTGTATAAAATTTTCATTTGAATGAGATGAACTTAATCCAAACCAACCTACAACCCACAACATTAATAAATACCGCGCGTGTGCTGAGTTCATTGCACTGTTTTGTTTTATGTTTTTTAATATATTTTTTTAAATTTTTATTCTCATTAATCCCCTCTATAAAAAATTTCACACAAATATCCGATTAAATGAAAAAAGCATAAAGGAATAACATTTAATTTAAATTTGACCCGCTAATCCCTGGCGCGTTGTGTCGTCTCAAAACTCAATTAAGCGCGAACGAATTTAATTCTTGCATGGAAATAAACATTAAAACATCTGCCAGCATAATGCCACTAATGTCTACAAATACTACATATGTATGTATAAATTTGTAGAGATGCACAGTTGTACAAGTGTCCACAATAATGACAATCAATCAATTTAAATGATATAATTTTCATCTGTTTTATTGTCGCAGCAGCAGCTTTTGTGCATTGTAATTAACATAAATTTGAATTAAGAAACAAAAATATTTCGTTTTATAGTACACTAAGTACGCAATTTGTGGTGTTGTGGCGTGCATTGCGGCAATGAAAATTTGTGCTGAAAATTTAAGTTTTCAAGCAATTTGTGAATGCAAGACATTTTAATATGAAGTCGTAGAAAAGTTTTGTTAAATGAATTTGAGCTAAAATGCAGGTTTTATTGTTTTCACAGCCCTTAAAGAGCATCCCATCTGAGACCAAGGGTCTTTCATACAATCGCCGCTTCTAAGCCGCTACCACCCCTCTACTTCCATTCCACTCTTGTCTGTCTGTCTCTCTGTCACGGAACATTATCCTATGCAGTGTTGTGTAAGTAATGCCAAAACAAATGTGAATTCTTGTTATATCTAGCTTGCTACCCGAAATGCGCTCTATGCTTTCCCTTCACACCGCTCCTCGGTCTCCTTCTCTTTGCCGTCGCCATTGCCACTGCCAGCGACACGCACCAGATTCGTTGGTTACACAAACGATTTTTAATGGATTTTCCGCTGGACGGCGAATCGTAGCCTAATCTAGATGAATTCGCAATGAATATAGCATTTATCAAAAAAAAAAAAAAATATCACATACACAGAAATATATATGAGAAATGAAAAATGAAACAAAAATATCTCAAAAAAAAAAAAACATCATCAACCGAAATTTTGCAGCAACGGCAAGCGCAACAAGAGCGTGAGGGATCAGCCAGCGTTGGGAAAGCTTCACAATTTCCAAAACCACCCACTCACACTCGCCAGTTGTTTTTCGTCTTTCACCATTTTTTGCTCTAAATGCTGCGCTCATCTGCTTCATCCAAGCGCTGTCACTCTGCCCCCGATCCCCTCCCGCCATCCATCGCTCGCTCGCTCGCCGATAATATGTCTCGTTTACAGCTGAGCGCATTTTTGTTGGTAAAATTTTTGCGCTTTTCCACAAACAATAATAATAATAAAAAGTGCTAGTGTTGTACAACAATTGTGCAACAACAGCAACGAGCGCTGCCACTATTATTAGCCGCTGCACAAACAATTGTAATAAAAGCAGAAATAATCGCTAAAGTTTACAAAAAAAACAAAAAACACACACAAAAGCCCATCGCTTCAGTAACTGTAACTAACACGAGTATGAATTGCGAAAGGGAGGGGAGGGAGCGCGTGAATTCGGTGGGAGATTGGCAGTGCAACAAAATGTTGAAATTGAATTTGTTGTTGTTGCATAGCTAATAGTCAACGATGCGTTGTGTAGCTACTAGCTATGAAAATATATACGAGTACATTGAAATGGAAATGAAAATGTAAAATTTTCAAGGCAATTAATAGTTTTGCAAAGCCATTTAAATAAATAACTTGATGTGCTTTAGTATTGTTGTTGCTGTTGTTGTTTTACTGTGTACATGAGTAGTGGTGGATTTCATGAATTATGTATAAAATAAGCCGCTCATCGGTTGTGTGAATAATTTTTGTGAATTTATAATAAAAAAAAAATGATAGTCGCACATCAAATTAAAGTAAGCATTTGAAATGGGAACGCATTTGAGATGTTTTAGTTGCTGCTGCCTACGATCTTGGCTATTTGAGCAAAAATTTAATTCAGTGCAGCTATCCATTCCAAGTAAAATAATCACTAATTTTATAATTTTAATATAATTTACATATTTCAAAAAAAATGCTTCCGAGTACCAAATATGAGATATTTGAATTTGAAAGTTTCGTCTCACTTTGTTTGGTTACAGAGAGAGAAAAAAAAATTAAAATTAAATAAATACTTAAATATCCTCGAATAAATATATTTTGTTAATTTTATTTGTCAGTAAATGGAAATAAAAAATTATTTCAAAATAATTACTTTATAAATAAATAATTTTTTGCAACTTCGGTTCATATGCTGGAAACATAAAATAGTTTACAGAAAAAAAAAATGTAAAGTTTATGTACATATGTATGTACAGATGTATATATATATTTTTAATAGTAAATGAAATTATAGTAGAACTATTTTGCAAGTCCAAATGCAAGTGTTTTATAAGAAATTAAAAAAAAAAAAAAATGGCGATTAAGTATTCATAGCGAAAAAGAGATTTTCTTGATAATTTGAACAGTAACTTAATTAATAAAAAATATTTTTCCAAAAAAAGAAACAAAAAAAATGTTTACAACAGTTAATTTTCGCTCGTACTGAGGGGGGAAGGGGGGGGTGGGTGGTCCCACAATGTCTAGCAAAAAAATATAATTCGTACTATACTGCTCTCACCCTCATTTTGATGGTTCTGCATCGCAAAAACATTCACTAATTTTATGTTTTGAAATTTAAAAATTTTTTTAGAAATTTTTATATAAAATATTCAAATAAATAATTTTCAATCGAAAAAGTCAATTCTTTTCAGGATACTTAAAAATCAAGAAACATTTGTTTAGAAGGCCCGGCGAACTTCGTCCTGCCCAAAATTTATTAGAAGTAAAACACTTTTTGAAATCTGTTGTCCTATAACTTAAAAATGGGCTCCGTTAGGACCTTCTGCTGGAATAAACGAATAATTGTGCAAATTGTCATGTCTTTCCGTGTTGTGGTTCGGACGTTCTGTGCGGGCATAACGAAATATCGCTTAATTTTTATTTATCAGATTATTTCTTTTTAATTGCGGCTTTTCGGTTGCTTCACAACAAAAAGTTTCTAATGAAAAATATTAAAACAATATAGATTTTTAAGTACTACGAACATTTTTTTCCCCCATACAAATTACGTGGGAAACTTTGAAATAGGTTTTGATCTTAAAGTTAAAAAGTAGGAGGATACATTTTCTATATAAAATAATCGTAAAGGGTGTGATAAATAAAATATCGACTTTAATGTGTTTAACAATTTTAGCGTACATAAAACTTCATTTTTTTTAATAATTAGTAATACCGAATTAAAATACTATCTTTCAATTTCCGGCGAAAAATAATAAGTTTCTGTTTTTTTTTAATGTTTTAATCTTATGGAAAATATATTTTTAAAATAATTTGTATTATGTTTGGTTTATTTTTAATTGTTTGCAAACAATTTTTGTTTAATTACGAATCAATATTAATCAAAAGTTTATTCATTACATTTTTTTTAAGTCATTAGTAATAACGAATTTGCTTATACACAATTTTCCTTTTAAATAATTCGATTTTCGGGTGCATCGTGTAGAAAATCTTAATACGAAATCATCAAATTTAGAGTCAAAACATTTGGGAGGATGGAAATAAACTTGTTTTATTATTGAAATGCACATATGTATGTATGTATGTATGTATGTAACATATGTCATACGTATGTAAGTAAAGTTAAATTATGAGGATTTCCACTTATTTGGTATTAAAGTCAAAACTCTGCAATCTCTTCAAAATTTTAAGTCACCTGAAACGACTTAAACATTCAAATTACTACCGCTCATTTTCGTCAGTAAATAATTTATAAAGCTTTAAATACTTTCATGCGACTTCCCATTTAATTATGGGTTGCAATGGCAACAAAGCTGCCACAAAGTTTAAATCTTCAGCGGATCGCCCGATGCATATCAATGTTAATGCGCAACATTTCCATTAAGGCAAATATTCTTTAAATATTCATGAGTGAGCGTTTAAAATGTGCTGCTTTAAATGAAGAAGGGTACAAAAGATGAAAAAAAGGCAATCAGTTTTAAAAGTAAAAACATAAATTCTGTAATATCCTTGCAGAGCAGAGTGAAAGGACACATTGACTGAATGTGAGTTTTGCATGTACATGTGTGTGTGTGTGTGTATGTGTTTGTGTGACTGTGTGTTTGAGCGCTTGTATGCCTTTGTTGCATCAAGCGCTCCCTAGCGATTTTAAATGACAAGAAGCAGTCACAGCAAAAAAAAAAAATCTGAAATATAAAGCAAACCAAAGCTAAAACAGAAAACTTTGTACAAAAATAATAACAAATAAATGAAAATATTTTCAACGCAAACAACTTAAAGAGCATAGCCAGGGGGGTGAAAATACATACATACATACGCAAAATAGCAGGAGCAACGGAAGGTGGCGCAAAAACAAACACAAAACAACAACGACAAAGTAGTAGCAGCCAAAGCGCTGAGGCAGCGGCAGCTAGTTGACTTCAAAGCAGTGCCAAGCGCTGATGAAGAAATACAAAAAAAAAAAAATCCGACGCTGAGGAGTGAAACAAAAGCACCGCCGCGCAGGATATTGATATGGCTAGGAATAAAAGAAGCAAAAACAGCAACAAAAAGTCGATGAATACCACACACACACGCACACTCAATCGAGTGCATTTCTGCAGGAGTTGTATACTCGTATTTGTGCGCTTGTGTGTGTGTGTGTGTGTGCGTTTGAGTAGACCTAATGAGGATAATGCCGGTGCTTAGCAATATTTAGTCAGCCACACAATACAGTGGAGATTTCATTTTGCTGGCCTCATCCACACGAACACACACGCACATATGTACACGAAGACAACGTACTCGTACATACTCGTATGTCTCGGCGTGTTCTTGTCCACCATGGAACGAAGAAGAATGCAAGGTAAATGAAAGAAGGGCAGAGTAAAAGAGCAGGGATGGCTACCATGGCTACCATACATACACTAAGGCCACACACAAGCACAGTCGGTACACCAACACGGAACCCAGTAAATGTTTTTGAGTGTTTCAAGTGTGATTGGCACTTCTAGCTTGGATTTATGAATTTCAAATTTAAAGCGAAGAAATCTCAATTTGTGCTCCGAAGGATGGTGATTAAGCTCATACATATATGTACATACATATGTATGACTCAAATTGTATTCGCATAGCACTTTGTTCTGATTCCAATCAGGCTCTTAGAGGATACTGAAAATGTTTGCTGGGATGAAAGGACTTTGAACGAATATTTGTTCTACCTATAGTGGCGAGCAAAATATTAATAAACTGTTTTTTTTTAACACAATATTTACATTATTTACATTTTTTCTTTCCTTCTATAAAAATGAAGTTCAAGTTTAAGGAAACCTCGCGTTAATCAAAGTTTCGATATGTTTTAAAAATTCAAAAAATTTTCATGTTTTTAAAATTTACAAATTTTTAAAATTATTTTAAAAAGTTTTTTGTTTATATTTTGGGAAGGCAATTTCGTTGTCAATTCCAATTTAGTATAATACGAGTAATGTAGCTAAAAGCTTCTGTCAATTTTATCTTAATAATTTTACAAAGTGGTTCAAAAACATAAAATTTTCAAACTATAACTAGAAAATGCATGCAAACTATAACTAGAAAACGTATCCTGAAAGATCGCCAGAAAAAAGGTAGTATTAGCTTACTCAAACTCCAACTAAAAACTGAAATTTCTTCTTTTTTTTTGCAATTTTATAAAATTTGAATAAAAAGTTTGAAATTTTAATTGACGCGATTTTTGTTAAATTATGAACTATGCTTTATGCTAATTGTATCACTGTAACTCTCATAAAAACCTTTAACTTTTTAGTTTTGTTCGTCATTTCATGTACATACTTACACATGCCTGAAAAACACACACACACACACACACACACGTGCATCATTGCCTATTGTCATTCGCTCCTTTCGCTTAACACTCACCCTTCTGAACACACACATACACACACTGATATACATAGTTTTTCTTTAATAAATATTGCGTTGCCACCATTCAATCATCCACCACTTTCCACCGCCGGCATTCGAAAACGTTTTTACAAATCACCGCAACGAAATGGCATAATAAATGTATCTACTGCCAAACTTACACCCTCCCCCCCCCCCTCCCTGCCAACGCATTCTGCACCCTAAGGTATTTAGATGTTCGTCGCTTCACCGCCACACATTTTACATATCAACTTGGCATTTACATTTACGAAAAAAAATATTCTTTCGACAACGATTATTTTATGGTATTTTGTAAAATTGTAAAACCGTAAATATTTCTTTTACATTCGCCGTACTTTTCAATTTCATCCCTTTAAATGGGATTTCTCGCAATTAATGGGATTTGCCGCAATGCTACGTATGCACACATATACACACAAACACTTATTAATACTTTCAACAGCATCCCTTAATTTTTTTTGTCTCTGCTTAATTCCGTCTCTCTTACAGCCCCTTCATATGATGCATTCATTTATCATCGAAATACATCCTGTAAATGCATAGCGTCCCTCATTTATGGCCTCATCTTTTTAATCGTTGTAGTATTTTTTTTTATAGCAAGTGATCCTTTTAACGCAATCAGGCGATTACTTTGTGTCACAGACATTGTCATATCGACGACACCCTATTTCGTTGACTATTTATTTATTTTTTTTTTCGCTGTTAGTTTTCGTTAAAATGCACATCTGAATATCCCTTCAGTAGTGTCGCAAAAAATATGTGAGGGCTTGTCGCCAAGGGAGAGTCTTTATATGCTGACAATGTAATGTTTGCTATTTTGTTGTGTCTAAGCGTCAATAAGTCAAACAATTTGCGGATTTGAAAACAAATCACATTTCGTGTTTTTTTTATTTCGTTAAACGGGTTAATTAATATAGATTTCGTCCACTATAACTTATTTCAATGCTAAAAAAATATGAACCTTGGCATTAAAATTATTTTGTAAGCTCTCGCTATCGTGTGGATAAGTCAATAATTTGTACGGACCTCATGAGCACAATTAACAAACTATGTTCTATTGACAAAGACAAAGTGAATACCGCAACACATAAAATGAATACGAAGAGTTTGATGAAATACGTTCAAGTCTTTATTAATAAAGAAAAAGGACTATGTGTAATCCGTTTTTCCTCCCATTGCGCTATTCAAAAAGATTGTTGCCTAATCTTCGCTAAATAAAAGACACAATACCCTTAAAGTAAAGATCATTTCTCATTTATTATGCCACTGTGACCTGAAGATCTTGTGTGCCCCCTATTTGGATTAAAGACTTTCCTAAAGTCCAACTTCCGAGATAAATCTTAGTGTAGAACCTAAGTCACTGGAAGCTATCCCGCCGTCCGTTATCGGATATTCGGTTCACTGCTCCAGGACATGTTTTGCAATTTCTTTCTCTTCCCCACAGAATATGCAACGTTCTTGCGAATATATTCCTAGTTTATTCAGGTGATAATTCAGCCTACAGTGTCCTGCATTCTCAAGTTGTTTGTTGATAAGAACATGCATTCTCTGAATTTTGTTTGATTGTAAGTACCCAATGAACCCAGACCCAGTACATCGGACTAAGTGTGTTCAGCTTTTCAAGACACTCCATCACCAATTTTGAGGTTACCTAGTAGGATTTGAGAGCCTTGATAGCCGCTTGGCTCTCCGATAGGATCGCAATGCTCCGTCACCGGTAGTTACGCCTGATGTGAAACTCCGCACATCTTTCTATGGGATATATTTTTGCCTGTGTCCCCATGTGTTCCGAATATTAAGTCGTCGGCCAATACACTCCAACTCCTGTCCACCTCGTTCGGTTAGAGAGCCGTCCGTGTAACAGGTTATCATTCGTTGCTTAATTTTGTACGTCTCGGTAAAACCCACTCAATACGACCAATTGCAGTTCATTTATAAAATTTGCGTTATTTTTAAAATTTACTACAGATAATTTAAAAATCCATATAAAAAATTTTAAATAAAATTGGTAATAATATTATAAACATTTTTTATAAGAATTTCCCTATGTATAAAGGACTATAAATTTCAGCTGATTTTTATAATTTTTTCTTCCATATAACAAAGTAGCGGAGTTGCCATTATATGAAAGAAATAGCGGAGGAGCATAAGTTAAAAATTCTTAAAAATTAACGGTTATCGTAAGGCACTTAATTATGCTAAAATTTCATGAGCTACAAAACTGCAAAGTCAGCGAAGCAAAATTGATTTTATAAATCAATAATAATTGACGTTTTATTCTTCATCCTCAGCGCCTAAAATTATGCGCCAATGAGTTTCCCTGTCATTCACTTTCAACAAACATTATAGGTAGGTTAATGTATATGATTTGTGGTTATATGAAATATATTTTGAAACATAAAACGAAAAGAAAGTTGCAAAAAAAATCACAAACATGCATCGATCTATTGCAAAAATAAAAAATATACATTTGTATATAGTAAAAGATAAACACACAGCATGATTCAAATATCGTATCAAATACTAAAACTGTTTATATATATATGTAAGTGCGATGAGAACTTCCATTTGAGTACACCAAATTCAAAATTGAATTATTATTGGCGGACGTTTATAATGTAATTTTCCTCAACTTTTTTTCAACAAAAGAAATTAAAAAAAAAAAAACACCCGCACAAAGCACGAAATTCTTCCACCCGGAATTGGGTGCCACAAATATTCAGATAAATAACTTAATTTGATGTGCAATCAAGCGAAGCGGTGAATAAAATCGTTACGAGTCATTCTGCAGGTACTTATTTGCCTAAACGAGGGGCGACACGCAACTGAAGTGTGAGTTCAAAATGGTGGTGCACGCACACACACACAACCGCAGAGTAGAGGACAATGGAAATGTTTTTTATCCTAAAAAAACAGCTAAATATGCCGAAATAATAATATTGCCTAAAACAAGAGAAGCACTAGAAAAGTGAGACACAGCAAATAAATATAAAAAAATCGAGCTGAGAGGCAAAGCTAAGGCAACAAAAAAAGCCTAGGAAAATCATAAATTTCCACAATTTTATTAGTACGAGTATTAAGAAAAAATCTCGCAAATCAGACACAAACAGGCATTGAGTTGCACCTTGGCATATAATTCAAGGTTGAATAGCATGCTTTAAGGCGCATTGCGTGTTCAACGAGCTGATTTTTGTTTAGTATAAATATCTACTTACTGCCAGCCATCAATATACCAAATGCCAATATATGGAAGTTGGGTTCCTCAATCGAAGGTTAAGTACACACAGTTAACAATCGAAGTATTCCTCTCACATACTCGTATTAAATATAATAATATATGTATAATATAATTTTGGCGCGTACACTATATAGCTCACGGTTTGGTCGAGCTTCTCCTACCATTTGTGGTGTGCGTCTTTATATTATATGCGTCTTTATTAAAGCTTGTAAGCCGCACAAGCTTGTACAAAAAAAAAAAAACAAATCACAACTAGCGTGCGCAGCTATGCTACAAGTTGTAAACGCTGATTGAAATAATTCTACATCCTACTTAGTTTGCTATAAAATTAAAAGTAAACAAAAATTACATCGATTAATTTATTTTTTTACGTAGGCGCAGCGTTGAATAAAGACCTGCACGTAGACAACATAAAAAATTACGCAAAATATTTACGGCAGCAGTCAAGGCTAAACGAGTGGCCATCCATTTATTACGACAGACAGCCAGAGGCAGTCGGCCAGCCAATAAGTTTTCGTGCGAAACTCTCTTGCGCCAAGTCACTCATTTTCAGTCAGTCTCCACTTCAAATTCAAGTTCATAAATTTTCTTCAACTTTTTGACGGTGAACTCGCAATTCTCACTTACACCTCACTCATCACCCCGCAATTTAATTTCGTTTTCGCTTATCTGATGTGAAGTCGGCAAGGCCGCCACTAAGGCAGACTCAATGCGAACTTAGCGCATAAAGCGGAAATTTCCATCCTATTTATCCTCGGCAGGCGGCGCGGCGCGTCTACTAAATAGAACACGTCTACTTTGCGCCGAAAAGAAAGGTCTCTCAAAATAAAAACAGCAAACAAAATTAAAAAAAAAAAAAATACGTGCGAGTGAAAAATTTGACTTTGTTTTCTTTCGCCATGGTGCGAAAAGTCTAAGCAACACACAAAAACATTAATTTGCCGCCATCACCTTCAGGCGGGACAGTCTGCCGCCAAACCACCAGCCAGCAACCGTCAGCCACCAACCGACGTTCACACACTGCCACAACTCGTTGCGACTATATTGAAGAAGATGTTTAAGTACTTTTACTGGCTTTTAACTTTTTTGAAAGTTTACAATTTATGTAGTCTACTTTTGGGCGCGAGCGCCTGCTTCTGTCATTGCTGTGCTGTTGGAGTGTGAAAGCAGTTTTCGCGAGACTGTTGGCGGTGACTTGAGTTTTGGCGCACGTGGCGAAACTCAAAGGCTGCAATGTCATTTTCGCCAAAAAAAGTGCGTGTGAGTGCGTGTGGGTTTGTATTTGTGTAAGAACTGGCTCCTGCTGCTGCTTTGCTAAGCTTAACTTTCACCTTTAAATACTTTTTTCGGTCTACTTCACGCTTTTCATGATTTTATACTTTTCCGCTTTTTATTTACGACGCCTTTTTTGAGATGCCATATATTTGCAGCGTTATTTATTTTATATAAATAAGCTTACATATACATACACACATACATGTAAATATTTTTGTTTAAATTTGTATTTTAACTTTGCTTGGTGTTTTTCAATCAGAGTGAGTGACACCTTGGCGAGGCAGTTACCAGTCTACTCGTGTAGGAAGAATAAGAAATTTATTTCAAAACAAAAGTGCTATAGCAAATAAATATTTGTTGCTGCTTTAATTTACAAAAACGGTAATCCGGATCAAAGATGTTCTTATCTACTTTATAATACAGGTATTAAGACTCTTTCCCATTGTGTCAAAATCTAGAGGTATCCTCAAAAGATATTCCTACACAATTTTCTTGAACTGTAGAGACGAGTACTTTCCGTCTACGAAGTATGCGGACCTCTGAATATATATTTATGTCAGCTGGTATAAGATCAGAGTGAGCGCAGAATTTCTTCTTTTGTGAAATATAATTCTTTTGTTTAAAGGAGTTTAAAAGAAAATGATTCCTTTGGTGAAAACTGAATGAATTGAGTATTAAACTGAATTTATTGGGCTTTTGAAGTAGAGTGTAATTAAGTTCCTAAAGCAATCAGTACGACCAAGCTTTTCCTGGCTTTCGCTGTGCCAAATGCGATAATGAATTTAGTCCTCTCAGACGTGCTACACAATCATATGACTCTTGTCAATACTACCGTGCCTAAAACTATGCACTAAAAACTTTATTTCGTTAGTGTAAGAAATACGCAAAGCAACTTTAAAAAAATATTTCTAATGATTTTTGATTTCGATGAATTTTGTCAAAACCATTCACATCAGATTGTAATTAAACCCAAAAAGTCAACGCTATTCCCATTGGTAAAAATAATAATATTTTTATTTAATTTGTATGCCATTCAATTTTTAAATTCGCAACATTTTAACCACAACGACCTTGTACCGAACCGCAGGGTTCATTTAAATAATAGCCACGCATTCAAAGCTCCTCTCAAAAAAAAACACAATCAGCAAAAAATCTTGATGCTTTGACGCAATCAGTGCTGACCGAACAAATTGCAGCATGCTTTTAGGCAACTCGCCTATAAATTATGCACAATTTGTACTATCTGTTTTATAATTAAATGCTCTCGCCTTTTTCTGCATAGCAAATGTGTTTGCTTATGTATGTACGAATGTTTGTATGTGTGTGCGTGTATGATATCTCAACGCAAATAAATTACATTTAAATATGCTCTGCGCCAAATTCCCCATGGGGCATAGTTCATTAAAATCGCATTCGATATGAAATCGATGAAAAAAATAAAGATATCGAACACTTTGCCTACTGTCAATATTGATGGCGGACTGACTTATTTAAATCCAAAATTAATACACAAAAAAAAAAGTTTAAAAATCTTTCCTACAAAAAAAAAATGATATAAAAAAATTTTAAAATTCAACATCATTTATACTTGCAATCTGCTTCATTTTATACATAAATAGCATGTAAATTCTCATTTTAATGTCAATGCAATTTGCGTAATCAAATTTTAATTAATTATTCTGCGTAACCCAATAGCGATTTGCTTCGAGTGAAAGCAAATATCTGCGAGCGTGGGAATTTGCCGTTTGCAATAAATAATTGGGGTTTTATTAAGTTTGTTTCAAATTAGTTGAAATGCTAATTATCATTCAGTAGCATATTTTAAAACTGCTGACGTTAAGATAGGACTTTTTAGCGTGTGATTACTGTTATACTTACTACATATATATTTAACTGTAATTGTAAACACTCAGAAGAAGTTTTCTCTTCTATAATTTGATTCGACATTCAAGCAAGAAAAACTGATAAAAGTTTGATCAGTTCACAGTTTTCGAAAGCACTTAGAAATAAAGTGCGATCGTTATTTATTGTTATCGATAACAAAGTCGATGACGAAAACCATCTCACGAACAAAGGAAATGGCTTAAAATAATAAACACAATTAACTTCTGAACTATAATTATGAATATAACTATAAATAAAAAGAACACAATTCTGGCGACAAACTAAAAATAAATAAAAGAAAATCGAGAACTAAAATATATCGATATTAATATCAAATATGCGACAACACGGTGACTTAATTTAAATATGTTTTTTATACCAGAGCGTACCCGTGGTTACGATAACTTGAGTACAAATTGAGATTTCTTAATGAAACCTGTTACATAGATTGCCCAGAGTAGGTTGGTATTAATCGGTCAATAACCACGCCCACGTCCCATACGACGGAAGTTTTGAAAAATGCAAAAACTCCGTTTTTTTTTTGGTATCTATTAGAGCAAACTGCCCATACAAAAATACATCGCAAGGGTATATAAAATTCGGTTTCGCCCGAATTTAGCTTTCTTTACTTGTTTTTCTTTCATTTTTTCAAAGTTTTTTTTTCCTTTCTACTGCTTTTTTCGTAACTTTGTATTCCGATTTGAATAATATTTGCTATTTTAAAAAGCTGCTTCCTCAAGGAAGCGCCCATATTAATTCGATTCAGTTCCAGTTTTTGGGTCTAGAGCAAACTAAAGCTATTCCCAAATGCTTAAGAGCGCATAAAGATTGAAGCTGACTTTTTTGCAAAAAAATTTTTATACTGCAAAAAAAAAAAAACTCTCATCTGTATGCCAAAGTGAAAATAAACCCAAAGAATTAATTCGACAGCTACACTTTACTGAATCTATGTATATACTCGTATTAGCTGAGAAAAAAAAACGAGACTTTGTATATCATTGCCATAGTTCATCCTCCCTTTTTGTTACCTATAACGTCAAGACCCCATCTCGGTTTATATTGTCAATAAGGTAGTCTTATTAAAATGCCAATTTCTTCTGGCGCTTAGAATAGTTTTTTTTTTAAATCTTCTACTTTATACTCAATTATACGACACAATTATTTCTAACAAGGAACAAAAAAAAATCCATTCCTTTTTTTCCCCTCCCCTCACCTTTTTTTTTAATTTGTATAGCTTTTGCACTTTCCTTGTTTCATTTACTTTGCACGCTACCTGCATTCTAGGCATTTTTTGTATTTTTTTTTTTCAGTTTCTCCCACTTATTGCTTTTAATATACTTTCACTGCCTTTTGAAATCATATTCTGCACATTTTAAGTATTTTTACATTTGTTAAGTTGCGGCTTTGCACAATTCACTTCAGTTTCTTATTAAATTTTAATTACAACAAATGTAGTTTCTTTTTGTTTGCTTCTTAATGACGCTGCAATAATAAAAACAACAGCGAATTTTCCGCTACTTTGCCACAATTACAATAACCTCATACTAGCTGTGCTGTGCTGCAAAAGTTTTCCACTTCTTTGACGAACTTTATTTGCCGACAACTGACAGCGCCTACTCACCCCTGTCCCCTCGCGCACATAAGAGAGCTTCGCATTGTTTGTTTGACTTTGCTTCCTGTTTGCCAGCCTGCAATTTGGAGTGATTTAATTTGTACTCAATTCTTTATACGCCTACTTACTTGTGCGTCTGCGTTTGTGTGTGTCCGTCTTCGTATGCGTGTGTGTGTGTGTGTCAGCGACATTTTTGGCTCTTCGCGAATTTGCATTTTTAATTTGCAGCGCCCAAGTTCACCTCCGAAAGCTTGGCATTCCGTCTTTTGTATGTAAACTTGTAATTGTGGGAAAAACTTTCTCAGCATTAATTAAATTCAACAAAATTTTTGTATTGTGCAAATGTTCGCGCCGCTGCAAATCACTGTGACAAAACAATAAAAATAATTATTTCGTAAATTTTCTCAGAAGATTACTCACACATATTTGGTTCGTAGCAGTCGAATGCGTGGTTGTCTTTATTTTGCATATCATTATTGTTGGTGTGTGTTTTTTTTGGGCGATTGTATTGCGGATTATGTATTTGTATGTGATTAGCCGTCTAATAAACTTCCCTTTTAATGACAGCCGCATTGTCTTTTTCACGAAACATTAAATGCTTTTGTTTGTCTTTTTGACGTTCATTAATTTACAACACAATTTGTTTAGAATTTTCCCATGAATTAATATAAGCAAATGTCGCCGAGAATTTGAATATTCAAGCGTTGAACATTATTTGGTAATCTTTAATTGAAATTGTATGATCGAAAAATTTAAAGAAATGATAACATTGTTGGTATATTGTACTTGTAGAAACGAATAATGAAAATAAGAAATCTGACAAAATGTATCTTTGGCTAAACTTGTGATTACATCATTTGTCACAAGCAAGACTAAAAAGCTCCGCTATTCTGATTTATTTGATAAAACTTTTCCAACTGCTCGACTCAGTGAGCTTTCTCCAGTACATATTAATTTCGCTCTATACTATATGTTCTTTATAAATCAAATTGTTTTTAAGCCCAGCAAAATTATTGCGCATTTAAAAGCTGCGTCATTTAAACTTCGCACCAACCGTCATATTTGAAATTAAGTATCATAAGAAATCTTGAATACCTCTTTTGTCAATTTTTAGCTTTGGCTTTTATAAATTTAAGGACTGGACGCCTACTAAAGTTAGTTTTAAGTGATGTAAGCTACGCATTTATCTATTCATTTTAAACGGTTATTTACTCTCCGAAAACTTTCTCTAATTACACCATTTTTGTTTATTTTTTAAATAACCTTTTTACCTCTTTTTCGTATATGTATGTATGTAAGTTTGTATGACAAAGACTTCAAATTAATTATTATGAAATAAATTAATTAAACAAATTTGAATTTTTAAAATGTTCAAAAATCCGTTCAATTATTTCATAACTGTTCCCATAAATTAAATTCGTAAAGTTTTGGAAAGCCAACTTATCCCTGGAAAGCTAAGAGCTTCTTCCTTTAAATTTACAATACTGATTTAATATATAATTTAAGTTAATTTATCATAGTTACTTACATAGGTAAGCTTTTTTAAAGCTTTTTTCAGCATTTTTTCTATTATTAAATTTTTTACGTTTCTTTATGAACATTCCTGAAGCAAATGCTACAAGTTTAACAGTTTAGTTATGAGTTTTACCCTTGTGTCTATTTAGTTCAATGTCTTTTGAATTCGGAAAGCTTCAGATATGAGCTTTTTGTGTGTATTTATTATTATGATGCGCATACTTTGAAGGTGGCCGCTATTTAAAGCTAAATTTGTGTGCAAGCGACTCTTTAAGGAAAGCTTGACATTTTTTTCTTTTTTCTTTTGATTAATGTGCTCTTTTACACCGCCAATAAACGCCGAATTATTTACGTGGTTTACGCAGATACGAGGCATTTCCGCGTTTAGAAGAATTCCCATAATAAGTATACATATTATGTACATATATGCTTAAGAGGTTAACAAAGCTTAAAATCAGGAAGTAAAAAAATGCAAACAATTATTTAACCTTATTAAATTTGTTCCGCAAATTTCCATATTTATTTTTTTATTTAATTTTTTCCTACCCTCGTATATAACTAATTGCCAAACCAAAAAGAAAATACCAATTAACTGTTAATATATTTATCTTTGCGTGCAGCGACTCTATGCAGATTTTATGCGCTTATTATACGACCTCATCATTAAAATGCCTTAAGCATTTCTTCGGCAATTAAGTGGGCATTTTAGGCGCCACAGCTTGAATAGTAGCAAAAGCATGAACAACAGCTGCTGCAGCCATAGCCGATTAACAAAGTTTCGCCTTCGAACCACAAACACAAACGCAACCACAGACAGACGTTGAGGTTCCAAACACTTTAAATGTTATTATTGGCAGCAAATGTAAACAGAAGCAATTATGATTCGTTTCTATTTCACAAGCGCATTTAATACATTGCCAAGCAAGTATCAAAAAAAGAGAAAAAAAAACAGCAAAAAAAGACAGCTGAAAAAAGCGAAAAGTGAGTAATAATAAGCTCGATGTCTGGCAGCTTGTGTGTGAGACTGTAAAAACTGGAAAAATAAACAAAGTAAATAAATTTCATCGAACAAGTGTTCGCGGCTACCATTTCAAAAACGGCTTTGGCCAAAAGTAAAAATAAAACTGACTTCTTTTTTTTTTTTGGTGCTAATAGGCCCACACGTACATACACTTCAACGAAGTAAAAAAAAAACATAAATACATGTACTGTGAAAAAGTAATGTTAAATATATTTGAGTACTTATTTATTTTTTTATTAAAGCGAAAATGAAATTAATTAGCTGGTTGTTTAAATAAGTTGGGGAAAAAAGTGAAAGAGGAAAAACCTGCCTTGCCCCGACGTCGAAAGTGATGCCAAGCCTATGTGCGCATACATACATGTGTTAAAACATATATATTTTAATGTGTATGTATGTATGAATTTATGCAAAAGAAGCGCAAAAAACTTTATTGGAACTAATTGGTGAATCAGCGCTATTGCAGTGAGGATTTAACGAGGCGATAGTATTTGTGGATTCATTTTATTGCGCCATACATCAATAACGTAGTAATGGCTGGAAGCTTTAAATAAAAAGTATAATATTCGGAATATTGCAAACTCTCTACAAAGTATAAAAGTATGTCCTTGAACCGAATGGGCGCAATGTTAAGCTATAAGAACCGCAAATTGGTTATTTCAGTGTGGCTTTCAATGAGGCAATACTTTTTTCGAAGTTGGTCTTTTTAACAGCTGTTACTTGATTTATACTCAGTTTGGTTTGCCATTTCAAGACGCTTTGGAAGAGTATATTCGGTGCGTTATTGCTGACATACCGCCCCCAATCGCTGCAAAAAGTGGTCGAAAATTGGGCCTCTCGGCTGCTTCGAGCAAATGCCCTAAAACAAAAAGTTAAACTGAAATTAACGGCTTAAAATTTTGCAGCTATAATGTAAATAATTCAAGTGCACTAGTGTATCAAGAATAATTAAATTTTAAAATTTAAAAATTCTTATCTGTAAGAATCAAAATCAATGAGCTTTAACTTCCTAGCTGTCCTACCACCATACGATCACACATTAACAGCTGAGTCGATTAAGCCACTTCTGTCCGCCTGTTTGAGCGTAAAATCTAGTCAATAAATTTCAGTGATTTTTAATTGTAGTTTGATAGATAGCAAAGTTGACTTTATTTTTTAAATTAAATGTTATACTCAATCAATGTAGCTGCAAATTTTCGATTGATAATTTTTAGATTGTTGTAAGCTTTTGAATTTTGCGATTCAAGATAAAAGTGATTGTGTGCACTATTGAAATTGAAGTTTAATTTATTAGCACCTTTGTCTAAATTTTGATAACTGTTTCTTCCAAAAACAAAAAAAAAATGTTTTGTTTAAATAATAACTTTGCGGCCTCGCTCGTTTTTTTTTATTTTTTTGCTATTTGCTTGTCTCCGCTTATTGAAAATGTCGTAGCTGAACGAAGCAACAAATTTATTTGCAAGGAAAAAAACAACTGATGAGTAATAAAAAGCAATAAATAAAAAGTGGCGAGAAATAAAAAAACAACAAATAATAAACAACTTTAACTTTGTGATTAACGTGGTTTAACGCGATTTCGCCTTTTTTGAAAAAATTGTTCCATTGATAAATGAGTAAAGTACGTATATTTCAGTCAAAATCTAAATAAACAATTGTGAAAAAGTAATATTTCCTGCTCTTTTTGTCGCCTGATTTGAACACAATTATTTTGCTCAATTCCTTTTTTTGCATTAAATTATTTTTTTTTTTGCTTTTTTGGATATGCAAAGCGTGAACTATTTAAAACATTTTGTTTTATATATTTGACAAAATACATGTTGCAATATAAATATGTACGTATGTATGTATGTATGCATGTGCATGTCTGTATACTCAAATAACTCAATGCTAGTCTTCGTTTAAACATTTGACGCTGATCAACTTTACAGCAAATTCATTTAATAATATTTGACTACAGAGAAAGAAAAAAATTTTTAAATTGTGTAAAGGAATAAAAGCAAATATTAATATTCTGGTTATTAAAAAATTGTGAATGCAAATTCTGCAAATATTTATGCTAATGTATGAAAAAACTTTTGAATCTAAAAATTAAAAGTTTTATATCGCATATTTGTACACTTGTTTAATATGAATAGGTGTCAAAAGTTGTGCAAGTTAGAAAAACGGGTCTGAAGTGAAAAGAACAACACTGCATAGATTTAAACAACTCACACATACACACAAAACTTAATTCTAATTATGAATAATTAAAGCAACATCTGTATAAATGAAAAAAAAAAAAAAATTTGAACTTAGCTACAATTTGAGTTTATACAAATTTTAGAGACTTAATAAAACTATAATTAATATTTCAAAGCGATTGGAGTTGCATACATACAAACAAACACGCCCACATATACAACTTGAAATATTATGAATTTTAATAAAGATTATCTATCAGCCTTTGACAGCGCTTTGACAGTAAACAAAGAGTGAAAAAAATACAAAAATCGCAATTCATGGAAAACACGAAGTTAGAAGCAACAAACAAATACAAAATATTAATAAAAACTAAAAGCGTTACAAAGCGTGAACACATGCCAAAATATAAAGTGCTGAATTTTGTTTGTCATATTTGGGATTTGCATATAATTAAACAACACAATGCAAATTTCAAAAAATTGCTAATTCAAAATACTATAAATACCCAAAATAAAAAATTAAAAATTAAAACTAACTTGAATACAGAGCTTGAAGTTGTAAAAAGAGCATATGGATTTGATAGTTCATAAATCAAATTTTAATTTTATGCAAAACATATCGCATTTGAGAAGCCACAAAAAGTGTACAGCAACACAAAGTTTCAAAAATGAATTCATATTAAATTTGCTCGTCATTAAATTCAGGCAAAGTTTAATTGATTTTTGCTGGTTTATTTTACGCAATCTGTCAGGACACATAACTTCAAGACCCTGGCAATGTGGCAGACGATGACACAGTGGAACAAACGTTTCAGCACCTCAATCAAGCAAACTTCAACGCATTTTAGTCGAATCCCTAGAAGGCTTAACTTCATCTTATTTATCAAAATTATTTTATACATTTTTAAATCTTCTTTATTTAAGTAAAAAACGCAAAAATTGTGAGTTTGCAGTTTTTTTTTGGTATTATTGTAAAGTGCCAGTTTGAAGTGTACAACAAATACTTCTGAATTTTGACAATATTTTTTACTTACGCTCTTCTCAATTTTCTTCTTTTCTTAAAACATCTCGATCATGCTGAAAATCTTGATCATCTGAAAAAAATTGTGTGAGGGAGTTTGGGAATAAATTTTCGAAAATCAACGCAAATATGTATTTAGCAAAAGAGAATTTACACCTTGTTATAATAATTAAAGTGAGATAAAATTTCTTTAAAATCATGGCAATTGAAGGAATATTTAAATTTTAAGGGGGCCCTTACTTCCAAGGCCTGAAATCGGGCGGTTTTTTGGAAATAAATTGCAAAGGATCTACTGAATGGATTTCAGAATATTTTTATTTATTTTGTTGACCTTGAAACGCCATTGACTAAATTGCTGTTAAAACTGCTTGGGTCCCGCCTAAGTAAAATTCTGGCCAGTTGGGTAATCTGTAATAAGAAATTAAATATTTTTTATAATCACAGTTACGTTGGCTATGTTTTCCCCGCGACAGACTTTTATTATTTTGCAAATTGTAAAATTTATGCAACGATTTGTGAAAAATTTAAATTTTTTGACATATTGGAGACTCTAAAAATAGAACAAAATAAAATTTTGCAAATCGTGCTCGGGGAAAACATAGCGGTATGTTCACTGAAGAATTCAATAAAAAAAATTTTAAATCGCACCAATCATTTAATGAAAAGTCTTAGTCGGCAGCTACATAAAAAACACTACTTGCGGGAGAACGCGTTTAAAGACAAATTACGGTGTATAACTTTGCGGTATTCTTGGATACATATGTATGCATAGATTAAAATAAAAATAAAAAAATCTAGTTGAAAAAAGCTTTCTCTTTTCCATCGATTTATGTTCGATTTGTCTGACCAAATAGGAAACTCAATTCTACCCCACCTATTGTTTGACTAGCATCAACGGTCGAATTTTTTTTTTCCAAATTTTGTTGCCTGAATAACGCTTAACAGTGTTAGCTCTGTAAAAAAAAAAAACATGCCACAAAATTCGAAAGCATACTTCTGGGCCTTTGAAAGAAAATACATTCTGAAAGTAGCCCTTGCTGAGAGCTAACTGCCGGGATGCAAAGCTAGAAAGCTTTGTGCCTAAACAAATTAATTTATTCTAAAACTTTCAGAAAAATATATTAAATCAACATGTTGAAAATGCATGATTAAATTATAATTGAATCATAGTATTGGAAATGTACACAAAAAAAGAGTTTTCCACAAGAAAATGAAGTGAGGTAATTTTTTTTAGTAAATGATTTCCCTACGCAGATACTTTAAAATACAGCTTTATTTACAAAAAAAATGATTTCGATTTTCTAATGCCTGTTAATTAACTTTCCAGTCATTTTGTTAATAAAAAATATTACAAATGTCGCGTCTTCTTACTACTTATGGTTTGCGGAAGTGCCAAAAAGGACGAGTTGTCAAAATAGTACATTTTTATTTATTTTTTTCTGTATGGTGGCTGCGGCAGACTACTGAACATACTCATCACTTACAATGCGCAAACCTTTTCTACCTCCTTCAATGGAAGCATTCTCGTTCTAAGCCTAACTAACTTGCCAATAAACAAATTAACCCCAACGCATAAACGGGCGACAACATGAACAGGTGATAGTGTTGCCAGCCAATTGAAAACTGCACTACAAACAAATATATTTATTTAAAAACATAAATATTATGTGCTCATATAAATAAATTTTCCGAGCACAATAAATAACTTTAATTGCATTGGCTTGACTCATTTGCTGCGACAACAAAAACAACAACAACAACAACAAGACATAAGACATTGCATTAACCTAAATTGTTGACATGATGCATTTCCGAGTTCCAAAAACAAAAAATAAATTAAAAAAAAACCTTCACACGCACACACAGTCAAGCGTCTAATAAAAATTCTAATAAACATTTGTGTGAACTGCACTGTTGCGACGTTTTGCCGCCCATAAATTTGTACTACACGAAACATGACGATATACTCGTATGTAGCAACAAAAACAAATATGTGCGCATAGATAATTTTCCAAAATTCTTAGTTTGTCAACAATGATTGCCTTAATTGCCGTGTGAATGCGAGTGTGATTGTGAAGAAGAGTGAAAGGGGTGTGGGTAGATGGAAGCAGAGCGCATAAAGCAGACACACAAAGACAGAGGCGAATGATAAACTACACACACACATACACACACAGGCGTTAAAAAGTGCTTGAAGCAAGTGTCAAGTATATTGCGGTATATCTTAAGTCCAATGTGTGTGTTTGTGTTTGTGCCAAATGCCGCAAAGCTGCATTAAATTGTCACCGCTCCAGTATTAGCTGCTGACCGTCCAACTCCTACTCTGTGTGTGTGTGTTCAAGCTGCTTATTTCCAGCCATCATGTGAAATGTTGGCGAGAGTCAAACGTCGGCAAGTGTGCTACAAACACATACACACACACACACACACAAACGAGAAACATAAATTTGCTGGCAACTATTTATTTCTGTTTTGCCTTGCGGCAACTATTAATTTTTCATGGCGTCAACTCTTGCTGCTGTTCTATTTCACTTCAAATGACTGCACGGAGGATGCGCTGCTTTATTTATTTATTTATTTATTTAATTAAGTCTATGAAATACATTTCTTACAGACTATGATGAACATAAATTTAGAACTTAAAACTAATGATCTTAAGAACATTAACAACGATAATTTGAAAATCGAAATATTAATATGCATACATATAAGAGATTAAGAAATTATATTACAAAATGGAATTCAAAATGTTCAAAAATTCATTTTTCGAAACTGAAAAGTCAAGGAAGACAGAATTTGAGATCTTGTTAATTTCATTGATAGCGCGGGCTATAGGAGCATTGCGGCCATAATCAGTTTTAAGATTTTCTTCATAGAAAGGCAAAACAAAGCGTAAAGAGCGGTTAGGAACATTGAAGTTAATCCGTTCCAAAAGAGATGGACAATCCACTTCACCACTGATAACTCCGAAAATAAAACTCAGGGAGAGCAGAACTCGCCTACTTTCCAAAGACTTTAAGTTTATTAATAGTAAACGTGAACTATATGAAGGCAGCGGCTCAGAAAAATTTAAAGAACGTAATGCGAATTTAAGAAATACTTTTTGCACCCGTTCAATTCTATTTATGGCTGAACTATGATGCGGCCTCCAAATAATAGCTCCGTATTCCAAGTTCGAACGAACAAATGCTGTATACAAAAATTTTAGTGTATAGGGGTCACCGAACTTAACGCAGTTACGCCTAACAAATCCCAAAACCGAATAACCTTTGCTAATAATATTACTAATATGACTATTAAAATTAAAATTCGAACTAAAAATAATGCCGAGATCTTTAACTTCCTCTACTGATTCTAATACAGAACTAGAGATCAAGTAACGGGTTGGTAAGATGTTTTGAATTTTCGCGTAGGTAATCTTAAAGCACTTTTTAATATTCAATGATAGGCGAGAATTCATGCACCAGAGATGCAAGTTATCTATATCTGCTTGAAGCTTAATCACATCAGAGGGACTTTTTATTATTGAAAAAATTTTTAAGTCATCGGCATAAAGTAAATATTTAGCAAAAGAAAAGCAATTTTTAATATCGTTAATGAATAATACAAAAAGCAATGGGCCTAAAATACTGCCTTGGGGAACTCCAGAATAGGCAGTAAATGGTCTAGAGTAAACCCCGTCAATAGAGACCACGCAGCACCTATTTAATAAGTAAGACCTGATCCAATTAAGAAATTCAGAATGGAATCCAAGAAGAGCTAATTTCTTAACCAGCATCGTATGGGAAACTGTGTCGAACGCTTTGGAGAAGTCAGTATATATGCAATCGACCTGAAATCCTCCGATAAAAGACGCAATGCAATATTCACTAAACTCCGTTAAGTTCGTAATTGTGGAACGATGGGGTACAAAGCCGTGCTGATTTGGTATTATCACGCTTTTCGTTGCAAAATATATTTTTTCTTTCACTATGGATTCAAAGAGCTTAGAGACTGTAGATAACTTCGAAATAGGTCGATAATTGCCAACATTATTTTTATTACCACTTTTAAAAATAGGAGTAATGCAAGTAAATTTCCAATCATCCACAAAAACACCTGAAGCCAGCGACTTATTAAAGATAAGCTTTAAGGGGTGTATTAACGCAGGAACTTTTTTCAGCAACGTCGCAGAAAAACCATCAGTATCTGTCTTGTCAGACGGTTTTAGCTTGGTTACTCCATTTAAAACATCCTCGGACGAGAGACTGAGAAAACCAAAACTGAGGGATGCGTTATCAAAAACGTCTAACCTGTCTTGAGAAAAACTATCCTCTTGTAGAAAGTTTGAGCAGAAAAATTCCGCAAACAAATTTGCAACATCAGAGGAGTTAGAAGCAGATCTGTTCTCCAAAAAAACGGCAGACGGAATATTACAGCTGGTTTTTTTTGACTTTATAAAATTCCAAAAAGATTTTGGATTAGATTTAATACTTGACTCAACATTCAGTATGTAATTCCTATAAAGAAATTTGTCTAGACAATTAAACTCTTTCAAGTATTTCTGATACAAGGCAAAGAAAATATCATTATCTGAAGTCTTATATCTTTTAAAAAACTTATTTCTAAGATTCTTTAACTTTTTCAGGCGGTGGTTGTACCAAGGTAGTTTATATGGTTTTTTCTTAAAAACAGGTATGTTTTTTATACAGGTTTCGGATAAAATACATTTGAAAGTTTGATAACATTCTGAAACATCAAGAGAGGAAAGTAAATCGTCCCAGTTACGCTCCGATAAAAGCGAGTTTATTTTTGAAAAATCGCAGACCCTAAAATTAAACGAGGTGTGGTGAACAGGATAACTTGTTGAAAAATTATAAAACTCAAATTTTAAATCAAGGGTTAGATGGTGCATATCAGATGGTGACAGTGGTGCATGGCATTTTTCAATAGAACAATTAACATTATCACTGATAAAAACAAGATCTAGAATTCTGTCTAACTTGTTAGCAAATCTATTGATTTGCAATAAGTTTAGGCTTAAAAGATTGTCAATGAGAATTGATTCATGAGTCTTAGATATATTTAAAGGCGTAAGACCAAAGTTTGAGTTTGAAAAGGATTTGGACCACCGCACATTACCCAGGTTGAAATCCCCCAATACACAAACATGGTTATCACCCATTTTACTTAAAACTAACGAAGTGATATTATCACAATGAGCACGATAAATATGATCATTACTATTAGGCGGGATATAGGAAACAATAAAGAACAGAGAGCTAAGAGGCGATGACCCTCTTACGCAAACACAAAGTTGGTCAAGTAGAGAATCACTATTCTCAAGTGTGACTAAGTAAGAGTGAAATTTTCTTTGCACCGCGATGAGAACCCCACCCCCTCTTGTACATCCTGTCTTTAAAGCATCCCTATCCTTCCGATATACGTTATACAGGTTTGAATCAAAATATTCATTGTCAAAGAAATCCTTTGACAGCCAAGTTTCAACGATAACAAATACATCATAGTCCAATCGAGAGCTAAAAATGCGAACTAATTCTGCTTTAGTTCGAAGGCCAGATATATTCTGAAAATACACATTCAGATCGCATCCATTACCAGCACGCTTACCAATGTCTACACAATTTGTTGTTGTTGAGTCTCGGTTTTTTGAAAAAAACGAAACGGGCGCAATCTGACATTAGCTGGCCAGAGATCTGCTGCTGTGATACATAAAAATAATAAATGCATACACACACAGATCTACTCGCATATGTATGTATGTATGTCGGTAGGTGAGTGGCGCATTTTGTCAACGAAAAAGTGCCAAGCAACAGTCCCACTGCTTCACACAAATCCACTCCACTCCGCGCCACTTCACTTGACTTGACTTGTCTGCGCATTTAAGAGCCCAAAATGCCACCGACCGTCAGTCACAGTCTCACATTTAGGTTGGTGGCGCGCTTATATGTATGTAGATCGGCGCGATCTTTTTGCTGCAACAGCAATTCATTTAAAATTTCTTACTTTGACATTGAAAGTAAATTGGCTGCTGTAACAGCTGAGTAAAAAGTAAATCAAGAATGAAAAAAATTAATCAAGCATATGGAAGTTGTTGTTGGCGAGTAATGACATTCTCAAATTTGACTGCATTAAAAAGTTGACGGCAGATTATGCGTACGACAGGCGTTCGGCGAACGTCAAAGGGGGAAACAAAAAGAATAATTGCCGATGGAGAAACTAAATTAAATGAAGATTGTGATTATAGCAAGTAAGCATGCAGAAAGGAAATTTAGTAGTTGTTTAGATTAAATCGAAAAGTTTGTCGAAATATCTGACCGGCGATACTGGCAACTGTTCTCTTCCAACTAACGTGCGGAGGCTTCTCTTCTAAGAAATTGCTGTGCAATTTCTAAAGAATTCATAGTAGAAGATCCCAATGTTTGTTGTCATATATTGTCAGTTGAGGGCAGCTTTTAAAGTTAGTGATTTTGACCAAATTAATTCGAAGCTATAGTCTATCTGTATGCCTCCCGACGATTCTTTCACGAATGAGGTTAGATATAAACCAGAGATATATAAAACTGCAACTGATTTATCTTATGTACAATTATATTTCTTTCTGAGGCTGAAACCTTTTATTAAAGTTGGCACATTTTTTTTTTTTTTTTTAATAAAGTTCAGTTAAAAGTTTCGTCAAAATTGCTGTGGATTTTTGAGAAAAGTGTAGTTTCATTTAATATTTTATTAAAAAATCAATAAAAGAAGTTAATAATTTTGGAAAAAAATATATCGTTCGATTGTTCATGTTTGTCCACGAAAAATTTAGCTTGAAAAAAGCCAAATTTTTCACTTTTGGGTTTTTTCCTAAACAATTTTTTTTAAATAACTTTTAAAGGGTGGACAAACGAGTTATCTAGAAAAACTTGAATTTTTTACTTTTGTGGGTTTTTCATAAAAATTTGTTTTAAATAACTTTGAAACACAGGGTGACAAACAAAAATTGTTGGTGGACAAACGTGAACCGATTTATCGTAAAAAAATGCAAATTTTGGTATTTGAATTTTTTGTAATATTTTTGTTTCTTTAAAAAACATAAACAAAGGGTGGACGAACGAAAATTTTTGGTAGACAAACATGAACAAACGAACGATATATTTCTTGTTTCTAAAATTCGCATAAGGTGGTGTCAACTTCACAGGGCTTTAGTAATGACAACATTAAATAGCTCCGGCTAATCGAACTCACCGTCAGAGTTTGTTCCTTTGTCAATCAAGTGAGACAACTTAATCGAACTGCAATCTCCGAAGTGTAGACATAATAATTTTTTTTTAAAGCTTGCGATCTGTTTTGTTTGGAAACTCGCCTTCTTTCTCTGTAACAGGTAAATGCAGCTCGCGCTGCATCTAAAAAAATATCACAACATTTGCGCGGATCTGTAATAATACATATCACTTGATTAATCTTTCATGATTGTCCGTGTTTTTGCCTAAGCATCAGACCTTATTTGAAGGGCGCTAAGAGAACTACTTCCATATATATTTTTTCACTTACGGAATTCCCGCCGATTTCAACAAAATCTGCTATGTGCCGAGAATTTAATGTTTTCGGACTGATTTAGACAGACTCACCTTGAAAAGTGTCTTAGTACGTCTGGAAAAGTTTTGGTTTTTTGTTTTTGAAACTTAAGCTTACGTCACACAGTATCTTAAATTTAAGATTTGCAAAGAGTGAAAATTCATTGACTCAGCAAACGCCAAAAGCTGCTGACTCATTGAATCAAACTGACTCAGAAGTCATGCAGCCCAGCCTGGCAAGTCGGCAGTTAGTAAAAGTGCGCGCATCAACGGCGGAACCAAAGACTGCAATTTTTTGTAGATTTGCTCGTTTAAAGTGACACACAAGTGCGCAGGAGTGTGTGCTTTGCAATTGCTAGCACAGCAAAAAAAAAAAATAAATGCGACATGAGAACACACATCAATTTATGCGCTAAGTGAAATGCATGCAACATTCAACTTGACTACTACTACTCCCCCCAACCAACTCCATTCACCCACTACCTAGTTAGATACTCCAGCTGATTCGTCACTCGCGCGCAATTCTTCTTTAAAATCTTCCTTGGACGGACGTCTCTTCGTCGTCAGTCATCAACTCTTGCCACACTCCACAAAGTCGCGTCGGTGGTGTGCTGCAGTTTACGCGAACTTATTTATGTTGCATGAAGATGTAGTGCAGCATCAATTCATTTCATTCCCCTTCCATCTGCAGCGCTCACCATTTGATGATTTCTTCCTTAGCTCTGGGTTGCAGAAAAAAAAACAAAAATTATGATGACAAAGTTGATGTTAAGGTTGTTGTCATTTTTGTTGTCTTTGATGTTCTGACGTTGTTTTGCATGTTTTGTGATTTTGTTTTTTTTTTATTCTTGCTTTATTATGCTCGTTGATGAGATTGATAGCGTTGCATTGCCACTTTCCCCGGCCGTTTTTTCTTTCTGGAAATGTGTTGCAAGCAGTTCAGCTGCTGCCTTCCAAGTCTGTTGAGTGATGAGACGTTTTTCTTGGTTGGGTTTGTGGCGGAGAGAAGAACAACTTATTGTACTGCATAGAATTGAGTTGATGAAGGGAAGAAAAAACAGTGTTGACAAAAAAAAAAACAGATCCAAATAAAAAAGTAAAATTAAGCTCAAAAGCAATAACAACTATAATAAAAGCATCATGAAAAATGCTATAAAAAATTAAAGAAAGGAAAACACAAAGTACTGTTTTCCTAATCACCTTCGTAATGCCGGCAGAAAAGCATATAACAAAGATTATTTGTCTCCACTGTAAAATAGAAAAACAAAAATGTAGACAAGTGTAAATTGTAGATTTCTTTCACACTACCAGCATTGGATACAAATATAGCAGCATTTTCCCTTCATTGTTCACAATAACTCTGCCGTCTTTGCTGGTTTTTCTAATTGTAAGCTCAAGTAAATAAACGATTTTGAAAATTATTTGCGCAAACAGTGCTTTCCATTTGTTTAGGCTTTCATTGATGTTTTTGCTGTTGTTGCTCTTTCAGCAAAATCCATAAATCTTGTTGGTACTCGTACATCAGCGGTCAGCATCTTAGCTGTGATTGACTATTTGACTTCGATGCTCCGTCATTTGCCCTCGTTTTTTCCCTAGTTTGTTATTTGCTTTGCATTTCTTTGAGTTTCTTTATGCTTTCTTTAAAACATACTACATACCATATGTTTGTGTGTGTGTGCTTTCGTTTGTGTTTTCTAATACATTTCCCACCTTGTCAAGCCGCCATCACTTCCTTGACAATCGGACACATTGATAGATTAAAGATCAGCCAAGCCAAAGACGGCAGTGGCAATTTATTTGGTTCATTAGTGGATAAAATTAGTGCGGTAATTTGAAAATTTTATCTGCAAATGAAAAAAGAAATTAAGATAGAAAATGTTCATTTATATTTAAAAGAAAAACTGATTTACTCAAGTCTCGTGAATTTTTTTTGGTTTATCAACCTCCTTTAAATTTCTTTCTCTCTTTTAAATGCTTTGCTAGTCGTAATACAATTTGTTAATATATATTTACATATTAAACTTTTTAGTACATATTTTTTAAACATATATTTTGAGTCAGTGTGATTAATGAATTATCTTTCCTCTATTTCTTTCAGGTGAGTTTTTCCGTCGTCATCCCTAAAAAGACAGCAAAGTTTATTATACGAAATTAGGCAAGTAAAGTCTCTGCAGAATTTATACATCACAATATATAAGCTCTGAGGGAAAAGCAATTTTCTACTATAAAAATTGCTTAAATCAAAAAGAAAATGTTTGCATATTTCTTGAGGAACATTTTCAGCAACAGCAAAGTGCTTTTTCAAGCAGCAGAAATAATGAAAATTCTTTCTTGTGTTTTTTCTTGAGAATATTTATAAATATATTTTCGGTCCTGCCACTCTTGTATAATTTTTCTTATTAATTTTCAATTAAAATACAATTCATTCTCGGACAAAAACGAAAAAACCGATTATTTTAAACAATTTTAAAACAAAATAATTTTTTTTCAGAATTGTTAGATTTTTTTTGAGTTAACTTTATAGTCTATTAAATTTTAGTATAGTAACGAGTAAATTTTTGGTTTACTAAAAATACCGGTGGTTTTCTTCAAACTATTTTTCTTGCATTTAATTTTTATATTAATATACATACTTACACGAAAAAAAGCCGGAAACCTTTTCGATACCGTTCTAGTAATAATTACAGCTTTTATTTATCGATATTTCTTTAAATACTGTTATCGTTCTTTTCGTATATTTTTTATTGTATGTTGGTATTGTTATCGGCTTCAACGCCAATTTATATTCTTTGTCGATTTTAAGTTTTCGATATTATTTATGACGATAGTACTAGCAATGTTTTTGTCGTAATCGATACCTACGCTCGATTTCTTTCTTACTATTCGTGAAATATAATTGAAAATTTTATTTTTATTTAACCAAGTTGGAACGTTAAATTTAAACTATAACTCTGAAATTAATGATTGCATAAATTTAGGCAGTGATTAATTGTTTATCAGAAGGGACCCCACTGGAAAAAATCAATAACTGGACATTGCATTTTTTTCGGCTGATTTTTTAGCATAAAAATCGGACATCTACGTATGTACATTAATTGCTTGCCGGACCCTAAAAGTATACTTCACGAAATTTACAAATGCTTGTATTACCTCAGTAGGTGTAAGGATTTTCCAGCTAGACATCGAATTTTTATGTAAAAAATTAAGCCTTAAAATATATTCGTATGCTCCATATTTATAAGCAAATTTTGTAACATGTGTTTAAAGTTATTTTTTAACATAAAAACCCGATGTCTAGTAATCGCCTAATTATAGTCAATATTGTTAAGCCTCAAAATATGCTTAAAAATCTAAATGCACAAACATTTGAAAAACTCCGCCATAGTTAAAGGTGCAGCTATATTGACAGCAGCTTCGCAATGAGTTTTGCCGAAGGCGTGCAAAGATGCTAGCTGTATAAGAAATATGTAAATTCCAGACAGATTTTGCTGATCTCAGTTTTCAATAAACTTTTAAAATAAAATGCACACACAATCGTACACACAAGTATCATTTAATTCATTCTTTTTTATGCAAACGACAGCCATTCACCAATCGAATTCTCACCAAAACACACTAATAATAAAATAAAAATAATACCTTTAGATAGCTAAACATTATTTACGTTGTCGCATCAGCACATTTGGAAACGATTGCATAAAAATTAATAAAATTTTATCGCACCCATTCAACGTGAAACAAAAAGCCAAAATGAATTGGCTTCAAATGACAATAACGCGCAAAGTAAACAAGCAAAACCAAAAAACAAAAAAAAAAACACATTGCTAAAGCGGCAAAAAATCATTTCCATAAAAATCACAGCAAGATCGAAAAGGGACGATAACAATTTAAGAAATTTGAGCATCGCTGTAATCCGAGCAGTCAACATTAAGTAGGTAAACTAAGTGCACACACACACACACACACATACATACGTACAAACATTTGAAGTGAGCTTGGCACTTGAAAGCGCCAACAACAACAACAACTAAGTTAGTACACCAGCAACAGAAAGTGCATGCAAGTGGCATAAGTATCGTGTGTTTCGTAAAGTGAAGTGGCCAATTTCGGCGACAAGTGAAAAATACACATAAAATTTAATATGCGAGGGAAAATTTTTGCTTACATAAAAACATACATACATACAGATCATCCAGCGAGCGTTTGCTTGGCAATGCAGCAGAAAGTCAGAGGAAATATTGATGTTTTTTCTCAAACAATTTCCCATTACGTACAATGCTCCGGTCCATTGCTGCCGCGCGCTGCCCCATTGTATGCATAGGAATTCAACGTCCATCCGGTCGTTTGCCTGTTGTTGCCGCTTTTGTCACTTTCATTCGTATCTTTGCTTTTTTAAAATTTTTTTTTTGCTATTTACTGAGTAATGTGAGCAGAAATGCGAATTCAATTGAAAATCGTGCAAGCGACAAGTGCGTCAAGTGTGTAGTGACTATAGCGACGACAATGAAAATGCGTATGAGAAGAAAAGGAGCAGTTTTTTCCGTTGAATATCAATAAAATGGCAACAGTCAAATGGCGAGGCAGTCAGGCAGACACACACATACATACATACCATACATATACATACATATACATTAAAGCATATGAAAAAATATGCAGTTGCATTCACAACTACTACTCATAAATGCTTTTTATACAAATGCATACATTAATAAGCTCCATCCTCCTCTGTGCTGCTCTTTGCCGAAAGCCATCAGACCACCATCATCATCATCATCATCATCATCACAGCTCGATATCATTGGTGGCATCATCTTGTGAAAGCATTACGAATCGTTTCATCGGTCATTGTACAATACAATTGTAATACAAAAAAAAAAAATGGATCTAATAAAATGCTCGCATACGGTAATGCGATCACAATGAGCATCAAATTAAAGAAAAATCGCAAATAATAATTTCTCAACTAAAAATGAAAGTACAGATGCGCTTAAATGGTCATTGAATTGCATTGGAAATGGACGCACACGTTTGCAGTTAAATTTATCTACGCCGCAAATATATTGATATGAGTTTAGAGCAGTGTAATTGAAAACTTATACTGGACGTTGAGCCATGCCGCTCATACAGATATTCCTGCCACTAATAATATGACCCAGTAGACAAAAGAAAGAAAAAAAAACGAATACTGCGGCGATAGGAGCGCACTTATTGCAAAGCTGTTCCAGAAAGGTGTGGTGAGATGAGCTGAGTTAATATGGGGAGGCAGTCTGATCAGGTTAGGAGAGGGAAAGTGTGGTGAGAAGAGGTGATTTGTGGTAAGGTGTGGTAAGGTAACACGGGAAAAGCTAGGTGAAGTCAGCTGTGGTATGTTAGGTGAGGTGAAGTGAGTTGATATCAATTAAGGGTAGGTGAAGTGAAGTAAGGAATGCGAAAAAGTAACGAGAGATGAGGCGACCTGAGGTGTGATTAATTTTGGTGAGATGCATTCGGCTGTGGTGGGTTTGACTGCATTAACTTTAGGTGAGGTGAGTTCAGGAGAGTTGAATATTGGTGTTTTGGGCAAAGAAGCATTTTTTTGCCCCCTCCAACAATTTCCGTCGCATTCGACATGTTGAGATTTCTTAACCCACCATCAAAGATGGGTCACTTGAAAAAAAAAGCTAAGTATTTTCGGCCACTTCAAGCATTCACAAAACTCTGTGTAAAAATTTTAAATTTAAAGAAAACAAAACTTTAGCTTAACGAAATTTTGTGAAAAGTTTGATAATTTTGTTAAATTTTTTATGCTTAGAATGACAAGTGTTCATTGAATCATTATTTTATAAATCGTTTGAATATTGTAAAAAGCCACCGTGCGAAGTGTTCTGCCACTCACTGTTTGAGTGTTTGTCCAGGCATAAATTAAAACAAATTCTTGATTTTGATATCCATTGTTAGTCAGCGAACAATGGCTGGCCATATCGTCATCAAAATTGCTTAAATAGCTAATATAAATGCGCATTCAGATACAATACCAGACACATATGTATGTATGTATGTATGTACATACGAACGTATTCAAGTGTGCAACTGCAATTTGAATCTTTGCCATGGCATCAACACAATTCATCAAAACCTGAAGTTTTTAAATTGATGTCGTTTCAGTTAGTTGAATATTTTGTCTAGTAAATTCTTTACCTTGACCAGCAACTTTCTATTGCTCGCTTATTGCATGCATTTCAGAAAACTTGAAGTTTTTTCCATTCACAAAAATTCGAGTAAATCCAAAAATGCTTTTGTAAAAAGATTTGCATGTCTTGCCAAAACAAAATTCTTTTCAACCAAAGCAATTCTAAACCCGTTCTTATAACTGCTTAATATTTTGTGTGTATTTTTTTTTTTCTAAGCGAATTATCTAAGTGAATTGCCCTATTTTAACCTGTACTCTCTTTTGAGATGTTGAGAGCTTTTCCTCGATTCAGATTTTCAAAATAGTGCTATCGTCTAGTTTTATTGCGTGGCCGAAATGCGACGTGGATCACTAAGACGCATAACCGAATAAATGCAAAAAAAACAAACGTTCTCCTATTCGAATAGGAAGTCCTCGAATTGGGCTCTTAATTGTGTGAACTATTTCGTCATTCAATATGAAAGTTTATAGGTAGGAGAATGTTAAAAGATTCGCCATTTGCGTACCAAGTCTACATTATTTTATTTAGTGTTATCACTTTAAAAATAGCTCAGCTATACAATAATTATATCCACGAGTATAATAATTATAATCGCGAGTCCAATAATTATAATCGCGAGTCCAATAATTATATTCACGAGTACAAAAGTTATATTCGCGAGTAAACAAATAAACTCGCAAGTTTCGAAATATTTCAAACAGGTGTCGAAACTTGTAGTGTATTAATATGTTAGCACAAAATTCTCATAGACAATATTAGTGCCACAGATCCATTAGCTGCATATTTAAATAAATTAAATTCTCTGCCACACAAAGTAATGCTCATGACCGAAATAATTAAGTTTTAACCTACACTTATGCAAATACACACTGAAGTGGCCAGGCGCTGTGACACACCTCAGCATACACACAAACCACGACGTTGCAACATTCGTTTAAGTGCAACACGCTGACACTGGCATTAGCGGCGCAATGTTGCGATCACAAGTAAGTGTGCGAGTGACAGAACTAACCTAAAATAAACGCGAATGCCAAAACGTTGTTGAGAACATACAAGTTAGTAGGTAAGTAAGTGGCATGCAACAACGAGAGTGATGCCACCTACATACTACTTAATCTTGCCAGTGACTGCGGAAAAATGCGGAAAAATAAAAACCACAAACCACTTATGCACACACACACAAACACAGCGTAACGTTACTCAACGAAACTGCATTTCAACGCTGTCCATGCGTACGTAAACAAATGCCAAGCGCAAAAATAGTATCAAAAATAATTAAAAATAATTTCTCAACAACAGCCACAACAACACTCAAGTAGGCAAATGTACTAACTGCAAATTTGTGTGGGTGTGTGTGTGTGTTTGTGTGTCTGTGTGTCTGTGTGACAGACATTTAGGATGAGCCACTTCTTTTCGCTAGATATTTACATATTTTGATGAGTGTTGCAAGGCGAATAAGCCGTTGCACTCATGCACATCCTGCCACTCAACGCTACACGCACACAAACACACATACATATGTACATACATACATATATACTCGTACATGAATGCCACGCCACAATTAATTGAGAGCAAAGTGTGGCTCAGCTGTTGGCTTGATGGGTTGGCTTATGGCAGTGGCGGGCAGTGTGCAATGTGGCACTGCTACATTCACGGACTTGTACCAATGAGCGGCTCTCGCGGGTAGTGTGAGTGAACTATCTGCATTTTTATCATACACCTACCCTGTGAGAAAATGATTTAGTTGAAAGCCAACCCGTTTGCCACTCAAGCGAAATAATATTTGAGCTTCAACTCAATTTGAAAATTTCAAATTGCTGATGCTTTTCGGAGATTTTGAGCGCCTACAAATAAGGGCTGCCTAGTTAAGAACTGGTTTGTAACCTGTTTATGTGAAACTAGTTGTCAGAAGTATGTGTGAATTCTTACAATTAAAATTTGATGTTATTTGGTGTCACGATTTGTTTTATGGAAAGCGGCACATAGTTTTGTGGTACATAAAAATTTTCGATGCTGCGTCCTACCGGGCTAACGACGCACTTAGCTGCAAAAACTCTTGGCGACATGTAAATAATTTCTCTAGTGTTGGCATTTTAATTATTAAAGGTGTCTCACATACCGATAAACACACACACACATACACACTGAAGCAAATATATGTACATACGAGCACACTATCAAGGAATGGCACGTGAAATATCGTACTTGGTGATGCCGCACAGTGTAACGATCTCACATGGAGTGCGAACAATTGGAAAGATATATATATAGATATTTATACATACACATGTCGCACCCTAAATACAAAAGGGTCACAACTCAAAATACTAAGATTTTCAGGAGAGACGAAAAACGTTTTATGTAAAAATTATTGTAATATTTAAATAAAATATTTTTCCATCGTGAAAATATACAACATTGAAGAATGTTCTGCTATATTTTTTTCAATTTTATATTATGTTTGCGAAAATAAAACAAAATTTTGATTTATGACTGTTTAACTGAAATTTTTTCGATTAACTAGTGATATTATCTTAAGATGTGCCTTTTTAACTGATAAAATGTTTTAATTTGATAAGTTTCCTAATAAATAATACTGTTAATTGAACTCACTTTTCACAACTAAAGAGGCACAATGCAAAATAATATACCACGAAATTTATCACTTTTTACAGTTATAGAGGCAGAACTCAAAATAAAACTCTTTATGTGTAATAAAAGTAATCAGCTGTTCTTGAGCACATTAATGCAACTATAAATAATTCTCTTTAGTTGATCGTGCAAAAGCAACACACTTGACATAAAAATAGACATAACTGTATTTTTCCAGTTAAAGAAGATAATTATGTGAACGAAATTTTTGCAGTAGCTAGAGATGTGTACTCTGAATTAATTTATGCAAAAAACTCAGTTTTGGAAAATTTTGAGTTGTGACCCTTTTGTATTTAGGGTGCGATGTATATACAAAAATTTATCTGAAAAAAAAATAAAGAAACATTTCGTATTTATTCTTAATCTTTGTCTCTTTTTATCGCCATTAACTTCAATACATTTCCTAAGCCTATAAATCTACTTCTTAAAACCTTTTTTAAATCTTGCTTTTTAACTTATCAATCAGCATTAACCACATCAATTATCTCCGAATTCCTGTTAAATGCTTTTGCCCTCAAATTTCTTTTAATTTTTGAAAATTACCAAAGTCTCGTAATTGTTTACGATTTCGTATTTCTATTTAAAAAAAAAAAATTAGAGTCGCCTCCTAAGCGCACATTTGTTAGTCCTCCCGCATATGTCTGTAACATACATAGCACCATAAACTTTGTGAAAATGTTCCGCAAAATCTCAAAGTTTAGATATTACACCGGCTGATTGGGTCAATGAGATATTGCTTTATGATATCTAAACTGTATTTATTTTTTTGGAAAGCTTTTGACCCTCCTCAAACTGTGGCTTCGCCCTTGTCGGACCGATCTCATCTCAACTCTAGAAGATTCTTAAAGAAATATATGCTTCACTTTCGGTTTCTAGAAACATCTGTTATTTTCGGGTTTGCTTTGTTTAGAAATACTTGTCTTTCTAAACATTTTTCACTGCCTTCCTCTTCTATTGTCAGACTGAATCGGTCTACTATGACAATTGATTGCTGATGAATAGCCGCTGTTCGAATTTTAGTGATAAATATATCGCGCATGTCTCTTGGAATACCGCCGATTTATTTATTCTTTTAATTTGGGGATCCCTAAAACGAAAGAGATTTAGGAAGTGTTCTATTATCTTAAAAGTTTGCGAACCCCTGCAATATGAGTATAGCGACAACATAGCCCACAACCTAGTTTTAGGTGAATATCGCCGATAACGTTTTTGAAAAACTAAGATTTTATTGACCTTAAATAATAAAAACGAGTTCGGCATTGGCAGCTTTGCAGAAAATTATTTTTGCTAGGCCCTACAAATTGTTTGCATTTGCCGAAATTGTGAATTAAGTCACATTTGGCCGCTTCGTCACACTGTGAGGTGCCAGCAACAGTAGTGGCATCAGAAACGATGGCAGCAGCGACAACACCAACAGATAAGCTACACACAAAAGGAAAAAGAAACAAAAAGAAATGTGTAGCAGAAACAACCAACAAAAAAATAAAAAAAAGTAGAACGAAATGGCTTGAAGTAGTGCTACCTTTGCATACGCGCAGCTCGGGCACGGCAACACAGGACTTGCAGCAGCAGCGCGCATTCGCTTGATATTTTAATTTCAAAGTGGGCCCCAGCTAGCCGCATGTGTGTGGACAGCTAAGCTGCACACATGTCAGTTCCGTTTCCACTCTGCTCCAAAACACACACACACAAACACATCAAGGTAGAACGTATGATATCTGTGTCCGATGAAGATCTGTGAAGCAGGATACACACAATTCGGGTATGTATCTGTGTAGGTATGCAAGCATTTATTCGTCCTGCGGCTGTGAAGACATTAAACACTGTCAACAGCACGTTTTTAATACAGCTGTGAACAGCAGCAACAACAAAAATAGCTACTACAACAACATAACAGGAAGTACAAACGAAAGAAATCAAATAGAGATAAATGTGTGGCATGGAATGAGAATGGCGCGCAGAGCATAGAAAATCATACAAATCGAAGCGAAAGCAAACACGTAGAATAAAAGCGAAATTAGAGAAGCTTGCGGCACGTAAAAAAAATGAAAAAAAAACGGCAAATCTAACAAAATTAATTTAAGAGATACTTGCACAATACATTTGTTTTGATCTAAGTAGCGCTTAGTAAATGGTATGCTCGTATACTCATCTATACGGACGTAGCGCCAAGTAGCACAAAACTTTACCGAGCCAAGCAGTCGAGGCTGACAAAGTGATAAAGACCAATCGAAAAATACATAATTTTGCATTATGCTGTTGAGCTGAGATAGTAAAGGTAAAAGCTCTACAGCAATTAACTTAAATAAGGCTATCAACTCGTGGCATCACTGCAGGGCTGAAGTCATTGTCTCGGCAATTTGATTTTACCATCGAGATTACTAATAATCCTGATATAATAACCAACACCCGCCATTCGCGTTCTGTATCAGTCCTCTGTTTCTTTTTTTCTGTATAATTTTCGACTATGTACATACATAAGTAGTTGGTGGTATCGTAAGACTTTATACATACCAGTGTAAGTCCGAATTTGAATCTTAATCAAGAAGTTTGTAAAAATATTGTTGGCATTAAATATGTTCGCATCCAACTAGCTCCAAGTAACCGGGGTTCGTAGTCTGAACAATTTTTAGAGACAGCAAACGAAGCAACCATGCTTTGCAAAATGTTCCTCGAAAGCGATTCGACTCTGGCAATGGCAAGTGCTAAGCATGAAGATAGCTCCTGGACCTACTGTAGTTTAATGAAATTCTGATTAAATCATATGCTGCAGATATCGCGGGAAAAAGCTCTGTAACTCAGCAATGGCTGCAAATAATGTTTTTACCCTCAATCATTATTGGTTTATATAAGACATAGCCTTATATTAAATGTTGGCCTATTCAGACGTAGATTTAGTAACGGTATCCGACAAAAGAGAATTTGAAAGAGAACTGGAGCTGGCAATCACTAAATTGAAATCCGAATATATGGCCACCGAATACGATTACAGTCTTTCAAGAAGATATTTATGATAAAGAAAAGATAGCTAACCGCAGTGGTTGGAGCGAAAATCCCATTGTCTTCGTTGACGTCTAGGCTGCACTTGAAACATTTGGACTCAAAGCATGGATATTCAAAAAATATGTGAAAGTGTGCCAGTTTCCGGTAGTTTTTTTTTTTTGTAGAAAAGCAGAACTAAGTAGTGCCAATTTGTGAACTATTGAAGGCAATCAATGATTCTTACTGTGAAGTCTTATAGATATTATAACCAAGTTAAGATTGGAATTGAATTTTCAGAACTTGTCTAGTTGTTAGTAAAGGTTTTCACAGTTATTTTCAAAGGAAATTGATATTGGATATTTTTATAAGAAAAATTGTCAAAATTGCTCTGGTCAATTTCGAAGCCCACATTTTCACAAGTTAAACCCAGATTAAAGCAAACCAATTTTGTTTACTTACTTTCACACTTAATTGTGGGGTTCTAACTCGTATTTCTTGAAATTGAAATTATCTGGCCATTCTAAATATTATTGATTCGCAATTTTTTTTAACGAGGTAGCTTTTAAATGTCGTGATTAAAGGATAATATTAATTTAGCCGTCTACAAGTAGATTGAATATATTTATTTATTTAGGGTTTGCAAAATTGTACATCCCATACAGGCGATTCGCTTCAATCATTATCGACTCTTCTATGGTATTTTTCATATGCGAATACCTTCTTCGAAGAGTTAGCTACACAACCCTTGGTCTCACTACGTTCATTTGTCAATATATACTTTAAGTTCTCAACTACTCCCAACCTCCACAGAACAGGAAACATGGGAGTTACTCTCAAAGCGCTCCCCTAAAATGAAATTATTCTCATCAAAGTGCCGCAATTTCCTCCTTTCCCGCCAAGGCAGTACGCAAATGACTACGCTTAAAGTCCTCGCACATATTTACACATATAAATAAGTCAGATTGAAAGATTCCAGGTTGTATGGAATACTAAATAAAAAGTAAAAAATGTAAATAAATAAGCGAATAGTGCCAACGGAAACTAAACAATATGAATAGTCGGGATGCAGGTGCACTCATTGGATTGCGAAGGGAAGTCACACAGCCACTGGAAGAAAAAAAAAATCAACTAAAATTTAATGTAACAAAGTGCTCGGATTGTTTTGGCGCACCAGCGTGTGCTGACAGCAAAAGCAACAAACAAAAGTTGCAATTAGTTTGAAAAACTTTGCGTTGACTTAGCATTATTGTGCAGTGCCATCGTCAACATACTTATCGCCGCACAGTCGCACTGTGCGCTTAGTGCGGCGGAAGTGTTAGGAAAAACTCGAAATGAAAGTGTTTCTGCGAAGGAAAAGTGTTTAGGGCGAATGGAGCGAATATGTGACAAAAGCGAGCGTGAGGCGAGGGACAAATACATAGGTAGACTTTAAGTTAAAAGTCAAAGCGCCTTAGTCTCTGCTTTTAATCTGGAGCGCATTTTTTGCGCTTGCTTCCAATTATAAAGTTTAGTAAGTGTGGGATTTTGAACGTCGCTTAAAGCTTTGTAGTTTTGCCAATGTTTGTGTTTGTTTTTTTTTACAGCACATTTCCGCGCACTAAAAAGCGAAGAACGACACCGAATAAGAACACCCACACGCCATAAAGCTGCCACTATCTTTTCGGTACGTTTGTCATAAAAACGTCATCATAAAGGTGAGATAATTTCGCTCCAGTTTCCTTCGCTGCAGCTCTTACTATTTCTCAGCTCGTCGTTTTTATTTTTTGCTCGCTGTAACTTTACAATTTTATGCCTTTACTGGCAGTAAAGCGATACGGCCTGATGCACGTTTTACTTTGTATTTGTGCATTGCTTTTGGCACAATTTTTCCAACCAAATTGCTGAATATTTCAGCTTCTCCGTCCGTTCCACTATACCTGCAATTTTTTTTTTTTTTTGTTGGTGATAAAGCTATCTTTTTGTTTATTCTCCGCGGTTGTCTGCCGCACGAGTTGTATTCATTTTGCTCGCCCTGCGCGTGTATGTGTCTGTATGAGTTTTATGTTTGAGTTTTCACAGATTTTTGTGACTTTTCCACGTCTTTTATCTCATTGAATCGCAACGCGTGAAACGTTTTCATTCTCACACGTGTGCGCGATGAGCGTGTGCAGTTCCGCCACAGTTGACATGCGACAAATTGGGAACAGTAATGGAAAAAAAGGTTTGAGCGAAAGCATCAGCTTGCCTGAATGCTTGAATTGCTTTAATGTACGCTTTACTTCTTAAATTCTTTAGCAGAAAATTTACGTTTATAGATATAATCTTAAAGTCTGCCTTGACTGCAAATATTGGATAATGGCGGTTGTGGGAACTGATAATATTTAGGATTGCGTTAAACTAGAGCTAAAGCAACAAAGCAAAATACTTCTTAAATCTCGCTAGTGTTGCACAGCTGGAGCTTTCTAGCACTCACTAAAATAAGTTGAATCTCCTCACATTGAGAAAAAATAAAGTCGTCAACTTGTTCATCAACATCTTTCTACAATTGGTCTCCTGTTTGGAGTCAGCACAATAACGCAACTCAGTGCTGAGTTACCCAGCTCTAGAAAATACTAGTAGATGTGTTAAAAGGTTATAAGTTTTCCAGTTTGTGTATTTAAAAGTAAATTTGTTCTGAACTGCAGCACGACGTGGAACTCGAAACTTCGAAAACCTTCCATTAGTTAATGTTTATACTTTTTATGCCAATAAACTTTGAATTAGTAACCTTATCCTGATTACACTGGTATTCGTCCGTTTTAGTCATAAATTGCCGTAATTTCTGAAGGCTTAAAAGTGCTTATCGATCTGTAATCTATCTTAAAATACAATTCCATATTATTGAGCTGAAAATTTCAGAGGAAATGCTCTACAAATTTTGAGATCGAAAGTCGAAGACGCGACATGTCAACGTAACATGATGCAATGATGAAAGGTGTTGTACATTGGCAACTTCTCGCTCTAAATCAGCCATCTTGAACGCCCTTAGAAACTGTATTGTTCCTTTGCAGAATTTGGTTACCAGCTTTGTACAAAAAAAATGTTGAATTGTTGCAAAAAATTAAGTTTTTCATGTGGAACTTATAATATGTACTATCGATTGTTTTGACATTTTGGATATTTTTTCTCATTTGTTGATAATTTGTTTTCTAAAAGCGAGAATTTTAATAAGTTTTTGTAAAAATTGTCAAGTATTTTTATAATGAAACATTATTTGATAAAATATTAAGTGGAATAAAGCTCTGGGGTTCATTTCAGAAGACAGGATAAACAATTTTATTGGCATTTGCAATACAATAATTTATTGGCAAGGAAAAAAAATATCCGTTTTTTGATAAAGTATCCGAAAATTTAGTTAACCTATGGATGTTGTATTCTAATGTCGGTTTTCGATAAAGTATCAAAAATAGTTCTCCATAAAATCATCTTCATAGAGGAACTCCCATTTCTCTTCCGCCTTCAACCGACTCGATCGTCTCGTCAACGTAAATTTTTCGTTTTCTCCGCTCGTCTTTGGAACAAGCTATATTTATATTAAATTTAACCTATGGATGTTGTATTCTAATAATTATACCATAAAGGCTAAGGTAACTCCATGGACCTGTATATTTATACTTTTTCAGTTATCAATTAGTATTTCTTTCCTAAAAATCCCGCCTTCAGTGCCTTTATGCTCATAACCATTGAAGATTACCTTCAGTTTCTTCATGATCTAATGTTCGGAAATAAACTATATTAATGTGGGAAAACTTTTCCGAAAAAATGTCAATAGCTGGACAAACATTGTTATGTTGTTCGTACGGTTTGAATGCTTTTGCGTCATATTTAAACATTTTACATTAATTTCTAAAGAATAATCATTATCGAAGAAGTTTGTCTTTATTAATTTTGGCATCCAAAAACACTAAAAATTCGTACTGTGCGCAGGTTTTATCAGCAATTTTAATACAAATTATAATGTTATTAATTTTTTTTTTGTCAGTTTTCATATAAAATTCATAGTATTCCAATCATTGTGGTTAAATTTTATGTAAATATCTTCACTCATTTGTACCTAAGGACGGCCTTCTTTGATTCCCGTTTGACTTGAGGTAAAGTAGATATTCCATACAAAAATATCCAATTTCCAAAGTTGATTTGCAAGTGTACCTCAATTGGAGAAACAACTCATTTTAAAGTAAAAATAAAAATTTTTGGTATGCGAAAACGCTTAGCTCTGCCCCCTTGAGAAAACCTTAGATAACCATTTGAATTCAAGCAATAACCTCCAGCTAGACTCGAAAGAACACCTTTTGGTTTCCTATTTGAATTAAATTACATTTCTCATTTAAATGATCGGAAATAAGGCACATTAAACAGGTAGCAGCATTAAAGAAAATGCACCCCTGGTGTAGTTTTTGTGATTTGTTGTGGTCCATCATCCTTCAAAGTAGATACATATATCAAATTTGACGAGTTTGATAATTCTAAATGTAAACAAAGTGTACGTGATTCTACATTTTGCTTGAAAAATACATTTGTTTTCAACGTAAACAGTGCAAGACGCATCCTACTACAACAAATCCTTAGGAAACATTGCTCCTGGACAAAAAATTTGGAAAGACTCTCGTGGTATGTTTTCAAATATGCAAAAAATAGTCGGAACGCACCCAACTGTTTGCAGAAAGCGGCATGCCGAAGTTCTATTCCAATTAGATATGAAAAGCAAGATCCCACATTTTGCCATCATTTAGAATACAATGCCTCCTTTCTGAGTATGTATGTACATATGTATGTTTTCCTATTCGTGTTAATGAAAAATTTGTATAAATTAGAAATTATAAATATACAAAATGTAAACAAATATTGTTTTGTAAACAAAGTTGTTTTCTTTTTTTTTTAAGATAAAAGTTTATTCTGTAAACAAAGTTTGACTTGTTATGGACGACTGTTTATTGTACCATGATACACATATATTTATAATAATAGATTTTAGTAAAACAAAAGAATTTAACGTTCATACATTCAATACATATATTAATTCACGAAACTTTTATTGGTCAATGAGCGCTCCGATAGCAAAGCCTTTACCTGCCTTACCTCGCTTTTCACTTCTTTCCTACTCATCGCGGAATTATAAATATACATACAAACATACTTTCCTTTAAGGCAATTTTATGAATTTATCACTATATTTTTTTTGAAATATGCCTTTTTTAAATATTTATTTAGTAAACCCTTCTCCTTTGCCTCAAAATTTAGCTCCAATTGAATTCAAATTGAAATCAAACCTTGGGTAACCTGTTTAATCTCAATTGAAAAAAAGTTATTAGAAAAAGGTTTTGATTGTGCATATTGAGTTAAAAAATATTTTGCATCGTCGTACACCCATAAAAGAACTTGTGTAATTAAAAACCTCCGATCTCAAATTCCAATTTATAAATGTTCTTGAACACAAGCGGCTTTATATTTCCATTAAGATTATACAATTCTTTATCTCAGTCACGCTTGCAATAAACTAATTAAATTTTTATTCAATAATTGCCACATAGAAATCTCGTGTAATACTCACTGCTGCAAGCAAAATTCAATTTTATACTCTGCCTACGTTCATTAGCTTTCGGAAACTATACACGAATCAAATTAAATACTAACTAAATACACCAGCTTGTGGGTTAAGACTTCTTAACCTATGTAAGTCGAACAGTTATTCAACGTATCTTGTTGTAAGCTCTGCGCATAGGCGTATAATTAAGCCTAATTATTTTCGAACAAAATGCCATAAAATATGATTGTGAGCCCGTCTTAGTTCTTCAACTAATGGGAAACTTTTATGCGACGCGACATGACACCAGAATCACCGCCAACACCAGCACCAACACCAACACCAACAACGAAAATGAGACCAATGCCCCCAAAAAGGTGGTCGAAGCAGTTACCTCTTTGTCTGTATGTCTGTGTGTGCATTTGATAAGTCGCTTGGTTGGTTAGCGGGCTACGAAAATGATTTCATCACTCATTCCTCAGGCGTGTCGCTTGCGTTAATATTTATAATTATTTACATTGCCTAGTTTCTTGGTAATGCCAGCAAGCATGGAAACCGAAGCCAGCTTTACGGCATCAGCACCATTTTGGTATTAACTTACCTGATTATTGTGCTAATCGTTATTGGCGAGTTGCACTTGTTTCTTCCCAAATGCTTGGCTATCGAATGACTAATTAACGATAATCAAATGTTTGTGCGTTGGGGTCTTGTGGTTTTTGTTTTCTTCTTTCATTGCTTTGTTTTCTTGTTTTACTTAGATACTTCTTTTCACGGTTCATCCGCGTTTGAGGTTTTTTTTTTATACTCAAATTTCAATTTCTTCTCGTTTTGCTTTATGGCTGGTGCTTCGCCTTCATTAATATTTCGACTTCAATAACACCTGCTCTGTGAAAACCGAAAATTATAATAGCACAGCCACTGCATCACTTTTGTGGTAAAAAGTTTACTTTGTTTTTTGTACTCGTATGAAGGTAGCTTGTTGTTTTTTCACCATTGTTGCTGCAACAGCTGCGTCTGGCTTAAATTATAGCCCTCGCTTTCATTTCTCGATTTAATCGCTGCGTTCTTTTCTTCCTTACGAAATTCGTTGCTTAAATTATTTTCTGAAAGTCAGTGGAAATCAATAAAAGAAGTAAAAAGAAAAAAAAATATAGATATACAAAATCTAATAGACGCAGCAAGTTAATACCGAAACAGCTTTATTTACAGAAATACCAAATTAAAAAACAGTCTACGTAATCACAAATTTACATGACAATCCAGTCCGAGTCTTTGATGGAGCGAATAAAGCCAGTTATACAAAAGCTTTTGTAGCATAACTTCAATCAACGGCGATGACTTTACGAACTACGCTAGCAGCCAGGCCCATCGCACATCTCCTAAAGCAAACACCTTCATTTCTAGCAGTCAGTCGTCTCGCTGGTGCTTCATACTTATTTGTGACGCGGCTGACGTGCTTAACATTTGTTGTTGGTGTATTGTGTGTGCGCATATACTCGTATTTGAAGAGATTTTAATTTGATTACAATTCTGAAATTTCCAACGTCACTTCAGAAAACTATAAACACCGAATGTATGCAAATGACTTTATCTACGAACACGCTTCCAATGAACGAACGTGCCAGAAGGCGCAGGTAGGGAACACAGCAGCTCGCCGAAACAAGTAGCAAGTAAACGAAGAAAAGTAACATACTTAAATAGTCAAGTAAAAATAAAACGAAAAAAAAGAAAGAAAAAAACGCAAACGAAAAAATAAACATTTTCTAAGCTAATCAAGCTCTTCAGATAACTGAAGGCCATGCCTTAGCATTTACTAGTTTGTAGAAAAAAAAGCAAAAGAGAATAAAATCAGTAATTCGCCGCTAGCCATGTATTTTTGGGCGCTGGCTATGTTCGTCCAATGCTCACGCAACCGTTCGCGCCGCCGCTTAGCCGCCGGACCAAATTCATCTGTTAAGATCGCTCGCCGCCCATTCGATGTATGTACATAGCTTTGTTTCCAGCACCTTTTGGCGTTTCCTCTTCTATTTCTTTATTGTGTTCTTAAATACAAATTTACATACATATGCACATCAATATATGCTTAGCATTTTTTTTTCATCGCTTAACAGTCGCATTTTCAACTGTTTTCTTTTTTTGATAGTCACTTTTTTTTCATTTTTAATGTCTGTTTATTTATTCACATTTCGTTGACCTAAACTAACGTTATTCGTTGATGACGGTACTACGGTATGCTTGCCGCTCTATGCTTTAAACTCAGCTCCTATGTCAAACTCCCTCTGGTACCTGCCGCTCCCTCCTTCAACGCACGCCGCCACAGTCACCTTGCGTGTTCTTGCGCTTACTTACAGCAGCTTAAGAGATTTCTACTTAGTTGGCGTTCATCATCTGCGACGATGGCAGCTGAAAAGCAAAAGCTTTTTTTTATCTTAAATTGTTTGTCGCGACTGCGTTTATCTTAGTTGAGCGGCTAAGTGGTTGTTCGTCTGGCCGTTGGCACTGTAGCGTACACCTTTTTTTGGATGCTCGGTAAGAAGCTGCAAACAAACATGTAGATATGTCTCTAGAATTGGTTTTTGTTGCCACTCGCATGTATCAGTTGTTGTCTACCTGCCTGCTATCTTAGTTCAAGGTCTTCTTCTTCTCGTATTAAATCTTGCCACATGTGCGTCTCCAATGCGTCAGTGCGCCTGTTTTGCTTTGTGCGCTGCTTGGAACGATCTTTAATTTCGTTCGATATTACGAAAAGATTGCACATGAATTTTAGTTAATAATTCGATATGGTTGCGCGTTTTTAAAGTACATATTTTTGCGGTTGCTTCGCATATGCCAATCATACACGCATACCCAGACGAACTCTGTTACTGTACAAGCTTCAAAATTTAACGTCTTCTGCTGGAACTCATATTAACACACATGCATGTACATATCTACATACACTATTGTGCAGAACTATAACCTGATACTTTTTTATAGATTTATGTAATTTAAGTTATCTTGAAGGCTAAAGTGAAATATAAAAAAAATTAAGTTGCAAAAAAAATGCCTGCAGATCTAGTAAATAATACAATCTCTTTATTGGTGAACAGTTTTTTGCGTCACTCGAACAAAAAATTGCTTCAAATTATGGTTCAGGCTTTTGGACAAGAGCAACGAATTGAAGACAAAACCAGCTTTTTCATAGTCTATCTAAACTCCTTCTCAAGCTGGCATCACACATTCCTCGACCGTGGTGCAAAAGAGAATACATCGTTATTTAAAAAGATATTAGAAAATGTGGTGTATGACCGACCTCATCACACAAATTTGTCGCAAAAGTCTAAAGCGGTCGGATTAAATGAGAGCAGGCTAACTTTTCTCTTTTTTTTTTTCTTGTTTAAGACCTTATTTTGGACTCGTTTTATGGAAAAAGTCTCTGACAAGAAAATGTGTCAGTAAAAAACTTGTCAAAAATCAGTGGTAATTCGTAACCACTAAAAATTTGCACTTTCTTACACTTAAATTGAATGACCTACATATCTGCATATACGAAAAAATTCTAAATTTTTTTTTCAATTCAAATTTTTTATGAAATTTTAATAAAGGTTTTCTATATTTTTTATAAGATTTAAAAAATCGTTTTTAATGGTTTTTGTTAGAGAAATAACGATATTTTAATTGAAAAATAGTTTGTTATAAGTGCAGGATAAATAATATCTGAGCAGAATGAAATATAATGTCGCTTTTAAAAACTTTAATCATTATTGGCCTAAACGCGATAAAGAAAAAAATAATTTGAAATTAATAATTTTAAACAAAAGGCGTAGTTTTTTTTTACTCTTCATAAGAATGAAATATATGAATGAAGGAGAAGAGTTCGACCAAGATAATTAGCTGAGCTGATGGAGTTTGTTAATTTGTTGCGGGAATTTGACTTTGTCTATGCGGCCGCACAAATATTCTTCAATAACGTACGCTTATACTTTTGAACCAGAGTGTATAGATGAGCGTACTTGTTTGCCTTATAAACATATCGTAAAGCAATGCACGCAGCTCTCTGCATGGATCAACAATAGTATCCATTGTTATTGGAGCAACAAGCCACGTTGCATGGTAATATCGTTCGTTGGCAGTTGCATGCAACTCTGTGTAGGTATATAAAATAAATATATGTACACACACTCACATTCACGACGTATGAAATTAACATCCTCTGCATATGTATGTACATACATATAATGTTGCATGCATGCTGCTCTGTGGCATGCCATCTGCGTTTGCTTGATTTTATAATTATACTTTGTATATATGTTAATATGTATGTATGTGTACGTACATATATGTATATACATAGTTTTTTTTATTGTTGAATAGGATTTACATACATGCCTCCATCTCCATCCTCCATCATTATCGCAATCGCCAGCAATGGACTACGCTAACCGACTGTCTTGCCTTGCCTGCCAGTCTGAAATTGTAACTAAAGCAACATAACATCTGCTCCAATTTGACTTGTACAATATGTATGTATGTACATATGTATTTCACTGCGTCGTTGGCCCTTACGTCCTTACCTTACCTTTAGCCTTGCCGGCTCCTTGCCACACACTGTTTGTGTTGATGCAACATGCTGTATGCATATCGTGCGCTTCATTTGTGTTATGAAATATTTACCTGTTTTCTTGGAATAATCCTTGAATATGCACGCGAAGATATCTTTGGCGATGAGATCACTGTGGCGTTCCAGGAAGTGAAATTGATGTGGTTTGTTGCTGCAGAAGTTTGGCAATGCGAACTTTTGATATAATTTACTTATACTTACCACATAATAAAAAAGCTTTGCGTGCTTTAGTCGAAAGTATTTTAGAGTAGATATTGTCTAGCAGCTTTTATGGTAATCGGGCTCAAACCTTAGCTTTTACTAACGCAGGTGTAAATTTTTAGTGATTTCCATTCTAGTAAAATTGAAGAGGCGTATTTGATAGTGATTGATGGAGTTTTTTCTTATCAAGTCTTAAACAGTCTCTACTGTTTTACTCACCAGATGATCTTTCAACTAGGTTTATATGCATTTCTTCTGTCTCTACGGTCGGTCAGCAAGTTTTGGTACTAAGAATTACCAGTAGAGAAATTAATAAAATTAATTAATTGTCTCGATAAAGTACCTTTGATGTAATTTTCTCGATCAGGAAAATATGTGAGTTCTACGACGACCCAGCGATCACTCAGTCAAAGTCAGAGCGTGTAGAACTGCTCGGTCTCTTCGACCGATCGCTCAATATATACTCACATGGTGAGATTAACATAGTTCTTACAGCTGCCTAGAATTCGCGCGGCTGAAATTTGAAGCACCGTCATTAAAATTAAATATAAGCTAACTTATAAAGTGAATCGCTCAAAAATAATATTGAATACTGAAGCGCAAGATATGTATTTCCGAAAATTTGTTAAAATTTATTTCGAGTAAATTGTTTCAAAATTGTTAACTTCGGTTATCATTTATCGAGTATGTAAGTGTTGAATATTATGAAGGCGTGAAAAATATTTTTATAAAAATAAAAAATAACGAATATAACATGAGAAACACTCGAGGCTATGATAAACATAACGCATAACGCTAGCTATGTTCCAACAATTCCACAACCTCGCTCCACTGCCACACAATGTTGCAATTAAATACTTAAATAAATACAACATTGAATTTAAATGAAAAGCCATTTAAGCTGTAAAGGATATATGATCCTTCAACACTTATTAGAAGAGGCAGTGAAAAATTACAACAACATTAAACATGTTTGTAGAAATATACAAAATCCAAGCCGTCGATGGCCAATGAAAAGCAATGAAAAGCAATAGCAGCTTCATCACGCGTTCATTACTACAATGTCGAAGTGTCTAGACTTGCGGCTGGCTGCCTGGTTACCTAATTATTTGCCTGGCTGTCAGGCAAATTGTGTAAGAGTGTGTATGTGTGTGTGTGTGTTCACCCACGCCTACTACGGAAGAATGCGCGTGTGTTTTGTAAGTACCAACATATACAATTTGCTTTTCGAGTACATATTGATTTGCTAAAGCCATGCATATTCTACAAACAAGCGCGCGCCTCATTCGATCGAATATCAATAACACTTAATTTTTCCTTAACAAATTCCAATTCAAGTGGCAGGGATATAAATAAATACACACACACACACCTACAAGCGTTTGCATTCGAAGTAAATAAAGAAACCTAAATAAAATCTTTACAAATGCGTATGTAAAAAAAGAAATGAAAAATATGAAAAAAACGCATAAAAAATAAGAAAATTAAAATTGAACAGTAATACCAATAATGGCTTGATATGTGCATACCATTTTGTTTTTTTTTTTGTATATTAGTGTGTATGTATAGTGCCACAGTATGTTTCAATTTACTCGTTAGAAGGGTTTGCATGTACATACATATGTTACATATGTATGTATGTACAAGGCTTTGGTTTGGCGCGTGCCTCACACAAATATCGTCTTATCTTTTCTCTCTAAAATGTTGAATGTAAATAAATACAATGTGGAATTGTTGCTGCTATGTTTACACACAAACACACACACACTATAATATACAAATGAAAGCGAAGTAAACGAATGTGTTTTTTGTATAAATATTTAAAGTACGTTCAGTGCCCCAATCGATATATTAACTAGCAAGTGTGGGTAAGCGCGTTGCCCCAACGATTGATGCCTTAATAGTTTACTTTTTGGGTTTGTAGTGAATTTTAAGTAAAGAAATCGCTGCAAAGATTTAACATTTTCTTCCATGGAAATTAAAATATATTTTGTATACAAATTATTTTAAGATATTTATTTTGTTTTACCTAATTTTATTTCCTTGCTCTCCGATTTGCTAAACTTTTAGGTAGTCTACTGCACTTAAAAAATCGATAATTTTTTTTGTATTTTTCGAAAGTTTGTACTTTTGAGAGTAATGCTCTAAAATTCCAAATTAATAAATATCTTGAAAATGGTTCTTAAAAAAAAAAACATAAAAGTTTATGCTCTAACTCTAATATTATCCACTTAAATTGACTCTTTTTTTAATGTACATTGGTGGCAAAAATACTTGAAATTCGATCATTTGACCAGTTGTGACTATTTATTTGACTTTATCTAAATTTAATTAATTTAATAAAAAGAAGTCTGATGCGGAAATGTGGTGATTTCCGAAATAGTACTATAACTTCAAACATTAAAAACTGTTGTTGTTTTTTCACAAAATCTTCCATAAAATGGCCTTGAGCTCAATAAAATTGTAAATTATTATCTTATTAATGTAATATGTATGTATGTATGTATTTTCTATTCAATTCAAATTCACTTCAATCCATTCTCTAACAAAAGCCTAATTTAAGTTACATAAAATAATGCCAGAAAAATTTCACACTGAGAAATTTAGATTTCTTTTGAGTATGCATTTTTAAAAAGGTAAATTGCTTGCTTTGATTTCATTTTAATCGGTCCAAAAAAATATTTATTTTTTTGTTAAACCTGTTATTGGCCTTATAAAATGAATAATAATTCACAATTTTGTGGAAGATTTTATTGGGAAAAAACAACAACGTTTTTTTAATAGTAGAAGTTAAAGTACTTTTTCTGAAATCATCACATTTCCTCATCAGACTTCTTTTTGTTAAATAATTTATATTTATTCTTCATCACTACACAAAACTGTTGTTGTTCTTTTCAAATAAAATACTCCTCGAGCTCAATAAAATTGTGAATTATAATTTTTTTTGTACGAAAACACATTTTTCGTTTTTCAAAAACAATATTCTAAATGAATATAAGTAAGTTTTAAGTGCAATGACTTCACGAGCTATTAATGTATCTCTATTTCAAAAATAATCGTTTTTATTCGATTTCGACAATTTTCTACATATTTTTTATTTAGACCATAAGCAATATTTGTGTCGTGCTTGTGAGAGATTGATAATTTCATTTCTGAGGTGCAGCATTTCGTCATCAATGACTGGGCCACGCCTTTTTTAAACTTTGACAAATCTACAAAAATTCAGAATTGGATTGCACAGACAAGGCCAAAAGATAGCAAAACTAGAAATAATATCGATTTTTTTTGTTTTTTTTTTATATTATGACACACCATTGCATTTAAACACTTCGTGAATACCCCAATTATATATTAGTTTATTGAATTTATATTTTACTTTTTTATTCTTTTTAATATTTATCCATTCTATTTCAGTCTTTTATTTATTGCTTCATTTTATTTTCAATTATTTAAATACATATGTATATTCAGTTATTATAAGGCACGGTAAATTATTATTTTTTCAAATTGCAATAAAAAAATCATTATGTTCTAAACGTCGCATAAGTCTTTTAAGTAGGCACAATTGTTTCCGCTGTGGTCGAGTGGGTAGCGGTGCGTGCTATTGCTCGATATGACGCTGGGTTCGAGGTTCAAGTCTCAGCCAGGTCAAGTAAAATCTTAATCATTGAAATTTTTTTTGTTTGTAATAGCGGTCACCTTTCTGCAGGCAATGGCAAACCTCCGAGGATATTTCTGCGATGAAAAAGCTTCTCCTTAAATACATCTGCCGTTCGGAGTCGGCACAAAACTGTAGATCCCTCCATTTGTGGTATAATATAAAGACGCACACCATAACTGATTGGAGAAGCTTAGCTAAACACTGAGCTATATAGAGTAAGCGTCAATATATTGTTATTATTAACCATGATCTACATTGATTTTTATGTTCAGAGTTTAGCCAATAAAAATAATGATTAAAAATTAAGTTTTATTTCTATTTTTTTCGGAATTTTTTTTTTCAAGAATAATGATTATGTTTTGATTTTAATTTTTTTAGCTCATGAATAATACTCAGTAACCCATTTTTTTCCCCATATCTAATATTTTCACTCACGCTTTTTTATTTGATGTATGCTTTTTATAAAAAATTTTGATTGAAAAAAACTATCAGACTATCAGCGTCATTAAATATGATAAAAAAATTTAAATAGGTTTTTAAGCATTATTCTAAAGCAAATAAATAAAAATCACATAATCAAGATTCAGAGCTGTTTAATATTACTTAAATTATAACGACTAACGTGTCTGACTTTTACTTGAATTTAAAATTAAGTATATAAAAAATAATATCTTAAAGTTTTGGAAAGGAAATTATTTATTAGTTTGATTTTTTTTAAATTTTATTTCATTATACTTACATATATTAGTCAAGTTTGTAAAAATTAAAAAAAAAAAATTATCCTAATACCTCGTTATTTCAAACCAGATTTCTCCGGTTTTTTCGTAAATTTTTGTATGTATTTTTTGAAATCTTGATTTTTCGAATATCGAAAAAATCGATTTTTTAGTCTCCAAAACCGGTTTTTTTCATCCGTTATATTTGTATAGAAACGGCGACCACAAAGTGCTTATCGGTTAGATATTATAATTTGTAGAAAAAATGCAAAAAAGGTATTTTAAAAAAATTTATATACAAATCTCATAATTTGGTATAATCTCAAGATATAAAATTTGAGACTATGTATGAGTTGAAGATTATTACCTTCCTCGCTTTTACATTTGTTTTTGTGTTTGTGTTTCAAATTGTAATTTTTCGAATAATTCGAAAACCGGTTTTACAAAAAAGTCGAATAATCGAACACCCTAGTACCTACATACATATATGTATATGTGTTTTGGGGTTTATTCACATACTTATATTTATGTCTGTAAGTATATTTTTCAAACGTAACTCTATTTGTACATCCTTCAACGAACGCTTCTCCTTTGTCGAGTTGTTTCAGCACCAGCTGCTGCTGTTAATATATACATATATATATATGCACATATATAACATGCATACTTTCACACATACATACACAGGTACACATATCATGCGGCCAGCAATTGTAAAACATCTGCTCCTTCATCGTACCAGCACTGCGATTCTCCAATGCCGCTCAACGCTGCTCCACTTTTATTTACCCAACGCTGTTGAACGTTATTTTTTCATCGATCGCATTTATTTTCCTTTTATTTCGAAGCTTTTTTTTTTGGGTTCACCATTTATTTTTGGCGCAGATAGCAATTTCTCTCAACATTTCTTTGCAGCGCTTGTGTAAATATTTAAACTTGCTTGTTTAGATTTTATTTTCTGGTTGGCAGTTTATTTACTCACCAAATCGCCGTTTCAATTGCAATTTTCGCCTTAACCAATTAATTCGTGTGTGTTGATAGTCGCAGCGCTAATGTTTGTTTAAAATTTTAACAATTTTTTGTTTATTTAAAGTTTATCTCTTTTTGTTGTTGTTATCACGCGTATCTAATTGGCGCCGCTGGGGAAAAGTGTAGCAAAAATGTTAATTGCGCTGATTGTGAAGAGGAGCCCAGCTGCCGCAATCTCAACTCACCTTGAACGCCCAGCAATTACGTTGGTATTTTAATGCATTTGCAACCGCCACTTGCCACTAGTGGCTGCTGTTTTTGTTGTTGTTGCTGGCATTGTCGCATGCAAACAGCAAACAGCTCCCATGCGAATGTAATTATTGTTGAACAGCACAAAAAAGTTACAAAAAAAAAAAAAATAAGCAAAAGCTATAAACGGCGCGCTCTGCTGCAGCAATGCCATCGTCTGTCGCCTGTTGTTGATTGGCATCAGCAATTATTACCTGTAATTTGTTGTCAGCCATCAAGCAAGCCGACAGCGAAAATCAAAGCAGCAGCGAAACCAATTTTTCCAACCAAGCCATACAGCCAGCTACCAGTTAAATGGCCGGCGCTTACCTGCCGCACCTGCTTCTCCGGCAGGTCCTGCGTTTGCTTATCCAATTTCGTTTTTACACACAAACATTTCCTTATCATCAACAGCAAATCTCGCTTGCATGCAGTTAACGCTTCACACACACACACACACACTCGCGCGCAATTCATGCAAGATACTTACAAAAATGTTGAAATGTGTTTTTCGGTTCGTTGTTTGTTGCCAAATAAATAACGGCTTATTTAAGAAAGTTCAAACCAGATTGCTATCGCTGCAAAATTGTGTGTACTTACTCAACATATGGCGGACGAGCAGGCAAAATTCTGGTACGCGCGCTGCCATTGGAAAAGCCACGCTACTCTGCATGTGTGTGCGTGTGTGTGTGTGTTCCTCTCACATATTTTTCTTTTTAGAAATTTTTTTTACATATATTTATTTTATCATCATAATTTATAACTGAAAATTATTCCAACCTCATTTCGCATTGTTTGCATTGCTTGGGTGCTAGCTGTGACTATTGTGTTGGAAATCTCAGTTGCATGAGATACACTGAGAGAAATTTCAGTGATTTGAATTACTTGTTCAATCGGTTATTTGTTGTATTTTTTTTTCAACTACTGCTAAAATTTCTTGAGTATATTCTCGCTCTTCGGTGAGTGACTGTTGAGTGCAGTTGGTGGTAAGGATGAGCAATAATTGCTAACTTTCCAATCAAAACCCGAATAAAATCAATTTTGTGAAACATGTTGGCACAAACTTGGAAAACGTACCAAAATAACTCAATCGTTGTTGATACCATATTAAAAGGGAATAACTTATGTTTTAAATTTAAAATTAATTATTTTTCAAGTACAAAATACAATTTTTATTAACAAAAATTTTTAATTCATTCCCGTATTTTCGAAATTTGGTTCGTAAGATTTGCTCACAAACAAAAGTCATTGCACCGATAATAATCAAATTAAAATCTCTCACTGTTATAAAAATTGTTAGACAATGGAGTTTGTATAAACAATTTAAAAATTTTAAATCATTAAAAGCATAGACTCCTCGGCTTTTTATCAACATTCGTGGATCCAATTTTTTTCCGGACATCTGAATCATCGGATCTCGTAAAACTATTTTTTAACATTTTTGCTGCAAAATAAAACTTTACTCTGTGGAACGCAATTTTGCAAGAAAATTGCAAAAGGTAACTGCTTTTTCAATATCAGTTTTAAAAATTGACTCTTGTAAATTAATGCCACGCAATTAGGTGCTTCTCTTTTCACTGCTTGAACGTAAATGCGTGCTATGCCACGGAATACATTTATTAAAATATTAACCATTCGCTTAATTAAAACTGTTGCACGGAATTAGCTCAACAATTTCCTCAGGGTTTTATTTGATGATAAAAACGCTTTGTGTGGGAGAAAGTTTTATAAAAAAATCAATCAAATTAACAAAAATTTAAAGTGTTAAAAAACCCTTATTCCGTAAACTAAAAATGTACATAATTTCGTGAATGAGAAATATCAATTTTTAAATAATAAAATATATTTACATGAATTTAGATGGTACACCAAACAATTAGCAGAGGTTTATCGAGTGCCAAAATCAAATCATAGTTCCAAAAGGTCCTATGATTCAAATTTCACAGCCTTAAGAATATATACACGAGTCTTTAACATTTTGCCTACACACTTTCATATGACATGCATATTAACTGAGGTATTACTTTTCAACTGCTTAATAGTTTAAAAGTATTTACCATACGTACAATCAGAATTGAAATTATTATTCCTTAAAATTTCAAGTTTATTCTAGTATTTTTTATTTTATGCATCATACTCCCAATTTCTTGTTTAAACAAAACAATCGAAATGCCACGGAATTACGTACTACCACGGAATTAGGTGCCTTAGGTTACCTTAGGCTTTCTCTGCGTTTTTTTGTTTTTCAAAAACCTTGCGACACAGAAGAATCAGTCATTCCGAAGACGTTGATTCATCTCCGCTCTGGAACATATGGATTTCCCAAGTTAAATCAATCAAAGCAGACAATGACAAAACCTCCAAGGGTAATTCTGCCATGAAATAACTTCTCATCAAATACTATCTGCCATTCGGGGTCAGCACAAAACTGTAGGCATCTCCATTTGTGGTGCAACATTAAGACGAACACCTCAAATGCAAGGAGAAGCTCGACCAAACACTGAGCTATGTAGTGTAAGCGCCATGTTATTATAAATGTATTATTATTTAATTGAATACAAAACATTAAAAATCGATTAAAATACTAAAAAAAAAACAAATAGTTCGGTTCTCATGCGTGGTAATTTTGTACCCAGCAGCGGTTTGAGATCAAATACAATTTTCAAAAGCTCCACCAATGCTGTTTAGCTTCATTGAGCTCTTAAGCCTTTACTATGTAAATAAAGTTCCCTGCCGAACCATATTTACATTTCCAAGACTTCAATACAAAATAGTCGCCAAATGTCAACTTATCTTTCGCATATATCCAAATCTTGCTATTTACAAGTAGTTTACAAATAAAGTAAAAAAAAAAAAAACTTTCTATCAGTGTGCTCCGAAGACTTCGCAATGGCAGCGCGCGGCATTTGGTGATAAAAATCTTTGTTTACGCTCCAACATTTGCATCTTTCTTGCGTTGCAATGCGTAAATCGCCCCACAACAAAGCGACGGTCGACATTCAAACTATTCAATTCACACACGAAAATATATATATTATATATATATAAACTTATATATAGGAGCGACCATGTGTACATTCCATACGCGCATATCTCGTGCGACGCTGGGAAGCCGTTGTTGCTCCAATTGGCATGCCTTACATTGTATGTATGTATGTATGTATGTTTGTTTGTGTGCGTATGTAGTTATACAAATATGCTAATGTGTATATTAATTGTTGTTGCACGATATGTGTTGCTGAGTTTTATTTTTTATAAAACCCAAGTTGCTGGCTGCAACAACAACAGCGTCAGCATCGTCAGTAGCAGCTTTTGCCATTTGCTGCTTTCTGCTTTGCTGCTGTCATTCAACACCGAATTTCCTGTATCAGCTGCTGTTGCTGGCATTTCTTCGATTTTTTTTCGTTGTTTTTTTTTTTTTTGCATAATTTAGCATATTTTTTGCTTTATTTGAGATATGTAGACGCAAACGTACTCATACATATGCACAAGCATCCTTTTGTTTAGTTTCCTTGGTGGCTCCGCATTTTGTTTATGCTGATTGCTATCTGAAGTTCATCATCATTGATATGTACATATGTACATACAACATTTGTATATATTTATGTGTGTAAATATATTTGCAATATGTACGCTCTGCAAATGATCTTCATTATTATAGTCCCTTGCGTATCCCCACGATATGTATGCAAGTATGTAAGTTTTCTCTTCAAGTTGACTGCAAAGTTATTATTAGTTCACCATTGACATTTTTATCACTGCCAAAATATTGAATCATTGATTCTGATGTTGTGATACTCTCGCCAGGTGCCTCGGTTATGTCAGTCGGTGCCCCAAGCTATTCTCTGTCGTGTGATTTTCGTAAGTTTTAGAGAAGACCAGATTTTCGTTATACTAATCACATATTTGGACCGACATTGAAAACATTATGTCGTGGCTAAAAGTAGGTTTCGGCCAGTGTTGCTTGAAAAATTCCGTTCCACGCGTTTTCTTTAGTTCTTTTTTTTAACAAATTTGTCGAAATGGAAGCCATATTTTGTCATATGCTTATTGCTCACTTACGGGGAACGAGTGATATGCATTGAATAAAAATATAATTTTTATTAAAATTTTTTAAAATCAGCAGGTTATCATTTAGCCCTGTGAAGTTGCCACCACCTTATGCGTATTTTAGAAAAAAACTATACCGTTCGTTTGTCCACCGTGTGTCCATGTACATATGTCCACCAAAAATTTTCGTTTGTCCGCTCTTTGTTTAAAATTTATTTTAATAAAAGTATTTTTTACAAAAAATTCAAAACTCGAATTTTCATTTTTTTTTTACTTTAAATCGTTTGTCCACCAAAAATTTTCGTTTGTCGGTTCAAAAGTTTACATATTTAAAAAACACATTTTTTTTAAAAACCATAAAGTTAAAAATTACACCGTGAACAAACGTTGGACAAACGATTTAGCTTGAAAAAAGTTGAACTTTTCACTTTTTGGTTTTTTCATTAAAATTAGTTTTTTAAATAACTTTTTGGAACGAAGGACAAACGAAAATTTGTTTATATGTTATTATTATTATTATTATTTATATCTTATAGCTCTTTAGAGCCTAATTCTTTACAATAGTGGTAGACTTTACCTAAATATTTAATAATATTAATAATATTTAATAAGTCTAATAAGGTCATTTTATTGATCATTCATTAATGCAATTCGAATTTAAAAATACGGAACTGTAGTAAACGGAAAACAGATATTATAATATAATTAAGGGCATATGTACATTACTTTATAATGGGATGGATTTACAATATTCAAACAATTTTATTTTAAACTCTGTAATGGTCGTACATTGCTTTACAGTATTTGGTAACTCATTATAACATTTAAGACCTTTATAGTGTAGATTATATATATCAAATTCACTTTTTAGCATAGCTAACTTGAAATCATTTTTTTTACGAGTATCTTTATTGTGTATATTAACACCATACTTTAAGTTAATGTTTAGGTAATCTGGTAAATTATTATCTATAATATTTTTGACAAATTTCATTGTACATATATATATTTTTTTTTCTTCTAAAATTCACAAAAAGTGGTGTCAACTTTACAGAGCTTTATCATTTTCAATTAAGTTTTCGAGGCAAAATGTAAACAAAGGCTTTACGAAATGCCACGAATAAACTCAGAGTCCAAAATCCTTAAAACGAATTTTTCAAAGTGTTTTTTTTTTGGTCCAAACAAAGTATAAGATAATATTACCCATTAACGCAATGAATAAGCATTATTTTATTCGAATAGGCAACCTTATTTACGTATAGATTGAAGGACAGAATAACACCTACTGCGCCACGTTTGTCAATTTTTTTTTGGCAATTCAGTTCAGACTACTCCGCACGCAACATTTCCAGCTGGGCTTTCTTCATATCTTTGCGAATATTTGTACACATGAGTACAAAATAGTAGCAGTGATACATTTTGATAAATTTGTTCAGCTTATTTTTCATTTATAGAATTTTTCCATAAATTTTCAATTAAAACTTTTCCAAAAAAAAAAACCATTTAAAACCCATGAAAAAGTTATAAAAAAAATTAAATAATTTTCATCAATATTTCAAACTTTTTTCTCAAAAGTTTTATAAAATTTTCAAACACACACTAGCCCGTACAATTTTCGTTAAATAATGTGCAAGCTGCAATTTAGGAAACAAATTTTTTTATATATGAAAACCGCAACACTCTCGACAAATAAAATATATAGAAAAAAAAAATAAACGGCAACATTTAGCGCACTTATTAATTGAAACTGAAAAAAGGGCTGGAAAATTTGCTCATCCAAAAATTCACTAAGTGTGAAATTTTGATGAATTTTTTGAAACCAGATTTTAAATGGTTTGTCTATGCTAAGAGAATGAATTTAATTTTCATTCAAAAATATCACAAATTACGCTATTATTTTTTGACCGCAACTGTACATATGTATATACATACATACAAGCTTATGTGCACATATAAACATTTGTATGAATGTTCGCTAGCTCCGCATCAGCTTCTTAAACATGCATCATCAACTCGCTTAGCAACATGATTGTGTGCCTTTCCCCCCAATACAATAATGACAACAACACCATGTACATACATACACACATACATGGGTACACGCACACGCCTGCCTGCTTGTCATGTTGCTCCTTTTTGGTTTATGCAAATTTTTTGGTATATTGTTTTTTTTTTTTTGTTTTGTGATTTTTCGTTCATCACTCTCTGGCTGTTTTGTGCTCATTTATGCCTATTTACTCGTACATTGAGTTGTTGCATGTGTCTTCTGTTGTCGCTGTTGGGCTCCTTTTGTTTAGCCTTTTAATGCTCGCCCACTTATGGTTGGCTTTCAGTTTCATATATGTACATATGTATGTACATATGTATGGTATGCGCATACACACACTCACACATATGTTTGTGCACACATCCTCGATGAGCCTTTCTTCCTTCATGCATCCTGCCATTCGACATGCTAGCAGCTTTTGTTTTCGTATTTACTACCTAACATCTGCGTGTTCTGTTTTGTTTTTCTTGTTGTTGTATGTAGGCATGTAGTTGTTTTTTGTCATATTCCTACAGCTAATGCTACTAGTTTTGCTGGTGTATTCTTCGTTTTATTTGTTACTGGCCGAAGCTTGAGTGGTGCTTGTTGTTGTCGCTATTGTTTTCTTTATGCTGCTGTTTGCTTCTTCTGTTTTGGTTATTTCCTCGCTTCGGATATTTCGTGGATTTGCTTAGTGTGAATTTTTCTTGTTAATTTTTCGCTATCATTTCATTTTTTTGGTTTTAGCCTGAGCGATATTTGCCTATTAAGTTCGACTTTTTGTAGCTTAGATCGACGTGTGTGCGTTGTCAAAGGCTGTATAGTTCGTCGATTCTGTCCAATTAAGTGCAAGCCGCAGTTAGGTAAGAGAACAGCGAATGAAGGGATAAAAAAAAACTTAAAATATATTGACTGCAATCGATCTGAAATGCGATAATATTCTTTTTGATCTAGCGTCTCTACTCGCCAAAGAAACCTCAAAACAGAGGAGTATTTTTAAAGTTCGCATTTCTATGTAAAATGTGTTTTATGCTTTGCCTGTGGATGTCTCAAATAAGTTAAAGAAATAATTTTTCAGCTCGTCAAGACAGTATTTTGCGATGTGCAACATTTAGAACCCTAATTTTCGTTAGAAAACGTTGGTTCGTTGCGTGTTTAGTTGGTTGGCTTACTTCTACAAAAAATGTATCTTAAAACTGCACGTATTGATATGTGGCCGAAACATTTTGTGAAGTTTGATCTTATTAAGGACGGATTGGCGGAGCGCTGGCGGGCTTGCTTAGCTCTTCTCTCGGTCTCGTGTGCTACAAATTGACACTGCCACGGATGGATAACAGGCGGACGTCGGGTTGCTCAGACTAAAAAGCTGTGGTGGTTCCTCCGTTGTTGATGACGACATAAAATTATCTAAGTCTTTACTTCCCGGCTATGCTGCATTTGCTAGCCCCAAATTCAAACACTTAAGTTCTCACTTTTCTTAGTCTACAAACTACCACTTTATCTCATCCTTTTTTAAGTTTTCTTAATCGCCGTAAGTGCTTTACTTTGTTGATTTAAAACAAACCTTTTTTATTCGGTCCAATTATAAATTTCTGCCCTCTATCTTTATATTCCGGTAAGCGCTGTCACAGATAAGAATTTTATTGTTTAACATTTTTTCGCTCGCTTTTTGCGTTTAAAATGTCGGCGCACTTTTTTTTAACAAAATTGGTATGTGAGAACAAGAAAAGTAGTCAATTTTTACAAGGTCTTGTACTTTGAAACTGTATTAAAAAATTAACGTTGTATCAAAATGTTCGACCAACACGTATTCTGGCTTCATTCCTCAACCGCTGTTTAATATTTTTTATAGCTTAATTAGATTTTAACATTTATTTCCATACAAAATTCTTCATCATTATTTATTTTTATATACGAGTACGAGTACATTTTTCCATATACTATTTTGTATTTTGATTATTAGTTTTTAGCATAATGCTGTCAACATACAACGTTCAAACCGTTTAAGCCATTATTAGCTAATTTTCTGCTTCAGTTCCGCCTCTTCTACGCTCATACTTAGAGGAGCTCCCTTACAATAATACAAAAGAGTGTTCGTGTAGTTAAGAATGCCATCGCTGTATTTATGTAATACTTAGTATGCATTAACGTAATTAAATGAAGTTTCACAGCATCGAATCCAACAGCGGCGACACATCCGCCGAGAAGACAATCATTCTGCATAGTCAGTCTCTCGATCGACACTTTGTATTACACACTTTCGTCGCCATTTTAATCCTCACTAACTCACTGCCACTCTGCAGCATCCCCGCGCCCGGCTCACACTCAGTTCTTTCGTCCTGCGGCTGTCTCAGGCTTTGTCTCTTATTAATATGATTTTCCGCGCTTTTTATCGCATTCTCATTGAAGTGACTACTGATGCTGATGCTTTTCCAAATCACAGGCTCACACACACACACACGAGCGCTCACACTAACATTTTAACAAGCTTGTAAAAGTGTCAGTTTTTTTGTCTGAATCTTGGCAATTATTTTCACTCCGTTTGGCGCTTGCTGTCAGACAAGCCAATTCAAAGCATCGCAGCGCAGCCAAATCAAAGACGCGTCAACACGGTTGGCGGCTAACAAGCTGTAAGGATGTATGTGTGTATGTAGCCGAAGTTTGTTTAGTGCAAAAGTAAAGTTTAACGCAAGCATATCGACTTAAATCCACCGCGAACAAATTTGCGCAAATTTTCGTGCGGCATTTATCTTTCATTTCTCTCTCAGATATTTCGCCGGAATCTGCACACACTTACAACGAGCATCTCCTGAATATGTATTGTTTTTTTTTTGCATGTTTCGTGCTGCCGGAATTTATCGTCGTGTCGTTGTCTTTTATCTTTTAATTGAATTTGCAATTTTTTTCGCTGGCTAAATTAATATTTTGAAGTCGTTTCACAGAGATTTTGATAATGTCAGTCTCTGCTTAAGAAGTTTTTTCGACACTGAACATATTGTGTGTCCTTTAAAAGCTAATGTTTGTACTGTAATAATAATTAAATTAATATTTGAAACTAAATGTTCATTGCGCGCGTGTGTGTGTGTGTGCGTCTATGTGCCTTTGGGCCATTATAACCTATTATCTAGAAGTTTTTAGCTTTATTGCAAACGCATATACAAATATGAAATATGTAAATATTATTTACCTAATTTTACTAATATCTGATTTTGTTTTTCTTCTCATTCTAGGTAAGTTCCAAGCAGAAAATAATTTAGTATAATTTGCAGAAAGCCAAGTGCGTTGGGAAAACAAATCTCTATAGACAACAAATACTGAGTGTGTAAATATTTATTAGTAAATTAAGGATTCTTTGGCAAGTTTGTATTTATCTATGAGCCATTAGTATATGAAATTTAAGCTAATTATGTTTGTATATGAGAACGTATAGAGTACATTATTGTGGTCATATTTTAATATAATTTTTTTTTTTTAACTTCCACAAAATTATTTTTGTTTGTGAGCTGAAACAATTTGAATTGACAAACCAATTATCGATTAATCTTAAAAAAAAAAACAGCAAAGGCTTTGAAGTTAAGAGAAGTATTAAATATAATGAGCGGAATTGCGAAAAAGTTCCGAATACTTACACTCTATATATTACGATTTTTTATGCAATTTAAGAAACTTATTTTAATGAAGGCTTCAACCAATTTTGAACAAATTTATAAGCCCTGGTTTTCTTAAATATGTTGGTCAATATTAAGTTGCTTTCAAGTTGTTAAGTTTATAAAATTAACATTTAATTTTGCCTTTTTGAAAAAAAAAACCTTTCATTTGGATTTTTTTTGGTGTATTAAGCTGCTTTTTGGCTGTTAAGTGTTGAAAATTATTTTTTAATTCTGTCTTTTTAAAAAAATAAAAAAGAAGGCACTTCATTTTGAGTTTTTTTTTTACTGTATGCAAATAATTTTTTTTTTATCAATTTCATTATATTTTTGATTTTTTCAGATTATTTCAAATACGTTACTAGTTACGATTAGAAAAAATCTCCAAGCTAAGATATATTTTTGAAACTCTTAAAATGTATCTTCATTTTATTTCCAAGCATTGGTTAAAGCTTTTCGCTTGACTATTTCATGTAATACCTTTTGCTCCTAAAATTATACCGCAAAAGCTCGGTAATATTTTAATTGTTACCAGATAACTTTCGATAACCAAAATGACTTCGAAAACTCTTGCTTTTCTCGGAAATATGGTACGCCACAATAATAAAGTGAAAAAAAAAATTTTAAAACCAAGTTGGCATTTGAAGTTTGCACTAAAATTGAATGCGTTACAAAACTGCATAATCAAAAAAATTCAAAATTTTTTTAATTTCGAAATTTTGATGCATTTTTTTTTTTGATCATTGTACATTTTAATTGTACAAGTTTTATTAATTTTATGGTTTTTGTTAAATAATGAAAGAAATATTAATTGAATAGTGTTTGTGTAAATAATTAGAAGAAAAATAAATTTTCCAAATGTGTCAATATGTGAGGTGGTAGCACCTTAATAATGGAAAATCGCACTTTAATCTTTAGGTCAAATCGTCTTCGCCTTACACAAGCAATAAATTTCAGTTATTTTAAGCAAACTATATTAACATTTTTTGAAATAAGAGTATTTTACGATAAGCCGATTTTTAAAAAAATTGAGTCTTACTTCAGTGACAAGTTTTTTTTTCAGAATAAAGAGAATACTTATAATCCTTAAAAGTGGTAAAAGTTTAAAAGCTTAAAAAATCGTCAGGCATACTTGTTGATGTGCACTTAAGCTTTTACTCAGTTGTTGGGGCGTGCAAGCGTTTTAAAAATGGCGAAAGCTTGGAAAAAGCTTCCAAAATATCTATGCAATCTTGATCAATGACTCATAAGCCTCTATATTATATTCACAAGCTAAATTTCCAACAGCAAAAGTGCGAGCATAAATATTTCCGCAACAGCGAGCAATATTTTACAAAAGCTGCTTGAGCAACCAAAAGCTCAGAAGCTTTTTATAAGCCGAAAACCCCAAAATATTTTATTACTTTTTATTATTCAGTCCCCCTCCCCCCAGCATTTCTTAAATCGAAAAATAACTCGTTATCAACGAATTATTCCTTTACTGTAATACTTTTTAATTCGCTACTTTGTTCACAGCTGGCATTTTTCCACCAGGTGCGTCGCATAATTCATACGCTCACGCACCATAACTGCTTTGTTTTTACACCGGCTGCACTTTAAAAAATATTACAAGAAAAGAATTGGAAATAAAAAAACACGAATCAGCAAATAACTAATAAATTTCGCATTACCGCATTCCTCAACTACTTTCAAACTTTTTGCATCTTCAACACAATTCTTGTTGCTGCTGTTTATTCATATTTCTCTGCTTATTTACTTATTTGTTGGTTGTTTATATTAAAACTTGTTGTTGGCTAATTTTGTTTATTTAAGCATTTATTTGCATATTTTTTTATTTTTCTTGTTGCCTTTTGTCATTTGTGTGTTTTTTTTTTTACTTTTCCACTTATTTTCTTTTTAATTTTCTTTGTTGTATATATTTTACTTTTTAAAGCCATATGAGTTCCTTATGTAAATGTACGTGCATAAAGTTTATTGTTTTCAATTTCAACTTGCAAATATATAGAAAAGCCCTAAATACTCGTCCATACACTCGCACATCTACAATATCGTAGTACCCAGTCAACAGTTGGAATTTGATTGGACGATTCTTCTCGAAGGGCGTTTGTAGATTTTTCCTTCAAATTACCAGCAAAAAGTTATTGAAAAATATTATTTTTTTCTCGTTGTAAAGTAGACAACTTCTTGCAAGTGTATAGTTTTCCGTAATTAAAATATAATGTTGCCTGCCATTGAAAATCAAAAATGTTAAATGAATATTAAGCAATAAGTACTTACCTAACAAGCATTTGAAAAGTGCTCTTAAATAATACTTAAAGTGAGCTTTTTAATAAGTTTTTAATAAGCTTTACATTTGTTTTAAATGTTTTAAAATTAAATCCATTATTATAAAGTGCGAAATGCTTATTTAAGCAAACTTAAAAATAAATGTTTTCAATCTATTTGGCTCATTGGGATATGTAAATGTCCATGTACGAGTATGTACATATGTATGTATGAATGTGTATATTTAAGTATCATATTGCTCTTTTCCATTGCTTTGTTGTTGTTGTTTCGGTTGGCGCTGCGACGCTTTTGTCTACGTAGAATAAACTTTGCGATTGCATAAAGTTACTCGAAGTTACGACAAAAAATGGCTTAAGAAACCAATGATGAAAACAATAAAAACAACTGACGCTATGAGTGATGAAATTTGTATCGCAAAAAACTTTTTTTTTCATGTTCAATACTTTGCTTTGTGATTTTCGCTCTGGGTCAACATTTATTATTTTGTTATTTCATTTCTTAATTATATTTTATAATATCAATATGTTCGTTTGCTTTTTCCCATGGAGTTGTTTTATTTTAGTTTCTTGTATATCATTTTATTTTTAATTTTATTTAAATATTGTATTTAAAAAATTTTTTAATTTATTTCGATTTTATTTACATACATATGTCTTGCCACTTTTTCTAATTAAGTTAAATTTTAATTTATTTCAATTGTAATATTAACTTTGAAATTTTATTTCAGATTTTCGAATAAGTTTTTTAATCTAATTTAAATTTTAAGCTTAAATTTTAAATTGGAGGTTAATGCTTATTCCAAATTTATATATAAGTTTTAGATGTAATAATTTAATTTAAATTCAATTTTTTTTAGGTAAAATAAGTTTTTTATTTTTAATTTGTTATTTAAATGCTAATGTTGACACGTGCATATATTTGTGTACGTACTTTTATATACATATGTATGTATGTATACAATTTTCATTAATTTAAATTTTTTTAATATTATATTTTATACGATTTTATTTTGACTAGCAATTTATTTTAATTCAATTAATTAAACAATTTTTTACTTTTAATTGAATTTCATTTTTTTTAATATAAATTTTAATATTTTAAAATATTTATATGGGCTTATCTGTTGATTTTTGACAAAACCACTCATCTCGGCTTAGCACAGCTAACAGAAAAGATGTTAAGTTCCCAATGGAATATTCTTTAAGTTCCAAATGTAAATATAAAATGTGTCAGTATCTTTTATTTGCAAACTAAAGTAGATGTAAATGTCCAAATTATGCAACTAAGCTGGAATTTAGGATTCCAACGTGGTTGCGCAAATATAGTGATGCTCATTTTTATAATTAGAAATTAAGTGGTGCTTACATTATTCTCAAACCATTAGTTACTAAAGGCTGTCGTTTAAAACTCAAAAAAATATTTAAAATATATTTTTGTGAAAAATCAGTGTCAATGTGTACCAATGTGTCGCTGTTAAAGACGTTTTCTCAAATGTCCAAAGTTATTTGTATGCTACGCTATGCCATGCTATGCTATTCGCTCCTTTACTTTTATTCCTTTCCTCCAATTTAAATTCTCTCAGCATACATTTAGGCGCATCCGTTTGCATTTCTGTATGTACATATGTAGGAATGTACAACACGTAAAACCGTAACTTTGCTCCAATTAAAGTTCGAAACTTTGACCTGTCTTCCAGATATTCTAAACAAAGTTTTAAACAACAACCAAAACGAAAAAAATTAAATAAATTAATAAAATCCGAATTCTGCCCTTTTACAGTTGCAAAGCTTCGATTGGGCACTTAAATTGCACAAAAAACGACTGAACTTGGTAAAAGTAATAAAGTTTTGTATTTATGCTTTTGTGCGCAATATTTTCAAATACTGTTACAAGAAAAAAAAAACCGTATAAATGCATAGAAGATAGAAAAGAAAAGTTTTCCAATATTATTTCGAACGAAATTAAAATGACTAAAAAGTGGTCGAGTGTCGCCCGAGTGCTCCTTCAGTAGTCAAATCGCGAACGAAAGCGGCGCTAAGCTACCTGAGGCACCTTTTGCTTATTATTTTATTTACGATGCGTTTTTATGGCCTCCATTTGGGCACACATACACACCTATGTATGCATGTATGTATGTATGTGTCTAAGGGTATTCTATTGCTTTCTCTCCATCCCTTGGCGTCGTGCATTCTACGCTTTCGCTATAATTTTTGTTGCTATTCAAAGCACCATATCGTGAAAGAAATGAAAAAGCACCAACAATATGGCCAAATAAGTGAGTGTAGTGAAGAGCGAACGTATGAATACGACCAAAATATACGCGAAAACAAATATTATTATTGGCGGGGCAACTGAGCGGATGCGTTGCATTTGCGTCGATTCCGGCTGCCGCTGTCGCGGTGGCGGCGGCGGCGGTTGTCGCTGCGACGTGCGCCATGCGGCTACAGGCCGTTCCAAAAGCTGCGCACGTTGCATGTTAATGTTGCTTTTTTATGTTTTTTTTTCACTCTCTCAGTTTCAGTTATGCTTCCTGCACGCCCTGCTATTGCGCTCTTGCCGCTTCTCCGACTTCCCACCCCACCCACGCCTCGTTTGGAAATTTGTTTCGCGATGCGTTAACTCCTTGCTTTTTAATGCGGCTACTGCTTTTCCTCTAGATAATATAACGAGTATGTTTTGTATTGTTGCTCCTCATGCCTTGTGCCCCCTCGCACTACGCTCCATGCGTGTGCTTTCTCTCTGCGCTCTGTGCGCTTTGACGATGGCGTTTACAGAACGTGACTGGTTTTCCGAATTCAATTCAAATATATGTACATATGTATGTACGTTTGTTTATATGTTGATATGAACGTAGCTGGCAAATAAATTCACTAACAAATGTCGACTATGGTGACAACAAAGCAATGAGATTGCGATGCGGCGGCTGGCACTGGCGCTGGCTGGAGCTGCATAGGTTAATGTCAAGTAACTAACTAGCGCGTGCTAGTACAGTGGGCCTCTGGTGGTACGAAATGTGTTTTGAACTCTTGCAAATTTTCGAATTTGTTTAAGCAAAGTATTTTATTTACTCGAAATTTGACTTTTGAAAAAAATTTCAAAAGAGGCATAAAGCAAGGCGAATTCATTTAAGGTGGTCGTAATCGAGCAGATGATTGGTGGGTGGTTGTCAAATGAATTGTTTTTTATTTTTATTTTTTTGTTTACATTACATCTTCTCACATTTAATGTTTATGTTGTGACATGGAAAAATAATTTTTTTCAAATTTGTGTTGTGAAGCAATTGTATTTTAAATAGATACATATAAGAAAAATAAGAAAAATTAAAAATAGGAAAATGTGTTATGTGCCTTAAGAGAGTGGAAAAAGGAAGTGAACCATTTTTTCAAGTTCTGCGAGAGGAGCAAATAATAATTATATGGAGCACGAATTGCCTGAAACACTCGGTAGCAAAGGATCTTACATGCGGAGATAATTGTTTCCCTTCGCAAATTTTATTTATTGGGACAAGGGCAAATTTGCTACCGGAAGCTGTATTTTCCATTATTATTTTAAGAATTATATTCAATTTTAAACTTAGGTTATAAGTAATATTGGAATTTTTTTTGTCTAATTTTGAGTCAATATAGTCCGATGTTAACTTAACGATTTGTAATGAATTTTTGTTTATAAAGGCCTTATCGCAAGATTGTTAAAGAGGTTGATTGAAATAAATAGATTAAACACGCGTCGAAATCAAGGAGCCTTTCCTTTCAGTAACATTAGCAAAAGAGACGTCCACCATCGCCATGTAACTGCAACGCACGTATTATGTTCTAGATTTGTTATTTTTTTCACTAATATTTACATACACGCAGTACGAAGCATGTAGTACATAACACGGCACTTAATGTGCAGCATGTACAATAGATGCTTATACGGAAATGTAAGCCCTGCATAGCGTATGCTAATCTGGTGGCACAAAATCTTTATGAACACTTTTGCATTAAGTGCACATTCAAATCTTTATTAATAACTTTATTTAAGCAATTTCAGTAAGGCTAATACAAATAGTTTTGAACTATGAAGTTTTGTTCAAGTCCATTAAACATTTTTTATAATTGGCTTAATATTATTTATATGTACATACATATATACAGAGAAAATAACACAATTTAATTATTTTAAAGTTCAAAGGATAATATCCAAACATATGTTTTCATTTTTATTTTCGATCTTGTATTTATTTTCCAAAACTTTCTTTTGCAAAATGTATATCAAAGGCTGGAGCTCGGCGCAAATGTTTCAGAATCCGTAAATTAACTCTCGTTTCCAAATACATCTATGGTCAGGTAATGACTCCAGTGAAATAAGCTGCAGTAGTTTCTGTTTCCTATCAATGTTTTTCAAATATCACGCACCGCAAAAAGTTATACATATGAACGAAGGTCCACTACTTAAAAGTTTTTGTATCAGATCTTTCTTATTTTTCACTGCCTTAGGCACTGGTTTAGCGATTTAGGTTGCACAGATCCGACATTAACATATTTTAACCACAATATTAAAAATCGTTAACTTTCCGGTAACTTAAAAAAAGTGTAAATATTTTGGTTTTATATTTTATGAATTGAATTCGCTTTGATTTTATCAATCAAATTATTTTGACAATAGCCAACCAGAAGCAAAAACAAATTTCTTGTGGTTGTTGGTGTTGCCCTATCAACACCACCTTTAATGAATTCGCCTTGGGCATAAAGTAGCGATTTGATTTTGCTTGAAAGTGAACTTCTTTTTATGTTTCTATTTACACTCAAACAATTTAATAAACATAAAGTTGCTTACACAATATTTTTTATGATTTTTTACAAAACAATAAAGACAAAAACATGTTGAAAATTGTATGATCTTTAAAACATCAGTTTTCCACGACACCTTTGGATTTGAAGCAGATAAAAAAAAATCAGCTAGGACGCCATTTTACAAGTAATTTTTTTGCTAAGGTACATATGTATGTACATATATGTAAGTAAAGTCATTAAATAATGTTATCTAAATATTCTGGTTTCAGCGCCATCTTGCGGCTGAAATGTTAGCATTTGTTAACAGTGAGTATCGCAGGATTGTGAATGCTAGATTTTAGCCAATTATATTTATTCATGTTTTCAACAAAATGTTGCACTGTATAATCATACTGCTAGAATACAAATTTTATTTCCTTTTTTATCAATCCGCCTTTTGGGACATTTAAAGCAACTAGTTTTCCTACAAAAAAAAAAAAAAACACAAAACTCATTTTCCATTTTTTCCTCTCTACCATGTACACAGTTAGTTGGAAATTTACTGCATATTTACGTTTTACAGCATTCAGTGCGTAGATGATAATACTTTATTACGAAAATTATGACGATCGCTGAGGAAGAGTAAATTTTTGTGCATATCGCTCGTTGTTTGGCAAGTCTGTGATGTGATTCCTACTCCTCACGTTTGTATTGTGTAACTTTAATTAGATTTCTTACATCCTTTATTTCAACCAAACTAGCATTTCCGTGCTTTTTTTAAATACAACGTATTTCGCTAAAGCACTTTTTAAATCTAATCCTTTTTATAATTTGTTTTTTTTTTTCAAACAGTGGGGGTTGGATTTTAGATTTTGCCATCTAATTTCATGGCAATGAAAGCATAATTTAAAATACTCTTTACTGTCAAGAAGTGAGCAAAGGTCAGATGGAGGGTGCTGTTTTTTGTATGCAAAGCGAAGTACAAAAAGGAATTTGAATCCGAAAATATAAAGAAGCGATAACGACAACTCTGACGTTGCCTAACATACTGAGAAGTTCTCGATAACAAGATAGGTAACTGATTTAAGAGTGATTGCATTGCAGACTTACGTATAGTGATTTCAAGAACTCATAAAAAAAGATGACTTCGACTTTTATTGACGAATCGAAAAAAAATTCCAATACAAACGATAACAGTCGATACTAATAACGACAATATCATGAAACCAATTGAAATGGAAAAATAATTTTTATTTAGAAACTGACAGAAAATGTTTAAGTTCTACTCATATTTGTGGTAATCAAGGCTTTTTTAAAGTAATGATATTCTGGACAGATAACTTTGCATTGTAAAATCTATGGAAATAGTGCCCATAACGATATTTATCGATAAATAAAATATAACGATAACAAGTTATTTTATGGCTATAATAACGATTCTGCGGCGTGCCACTATCGGTTGTCACTATCGGAAGATTACAAACAGTACCGATAACTACTTCTATCGATTAATGAAATATTGCGATTACGCAATAAAATACGAGCTCGTGAGCGAACACATAAAATAATTGCAATTAGCGATTTTGAAAAGTTTTTTTTTATAAAATGCGATAAATGTGTCGATACCGATATTTATCGATAACACGAAGATGAAGTGAGCATATTCAGAGACGGCTAAGGTTTACTAGTAATCGTGCTCTATTATTTATTCATACAAGTAGTTTTTCTGAGGCGTTTTTTCCAATCGCTTGGCGATATATGCGATCGATGGAATAATATTTTAGAGACATTGCAGGCTTGTATTGGCTCTAAAGCTTCAAAATTTTAAAGGAGATGCTGCCAATGTCCAACCGCCTGCCTTCGTTCCCTGCCGCCACTGCAATAGAAGAAAAACTTAGGCAAAACTAACAAAAGCTACCAATAAATGTGTTGAATATGGACAGCAGCAACAGACGCTCGCACTTACGGCGATTTGCATACGGTGTGTGTGTGCTTGTTTCGAACGAATTTGTATGCGCTTTGTGCAATTGAATGCGGTTGCAGTATTTTGCAAACATATTGTTGCGCATTCGCACGCGCACACGCACACGAACGCATACAAAGTAATGAACAAACACACTCGCACACTAACACTCACACAGAGATAGTATGGAAATAAGAGCATCAAATGAGCGGCGATAGTCGAGCTAAAACGAAAATATGCACAGCAGTGAAGTGAAGCGCAAGACAAATAAAAAACGTGCTTTATGTGGGGGGGGGGGGGGCTGTCGGCCGCAAGGACGCCACAGCCAGGGGCGCGCGCGCAAACGAAGCGATGGGAGCGAGGGAGTTGGTTATCTGAAAAGGCACTAAAACTTTTATGGCACGCAGCAGTTGAAATTTAAATAAAATTATAACAAAGTGGTATATGCTCGATACTTTTGGACGACGTGGCGGACGGGCGTGTGTGTGTGTGTGTGTGCCGCACATATGTTTGTACTTGCTTTACTTTAGCGCGCAGTTTGTATTTTAGTTTAGCTTGTCGTTTTCTGTTTTTTTTTATTCTTTTTTTTTTCTAGCAGTTTTGTGTACTTTATTGTATTTGTTGCATATGAAAAACAATAAAGTTAGCACAATGTTGCCAGATTGCATTGCAACACCACACAACAAATTGCTGCATGCGTGCACTCTCTTGCAAAACTTTTGCGTAGACCAAATATATCGTGTTGAAAGTGTGCATACTTTGTTGTTGTTTTCATATGAATAAAAAAAAAAAAACTTCAACTTGAATACTTGGCGAATTTCATTAAAACAAAGTAAAAACTAAAATCAAAGAAAATACAATAAGCAACCGCATGAGAAAAATGAGCTGAGGCTGGGGCAAAACAACAGAAGTGTGACGAAATGGTTAGATATGTAAATGCATGAAGCCGCAATATGCGTGGAGGCATTCAAGAGTGCAAAGAAAAATTGGCATAACTTTTCATCAACAAACGAGAAGTTTGTTCAAAAGCGCTTAACTTGTTTTGCAAAAACATTAAAAAATTGGACAGCAATTTTAATTTGTTAATATTTTTTTTTTTTTTTTGTAGCGTTTGTAGTCCGCCTCCTAACCTGCAACAAATATTAGATTACTTTTTTGTTTTTTTAAGTAGAAATTATAGCTTTACAGCACCTGCGAAGACTTTCTCGTACAAAATTATGGGTAAACTAATTTTTTCGAATTCGACTAATTTTCTGTTAGAAGAATCGAATATATTATCATAATGTTTAGCATACTTACAGGATGGATTATAAAATCTAACTTAGTGCTGCTTTGTAATATATTTTTTATTACAAGTGTGATCTAAATTGTGGCGCTTTGTTATTGTAATTACACTTTTATGTGGTCTAATTCCTTTTTAAATGTAACGCTAAACATCTCACTGTTAAACAGAATTTATGGTAAAAACTTTCTGAAACATTTTCCTGGATTTTGTGTTTTTGCAATTTCAAAACTAGGAACGCCATCTTTAGCTCTCTAGAGGTTAATGAATCGATGAATCTAGTGCGGCTTTAAAACGTACCAAAAGAAATAGTGAGTAAGTTAAAGGAATTTTTAGGAATACCTTTACGTGGGTTGTCTGAGAAGTTTCCAACCTAACAATAGTACAAGACCTTAAACTTAAACAATTATAAGTTTTTTTCCGTTTATGAAATAGTTTTTTTTTTCTTACAAAATTTGAAGAATATGTTAAGGTTAGTTTTGTACTAAAATTTTTAATCGATGTATTCATGCCTGTAGTTCGAACGCTGCGGCCTCTCTTTCCACAAGGCCCAAATATCATAATTTGAGCCCTATTTTTAAAAGAAATTAAAGGTTTGTCACACCACACATCTCAATTTGATTACAGGAAAAACTACTAGCAAAAATCACGTTTGAATCTCAATTTGCGTGAAACTGAGCTAAAATTGTCTAGCATTTCTAGAATACGACTATATAATTTATTTAGAGTAAAATATTTAAAAGTAAAAAAAAAAAATAAAAAGTTAAAAAAAAATATTTTGATACAACATATTGTTCGCAATAAATTTATTTGTTAATAAATAACTTTGTTCCTATGTAGTTTGCTGAAAATCATGTTAGGCGCCTTTGGCTATGCAACGAAACATTCAAACTGCATACACATTGCGAGTGTGCACCAATTCATGCAATTTTCAATAAAAAATATTAATTTGGTTTGCAATATTTGAAATAACTTAGCAGCCAACGCTGCAAGGGAAATACGATTATTTAAGGGCAAAAGCCAAATAGCAAAGCAATCAAATTATGAGACTAGCGAGCAAACAAATAAAGGAAATAAATATTTGTGAATAAGGGCAGTAAAGCAAATTGCAAATGTTTGCATGTGAAACTGCAATAATGGGAAAATAATAATAAATAAGTTCTTACTCGTATAAGATATTAAAATTTTTATTTTAGAAATTTGCTTCACTCCGCGCAACTTGACGCTGATTGGGGGCCATGCACATTTGTTTGTAAATGAAAAAATTCAAAGAGTTTGAGTAGTTGAGTATGTGCGTATGTGGTCCAGCAAGCCACGCTCCACTTCCTCCTCTACACTTGGCTGCTCCTCACTTACTCGTATGACGACTGCACACATTCGGGTGGACGACTCCTGCGCCACTTCAGTTCGCTCATTGTGTGTGCTGCGGCAGCGGCGGTGGCTATTTGCTGCTGGCCACACAACTCGTCAATGGCCGCAGCGTTACAAAATTGAGCAAGTCAACATATACGTATACATCCATACATACATATGTACATATGTAGGTATGCATGTGCTTGTATGTATTTGTGTTAAATTCCATGCGTTTCCATTCACTTGCTCTCTGCTCCATTCCAGCACTTTTACGCAGCCAATTAAATAATTACAATAAACTACCAACCATTCATTATTTTTAATGTTTTTTTGGTTCCTGAACTTTTGGCACTTATTGTTATTGCTTTTTAATTTGAGTGCTTATTCTGCGAAATGAACAGAAAACTTAATATTTACATACTTACATACTAGGGTGCTCGACTCGGATTTTCAAACCGGTTTTCTTCGGTTTTTTCATAAATTTCTGCACGGTGTTTTTTTTGAAAGATACGAATGTCGGATAAATCAGGTTTTTTAATCTTCAAAACAGGTTTTTTTGACCAAGTTTTAAAGATATAGCCATTGAGAAATAATAGGAATACGCAGCACATCGGCTAATTTTACATCCCTAATATTTTTATTGAAACGGCAACCACAAAATGCTTATCAATTAGATAAGAAATCCAAATAATTTGTAGAAAAAGTGCAACAAAGGTTTTTTTTTAGACGATTTTTTATATTTAGACAATTGTCACAAGAAAAACGAAAAAATCTTTAAAAACTATTGAAGGCCTTACTGACAATAATGCCCGATTCCTGTAGGCAGTCTCAGTCTCTTATAGAGACAAAAGTCACAATTTTAGACAAGTTGCCTATCATAAGTTGCAAAATAAAGCCTGAAAATTAAGTCCTAAATTAAAAAATTAAAAAAAGAACAAAGAAAAAAAAAGTGAAAGCGATGAAAAGCAATAATCTCTAGCTTATAGTCTCAAATTTTGATACGTAAGATTACACCAAGTTACAGAATACGAGCGTGAGACTGGTCACTGAATTCGGGTATTAAACTAAATTTTATTTTCAAAAGATTTCTTTCAGAGAAATAATTGCATTTATATAGCTTTTTTCTTACTTCAACACGAAAACGGTTAACCCGGTTTTTTCTTGATTTAAAATTGCCATTTTTCAAATAATTCTAAAACCGGTTTTACAAAAAACTCGAATAATCGAACACCCTAATACATATTTGCCTTAAATACATATATGCTTTTGCAAGAAAGTGTTTTAAATAACTTCATTTTTATTCCTTGAGTGCGAGAAATTTACAATTTTAAATTTTGTTAGTGGAGATGGTTAAAAATAACATTAATATAATAATAAGGAACGAAAATTGACACTGAAGACGGCACAACGCCGAAACCGGTTTGTCTCTAAACCAAACATGACAAGGGATGACGGAAAATCGTTCCAACAAATATTAATATTCCACCCTGTCGGACAAGAAACAAAAAATGAAAACAGTACAATAATAAAAACAGATGATGCACAGTTAAAACACAACGGTACCAGCCAGTAGCGCTAAAATTAACTTTATACTAAAAGTCATATATGTATGTATACAGCTCGATATGGATCACATTCGAAATACGCATTTAATGAATAAGAATAAATGTATTGCCAAATATCCAGTAACCGGATTGCGCAGGAGTTAAGTTGTTAAGGGTAAAAATAATTTATTTCTGGTCCGAGTTGTCTTTTTCGACATATATTTTGCTAATGTGAAAGTAAATATTTCTGCAAACAAAATTCCTAAAAGAAAAAGTTAAATATCAAACTGAATATTTTATATCCGCTTCAGGTTAGTCAAAATGGGACAGCACAAATATTTAGTTGCTACTTGATACGCTTTTTTTTATGGGAGTAATTAAAGTTAATATACGAGTATATCATAAAAATAGTCCGGTAGGTGTCGCGACGGACGATATGTTTCTCAAAGCTGCATTTACCATGCGATTAACTTCATATCTTGAACATATTTATGCACCTACATAGAAAGAAAACAAATCCACTCCTTTCAAGCCATTATAATAATTATAACCAAAAGCTGGCACAGTTAATTTTCCTTTAATAAAATATATCTTCAGTATGCCACCTATACAATGAGCTGAGTCCAACGTCTGTCATTTTAGCGGCCAGAAATGGCGTAACTTAGTTTGCTTGTTCAGAGCTTCGAAGCAAATTTTTATCACCCATGCTTATCGAGGTCGAGAAAAACTGTCAATATTTTGTACGTGTGAAGAGAAAAGTTCAGATATTTCACAGTCTCCAATCACGCACGAGCTTTCTTTGTGCTCTTTGTTCACAAAAATGATTACAAAACCGCAGTAGAAAGGGTATCGCATTTCTTAAGAAATCGCAACAAAAAAATGTCTCCCAACAATAGCAAAAGTTTATTTTAGCAGGAAGGCATTGGTGCTATTGAAGATTTTCAAAATACTCGTAAAACATCTTAGCAGTCAGTCGATATAATTTTTACATGAACTGAACAAAGTTCTTTTTCTGATTATTAAATCGTAGGTCACAAATTATCTTTGTAACGAACTTAATTAAAAACTTTTATATTAAAATTCGTTACTAATTAATTTATTTCACTCTCTTCTCTCTTGATTCATCACGAAGCGTTATTTTCGTGTTTGGCCGCTCGCATACATAATACAAATGTGCTTCACATTTTTTTACTGACCAGCGACCAAAAGCACCTTGACCAAATTGTACACATCGAGCATTCTCAATATCTGCCGGCTGGCCGTTGAGCCAATGGATGTAGTCAAATTTTTGGCCAGTGCCCTCCCATACAAATGTGCCTCGTTGTTCTAAATCATTGCCGGAGGACCAGTAAATAAATGGTGGTTCCACAACATTAATTTCGGTCTGAATGAAATCTGCAAATATTTGATGAAAGCCATTGAAGCAGGCAAACAGCCATTTACAAATCTACTTACTATTTCTTAAAAGAAACATATGCAGGCTAATGAGTTTAGCCTGCGAATCCAGTGAAACCAGCGAGGCGCGTTGTTCCTTACAATTCTGATTTGCCTTCTCCCATGAAGCCTATACGTTTTTGAAAAAAAAAAAAGGAAACAATGTTAGCTTGAAAATGAAGTTAATGTTGCTAATTTTTTTTTGGCGCACCGTTCGCTTGTGTATTATCATAAATTTAAAATCGGCTGTCTCGTAGTCGTAGTTGCCGTCTATAAAAAAAATATATAAATTTTTTAAAAAGTTTTATTTTTGGTATCAACATAAATGTTAACATAAAAGCAAATACTCTTATCCTGCGCCAGTGTGCAGAGAAAAAGTGGACAGCAAATGAAATACTTCAGGGAATGCCACTTCGCCATATTCTGACTTTGACAAGTTAACTAACTATTATTTCCTAAATTCACTTACTAACTGAAAACTACATTTTTTTCTTTAATTAACAAGTAAAAGTCATAAAATCTGCAATGTGCCTTCAATGCTGCCAATCGCAATTAATTAATTTGAAACGTTTAATTTGCATAGACGTGAAGAGTTTGTAACATTTGACATTGCCAATGGCTAAATACAGCTAGCGGGCATGTTATTGTGAAGAAATGTCCACAGATGACAAATGTTGTGATTGTCCGAAGTATGTATGCGCTCTGTTTTTATTACGAATTTTATTATTATTATTATTATTTATTATTTATTTTTTACAGCTCTTCAGGGCCTAATTCTTTGCAATAGTAGTATACTTAACCTAATTATTTAATAATAGATATCTCAATGTCAATCCCGAGATCCCGGACTTTTTTAACTCGCGAAAATCCCGGGTTTGTGGAAAACAATTAATTTAATAGAAATTTAAATTTAAATTTATAAAACTTTTATCATAAGTACCTTCCTTTCAAGGTTGAAATAAAGCATTATTTGTAAACCTATTTAATGAAACAGCTCCGCCTAGTCAAAGTTACTGGTGCTAGCAACACCGACCTATTTCAATGTGACATCGCTTTAAATTTTATGCTAAAGAAATATAACTAATGAAATCTACTTTGAGTAATAAATTTTTTAATAAACTCTCTCAAACTCAAACAACAGAGGATGTTTCAGATGTGTTCACTTTTGAATTAATCCAAATAATGTATAAAATGATCCTTACTATGAAATCGATGTTAGAATGTCTTAACATGTTAATACTTAAGATTTTAATTTCTTAAAGATAGCATTTTGTTCAAAAAAAAATAATATTTCTGCCTCGCACGAAATGGAATGGGTGATGTTTTTAATTTTAACCTGATTTTTATATTATATTTACTGTCCGATTCTATGTTTTTCTTTGATTATCAAACGTATACAAATATTCAAAATATTTATAAATTCCCAATAACATTTTTTATTTTAATAACTGTGCAAAGAAAAAATCGTTTTATTTTTGATTAGAATACATAAAATTTGGTATATTTTCAATTTTGAATATGTGAAAATAAATGATGATTTATGAAGAACCAGAATCGGGCTGTTAATATTGATCTCAAACAGTGATTAAATATAATTTTACTGTTTATGCATTTGCTGCTGTACCAAGTATGTGCGCTCGAATATTTGTATTTGAAGAATAAATTACTTTGTATGTTGGTCAAATTTTACATTTATTTTTTTTTTGACATTGAAAAGACCAATAAATATTTACATAAACTACAACAAAGTGTTCTTCTTTGTTATAATGTTAATTTCAATACTACTACCATATAAGAAACCGATTACAGAAGTGTAAATTTTTTTAAAAATTTTGAATCAAACTTTTCCTGAAATTCGGGGTCGCGGGATAGTTCCGGAATTTTGTTTTCAAATCTCGAAAATTCCGGGATCAATAAAATGCAAAAAATTGACATCCCTCGTTATTAAACAATCGGGCGAGTACAAATTTTTTGTTAATTTCCTTTCGACATCTGTCACTTGTCACACCACGAAATGATGCGCTGATAATTGTTTATGTTTGTTTGTGTGTACGTTGTATGTAGGTCTGTCAGTTCATCAGCGCTTTGAAGATTTATACATTTGTAGATTTGCATACAAATCGATTTCGTCACTTGCAATTTACTTAAGATTTGCATAAATACATAAGTAATTTTGCATATGCTTGTATGTTTGCATATACACACATATATACAGTCTAATATTTTGTGAAACATAAAAATTTACCTAATCTGTGTGGCTTCTGTTTTTGTTTTATTTATCAGCTAGAGTTGAGTGCGCTTAACTGGCTACTAAAAACATAAATGAAATTTACTCTAAATAGACAATTTCTAAAAGAGATAAAATACTTAAATTGGAGTAAGTTAGTCAGGCATGCAAAAGATGTGACTGATGCATACATTTGTTTTTATATAGGTCACTTACATATTTTAAATTTAAATATATTTGTTTTATCTTGTGTTTGCTTCACAAATATTTGAGAAATTTTCTAAGCGATAAGCGATTTTGGTAAAATACTTTGTGGTGGAAAAAGATAAGAAAAATATGAGTAAAATCAAAACAAAAACAACAAAAAACTAACAATAAATAATAAAATCAAAATAATTTATAATATTTAATATATGTACCATAACACATAATGACATAACGTGTCTTACCATACGTAGCACGACGTAAGATAACAGAACATAACAAGGCAGAGTTTACAATGTATTTTCAAGACAATTAAAAGTTAAATGCAATGCAACCGATTTTCTTTCAAGAGTTTAAAATTTGACAAAAGTGTTTTGGAATTTTTATGTGAAATTAAAAAAAAAATTATTTTAATTTTAATTTCAAAAATCTATTATATGTCTTTTATAAATAAAAGTTATAAATATTAATCAGTCTCAAACCAATAATAGAAAATTCTGCTATAACTTCAACTGTTTTGGGTGTTGTTTTTTCCTAATTTTTTTTTGTCGCTAGCACATTTAAAAAAAGAATGAAATAAAAATTGGCCAAAAACAAACACAAATGAAAACGCTTTTGTTCTACAATTTTTTTTTTTTCTGCGAAAAACTATTATGGGTATTCAAAGTATCACGCCATAAATAAAAGTCAGCGACTGATTTATATTGATGAATTTGTAAACTGATTTTTGTTGATGACATGTATGTACATATTTGTTTAACAATGCTAATAGGTCCGTACTCGTACTTCTCCAGTAAGAATTATCCAGTACAGAAATTTCTTAGAATTTGACAACGTTCGCTCTCAGAGTGAAAAATATACCAAAAAGTACAAGAACGGAAAACCAGTAAAAACTTGCAAATTTGACGAACAACTGATTGAATTTTTGTCCTCATACAAATATTCAAAATGAAGAACGTTGTTTTAGTGTTTTCCTGAAACATTCCACTAACAAAGCTTAACCAAAGGAACTTGTACTTGCTTCTTGCAAGTTTGATACCCACATTTAATAATTTTCGCCTTTAAAACACTTAAACAAAAATTTCGTATATATCCAAATTGCAATCAGCTGCTTTTGATCAGCTGTTTTTCCTACTTGCAAGTTTTTACTGGCAAAAATTTGTCCAGTAAAAATTATCAACTTCCCCTCAAAATGAAATGTCAATTCGCTCTCTCGATTTCCCCTACTTTGGAAGTTTCTTGCAAGTTTTTGCGTACAAGAACGCCAAAATGTGATAGTTTGTAACAATTGTTGCAAACTATTGACTTCGAGAACACTACTAATGTAATATGAAAATGTCAATAAACTTTTGAATTAGGAAATAAATTAAAATAAAATAAAAATTAATTATTATATTAAATGGACTAAATGCTTAACAATGCAAATGTAATATGAAAATCATAAATAATTTAAAACTTTCATTAGAAAATAAAATAAAATAAAAAGCAATTATAATAATAAATGCATGAAATAGAAATAAAATATAATTTTTATTTAAGTAATAATTAATTAAATGTAAAAAAATTGGAAACAAAATCTTTCATTAAACTGGCCTAAAGCTCAAAATAAATAATGATTATTAATTTTTTTATAAAAAGGCCACTAAAAACTTTACAAAGAAATAGTTGTTAAATGACGATTTTTATAGTAAAAATTGCAGCTTTTTTTTTTTTGTTTAACTAATTATCCAATTAAAATTTTAGGTGACGATTTTGAAATGTTTGAGTTACTGATTGATTAATGAAAACGATTTGTTGCGATTTATATGCTGCGATTCGATTCGCAAATGTTTCAAATGCAACCGAAATGTTTTGGTGTTCTATTTCAAAAAATTCTTTCATATGCGTACATATTTGCCAACTATTCTAGAAATGTTAATTTTTGAAAAAAAAGATAACTCCCGCTCCGTTGTCTTCAAAGTCCTTTTTTACGATGCCATATTCAAGTATATTTTTTAAATATCTTATTTAGTGCGGCAAGCTTTCCAAATTGGAAAACTGAATTTTTCTGTCTATACAGGATTTCCATCAACTCAGACGAAAGTATCGAAGTTTGATTTATTTTATGGTTTTTCTTGTGCAACTTGCTTACTTACTACGATTCATTCGAACTAAAAATCAGTATATCTCTTATCAATGTCTGACATCTCTCATTCCTTCCACAAAATATATCTCCCTTAATTAATCTCAAAGAAAGTTAACATACAATTCTAACTCAAATTCGAATTCGATAAAATTTAAATTGATGCTTAAAGCGAATTTCATAAAAATTTAGCGGTTTTTGTAATTTTATAAAACATTTCTAAGCTAAAAAATATCTACATATATGAATAAGGCCATTGATAGTTTAAATTATCTTATAACCTGCCATGGATTTGAAATCTTAATACAGACGAAATGCATATAAAAACAAAGTCAAGCGAAACCAAATCTTTAAACAAATATAGTTTCAAAAATCGTTAGTTAAAATTGAGTTAAAAATTTCTATTGCCGCTTCGAAACAGATTTCAATTGAAAATCAAAGCCAGACGCTTTTGTTAAAAAAGTAGGAAAAGTAATTTTATATTCTCCCTTTGTTACATTTCCAAGTTATTATTTGACAAATAAGAAAACAGAAATATTTATTAACTTGGCACTTCGAAGCTTCATTTGCTCATCATTCGCACTATTATTTGCATTTAAAATTTCCAACAACTATTTGAGTCATGGCAGCTGCTGTTTTCGCAATTTCTTAATAATTGAATTTTGATATGCCAGAATTGTTTTATTGCCTCGAAATTACCAATTCAGCCGCAGACGCACAATTGTTTTGCGAAAACTTTTAATTGCAAAATGGTCGAAAACAAAAATAAACTAAACGACGGCTGCCGCCTGTCACATCCTTGAGAGCAAATATTTAAGCAATAAAATAAAATATTAAATTTTCTCAATTTCATGAAATAGTGAAATTTACCTTTCAATACTACAAACTTATAAGTACGTACACACATATATACTTATTTATTATTCAATCGTCGTCAACATCTTTAATATAAAATATTTGCCTAATCAAATTTCCGCTTGAAGTACTCGAATATGAACAAGCAGAATGCTACAATTGAACAAACAAAGGATGGGGAAGAAATGCGCGCACAATGAACAAATTTGTGTACGAGTGTTTGTTTGTGTGACAGAGTGCCGAGCGTAGTTTGCTGCTATCTAAGCGGCTTTTTTGCTTGGTAGCTCCGCATGGTTGCTTGGTTGGTCGGTAGACAGCTGGTGGGGTCGAGCGCGTTGAAATGCCAGGACGACGCGCCACTACAGCTTTTTGCCTTATTTAGACCGTTTTCCACAAGCTTTTCACTTACTTGCTTCTACTTATCTCCCGCCCACGTTTCTAGTAGATTGCTATGACTCGAATGGGAGAGGTGGAAAATTTGCTTGCTGCTGCCACACTTTTTGCTATGCAAACACTTTGCACGAGTGACTGCCCGCCCGCCCGGCTGGCCGCACTCATTACAATATTGTTGATGTCCATTTCTTCACTCGCCGGGCGCATCAACAGCAACAGCTGTTGCCGATTGTCAGGGCAATCAACTTGGCAGCTGCCGGTCCTTTGCATAGTTTCAACTGTGTATTGCTGGTTGATTGTTGGGCAGCTGGTTGTTTTTGTTATTACTTGCTACCTCACGCTCGCTTTGTGTGTGTGGAATTGAGCGCCAACAGGGTTTTATTTGCCTATTAAATATTTAACAAAATAAATAATAAGGTTCGCGTTTATTTTTTAGATAGGAGCTACCGCTATATTCCTTTTTAATTATGTAGGTATGCAGTTAAACGCGTTTAAATCACTAAGAAGCAATTTAGAAACTACGAATTTTGACACTTTGTAAAAGGAATTTATAAGCTATGGTATTGCAAATGATTTTCTCTTGAATGCAGCGCTTAAAATAGACTTTAACTTAAAAAAATTTGAAGGCTTAAATGCGGCCTCAAGCTTGGTTCTCGATTCACACCAAAATTTATTATAAACGAATTTCACTTATTTTCTTCTATTAAATCGAACCTAAGTTCCAGAGTTGTGTACAATTTTTATGAATCTCAAACCAGTTTAGCTTTTTGTTAATCTCCCAAAAAAGTAGTTGAGATTCTTAGTTAAAACTAACTGAGTGATTGCTAACCACTTGTGTCTTTAACTATATGAGCCACTTAAGGTCACCTTGATAAATCGAATTACTGAAAACCGCTTCTAGGCTCACCGAAAAAAGTTCTCTTCAATTCTCAAAAAAAATTTGTTCACCATTCAGAACTCACTAAAATTAAAATGCAACAATAGAGTACATTTGATCCGGCAACCCTGCAGTGTAAGATGATTGCCTAGCCACTTTTTCACAAAAGACCTTTCAAATGGCTAGGCTAAAAAAAAGTAAATAAAAAATGTGCAGTTGAGATCAACAGTCATAGTAAAAACAAAAAATAATCAAACAGAAAAATTGCTCAAAAAGTTAGCAAAAGAAACGGAAAGACCACAAATAAAAAAGGAAGGAAGAAAAATTCCATTTAGAGAACAACACAAAACAAATGCGCCATAAAGAAATTGAAGGCGCAATGAGCGAACAAAGAAACTGCCTACTACAAAGTACTCATAGCGCGTTAAGAATTGAAAATAGGAAAATACTAAAAAAAAAAGCCGAAACAATAAAAAACAGCTGCAACAACTTTATAAGAGCACCGAGCGCGCGAAACTCACGCTCACGCTACTAAACGCTTTGGCCGCCGCTCAACTGAAAGAATAATAATAATCAACGTTGGCGATGAAAAATAGCGAGATGCCTATAAAAAGCCATTTGAAAACGAAGAAACGTGTAATGAACAAGGAAAATGGAGCACGAATTGGCAATGCCTCCAAGGTGCGCGATTGTGTTTAATTGCCAGGTATTTGTGGGGCAAGAGAAAGACTCCAAAGTAATAAGCAAAACGAAGAAATGATGTGTTTCAGGACACAATTGAAAAAGGTGGCAAATTGAAAGAAAATAGACTGCTGCAAATATGTTTGGTTCTAAATTGTTATTGTGGAAGAAGAAAACTGCAACTGACAACAAAGTTGGTGAAAGTGGAAGTCATTAAGGAAGAACATCACGTGTCTGCGCGTTTTTAGAAAAATTCAAATTTCTCATAAGTAAATTCAGAATATTTTTTTTTTCAAAAAGTAAATGACTAAAAAGCGTTTTTTTTTAAATATGAGTGATCCATAAATACTAAATCACTTCATACTTCGATTGAGAACTTAACGCATAACGCATAAAGAGTGAGTAGGGCGAATGAAATGCAAGTTAGTTAAACTTTTAATGTAGTATACTTTCAGGGTCCGCTCTCTTGATAAACAGTATTGTGTTGTGCTTCTTACGCTACATCTTACATACATAGATACATCATCACTGCAGGCAGAAAGGGTTTTACCAATCCGCATTGACAAATCTACGCCTACTGAGCTAATAGCTAATATGGTTTTAGCCAAATTAGAGTTTAAAGATCCCCACTGATTGAAGTAAGAGGGTTTCTTGATTTTTACTTGTGCGGGGTAATATTCCGTCCAAACTTTATTTGCGATATTGTGTTCCGAGTGTTTACAATTCTACCCTTCACAAGTTCTTTCAATCATAAAGGCGTTTAAGTTAGACTAAGACTTCGCTGTGGTTGGGCGCTTTGGCATTTGAATTCTAAGTTAAAAATAAGATATAATTACATTCGAAATGTAGTCAGGCATACGAGCAGTGTAAATACGATTTCATAAAACAATTTAACTTTTATGGCGCTTCAGTGGCTGGGTCAGCAACACAGCCTGACCTTAGATTTGCAGAAAAACACAAACGTTTTTGCCACACACACTGAACTTAAGTCAAGCGTAACTTTTTTGAAAGTGTGTCAAACAAACGCTAATCCTTGCCGCAACCGAGAGTCGCATTAAAATAATAAAATGAAAGTTTCCTAGCGTCTGCCCAACCGCCGTTGCGAAACGAACCACAGTGTGAAGAGGCATTTAACACCAATGACCACTGGAATGTTAGATGAAATGGTCGCTGTTGTTGTACGCAGTTGACCCATTCAACACATTAACATGCCGACAACAAGTCGTCGACCCCACAAAAGACACAAAAACACGAAAACCCCCCAAACAAAAAAATACAGAACAGCTCGCCAACCAGAGCCAGCGAGCGACCCAACAAAACAGCCGAGTGGGTCCTGCCTGCCAAGCAGCGCGTTCAGCATTTGCGTGTCGAGCACAGTTGTACAAATAATAATCTAAACACAAGGAAATTCAAAACTTTTGGCAACAAAGTTGATATAATTTTTACCGAAGTTGCTAGGGCGTCGCAGAAAGAAGGGTGCCGAAAGGCGATGTGAGCGTCTGAGCGGCATAGCTTACTTTTAGCTACAAATTTTCGCTTTTGCGAAAGAGCTAATAGTTTTGTGTGTGTTGTTTTTGTGTCAAATGTTGGTGGTAGGTGGTGGGTGATGACTGGGCATACAAGAAGCGAGCTTTTGCGAAGTAAAACTAAAACTTTTCGTGCGGCCCATTGCCCTTTTGGCCAGAGCCAGCCAGCCAAAGGAATGTGTTGCGAATGCCACAAAAGGCAGGTCAAAAATGGACCAACAAATATTCAAACCAAAAGCAAAAAAAAAAAGGTTAGCCAAAATGTGGTGCCGCTATTGCTTTGGCGGATTTGTGACGTAATTGGTGCGTTACCACCATCAACACAAAAAACACTCAAACACACACACATTAATGCATGCAAATTAAGTTCTTCCGCTCGTTTGCCAAATGTAGCCACATCGACTGTGTCCTTTCAGCTGGCCTTCGTCGCTGTCGCCATCAACTGCGTTTACTCGTAAAGAGTTTTTTTTCAGCAACTTTTCCATACTTATTTAATTCAACAGACTTATTTAATATTTCCACCTACTACATATTATGCCAATGACTTTATATTACTGTTTTTATTTACCGAGCAACGCCGTTTTTTTTTAGTTTGCGTTCTTCATCTGCATCCATAAAAGTTTTGCCTGCAGCAGCATGATTCAGTAAACAAAAATTAATGTTGTGCATGAATTTGTGCTGCATCAAAAAGGCAACATTCGGAATTTTGTTTTTTTTAGTCCACTTGAGGTGCGCTGAGCGATAGAAAGTTCTCGACAATGTTGGTATTTTATTTGAAATTTTTTTGGTTTTGCATTTTTGGACTTTCACTGGCGCCGCCACTCAACGCTGTGGCTGCCTTAAGCAATCAAAAAATAAAATTAAAAACAAAAGGGGAAACATAATTTATACAAAAAACACTTTTGCTTACATCCCAAAAGTTTTCGTGAGCACAAAAATTTTAATTCCGCAAAGTTGTTGTCGGAAATTAAATTCCCAATTGTATTCATCAGCATTAAATAGTGTTGATAAAGCAGAAGGGGAGGGTCGTTTGGCAAAAATGTAGCATATTAAAATGTATAAACAAAGCGAGATCGCACTGAACAATTAAACACTTTAAATGGTTAATTAGCACCAAGAATTGCTTTTGCCATTACTTGAATTATGCTTTTCTTTTCTACTCTCCATTCACGCGTTTGTCACAATAACTAGCCTTTTGCTAAGTATTGAAATCACTAAAGAAGTATCATTTTCTTTTTCAGTGTTTTCTAAATCATAAAATTCGTGTTTAAAAATCTCTACTTACTTTTCTATAAAACAATATCTTTGGAATAAAAAAGGAGCAAATTGAAAAAAATACTCCTTAATAAAAATCAATTTTTAAGATTATGGTATTATCATAAAAACGAAAAAGCATTTCAAGCTCAGCAAAATTTTATTAAAACAATAAACCTTTACACAAAAATTTTAAACATATTTCGAGTATACAGTTTACATTACATTATATCACATCACATGATATCATCACATCACATGATATTATCAGAACACATGATATCATCAGAACACATGATATCATCAGAACACATGATATCATCAGAACACATGATATCATCACATCAGATCACATTACATATATCAAATACCATCACCATCGCGTAACACCACATCTCATCGTATCTTGACATCATCTCACCACATCACATTATTACGTCACATCACTTAAACTCACCTTATTACATCACATCGAATACAATTTCATCATATGAAATTATACCACAACATCACATCACATCACCATATCACATCACATCGCGTCAACATAGCCTATCGCATTACATCAGATCGCTATATATCAAATACCATCACCCATTCACATTACACCACATGTCATCACATCTTATGACAACATATGAAATCCCATCACATCATATCACTTTATATCACATCTCACCACAACAAACGAGTATATCAATACACTATATCACATCACATCAGATCACATTATAACATCACCTCGTTTTATTATGCCATCATATTATGATTTAACATCACATCGAATCACATCACATTATACAACACTATATAGAACATTACATCAGATCATATATGTATCACCTCAACACATCATATCGTATCCCATCTTATAACATAGCATATCCTTATCAAATTTAACTTAAGGTGAATTTAACGAAAGGTGCAAGCGGATTACAAATACAATTTTTATAAGAAATAACAATCATATCGCTCTTTCGGTTCATTTTCACGTCATTACACTCAACGATCGAACCGAAATGTCAATACAAAAATGCCAGCTACAAGTGTCAGCCAACTTATGTATTCGCTATGTTCGTGATACTTTATCTACTTAGTTACATACTCGTACATATATTCTAAAAAGTGTCGCAAATTCCACGACTATGTCGAAGACGAAGTAATTTGATTTTTCACACCCACTCATTCGCATACACGCAAATCTAATTATATTATGAATTTACAGTCATTCAAATGTATTAAATGTGAATAAGGTTATGCAGTCAATATGACTGTACAAGTACATACGTGTGTATGTATGTATGTTGATAGCTTGCTGCCACGTAATAAACACCTTCATTTTTAAGCGCGCTTGCAGTGACAGAATATGGCTGCGTGATGTGAAGTGACAAATAGACATTTTAATATGTTTCCATAGCATATTTATTTATATTTATAAGGTTTTCAAATGTTTACATACACACGTACATTGATGTGCTGATGCGCATTGACTTCCGCATCTCGAGCGAGCACCGTGCGTTCCATAATTTGTAAGTAAAAGTGTAGCAACATTTGCAAACGTCATTAGCTACTGAATTTTTCATAGAAATATGTGTCTAACTAAGTTTCCGTGCATATTTGCCGAGCTGTGCTATGCTATTGTATATTTTTTTTTTCAATGTACTTTTGTGCGGCTGTGTTTTGAAAGCGAGCAACATTTTTTTTCTAACAACTTGCATTTTCCACGGCTTTGCAATGTTTGATTGCCGCAGACGTAGACATGTTGCCAGCTTGCCTTTCAAAAGTTTTTTACTTAAAAACTTGTCATCACACACACACACAAACAAAAGCATTTCAAATACATATTATCCACATTCACTTTTCCTCACCTTTTTACTCTCATTTTTTTTCATAACTAGTCGCATTTATGGCTTCACTTTTCGCAACGTCTATGAAAATAAATCATCTGCAACTTGTTTGCACTACTCGAGTAACTGCACCCACAGCTCCATAAATTCATTGGACTTCAGACACTAGTAAACTAGATAACTTCATATATGGAAGTATTTATTTGCGTTTTCATAGTAAATAGTTGCCACGTCATTGCTTCAGGGGTGTGTATGTGTGTATGTATGTATTTGTCTTTTTGTTTTTGCGCGTGTCACTCTGTATATATGTTTGTGCATACATAACTATAACGGCTCCATGCATTGGTGCCACATGCAACGTGCCACTGTTGCACAACTCAATGCAATTCAATTCAACTCAATACTCGTGTGTAATTTTTCAATTTGAAAGCGCAACTAATTCATTCGCTCACGTTTACTTCACAATTGATTGTTTGCTTGATTGCAGCTGCCTGTTGACTTGTACAACTCGAATGCGATATTTTGTTACGCTTCACATTTTGTGACTTGTAAAGTTGAACTTTGATTGTTTTTATTTAATTTGCAATATGGTAAATGCATTTGTTTGGGTTCGAATTACTACCAATGTGTTACTTGTTTTTGACTTGTTGTTTTTTTCTTTGCATGTATGTATGTTACTACAGATATGTCGGAAAGCCCCAACTGAATAGGACATTATTTACTACAGCTTTGCAAAGACGTAATTTTTTTTTAATAATTAAACACTGCGTGTACCTTTTTTATGCATGTCTGAAGATGTTTAATTTAATTTTTGAGTTAATACACTCTTTTCCTACACGCTTTGCTGTGCGCATGATGAGTAGGCAATGGATCATCTGCAATAAAAAACACAACAGATTTCTTTAGTTTATATCATAACGCCGTATTTTAACGAAGGATTTACCGAAATAAACATTTTTACACAAATGGTGAGGATTTTACTTAAAAATTCGATTTGTGAAGGTCTAAAAATTCAGCTTTTTTATCCCAAAAAAATAATTGTGTTTTAAATAAAAATTCCTCCGTTCAAGTATGAAATTTTGCAGTTTTAAGTAGTCTGCAAGATAGATCGATAGGTCACATGGTTCTTGAGAAACCTTGCTCACCGCAATGGGATTTTTTGAAAAACATCATTTTGAGATAATCGCGTATAAAGTTTTATACGTACTTGGAGGCATTCATGAGGAGTGCGCTGTTTACAGATGTAACTTTAGCTCTAGTGCTCAGATATTTACGAAATGTGAAGAAAATAAAGGATATACCTTAAGAAAACCTAATAAAAAATGTTTCGATTTCTTTGTCTCACACAACACAACCCCTTAAATTTTGATTGGCTTTTTGGTATATTGAAAATGATTAGTAGTTTTATCTGTAAACTAATTTTTGTGGATTTTTCGTATATTGAAAATTATTAGTATTTTTATCTGTAAACAAAATATTTTTGTTTTGAATTGATTTAATTTAGCAAGTGTTTGAAATTAATGGAAATCAATAAAAAAATTTTTTTTTTTGTAATCATCCTTAAGTTTCGAATACAGCTCTCAAATAAAATGTCACAAACAAATATTTTTCATTATTTATGTTGCTTGAAAAACTACTTTCCTTTGCTGTAAAATTTCTTGAAATAAGCTTCAGACTGATTTATATTTAATTTTTTTTTTTTACTTTCTTGAGTGTCATTTTATAAGCATACCCAGCTTTAGCCAAAAATATAAAGAAATAATTTACTTGCGATCATAATCATGTCATCATATAATGTGATCATATGATACAACTTTAAAGACGAGGATCTTTCTTGTTAACGCTCTCTGTAAATATTGGTTTGCTCGTATGTAATTCCAACAAAATTTAATCATATATTTTGAGGTCCCGTGATCAGATCATATGATACGGTCATATGATGGAACTTCATGGACGAAGATATTTCTTATTAATTTCATATGTGTGGATTTGAACTAGTACCGTTCAATTAGTAATGTAAATTGGTGATACAAAAAAAAATATTTATTGACAGAGATCGAATATACCTCTACAGCATATGACACTTCTTTTAAGGCAAACTTTCTTTTAGCGTTCTACTAAATACTGCTTTATCGCTTTTGCTGACAACTTTTTCCAACTGGGCGCTCTCCGCAAATTGTACTACATAATATATAAAAAAAAATGTATGTACTATAAGGCTTGTCACAATATCTTTGCAATATTTCATTTATGGCTAAAAGGTGTGGCAGGTATATTTTTTTTCCTCAGCTTCCACACATTTATGAGTAATTTGCCAACCTAAAGAATGTTTGTAACACATATGGCGTAGTATTTTAAATTATTGCGTCAAATCTAAAATATTGCATTACCAAATAACTGGTTTTTGAAATCTGAGTAGTAGCAACGCAAAAATTTTATATTTTTTGAAATAATAAACAAATTTTATTTATTCTTTTCAAAATTTAAATCTTAAGTGCATCGTGAGAGTTAAAAATAAAATTATGGAAATTTTAAAAACTGTATTAAATTAAAGAAATTTAAATAAATATATTTTTAAAAAAAATTTGAGACTTTTATATCCATTAAGACTAACAAGTTATTTTATTGAAAAAGTGAAGTGCATTAATTAACCTTTTTTTTTTTGATTGCAAGACATACATATGTTTGGTTCTATTGTTACAGTTTCGCAGTTTCTTCGACCGTTTTCAAAAACTTTTGCTGGCGTGACTTAAAGTTTACGTAAATGTGAGAACAGAAAAAAATTTGCATCGCACAATGTTTCGATCGCGCAAAGACCGGTGCTCAATCGCTTGCTTCTTCCTCTTCTCTTCTATAATTTTATATAAGCTCTCCCATTCTCCGTCCACAAATACGTCACGATTTGTTGCTCTCAACTCGTTTGGCCTAAGTTAATACAATAAATTCCCTCTAAAAGCATTCAAAATAGTGTAAATGGCAAACACTTCTTGACTCCCCTCACTTCCATTGCTTTGCCAGAATGTCGCTCCCTCCTCTTGTTTATCTGTTCCTTAATTTTTTCCTCTCTCTCAACAGTCTTCGTACATAATAAAATGTTGAGTATTTAAATTTCAACTATCTCTTGTTTTTTTTATCCAAACATTTCTAAAGCTTATGAACTCCTAATCACAACAACAACAACTACATAAACCAAAACATTTAAAATTCTCCACCCTCATGAAATGTGGTGCTAAACCAAAAAGTATTCCATACAAACTGCGCGCAAACATAATTGTAACGAAAGCCACAAAAGTGAATATACAAAGTTTGGTTATTAAATTTAAACTGCAACATTTCCTCACATGCCAAGCAGACAAAAACTGCTAACCAAACCAAAACAAAGCCAATGTCTACAAACGAAGTCGCATGAAAATGTGCGCACAGACACTCCAACTGAAATTTATTTACATATAGGCGAACACATTTTTAGCAAAATAAAATGCGACAAAGCACACATACACATATTCGTATGTAAAATATACATTGAAGCTTGGGGAAGTGTAAGAGTAGGTGTATTAAGATGAGCGGCCGCAACAAGCTCCGCTGGCTCGGTCCAACGACTCGGCCAGACTGTACAACAAAATGTCAGTTGATGCGTCATTAAAAAAACAAACAAAGCTTGAAACACAATATAATTTACAATGGGTGACAGACAGTAGGAGAATGTAGATTAGAAAAAAAAAATAAATAAATAATAATAAACAAAAAAATATATATAAAAGGAATAAGCAAACAAGAGACAGGAAGTGCACACGAAGCTGTCAACAGGACGAAGAAGAATGGCTGGCTGCCCAAATTGTTGCGGGTGTGCCACGTCCTGCACGCCGCGCTGCTACCATCACTGCCACTCGAATTTTTGCGGCGCTCTCTATAAAACACATAAATACTTCAAAAAATTTTCACTCGCTGGAAATTGAATTTTTTAACTTGAATTTTGTGTTGCGACAAATTGTTTTTTTTTTTCTTTTTTGTTACTTTCTTTCTTTGTTTCGTCGTTTTATGCTTTGTTCATCAGTTTTGTTTTGGCGCCCCTGCCATGCCACGCTTTTCCTGTGTCGCAAGGTTTTTCTTGTTGTATCGCTGCTTTTAAGCGCTTATTTTCCGCTCATTCCCCCCACAAAATATGTTTGTTATTATTTGGCGCTAAGCGTTCTGGCTGCTTTTGCTGAGTGTGAGTTTCTGTATTTTTGCAGAGGAAGGAAGCCAAATTTGTGTCTGTTTGTGTGTGTGTGTATTTTGTTGAGCTGCTTTGCTTCCTCCAAAGTATTTGATATATCACGTGTACCTCACATACATTTATTTACCTATTTGATGTTTATTGTATTTATTTATTATTTTCTTTCGAGGCTATAGTCCTGTGCATATGCTCTTAAGAGTGGGCGTGGAAAAACTCCAACTTTTTGTAAACTTCCATCTTAAGCTTCGTGCCATTGTCATGTCCTTGCTAGCAGAGCACCTTTTGTCTGTTTTGCTGTCGTGCTGTGTCAGTGGGTGCATAGGTAGATAGTCCAACATGTGCTTTAAAGCGAGGACACGCGATAAATTATGTTGTCCTTTCATAGCAAATATTTCATTTATTAAGTAAGCGTTGTCAAGTGACATTTGTATGAATATTTAAAGCAACTGTACGAAAGATGCTCAACATTTTTTTTTTTAATATCGCTGAGCATTACTGTAGGCAGCACAATTTTGGTGCTTTTTTTTCTTTTTTTTACAATTTTTCTTAGTTGAATTTTATATGAAATATTTATTTTGAACAGAGATTGGGGGAACATATTGCGGGTGAAATGTAGCCATAAATTTCTGTGAACCGTTTGAACAGCTTTTTCCTCATAGGAATCGATGAATTATAAATTTTTTTACAGTTAGTACTAATTCGTTTATATAAAGAAGTGTTTTAAGAGTTCAATAGAGTTTTCTTTGAAATAGTTTGTATACTCGTTATGAGCGAAGATTTTGTTATCATTATGGGTTTTGTGTATTGTGGTTGCCATTTTTTTTTCGCTGTTGTCGGCTTTATATAACTATTGCTTGTCTATGTTATCGATGATGATTTTTTAATACTCGACTTTTTTTGTATTAATTTTTATTCTATTAAACTTTTCGATATTTTTAGTAATACATTATTTTATCGATTGTTCTGATTTTCTTGTTGTCGATTTTATAGTTATCGATTATATTCGACTTGTCAATTTATCATAAGTGATGACACCATCTTCAGTATTTTTTTTTCGATGAACGGTTTTGTGTTAATTATCGATTTTATTATCGTTATCGATATTATTATCGTTATCATTATCTCTATTTATTGTTATCGACAATGCTTTTAGGTTATCCTTTTAGTATCGTAGCCGATGTTGCTATCTTACTTTGGGGTTATTGTCGATTTCGTTATTGTTGTCGATATATTTATCGTTATAGATTTCTATAGGTTTATCGATTAGTTTAATGCAGCCTAATTTAGTGATACTGTCGATTTTGATATTTATTGAGTTTTATTAATTTTCACCTCAATCATTTTTTGGCAACTAAAATGTTGCGTATACGCTCTGTCAGCCATTGCATCCAATTTATTCACACATAATAAATATAAGTACTACACTTTTTTTTATTGTTTGGCCATATTACTATTTTATTTAATTAAGTTTTTCATCCCACCTCAAAGCGTTAAAAATAAATTTAGAAAAAACCAATTCATCTCAGTTTTCAAAATTTCGTTAAATTTTGTTTTCCCCAAACTTTGCTCAATAATCAATACTCTTCGAAATTTGTTCTAAGTAGTGCTTTATTAGTCTTCGTAAATGCTCTGAGTATTTACTATTAACGCACAACTTTTGCGCTGCTGCATATCACTTTACCGACCTTAAGATTTTCACTTACTTTCAGTTGCCAAACTTTAAAAGAGCAGCCACTGCGCCAACCACAGCAAATAGTCAAATTATAAGCTCCACTAACACACACACTCCCACACACACAGTCATGGAAAGTAGAAAGCTGCCTAAAAAGTATGGCGTGCGATGGTTTTTGCTAGCTTCTTGGCTATCGGGAAGGTCACACCTTTCAGTATAAAATTTTCCTTTCTTTACCGGCAAGCTCTGCTCTGCGCTGGCTGGTCATTTTTTGAAGCGCATGCACAGGCAACTCTCATGAATAATAACTTCCTTCCTTTCACGAGGTATTCAAAGAATTTTTAGTTGGTTCTTTTTTCGGCAGGAATTTGCGAATTTATGTAGTGTCGGATGAAATCTCTTTTTTGGGTGAAGGTGTGCTGCGTTTTTCGGCTGATTTAAACAAAAGTTTCTGTGTGTGTGTGTGTGAAATCTATGCGTCATGGCTGTTTTTGTGAGTAAAGAGCTCAGTAGCTCAGTATGCGACAAGAAGCTTAAACGCTGGCGAATAATGTTACGTTGAAGGCTAAGAGAGTGGCCAATGACGCCGAAAGTAGAAAGAGTCCTGTAGACAAGAATACTTTATTTATTGTGAAATCGAAAAACTTAATCAGTCATTCGCCTATATACCTTCATATTGAAAATTGCGTTCTCTTTTTCAACTTCTCCGCAGTAACTTCTTCTACCCGAAAAATATTTTAAAGTTCCTTTAATAAAAGAAAAATAAAATGTTTGAAATTCTCGCTGGGCTGCATTAGCGCACAGATACGTAATTGAAAAATTCAAAAAATTACTTGCATACGAAAGGAAAAAAAAAACTCCCATTTATGTACCTACATAAGTATTTGTTTTCGGCCTTTAAATTTTTCTTGTTGCACGCCAGCAAAATGTATGTATTTCAAATTCTCCACCCGAAAGCAAAGCAAACAACTAAATTGCGCTCCTCAACGCAAAAGCAGCCATCATCATGAATATATAAACTGCTGATTTTTCTAGTTTTAAATTCGGTCAGACCGCCAGTAGCAGTCGTTATCATCCCACTCGTCACTGCCGTCGTACCAGCCGCCAAAAATGCTATGTGCGTCAACATTCCAAAAAAAAAAAGTTTAAAAAAATAGTATAAATTTATTTTTTATAAACAGCAGCGCAGTGCGGGTATTATTTATGCCCCTGAGTGTGCTTACAAACTAACGTACTTATGAACTAACGTGCTTGTTTACTTACTCGCTGAGTTGTAGCAAAGGCAGGAAGGACTCTTCTTATCATCAGCGACCTCCTTCGCCGACAATTCAAGCTCATTGAAATTACATGCACATTTAGGCATATGAAAAATTAAGTCAAAACTTAAATAAACTTGACCAACAATTTGCTTTGACGTTATTAGAAGTTGGAAAATAAGGAAGAAGTCAATGAAGGGGAATGTGAGAGTTGGCTGTTGTGACTAAACGCAAGAAGAGCATACTTGAGGAAATTGTTCGGAAAAAAATATTAAAATAGAAAAAAAAAAACTACTGCCTGAAAAAAATTCTGCGACCAGTTAAGCATGTACTATATACATATATAATTGGTAGAATTTTACGTGATGTTCAGAAAATTGCTTTACGCTCGCGAATATGCTTCATGAATGCTGATTACTCAATGAAATGCTTCAGTTGTCAAAGCAGTTGACGCGTATTTAGTTTGCCAGCTTAAATGTCCAAAATTTTATTTTACTTTTTCGTCGGTACAATTTTACGCACTTTCATCTCACACTCACTCCCTTATTACGGTCTTTAAATATTTTTCGCTCTTTCCCTCAAGTGTGGTTTTGTAATTACAACTGCTAGGATGACTAAAAAGATGGTTTGTTTTGGTTTTGCGTTCGTATTGTCCAATTAAGGGGTCCTTTACTCCCAAGGCCTGAAATCGAGCGGGTTTTTTGGAAATAAATTGCGAAGGATCTACAGAATGGATTTAAACAAATTTTTATTTAATTTGAAGGTACATGTTTTGACTTTAAAATGTTTGTATATAATAACAAAAAAAAAACTTGAAACTTAATTAACAAAATAAATGTTGAAACTGCATGAGTCCTGCTCAAGTAAAATTCAGGCCAGTTGGGTAATCTGTAATCAGAAATTAAATATTCTTTATAATCACAGTTACGTTGGCTATGTTTTTTCCGAGACAGAATTTTTTTTATTTTGAAAATTGTAAAACTTATGCAACGATTTGTGAAAATTTTAAATTTTCTCGTCATTTTTGAACATATATTAGAAAACCCGTTTAAAGATAAATTACGGTGTATAACTTGATGGAGACGGGTACATGTCGGAGCCCAGAAGCATGCAAAGGAATGTGTTTTCTACGAAATCCACTCTGTGGCGCGTTCTTGGATACAAATAGATTAAATTTAAATAAACAAAAAATCGATTTTTTGAAACCCCTTAATTTATATTCTTATGATAATTAGTTGCGCGAAGAAGTGTGTCATCACATGATAGAGGGATATGTTCCTTAAAATGCAATGAAGTGTGATCTCAACTCATTTATAAAAATAATACAAATCCAAGGGCTTGCAATATATCATATTTTAGTTTATGCCGTAGGAAACGTATCAAGTGATATTATGTCATATGAAAAATCAAAATCATTTTTATTAATTCATTCATGGCTTTAGCAGTCGCATAGCTTGACAAAAACAATTACAGTTGCTACACGTTATCATCAAATCACCAAAAGAAATAAATATTCGATGTGATTTAAAATCACTTGATTTAATATGATTTTCCACGAAAGCAGATTACTTAAAAATACTCGTATAATCATATTATATAATAACGGATGGCATTGCATGATTTCATTTATTTACAATCACGTGAAATGTTTTCATAAGACATTACGCCAAATATTTTCATCTAATGTGACTACTATTAAAAATCTCCTTCGCTTTAGTTAAGCCCATGTATGTATGTATGTACATATGAACATATGTCTATATTGAAAAAAGTGTGACTTAATGCAACATAAAATATGGAAAATGGTAGCGCGGATAACATCAGACTGCTTATTGAGGCCCTTTCTATTTCCGGTTGGCATTACAATCTGCTACTTCCTGTGCCTTTTGCCTAATAGGGGTCTAGTTAACTCGCCCACAATTCCAGCCAAAATAGCCAAACATTGTAAGCCATTAATTTTCTCAATTCCCAGCTATTATTGCTAGTACCAGTAGCTTTTCAAAAAGTTCCCCCATCTATTTATTTGATAATCTTCGCATACGATCTTTGCTTGCGTTGGAAATAACGTTTCAGTGTAGCATTTGAAAATTGTACGAGTCCTTACATAGAATTTTGTTGTTGTGTTTTTAGCATATGGGTTTATGTAGTATATATTTTTTTTTTTTTGTGAAACCGCTTGAAGAAACGGAGTGGAAGGAGAGTGGCTTAAAGCTTTTAAGTTTGCGCTGTGTTTTCTTTTTTAGTGTTGTTACCATAACTCCTTGACCCGCGGCAACCGGTTCACTAAATTTGTGTTACTTTTTTGCCTTTTTTTTTTGGGTAGCAGTGGTTTTGTATTTCATTTGTATTTGTATGTATGTATGTATGTGCATCTGCATGTGCCCGCTGGTATGATTTGTAAGGCTAAGCTTGCCCCAATTTAAATTTGCCAAAGCGCACAAATCTAAGAGCATGTATGCGATGTATATAAATGTATATATATATATATTTACTAATGGTTTTAGCTTTTATATATATGTATGTACATACATGTTTATGTGTGTGTGCTTTTATGAAACGTTGTAGCAGCAATATTGTAAAACGTGAATTATTTTTGAAAGATTGTGTTGCAATGCTTAATGTACTTACATTTGTATTCATGTCTACATGTATCTACAAATGATACTCTAGAAACAACACTATGCTACTTCAAAAAATCCACATTCAACTCATTATGGTTTTCGAAAATTTGAATTTTTTAACTTATTCTATGTAAAAATGTAATGATTCCAAAGCAGAAAGAAAAAATTTAATATAATTTTAAATTAATCGCAAACCGTTGGCACTGTAGCGAGATTGGCTGATGTCGAAAGAAGATTTTTTAGATCTGCTTGAGTACAAGCAAACGATTATTTTGATGCAAAAACTAAGAGTCCCTCTCTTGTGTGAGGAATGTGGCAAATATATTTTTATAAGACATATTGAACACTCAAAATTTGTATCACTTGATCACATCAAATGAACTCATGTGATAGGATTTTTTTGCATAAGCAAACTATTAATATGATCATATTAAGTACATTTGTAATGTTGATATATTTATGCCAAGAAATATGTTCTACATATTTATGTATCTATATTGTGTATACTAGGAATGTTAATACCGAGATTCCGGCTTCCAAGTCATTGTTAAGTCTCGAATATCTCGGGATTGCTGCAACAATTCATTTAGTAGCCATTTAAAATTTAACTTTTTTTAATCATAAATATCCCCTTACAAGGGCAAAAAAGCCATTTTAAGGACAAGGCAGTGTAAGTCTCAAAAATAAATTGCATCAAATATTAAAAAGCAGCTCGCAAGTGTCGAATAATAGAAAGGCATACAATTTATCAGAAGGTTTGGTGACAGAAATTGATGTATTTTGAATACTACTATAATACGACGATTACAGACGAGGTTACATTTTTTGACAAATTAAAATTACAAATTTAAATTTTCTGAATTTCGGTGCAATCCCTGCATTCCGAGTTTTTGTTTTAAGCTCTCGAAAATTTCGGGATCAATTAAATGTCAAAAATTGGCATCTCTAGTTTATACGTGGCTTAAATCTTACAAGCAAAGCTTTCTCACTGATTGTCATCTTTGGATATCGCATTCAATGATATGAAAAATGTGGAGCATCATATGATGTGATGATATGATGTCATACATATATCTACGACAGCGAATATTGTTCTTACTAAATCAAATAAGAAAAAAAAAAAAATAAAATAGTAATTTTTAAATTGCGCTTAATACCTCAGTTTGGTAAGTGATCTGCTTATCGCAAGAAAAAAAAATTTAATTTTCTAGCAAAGTGTAATCAACAGCGTACCTTCCCACTTGCCACAAACATAAATAACACACCGAACAAAATTGTAGACGCTATTCACAAACAGTCTCTCAGTTTATTATTCTGAATACAGTAACTCATGCAAACCTCTACGAGATATACATGCACATTAGATGGGAACGGAAATTTAAAGCTCACTTTGCCAAGATTTTAAAAATTGTCCACGTACAAAAAAAATTCGAACAAAGTCGAATGTGCAATTTGTGACTCGACTCCAAATAATTTAGTAAACATTTTGTAATAAACATTGCTCTAAATTTATATTCGTCCTTCTTGAACAGTAAATCTTATTTTAGATTCCATCAAGGCAGATACAAAAGGTGAGGTTAGAATTACTAATTTGATTTTTTTTCTCATTTACCTTAATTGTCAAACTTTGTTTTCAAAAAATGATTATGTGCTATTGTGTAAAAAAATATATTATATTATATATAGAACAGTGCTTTTTGTTGCAAAGAACGGCGCGTTAAAGGCGGAATTTCTTTCTTAAAAGTACCGCAAGAACCACGCCGAAGGATTGTTACGAAGAGAAGAGAGCTTGTGTGCCATCACGTTTACGGAAACAATGTGGTGTCCATAGATCATTTCGCGAGCTGTGAATTGGTTGCTGGCGCAAAACTCATACACTTGATGCCCCTCTGTCCCCATACTCGAACTTTAAATTCTGAAATACATAAAAATGTAGATTTTGTATTTAATGAATTGAATTTGTGAATTGTCAACATTTGTTTTCACTACACTGATTTGATAGTTCTTAACGACAATAAAGGTATATCAAAAAACCTGGCACGGTTGCAAAATCTCTACTGCGGCTAACTGTTAAAACTGCCTTGGATTTCATAAAATAAAAAAGTACTTGACAAATTTTCTTAAAGTCATCTTGTGTAACTAGTGTTTAGAGCGAAGGTTATTTTTACCTCAAGCTCTCGCAAGAAGTTTGTTTGTGTGAAGTTCGAACCAGTCTAATTCTCCAAATGTATTTATTTATGTACTTATGTTCCTACTATATGGAGTTGTATGTAAATAAATTTGGTTTGGTAATTGCATGTACAAATACAAATAAACTAATGGTTATGCTGGTCTCTGCAGTATTTCTAAGAAAATTTGCTGTGGCTTGCTGCTTGTTTGCCCTGTACGCTTGATTTGTTGACCGGTGAGGCAATATGCTACCGCGCACATAAATACATACATAAATATGTCCATACATACATAGTAACATACGTACGAGCAAACATGATATGTAGCAACGATTGGGCGGAGCTGCTGGTGCAAACAACCAGCCAGTCCGTCGCGCCGCCAGCTTGTTGTATTGTTGGCCAACTTACTTACAAAGAAAAGCTTAAAAAAAAAAAAGAGCTGAACACATAGTCACATAAATATAAATATAACTACGTTAGGAAGCTAGCTAACTGCGGTCTAGAACGGTACAAAAGTCGTGAAAAAGCATTGTGGCCGCTGTAAAGTTGAACGGTGAACGTTGAACGCTGAGAGGCATTGGATTTCGACGCTTTCCAACACAAATGAGTAGAATAAAAAAAAAAAACCAGAAATGAAGCGATAAAACAGCGCACACTTTTCAAACGTGGAAGTGAAGAACTAACTGGTTACTGTTTTACTGCTTTCCACCGAAAAAGGCGATTTAACACTGCACCGCCTTTGTGTGTGTGTGTACATCAGCATGTGCGTCAACGACGGCGGTACGTAAATACATACGTTTGTACATATGAACGTTTGTCTGCGCACACGAGAATGATTAAAGATCTGAGATTGTGCGACGCGTTGACAGCTAAAAGTGGAGCAGTACTGTTTTGGTTTTTCTTGCTTTGTTTGCTTTTGAGTTTTTACTGCCGATTAACTGCTGTTCCTAATGCCTTCACCTCCTCACCGCTCTGTGTTGCACGTGATGGAGTACAAGCAATTTGCGCTTGGTCGTTTCGGCAAATGAACGGATATGGCGGATATTTAGAAGTAGAAGTAGAAGTCGTTCGTGCGTACTAAGTCGTGTTATTATTAAATGTAAATGTAGCTTAGCAAAACAAAAAAAAAAATTGCCTTGTATGTAAAAAAAGTTATGAATACTTATGTGTGGACGATCGGTTGATATTACAATGCGTTTAAAGATAGACGAGAGCTTTCTTAGATAAGGACTTGTACTCACACTTTTCTTGGTATTAATTAAACACTTTTTGCTACGCAAGTCAACTCATTTTTAAAGTCCTAAAAAAAATTTTAATTTATTGGCTAGGGTTGACAACCAATTTGCAAACTAAAGAAAAAAGAAGTCAAAAGGTTTATACCTTTCATGAATGGAAGATAATGAGTGTAAGAAACTTATTTATTTATTTTATAGCATGCGCGTGTGTTGCAAAATTTTTTTGCTCTTTGCTGCTTTATCACCAACCAAAGAAGCTTAACACTAGAACATTAAAAGTTAATCACATATTTTTCAAAGAAATTATATATTCTTTCTTAACAATAAATTAAATATCAAGCAAATAACATACTTACATTAACCACTTCCACTTAGAACGTATGCGAATACAATGTTAAAATTAAAACTGGAACATAATTTTTTAATTTTTTTCGTGTGGTCGCCATATGACTTGCTAGCAAATTAAAAATTACATAGTTTGCCGCTTATATTTATTTATTTATGTTTAAGAATTTTTAATTACAATTCAGTTCAGTTCAGTTCTAACCTAAAATATATAAATTCAAGTTTAAAATTTTTTAGAAAACTAAAAAAAATTCAAGTATTTTTATAGATAATGAACTTTCTTCCAAGAAGTGTTAGAATTTTTTTGAGTATGCAGTTTTAAAGCCCCTTCAATTTCTATGTATGTAGGTGTTACCGTTGATTTTAAATAATTTTTTTTGTCAAATAAAAAAATTTTTAAATATAAATCGATAGTAATTCCCAGTCATGTGAAACTTTTGTAACAATTTACGAAAATGCAATGTATGTTATTCATATATTTAATATACTCGCAAACTGACCTGTTGTCGGCTAATTCGGCATTTCAATTTGTTTTGGAACTAAAACTTTGATTTTTTTTTCAAGTAAAGTAAATATAAGAACATAATTTTTTCCTCGTTAAGAGAATGGGTTTCCCTCCAATGCCTATGCGGATGATATCCAGTTATATCTGTCAAATAGTTTTGAATATATAGACTTATTAGCTAGCCAATTTATCCAAGATATTTACTCCATTGAGCAGTGGTCCAAGAGAAACGGTCTTTGTCTTAACTCTGGAAAGTCGTTTGTCTTACCAATTACCAAGAAGAAACTTAACATAAAAATTTTACCTAAGTCCGCCCTTGGTAATAAGCCTTTGGAATATGTAAATAAAATTACAAGCCTAGGGTTTATTATAAACTCCAGCCTTTCTTGCACTGATCACATAAATGTTGTTGTTTCTAAAGTTTATGTTACGTTGAGAAACCTTCGTCAAACTGCAGAATTTACCCCTGTAGGCACTAGGCGCCAACTGGCCATTCAACTGATAGTGCCTGTTATTACTTACTCTGAGTTGGTTTATAATAGGCTGGACTCCATTTCGGATCATAAGATTAGAGTACTATTTAACCAGGTAACCCGATATGATGTGTATGGGCTAAAGAAGTTTGACCACATATCGCAGTGGAGGACAAGTGTTTAAGGCTGTGAAATACAGGACTATTTAAAGGCAAGAACCTGTAGTTTTCTTTTCCGGCTTATCTCAACTAATACCCCTAATTATCTTTATGAAAAGTTAATATTCCCAAAATTTGAGCGCTCAAAAGAACTTATTGTACCAATATTTAATTTTATAACATCAACTAGACTGTTTTTCGTTAGTGCTATTAGAACATGGAATTATATTCCACCCATTATACGAGGCAAGTTAAACAAAAGCAACTATAATAATATCTTATACTCTTATTTCTCAAATAAACTAGACTGACCGTCAACATTAGTTTAAGTTTTATTGATAATTTACTTTTAAAATTATACCTGTATGATTTCATTTCATTTTCATGTATTTTTGACTATTTGAATTCATGTATTTATAATTAATTTTAATGTTATTCTAATTTTGTTGTGCTAAAAAAGAAGATTCTTGCTTAATAAATAATAATAATAATTAAGTTATGCAGCCGTATCGTTATGAGAATTCAAATAAGAACTTACTGGTACTTAGTCCGCATTAGCTTCATGAAACATTTATGTATGTTAAAAAATAATATAAGGTGCTAAAAAATTGCTTTGAAACTCTATTTAGATAGACCCCATTGCCATTTTAAAGAAAGAGCGAGTGAGTTCAATTACTTCAAACATGAAATATTTCCACAACCACACATTTTACATAATTAAAACGTTACGATTATGATTCGTCTTGTTGTCGAAGTAATGTATTTTCAAATACTTTTAAAAAAAACTGATCGATCATCATTTAAAATTTTTTTTTTTTTTTAATTCAGAAATGTAACGTATATTAAGTGCAAGTATTTAATATAAACGAATTTTATTTTGTATCTAAATACCTTTTTACAAGGCTTATTTCTATTTTAAATTCTTTGTTTTAATCAACAACAACCACACAAGTTAAATAGCGGCAGATTAGCTGCTCTTGTTTGTAGTTGGTTTGTTTACGGAAGGAAGGCACAGCATGTAGCGTTTTGGCTCTGCAACTTCGAGGTCCCTAGTTCAAAGCCTGGGAAAGTGGTGATGAAGAATAAAATATAATTAATTAAATAAAAAAGAAGTCTGATAAAGAGATGTGGTGAATTCCGAAATAGTATTATAACTTCTACCATTAAAATGCTGTTGTTGTTTATCCAAATAAAAATCTTCAATAAACTGGTCTCGAGCATATAAACTTGTGAATTATTATTTAATTATATCAAATTCTTTATATCTATTTAAATCCAATTTTATAAATATTTTTAAAATCTCTGTTCCTAAACCATCTCATCCTAAACTATATCATTCCGTTGTGCACTTATACCAAAGGCGAACTCTCACTAACTAATTAATTTCTTGTTCTTTTTAACGTTTTGCATATTTTATATTCCTACATTGCATAAATTTGAATACACAATTTTTTTTCATAATCCACGAGTTCATTTGTTTCCAGCATTCTTTCGAAACAAATATAAATCTTTCTATTTACTCTCTCTCTCTCTATCTCTCTCTCGTGCTCTGTGTCTCTCTCTCTCTCTCTTTCTATCTTTGCTGCTTATAACTCTTGCTCATTCCAAGGATCCTTTTTTATAAGTATGCATGTCTTCGTTCCGAATTATTCATACATAAATCACGCCACACTTTACATACTCTAAGCAAGTCTAACGAAATTTAAAAAAAAAATTCTTAATTTCTTTCCACAACTTTTACTAAAGTAAGATTTATTTTAAATTATGCAAACAAAAATGAATTAGCAAACTTTTCATGCAGACAACAATTAAGCTAACTTTTTGCATTTTTCTCTTTTCTATCATTTCAGGTGAGTGTAACAGTACTATTCTTCGTAGCAAGTACAAAACAAAGTTTCTTGTGGAGCTTCAAGGCTAAGCAATAAATGTGTATGAATGTACGCGTATGCGCGTATGTGAGGTGTTGCGGTAATGTATAGAATTATGTAGAATAGCATTTTTTATTTATTTAAAAAGTGTTACTTAAAATGTAAGAAAAGCTGAAAGCCAGAAGAAGCTAGAAAATGTGTAGAAAAACTTGGCAAACGTGAGAGAAAGTAATGTGGAAAGCGCCCGAAGTTGTACAAACTTGTGCATAAATGCAACAACAAATCTGGAGAACTTTTAAAAACGAAAAACTCAAACACAATGCCGTCTAGTGCTAAATAAATTGATTTACGCACATACAATGTTGTACAAAAAACTGTGATCAGTTCAAGCTTAAATGTTTGGTTTTTTATTCTAAAGTAGCTGCCTGAAGATACAACAAAAAATGTCAATTGTTTAGAATAAATTTATATTTTTAAACTTAAATTTGGCTGGAGGAAATTGGACGACGTTTGTACACCAAATAATTGGTATTACAAAACTAATAGGTCTCCCGAGAAACTCAATTCTAATGTGAACATCTGCCCGGAAGCAGAATCACATCTATTAGACCGCACAAATAAGCTTTAGCGAAATTTTTTAGGCATATACGAACCCATTTCACAAAAAGCCGGAACCGAAAATAACAGTAATTTTTTTTTCAATGTTATAAAAGTTCGGAGGAAAAAGTTGTTGTAGAATAATGCTATCAATGTTCTATTTACCCTGGGACCTCCTGCATAAGAATTCTTGATAATTTTTATTTATCCAACTTTATGGGAAAAAGTCTAATAATAACTGAAAAATGCGGTTTTCTATTTCTTGAGTCCAGTAAGAACAGTTAATTTTTAAGTGCGAACTAAAAGGCATATCCTTAAAATTAAACAATCATACAAAAATTAAAAAAAAAAAACTAAAATTAAAATAAAAAATTTTTTGGGGCCGCAATAAAAGGACTTTCCTTAAATAAACAATCATACCAAAAATCAAAGAAAAAAAAAATTTTTTTTTAATATTTTTTGAGGTTGAACTAAAATAATTATTTTTAAAACCGAATAATCATACCAAAAAAATAAACAAAAGAACTAAGATTTTTTTAAGGCCGAAAAAAAGCCCGTTCCTAAAAATAAACAATTATACCAGATTTGTTAATTTGTAGTTTGTTAAAATAAATGTCTAACATTTTTTTTTCTAACTACTGTTATAAAAGTATACTGATTTATTTTTGTTTTCCTAAAACAGCGCGAGGTTAGGTAAAAAATTATTTTTTTTGTGTATTATTTTTATATATTTTTTTTATTTAAAATTAAAATACCTTTAACAACTTCGTTTGCGGTAGAAAAGAATTTCATTTACCGCACATTTGTATTGTATAACCGCTAGCAACTCATAAACTTTAGAAAATATTACATATGCAAACGGAACCATATAAGCTCAGACATGAATTTACCTAACTCAGAAGAAAAGCCAACACTGCAAAGCTTCTGCATAAACTAGAAGAAGAATAAGCACTAAAGAAGTTTGTCAGCTCAAACTTCTTCTGCTTCTCTCGACATTCGCCGACAAGGTAAGAAGCGTAAGCACTCGAAAACCAACGCAAAAAAGTGAAATGAAAAGAAAAGTAGAAAAAAACACAAACCAAAATAGTTTTACGTCCGAAAATTGCAAATCCTTGCCAGCAAGCCTGCACACATGTAACTACAACTACCCATACACCGAGTATGTGTGTATATTTAGAGCTTTGTTGTCGACTAACTCACTCACTTGCTGTTGTTGAAAAGCAGGTTAGGTGGCCAACTTTAACTTTCCAAACTTGCTTTACTTTTCTTGCCTAAACAAGTCAAACACTTTGGTTAGCTGCACAGTAGCTTAGGACTTGAAGTATTAGCTACATTCGAGTGTATGCAGCAAACTTTGCAAAGTCATGCAATGGAAAGTGCCTTGAAACTGCAAAGGTGGGAGCATAGCAGCAGCAAGCAGCAGCCGCTAGAGCATTAAAAAAGTGTCACATTCACGTGTATTTCTCGATTTTATATATTCATTTCGAGTTTTATGTGGGAAAAATGTCATCAAATTAAAATAAATATAAACAAAGAACTTAGTTTACCTGACTTGTCTGATAGCTTAGGTAAATGGATGGCAGCGCGAAGTCAGCTGGAAATCATTGGCGTTTTGCCATAAAACTGGCGACTAAAGGAGCACACAAAGCAAGGTTGGATCTTTGATGCGTAGCTGAAAGCTGCTTATGTAAAGATGTTTTATGAAGTTTCTCACCTTAACTAATTTGAAAGTAAAAATTAGAGAATATTGATTTTGAGTGAAAATATTCAAACGAATATAAAATGAACGGCATTAACGTTAAATAATATCGCATCTCCATCTGGTACACATTATTGTGTAAAGCTAAGTATTTATAGTATTGAAAAATTTCGGAACCAGTACCTTCGTATATTTCACGCCTGCATTTAATAAATTTGAAATCGTTGCATTCTAGAAGATCCATACTCTCTTTGTCTTTTATTTTAAATTTGGTTAATGGCGCCATTCTATTAGTAAAACTTAATTTTAACATTCCTCAGCGAAGTTTACGAAATTTTCTGCCGTTTTATGGTGTTAATTACAAAACTGAATATGCTCGTAATGCCCCTATTGGCCGTGCCATTAGTGAATTTAATATGATATCGAACAAGGTATTATTAGATTTATCTTATTCAAAAAATGTTTTTAAAAATCTTTTGGATTCAACTTTTTACATTTTGAAATTTTCTTTTCATAGTTATTAAGCATAATATTGTTAATAGTCTGTAAGGAAACTTTTATATGTTCAATGGACTCAATAAATAAATAAATAAATAAATAAATAAATACGAGTATAATAAAAAAAAGTATTTGATAGAACTTAGGTTCAACTTCAAGCTGAATGAACATTTCGCCAAGGTAAATACATTCGTTTCGACTCGTAAGGCTTTTTAAATATATTCAGTTCGGAGGTATTTCTCTATTAAATAGAAGAACTTTTGAACAATTTTCAGTTATATTACTTCTCAGAGGAGGCAATACTATCAAAATAAACTGGCTGTTAATAATTTTTTTCCATTTTATCTTTCTAAAGTGGTTAACTTATATTCTGATGGAGAAAGCTTTCACCTGTGAAATAGCTAATAAAATATATTTAGGCAATCTTTTTTGAAATCCGCTCTCTGAAAACATATTCAGTCGCAAAATATTTGCATAGTATTGTTCAATGACATTCTCGTATTGTCGTCCATCTTTAGTTATGTTAAAATATTTTTAAAAGCAAAATTTTTAATGCATTTTTGAGAAAGACGCAATATGGACAAAACACGAGTAATTTTTCAAAAACAGTATTTATAATCAAGATAAAACCTACTTTAAAGTTGGAAGCAACTTTTCCGACAGAATTGTCAAAATAAAAGTGACCAGTTAAAGAAATCGGTGCATTTATTTTCTTTATTAGTTTGTATATTTAAAGTTTAGTTGGCCACTCAAATTCTTCAAATTGTAAAAAAGACATTTTCCCTAAATGAATTGAAAGTGGTCGGCAAAAAGTGATAAAGAAGATAATTTTCCAAATAAAATCATAATCAAAGTAGAACAAAATTCTATGCAAAAAAATTTTGTTTTTTTATCGGCTTTTTTCTGTATCGCCCGTTCAGCCTGTAGTGTATATAAATATCATAAAAAATTAAAGCAAATCGTAAGCTCTTCCTACATGGCTTGTTGGAGCTCCAGTAGCCGAAACATTAAACCAAACCTTTTAATGTTTTGTTGTGTGTAAAGTAGTTAATTTCCTGCAACACAAAAAAAAAAACAAGAAAAGAAAAGAAACAAACACACGACAGGAACTCCCAACACAAATGACCACACAATGTTGAATTTACACTTTAGCTCACATACGAAGTTGGATTGTAACACGCCAAAAGTTTGCGGCTTATTGTTTGGTTTTGTTGCGCTTAACTTTCTCCACTTGTGTTACAGAAAGTGAAATAAGCCGAATTTCTGTCGCTTTCGTTCTTCTCTCTCTCTCTCTCTCTCTCTCGCTCTCTCTTTCTCTTCAGTGTGGCACCCTGCCCTAGCAAAGCTGGACGCTTTTTCCTGACTTTTTTTTTCTTTTTCAATGCTGGCGTTTATACAAATAGGTATGTGAATAAAAAATTCGTGGACAACTGCAACTGAGTTGTACAAGTACAAATGCTTTAGTATTGCAGCTGACTTTTTGCATTTGTACTCGTGTGTAGGAGCAAAGTTACACATTGCCGTAGGTACTCAACTCAAATCAACTCAATGGTTGAGTGCCTCAATTGCAGTAATAGCAGCAGCAGCAACAGCAGCATTGGCATCAGCGGGATGTCATACAAACTCCCTCAATACAGCGTGTGTGTTGCACATTGAAGTGGCGCGCCACCCTCGGCTCCAGTCGAACTTGAGGCACACGTGTGCAACACACTTTAGAAGGTGGCACCTGCCCACCCCCCCCACAAATATGTGTGTGAGTGAACAATACTTGGAAATAGATGCGTCTCGTTCTCATCCACCGACTATCCTTGCAATTTCTTCATTTGTTTTGCTGCTGCTTCAAGATATTCGCTTCAATTTTGATTCATTTTTCCCGCTTAGCTGCACGCAGCCGCTTGTCGCTCACCTTAACCTTCCATAGATTTTCGCTAAGTTTCCTTTGCGTCACTCGACAAAACTTCTGACATGTTCAGTGCCTGTACTGTGGCTCGTACTTTTTCAATTTCGCTTTTTTTTTCCTTCCAGCATTCTGCTTGCTGCGATGTAATATTGCAATAACTTGCTACTGTCCACATTCACGTCAAAAATTTCCCATTTCAAACGCACACATTCGCAATTCAATTTATTCATATATGCGTAGAGTGGTTTTCGTTCTTATTTTAAAGTTTCTTTTTCATGACCTCGACATTAGTGATATTGAAGGGAACTTGCTTAGCAGTGTAGGTGTGTAGTTTGATGTGTTTTCATTGCAGTTGTATGCATTCAACCTCAAATACATATTTTCATTAATTTATCATCAGCATATTTTGTAATTTCTAATATAATTTTCAAATATTTCTATTATACTAAATCCTTCAGTGAATAAATTAAATTTTATTTTCATCTTCGGCAAAGTTCAACTTCCTTTCATCATCATTGAAACATCTCTGCCGCTATTTAATTCAATTGAGTTGTGCTCTTATCCTTGTTGCCTTTACTCAGCTTCTTGTTTTTGTATTATATTTTGTATACAAAAATATCTATCGGAAGCTTTCAGCATTAAATGGACCTCGCATTATCTGCACTTTGATAACCAATTCAAATATTTACTCGCATTTGTGTGCACACAAAAAAAATCGGACATGGTTTTTAGTATGAAATCTCAGTTATATTTCTGTGTGCGTGGGCGTGTTTGTAGTAATTTGATAATAAATTCATAGTGCAATGTAAAATTGGTGCACTTTTCGAGTGCTGGCATTCATACGAGTATGATATTCTTTTTGTAAGCATGTGTGTTTGTGTGAGAAATTCGAAACATACTTGCAATGATTCTGCAAATGCTTTCATAATTTTTCTAAAATATATTCAACTTATAAATTATACTCGTACATTAGATCTGGTCGGTAGCTAAACAAAAAAAAAATAGCTTGAAAGCTTGCTTCGGCTAATTTGGGTTTTTTGCTCGTAACTGCCCTTAAATAACAGAAATTAAAGTAAAATTTGCGTTTAACTTTTAAAGTCATAAACGCACAAGAAATTTACCATATCTTTTGTCCGTTTTTTTGTTCGTTTCCATCAAAAGTTCTGTTTTAATTTTAACAGCAGGTTTCACCAGTAATTTATATGCAATTTGAGCTTTATTTTTTTCCGTTTCCATAAAAAGTTCACCAATTAAAATAATATTTAATTTAAATTTTTTTCGTGAATCCCGTTGCCAGGTTTATAATGTATCCAAGCAAAAGTTAAAGCCTAATTTTAATGCGAATGAGTTCTTTGAGTTGTCCTAAATACAATAAATTCTTATATGTATATAATTTTTTTTTTATTAATAATATTTAATTCGCCCAAAGCGCTAAAATATTTTATTTGGAAACAAAATCGTATTTTCGTAAAAATGGTGCAAAATCACCGTCTTTCAACCGACTCTGTCTCTTCACAATTAAAATTAGCAATATCGCTATTTTAATATAAAATTGAGAAAAATAGTTAATATTAATACATCAGTCGTTCGGAGTAGATCCCTTCGTTAGAAGTCCAACAAAGGGCGGATGGAGCGAAATCAGCCAAACACTGAACTATATAGCTGCAAAAATTTTACTTTTAGTATTCAACTCATTCCCACAACTACATTTTTTTCCAAGGTCTAGCCTAATGTCAAACATACACATATATCCTCGTACCCATTTTATAACATTGAAAGCGTTGTGCCTAAGCAAAAAGCTACAAAGGAAAATACAATCTCCATTCGAATTGCTTATAAAATAGACGTTTTTTCGTGCTGTTCAAGGATATTATACAAATAAACATACCATAAAATATGAAAAAAAAAAAAATTTACTCAACTCTTCTTTTCTGTACTCATCTATTGGCCTAATGAATTGCATACTTTTGCGTAATTGTTAATAACCAAAAAAAATCCTCTTCATTATTTTTGTATACTTGAAGGTAGTATTTTCTTTTTTTATGCTTAGCACTTAATTGCGCATATTCTCTGCTCCTCCACCAGCATATCTAATTACATATATATTTATTTTTGTGTTATTTATCTATCCAACTTTATTCATTTCTTACCTCCGCTGCGAGCTAGGACAGTCCTTGAGCGCGTTGACAACTAAAAACTTCACAATTATTCCAGCCACTCCAGTCCAATTAGCGCAAAATCCTGCGAATATGCCATTCACTAGAACTCAGCAGATTTGCAACTTGAATCGTCGTTGAGATGGCCAAATATTTGCATAGCTAATTGTGTGCGTTGTTTTTTTCGGTGGTGGTGGTGGTGGTGGTGGCGCTGCTGGTCGCTCAACTGTTGGCACTCGCTGCACAGCTGGTGATGTTGTACCGTTAACGTTTTTCTCCACTCCTTCGTTTGCAGTCAATTTTCAGTGATTTTTGCTATGGAGACGCCAATAAAAACAACGAAGGTGATTATGTGAGTAGAAAAATGTGCAACTGGAATTTGGTAAATTGCAAGCAAAACACAAGCAGAAAGCAATACAAAAAAATAGAAAGTAAATGAAGACAAAGTTATAATACCCTAGTGCACTAGTGCGTGCGGGTATAACGCAAATTTTCGCCATTGCCATGAACCTGCTCTTGCGTGCGTGCGAAAGTTCGCTGTATTCGAATGAACGCGATTGGTAAGGAGGAGCGCGATTTCGTAGAGAATTTCTGTGTTAATTTTCATTTTCATTTCATTCTGCCACACTTGAGGTTGCCATTTAGCAAGAAAAAAATAAAAATAAAAACGTGTGCGCTTTCGCTTGACAGTGCTTGAGCATTTAATTTTCGCTTGATAAAAAAATCATTCTCGCAGCGGCGCGCTCTGTGTCACATTGCCTTGACCCAATTTGCGCATTTTCGTTAGTTCTGCCGAAAAGTAGAGAAAACAAAGCGCAAAGCTTTTGCGGTTTCTTGTACTCTCAAGCGACTTTTTTTTGGCAGATTTCGTTTTTTTTTTTGATACTTTTTACTAATAAATTTTTCCCAGCTCCTTTCTATGCAGTTGTATAATTTTATACCTACACATATATTTTTTGGCGCTCATAAAAACAAAGCAGAAAATCAAAATTACCGAAATTCTAGCTGCACACAGTTCGAGTCAGTGCGCCATTGTTCCGAGTCTCGCACTACGCCCCGCCGAGCTTTTGTCCAACACCACTTCATGTTTTAGCATTCGCCCCGAGTGACCGCAGTAATTTTTGCTGTTCAAGCAACTGAAAACAGTGGCCAAAGCAAAGCGCAATTTATTTGCTACTAAAAACTCGTTTTTTTTCTTCTTCTTTGCTTCATACCAGCTGTGGTATTTGCAAAGCCGCAAGCAATGAAGAGCAGTCAGCAGTCAGGCAGGCAGGCAGCAGGCGTGTTGTAGTCCGTCGGCGTCGACAACCTGCTGCACCCGCAGCAGCCTTCCACAACCGCAGTCCCTAGCTGACCATCCACACACTGCCTCCAACTCTCAACCTCCCTGCCTCTACCCCGCCACGACCACCGCACGCAGCTGAATCGGCTCTGCACAATTGTACTTTCAACAACAGCGCCTAGGTTTTCGATTTACTTTCATCTCCTAATTTTTGGCTGCTGTTGCCACTCAGTCGGCCTTTTTGGCTAACAAATGAAAACTACTCGGTACACTCCCAGCGCATCGTTTGGATCTGCTCGCGTTGAAAGTTGTCTGCATTGCGCTGCTCTGGCTTTGCTTGTGCAGCTAGTTTGGCAAAATTTTGTCCCGAACGCTAAAGCGGGTGGGGTAGTCTCGGCTACCGATCACCCAGTAAAGCATCGGATTGAAAAATAAATGTATACGTCGGGGAGTGTAGAAAAGCTCAAAAGGTTTCGGGCTAAAATTTTCTCTAAACAATTTTTTGTAAAAACTTTTTTTTAATACACAAAAAGTTCGACAAAATTTTTTACCCAAATTGTAACAATCAATCAACCAAAAATTTCAATTTCATATGAATTTACTCACTGGGTAGCTCGCCTTCCGCAATCAAGCCATTTATTTGCCAGTTAGCTGATTCATTGTATTGTTGTTGTGGCGCCGTTCGTACTTTTTTCAATGGACTCAACAAATCATTGGAAAACAAAAGCAACTCTGTGAATGAGCATTTCTTTGTATAAACCACTAAAAAGGATTACTGCAAACAACTGCATTTATAAATTTAGATTAAATAACAAATTCGTTCATTTAACCTAAACCGACAATAATGATCGGTTGCAGAATGCAAGTGTAACGCAAAATTAAACAATATGTTAAATACAAATTTATTTTATAAAATTTGTAGAATGTCTTAAATTTTCGTTTATCTTGGAAGAGTTAAATTAGTCAATTTAATAAGGAATGCAGTGCTTGATTAAAGTAACTTTCGAGTGTTGAACCTTTGGTAGGCACGTGTTCTTTTTTCATTGCCAAACTGCAAAAGTCTGCTTTGTGCCTCAAAATACATAGTTATATCAACTTACACAGAGACAAAGGATCGTAGTTTAAGTTAATATAAAGTCGACTATAAAGTTTTTGACAATATCTTCTACGGGATTTCTGCCAAAAAAGCTGTTTCGGAAATTAAAGTCGAATTTTTCAATAATTAATTCATTTGTGCTGCACTATTTCGATTTTGACTAAGTAGTGTTAAGTATTTACAGATATTCGATCCTGATGAACTTACAAAAACACTCCTGTTCTTTACATTATCATACCACAAAAACGGTTTGGAAGGGTATCAGTGCGCAACTTACAATTGTCTTATAAAGTTGTTTTGTTACAATAACTATTTTAAGTATTGCTAATATAAAGTGGCCGCTGTGGTCGAGTTGGTAGCGGTGCGTGCTATAACTCGATATGCCGGTGAATCGGCGATACACAGTTTAAATGCGTTTTTATACGCGAGCAGTCGAAGTGTTTGATAGGAGAAAACAATTATTAAAAAAATTGCACAAGAAAATTTCATATGAATTATTCTCCATATTCCTACGCCTTTAACAAAATTGATCTCAAGACGTTTATGAATTATTATGCGCCTTAAATTATGCTGCAATAAATTTATTATATTCAAAAATATTTTTAGGGCAAATTCTGCGTCATTATTGAAGTCCTAGTAGTATTTTAAGTAGCCTTATAAGTTAATCAAGCTCCTTTAAATAAAACACTTTGATGGCAAATTTCTGAAGTAAACGAAATTAAATAAAATTGGTACCTCAAAATATGCAAAATTTTTTTCTATATTCCTTTATGGCGTTTTTATTAGCGATCGAATTTTTCGATTACTATGCTTTCGAATGTTGGAATTCGATTAGTTTATTCCCGAAAATTATTAGTGATATCGAATATGAATTCAAATTAATAAAATAAAGCATCCTTTCCGTTTTCAACTAAGAAAAAATTTACTTATTTATTTAAGTATTTTATTTATTTAACAAATAGCGGATGAGTTAGAGGTCAATGTTATTTCCATAGTATTTCGAGTTGAGGTGCAACTCAACCTCGTTGATATAATTAGGTATTTGTTAAACAACCAATTTTTTAATATTAAATTCAAATTTCAATAAAAATTACAGAGGGTGACAATTCGTATGTAATGCGCATGGTAATTTAATTTGAATATCAAAGAATTGTGGTAATTTCCTAGCAATTTTTTTTAAAACGAAATTAAAAAACGCCTGAGGAATGTGAAAGCCAACTAATACGTATATCGAATAACGAAAGGTGCTCCATAGAAACGTTATTTTATCAACGCAGATGCCTCTTTATTTGTTTTTTTCTAGTCCTTAGAATATAATTCCCTTATTAATTACTCATGCTGATTCTCAAGAAAAGAACTACTGTTTACTATATTTAATTGAGTAGCGATGTCGATAGCATTTTTTTTAGCGGTAGCTAAATTAGCATCAATTAACTAAAACGTTTATCAATTAAAGAGAGAACTTTTTTTTATTTGCTTCAATTCAAAAATATTACTTGTCTCAAAAACTTGTTAACTTTAAAGTAGAAATGAGTAATTTGTGACTGTCGCTAGCAACTCGATCTATCTTAACGCAATCAGATTTGAACAATTAACAACCACAAAAGTAGCCAACACTGTTGAAAAGACTATAACAATGAATTTATTCGTTTTTAATGTAAAGTAGCTTTAGTAGTTTAAACTAAAGTAAATTAATACAATTATTGCTTACTTTGTTTGTTTGCGCTTTTCTACTCGCCAGTTTGCATTGTTTAGCATTTTCCAACAGCTGATCACTCCTCATTGTCTTCGCTTACATATTTATTTATTGTTTAGTTATGCGTGGAAAGTAAATTTAATAGCCTTGCCTTGTTTGTGTGTGAAATATTTTTGCTGCAAACACACACACACATATACGCGTGTACGTATATGTGCTATGAAGATGGATGAGGATAATTGTATTATCGTGTTACGGCAGCGCCAAACTCGGTCATGCCAACAATGCTAAATTAACTGATTGTTATTTAGCATTTTTATTGTTTAGAACATAATTTCTACACATCAGATTCACACGCATTGAATGCATTGAATGTTGACGCATAGCTGCTCTATGCTTGTGTGTGTGTGTGTGTGTGTGTGTGTGTGTGCGTATTTGCTTGTTTGCCTGCAGCACTTCCTTAGAACTTTGAAGCTCGAAAACTCCGTCGGACCGACTGTGTGCCGTGGGACTTCTCGGATTACCAGCGATTGGAAGAGTGCAAAGTGTAACGCCTTGACAGGCATGCCAACGAGTGTATGGCAAACAAGCAGATAATTCTCTGATGTATACACTCTGTTCATAAATTATAGCGCAAGCCAGGCAAGGACAGATTTGGGCACTTAATTTTTTTTCTAAATAATAAAAATTAATTTTCATTCTTTTAGAAAAACCATTAACACACATTTTTTAAACTTTTAGCCAAATAAACAATGATTCAATAAAATTTCGAAATTAAAAAAGAAATGTTTTTAGAAATTTTTTGAGTATGCAGCTTTTTTGCTCATTCAATTTGAATGTGAGAAAGTGCAAATTTCAAGTGTCTACAAGTTAACACTGATTTTTGACAATTTTTTTACTGGTAGTTTCTTCCAAACAACGCGAAAACGCGATTTTTTTTTTTATGGAAGAAATTGCGAAAGAGCGTCAGTAAAAAAAATTGTCAAAAATCAGTGGTAATACGTAGGTACTAGGAACTTGCACTTTGTTGAACTAAAATTAAATGTGCTACATATTTTTTTTTTTTTAAAGTTCGAGATTTTGATAAATATTTTCAAAATTTTTTATTATATTTAAACAATTGTTTTAATGTTGTTTGTTAGAGAATTAACGATGATTTAATTGAAAAATAATTTTAAATAACTCGAGGATAACTAAAATGTGTCAATATGTTTTTGGGTTTTAATATGTGAACGGAGTGTAAGTAAATATATTAACGTATACATGTGTGTGCGTGTGTTTGCATTGCAATTTTCTATGTATGCGCTTACGAACAATTTTAAAGTGCCGCTTGCATGCTGTGGCAATTATAATGTGAGAATCGCATTAAAATCGAAACAATAGTTACTTACTCGAAAATACAACAGCTGGCGACAGCCACAGCCACAGCGACGTGATTATGTGTATGTGTGTGTGTGTGTGTGTTTGTGCGGGCATGCGTACAACATAATTGTGCATATTATATGTGTGTGTGAATATAAGTATATTAATAAAGCTGGCCGACTGTGTGGCAGCTCGCCTAGTACGCCTCACAGAGCATTTAAGTCGAGGGAATTGCGCTTAATTGCATGTTCAGCATATCGCTTTGGCACCACTGTGCGAGAAACTGCAGCGACAATGCCAATGTCGCGCTGATTGGCTGTTGTTGTCGCTGTTGTTGTTATAACTACAGCTAATGTCGTAAAGTATATTGTTGCCCGTCACTCTGGCAACGAGCGCTTGGTATTATCGCCAGCCGAGTAGAACCTTTGGGAGTTGCTGCTGCACGCCAGCTACTTTCTTACGTCCTTCCCCGTTTAGTCCGCATTCGCTGCCGTACTATTGTTGTTGGCCGCTGTTTGCCGCTGCATTTTCATAAGCTTTATAATGGAATTTCAGTCTTAATTACCAACTGCGCCATTTTCACTTGAACTGAGCAGAGCTGCAGCATGTGAACTGCTCTCTGCAACTCTAACTCCTGCTCTGCATGGAAGTGTTGCATGAACTTCGTTTGTAGCAAGCATATTAAGTTCACACATGCCATTTACATACTTTCGTATGTCCATACATATTTGTATGAATTTGTTTGTGTCCTTGCCTGCTGGCTGCCTTCTTGCCTGCAGCATCGCATCTACTTGGCTGCCATTCGATGCAACAAAAATCATTACAACAAATGTTTGTTAAGAAAATCGGCAGAATAAAAGCTGTTCGCCGCTGCATTGCGGATGCAAGCTTAAGATGTGTTGTATCACTGAATTTTAATGAAAATTGCTTGTTTACATGACCACGAAATGAGACTGAATAAAATTTTGTGGCGACGTAGCAGCAAATGGGCTGGGGGGGCGGTGGTTATCGTGTGGTGAAAAATGGCGGCGTTGCATTTTAAAGTGTACGAGTGTAGTGAACAGCAACAGGAAAACTTTACACTCTTGCTTGGAATGTGTGATGAAATCTTTGAATTTAGCTGACATTCAAATCATATAATGATATTTGCCGATATGCGTGAGGGTTTTGCTTTCTGAAAAGTATGAAAAGATTACAAAAATTTAAAAAATTTTAGTTTTTACATCTGTGCAATTTATCAACCGCAATAAAAAAATACTTCAGCTTCGAAAAAATTACCGACTTTATGACTTAACGGCACCTTGAAATTTCCAGAGTTATTTCTAAGAAATAGAACTGTAATATTTACAATTTTGCTTGAATTTTTCTGAATTATTATAAATTTTATTGTAACAGGGTACTTCTAATAAAATATTTCTTTTACATATATATTGAGATTTAGAGTATTTTCGCAAAAGATGGTAGCTCTTATAAATTAAGAAAGTTTGAAAGGAGATCATTAATTTAAAATCAGGTTTGCTTTTTTAATCAATTATAATTTATAAAAAAAATGCTTAACCTTTAAAAAAACAAAGTTATTGATAAAAAAAAACTGCATTGAAAATTTAAGAATTAATAGTTTTATGGTGTAAAAATTTTAACATTTCTACATAAATCATTTAAATTTTTTTTTTCAAATTCAAATCTCCACTAACAGTTTTTTTAAATTGCATCTTTTTAAAATAAAATTAAAAATTTTTTTTTTTTAGTTTGTAGGTATTTAGTTCATTGAATTTTAGCAAAAACTGTAAGAATTCGCTAATAACTACCGCTTTCGACAGTAAAAATATAGTTCAAATATTATCTGGAAGTAAATGCGGCGAAAAACTACCTGTATGCGAGTTCTAATGCAAAAATATATTTTAAAATAAAACAGCAGCTTACGCAAATATTTAACAAATAATTCTTGCGAATTTGTTAATAGAGAAATAAACGATGACTACATCTTTCACAAAAACAAAATAAAAAAATTGGTTACTCCTGCAATTTGTTCCCAAAAACAAATCTCGTTGGAAATAAACTGTAATTTTTATTGCATTAAAACATGTCCCTTGACTCCGAAATATTTTTAATCGGGTCTTACCAGCCCTAAGAAATAATCAAGTTTTTAATTTAAAAAAAAAAAAAAAAATCCTCCAAAATCATGGGCTAAACTACACCCAATGGACAGCTTTAAATTGCAATAAATTCCAATTGTAGGCAAAAACTTCTAACTCAGAACTTAGCAATTATATTCACTATTAAAATTGGTCGCTAAGATCTCTAATATTTTACTTTAGTAAAATCCCCTCGAAAAGCAATAAAACTTATTTCGTGTCGCATGTGTAGCGCCGTTGATATTTCTTTGTTGATTAAAGTTAACTTGACAAAAAATTGTTGCAACTTGCTTGAATCTAAATTTTCAAATCAATTAATCGCATTCTTTCTTAACTCAAACTCGACTTTTACCTTTTTTATTAAATTCGTTTAGTATGAGTTCTCCCGTTGCTGTGCAGGAGCGAGCGAGTAACGCTTTAACGGAATTTTCGCAACTTTTTCGCTTTTGCTTTGCTTATTTAATTTTTTTTTTTGTTTTCACTGCAGTCCTAACTAGTCTATAATCCTTTTCGGACAATGCTTGTCTTGCATATCTCACCGCCATTCCTCGTCAGCCAACTCGCAGCAAACGCTGCCTCGGCATGCAAATATAATTTTCCAATTTGAAAAGTTTTCCTATTAAATCCCATTCTTAGTTGAAAGTCGCACAATTCGCCGCATAAAATCACCGCACAACATTGCATCTGCTCGTTCGTGTAAATCTTTTTTTGTGGGCGGCGTGACACTCGCCTGCAATTGTAGATAAAACGCCTACAACTACTACACATTTTTGGTGACAGCACAGCGACGGCCTGGCCCAAGTGCCGGAAGGGTGGTGAGAGAGTGAGGGTGGCGGAGGGAGCGAATTCAAGAGTAAATTGGCCATCTGGGCGCTGAACCACGATTGAGTAGCTGTTGCACTCTCCGCCGCTTCAAAAGCACTTAACTGCCCTGTTACGTACATTCGATCTTTGGTTGACTCCCGCTCCCGCCATACAGTTGACCCTCTGATCCTTTTGCTGCATTTATAAAACATTTTGTAAATTGTGTTGTTGGTACAAAGTTTAAAATATAAATGGCAGTTGGCTACTTTCGGCCGCCTACTCTTTGAGCTGTGTCTTCTCTGTATGTGTGTGCGCGTGTGTTGTATTCGTTTTTGTGAACGCTGACTTAATTTTCTTCCGTTCTTTTGTCGTTTGTTTTCGCGCGTCCATTGCTCCGCCTTTGCGTTGCTTGCTTGCTGTGTATTTAGTGTTGCCATTTTCATGTCAAAATCTTTTTTTGCTTGATTGCAACTAAAATTAAAATTTCATGAACGCTCAAGCAAAAGTTGCCAAAAAGCTGGTATTGCGCGAAAAGATGGCACTTCCGCGTTACTGCGGGTGGGCAAAACTCACTTTCTTTTTAATGACTGAAAAGTTTCCTCAGCGTGTACGCACAGCAGCTAGCAGGCAAATTAGTTTATGAAGATTAATTTCGTCTGGTTGTGCATTAAAAAAAATTGCGCAGCATACTTCTTTGTTTTTGCTTTCCGGTCCTTGTGCGCTAAAAGGCTGCAACCGACACTTTTTGGGTTGTTTAAAAAATGTCCATGCGCCTAAAAGCAGATCTCTTCGTGCTGTGCTTTCTGCAACTGCTTGCTGCCTTAATTCTTTCTCTCGAACACTTTTTTTTATTTTCCAACCCAAGTGCCAATGCCATAATCCCTGGAAAGCAGCTTCGAAAATTACGCCCTCTTTGCCGCGTTGATTTGCGTCCATTAATATTTTGCAAGCTGTCATCCTGTGCGCTTTTTCTACAGTCGCGTTTGTCGGTGCGCCAACTGGCATAATGGCCAAAATGGTGGCAATAGAAAAAAGGTGCCTTATCATGCAAAAATAAGTAACAAAGGATTTGAATTACTTGGCTTATACGCTTTTAGCCAACTAATCGTAAATTAGCCTTTATGCCAGCAAATGGCTTTAATGTCATTTCAATTGGATTTTATTGCGCTTGCCATGACTGCGCTTTATCGAGTCTGTGTGTTTTTATTTTTTCGTTATGTTACGCAAGCGCGTTAGCCTGCTTTAAGGCGCCTAATAATATTAGAATTTATGTTGAAATTATTATTATTTCTGTTTCATGGTAGGCGATTGAGATGGGTGAATGGGTGACTATAACCGAAATTTTAGAAATATGCGGTGAAAAATTTATTTGATTTTGCATTTCTTTCAGTTTTCATCCTCAAGTAATTCAAATATAAAAACATTTATAAATTATCAAGTAAAAATGTGCAATATTGCCGATTTTTAATATTTTTCGAGACACAACCTGTTTTTATAACAAAGTGTACTTCGAGACAGCTGAATTTTAGATGCATAAAATATTTGATCAATAGCGCCTTAGTATACACCAGCATTTACAATGCGCTGAGTTGATAAAGTCCATTTAAAGAAGAGTTAAAACTTTCATTAGGCACATGCAACACGAGTCAGAATGCAGAGAATTATGAAAAAGACAGCGAATTGTCATTTTAATCGGCACATTTTTTTGGTTTAGAAAAATGCTGAAATTTGGCAACGTCGCAGAGACCTCTTACTAATATTAAAGAGAGAGAAAGTGTTTGGTCACAGGCAGCAACTGAAATTTGGCAACATAACATTCGCAGAGAGCAAAGAGAAAAAGAGGTTAATGAACTAAATGTAAACATTGCCTAAATTTAGGCGACACATTGATAAGCAATTTTTTTTTCTACCATCGAGAACTTATTGAGCTACTATAAACAACCAACAAATATCGAATAGCCAGAAACTTAAACTCGATATCCAACATATTAACACACGTACACCATAAAAATCAAACGCACATTCTCACACGACCGCCTTGCGAAATATTTTTCATTTAAAATGTACAGCGTTCTGCTTTGGGATTTTTATTATATTACGCATATTTTTGCTTGCAAAAGGGTTTCCAAATCTTTTTACAGGAAAGCAAAAAATTAAGAAGTAGCAGAGTAATCCACTCGCCCGACAAATGGGCGATTATTCATAAAATGAATAAGATACGACAGCCTAATCATGAGCATCGGTGCGACTAAAAGGCCGAGCCCACAAAGCGATTATTCCAATACATTTCTTCAAGCATACACGACAATAAGTTTACTGTACATATGTACATACACTTAAATGTGTGTATGTGTGTGCGTGTGTGTTTTTGCGGGCAGACATTCAAAGTGAAAGGGTTTCATGCAATTTTTCGGGGTCACTTAGCTGGGCTTGTCTGCAAACTGCTCTTGCATAAATGATATTTATCCCCGAATAGTGTGCGAATTATATGCGCCCACAACCGGAAATAAATACAAAATTCATTTTAAACTAGCGATTGACCGCAAGCTCTCTCTCGTCTGTGTTTTATTTCATTTTGTATTTGTTCAGCTTTCTTTGTAAAAGGGACACCGGCCACAACGTGTAAAATATCATAGGTCGAATGCCCTTTGCATCCTACACATCGAACTGCCTGCCGGCGCTTGTAGTGATTTCTATCTAAAACAAGAGTTTTCCCTAAAAAAAAAAAACACACCCACACACATTTATAATTGCGTGTGAATTGTTAGCTATACGTGGGTTTGTATTTGGGATCGAAGCGCTATCGATGCGGTTTACATTTTCATTTTTTTCTTATTGTTTTGTTTGGTTTTTTGATTTAGTTTTCCTTTTGGTATTTTATCTGGCTCTGCACAACATTGCCTTCAGGTGTTACGGTTCGATTGCGCTTTCGCTTCAACTTTACTGCTTCGCTTGTATTTTTTTGACATTTCTCTTTATTTAAATTCCGCTTGTAGCTCTCTCCTCATTCGCCTTGCGTGCGCACTCGGTCTGCCTGCTGGGCGTTTTCACTTGAATCACATTTTTCTGTGCATATTTTTAGGCGCCTAGCGTGCCATTTTTTAGTTACGCGCTGCCGATTTTACAAAATTTTCACTCGATATTCTCTCTATCGCTCGCCCAACTGTTTGTGTGACGAATTGAATAATTGGAATTTGTATGCAATCGTGACGTCCATCAACCTTTTTGCGGATCGGGTCTATACTCGGTATAAGTATGTATGTCTGTACACATTTTAACAAGCTTTTATGCAAGTATATTATAGCGTTTCAAAAATTTCCAATTCAAAGAGCGTCAATTTGGGTTCAGCCTTGGAATTTACTTAGATTGATGCCTTGGCCTCGTCTTATTATTGCTATAAATAAAATCATTTGTCCGATTTATTTTGAAAAAGGTAGGGATAACAAACTGATTATCCTACAATGTTGCGTTAAGTGTGTATACAAGTGAGTAGTGGTTTTAACAGAGATTTGTTAGCAATCAGCGGGCGTAGATAAACATTTTATGTATTATTGAAGTGGTATGAAATTTGCTATGATTTATTTAAGTTTATACATTTAGATGTTGAATGTGAAAATTATGATTTGAAAAGCATATACAATAAGAACATATACTATAGGATACATGCTCGTAAATTGCGATACACAACAAATAAGGTCATATCATACACACCCACGTACAAATATAAAACACAATATTTTCAGCCCCTTAAATATACTTTTTTTTCATAAAGAAATATATTGAAAGTATGTCTCTAGTAATTGCGGAAATCCAATGATTTATCTATCGCCATGTGTTGTACATAATAATAAGGGCCAAGAAAATAAGTTGTGCGTAATTGAAACAAAATTATGTGAAGCTGATGAGAATTTAAGTTTAAAAAAAATATATACTAAGTAATTGTGTTGGGCCATATTTTGCGTTGTTTGCTGTTCAAAATTTGTTTTCTAAAATGTTTCTTCTCATTTCTTTATCTTCCAGGACTCATAATATCCACATTAGCCACCTCACGCGCAGATGAGTCGCTCGACACACGAGAAAACGCCGATCTGACACTAAAATGTCGCTTCACAGATCATTACGATGCGAACGATTTCACATTTTATTGGGCGCGTTGGACCGCCAATCCGGCGCAGTTTGAAAATGTGGCCATACATGATGTGCCGCTGAACTCGGGTTACAAGTAAGTAGTAATTAAATTGTTATAGGAAATTATAAACTACTGAAGCATATTTATTAATTCCTACACTTGTGGTATTCATAAGGTTTCGTAACTTCTAATTTCGTAAAGTATAAAGGTTTTAAGAGATCGTTGTTATGCCACTTATTTCAACTCATTTTCTTTGCAAAACGACAACAAAATTGAATTTGGAGACACAATTTTAATTTTTGGACATATTCTTTACATATTTGCAAGCTTACGACATTTGACGATACTTTGTGAATGCCCTAAATTGTTAGGTACAAAAATGATTGATTGCTATCTGATATTATTATATACTATTTTCTTTTAAAACTAATTTTTTTAAACTTTTAACGACTCCTCATGCAATAGCGAATTTCCACAGCTGAGATTTTTTTGCATCTAATGTAATTATTTTTTTCTTTTTTTTTTGTGGCACTCAACAAGTGATTTTGACAAGTTTAACTTTGAAATATTTATTTCTAGGTATCAAAAAACTACCATCTTGGCAAATAAATTCTGATTCCTGTGAATTAGGAAACTATCCTTGGTTTTGCGATTCACATAAATTTGTTCGTTGGCTGTTTTTTTTTTTTATATAAAAAAAAAATAAAAAATATTACTAAAGCATTTTGCCGTAAATGTTCTTACATCGTGTATGAATTTTAACACAATAATCTCGCCAAGCGGGCAAAATCGTTTTTAAATTTCATTTACAAGATGATTCAACAATGCGTATTTTCCAAATTTGGAAACAAATTTAATGCAACTGTGTACGTTTTGTATGCTATCCATGTAAATTAGTATTTATTTCAATTCGCCAAATCTCTTACGCTTATGAAAACTAGTAAATTTTATCTATTTAAATTTTCTGCACAACTGGCAAATCTAATAAAATTGCATGAGCAAGCGAAAAATATTATATTTTGCACTTTCATTTGCTATTTAATTAAATTTGCACGCCAAGCAAGATGGTTTTGGCGAAAATTCACTCTGAAAAATAGAAAGTGAAAGTAAAAGCAGAAAATAACAAGGGAATAGCAGCAATAGATAGATGCTATGACTGCACTCCAGTTTTATACATTTTCTATATTATGTATTCTCGTACGTTATATTCTTTTCAACTCAAACTTACTTATTTAGCCAATCTATGCGTGTTTTAACTCTTACTCCACTACACACTGTGTATTACACCCAGTACAAACACATTTGGACCATGTTATCCATGGACCATACATTTATCAAATTTTCATCACAACTGCAAACTTATTAAGAACCAATTTTGGATTTTTTATTTAAATGCAGATATGTAGCTCATTCAATTTTAGTAGAACAAGTTGAAACTTGCTAGTGGCTACGAATAACCACTGATTTTTGACAATTTATTTACTGACGCTCTTTCACAACTCCTTTCGCGGTTTTCCGTTGTTTAATGGAAACTGCCAGTAAATAAATTGTCAGAAATCACTGATAACTTGTAGACACTTAAAACTTGCACTTCCTCGCACTAAAATTGAAAGAGGCAAACAACTGCATACTCAAAAAAATCCAAAAAAATTTTTTTTTTAATTTGGTAATTTTGTTTAGTTTGCAAATAGTTTAAAAAATTGTTATTTATGATTTTTCTAAGAGAATGAGCATATTTTACATAAAAAAAAATATTAATTAGAAGAAAAATAATCCCAAATCTGTCAATATGTGGTTGTGCTATAATTTATGTACAGAGTATATACATACATAACTTCCGCGTGTTCATTCACACATTTGCTGTAGCTCACCAACTTGTATTATTTTGTAATCATTTACTTAGATAATCACTATCAATTGTGCACTCATTTGAATTCTATTCATACATAAACCGCACTTTTTTTTACTTTGAAGATACACGTGGCGTATACGCAACCCCTTTTTTTTCTTTCTAACAAACGACTGAACTTGTGTGGCGCTCCGCAATTTTCTGCACTTGTATACATGCTTCTAATTAAAAGTAAGTCTTGATCTAATCTGAATTTCGCACCAAATGCTAAGCAGGTTTGGGAGAAGATGAAAGTTCAATGTCAGCACAGTCACTGTTACTTTTGCTGTTGATGTTCTCGTTTTCGTTGGTTGTTGCTGTTGGCAAACATAATTCATAACTGTCTTTAGAAGCGCTCGTTGTATGTGTAGACTGAGATGTGTGTAAGTGTAAGTGCCTCGATTCAACTGATGAGCACTTTTGCATAATTTATGCGACTAACGAGACTGACAAATATCTGAAATTGTTTGAGGTTGTTTGAATTTCTAAGAGACGCGCCAAGTGTCACTCGACTGTCTGCAGAGTTTTATACGTTTCAGGAAAGCAATTTAACTGCGTTGAGATCAGTTTGTCTGCACAAATGTGTGTTAAAGTGTCAAAGGCCCGAAGCGGCGCTTAACTATTTTTAGTAATTATTGTGTAAAACAACCAACTTTTTCTGAATTAGCAAGTCGAATCAAATTTTAAGCGAAGTTTAAATAAATGTTCAGATTTTCACAAAATGTCCCTTTATTTATTAAAAATGGTTTGGTTCAATGATGCTTTCGGCATACAAATTCCAATAAAGTGTTATATATTTTCGGCTATAGGATTGCCAATTTCACTCAGAAAAATCTTCACAAAATATATTTAATATAATTTTCAATCACGAGCGATTGGAGCCCACTGTAGACTCATTCCGCTTTCTGCTACCTAATTTCCTTTTTGCCTGCATTTTTTCTGCCCTTACTATACAGAATTTCACAGAGTGTTTGATGGCAAATAAGAAGTTATTATCCCTTAGAAAAGGGCCAGCATTGACATAAAGTCCTGCCAGCTACTGTTACTCTCACAAAAGCGTTTATTAAATCCCAAAATAAAGCAAATAGCTAAAAGAGTTGCACGGAGTAAACCGCAATACATGAAGAAATAAGTGATTCAAGCTGATAAAAGTAAAAAAAAAATATAAATATGAATATAAAAATACGAAATGCCATTCGCAATTCAGCGTAGAAATTTTTCACTTCAACCATTTATTTATGGTGAATAAACTTGCCTATAAAACGCGCATATAAACAAAATAAATATGTGAAATGAGCGGCAATGAAATGTAATGAAAAGCCTGAATGCACACATAACTGACTGCTGCGAATTATGTATAAAAAAATTTGCAACAATAAAGAGAAAAGGCCTACACAACGCAAAATGACAGCATAAATCCCTTGTTTGAATGGCAGACAGACTGAGCTGGCTGACTGGCTGCCTGGCTGGCTGTTCCTGCTTGTATCCCTTCGCCGCCTGCGATGCTTGCTGCCGCTACAGCTGCTGGTTGGTCTATTCGACACTCGTTCGCTGTCAAGCCTAAAGGCTAATATCCCGTTTAACATTTCATTATGGCAATGGCGATTACGAAAAGCGACAGCGAACAAGGCCTACAAAACAACAACTGCGACAGTCACAGAGTAACAACGAAAGCAACAATAATAACTACAAAACGGCGGCATAGTAATGAAATAACAGAAGAGGTGGAACGAGCAAAGCAGATAAAATGAACATACAAATATACTCGTATATACATACCTACATAAATACAGTTTGAACAACTACACTCAGCGCTCATGTTGAAGTGCCCACTAAAGAACTCGACATAGGGCAGTAATCATGAACAAGAGCTAAATGAGTCGCGTTAGTGGTGCAGCGGCAATTGTGGCCCCAAATGCGCCTCCTGTTGGCCCTGAAAAGTGACAGCCTAAGCGGCAGTCACTGCTGTAGTGACATTGCCGCGAACATTGACAGCAGCCATAGCTGCTGCTGCTACTGCGTATTGAGCGGTGATTAGCTTTAGTAGCTTGCCTTTTGAAGCGCCGTAACAACGCTCTTCCGTTCCACCCGCAAGCCAGTTCCGGATAGTCTTTGTCTTTCACTCCTATTTTTTTTCGCAACATTGCCCACTTGTGTTTCAAGTACGAAATTGTTATGTGCTCAACGCTTTGCCTTCGTTTTTTTTTCTGTTTTTGCTGCAGATTTTAAATCGCCTTTGCTTTTGCGCAATTTGTAAGGTAAGAACCACTTAGACTGCCATGAACATAAAATCGCAAAATGGAAAATGCTGGCAAAAGTATTTTAATAATCATAATAATCACAATAAAAGTGTATAAGAAATAGAAGTAGAAAATAACAGGCAATTGAAAGGTGAAACTTCTCAATCTCGAGGAAACCTTGTATTGAGAGACACTCACAAAACGATTTTTAACATGACGCCAAAGTCTTGAAATTAACGGCGAGTCGTTAAAGCGATCGCTTGTGTTGGATGGAGAATAGAAGAATAAAGTCGTCTTCTTACTTTAACTAGAGTAAACTGTGAATTGTAATATATTCAATTTCGTGTTGGCGAAAATATTTTTATATTTTGCTGCTATTCTGAGAATTAAATGTAAGTTTTTTTTTCTTGACCAATAAAACAATCTCGATTTCCAAAACATTGGATAATTTAAAAAAAAAAAAAATGTTGTTTGTTATTGTTTTGATTTCCGAAATAGTACTATAGAGTGTTTGAGCTTTAGGTATTGTGGTTTTTTTCCTAATAATGTTCTCACAAAACCAATCGGCCTTAAAGATCATAAAAAATTAAAAAAAAATTTAAAAAAAATAGTTTTATTTTCTTCCGCTTATTAATTATCTCTTAAAATTTCACTTTTTACGTATGTTATACTATTAGCTCTTCACTCTCTTACTTTGTTCAAACTTAACCCTTGTATTCACGCCCGGGTACCCGGTACCGTGACATTTCAAAAAGCTCATTATACCTTGTAAGTCGAGTATAAGTTTGAATGTTTTTCCCAACCATTCGCATCGTTTTTATTTAAAATGTGTGCATATATCAATCGTTACTTGGTTTCATTAAATATAAATATTTATTGCATTTTTACCAGCAATACAAATTGTTTAGTTCGCAAAGCAATTTTTATAGAATAATAAAACAAATATGTGCATGCTTCCTTTCAGTAACTAATTTTTTTTTTTTTTTACAATAAATTCTTTCTCATTTTTACACTTGAAACAACGTAGGCTGAAATGAGGCCTGTCTCTCCAATTCGTCCAATAAATCGTATTCTTTGACTTAAATTCGCCCATTTTAAGTCTTTAGTAAACGCAGACATTTCTTTTTATAAAAGTTCTTACAACTTATTGGCTTCAGAATTATGGTTTTGAAATAAACAAAAGTTGAAGAATGAGATTTATTTAATTTAAGCATAAATTCGCGAAACGTTATTAAAATGCCAAAAATAATGTATGTCTAAAATTATGAAATGTTAAACTTTAATTTTCCTTAAGCACAAGCCGATTCGTACTGAAAGTTCACTTGATGCTCCTTTCTCAATTTGGCACTACAAATTTATATGAGATCGAATTTTGTTTGCCTAAAGAACACATTTTTTTATGGTTGCAACTGAAATTGGAGCTCCATTCTTGAAATGCAAACGAGTATTAAAAATAATAGCGCTCATTTGCTTCAAAGTCTTCAATTTACATATTCTTCTTAAGTGCAAAGTAGGATAAAAATTTGCTGTCGTCGAAGTGCTGTGTATCGTAGCGGCTTTGAATTCTCTAGACAATTAAAATTATTTTTTATTTTATTTTACCAATTTTTGTAACAATAACAATTCACACACTCGTATGTAAATGAACCATGAAGTTGATGTTTTGAGACTTTTGGTTAATTTATTGATTATTTTGAAAGTAAATAATTTTTTCTGCAAGTATTTTATAATTCCCATTTTATTAGAAAGACGTTCGAAATTCTCATTTCTGTCTTTATATTTTACACATTTTTTCAAATAAAATTTCGTTACTAAACTCCCTAGTTTCTCCGCTTTCGAATCTTTTTCTTTTGTCACTTACTTTAACAATTTTTTGTATCTTGTGATTGACATCAGTTTTACGGATGGGAACCAAGAGCCACATCAATCAGCCACGTCACGGCGTATACGTAACATTTTGCTGCTGCAAAGCCAACGTTTGATTTCACTGAGTTGTAATATTTTTGCGTAGCACTTGCAAGGACAAAGCGTAAAATAAAAAAGCAACTAAGTTATATTGCAAAAAAACAAAATACCAAAACAACTGTAGCTGGTGTGGTGGTGCAGCATTTTCCTTTGAACAGCAATAAAAACAACAAATAATAACTAAGTAAAAGGCGCAAAATTAACGCAGAAAAGAGCTGCAACCAAATGATTGTCTACAAACAAGAGGGGGGGGAAGGTCTCGGTTGAAACGAGCGTGCAAGGATTGAGTAGCTTCACTTTTACTGTGCTTGCATTTTAAATGTGCTGACGGCAGTGGAGAAGAAGAATCACAAGCAAAAGTACGGGTTGTAGTTGTAGTTAAAACCTCAAGCGCTTTGCTGGCAAAAACAAAAACCAGCAAGTAGCGCCTTAAAAAAGTAAAATTTGCTCGAGCGCATAAGAGTGTCCTTGAAGCGAATACAGCAGCAACAGTGCAGTCAACATTGCCGCCACAGCCCGTGCTGCTGCCCCGAGGAACAAAGACCACATTAGAGTGTAGTGCTCCTCTGGGAGTAAGGAGCAGCGAGTACGCTAACGATGGATGCGAAGAGTATTACACTACGTTGGCGTGGGGCGGTGACAATGAGCCACTGAATACGATGCCGTTGAGGGTATATTATAATAAACGCAACTAAATGAGCAGCACGCACGCGAAAACACGCTGACTCCCCAAGCAGCGAAACCACGAAGCAAATGCGCACAACTTTGCTTTTTCCGTATTGTTGCTTGTCGCTTGGAATGCGCCCAATCCGCTGCGAACTGCCGGGTAAAAGGATGCCTTTCAGTTGTCTGCTTCGAGCCAGAACAAAGCGCGCTCTTATGGTGTTTATAACCTCTTTGCACTTGTTTTTTTTACTTTTCATTTTTGCTAGCTACACTTTATTATACAAATTTATTTGTTTTCACTTATTCTCTGCCTCCGCACTGTTTCGCTGCGACAATCCGCTACGCTTTTGTTATAGTGCAACGGCGTGAAAACGTATGTTTGCCGTAGTACGAAAAAAAACCTAAAGATGAAGTATTTTTATAATTTTTTTTTTCATTTTATTTTTTCCTAGCAGAAATATCGCAATCGTTTTTCTATTCAATACACTGTCTATGCACTAGAAGTTGTGTGCGCTTTGCGTAAGTCAAAGTCAAAGGCAAAAACAATAAGCGGATTTTTTACAAAGTGAGAGTTTGCAAGGTATGCAGTTTTGGATGGAGTAAGTGATGGAGATGAAAGTATCCAAGGAATGTTGCAGACATTTGTCTTTTGCGAGTACTCAGACCTAAAAAGCTTTATAAGAGGGAAATTGGAAAGTGTTGCTTCCTTAAACGATTTGCATCAAAATCTTTATTTTCAACAATGACCAAACGAATATTATTTTTTGCTTTTGAGCGCACTCTTACTTATTTAATTGGCGCATCAACTGCCTAAGCGATTTTGGCCGAGGTCAACAAGACACGCCAGCTGTCCCTATCTCTTGCTAAATGGCGCCAATTGAAAATCCCAGGTATAGCCAAGTCTTTTTCCACTTGTATTTTCAACGTAGAGGAGGTCTTCCTTTTCTTCTGCCACCACCACCAGCTATTTCATCCAGCGCTCTCATCTCAGTTTGTCATCATCCATGCTTCTGCGCCATACAATAGGACGGGCATGATGGGAAACTTATAGAGCGTGGTTTTTGTCCGTCGAGAGAGGACTTTGCTATGCAAATGCCTATTCAGTCCGAATTAACTGCGCGGTTTTTAAGGCCGATGATGTCAGTGTCGTCGGCGTACGCCAACAATTGCACACTCTAATAAGTGAAGTGAATAAAGTCGACAAAAAGATGGTGTGTGTTAATTCTTCTTTCTCGGGTCTTTTCCAAGATCTGGCGTATTGTGAATATCTGGTCGGTGGTAGATTTACCAGGATCACACTTCTTGTGGATTGGGCAGAGCACACCTAAATTCCAATCAGCAGGCATGCGAAAATTTATATTCTTTTGAGCTAAGTAACCATATTAATATTATTTTTATTATTATTAATATTTTTATTATTATAAATATTTTTATTATTTTTATTTTTATTACATTCATTAGCCATTTTAATATTGAACCATTATGAGAGATTTTGTGATATATCGCTCTCAGCTAGTTTTAATAAATTTATATGTATTATATAAACAACTGCGAATTTAAATAAATAACTTCAAAATTTTATAATTGCATTTTTCTTATTTTTTTTCAATCAATACAAGTTTCAATAGATATAAAAAATGCCGCTGAATTTTAAGATTATTTTTGCAGTGGGAGTTGCGGCTTTTTGTTTCATAAAGAGAAAATTTTTCTTTTCTTGCGGTACAAAAAAAATCTCATAAATATGCGGTAACTCTATACAAGTTCGAATTTGCTTTTTATTTTGACTAAAATTAAATTGGTTAATAAACTATGTACATACCCAATAAAATTTCTAAAAACTCCTACAACGTTAGAAACTTGTATGACAAACTTTACAAATTTATAAATTGATTTGAAAATCTGTACAAAATTTTAGACTTAAGCTTACGAGTATTTATTCTCTATTAGATATCGTTTTTAATTTTTTATTTATCTTCTTAAATATCATCGCTTTCATAATTTCGATTTTATTTATATTTTATTACCTCGAATCAAGCTAACATTTTCATTCCCCTCTGGCATGCCTTTAAGCGCTTGAATAACCAATTGCAACAGAAAGAAAAAAAATGCAACACAAAAGTGGCTAAGCTCTTGAATACGCTTACAAGAGCAACCAAGGGCTTTGTGGCAACATTGTAACACACATCGACCAACTAACAATTTCTTCCGTACTTTATGGCCTTTCATTGTGATACTTTTGCTTGCTCTATCTCTCTCGTTTGTATGTACACATTGGTCTGCATTATTAGTTTTAAAGTTGCTGTTGTTGTCGTTGCTGTGGCCGCACGCATACGATACTTGTTGTGCAACAAGCGTGAACACTTACTGCAACTCAACTGGTATGTGAAGAATTCTTCTGAAATTGCAATTCAGCTGATATGAGTTTATCCACAAAACACAATGGCAAGCGATGCAACAACATTTTCTCCAATTATGTTTTGTATGAGAACAAAAAAAAATAAAATATTATAAATAAGCAGCGCGCACATTGTTAAACATGATAGCTAGTTAGTTATTGCTACTGATCGCCTTTAGTCATACAAAAACAAAACAACCAAAAAATAAACAAACTTGCTTGCAGTAGAAATTGCCCCGATGTCGAATCTATTTAATAATAAAAGTTTAAAACGGGATTCCCTGAAATTGATTTTAATTTTTTTTTTATTTATTTGCGTACAAAATTAAGACTCTTTTGTATTGTTTTTATGATCACTCAATCTTTCGTTCCTAACCTTCTGATAGTAAGATGGAAAGGAACCTGAAATCAGAGCATATTCAACATGTTCCAACGAAAACTCCAAAATTAGTAAGACTAGTCTTAAAAGGAGTTCCAGTTTCCGAGTCCTAGCTGTCCCTGAACACATTAGGAATTTTTTTTCGAATAACGAAAAGTTTGCACATAACTCAATGCACGTGACGAGATCCTTTTGTTAGAACTGGTACACAACACCCTAACCAGGAGGAGGATTCATCGCACACTTATTCCCCAAACCGAAAGTTTGATGTTCAACCCAACTAAAGTAAGCGTCGTGTTTCATTCGCCTCACGATACTTTCGTGAAGTAATACGTCGAAAATTAATTTCAGCTCTTCCACCTAGGTTTATTGAGATCCTAACGCAGTCTGTAAAGAATTGCATCCATTTGTGTCGAAATATTATTAGCGCACTGTTAACGGAGGATCAGTATTTTATTCAAGCAACCAAATAATTTCGGGAGAGTATTGAAGACCATACTCCTGCTAAGTGATTGATGCTTAACATTCAATAACAAACACAATTCATAACAAGCTTTATTAAAATATTTTTCTTTTCTCGAATTTATTTATATTAGAGTTGGCTATTTAACACGCTATCAAAGTGCAGCACAATCATTAAAAATAAATTTTTTCTATTACATTTATTCAGAAGTCATAATTTTCTCTAAGCTTTAGAAATAGATTTGATGGCAAGCTATCTTTTTATAGCTCTGCAAACAAACTTTGACATGAACACACTCACACACACACACTCATCTCGTGCAGAGACACAAGCAAAAACAAAAAAAAAACGAATACTTCTTTTCACTACTTTCCCAGCTCGCCTTCGTCCTACATTACATGCAGATACTTGAATAAACAATAAATTTGTTTTTGAAAACATGTTTACTCCTCGCACAACATGCAATCAATTTATATTTAATAACTGGACATACTTATGTACATATGTGCACAAATACAAATGAACATTTTGCTCAGTGCACAACAAATATATTTCTTTATGCGTGTTGGCATATTGATCAAAGGACATCAAGTGATAGTAAACATATTTTTAGGATGAAGTGATTTTCTTCATTGCGTATATGTGTGTGTGTGTGTGTGCGTGTGATTGCTCTTGCGAGAAAAACTAACATTTTAACCAATATTTAACTTCCACACCATCGACTTATGACTTATGTGTGTACATAAATAAGTAACTGCATAAGATTTTTGTAGGCGATTCTTACGGAAACTTCCTTACTTACATTCGCATGTTATTGTTTTTGTGGTTATTTTTCGTTTACTTACGAGAATTTTATGCACCGAATCACATTTAATTGGTTTCATTTATTTACCTGGAAAATTTTGACACAAGTATGTGTGTAAGTGTTTTGGGTTATGAGCTGGAAAAGATTAATGCGCTTTGATGGTTGGTTAAGAGAGGGCAAATTTATTATTAAATTCTCGAATTTGTCTTAAAAATTTATTTGAAGATAAAGGCACTTGCTTTTTAAAATGAACGCTTTAAAGTAAAATAGTTCTAGATAAAGAAATTTTAGTTAGTGAAACGATGAAAAACCAAAAAAAGTTATAAAAAATAAACGTCTCTATTTTCATATGGCAATGTCTTTTAGAATAATAGATAACAAATCTTGTGAAAATAAGTTTAACCCCCCAATTCAGTAAGCAGTCTCAGTCTCTTATAGATACAAAAATCACAATTTTAGACCAGTTGGCATTCATTACTTTCAAAATAAAGCCTCTAAAATGTGACCTGGTGATGGTCAGGTCACAAAAAATTAAAATGCAAACAAAAGCAAAAAAACGTGAAAGCTAAGAAAAGCAATAATATCTAGCTCATTTTGAGACTTCAGATGATAGGAAGTTACTGAATTCGGGCATAAAATTAAATTTTCTTCAACAGAGAAGCAAAAGCAACTCACACGCTATCCTTTTGCTGCCTCCACTTGTCGAACTGTCGCACAGCCTGCTGCCAAGGCCGTAGCCAGGATAGCACAAAAAAAATGTGTCAATATCATTTTTCATGTTTATAATTAAGCAAATAAAAAAACTTTATTTAGTTATTTTTTAAAAGAATACAAAAAACTTGATAATTTTTCAATATTGAATATTTCGCCTTTGTAAGTCTTAAATTATTTCGCAGCAATATATTGCTATGCAACAACAAATTTTGGTGGTGCTACCCATTTCCGACGGTGCCGTAACGAAGCAGTCACTTATAACAGAGCGAAGAATTTCATTCAAAATTTGACAAGTTGGCATGGAAATATTTATTGTTGATGACAAACGAAAGATTGAGTAAGGTGCATCAAAAATTTATTATATACTGAAGCCAAGAGCATATTTTATTTGTATTCGCCAGCAAAAAAAGTATGTACATACATACATACATACATACTTTACAAATTCTCTATACAGACTACGCTTCTTTTTCCGACTCGAGCAGGCATTACAATTTCTGACACTTAACAAAGAAATCGTCAATATTCGAATATTCGATGAAAAAGGAGTTCCAATAAAAAGTTAAATTGTACTTTGCGGGAGAGTTAAGACATGGAACAAGCGAAAAAGGTTTGCGAATAAACTAATAAAAAATTGGCAGTTATATTTCGATATTGATAAGGAACGAAGTATGTAGGCAAACTGTCCACAACATATTTACATAATAAATTATGTATGGGTCAAAAGTACAGCAAACCAGAAGCGAAAATATCAAAAGTTTATGACACAAAAAAAAAACATTATTTGATGCGACAAAACTTCGCTGCCAGGCGGCTGTTTGACATTCTAAATTCCCTCCAAATATTCCACTTCCCTACCTAACGCAGGTGCCAGCTGCTGCTCTAGGCCACATAAACTGGCTGTCATAACCGCAAGAGTTGAGGTTGACATTTTGTATAAGAAAAAGTTTTAAGTGCAAAGTTGCCGAAACTTTGTGTCGACGCGCCCGCTCCTTCAAACGACAACGCTTTTCATAATCATTACCAGCGCCATTGCAGAGGTCGTTAATTTAACTTGTTCGCTGTAGCAAATCAAAATGTTAATCTTCAAAAAGTTTATTACAAACTTGTGCGCTTGAAAAAAACACGTAACATGCTGCCTGACTGTGCGAGAGGTGCGAGCGCGGAAGGAGTGAATGATCGAAAGTGTGGCGTTTGATTTTGTCGTCTAGACGCAAGGAAGTAAATGCTTTGAGATTTAAGATAAATAGTAGCGCGCTTTCGCTTTTTTTTTTTTTTACTTGTTTTGGATGGTTAGTGTTAGTGATAATTGTGTTAGATAATAGGTCAGAGCGAAGTTGTAGATTTTTGAATTTTTGAAGAAATTAGCAATATTGTTTACTTTGCTACTTACATACTCGTACTTCTTTGTTTTTATGCCGTTGGACAAATTAAATTTTCTTTTAGTGATCATAAAAGCGTTTTCGGAAAGCAGTCAAAGCAAATTCGCCGTATTTTGTAGATTTTCCACTTCAAATAATTGACAGATTCCATTTCTTTGAGTATAACAATCGTTGCTTTATGAAGCTTCGTATCCAAAATATATTTCGCTGTTCCTGGTTTCAAAACTTAAGAATTCAAAATTGTGGTTTGATTAAAAAATCCGATATATAAAAATTTGACATAAAAAGACTCTTATTACAAAATCAAATCAGCTTTAACAAATGCAAAATGGCACGTTTGGTGGCGAATTAAAATCAAAAAGGAAAAAAAATTTCAAAAATTTGACGTTGTTAAAGTTTTTTTTTTCCTACAAAATCACGTCTCCGAAGCATCACCGTCATTACTACCTTTCAATGTGACATTAGTTTGTTACAGCAAATTTGTGCTATTTTATTTTCAAGTAGCGATATTTTTTATTAACTGCTGCTTCTTCGAAATGACGGAAATGTTACGTGGCGTAAAAGTGTGTAATAATTTTTTTTTTCTTTGTGAATAATTAGTAGTAAATATATTTTCCTTTATAAGTAAATTATACATTTCAATTTAACTGCATACTTGATAGTGACAAAATATGTATTCCAATAATAAAATTTACTCTATCCTTGAAAATAATAAAAGCAATGGACAATTCTTGATAAAGGAAATATGCGACCATACGAAATTTGAAAGGCGAAAAAGTTCATTTGCTACTAGGACAAAAAGTTGAGGTGGCAAATATAAACAGAAATATTAATACAAAATATACAAAAAGCTACGTTCCCTTTGCTCAAGACTGTCAGAGAGATATTTGTACAGCTTGACATCATTGGAGCGATTTAAAATGCTTTATTTGCAAATTGGACAAGTAACAGAAGCAGAAGCAGTATTTTTTATAAGTCCTTGCATTGAGGTTATGCCGCCTGTTCTTGTGCGGAAAATCCGATCCTAATCTTAGTCTCTCTTTCTCTATTCAATGTTCAAATATTTTACCGTGGCAAAATTAAGAAAGGGATAAATATCATGTGTTGCCTATTTTTGGCTACTAAGAAGTGGCGATGAGTTAGGTTTTTCGAAGAGATTGTCTAACAGCACGTGTATAAAAGCATTGATAGCCCATGGAGAAAAGTGCGAAAGGGCGGCTACGTTTGCGCAAGATATGCAGGTATTGCGGGAACATATCTGTTTCGTGGTGAATCCAATAGTTAGGCGTGTTGGCGGGTAAAAACAACAGCTTTCTGATAAAGAAATCATTAGTTTCTCAACAGCCTCATTTGTTTAGATCCAAATTTGAGCTCCGTTTAACACGATCGACCTTGAGGCAGCATCAAAGATTTTAATTTTTTTTTGCCACACAGATACGAGGAAAGCTTACTTATTTTAGTGAAGTCGAATTATTAGCTTTCTTTGATTCAAAAAGTGTGAGCTCCAAATATTTGTTAACGATAGTCTACAATTAAAAAGGACTATTAAATACCTAAAGTAATTGGCAACTTCTAAAACTTCATTGTCGTAAAACCGTTGCTAACCTGCTGGCGAACTGCCATGAAAATACATACTGAGTTTCCACTAAAAAAAATTAAATTTATTGATTTTTATATATTCACTCAATACAATATCCAAGTCTTAGATATATTTATGCGCTAAAACTATTTAAATCACACTAATATAACAAATACCAAGCATTTGGCTACCAAAAAAAATACCTTCAGTTCTGCTCAGCCTGTGTTTAACTAACAAATAGAGCAAACAATGTCACTTGTATTTGATTTTTGCTATTTACTTTTGCGTCAACTCCACGCATTTTAATCCGCTTAAGCCAGCAAATCAAAAAATGTCCTTGAAAAAAAAAATGCAATAAAACATTTTGTTTGTTTACACTAATGTGCGAGCGCGCGTGCTATGTGTGCGTGTGTGTGTGTGGGTGTAAGTGTATTAGAACGCAGATTTCTTTCAATTACATTTAATTCAATTTTGTAATCTGTTTGCGTAAGCATTTTTTCTTTACACACCACCACCAACGCTTTTCGTGGCACGTCCACCTTTTCTGCTCGGCGGATTCCCATTGCTTGCTTTTGAACATTTTTAATTTGTGTAATCACAACTTTGTTCGCTTAATTTCTTCATTTTTTTCAGTATCCGCGCCGTAGAGAAAATGGGTGATTTCAATTTTTACTTATCTGCTTTAATGTTTCGCCCTTTTGTGTTTCAAAAAAAAAAATGTATAATTGCTTTTTTTTTTAGCAGTAATCTGTACATTTTTTTTCACTCCCTCAACATTATTCTCACACATTTTTGTTGTTTTTTTATTATTCATTCTACCATTTCTTTTCTCATTCCAGACCCGATTATCGTCCCGAGCGCGGCATTTACGATTTGCAAATTAAAAACGCCTCATACAATCGCGACAATGGTCGCTTCGAATGCCGCATTAAGGCGAAAGGTACGGGCGCCGATGTCCATCAGGAGTTTTACAACTTAACCGTACTCACACCGCCACATCCGCCCGTCGTTTCGCCCGGCAATATAGCCATCGCCACCGAGGATGTGAAAATGGAGCTGACGTGCAGTAGTATTGGCGGTTCGCCTGATCCAACGATAACGTAAGTACAGCGAAGCGCTTATGCGCGAGTAGAAATGTTTATATGTTTGTTAATGTATACATATGAATTTAAGCGAAGCGGGCATAGCGAAATGCTAAAAAGAGGATGTCCGCCAGCTGGCGAGCAATGCGGCAAATGGCCGAAGCACACACACGTGCATGTACATAGTTGTAGAAAAAAAGCCAGCAGAGCGGCGCATTGTGGGCGGCAATAATACCGTATTAATTTAAAATTAAATTTATTTAAATTGAATGCCTTACCCTCTGCCGCAGCCAATGCTGCTTGCTGGTGGTTACGAAATTTTTAAAAGGATTTTCACTGCCATTAAATGCAGGCTGGTTGACCGGTTGGTTGGGTTGTTTTGCAGACCAACCCATACATTCACATTTAAGCACATATATATGTATATATATATATATTTTGTTAAGTAGCACCAACTGCAAATGTCCTTAATCCTTGCTGAAGAGGTGCAATTGAGCGCTTAAGTGTATGGATGCCAACGGTGAGCAGCGCGAAGTGGGCAATCATTACATGCAGACTAACGATGCAAACATACATATGTACATACATACGTACAAGTATAATTACTAAATATACGAGCGAACGATTTTCTTGCACACCTCACTTAATTTCTTAAGTTTAAATAATTTAACGTTGCGTCGTCGTCACGTTGTACACTACAAGTGAAAATTGAATTTTTTTTCGAGTATTAAGTAGCATGAATTACGTACTAAATGTGATTCAATCTGCAATTGAAGATTGGCAGCAATTGTCAAATAAAAAAAAATAAATTAAAGAACTTTTCAGTTTAGACATTTTACGTAGATTAGTGGCAAATGAATCAAGTGAATGACTGCGGGTGGCAATTTGCAATTTCTGAAAAACCATTAGTAGGAGTTAGATAAAGCCAAGGCATCAGCATACTTGAATTTAGTTTTTGATTACAGCAATACCTTTTGAATTTTTTTTTGGCCTCCACAGAAATGTAATTAAAGTCGAGATTTGAATGCTCTCATCCGCTGGGATTGTAATCTAGAAAACGTATAATTTTTATTAGAACTTATTTTTTTTGTTGTAGAAATTTATAGATATATGAAAAAAAATGTTATGCAATCGAAAAAAATCGGTTTATTTACACCAGTCTCCAAAAGCAATGACCTTTTTTTTAATATTTTCTATATATTGTTATTATTTACTATTAACGAATATTTTTTTTTTGTTTTTGCATTAATATTAAAAGATTGTTAGCCGCTATGACCGAGAATCTCAAAGCTAAACTTATAAAAAAAAGCAATATTTACTTCTACGAAAATTCATTTTTGTTATATAAAATAGATAGGAACATTTCAGCGCATCGAGCGAGCTTTGATATAGCACCAACCTAGTGGTGGGATGATTAAAATTCTTGTTTTGAACCACCTTAGTTTACGAGCACACCCAGTAATCCTCATTCTAGCTTTAAAAGCACTTCAAAAATAGAAATTAACATTAAAGGAATAGTTATGTTTTTCAAAAAATCTTTAATTTCTCTACTACTTTATGTTAAGGCAGGTCCGGTCTCTATATGGCTGATCAATTTGTTTAATGCAAAGTAGCACAAATTAAATGTAAGTACTTTAGCTGTATCTTTTGAATGAACGAACAGGAAATGACGTGTTTTTAAAATATTTGTTTGGCTATTCATGCAATATTTTGAAGATTAAATCCATGAAGTTATCGATACTGGCGATAATTTTTTGACTTCTGGGCTAATGTTCTCCGCAATGGATTGAAGTGTAAATTTACATTAGCCTGTTATTTCAAAGTTTCCTCAGAAAAATTCAAAAAACAGTTAAATTCAATGATCGTAATGGCCTGGAAACACCGACTTTAGGTGTCTTGAGCAGTCTAAATTTCAATTCTTTCTTCTCATACAACTATCTAAAAATTTTTACTTTACAAATGTCATATACGAACTGGTTAATTCGCCAACTTTATTTCGTGGTTCGATCGAGTTGTGGAAGTAATACGATCAGACAACGACCAGTCGTCCTTATAAATCCACGTGTTAAGTAACTAAAGTGTTTGAGTTGAAAGGTTCATCGTGTACACGGCTCAATCCATAGTGCACCGAATAAGCAACTCGCGTTTTCAATATTTTTTTAAGCTAAGTGGAAATGATATATTAAATTTGGTTCAATGTTTGTAAGTACCAGATAAAAAAAAAAAGAGATAGACCCATCAAAAGGTGTACCTAAATGAGCAGGATGATGAGCCGGTTGTACAGCTAAAAGCTTGAAATTTTTGATAAATATCTGTTATTGTTAGCATTAGTTTTTTTAGACGTGTGGTTTTCAATGAGGCAATACTTTTTTCAGAGTTGGTCTGTTTGACTGCTGTTACTTGATTTATACTCAGTTTGGTTAGCTACTTCAAGACGCCTTGAAAGAGCGTTATTGCTGACATGCGACCTCAATTGCTGCAAAAAAGTGGTCGAAAATTGAACCTCTCAGTGTGGGAGTTTATTCGAGCCAGCCGCAGTCACTTGCCCGAAAGCATGTTTGAAACATAATGGCGAACCCTTATATTTATAATAAAGCTAAATTCTTGACCATTGCATTAAATTATATGCGTTTTAGTTTATCTTAAAAGTGAAAGTAATAAGGATCGGAAAAATATAAAATATAGCTTTTAAACAGCTTTTCCGTTCATGAAAGGTATGAAGCCTATTACATTTATTTTATTATAGTTTTTTTTATTGTATGTAAATCCTTGTTTATTATAATTTTTTATTTTATTTTTTGTATTTCAAGTTAATTTATTAGAGTTTGTAGCTCTCACTGTCGCTTCCCATCATTTGTGATCATTTGCGTAAACTTTGTTAGGGCAATTTATTGAGATTTCAAGACAACAACTTCCACCGCAATTTGTTAGCAGCGTAACTCTTTTTAATTAGATGCAAATGATTAGCCCAGTTTAGTTGGCTTGCCAGCATTTTTCTAAAAATTTATTTGGCAGCATTTTGTTTGTTCATTTGTACCACTTTGTGTAGTAATTCCTGCTGTCTTTTTGCCCTATCTGCATGTGTTTGCTGCATGTGCATCATTGCTTTTATTTTTATCTCGGGCGCATGTTATTCGCTCGCTTGCAAATTTGCTATTATTTCCAGTGAATGCAAGAAATAAATTCTTATTAAACTTCTTAATACCCTACACCGCATCGCCTGCCAAAAAGTATGTCTTCACCGCATTTGTTTGTATGTATGTATATGTTGGTACCTATGCATGTAAAAACTGGCATGTGACAGCAACTACTTTACTGTCTTGCAATCCTCAAATATTTACGACACAGTTCATTGCGGTTGGCTGCCAAACACAAAAAAAAAAAAAAAAAAGGGGACAAAATACTCTGCACACACTGAGCAAGGAAAAAGTGCGCCAAAAAAACCCCATCGCAAACTACAAATCTACGAGCGAGCAAGTAAAAGCGCAAGCAGCTAACGAGTAGGAAATAAGCACGGACAAGGCGAAAAAAGCCAAACGCAAAGAGTGCACAAATTAACAGCGAACGTTTTTCGTGCCACAATGCCTTATTTAACGTGTATTGTATAGCTAATTTTTTTTTTTCTATTATGTACAAATGTATAAGTATTTGCTGCTTGATTTCGTTTCATTACAATGTTTCCACTTTTGCCTTCTCTCTTTTCATGTCCTTGTTTTTGACGACCACATTTGTGCTGCATTTTCTTTGCTATTCGCCTTGCAGTTGGTATCGCGAGGGCACCAACACTCCACTACAGGCCATCGTCCTTATGGGTGGCTCCAAGGATCATCCCACAAATGCAACATTAACATTGCAACCGCGCCGCGAAGACGACGGCGCCAAGTACAAGTGTGTCGTACGGAATCGTGCCATGAACGACGGGCAACGACTGGAGGCGACCGCTACTTTGAATGTTAACTGTAAGTGAAAAACTAGCGATATAATTATTAAATACATTTGTATACCATATACATATATTAACGTTTTAAACAAAAAGCGAAAACCTGTAGTAATCATTCGCAGCTGACTTTGTTTTGTTATTATTAAGTTATCCTGAAACTTATGACCTACTTTCTATATATAAACCGGAGCATGCCTTCTGCTTGCCGTCATACTATACTTTCTCGCTTTGCTTATTATTATCGAACTTACCTGCTGCGCCTTCTTCGCGCTCATGCCAATTGCCACCTATCGTTAGGTCACTCTGAAGTGGCAACGTACGCTTTTCTAACTATTTTACGCAACACGTTGACTTCGATGAGTAGTGTGTACCTGCAGGGTGTGCTGCATATTCCCACCCACGTCCGTCAATTTTCACTCTTCCGCTATAATTTTTTTATAACATCAGCTAATTCTCCGCGTCACGGCAATGTGTTGCCGCCTCGGTTATTGCTTTCTTGGGCACCATTGCTTTCCACTCACGTCAATTGCTTTTATGTGAATTCGACTCGCAACATAAGGTGTTATGTTCAATTATTACGATTGAATGTTCATAATTATAGCTTTTTGGTGCGAAATGTTCCACTGATGAATACTTAAAATATGACTTTGTGTACGTTTGAGTGAGGTTAGGTAGTGCCCCTGTAGTCAAATTTTGGACTTACCGTGACAAATGTAAAGTTTACTTTTATATCAGAAAGTCATATGGACTAATGAAGCTATTGGATCGATTGCCAGGCCGAATAAAATAACAAATTCCTTTAATTTTTGCCTCGCACAGATGGAGATTCACAGCTAGTTCTATGCGTGGTTAAATGTATTTAGATATGGGTCTGAAATTAAGTTTTTGTACTCGGAAAATTAAGAATTTACATTTGGTTTTATTTTTTCTTTGCTGAATACTGTTTTTAAATGACGAATTTTATCAGATACTTGTATTTCATCAGCAACATTTTTAGACAGCATTGTCTTAATCGTTTAAAGTAAATATAAATCCAACCCAAAATATGTGTTGAAATTTAGCTGACGTCTTCAGCGAATAATTGCACAAGTTGGCTGAGAATTGCATAAATGTGATAAGCGGCGAGAAAATGGTAGTTAAGGCAAGAATGTTGCATACTTTTGTGTGTCAAATTTATTAATAAAGCTAATACAACAGTTACTGGGTTTGTATCAGAAGTAGCAACCAAATATAACTCAAACTCAAAGATGTAAGCCGCGTTTAATAAAACTTTCTAACTGAAATACTAACCAGTAACTGATAGATAAAAATATTTTAGACAAAAATCTAATTTTGAAACTAAAGAGTAAATATCTTCCAAACTCCACCACGATACTTTTAATGCACGCCTGCTAGTCGGTGGTTGACATTTTTTTTCCTACTGGGCCCATTTTTCATTTTCAGGCCGCGATCTACATTTCTCACCTTTTTCGTGTTTCATTCGTTTATATCTGTGTATGTGTTTGACTCTTTGTAACCAACGTTATACTCGAATTATTATTTTAATTAGTTATTTATACTGCGGGTGAAATGTTTGTGGGTGTCAACAGTTTTTCACCTCGGTGACAATAATCAGTCGTTTTGTTCGACGAAAAAGCTGGTATTTCAATTATTAATTGAACTGGAATTACATGTGTGAAAGTGTCTGTATGTCTGCAAGTCCATGTGAGCAAAAATAAATTGAATAAGCTCACAATGAACAAAAGTTTTTTTTTTTTTTTGGTTTGTTGATGATGTGTGTAAATGGTCAGTTTTTGGTGTGCGTGGAAAAGATAATAATATGCTTTAAAAATAAGTTTCAATTTAAAATTAAGTTTTTTTTTTTAAATAATATTTTTAATGCGGAAAACACTTACAAATATAATTTTATAAATCGTTTTGCTGTTCAATTGTTCGAATAGCCGTGGAATATTTTACAAATAGCACGTGCGTTCCTTACAGCGAATAACTTTTCTATATCGATCACCGATTTGCTGGCTTTTAAACAACTTAATTAAATATTGAAACAATTAATTGTAGATGTCGCTGTTGTTAGAACAGTGTGAAGTGTCTTGCTGGCTGTAGTGATAATCCTCGACACTACTTTAATGAAGATCGATTCGTTATTATAGACCCCACTGCCGTGGCAACACACTCCAGGCATACAATGAACTTCCGTATACTCTTAAACGTCTATGGTAAGGGAATTATAAAAAAAATAAATCAGAAATCAGAAATAAAATTAAAACTCGTCAGCTCCCTAAAATTTTAATTCACTTACCCATATTTTTTTTTAACATCATCAATGAAAAGTTAATTTTATTGTGGCAACAAGTGACTTTTAACGAACATAATTACATGCAACATCAAACCGCGCCATCACACCGCACCACTACGATGAAAATTTAATTTTTTTTTTTACCATTGAAAATTTTCCCAAAACATGCTATTCACATTTGGATTTGAATTTTCATTCACGCCATTCAAAATTTCTATCGAAGGGAGCGTCCCCATTTACACATTTTGTTCGGTTGAAAAAGCAATTATTTTGGTGAAAAATATACTACGAGTATATGAAAATTATAGAGCTCCTGCTTAATTGCGTTTGCATGTGTCCAACAGCGGTCAACTACAGCAATAATAACAATGTGAAAAATGTCATATATCTAGAATCATTTTACACATGTTCGCTTTCGTTGTCGTTGTTTTTGTATATTTTTTAAACGTTAAACGTTTAAGCGTTTTGGCAGTCGCACACGCAAGCCACGCGTCCAACACGAAATACTTAAAAGCATCGATTAGCTGCCACACATATTATTATGTAAACACATTTATGATGGTACGGCGAGTATGTTTGCATATGATTTTACAAATATGCAATTACTCGTACTTATTTCTATATATTTGTATGTATTCTCTTATACGAATTTACGCATTTTAAACAGAAATCATGTTTTACGATTAAGTAGCATCAGTTTATTACAATTTATTTTTTCTGGCCACTACCGAAAGCGCTCGAGTTCAGGGTAAATATGGTTGAAACCATTACAAATCATTCAGTTTTCAGATTGAGAGCATTTACTGCTGCTTGCTCATGATTACAAAAAATTATTATGCAAAAAATAGGGGACTGCAAAATTGGAAATGACACTTTTGAACTAGTTATCACAAATAAGCTAAGTAAACACAATGAAAAAAGAGATAATGATTGGTAATCTTCGGAACCATTGTTGATTGAATATATTCACGGATGGATAACACTGGTCTACAAAAAAAAAAGTTTGGTTTGGTGCAGCTATGTCCGTATCTGTAGTCGGTAAGGAAGGTAGTATAAACTGTATTGCTGTTACTAGATGTCAGCTGACAGCTCTGGTTTACCTACAATTCTTATTTAAAATTTTGCCAGTTTTATTAAAAATCAGTCTGATTATCACTTTTATGACATTGAAAGTAAAAAACGAGAGCTGATATGAAAAATGTAACTGATATGTTCGCATCAGCTCACAAAATATACCCAAAATCAGGTATAAAATCTTAGGCACCAAAATGAGTGTAGGTCAGTGTAATAGATGGATGCGTCAATCACGAACCGCATCAACAAGATTCATTATACAGACTTTTGTTAAGCGAATAACCTAATTTGTAGTTGATTCAATCTCACAGCTGTTTTCGAGAAAACACGTTTTTTGAAACTGTGTGAAAAATGCAGTTATTCGGATTGGAAATGTCGAGAATTTAGCCACAATAATAAATATATAGAAGTACTTACTTATATACATTCTTTCGAATGATTAACACCCACAGATGTCAGATTTTGCATTAACTCGATTTTGCAAAAAACTGACTTTTTCGTTTATACCGGGAAACCACAGTCGAAGAGGTTGTTGGCTATAACAAGAGTAAATAAAGAAACACAGGAATGCCAAACGATTCAAGAATGTGTCGTGTAAAAGGAAAGTAAGGACTAGAATTTGGATACTCAATATTTTAAAAAATTATATGTTTTAAAATCGATTACTTGAACCATAGTTTAGTATCGGATTTGCAAGTGAAAAGCATTTCCTGTTTGAAACGAAAGCACTGTAAGATGTATGTATCCGCGTACTCTTAATTTGGAGGTCGAATACCTTAAAAAACCTAAGAGCCGTTGGAGCTTAAGTTATATGCATACAAAAAGTTGTTCTACCTTTCGACCTTTTTAAGGCTGTTTATTAATTTTGCTACTATAAACTAGTGGATTTGGTATCGATAATTTGGGCAACGAGTCCTCTTAATTCGATAATATCGTATATACAATTGTTTAAGAGTAATAATTTTAATAAGTATCGCAGCGATACTTTCGGTTCGATATCTTAAAATCAAAAAGATTAAAACACACAAAAGAAAAATAACAAAAATAAACTTAAATAATTGTAGCTGGTAATGCTGGTGCGAAAATGGTTTCAGGCGTCACGCAGTTGTCAAATCCGAAAAATTGAAAGTAATGGTAACCTATGTATAGGGCGTCATCTCCATTTTCTGCGTCGTAATAAGTTGGAATTTTTAAAATGCTCCACTGGTCTCAAGTTCAATGTTTGCTTAATCTCTTCAGCCACTAGTCGGCTTTGGATATGCGAGGGAGTTCGAAAAGCATACCAAATCGATAATTTCGATAGTGTTTAAAGATTTAATTGCTCACTGTCTGTTGGAAATCTTTCCGATATTCCTAACTATGATCACATTGACTTCACTTTCACATATCATTTGAACTGCTTTGTGATGAAGCGCAAAAGATTTATCTTCAAAAATAATTACCTTTCTTATCGACGTGCCATTTTCTCCGAATAAGTATTATCGCCATGGAAATGTCAGTTTCGCCAATTACTAGTTCTGTAATCAAATTTAAAAAATCGCAATAACGTATTGAATTATGCTCAAGTAATTCCTTTAAAATGCTTTAAATTTCGCGAGTGTTTATTAGTAGATATTAAACACGCCCAATCTGCCTACTTTACACTTACAAATTAATTTCGTTCATTAATCTGCTGTCAAATGACAGTTACCATAAAGTGTCGCTATCAAAACTGCAAAATGTTATTATGTCAAACTTCCATTCATACAAATTCATCCGTGAACACTTGAGCCTCGCCCCACGCAAACACAAAGCCTGCACGCTTTCGCGCCTTCTTCAAACGCTCGCCCCTCGTCTCGCGCCCCACTCACTTTTGTGTACGCTCGTCAAGTTCGTTTCGGAAATGTCGCACCTGGCAATGTCGCCTACTAACACTCTAAAATTAAAAGCAATTACATTCACTTAAGTAAACAGTGGATTGTTGTTGTTGTTGGGTTGGTGGTAAGCGAAGCTAACATTTTTGTAGCGTCTGAGTCTTAACACGATTAATCACAACAATAACAAGGCCACGACTGCAACAACACACGCAACTCTAATACTTACTAACAAAAATAAAACTGAAAATTGGAGGGCGGCGCCCTCAATCAGAAGGTGTAATTAAATTATTTATTTTGAAACAACGAATGTACTCGTTAGTTATTGTTGTTGCACCCAATTTGTGGCTTTGCGTGTAGTTGTCTTAGCGTATTCGTGTTTACGGCAACATATCAACTAAATATTAAACTTTTAAGCTTGGTCGTCAATTCGCTAGGCAATATTTGTTGAGTCCTTCCTCTTTGTGGCTTTGTGAGTAAGCTGAGTATAGCGTGCGGCGCGCACGAATGCCAATACTTTTGATTTAGTCAAACTTTTGTTTGATAAGTAAATTTGTTTTCAAAAACTTTTAAGCCAATTTAATTTGTATTGAAAGTGATTTAAACAAAATGGGAGAAGAATGAATATCTAGCATTTGTTTGAGAAGTGGATGGACTGAAAAGTTGTGTTGTTAGTTATTTTTAAAATTTAAATTTGTGTATGATTTTTTAAGTACACACACTAAATTGAAGCTTGCGTGTGTTGCTGTGCCAGTTTGTGATGGCGACAATTATTTTCAGTTGAATATTAATTAAGGGATTCAGGGAGAGGGCCGCGGCATACATTATGCCTCTCTCCTGAACGCCAGTTCCATACTCCCCTTCCACGTTTTCCAGTCGCAGAACATTTTTCTGTGCGTTTTTCCCTCGCGCTGCGCTCAGTCATTATTGCTTTACTGATAAATTTTATTGCATTCCAAACTTTATTATTACGTATCATATATTAGATCCAATTTTTTGGGTTAGGGTAATTTGTTTCCTTTAAATGAAAAAGGCGGCCATACAAAGAATATCTGTGGTCACATTTTCCTACGCAATTCCATCACCGAATTATCATCATGACCATACCAGAACTAACTTTCAAGACCATGAAGTATTCAAGAATATATTTTATTCAATGCATTAAATACAGGTTTTTAAAGAAAAAAATTAGCCAAAGTTTGATTGTTAGTCAGAGAATAGACGAAAACTACTGCTCTAAGGCTAAATCACTTTAGCATACGAAATTACACAAATAAAAAAAATTTACTTTGTACTTTTTGAATAAAGAATTCGAAATTATTATTTATATTTTAAATGATTGGCGGCGTTAACTGAAGAAGACATTTCACTGTGTTACAGAAAATTGCAATTATGTCGATACATTTTCATTAAATTTTAAAATTTTCACCTACATTGTTTTCTCATGTTCATTCACCTCACTTTAACTATTTGCTCAGCAGACACCACTCAAATACCAGCGATTCAAGTAAATGGCAGTGGTAATTGTTGCCAAAGGTCAAGCCCTATTTTTTTAAGCGACTCTCGCTTGCTTTTGCACACCTCACTTCACCTCGACTATACAATTACGAGCAACTGTGAGTGAGTGATTACTATCAAAAGAACTCACTAAAATGAGTGCAATCATACATTTTTTTGTTGCTGAAAATGCGCGCAAATCCCTTTGCGATTGCTGATTACTGGGTTCATACGCTCCTATAGAAAAAGCGAAAAAGTACAAATGTTCAAATTAAATTACGAAATGACCGCAATATTTAATTTGCTAAACATGTGCAAACAACAGGGGTTAAATAGTTGTACAATTACAAACACATATCTACATACAATTTGCGTCAGCCACCCTCCATCGGTCACTTTCATAGTTTTACACTATTTCCTAAATATTCTTTGCAGCACTTTTTTTTTGTGCGACCCACAACTCTTCGCTCGCTGTCCCTTCTTTTGGTCGTTTGATTCCTCTGTTGCTATCTTACCACACGCTTTGTTCACAGCATTAACTGTCAGTTGCAGCATCATATCGTTAGACTATGGTGCAAATTACAAATAATTGCGGTTTCACTGTAAATTGTTTGATGCTACTCTGTGCGAAAAGTGGGCGAGATGTATGTATTACAAAGGCGATATGAATGTGTGTGTGTGTATGTTCGTTCCTTTCTTTAGTTTGTCACCCATCCAATTCGACGTTTTCCTCTTAAAACTCGTCCCTTCTATTAACCCCATTTACAACACCTTTTATTATGTCCTTCGAATGCAAACACGCACTCTTATCTCTTACGGACAAGTGTCGCCAGTGTCCTTGCCCGCAGCTTTGTCCTATCCTATCAGCCAAGCTCAACGAAGCCAGCTAAGGCAATCTGTCGGTTTGCGCCACCTGATATCTGTTTGTGGCAATTATACAATTGAGTTGGAAAAAGGAAGCCGACATTTTCTCAGGTAACCACTTACACTTACTTTCTAGCCGGGCACAATCGTTGTTGTCTACACACACACACACACACACACAAACACACCGATACACATAAACATTGCAAATTGTAGACTGAAGTGTGAAGATAATTTGAGTAGCACCAGCAGCTGTTTGGCTTCAACTGTCCTGTTTTTATCTGTTTGTCTAGCAGATTGCTGCTTTCAAGCTCACGTGTTTCACTCGATTTTGCCCTCCACCCTTCAGTTGTGTGCATTTATCTCTCAAATTTGTTTTTGTTGCGGATAACAATTTGTACAAAAGGCTTTGGAAAAGCTGTGCTTCGACAAACTGCAAACCTTTCCTTATATAAGTACATACAAGTGCTGGCGTATTGTGAGTTAGCAAATAAGGACAAACTAGCTTCCGTTGTCCTTGCAGAGCAAAATAATCATATCGGTTTCGCATAGTCCAGCTGCGTCGATTTGACTACTTGTAAAATACTAAAAGCGGCATGCTCAAAAAGTTTCATTGCTGTTGTGAAGAGCTTCAGCAGTTTCATTTTGATAACTTCCAAAAAAATAAATAAAATACATCGAAGATAGCAGACAAGAAGCGCAAGGCAAACAATTGCAATTGAGTCTTCCCAATCGAACGTATTAGTTGTTTATTAGTGTGCACTTAATGGGTGAATTTAGATACAAATTTATATATAACCAAGGACAGCAGACTATTTTTCATTTGATTTTCTTGTATAAAAATATTATTTGATGAATATTCTTTTAAAATATGGCCCAACTTCTCCGAGGTGATCCTTTTGTAATATACTAAGCCACAAGTTTTCTTCATCTGATACAAATTTGTGTGAGAGCACAACTAAAAACTTTTTTATTGAAGAATAATGTTAAATAAATGTGTCTGATTTTCGCTAAAATAACAGTTGAAATCATTGCTTTATGTGAAGTTTAATTGATTAGAATGTCCTTGCAGTAGGCCGGCTTGGTATACTCTGTTCACAAATGAAAGCACAAACACATATTGACAGATTTTGGCACTTTATTTTTCTTCTAGTAAAATATGGTTCACTCTCTAAGAAAACCCATAAATACCAATTTCTTACACTATTTACAAAATGTACAATGATTAAACGAAATTTCATCAAAATTGCGAACTTTTAAAAAAAAATTTCAAATTTTTTTGAGTATGCAGTTTTTGCCTCATTAAATTTTAGTATAATAAAATTCAAGTGTCTACAAGTTATCGCTGATTTTTCGACAATTTTTTTTACTGGTAGTTTCCTCCATACAACGCTAAAACACGATTATTTTTTATATGGAAGGAATTGCGAAAGAGCGTCAGTAAAAAATGGTTGCCGAAGCAGCAGCCATTCCGAAAGAAGTTTAACGCGTAGTTGTTGTTTTACCGTCAATTTTTTTAATTCTTTACGACAACAAACGATACATCTTGATAGACATTGGTTTATATTTTTTAGTGCCGTTTTCGCACAATTTTCTAAAAAAAATTGACCTAGATATCAATCTTTATTATACTGTCATTATAAAAAAACCGCTCTCAGTATATTTGGTAGCCTAATCAGTTTGTCGCGTATATGCAAATTTTATCTATTTTTTCCACAAAACACATACTAGCCTCTACCAACTGACCTTCGTTGGCCGCTTTTAAAATACATTTGTTTGTTTTCGACGCGTGTTTACTCGTTGTCAAGTGATACACCGTGCTGCTTGTGTGCTCGGCTTCTTTCAAAGAATTTTGTTATCAAGAGCCCAAAATTGTGTACAAAATTAAAAGTTTTCTGGTTTGTGTATGCATTAAGATAAAATAAAATTTTATCCTTTTCGCTTATCTATCACTTTTGTTATGCAAACGACAGACTTTTTCGCCTCACAAAAAGGTTTATATCTGCATACGTACGTTTTATTGCCATACAATTACCATGAATTAAACTCTTTAATTCTTGATTAAAATTATCATACACACAAGTATAAACGTAACTACCCTGCAAGCCACCTCTCAAATAAAATAAAATTACATACACATTCACACATCTTAAGTCATTGCACCCTCACATTTACTCATTTTTTAACTATCGGGAAAAATTGCTTAAAGTTAGAGCAGTATGTTTGACTCCAAAAACAATTTCATGTGTTAGAAGAAAGAAGTAAGAGAGATGAAAGACAGGTTTTTATCTAAGTGGGCCATGAACAAAATCAGTATTTCAATGAAAATAAAAATATACACAAAATACAAAATACAATATACATACTGGTATAAATGGTAACATTAGCTACATGTTTACCATAATATTAGCCGCTTAAGGGGAAATAAGAGTAGTCCAACTGTAGTTCAGTGAAATCGAACAAATCTATAAGTGCGAAAGAGACCGCGCTTCACACCTATATGAAAAAGGGGTTAATTTTTTCACACAGCTAGAACAAAATTAGCTACTTTTTTTACTTGTCTACAAGTGCACGAAACCCACCCGTTAACCAGATTTCTAGCTGGTAGCTGGCTTGCCGGGTACTTGCATATATATACAAATGTATACACACTAGGCATGTCAATCTCGGGATCCCGTTATCCCGGCCTTTTTTAGTTCCTGAATATCCCAGGATAAGTCTATTCAAATCTCGGAATTGTAGAAAACATAGAATTTAATAATTTAATATTCAAGGGTAAAACAAAGCCTTTAAAGAGTTAACAATCGACAAATAGCACAGCTTGGTAACTCCCTTAAAGCATTGTTTTGTTCTTACCATTATAAATGAGCTGGAGAATAGCCCACTCGAGTAGAAAATGGGCATCATTATGAAAGCGTTGTTAATGGAACTAACGACGAAGTGCCTTAAATGGATAAGGCAGAAAGTCTCAAAGATAAATTACATCAAGTTTTAACGAGCAGCTCGCAATTGTCCAATAATCGGAAGGCATACAATTTATCAGAAGCCTTGGTTAAATAAGTGGATAGTTTTTGTAATGAGGCGATAAAGGCTATGTCCTACAGATAGCATTTAACTTTTTGCGACAATCCAACCAACAAGTGTTGAGACTCAGCAGTGCTTCTATTTCTTCAAAATACCAATAAATACATACATGATTTACAACAAATCGTTTTTCTTTGTTATATTTATGTTATTTTGTATACTTCTATAATATAACGATTACAGACATGTTTGCAAATTAAAAATTACAAATCAAAACTTCGTGAAATTCGGGATCCCAGGATTGTTTTGCGATGTCGTGTTCAAATCTTGAAAATCCCGCGATCAACAAAAGGACCAAAATTGACATCCCTAGTACACTCTCACTTTCAATCATCGCAATTGTGTTTCATGTTTGTTTATTTTTCACGTGTCGCTTATGTGGTCAGATCTGAGGCTTGCCCAGCTTACGTCAAAATATGTTACAAACCTTTACATTCATAAATTCATATGTGCGTTGATATGTATGTACGTAATGTTTATTTCTGCATGTTTGTATTTGATTCCTTGTTTACCCGTCTGTCATGTGTTGGCTTTACAAAAGTGTATATAAATAGACGTACGAATATACGAGTACATACAAACATATGTATGTAAGGACAGCGCCGTCTGACCTGCGCGCATCTGCTACACACACACACTCGCACACACACACCCATAAACTTCAATACATGTTTGTTAAAGTATTTTGCTTTAATAAAGCCTGTCAGTTCGTATTGATGCGTATCAATTTCGGTCAATAATATGTTTTGCCCCCTGCTTTGTCCCCTCACAGCACTCGCATATGGCTTTAAATATTCGTTAGTTGTTGGTGTTCACATCGCTCGCATTGTCTGTCGGTAATAGGTCATTCAGAAATACAAACTAGCTCACACAATCACACAGTGTTATTGATTACAGGAATTGGTAAATAATCTGATCTGTGATATACTCGTATGATTCGTGCGCTCGCTATTGTTTAGTAAGCAAGCGTTTTTTTCTTCTTCTATTTATTAATTAATACGAAAATTCAATTAGGCATTTGTAAGGTACACCCACGACTTGTCCAAATTGTTATCAATAACGATGTTTTATGCAAAAGATAAATGAGGAAATGTCGCTACTGCGATTTAGATTAAATAACAAAATTTCCGTTTGATATGCTTTTCATTAAATATAACTCTTTTTTTAATTAGGCTTTGTAAATGGGCATTTACTACTATAGCCTATAGCGGGACCGTAAGCTAATCATAGGGGTAAACCTTCTTCATATTTTTTCAAACATTATAAGAAATATTTTAAAAATATGAAAATTTTATAAATCATAAGAGAAGAAATTAAAAAAAAAATAACAAAAACAAAGAATAAAATTTAAACATAAACTGCTTTATTCAAAACTGAAAAGACTGTTCAAGGTTAAAGCTGATTGTCACCGAAGCTTGAATGCAGTTTGACGCTTTCTGAAATTGCTTCCAAACAAATTATTTTTAAATAGTTATGTTTGTTCATTTTTCTGTTGGCCTAGTAAAATTTTAATATTTTATAATTTTATTGAGCTCAAGGCCGAAATAGTACTATAACTTCAACCATTAAAAACTGTTGTTGTTTTTTCACAAACAAATCTTCCATAAACTGGCCTTGAGCTCAATAAAATTATAAAATTTTAAATAGTTATAATTAAAAAAAATTGTGTTTAAAATAAAACCACAAGGAAAATGTTATCTCATGTACGAAAATACCAACATGCAGTTGGTTACACCTGAAAGTAGGCTAAAAATTTCAGGATATTTTAAAAATATTTTTGGGTAAAAAAAATCGAACTCTTTAGTCATGTTTTTGTGCTGTATGTAGTTAAAAACAACTCTTACTTTGAAAACTACGAGTATTTTTCACCAACCTAAATATCTCTGCTGGTTTTTTCGTGTTTATCCGTTTATAGGAATAAAAGAAAATGGGATATTTAAGCGAGGAACTTTGCAATTAACAAATAATAAAAAACAGAGTGTATAGGAAAAGGAGATTCGTCCAAAAATAAATATTGTGGTATGAGGGGGAAAAAATATCGCCGATGTCGATATATCGGTTATCAAAACATCGTGATAAAAATATCAATATCGGCCAAAAAATCATCTATATAGCTTATACTGATATATCGTTTGCATCGCTACTCATAATCGCATTAAAAGGAAGTATACAATCGTAGGCATATTTTCAGGCGCAGTTGTATTGACAACAGTCCTACAAACAAAATAGCTTGAAAATGTTTTTTTATTACATTGAATTGCTTAAAGTTATTAACTTTATTGCTAAAAGATATACATTTTTTGTAAATAAATAATATATTTAAAGGGTTCTAAAAAATTTAAAGATATATCGGAGTTCTTACTACTAAGTTTTTAAGGAGGTTCTCTACTCTCGCGGTTTAAAAATATCGATTTTTTTTATTTATTTAATTTTAATCTATTTGTATCGAACATTACGCCACAGAGAGGATTTCGTAGAAATCACATTCCTCTGCATGTTTCGGGGCTCCGTAATGTACCCGTCTCCATCAAGTTATACACCGAAATTTATCTTTAAACGCGTTTTCCCGAAAGTAGTGTTTTTTTATGTAGCTTCGAAGTAAGACTTTCATAAAGTTATTGGTACGATTTACAAAAATTTTATTTATTTTCTATTTTTTCTATTTTTAGAGTCTCTAATATGTCAAAAAATGACGTGAAAATTGAAAATTTTCACAAATCGTTGCAAAAATCGGGGAAAACATAGCCAAAGTAACTGTGATTATAAAGAATATATTTCTGATTACAGATTACCCAACTGGCCAGAATTTTACTTAAACGGGAAAAATGCAGTTTCAACATCAATTTAATCAATGATGTTTCAAGGTCGACAATGTTTGTTTTTTTGGTATTCAATACAAAAATTTTAAAGTCAAAACATGAACCTTTAAAATACAAAATTTCTTAAATCAATTCAGTAGATCCTTCGCAATTTATTTTCAAAAAAACCGCACGATTTTAGGCCTTGGGAATAGAAAGTCCCCTTAAGTTTTGCTAAAATGAGTTAGCAACTATTACTGCTAAATCGAAATATATAAAAGAAATTAAAAATTAAAGAACCAAACATTTACACTAAAAATAGATTTTCACATTTTAGTTACACCTTCCGCTACAAAAGTATAGATTTTAATAGTTATTAGAACTAGCAATACTTAGCAATGTTAGGCAAATAAAATAAAGACTTCAATGTCAATAAGCCAATCTACTTTCAGTGAGGCACAAAAGCTCCGCCCAACAATAAATAAGCGCCAGCTAATGCCTCCCCATTGCCAGCATTTCCCGTTTCTCTCACCACGCATTTTATTGACCAACAAATTAATCAACAAGCAGCGACAGCATTAATCCGCTTTGAAAAATGCTTAGCCGATAATAGGTCATTAAAATTTGGCGCACCGACTGCGGCAGTAATGCTTACGAACTGGCATACTCATAAATGTGTTTGTGTTTGTGTATGTTTTTCACTATTACAACATCTACAAGTTGGCCACAAAATGTCACCGCAAGCGTTAACCGATTACGTAACAATCAAAAGAGTAAATGTCAAAGTCATCAGCTCAAACAGAAATATGTAGGTCTAGAAGACGGAACCAAACTGACAGGCTGCTCTGTGAGCTACTCTGAGCAGAGTTTACGAGTGCGTTTATGCGGTTGTTGCTTAAATCAAATAACACTTTCAATTTTGCGTTAATAAAGTGCCAGAAAGCCAGCTTAAGCGGAAGTAAATATGGTAGCTAAGGGATGCGCAAGGAGGGGGACGGCGAGGACTGCCATTCATTCATTCATTCAAATGCCCGCTTGTGCCTCTATTAGGCAGAAAATCCTACGCTAATCTAGACACTAATTTATTGCTTTGTACTTTAATGGTATTTCCGCTGCAGGCACACAATCCGAAACACAATCGCCGCTTCCCTTGCTTCACGCTGCTTGTGTTTTGCACGCCTCATTGTTTTGCCAAACATATTCCTGGCTTTCAATTCTGCCAATTGTGCGCCAAAAACTACACATTTCTTACCGCCAAAATGCTTATTTGTTTTGCGGTTTTATTGGAAATGCATTCCGACTTCTTGTGAGACTTTTGTTATACCTACGCCATTTTGCAGTGCGGGGAAGTTCGAGTTATATTTGAGGGCTTTGAGCGTATGCCTGTTACAGCTGAATGACCTGAGGAGGCGTGGTTTATGTATTACTTAGAGCCTGCAGCTGGCAAGAAAAAAGTTGTATGCGCTAAAAACGGAGGGGTTTCGAAACTTTTCTGGCTTCAATCTTTAACATTGGATCCTATTTTGTCTCTGTTTTATGGATTTCGCAATATGGAAGTCATGTTCATCATCCTCAAATATTTTTTTCCGCAAGAGGTTATCATGGTAAACCTTTAGTAAAATCTAAACATAGTCATTAAATTTTCAGACTTGTTTTTAACTAACTGCAAAATTTTCCAATGAAATGGAATTCGACAATATCAGCCATGTTTCCTTACTGGGTATTCATAAGATATTCTTACCTTTCTCTAGTCTTAATGTGTCTCCATATTGTCAGCATTACAATGGCAACCACGATTGCGTTTCATATTTCACAGAAACTTTTCAATCTAAATTGCGTCTGTCCACATATTAGTTAGTACCCTGCACGTGTGTCTATGGCTTATCTTTATTTTGCGCTTCTCTTTCACATCAGAAAATATACACTTTTCTGCTTTATATTAAATTTAAAATTAATTGTTTGAGCTGTGCTACTTGCGCTGCAAAAATATTTCGACTTGCTGGCATACATACATACATATGTACATATGTGTAGGAATCTTAATACTTCAAATTTTACCGCTGGATAGTTTTTGTTTTTGTTGCTAGAGAACCACATACTCGTATGTGATTAAACAAAGCAAGTTCAATAATTTCCTTATTTGATTTAATAAGCTTAAGGCCAATTTTTATTGGAAAATTTATAGAGAAAAAACCACTGATGTGTGAGCTGTTATTATTTTCACTTTATTTACTTTTAGATGCATTCGAGTATATTAGAAATGTTTCCATCACTCTGCTGGTGTGTTTTAGTTTTTGATTTCCTTTCCATTTGTTTACGCATAAGTGGCACAATTGATTCACACTTAGTGTAAATTTAGTAATCTACTTCCGTCTAAACGTAATTAAAATTTTCACTTAATTGATGCTCTTGTCCATTGTAAAAATAAGTGACAAAACTGTGTTGTGAAATTTTTTTTTTCGCTTTGTTCATTTAAATATTACTTTATCGTAAAACATTTAACATACTTGCCTATTTTCTTATAATAAATTGGAAAGCGGTTTTTTAGAAGTTGAACTCTTTTGTTTTAAAATAAAGCCTCCACGATTTATGTCTATTTGAATCCCAATATTCAATTTGTGCCTTTTTCGAAATATAAAACATTTATATATGTATTTACTTCTGAGTATGGGAGTATGGTAGTATAGGAGAGACTTGTAAAATACTTGTCAAACAATTTTTTTTTTTTTTTTTTTTTCATTTAAATTTTAGACAAACCCGACGGCAACACTAAAAAATCTGTCCCTAAGTTCATACAACAACTAACACTAATATACAACAGTGGAAATGTGCAGAAGTTGTCATGATTCAGAAACCAAATAAGTCTGAAAATTTTGTATCTTCATACCGACCGATAAGGTTACTGGTAACTTTCTCTAAAGTACTCGTATTTGAAAGAATGTTGCCAGTTTTGAACAAACTCAACATAATACCGGAACATCAATTTGGGTTTCGGAGAAGTCATGGAACAACAGAGCATTGCCATCGAATAGTAAAGGATATAGTTAAGGCATTGGAAAGTCAAAAATATTGTTCCGCAATTTTATGTTATAAATGAAGGTGTTACATCACGTATGTACTCCATAAATGTCGGTGTACCGCAAGCAAGCGTTCTTGGTCCGGTGCTTTACACGCTTTATTCACTGCCGATTTGCCTGTTTAGACTCCAGAAGAAACTTTACAGTGTGTACAAAAAGAGCTCTGTTAAATAGAGAAATGGTTAAAGAAATGAAAAATTAAAGTTATCCATTTGAAATCTACACACATAACCTTCACTCTTAGAAGAGGAGACTGTCCTCCAGTTAATCTCAATGGCGCACCAAGTAAAATACCCTCGTGTAAATCTTGATAGAAGGTTGACATAGTCAACTCACATAAAATCCAAAGTAAAGCAAATTAAACAAAAAACAAAAAAGATATATTGGCCATACAGCTCTGGGGAACGGCGAGTCACTCGAATATTGAAATCCTTCAACGCTATCAATCAAAAACTCTAAGACTCCTAGTAGGTGCTCCTTGGTTTGTGAAAAATGGTGAAATACATAAGGGTGTCCTAATGACACATATTGGAGAAGAGATGGTAAAGATAAGCAAAAAATATATTTATTAACTCAGCAGTCAAACTAATAATTTAGCTGCCATACAAACCTCTTAGATCATGGTAAAAAAAAAATCGTCAAAACTCAGCGGTTTTATGTAGTCACTTCATGCATGCGCATTTTTCTACCGAATTTAAAAAATAAAAATATTTAATTTAAAAAAAGTTTTTTTTTAAATCGCAAATTTTTGTAAAAATTTATTCAACATTTTTCAGTTTTGGTAAAAAATTTTAAAATACTGATTTAAGTGCTTTTTGTTATAAATTAAACATTTATTTAATTAAGAAAAGAAAAAAAAATATTCATAAGTATTTCGTCCAGCTATATTAATGAGATCTGGTCATTATCCCTTTGCTAACCCACTCATTGCATTCTCATAATATAAATATGTTCAAGTACTTGCCACTTCTAACATTCTTGCTGATAGCACAGCCTTATCGTAGAAGTAGAGCAGAAAAAATGCTGTACAACGAAACTACGTATGTGTGTGTATCGAAATTGGAATGTGTGTCTGGAACACATAAAGTGGCATTACGAGTTAAACCGCTGAAGCGCTAAGGGAATTTGTTATAAGACAGCTTGAAAGCAACAACAATAACAATTATGCATACATAAACTATATATGTAGCTCTTCGATATTCTCAATCAGTCTCACACACCCACACAAACACTTTCACTTCATTGCATAGTCAAAAGCGAAAAACGAAAAAACAAAAAAAATAAATACGTTGAAGAAAAGCTGCCGGGCGTTAGAAATGAAAATAATGAAATGAAATCTAGAAATGCGCAAATGTGTGTTCATGCCACTTTTGTATGTTGGAGCAGCATGCTTTTGAAGATGTACGCTTGCTCTACATATACACTCAAATATCTGTACCAACACATACACATACACACATACATTCATACATGCAAAGGCATGCTGATCATAATATGCTAGATAATAAATAAATATATGACGCTTGTATTTGAGAGTCAAAGCTAAAGCCCAGCATATGCAGGCATTTCCTCTTTTTTCGCACACACACATACACTTACATTCCGCTAAGCCCGCACACCACTAAAGGCTCACTAATAATACGCCAATAACAAGCTGCGGTAACCGCAGGATAACATGCATCCTAAGCTGCTGCTCTTGTTACTCGTTTTATTATGTTTTTTCTTCTTCTTCTTCTTCCTCCATTTTTCCTCTTTTCGGTCATGTCGCCACGGTTAGTTAGTTGGCAGCCACATAACAGCACTGCTCGTTGTTGTTGTTGTTTTTATTTTATGCTTACCATACTTTCGCATAGCCTCAACGCCGTGCGATATCTTTGGTTTTGTATATTTGCTATAGCATACTTGTAGGCAGCGAAGCGTGTATTAGCTCGTTGATACTGCGAGTAGTTGGCATTGAACCGTACACATGAAATCGTATACATAAAAGGATAACGAGCCCTTTGCAAGACCGCCACTATTATGTGCGGACAAATGCGTTTACAAGCGAAAACATGCACAAGTATGTGGACGCATACACACACACACAATCGTGTGCGTGTGTGTGTATCGACTTAGTTATGTTCATTGTTTTGTTGGAATTGTGTCGATTGTGGCGAGCCTTTCTTGTGGCGCGCATTGAAATTTTCAGCCTCTCTCTCTCCTTTGTAGTACTTGTGCATTACAGTTTGCCACTTGTTCGTGTCGCACGCCTAAATGTATGTCTCGATTTTTTTTTGATTCACTTTCATTACAAATACACATTCAGTGAGTTTTATTTAAATTATCAAGCATTTGCTTTGTTTCTTTACTTACAATTTTTTTACACTTCACTGCCCGGCTTCACTCAGCTCTTTCAGCGACGCTTGAGACAGTAATGTATACCTCAGCGCACCTGTCTTGACGCTCAAAGCGTGCTTTTTGCACCCGCTTGGTTGGCTTTCGTTGTCGGACCGGAGACGCATAGTTTTAGTTAACATTTCCATCATTTTCCGGTTATTATTTCTATCTTCTCTGCTTGCATTCTGCACACACACACACATACCTCTCCGCCAACCTGTTCTTGCTTGCTTTCATATTTTCTATGGAATGCAATGTTTTTTTGTTTCTTGGTACTCACACCAAGTCGCTTAATCGGCAACATCGCCATTGCTGCTGTTGTTATTTGGTGATGGTGTTGGTGTTGCTTTTGTTGTTGCCATTATGTTGGTTTTCTATTCATTTACTTTTATTTCATGCATAATCATAAAAGACATTTCATATCATCGTGTGGATGTAGTCGTATTGCCTTTGCGCCTCGAGCTATTCGCAATTCCTCCGCTTGCCTGCCGCATTTTAATATATCCTTTCCGATATTTAATAGCACATACATATACATACTTTCTGTGTGTGTGTGTGCTATTTGCTCACATACCAAACGCGCTGAGCTAGAAATTCAGTTTGTTTCTTATTTTATTTATTCCCCTTAGTTTTTGTTGGCCTATTTGTGATTGTATGCGTTCGTCATACATTCGACATATTTATTTTTCGTGGATATAAATGAAGTTATGCCTGGATATACGTTGAGCATTTGCAGATAATCAACATATACGTGTTTTTGTGTGTCGTCTCTTCTCCAACAACCTTTTTGCATTGTTTTCTTCTATTGTCTATCTCCAGACACATTTCATGAGCTTTTATTTTGAACTTTACTTTTACCATTTAATTTAGCCTGGTTTGTGTCGCAACGCCTTGTAAATAATTATGTCTCATTGTAGTTCTTCGACGACCTTTCCTCCCTTTTCCCTTTTGTTTTTTTTTTTGTTTATATAATTTATTATTTGTTGTCTTTTGAAAATAGTGACAGATGATGGGCACGATTTTTTAACGTTAGCATTGAAACAACTACTACTCCTGTGAATACTTTTTAGGAATATACAAGCTTAAGACCCAGCATTTCAGGGCATTTCAGATTTTAATCAGAGAAAAATTATTTCAAATAGCTTTCGATTGCATTTTTGCCTTGAAAATTCTTTTCATAAAAGCAGCAGACGTTCGGAGGCCTCTTGGTGTTATAACAGAAACGGTATGTTTATACTTAGAAAATATTTGGTATTATTGCGATTTTCGATATTTTGATTATTATCGATATATTTGTTGACTATACTGATAGTCATATAATTACTGTTATCGATGATTTTGTTAAGCGTTAGCAGGTAAGTAATGTTCCTACCCTATTTTGCCTCATTTAGTTTTGGTTTGAGCATCGGACTTATTATCGTATTCACTTATTATTATTATTATGCCGTCATCGTCAACTATATCGATATAAATATCCTCTCCGACGAAGTCATTTTTTTTTCTATTTTTATAAAGTTCAACGTTCCTGTTGTTGCGTAAATCGATAATTTTGCCGTTATTGTTATTATTGTCGATGCCATTAAATTGACTGATATTTTGTTTATCGTTATCATGAACTTCATCGATTTTTATAACATTTATTTCTCATACTAGTGCTGTTTGCATTTCCCATAAACAAAAATACATATTTTCACTTTTAATTCAGTGTCTCTTTAGAATACGAAAATGCAGGCAAAAAATAAAAAATTCAGCTAGTTTTTTCTTAGCCCAACATATTTTCGATTGAGTTCGTTTTTCTTTTTGCCTGATAATATAAAAAGCTCGCCCAAACATCGAACTAATATGTGAAGTACATATAACCAATTATTTTTATTTTTTTTTTACAACTCTCAGTTAAAAAATCTTGGCAATTTCAGGGTCATACGAGATAAATATTTTCTGTTGGAATTCATAACGAAGCAATATGCTATTTACAAATATTTGTCCTGCGTTCATTCCAAATAGCGTAATATTACGTGGAAATCTAGAAATAACTTTACAATTTTTTTTGTAACGAACGAAGGTAATTGCACAACAAAATGCGTATTCATACAACGCAGCGGCACAAATATTTGCTGCTCAACTGGATTATTGCAAAAATTCCATATGTGTGTATAAATAGTTCTTGTAAACAACAAAATAATCAGGCAGCTGCTGTGCTACGTCTGTACGTAAGCGTATATAAAGCAGAAAACTTCACAACCACATACCAGCGGCATGAAGGAGACGAGTTGTAGATTGGCGCTGGGCAAAAAAAAAAAAATATAACCAATAAACAAAACAAACAAACAAACAAACAATAAAGTAATAAACAAAATAGCAGAACAGCGAAAGTTTACGATTGAGAGACAGGTATACCGCCCGCTTGAATGTCAATAAATAAACTGGCATGATTGCGGATACACACACACACACACATACACACAACTGTTACATCAACAAAAAAAATTCCATTAAGTCAGTGCGCTGCCAGTAAACAAGCAAGCGACCGAGCAGACGAGTAACCGCGTTGCGTATACGCCATGGCGCACCAGAGTCGCTGCGTGCCACTGCGTACACATACACATGCACATGTACATGCTGATATGCTTGCATGTACGAGTGTGATAGAGATAATGCTACTATAAAAATTTCATTTTAAATAGTATATACTTTGTCTGTCTGTCGGTTTTGCAATCATACCGAGAAAATAAGGAAGCTTGCTTGCCTGCTAGACGCTTACGCACTCATAATACAGTGCTTAACAAAATTGTATTTTTCTTTTATTTAATTTCTATTATTTTTCAATTAAAGCAGTTCATTCACTGAAAAAAAAAAAAAAAAAAAAAAAAATTCAAACTTGTTGCAAGAATGAAAAAAGCAACACAAATTAAAATAAATTTCAAAATTTTGTATAAACTTTATAACTTTTTTGGAGTACGCAGTTTTGTAGCCTGTTTAATTTCACAAGAATAAAGTGCTGGTTTAAAGTGGCCGAAGATTACCGTTAGTTTCTTTGTATTTTTTTCTGACGCTCTTCCACATGCTCGAGCTATTTTGTAAGATAGTAATTGCGACGAACGTTTGAAAAATAATCATCAAAAATCAACGTTAATCTTTAGAACTTGAACCTGGCCGATTTTTTACCAATGTCGAATGGGCTACAAAACTGCATACACACGATTTTTGGTAAGAGCAAGAACTGTATTTTATTTAAAAAATTATATAAATTAAATAAAAGAAAAATTTAATTAAACGAGTGTCACATAGTTATGATAAGTACGAGTATAATTCATGCATACATTCAGAGTTACATACATCTGCTTATACTGTAGATATTTCTTTCATATTTGTTTAGCGATCAATCGAGATGGAATGGAATCAGACTTGCATGTTTTTCTTTGCTGCCTTCTACTTGTAATATTTGCTTTGATTTCGATAAACTTTGAACCGCTTAGTGTGCTGGCTGATAGCTAGTGACGACTGCTGCGAGGCATGTTGCCGCTTAAAGTTTGTGGCAAATGCTACTACTGTGCATGACACGTTGCAAAAAAGCTATCTTGCAAGTGGCGTTGAGTTGGACGCAAAGTAATAGTTCTGTCTCTCACCTCCTGCGCCTCTGAAGACAAATATACAACCATATGCATACTCCTATATGAATCAAATTCAAAAATAATTTAGTTGGAGTACATTTAAGCGCTATGTGTATGTGTGTGTGTGTGTGTGTGGCGTCATAAATATGTTTGCGTGCACTCAAATGCAAAGTTTTTGAAAATATTTATTTGTGGCAATCGAATCTGTTTGTTCTTTGCTTACTTATTCATCTACTTTTAAGTGCAAAAACAGTTTACTTAGTAATGATTTCATGCTGTCGCTGCTGTTGGAGAAGTGTCAACATAAGACAAACTACTTTTTAAGTTATCTCAAAACAAAAAAGTTCAAAAATAATATGAATATGTGCATACATTGGAGCGTGGAGTGTAGTGCAAGTTTTGTATTTGAATATTTTTTTGTTTGTAGATTCGGCTTATAAGTGGCAATTTTGTAATTCATTTCAAACTTAGTGAATACCTTAAGAGTTTTAAAAGAAATATGAAAAATCAAACCATGTAACGATTATTATTATTATTATTATTAACAGTTAATTCATAAAATAAAATTTTACAAATAATCTTATAAGCTAGGGACTAAAACCATGTAACGAAATCCATAACACTTCAGTAAAAGAAAGAAATACAAAGAACTGTATCGGTATGAGCTTGAAAATTATGAACAAGTTGATTGATTTGTGGAAAGTGATATTTAGATCGATTAGGATCAGGGACGGTTACAAAGGGGAGTGAGGTTTGGGGGTCCGGACCTCCCCCCCAACTTCCCCTCATGTAACAGTTAATCCATCAAGATTTGTCTCCCTACAATTTTTTTATTATTTTCTGCATCCACCCGTGATTAGGATTGCCTACGATAACAATCAGCATATCGATAAAATAAAAATCATTATAACAATCAAAATTTCGATAAATATAATATCAGCAATGATAGCATTAGAATATAAGAATAATGTTAAGGTCAACAGTAATAACGATAACATTATCGATAAATAAAGTTTGAAAATGTAAGCGAAGATTATAACGACAATAATTTCATTTACTTAAGCCTCAGATATCAGTCATAAAACGATAATACTTACATAAGTAATTCATATAACTACATACTCAACAAATTCATAAATAATTAAATCAATATTGGCACCACTAATAACAACGATAACCATATAAAGAAAGCAATATCGCTAACTGTAACGATAATCATAAGGGTTATGAATACCGGTCGACAACGATTAGTATAGCGATAATATTTGAATGAATAATATTGTTGGAAAAAAGTAATATCGGTAAGAATAACTTCGATGCCTTTACTGATAGCAGCATTAATTAGTATATTGAGAATTTTATCAATAATTGTTAATTCGAACCATATTGATAACGATTAAAATATCGTAAAGGAAAACGTTGTCGATAACAAAAATGCTACTTTATTAGCCTTTTTTGAAATATCTAAAACATTTATGTAATAATTTGATTTATTAAATTTTTATTATTTTATATTCATATTATCATATGAATTTACATTGCCAAATCGTTGTGCTTTCTATTTTTCTACTTTAAAAATTTGTTGATTTTCCAAATCGCTACTCAGATCTTTGTTCGAGCATTTATTCATGTTTGTACGTGCAGCACCTAAAAACGGAAAATGGCTTTTCTACACACTGAAATTATTCAATAGAAACTGCTGCAACAGCAGCTGGCATTCGTTCGCGGGTTGCGGGCACCGATTGCGGCCATTTTATGAGCAAACAATGCCAATATTTTGAAAATATTCCACAAATATTGCCAAAAATTAGCCAACCGAAGCTTACGTACTGGCGCAAGGCTGAAATGAGCCTGCCCAACGGTTTGTCAGTCGGTCAGTCAGTCAGTCAATCAGTCGGTTAGTCAGTGCAAGCGTCAGTGTTGTGCAAACAATGCAAAGTTAGAATGAAAGTTTGTTTTGTTCCAGTTGCAATCGCTTATTGTAGCAGTTTATTATTCGAATGACGAAACTAATGCGAAATGCGAAATGTTGCTGGCGAAAATATTAAAAATGCAGCCGCTGAACGCCGTCCGCCTCACAAATTATATTGATCAGTAAACAGCCATAAGTGCATGTAGATTATCGTAACTGAAAACTACAGATAGACTAACGTATGGATATGCATGCATGTGTGTGTGTGTGTGTATATATGTATGAATTTTGTGCTCATAATTTGTGGTCAGCAAACCAAAAGTGCTTGGCAATGATGAATTAAATCGAAAAGTTGTTCGCAGGTTCTAGTGATTTTTCGATCCAAAATGGATTTTTTTTGCAATATTTCTCAAGATTAGAAACAGTCAGACAGATTTTAAGAAACATAAGAACGTTAAATAAAAAATTAAAGAAAAAAAAAATATTGGATATGATCGACCTATTTCCAAACAACATTCGTTATCCAAACTTGCTAAAAATTACAATTCGAAAATGTTCCAAAAATCACGATGCTCCTTAGCTTTTTAAGGTTATTTTTATTTTTTTTTCCGATGTGTAAATTCTATTTATTTTGTGCTGATTTTCCGTAATTTTTTTTTTTTTTCTTTCAAATTAGCTTCGCAGTCTAACCGGTTTAATCCGAGTCCAATTTTCAGTGTAATTTTTCGTTCTGTTAAATTTATTTTTACTGCGCTGTAATAAATGAATATTACTGTTGTTATTAGTAATTACTTTTCTCCGAATGTCCGGTATAAATAAATTTTATCATCGGCATGTGTGAAGGTAACTGAGCCTTAAAGCTGGTTTCTCTGTAAAAAAAACCTTAGGAAATCAGGAAATTAGGAAATTTATTCAATAACAATCAATTCATGGCATTCCATACTATTTCAATGAAAAATCAAGTTTTATTTTTAGATTTTGATGTATGTAAATTGAGTATGTTGTAGAAAAACTCATAAGCTCTGACAGAACGACCAGGAAATTATAAAAAAAATTTACTTTCAAAAGTTATGCGACCATAAAAATCTAAATCTAAAGTATTTCACTTCAAAACTCGCAAAATATTAGTTCTATCAAAAAAAAACAAAAGAACTTTTTTGTAGGCAGATTTATATAAAAAAAATTTGTTTTTACTAAAAATTTTCATACCTTTGTTAATAAAAAAATAATTCACTGAAAAATCTTGATTGCGCTATTTTAAAAATTAAAAAAATATATGTGACAAATATATGTGCAAAATTTTTTTTTCACATAGCAATAATTTGTGGCCACTTTAAACTTGGTTTTTGTTAGCTACAAAACTGCGTTTTCAAAAACCTTGTTTTTTTTTGTTTAAAATTTGATTTTTGAAAAGATTTTGTTGTTACAAATGTTGTTTTTTTGTTAAATAAAATTAAATTGTCAAAATTTTCCCATGCTTTATGAACTTATAGTTAAGTATCAGTGTGTAAAATTTTGCATTCCAAGCGCTGAATCAAGATGCATGTTTAGGTTTGTTTGTATGTATGTATTGGTGTATATCTGCATACTTGTAAACGTGCCCGCACATGAATGCACACATTCCCACTCTAATTACGATTGTTTATTCGCGACATTCGCTTAATTAGTTTCGGTGATAGCAAAACAACAACAACAACCCGAGCAAAAACATTCCAAACATCATTCAGCATCATTGTCTATTACATTGACGCTTTGACATTTGCTACAAGCACGCACACACTTGCATACACATACTTACATACATATACATATATGTACATATATACAAGTATAATTATTTGGCAAATATATTAATAGCTTTATTGTTTGTTTACAATCAAAATATTATCATAATCTACTAATTATGCATGGCACGACTCACTAACCAGCCCAATCATATCCAAACTACCCGCCAACGCACAAACAAGCATAGGCACGCATGAAAATATGAAGTATGTACTCGTAATAAAAATTACATACTCAAATATATATGTACATACATACATACATATGTACATTGACAATAATAATAATAACAAATAAAACAAACATAAACTATGCACGCCATTATAACGATGGCGGTTTGCGTTATGAATTTTCGGTACTCTGTCCTCACTTGCAATCCAAATCACATATCTATTGTATACAAAAGCACATACATACGTACACTTAACTACTTCAAAACTAGTATGTATCGCATGCTCAACTAGTCAGCTAACTGTCTTTTTCGCATGCAAGCAACTTGTACTTTAAAAATGGCGAGGTTCCACGCGATGGAAATTGTCCGGATTGGACCAGAAATGTACCAGACTCATACTAGTATAAGAAAGACAAAAATATGCTAGTGTAATTGTAGACGAAAACTACTATTTGAGCAGTTTTAGATTTGTTAATATTAGTTTTAAATTTTCTAAGTATTGATAGAAGCAAAAATTAATGCATAAATTGTTCAAATTTGATATCATTCCAAAGAATACATAAAAACATTTTTGATTAACTGTTACTAAAAGTAAAATAAATTAAGTTCATTATTGCATAAACTTATATAAAATACAAGCATTCATTAAATTTAATTTAATTTATTATCTTTACTTGGTGTTAAAGCACATTTCAGTCCTTTCTCCTTAAGTGGTTATAACCAATGGGATCTAAAAAAAAATGTGGTACATTCGCGATTTTTTATTTTATTATTATTATATTCTTCTGTGTTACTATTTTGCATATCTTTTAGTACATGTTTTAATGTATTTGTAGTAGTATTTATGTTAAAAAAGCTTTGCACGGAACACCTCATTTTTGTACCTCATGCGCGGTGGCCACGATAAATCAAGAACGACTTATCTGCAATGCGAAAAACCTAAAATTTTTCTTTAGTGCATGCCTGGACGCCCGTAGTGAACGAAGGATTTTAGGAAATTCTGTTTTGTTACAAAATGGTGATAATTTTTCTGAAATTGTTGATTTTGAATCACTTAGTGAGTTGGTTTTTTCTTTGCCTCAAAAATAGAAATGATGAGGAAATGTGGTGATTTCCGAAATAGTACTATAACTTCAACCATTAAAAACTGTTGTTGTTTTTTCACAAACAAATCTTCCATAAACTGGCCTTGAGCTCAATAAAATTATAAAATATTAACATTTTACTAGGCCAACAGAAAAATGAACAAACATTGTATACAAGGATGAGCACGCCTTAAAAAAAATGCATATATTTAATAAAGAATTTGCAAAATAAAAACACAAACAACTACCACACAAACAAGTTAAATAGCGGCAGATCAGTTTCTCTTGTTTGTAGTTGGTTTGTTTAAGGAAGATGAAATAAACACAACAGCCAACTCGGCTAGCGTAGCACAATAGGTAGCGTATTGGCTCTGCAACTCCGAGCTCCCGGGTTCAAAGCCTGAGAGAAGTGGTTATAAAAAATTAAATTAAAAATAATTTAATTTAATAATCAAAAAGAAGTCTGATGAGGAAATGTGGTGATTTCCGAAATAGTACTATAACTTCAACCATTAAAAACTGTTGTTGTTTTTTCACAAACAAATCTTCCATAAACTGGCCTTGAGCTCAATTAAATTATAAAATATTGAAATTTACTCAAAATAAAAATGTCTTCGTTCACGTAGAAGTCATTGTTATAAGAAATATATGAGTGATACGATCGGTTTATTTGTTGCTGTTTCAAATTGCAGAACACCTTCGGCTATTCAGTGCTGTAACTTCAGTTCTAAAAGACCCATTCTTTTTTGAATATTAAAAAAACATTCTAAAAATTTGAATAAGTTTAAAAGTAAAGACATAATTTATGTATATATGTAAGTAAGTCAAATAAAAAAAGGGCATGACTTAATCGTCTTTTACTTGGTAAAAGTCTGGTCTTTTTCGGACAAGTTGAAAATTAATCCGAAAATTCTAGTAGTAAACTAGTATCTTTTCTGACTAGTTTAGTGTTTCTCTGCAGGACATATATTCGTATGTACATACATACATATGTACTTGCGCAGCTCGCTAATATCAATACTCGCCAAAATATTTCAATACAAGCGCCCAAACACACTCACACATTATAGACACGCTCACTGATAATGCAATGATAGTTCATCTAAGTGAAATAATTAAAGCCACAGCATTTGCGGGTGTATGTGGTTTGTCTGTGTGTTTGTGTGTGTGTGCGAACTATTTAATCATATTGTGTGATGACCTCACGCATAGATTATTTTGCGCAAATCGTTCGTTAGATTAATTGAATTTTTGCTATTTACATAATTGTAATGGCGTCTGCATTCTGGCCAAATTTAAAATAGTCGGAATTTAAAAATGTACTGAAGTTACATGAAAATATTTGATTTAAAATATATAACTACCAGGAATAATTTTTAGCTTAATTTAAACGTGATTAAAGAGCAATTTTATCGATATATTTTTATTTTTAACATTGAAACAGCAACTTTTACTTAAAGATTATCAACTCGTTTTATTCCCAAAAAATACCATTTATTTTTTAACTTTTTATTTGTTTAAAGAACTGACAATGCTAAAACTGGTTACTAGATTTACCGCGCAGAAAGTAGACACAAAGAAAATCTAAATTCGTTGAACACTTTTAAGCGATCTTCAAGAGCCCAAGCCGATTATCTTACTCGATGGTTTTCGTAAATTCACAGCTCACTCTCAATTTCGTCTCAGCTGTGAGGTAGAGTCCTTTAAACACTTCTTAAGCAACCAAAAAATTTTCAAAGTTTCGCTTATTAAATTTTCCTCGAAAAAATGGGCAATGTCGGAACGTGTGGGGCTTTCGGGATTCACATCGATACGGCTAAGATCGAATTGCTTTTATGACGTGTTCAAACACGACTGGGCGGTATAAATACAATATTCAGATAGCAACTAAATTCGGATAATCGTAGTTCATGGCGAATTTGATCAAATTTTCTGAAAAAAAATCGAATTATCTGTGTTCTTTTGATTGTTCTTAGAAATGTCTGTTCTGTTTCTTTTCGGTTTAACCGCAAAACCCAGCCAATCAAAGACTCAAAATCATCATAATATTACTGAGTATAAATATATTAATAAAGCAGAATTATACGTATTTTGTTGCGCTAAAATATTTATTTAACAAATTCTATTAAATAATAGCCAAAGCTCTGATATTAGAATGTGTTCGCACGTAAGAAGCTTGATTAAATTATAAGCGGCAAGTATTTATGCTGCTGCCAATATATACAACTACACAATCCTCTAGCACTTTCTCATATCGCAGCAAAAAAAAAAAAAACACGGAGAAAAAGTTGTCCATTGCAATAAACATGGGATCATTTTAAATGGCATAATAAAATAGATGCGAGCTATTAAATGAACCACTCAGCGAAGGGACGAGCTTAAAAATCAAAAAAAAAAGATGAAGAAAAGAAAAAGAATGCAGGATGCAGGATGCTAAATCTAAAGAGAAATACGCAAGAAAGCTATTCAAATCAACTTAAACGCGCGCCACCCACTTCTGCACAGCGCACAAGTGCAATAAATAGAGTGATGTGGCAGGGAAGAGTGCGAGCTGTTCAGTAAATGTGTATGTGTGTGTGCAAAGCAATGAAATACAACTCTGCTGCTGCTTGGCCGTTTTGCACTAAGAAATTAAATGCACAGTAAAATAAGTATTGAAATAAAATAAATTGAAGTCTGAAGCAAGTCGGCTTACAATGCGAACAGAGGGAACATATTGAGACCCAGAAATGGAGAGAAAAACGAAAGCAGAAAAAGTGAGATAGTAGAATGAGAGCTATAGCAAGCAGTAGCCAGCTATCAACGCTTATGCGTTGCATAATTAGATTTTGGGAAACTTTTATCTCTTTGCCGCCGCTGCCAATCTTGGTCTGAAATAAACGTTTATAAGTGTGTATTGGTATGAAAATACATGAAATATAATGCAATAAAAGTGGTATCAAATATTTAATGCCTACAAAACTAAGACACTCCAGCCAGCCATCTAGCCAGCACTTCGATAAGGCCAGCAACGCCAGCTTTCAGTTGTGCAAAGTTGTAATCAAAGGCGAACACCAGCCAACTCTCATTCGACGCCTAGTAATGGGCTATTTTTGTTCGCTTTGGCTTCTTTTTCGTATTTGTATTTTTTCTTTGTGTTTTGTTGTTTGAAATGTTTTTTAATTTTAATTCCTTCTGCCATGCAGGCAGAAGCCATGAGCTGAGTGTTCGAGTGAAGACCGAACAAGTATTGAATGAATTAGTCGAAATGAATAGCTGTGCTAAACGGAAGCTGAGTTTATTAATTTTCAAAAGAAGCTCACAAAATAAAATAATAAAATGAAAACATAAATTTTGCAGGGTGAATTTAATTACTTTTCAAAGTAAAGTTTGTAGAAAAAAAAAATTAAAAAATAGAAAAAAAACAATAGCGAAATTCAAATCAACCAAAAAGTTCTTATTTAATGGAATTTTTACGAAGCATCCACATTTGTGTGCATGTTTATGTATGTATGTATGTGCATGCTCGTATCTTTAAATAATTAAATTACTTCTACGGCCGGATATTGATTATGGAGATTTGTAGTCAAGCACAAAAAAATTATATTAAATATCTATCATCACATAATTGTCCACAATTTCAAACATACATACAAATGTATATGTATTTATATAGCAGAATATCGAACAAAGGAGCAACAACATTGCTATGCTAATATTTTTAGTGTAATAATTTTCGATGTAAATAAACATGCTTTTACATACATATATACAATGTATATAAATATATTTGTATACAGTAGACTGCCAGAGAAATGTTAATTTCTTTTTCCTTAAAAGTTCCCAAATTTTGCATATTTATAATGAATACAATTAAAATTGATATTGGAAAGAAGATGCATATGAACGAGCACATATGTGCGTAAATATGTAATTTAAAATTTTAAACAAATTATTTTCTAATACATAATTTTACAAATTAAGCAAACGAATTAAGCTTTGCTGACTCTAAATGATTTGGCCGCCACTATTTGTTAATGTGTACGAAGCGTATCACTAGAAAAATAACACTTTTTTCCGTGAGAAATTCGTATTTTTGTAGAATTTCATTTCTGTGAATTAGATTTTGTTTAAAATTTATCTGAAAACTGAAGTTATTATAACAAAAAATATTGGAAATATCATAATATGATATTATATAAAATTTTTGTTTATGTAAATGAATTGTCACAATATTAGCTTAAACAAGCAACCACGATATTTTTGACAGACGAGTTTATACAAAAAATTTGTTTAGCTAAACTAAACTCGTGAAATTAAATATATTTCTGATGTGTTTTTTTTATTAATGTTGTAAACAAATCTATATTCAAAATCGACTTGTATCCGAGATTTAAATAAAAATATCTTATAACACATTTCTCCATACAAAAACGTAAAACAAAAAAAAACTTAATTAATCAGCACACGAAATTCACTTATTTCCATATTTGTTAGAAGTCATGAGGCTATCTGCTTTCAAAGAATGTCTAGCATATATTAAATGGCTCAACTTGCTCAAAGTTTGACAGTAGTCTATTAATAAATGGCATTTGAAGCCAGTTAAAAGCAGCAGTAATGAATTAAAATTTTAGTTGCGAGAAATTTTTTTACACATTTTTTTTCATAAGTACAGAATGCTCAGCGCTGATATTAACTTGTGTTTTTTTTTCTTGTTACAATCATCATTTAAGGGGCTTCTCTACCCTCGCGGTTTCAAAAAATCTATTTTTTTTTAAATTTAATTTTAATCTATATGTATCCAGGAACGCGCCGCAGAGAGGATTTCGTAGAAATCACATTCCTATGCAAACTTTTGAGCTCCGTAATGCACCCGTCTCCATCAAGTTATACACCGTAATTTATCATTAAACGCGTTTTCCCGAAAGTATTGTTTTTTTTTTTAGCTGCGGAGTAAGACTTTTGCTAAAATTATTGGTCTGATTTCAAAAATTGTAATTGAATAATGCAGTGAACATACCGCTATGTTTTCCCCTAGCACGATTTGCAAAATTTTATTTTGTTCTATTTTAAGAGTCTCTAATATGTCAAGTGGCCGCTGTGGTCGAGTTGGTAGCGGTGCGTGCTATAACTTGATATGCCGGTTAGTTCGAGGTTCGAATCTCAGTCAGGGCAAGTAAAATCTTAATGATAGAAAAAGTTTTTTCTAATAGCGGTCACCCCTCGGCAGGCAATGGCAAACCTCCGAGGGTATTTCTGCCATGAAAAGCTTCTCATTAAATACATCTGCCGTTCGGAGTCGGCACAAAACTGTAGGACCCTCCATTTGTGATATAATATAAAGACGCACACCACTAATGGTAGGAGAAGCTCGGCTAAACACTGAGCTATATAGTGTAAGCGCGAAAATTATATATATAATATGTCGAAAAAAAAAATTTCACAAATCGTAGCATAAAAATTCTTAAATCCATTTATTACATCCTTCGCAATTTATTTTCAAAAAAAGCCCCTTAATAAATACAAACTTATGAACTTTCAGCTCATGCTTCATTAACTCATTAATTAATAAATAATTCTAAACAGCATTTTATATGCTTGAAGTTCATATATTGAACTCTCGATGTTGTATTGGAATTTGTTTTTGTATAACTTAATTTTCATAAACGCTTTTCACGCTGCTTTTTTATTGTGTACATTTCTTGTAAAGTGATGCCACAGCACCTCACTATCTTTGTCTCCCTCTTGCACGTCCTCCTTCTCGCACACTTTTGATGCATTGCTGAAGGCATTACGTTTAGTCAAAATTTGCTATAAAAAAAGTAGACCAAGGCGAAGCAGCAGCAGCAGCAGCGCGGTCGCGTCATGAAAGCAAATCGCTGCCATTTTCAATTTTCTCTGCCGCTTTCGACAAGTTGGCCAGGAAGTGCAATTTTTCATTGCCCTTTCATGGCATCGTAAAATTTTGAAGCTCCAATTCTTTTCGAAAATGTCTGTATGTATGAACACTAAACGAGCAGTACGGCGGCGTGTCGAATATTTTCTCAGCTATCTGCAGGTGTGCGTGTATGCGTTTGTAGTGCAATAATTTAAAAGCATATTTGTGTAAATTAACTCAACGTTTCTCGCATTCCTTGGTATAATTATTCTTTTTGTTTTGAAATATCGAAAGCAAATGTTCTAAATGTTTACGCAGTTGTTTGTAATTAGTGCTCGCAGCTTCTAGCCGCGACTGGCATAACTTGGCCGCATTGTTTATTATTATTAGTGTGTTGTAATGCACACGCACACACCTAAACACATTCAAGCACACACACACACTTACGCCGCTTGCGTTATTCATTTGATTTGTTTATTTGTATCTATCTATGAAATACAAATTTTTTGTGTGAGATTTTGCAGCAGTTTGGCCATTTTTCGGCAGCCTCCACGCGCCACTCTGCCGTGCAATTGCTTACCTAAAAGCAATAAACAGATTTTGAGAAAAGTAAATTTTTCAAGCTTTGAAATGCTGCAACATTTTCAACGGTCTGCACAGTACAAAGTGCGGTTTTTTCGGTGCACTTTTGAAGTATGTTTTTCATAAACTGATTCAACTTTCACTTTTACTTATGCAGATGCACTCCACGTCGCTGGCATCTGGTTGCTTCGAATGCTCCTCTTGAAATTTATTAGGTACCATTGTGTGCAATTAAAAAAAAAAACCAAAATTGCTGCAATAAATACCAAAATTAGAAATAGAGTAAACATTTGGGGTCTGGCGTTTATTCAGTTTAATGTAGCGGCATCTGTTTTGCCACTTTTGGCTGCTCAACTTTTCTGAAGCTCATTTTTATACGCTTTCAAAAATTCTCAATGATTAGTGGAAAATACGAATAATTTATCTTAAATGCATATAATTTAAAAAAAAAAAAGTAGTATTGTTTATTCGCTAAAATTTAGAATTTAGAATTTTACAGCTTTTACGAAAGCCGTTTGAATGAAAGCTCTGTGCGAAAAATTTAGGTCCTGTAATAACGCATCTTAAAGTAAAATATAGAAATGGAAATGAAACTTAAATAAATCCAAAATATAAAATATTTTTAACTTAGCATTCTTAAAAAAGTACCATGTAGGTAATAGTAATATAGTAAGTTGTGAAAGCTTAGACGTTTTCGATTCCATGAAGTGCCCTCAACAATTCATATCTTATACATAAATATTGAAGTGAAAGCTTGAATTTGAAATTATATTGCAAAAGGGTCGCATATATGTAACCAAGCTCGTAATTTGATAAGATTTAAAAAAACGACTTGTGCATGAAAGCTCTGCGTAAAAAGCTTTAAACTGTTTAACTGTTTTATAATACCGGAAACTCCTTTAAACCATGCAAATTTAGCTGAAATATCAAATTTCTATTACAAAAGCTACAAAAAGTGCTTAAAAAATTTATTTTTAACACTAACTAGACTAAAATATTTGCTCAAAGCGCAATTATATGAGCTTTCGCTGAGATTTAGCGAAGTAATGAAAGCTCCTAAAATCAATTGAAAATAGAAATAAAAAACAAATACAAGAAAATTTGTTAATCAGACTACGTAAAGCGAAAAAAAATGACTTAGAAATTTGTTTGTTAGAAAAAATTTGAATTCAAAAGTTTATTTCATTTAGTTTGGCGCGAAACCTGTATTTGGTTGTTTTTATGTTTTTCGTGTGCATATTCTTTGCAATTAAAAAATGCTCATTTTTAACCAAATCAAAACTAATGAAATGCACTAAACCATAAAAGGAAGTATACACATGCAACTTTTAATCGCTGCCAAACGCTTTAACACGCCTACCAAAGCCAACGCTCCTCCATTAGCAACCTCTGCCGTAATTAAGTTTGCTATCGGGAGCTCAACTGGTTTACATAGAATCGCATAAATGCCAAATTTGCGTGCAACTTAGTCATTCGCTTGCATGCACACACACATACACAAACATGCACACACATACACATACTCAATCAACCACTCACTCACTCACTTGCATGCGCTCACTTTGGCTTAATATTGTCGTCAATTTCACATTTCGTCATACAAACAAAAAAACAGGACTAAGACTGGAAATTGTGGAGCGTTTGCGAGCGGCGCAGTGCCTTTCATGATACGCGAACATTAGGAGAAAATGTCGAGAGCAATTACGCTGCTTGGATATAGAAAATCGCTATTCGTTATGGATGTTTGTATTGACAGTAGCGCGAAAAGTGGAATGTGAGCCCAACATGCCAGCAGTGTCAGCGTATGAGATGTGGGCTTAATAAATTTTATCATAGATATAATTTTTTTTTTAATGAACATATGCATATCATTTTATAAATTTATTTGTACACAGACATACACATGAACGATAATGACGCCAGTGCTTAGAGGATTGCAGAAAAATAAGCTTTTATGTATGTATGTATGTATGTAAGAACATGTTGATTGGTGTTATTATGACTGTAAAAATTCTATTAAGCAGTCATGTTGTGAAACATTATTTTTAATAATTGACAATTAGGGTAGATTATTAAATTTTTATGGTTTTTCTTAATTAAAAATTTTCGTATATTTTCGCTGCAAAAACATAACGTGATTGATAATAATTAGTTTAGTGATGTATCGTTGTTTTGCAGCAATTAGTTTTCAAAAATGTACAGGCTCGGCAAAGCGTTTTACATTATTGTAACAAAATAAAGTTGCATGCCACGTTCCACGCCCGAGTTTAGCACTTTACAATGAACGCTACATACATATATACGTACGTATGTAAAAATTTAAATAAAAATGGACCTGCTCTTAAATATGTGTACTATAGGACAACCACATATTAACAGATTTAGGCACTTAATTTTTCTTCTAATTAATTTAAATTATTTTCAAAATATGATTCATACTCCAAGAAATATCATTGAACACCCATTTCTTAAACTATTTACAAAATTAACAATGATTTAACAAAATTTCATCAAAATTTGTGGTTGTTAAAAAAAATTTTTTAGAATTTTTTGGTGTATGCAGATGACAGTATGACAATGTTTTACTGGCCTACGCAAAACACAACTCGATTATATTTTAGCGTTTAGGAGCGTCATTAAAAAAAAATTGTCAAAAATCAGTAGTACTTCGTAGCTACTAAAATTTGGCCCTTTATTGTACTAAAATTTAATGAACTACATATCTGCATACCTGAAAATATTTTAAAAATTTCTAAATTTTTATGAAATTTTGATTAATGTTTTCTTCGATTTTTATAAAATTAAAAAAAATTGATTTCGTATGTTCTTTAGATAATTCACGATATTGTTCAAATGAGTCAATGTGTGTCATGTGTTTGTCTGTGCTATAATTTCTCATCAGAGTGTATATAAATATACATATATAAATGTTTTCAAGAAATCAACTACCGAAAAAGACGACTATAAAGGTCTACATTTTAAGCTGAAAATATATTCTGGTAAACAGTAAAGACATTTTTACACAATTTAGAAGATTTTTTATATTTCGGTTTCTTAGTTTTTCGTAAATAAGCGATATGTTTATAATAGGAAAAATCATTATTAAAGTTATTATTGATCAAAAATGTGACTTCCTTTCAGTTAAGAATATCCCCTCCATCTTCTTCCTGTCAAATTTTTCAATTCGAAGTAAGTGGCAAATGTTTATTTCCCTTTCGGTTACATTTAATGCGGTCTTTCGTTGGAAAGGGCGCTTTCATCTTATGCTTTTCGATGCAAATGTGTAAGCTTAAACCACTTGAGGGTTTTTTCATAATATTTGGCAAAAAAAAGTCACATGCACAACTTGTAAATTAGTAAATCAAACATTTTTCAAATAGAAAGAAGTCTGATGAGGAAATGTGGTGATTTCCGAAATAGTACTATAACTTCTACCGCTTTGAGTATTGTTGTTTTTACCTAATAATGTTCCAATAAATTAATCGGCCTTAAAGCTCAATAATATTTAAAATAAATAGTGAAATGGCCAAACAATAACAAATAAAATTTTTGTTTATTTTTAGAAAGAAAAAATATTTCAATTCTATAGCGGAATATCGGATTTCCAGCTCTTCAGTAAATTCTACAAATTTAGTACAAAACTGCCAACATTTTTAGTAATGTCATAGCAACCCTGTAGTCAATTGTACTAGTTCTGAACTAGTCCAAAGCCAGTTTGCTTAACGCTTCTGCCAATACATTTCTTTCATTGCGATATTCAACGAAATGTCAATAGAGATTCTTACGAAGTATTAACTTTGCCATCCGTCTCATACAATTCACTGAAGAACCAGTTTGGATTTTACAATTGACAATTGAAAAATTTACTTGAATACTTTTTCATTTCATTTGGCTAAAAAATAAACTTCAGTTTCAAAACCTTATATTTTTTTTTTAATAAAATACAAAAAAAAGACTAACGACAAAAAATACGTCGATTTTTAATAAAATACTAAAAACAGACTAACGACAAATACGTAGATTTTTTAAATATATTTGCTGCGTTCACTTTTCATGGGCGGGGCTTTTTTCAGGGACATTATAGACTACACTCTTATTCTCTATGGCCTAACCTAACTTTCCCGAATACGTTCATTGCTATTTGTGTTAATGATTGATTGAATTCCTTTGCAACCCAAAAATATGTTTAAAAATTAAGGAAAAAGAAAAGTTTTGTTTTCCAAAATCTCAGAAGTAGACATTTGCTGGCAGTTCTTCCGCCATTTAAGTTCATCCTGAAGATGAAAAAATTGATTTTTTTTTTCATTGTTTCGGTCGTCAATTACGAACTGTAGCTCCCTGCTGCCAATGACAGGATAAGCAATGTTTCGTTCTTCCCATTTCACAAAAAATTAGTCATGGTAACGCTAGTGGACCACTTAATAAAAAATTCAATTCAGAAACTAGAATCTTCGTTGGCAAGTTTGGCTTTACTTTAAAATATTTTCCATTAATTTTAGTCACGCGTATTCGTACTTATGTTTCTATGTTTGTATATATTTATCTCTGCACCACACTCACTCCCTCCGCCATTTATGCGCTCCATTCTATAGAGCAAACATTTTCCAATCAATTTTAAATTAAGGCGCCAAAGAGCAAGTGTTGCAATACGAATACAACAATTACTATTTTGTGTTGCTGTTCCAATTATTGAATACTTGTGTTAGTTGCCTATACAAAGTTCCATTGAATTTTCATTCTTTATTGATATTTCATGTACAACATGCTTTCCAATTCACAATTGTTGTTGCTGCTATTGAATTTTTATCGTTTTTTTTTTAGATTTCTTTTCTACTTCACCACCAAGAAGTGTACACTTTTTGGAATTGTTGCCTTATTTCTTTTATGTTTTTGCCCCCAAACAGGCTGTTCAAATTTTTATAATTCACTTCTTAAGCGAACAATTGACCTGTACGACGGCCCAGTGCGTAATTTTTTGTGACCCTTCAACTGGTTACTGCCATCGACATTTATTTTTCTTCAAAAGCTTTTTAAACATATTTTTATTTTCTCTTTACACAAACATTTATGAAACTTACCGACAATTAATTGAAAAAAAGAAACTTTTTAGATTTAACATTTCCCATCATGCGTATTCTTACAACATTTCGTTTTTGTACAAATTTCCTTACTTATAATTCAAAGAAATATTCTGCAAAGCGAAAAATTCCATATATAATATTTTATAAGCTTCTTTTCTTGTATTAAATATGCTGAGGTCGGATTAAAAAGCCATCTAAAAGCAAATATGTGTTTTAGAAAATGTAGATATAGAATTTGCCAACATTAAAAGATAAAAGCTTTTCTCTACCCTTGCACGCAAAATATGCAAAGCCTAGCAACTTAGCACTCTCCGAAGTATTAGTTGGGAATATGTAAAATAATAAAAAAATAAAATAAAAGGAATTACACTCTGCATTTTTAAACATACTCGTACTTAAAAATTATTTTTTATTTTTTTGTCTGCTGCCGCCGTCACTATTTGATTTTCACCATCCCTTGTCAAATTCAGGTGTATTTGTATTTTAGGCCAGTCTAATGGCTTGGACATTGCATTTGAATACATTCCCGCAGCCAGGTAGCCGCATTTACTTATTTGTATGTACATATGTAGATCAAATGCGTGTATTCCGAGTTCTCACAACTCATTTTTGCTGCATTGAATAAAGCTTTGAATAAACCTCTATCGGGCATAATTCGATTTAACCAGTGATCGACCGTTGCACCTTACTAAACTTATCAGAAGTATACGTGAGAAGACTCGGTAGGTTGGGAAATATACTCTCATCTAGTTTTTTTTCGCGTTGCATCCAAATATATTCTCTGTAACTTTACAATGGATCGTTAGGAGCGGTGCCTCATTTCAGTTGTACCTTATTTTAGCCCAAACAGCAAGCCTTCAGCTGAGTTGTTTATGCTCCACGGAGTGTAGTCGCCATGTAAATATATACAAATTAAATGTTGCGTAACTCAATATCCGTATCACGTTTACGCCACACATTTCCGTTTTGCCACTCTTGTCGAAATTAAAAAATTTCCTGCCCTTGTTGTAGTCATCTTATGCGACTTTGTCTTTATTTTATTTTTCGCTTGCACATGTTATTGAGCTTAAACTGAAATTTTGTTTTCATTTGCTACATTTCCTAACATTAACGCACCTGAAAGTTCTTTAGCCAAGGAATTATCCTGCGTAGAAATATCCAATTGTCTAAAATTAGCATAAATTGTGATTGTCGCTATGTATTTTTTTTTCCATCAGAAATCTGATATTACTTCACTCCAAATGCTTTAAATAAATTATATAAGTTGAAGGTGACTGTGTACGGCTGGTCATAAAACTAAGTAGAGGTGTAAAAATATTAAATAAGAAGGACGGAAAAGGTATATTTTCTTATACACACATGTAACTTCGCTAAACACTGAATTTTGAATTTCATTGTAACCTAATTGTACGGATATCCAATAAATATTTTGTATGAAAAAAGTGTCACTGTATTGCCTACATAGTATGAATTTAAATTAATAAGAAATACTACTATTTTCTCCGCTGCTGAAATCAATAGGGATATTCGGGATTTGTTGTATTCGTATTAATATTTACAATTTTTACAACGAATTCACAGTTACCCAAGTAAATTGCGAGGTAATATCTGTCTTCGTTTCTTTGTAAAATTTCCCGAACGGCTGATTTACGAGTTCATGTTTATGTGCCACCAACAAATAAACAAAAGTGCGTAATATGCCGCAAAAAGGCGAAAAAACGAAAATATTAGATTTTATTACTAGTAATTGTAAAAATCAAATTGCTATGATAAACGATAAACATTAAAACACACAAATTAATAGCTATGTATATATTCGACTAACGTATTTGTAGATGATTCGACGATTAATTTTTTTGTTTTTTTTTTTTGATCGGCTGTGAGAAATTTACAAAAGAAAAACTACATTTACAGCAGGCTCCATCCATTGTATTTTTTTGCTTGCACTCTTGTATTTGAAGTGGCACGAATATTTTATTGTTTGATTTTACTACTCGTACATTTGCTATAAAAACCACAGAAACCGCGAATACAAAATACAATGACAAATACAACAGATCCCGAATACCCCTATTGTTTTGCTAACCTAAATTTTTTTTTTCTATTTAAATATTTTGCATATATTTTCCTTTCCTTTTTATAGTATAATTTACGATATCGATTTTTGTCACATTTTGTTGCACGCAACTATTAATTTTTATTTGTTATTTATTTTATTTTTTTCTAATGCATTTACGTCTTTCGATATTTGTTGGTCATCAACAATGTGAAACATGCTAAAGTTAAGCGCAGTTCGTAGCTACGAGTATTTTAAATGAAAGTAAAAAATATATTTGTATGTTTAATGAACAAATTGCTAATAATAAATATATAAATTGGATACACGTATTGAAAATACAGAATTTTTGAATAGCATGCAAAAACCAGGGCTTTGCAGCTCAGAAAATTAATAACATTTTGAATGACTTTTAGATTAAAATAACATTTTAATGGAAATTGCAAAATAATAATGAAAAGTAAATTATTACATGCGACCACTACTAGCTAGCTATGTAGCTATAATATCTAACTTAATTTGTATTTTTTAATCCACATTCTCAACAAATCCTCAAGTATAAATATGTGTATGTCCATACAAATGCGCTTAGACCCAAGCATTCGCTCAGCAAAATTTAATCAGCAGCAACATTCCAACAATGTATATAAACAAAGAAAATCATTTTACAATACCTTTTTCGTATAACAATCTCCATTAAATTAAGTATTAAGTAATTTAGAAAGGACACTTGATTTAGCTGCTGAACCATTTTACTGTATCAGCAGAAACTCGCCCCCGCTGTGCCACACTTATCCAACGCCTACTGCAAAAAGTAAAGTAAAGTAATTTTGTGTAGCCTATTATTCGCATTGTTGAATATTCCACGTGGCACTCCAGCTGTCATCCAGCTTACAATTCATGCTTTTGTGCATTCATCCATTCGCCAGCCTTAGAATTCTGGTTTGGGTAATATAATAGTAGCAGCACATACTAGAATATCACCTTGTCATTTGATGGATAGCATAATATGCTATTTTATTACAGTGTTTTTTTTTTCTTTTTGTGCATGCGTGTGCGTGTGATATTCATTGTTGTTTTTAAGATTTTTTCAATTACTCTGTAAGTGTTCTTCTATATCAGCTTTCAAATGCAAGCAGCGCTGGGCGTATTCCTAATGAAATTCACGTGGCTATGTAGCCTAGGCACGTTTTCTTAATCACATCAACTTCTTTCACGAATACTTACAAGCATGATTTGGCACAAATTTTGGTTAACATTTTTCTTCACGAAATTGTGTCCACTTTAAGCGTCCGAATATTTGCTTTGTCTGTGAATTAAGGACAGCAATCCGTAGGTTTTACGAAGATATTTTATCAGTTTATTTGTGTTTTTTTGTTTTGTGAAAGCTACTTGACACTGATCGCTGAGTCATTTGCGAACAAATATTAAAAGTGAATGTTGGCCCATAGAAATGCACAAAATATCAAGGAGAAGTCGTTGAAGTAGAGTTTTTTGTGGGAAATTTAAACATTTTGTTCAAGCTTTCTCAACTATGGTTCTAATTGAGCTCAATTTATGCTGCAAAATTGCAAATGCTATTTGCTTTAATAGCTTGATGTTAATTGAAGCAAAATATCAATGCAACATTTGGAAGCTTTGGTTTGTAGCCTATTCTGGCACAATGAAAAAATTTCGTCAAAGGAAATAATTTTGAGCAAAAATGACATCATCAAAAATCTTCATTTATGCATGCATTCAGCAATTGAGTTAGAATTAGTTGGTACATTAGTTTACGCATTCAATATTTTTTGTTTTGTAATTTTCCTTAATTTCCTTAAAATTGTCATAGGAAATTCGGTTGCTTTTCAACTGTATTCCTTGTTTCCTCAAGCACGTTTTTGCCACTACCATTTTACTAATGTCGTATCATTGATTTCGAATTACAACGTCTCTTGTTTAAAGCCGATTGTATACATTGAATGTTGTCGCATTCTAAAGCAAAAAGATACGATTGCGTGTAATTTCCTCAGTATTTTTCAAATTGAATTTACATGAACATTTGAGTGTAAGAATAGTGCAGCTGGAAGAAATTTGCTAATCAACTTACTACTTGCACTCGAAACAAAAACCAGTCAGCGCACATTAATTAGTCGCAGACAAATCATGTACACATAAGTAATATACATACTCGTACACTTACTTCACTCATGCACAGTAGGCTTGGTCGATCAACTTTTTTCGATTAGTTTTAAATTATTTAAAGATTTGTGTATGAATGAGTATATCACTGTTAAATTGGCCGAGTTAATCTAAAGCGGAACATTTATAAATAAATAAATAAATGAGACCAATTTTATAGTACTTATTTTGTTCTTTTATAAATGTTGCAATTAATTTGTAGTTTGAAAGGCTAAACTGCACTTTCATATATTTGAAATACTTATAATAAAAAGCAACTAGCCTTCAAAATGATTAAAAAAAAAAAATAAAACAAATTTTCGATACAACCTAATACACACATGAATCTATGTACTTATACAAACAAAAAATATATCTTCAGTATATTTCGTTATTTCGATTTTAGTTAAAATTTCAATACATTCGGTTTTAGGAGTGAAATCTGCGAGGATAGAGGTTGAAGTGAAATGAAGAGAGCAAAGAATGTATGAAAAATTAAACAAAACAAGTAAAAAAAAGCTAAAGTCTGAACTATCGGTTGTATGACAGCTATATGTTATACTTATCCGATCTTAATGAATTTCACTGTTAAAATAGTTCTTTAGCTGAATGAAATATCTGAGCAATCAGTTGTATGGAAGCTATATGTTATATATCTTTAATCTAGATGATTTTCACTGCTTCTATAGAGCTTAGAATAGCGGATCATCCTGCAAAATGTTAAGCCTTTGGCTGCTTAAATGAAGAAGTTATGATATATGAAGTAAAATATGATATCTGAACAATCCGCGCCTATGCACGTTATAGTCGTCCGATCTGGCCGGTTCCGATAAATGTCTAATAAATTATAAAAAGGCAATTGATTGCCACGTTTCATTCAAATAGTTTGCGTTCAAACAGACGGACATGGCTAGATCGACTCACCTCGTCACCCTGATCATATCTGTATACTCTTTGATGGGTCTAACTCTCATTCTTCTGGTACTTACTTACATCGGACCAAACTTAATATACCATTTACATGAAAGGTATAAAAATACGTACATATCGGAATAATTTTCACAGCATGACTTTTGTGCGAGGTGGAGGCTGGTTCTTCATGCTTACGTATATTAAAAGCTTTCTAGTCAGATTTGAGAAAAAATAAAAGGGGAACGCTGAAACGATTTAATTTTGGACACAGAGTTATGTTTTAAAGTGGAAATAATTAATTTTGGCGAGTGTTTTCACCGAAAGTGGAATTGATGCTGGTACTTGGATAGAGTTTTAGATTGTGGATGAGTTTAAGATGTTGGATTGAGACTGGCACTAAGACAGAGAGTAAGTAACTCTGATACTGATACTTGTACTGAGACTGAGACTTGGTGTGTGACTGGAACTACAACTGCTTGAACTGGAATTGTGGTTGATGCTCCGACTGAGTCCGACGCTAGAATTGGTAGTCTGACGGACCCTTTCACATAATTTGAGACTGGGCTTTGAGAGTAAATAGCCGAAAAGATTTTTGTAAATATGGCGTATTTAGAATATAATTTTTAGAAGTTTGTAAGTAGAAAAAATTTGTTTTTAAAGTTGATTTTTCTAATTCCTACCAAATGACCAAATGGACGAGTGTGTGTGTGTGCGTGCTTATGTGCAAACGTTGTTAAGATAAATTGTTTTCATCAGCCAGACGAACAGTGAGTTCAATTGCTATTTCACAGCAACCTAAAACAGTCACATTGGATCACCGTGTGTGCGCTACAAAAACCAAGAATGAGCTGATTAAGTTAATTGTAAAGTTCCACAAGCTGCGAAAATGTTGCGCTGCGCATAATCGTAATTGAAGTGGTCGGAAATCTGGAAAGCAACCAGAATGTGTCGGCGTGGAAAACAGAAAGGAGGCGAGGGCGATAGTAAAAAAAGTTAGATTGATAGAGCTGTGTACGCTAGATATGCAGCTGATGGCAGTCGAAAGGAAAATACTCTCTCAACGGGTCAACGGTTCAACGGATCGAACGAACTTGGCGCGGGCGAGCGCACATGCAGCTAATGAATATGAGATTAAAAGTGTAGCAATGGATCCATGTTGGAGATGTGCGTACGTACTCGTATGTAGATAACTATTATTTATGTTTCTTGACCAAACTGAGCCGCACACTTCGGTTGGTGGCGGTGGCTTTTTGCAAACTTGCTGCGGCATCATTTGTGCTCAAACAAGAAATTAATTGTTGCGTTGGCAACGCAAATGTTTAGTTATGTATTTGTATGTATGTATGTATGTGACTGCTGACTGTAACAGCGAATGAAATGCGAATGTAATCGCTCAGAAGGAGCTTGTCAGGCCGTCCTACCCATCTCCAACGCTGTATATTTTTTCTGCTAGGCGCTTATTTCGAAGCTGTTTCGCATTGCTGCATGCAAACACTTTTTTCTTAGCCCACAATTAATTATGGTGCTAAATTATGGGTATTTGCTCAGTAAATTTTGAAGATTTCTGAGTGCTTCATTCTAAGCTTTAATGCGTTACGTTGTTCTCGGTCGGCGTATGAGCGAGGCAGCAGGTGTGTGGAAAACTTGAAGAGCATTGCTTCATTGCTTCTACTCTGCTGTAGCGCCACTTAAGCATTCATCTAAGCTAACCTTGTATTTGTTTAGTCATTCAACTGTGAGAAGTTACACACGTCCTTTTGTATTGGAGGCCTACTCTGTTGCGTCATGCATCCGTGGATTCATATGTATGCAGGTCTTTATGCTCAGATTGAAAATTTCTCGCAAGCATACACACACACAAATCAGTTTGAAGCGCGTTTTTCTTCAACCCTTTCGCTTGGCGAGATTTGTATGCATTTCGCGATATCTTCCTTTTGCTTCGCCTAGCACACGTCCGCCTGACTTTCTCGCATTTCCGCGCGCGCCGTCGTCCTCGTCGATATGCGCGCTGAAGTGCCGCGCTGTTAATGTTATTGACCCGCCGTATGAGCCTTGGCTTGTTCTAATGTTGCTTAAGAGTCATAATGTGTTTTGCTAGCTTTCTTTTTATGCTACTCGCTCCTATTTCTTTTGCTTGTTTTGCTGCTGCTGCTCGTACATCCATAGTCAGCATTCAGCTGACTTGTTTGGCTTCCTACAACTTGTTTCGTTGTTCTTTTTGTGCGCCCAACTCTTTCTGCCTCTTCCGCGGAGCTGCAAACTTGTTGGCCTGCCTTGGCTTACAGTTTCTAGTCGTCTTCAGCAGGATTTGACTTGAGACAAGTCGCTACTCGCGTGCTTGTGGTTATGAGCATTGTTTTGTCAGAGTTGCGGCAACAACAAATACATTTGTTTCATCGTTTCAGCAACTTTTTCTTTTATAACTTGGTTTTATTTTGTGTAAAGAGGGAAATACGCGGCTAAATGGAAAGTCATATATGAATATGGCTGCAGTGAGATTGCCATTTACTTGCACTGTGCTCGACTCGAAGACCCCATTTTCCGTCCAGCTGCGTACCCGGCAAGAATACCTTAAACAGATATACTGAATGCAGTGGTACTGAGGGTTTTTTTTTATAAGCGGATCGAAGGTTGTGCGCTGTTGTTTTTAGTTTTAATTCGGCTTCTCAAATTTTTTCGTTATCCTTAGTCCATGACCCGCAAACCTTGACGCTCGAAAAATGTATTACAAATTGAGTAATATTCTTTTATATTTCCCTAAGATCGAACGTTCAAAAACTATTGGATAAATAGTTGAGAATTACACCGTTCTCTACAAAAAAGCTAACTTGGTTCACGATACGTGATAAATAAAATTGATTAGCCAACTAATAATAGTAATAATTTTCTCATGAAGTTGGACCGGCAACGTTTTGAAAAAAAGTGGTAAAATAAAGCTTACAAAATTTAATTTATTTAATACAAAGAAATTAATAAATTTTAGTTTAGCAAAATTTTGATACAAACAATTTAATTTATATACGCGTTTTTCACCTTTTCTGCTTCTTTCGAGCCGATTTTCGGTTATGTAGGAACCGTTTTTAGTTCCTTTGGAATGGTTTTACAGTTATTTGGATTTATTTTTTGGTTTTAATTCTACTCAACTGGTTGTTCCTCTCTTGGCATCGTTTCTTGCCTGCTGCGCAAAGCTGTCGGATCTTTTGGAATTATCCTTCGCTTCTTCGGATGATTTTTATACACTTTTTTGGAGTTGCAGTTATTCGTGACCGTTTTAGTGTTCTTGTGCTCGAACTGGTGGTTCATTAAAAGACCTGGTTTCTTATTTTTTACAATTTTAGTTTACATGATCAAAAACAAGTTTTTATGGATTTTAATATTTGTTTCTTAACATGCATCCACATGCCAATGTTTTTAGCATATTTAGCTTTCATCCTTTATACTCTTAAATACTATAACTAATTGAATTTGTGTCCATCTATGGATCTTTGAACTCATTTTTGGTAGATTTTAAGGTTTTGAAAAAGCAGTCGAGACAGACGTTTTAGGGATGCGATGTGGTTACATTGTTTTTTATTTGGGATTGCTTAGGCCTTATTTTTGACTCCTCTCGGCAGGTTTTATTTTCATGTGCTATAAACACATCACATCACATCATCTAAAATATTCCTACCAAAATCTTAAAATTTTAACGTGATAACGTTTTCTGAAAACATGATTGTAGTTAATATAAGACAAAAAGTGCAATTTACATATTCGGTCGATAAGATTTTGTATTTTTATGGTATTCCTACCCTTCCTACTTTCAGCTACGCTGATTCGAGATTTGTAAAAAGAGTTATTAAATAAAAAATTAAAATGACTATAATTAACTGCATACCGAGTTGGCACTAAATACCTGTTTTAGGGTCTTCTTCTTGTGTATTTTTAACAGATGTTACAATTCCTTTCACTTGTGTGTAATCAGAACGACTGACTATAAAGCAACAAAGAGTTTTCTTTCTTCGCAGAGCTTACAAACCAAAATTATTACTTTCAGCGCCACCTCCTCATAACAAAATTAAAAAACAAAGAAAAACTGTGAGAAATTCATAAAAAAGGTTAAACTACCTACCTCATTACTTATTCTAAATGGTCGCAAATGCATGAATTCAAAGTGCTGGCCACCATTGTGCCGCCATTGCGCATAACAACTAACTGTGCATAGCAATTAGTTCACCAAGAAGTTTTCTTTTACAACTGCATGCAACAACAACCACAAAAAACATGTAAAACTGCGCTCAGTGGCCTTTCCGTTACCACCTGATCGTATTTTTTCTTTGCTCTTGCTTTATCGCCTACGGCACTAGTGCCGTTAAACTTGCGACAATCATGTAATTTCTTCGTTCTGCTTTTCGCCAGTAACTTAAACAAGAGCTTTCTTGGAAATCCACTTACATTGTTCGTTTGCGCCACAGCCTCAAGTTGCTGCAACTCCTTCATTCGATTATTGCTTTTCACACATTGCAGCATTTTTTCGTTACTAGTACTTTTGTGCTCCACTACTGAGTCGGCGCTCAAATATTTGTGCATATGTGTGAACGTAGTTGTACTTTTGTTTCCTGTTTATTGCATTTTATTTCATTACTTTGCTTTCTGGCTTTCAAGTACTCGCGACTTTATTAGTGTCATTAAGAAATGCGCGCCAGTCATTCTCTTGCCAATGCAACAATTCCACTTGCTCTGCCTTCTGTAGACGACAGACGCTTGAACTAAATGCGGCGTAGCAGCACTCCAGTGCTCCGCGACTTTGCCTACCCGCGTAGCTTGCCGGTTGTGTACTAAGTTTGTAACAGCTTGGCGGGTGGCAACGCCAAAACAAGTGCAGCCAGCACCTTGCTGACAGTTAGTCGCTTTCGGGCAAGCAGCTAGCTAGCGAGTGAGTCAATTTAATTACTACGCTATGCGCTGTTGCTTATAGGCTATTTGTTTGGTTGTAATGTGCGTTAACGGGGGGTGAGGATGTTGTCTTCTTTACGATTTGTTCGCATTTTCCTTCCTTTACATTTTTACTTCACCTGCCCTATTTTTTAGAGCGCAGGCACATTTGCCAACGTTTGTGGCTTGCTTGGTTTGACGAGTGGCAAGCAGGAAGAGTTGCAACCGTACGGTGCTTTTTCGTCCGCGCATCAGTGACAATTGTAGTGTGGCAGAGAAGAAAAAATTCTAGCTGCTATAAAATTATATTCCGGAATTAAACTGTTAACTTAGTGGTGATTCCCTCACCAGGTGCATTCATTATTTCCTTTCTTATTCCAAGGGCGCGGCTCACTCCAACTGCTCGTTTTTTCATGCTTTCTTATTTGTTCTTACCAACGCTCGCTAATCCCTGCGGATCCTTTCTTTAGTATCCAATTAACGCCAACTGCTTAGCAATTCTTTAGCTTCATTCATATTTATTAGCTGAGATTTCCCTTTTTTCTCGGCACTAATTAAGTTTTCTTGCATTCATTTCGTGCTTAATCAGCGCTGTTCATTGCCACTGCGTGTCCTTTCATAAATTTTCTCGCCTAATCATCAATGACGAATTTCAACGTCCGGCGCTTATCCATCCAACCATGTCTTGTGCTACTACTAAATATCCAAGCAGAGCACCGACATTAGTTATCTTTTTGCCCGTTCCCGTTTTTCCGGCCGCTGCACTCCTATCCATTCGTTTCATTATTTCGCTTTCTAAATTCAATTACAACTTTTTGATTATCACCACTACCAAATGTATTCATGTTTATTAATATTCGCTTTGTTTTTATTTTCATATTGCAGATTTTCCCCGTGTTGATGTCGGTCCGGAAAATCCACTTCGTGTGGAACGTGATCGCACTGCCAAATTGGAGTGTAATGTCGATGCGAAGCCGAAAGTGCCTAATGTGCGTTGGACACGCGACGGCCGCTTCATTAGCTCCTCCCTTGTGCATACCGTGCATCGTGTGAGCACGCAGGATGCTGGCAAATATACATGCTCAGCAGATAATGGACTCGGCAAGTCGGGCGAGAGTGTACTTATACTGGACATCCTCTATCCGCCGACAGTTGTTATTGAGTCGAAGACGCGTGAGGCCGAGGAAGGCGAGACGGTTAATATCCGTTGCAATGTGACCTCAAATCCGGCGCCAATTACCATCGAATGGCTGAAGGAGGGCGCACCCGAATTCCGCTACTCTGGCGATGTGCTCACACTCTCGTCCGTTCGTGCTGACCATGCAGGCAATTATGTTTGTCGTGCTGTGAATATAATGGAATCGTATGGCCAAGAACGCAGCGAACGTGTTGGAAATTCGACGGTAGCTCTGTTGGTGCGTCATCGCCCCGGCCAGGCATTCATATCACCGAACAAGCCGATTGTGCATGTGGGCAATGGTGTGACGCTGACTTGTTCAGCAAATCCGCCCGGTTGGCCGGTGCCACAGTATCGCTGGTTCCGCGACATGGACGGTGAGTTCTCCACCTCGCAGAAGATACTTGCGCAGGGGCCACAGTATTCGATACCGAAAGCACATTTGGGAAACGAGGGCAAATATCACTGCCATGCCGTTAACGAATTGGGCATTGGTAAAATGGCCACAATTGTACTCGAAATCCATCAACCACCGCAGTTCCTCGCTAAGCTGCAGCAGCATATGACAAGACGTGTGGCTGACACCGACTATGCGGTCACTTGTAGCGCTAAAGGTAAACCTGCGCCCAGCATACGTTGGCTCAAGGACGGTGTCGAAATATTGCCGGAGCTCAATCTGTACGAGGTGAAAACTAATCCGGATCAGGGCCCCAATGGCATGGTGACCGTGCAAAGTATGCTGAAATTTCGCGGCAAAGCGCGTCCGAATGGCAATCAGCTGGTACCTGGCGATCGCGGTTTGTACACGTGTCTCTACGAGAACGAAGTGAACTCGGCCAACTCAAGCATGCAGCTACGCATCGAGCACGAACCCATCGTGCTGCATCAATACAACAAGGTGGCCTTCGATATACGCGAAACTGCTGAGGTGGTGTGTAAAGTGCAGGCTTACCCCAAACCTGAGTTCCAATGGCAATTCGGTAATAATCCCTCACCATTGACAATGTCCTCTGATGGACACTACGAAATCAGCACCACCACAGACAACAACGACATCTACACATCGGTGTTGCGCATCAACTCGCTCACACACGCCGATTACGGCGAATACACCTGCCGCGTGGTTAACTCATTGGACACAATACGTGCGCCTATACGCCTGCAACAGAAGGGACCACCTGAGAAGCCAACAAACACACGCGCTGTAGATGTGGGCTCCAATTATGTGACACTCAACTGGGATCCCGGCTTTGATGGTGGCCAGAGTAATACCAAATTTTTCGTCAGCTATCGACGTGTACCCATGCCGCGCGAAGAGCAACTGATACCCGACTGTGCCACAATAGCCACAAGCAACACAGATTGGTTAGAATTCGATTGTCAGCGCGACAATCCGTGCAAAGTTACCTCACTGGACCAGCATCAGAGCTATGCTTTCAAGGTGAATGCGCTCAATACTAAGGGCAACTCGCCATACTCCAACGATATAATGACCACCACAAAGGTAAGCAAAATACCACCGCCACTACACGTCACCTACGATCCGAATACGCACACTTTGGGCATTAATGTGGGCGCCACCTGCCTCTCGTTGGTGGCCATAGTCGAATCGATGGTCAACATGGACACACCGATGGCGCAATGGGAAGTTGTCGAGACCGTGAATTTGCAACTCTCCGGCAATGGGCCGACATTCAAGGAGACCGTGATTGATCGCCACATACCGTCGTATCGCAGCGGTGGCGGTCGTTCGTTGGGACACAATCACATCGGTGGTCATGGTGATGGTGATGGCGATGATGATGTCGACATGAACACACTGGCGTTAGAGGATGATAATAGGCCGACAGTGCGTGTGAAGCTGTGCCTGCGGTCGAATCAGGAGCACTGCGGCAAGCACACTAATGCAGAGAGTAAGTACTAACACTAGTTAAACATAATTTAGAGGAAGTGTGTCAAATGTACCGAAATGTAAGCGCTAGAGTGCATGTGTGCTGCGTATTGCGAGAATTTATTGTCTAGCGCTCGTAATGCAGTCATCCGGTGGCCGTTTGTACAAACCACAAACACTTGTTACACAAACTCTGGGCTTGCGAAATGTGCCAGCCAGTTGTTAACTCTTAAACTTTCCACTGACGTTATGGAATTTCGATTAAAAATTGTGCGCAATCGACTGTTTATCCAGTTGGATGGTTCGGTGTGTGCTGGTTCATTTGTCCAGCCATTCATTCGTGACTGGTGGCATGTCCTTGAACGGCGTCCGTCGCACGTCGTATCATGATTTCTGTTGAACAGCACATCAATCCACTTTTGGACGGCGTGTGCGACGCTACTTACATTTGTATATGTATGTATGTATGTGTGCCACATGTATTTTTTTTATTTTGGTTTGACATCTTTTCGCATTCTGCCACACATCAACGCACCGATTTAATAACAATAAGCGCGAGCGCACACACACTTTAAGCCACTCAATAGCTGTCCACAACAACACATTTGACACATTTCACTTGTGCTGCATTTTTTACAGCTACTCGCATACTACTTCGCCACCTCTCACACACTCACTGTTTTCATTTTCCTTCTTCCTTTTACTTTCTTGCAGTTGGCCGCACGTACGTCGCCGAGGCATCCGCGCTGGCTACACCCACCCTGATCGCCATAATCGTCTCGTGCATTGTATTCGCTTTATTTGTCGGTTTATTGTTGATGTTCTGCCGTTGCAAACGCAATCAATCGAAAAAGAGTGCTGCCGCTAAGGATTACGAAATGGACTCGGTGCGACCATCGATTGTCGCCGCCCAGCAAAGCCAACCGCCGCCGCCCTACTATCCAGCAAGTGGACTCGATAACAAAGCACTCGAACATTCGATGGATCTCGCCTTGGGCATGGAGGACCAGAAGAGTGCACTTTACGCAACACAAAACGGCTATAGCTATCATCCGGGCAGTGGTGTGGGCGTTGGCGTTGGTGTCGGTGGCGGCGGTGGTGTTGTCATGCCGGGCCTAACGGGACACACGATGCCGGGAAGTGAATGTAAGTAGTGCAGTTGCGAATTGCATTTGCACTGTTTTGTATGTTTTTATTTAGTACATTTGTTTGAACGAGTTGTAGCACTTGTTGTTATTGCTCCCATCTTCAACATCAATGCCATACAGATTGCCGTTATTTGGAGGACCATATCGATTGCAACAGCAGCTGGCTGGCTGACTGGCAATAACAGTTGGCATAGTTGTAAGCGCGCGATGTGGTTTTTCGTAATGGTCAAGATTGGATGGCAGTGTTGCCAGCTTTCCCAAAACAAGTCGAAAATTCAGGGAGTGCAAATTATTGTAGCAGCTCTACTTAGTTGGTTTGGCTGGAGAGCCCAAATGAAGAGGCGATTTATATCATGCGGGTCGTGCATTGAAGATGCTAACAAAATGTTATAAGGAAAAAATAGCTGTCATTATTATTATAATTAGCGGTGTGACCTATCAAGATCTAGTGTGCTTACCCTTTCAGTTGTCACTCCATCCTTAAGCTGTTTATAAAATTTAGCAATTTTAAAGGTGTCGTAGTCCACTTCCTGGATGAAGATGATAGTCGCTCCCCAAGGTGTATACGCCTGAGTCCAATTATACGCGGAAATTCACATTTCATTATATGCCATACAGGTCTCTGTTATCTCAGACTACAGTGACCTGTCAAGTTGCCTGTGAGAGACCCGCGCTGCTGAAATTGAGTAGTCTTTCAGATGCTACTCGCGACAGACATATGAACCTCTTGTATTGTCTATTACCCTTTGTCGATCGTCAGTTGGGCTCTGTCGTATATTTCGGAGGATCCATAGCCAACATATTCACCAATAACAATTTTTGTAAGCATTATCAATAAATATGTTATAGGGGGTTTGATTAACAATTGGACAACTAACGAAAACTATATCGATTAAAAATTCGATAACTACTTACTGAAAATATCAATAACGATAACAACAACAAAAGGGATAACATAATCGGCTTTATAATAGCCACGCCTAAAGTCCTACCTCGACGAAAATTTAAATTTCAAAAAAATTGACGGCGCTACAAACATCAAAGAGTTGTTTAGTCCGAAAATGGTTTGACACCGGTTTGCATTTGAGATCGAGAATTCCATTTGAGATCAAATATTTTCTCAACTTGAGTAGGATTTTATTATAGCGTTAAAAACTTGAGATACACCCTGGCCCTCAATTTAACTCCAAGTAAAACTGATAAGAACGTCTGGGAATTTTACTCGCCTTAATCCGACATTTTTCGCAATCGCTTCGACTTAATTGGCACCTGACCGAATTTCAATGAGTTCGGTAGCCCGCTCCAGTTGTTTCTTTTTTCTGATACAGGCAGGAATTTATTTCCCTCTACCGCCAACTACAATCGCCGCAAAGAACGTATGAGTTATATATGAGGCGATCAACCATCGGAATTTTCAGGCAATTTAAAAAAAGATCATCAGAATATTTGTCAAATATGATTGAGTTATTATTCTTGCCAGCTAAGAGATTTCTTCGAGGGGTCTGTACGTATCTCAGATGTCAGCGATCGCAAAAGCATTATGTGTGTATTGAAAAATATATTTTTGAAAACTTGTTTTTTTTTATCCGGCATCACTGGGCGCTGAGCTCAAAAATTTTTTTTTTAATAATATTTTGTCTTGTTTTCCACTTTTATATTTACACTATGACCTCCAACTAAAAGTGTTCAACAAAGTTTTTTGGCCATTTTTCATTTGTTTGCTGACGCAGTGGTTGCGAGTGACCCCAAAGTGTGCACCCTTGTAAAGCCGCAATGAAAAAGTGAAACATGTAACAACAACAACAACACTTATGAAAACTGTAGCCCAGAAAGAGGAGCAAAACTCAAAATCGCAACATCATCAACTGCAATAACAACAGCAAAAAAAAACCATAGAAACAAACGCAATCGTTAACGATGGAAACATTTAGTGAGGATGCTGCGAGAGCATGCAATGGGCAGGAACAACAAATCGATGAGAACACATCGATCAAATGGCCGTGATGGACACACGCGAAATCAACTTTGCAACAACCCAGTTCCGTTGGATGAACATGAGAAGGGTTTAGGGTCAAATCGTGGCAATACAACAAAATAAATGTGGTGGGCACGAGCAACAGCACAGGCTTATCCCCGAAAGAAGAGTGCTTGTGTGCGGTTAAGCTACACATACATATGTACATACAATTGCTGGTACCCACACAGTGGGTAAGTTATACTTGGCTGTGTATGTGCGCGTGTGTGTGTGCGTGTATGCCAAATAAATATGTCGAGCAAGCAGTTCTTGAACACTTTCACTTTTTTCGCCGCACTCAGGAGGAGGGTTTGCGGGGGGACGTTGAGGTGAAAATGTAAATGCAAAAATGGTTACCAGCTAAATTATCGCCTCGCTATTTCTGCAATACATATTCGTTGTGTTTGTGTGTGTGTGCGTGTGGCGTTCCGAATGCGGTCGCAAATGACTCTGTTTTTGGCGATTTGGCGAGGAGTGGCGACTCAATGAGCCACAAACATGTCACACCACAAAACAACGGCCACATCGACTACGGTGGTTGCCAGGAGCTGTTCATTGCGGTTACCAAACACTCTCAAACACACACACACACAAACACTTTAGCTTCCCCAAAGTTGCGTTGAGCGCGCGCGCGAGTGTTGTTGTGTGCTCCATTATTAATTGCCACCTTTGACTTGTGTTCTGGCTTAGGTCGTGTCCCCGGCTAACCTTGCCGTTTTTGTTTGTGCCGCTATGGCAGTAATTTAGATGGGACATTAGCATTTTGCGATAATGCGCGATAGGTGCACCGCCCGAAGGTGCGTATTAAACACTTCATAGTTAGTGATGGCTCCGGGGAATCGAGTAATTGAGTATTGGTTTTTGGTTGGAGTGAAAAGAGAATTTTCATTTGATGCTTTGGAATGAGCGAAATTCTAATTTCACGCTGGAAAAAAAATTAGAATAAAGATTAGATTGCTTTTAAACAAAAATTGTTTCAAGGGTGTAGCCGTTTTTCGCTTTTCATACCGAAATTGGTAGGTTTTTCTCATTAAAATGGTCGAAAGTTTCAAATTATGAACGGTTTTCCCGTCTTTGTCCATAAAATAAAAAAAGAAGTGTCAGAGACACGGCCATTAAGTTTAACGTAGAATACGCCATCAGATAAGACAGAAAACATATGTATAATGATAATTTATAATGATAAATAATACAAGCAAATTAATTTCTTTATTTGATAGTTACTTTTGATGATATACATAAGCTTATGATAGGAAAATAGGATAAAAATGTTTTTAAATTATCAATTAAATTTCTCGCAAAAACGAAGTCAGTGGTTGTGTTATCAATAGTTGTGGGAGCATCATTTCGAATATAATCCAAATTAAACGTATCGCTCATAAATTTCGCCAATCTAGTATTTGAAGTGATTTCTGTGTTAAAATCACCACCAATAAGCAGTAGTTGGCAGCGCTTTCTCTGCCTTTACTCTACTTTAACTTGCCCGCCTAAAATTATGCAATACAAAGAAAGGGCTGCACGAATACATTTAAATCGCCCAACAGCAAACACTCAACCAAACACCACACACATATTTGTGTGCATGTGTTTATACAATTTTCATTTGAGAAATTTAAATATTAGGAAGATATCAACCAACATGAAATGTATGTCAAACGAAAGCTAACATCTTCATTTGATTACAAAAAAATTTTTTTAAAAATTTATCTCGCCGTTTCCTTATAATTAAAGAAATAGAGATTACAACAATAACAATCTGACATGGGTGCCCATACCGTAAGGTAAGACGTATTCTACGCCAAAATTACGCTCGTTTTAATTGTTATTCTCTGAACACAGTAAGTCAGAAAAATGTTATGAAACCATAGGCGTTGGTATGCGCAATTTAGCAAAACAGTGAGGCAACTGGCCAAGTAAAACAGGGAGCTAAAAGCTGCTATAGTAGGAAATACTTTTCCATATTTAAACATGTTATGCATACCTAACCGCAGTATAATTTGTTTAATTTAAAAAAATATTAAATTCCCACAAAATCCATTTACACACTTTTTACGCCCATCAGAATACTTAATTTGCTTTAATATCCTTAAAATCATGTAATCCGCATTATTGTCTGTACTTTCAATTCAATGAGAATGGCGATATTTGTAAAGCTAGCAGTGTAAATCGGAAAAAGCGAATATTTAATCATAATTAAAAAATAAAATTGAAGCGTAGTAAGACAAAATGCAATTTAATAGCTGATACTTAGTGACCCTTGCGGCTGGTCGAGACATTTTTTTACTCTCTAAGGCGGCAGCTGTACAAATTAAGCTTGAATTGTGAAGCACTTGTAAAGCTTATGATCCTATGTGATCTCAAATTTCGGCATTCTTTTTAATTACATAGTGTGGCGTTTATAACTGAAGCACCAAGATTTAAAATTATTTGTTTCCAACTTACATTTGTTTAACTATTTTTATAAATTTTCGTTTCAAATATTGTTCCACCTTTAATATAAATTGGTAAAATACATATATGTAGGTACAAGTATGTAGTCTATATCTACTACTTTTTGATTCATGGTTAAATATAAACCAATTATTGTATCAATAAAGTCATAAACAAACTCAGCAAGTTAGTCGGAATATTTTCTGCTTTTTTAATAAATGTTACCACATAATATTGTATCCCTTCTATCGATTTCAATATTTATTTATTTATTGTTTTTTTTTTTAACTGGTGGCCCCATTGTATTTTACAGATTTCCAATCATTTGAACCCCGTTGGAATGATCCTAAATGCTTATGAGCTTATAAAGACAGAATTCATTTCTTTCGCAAAAAGAAGAAAAAAAGCTTCCTAAAGGCCCTTTAAGTTGTTTGCTGCCTTTATGACTTGCTCGATTCTTTAGAAACTTATTTTGCTTATTATTGAATGTTCTTCACCTAGAGGAATTAACCATTGGAAGATCATCTACAAATTGGAAGAATAGAGTTTAAAAAGTCCTATCTGAAAAGCTTTGTTTAAGAGTTTAGATACATTTGCTGACATTGGTGTGATAAAAAATATTATTAATTACAGTTCGTGAGTACCTACTTAGTTCGTGAACAATCGTTGTCGTTGTTTTGAGAAGCCAAAACAAAAATCAAATTGTAGTAACTTCCTCTCGACTTACATGTGCTTGAAAACTTGCATTAACATTATATTTTATATTTCGCAACTTTTATGGTTTTTATAGAATCTTCAAACACAAATACAACGAACTCTGAATTTCATCTCTGGCCAAAATACGAAGTTTCGGATCATTTTAACTTACGTCTCGCATATTCAGTTTTTTTTTTTTGCCAATTTCTTCGCAGAAATATTTATTTTGTAATATATACGCACTTTTACGTATTGCCATTCTACATTAGAACCAAATTGAACCATACAAAATTTTGTGGTTTGTTGAATTGTCAAGAAAAAAATATCGAACTTACGAGTATTCGGATTTTTGATGTAACGACATTTCAACAGTTTGCAATACCTTGCGAATACCGCAATTAAATTTAGTTCATGCAATAAAAATTATAATTTTGTAGTTTTCTTTTTTTTTTCTATTTTTAAATGACTCGAACTTAGCGCAACCTCGCAAGTTCATTTCAGAAAATCATGAAAATTTGCCTTACTCTACCAGATACTGAAGTTATCTTAACATATTTTTATATACTTCTAGAGCCCGGTAATGGATCAAATATTTGCCAAAGTCGTGCTCAAACTCCTAAGAAATACATTGCGCTGACTGGATTCATATCGATTTAAAAGTTTTAAAGTTTTATAAGCATAAAAAGCTGCTAACTTTTTAAATATGTACAGAAAATATACGAACATTCCGTTTTTTTTGCTCCAAAAATATTTCTTCAGAATTCTCACTTCCTTTCATCCAAAAATGAACTCGGTCTTCAATTGATTTGCAATGATTTCCGCTCTTCTAACTCCCCACGCGATAGACGCTGCATAGCCGCTTTCCTGTCGGCATTTAATGCCACTTGCTGCCAGTTGCGATGGCATTGACTGAAATTTCAGCTACATTTATCACGCATTTATGGCTACGTCCCAAAGCGCGGCAACGCACGGCCGTGACAGTCGCCAAACAAAAATGCCACAATTTCGCTAGAAAAACGCCAGCATATCGGGAAATGCTTGCAACAGCATTTACAATTTATCAACTAGGCGCCTCCTCCCTGCTGACTGCAATGCACAGCTGTGGCATAGACCTCGACAGAAATGTGTTTATTACTTTTACTTGGCTTTTGATATTTTTCAGAAACGTTTTTTTTTTATTTCACTTAAACTTAGATATTTTCCCATAAACAAGCGCTTTTGCCGCTCTTTGTTTTCTGATTCTATATAAACGATACTTGCGAATGCGCGGGTCGTATTGAGCGCGTTAGAACTTTTAAGTCTAGTTGCTACACAAAAAACCTGGAAATAAGGGAATGTATGAAATCCAATATACCTAGCTCTCTATTGGACTGTTCACTTTCATCCGATTGCCGCGCGGCAATCAAAACTAAAAATAAAATACACAAAATATATTGCATGGTCAGTACAAAAGCGCCTAAATGTAGACAAAAGCGCTGCATGAAACGTCGAAAAAGCATAAAAATAAATAAATGAAATATCAAAAACGCCTGCTAGGGCGGCTGGACAGTGTCGACCGCGCTGCCAGTGATTGGCATTGTTGTCCACTTTGGGAGGCGCGGCAGCGCCAAAACAAAATGCAGGCGGCGACTGGCGAGCTGAGCTATCCCTTTGTACGACCAAATGGGCATCGGCGCCTCCTACATATGCATGTACATATGTACCAAGCGACCGGCAATGGCGCACAGCGCCGCGTTTAGTATTCTCAGCAAACGCGCTCCTAACCTAGTTCGGTCGCGCGTCAGCTGTTGCCGCGCGACGCGTTCGCTTGCATACACTTAAAAAATACCTGTGCCTCTTGTGTAGAGATTTGGGTGTGTGTGTGTGCATTTGTTTTTGAATCGGTTGGTGCTGTTGGCTGTGCATTTTATGCGCAGCATTAATTTTGCGCTTTTTTGCGCATAAATGTTGCATGAAGGCATAGCGCGGCGGCGTGGCATCGCTGGGGAGTGCTTTTGCATAGTTTTCTCTCCTCAGTGGCCATTGTCACTGGCGTAGTATGTAAACAGAAAAACTGGAATGCATACTACTTTTATTTAAATTTTTTTGCGACTAAAGCTGTTGCGCGCTGGCATTGTTGGTGTAGAATTTTTTGCATGCACGCTTTGAGTATTTATTTAGATTTTTTATTGTATTGATAAAAAAAAAATGTTCTTTTTGCGACTTTATTGCACAACACTGTTAAGGTAATGCTGCGGCGCTAGCCAACCAACTAACTGCATTGCAATCAGCTGAGGTTGTTGGCTTTTCGGTTTTTGTGGGTGGTTAAAATCCGCTTAAAATGCGGTCGCGCTTTTGCTGCGCAATATATCAACTGCTTTGCTCGATGCTGAGCATGCATTCGCCGTTTGTTCTTTGGCCATTATTATAACTATTATTGTTCGTTGTTCGCGATATTTGTTTTGCTTAAATGCGCTGGCTTGTTCCTGCTATTAGGACCACTAATTGGTTAAAGGGCAATAAAAGTGAAAACGTAATGGTAATTGTAAAGCTCGCAATGGGCAGTAAAATTTTTTCGTTCGAAACATGTTTGTGGAATCACATTTTTTCGGTACAAAGTGTAGCGAAATGAAAAAAAAAATATTGCTTATGGAATTTTGAATAATTAGGAAAATAATTAAAATATTAAAATTATGTAGAAGCAGAGAAAATTGCATACACATACATTTATTTAAAAAGACAACATTCAATGAATTCGATAATTACACTTGAAATTCTATAGCGAAATTAGATTTTCGGAAAAAATTCAGTAACAATTTCCACTTAATACAGTGGGCGTGGTAGAGTAAGGCGTTTTTTTGCACTAAATCTCTCGAATTATTATATTTAAGTTTTGAAATTCGGTTGAGCTTTGATGCAGGTTATATGGTGGCTGTTTTCTGGTTACTGTTAGTTTGCATTTTTCGGATATGAAAACTATGTGACGTCAGTGTAGAATATGGACAAACCGTATTTCACCCAATTTACAAGCTGGAAATTAAATTCAATTTGCAGTTCTTTTTATTTTTCCCTTCTGCTTGCTGCTTGCTTTTACTTCCACGTTTATTGAAATCAAGTTATTTTTTTGGTTTCTCACAACAACAAATATGATAAAAATCTGACAAATTATCAAAAGCAACCAAAGAAACTTCGACATTCTTCACTTTGTTATTCTCCACTTCTGCGCTTGCTTAAAATCTACTCTGACTTCACTGAATTTATAACCTCGCGAGTAAGCTTAACTTGTGGAATACTCAACTGTAGAAAATTTACTCTTATATGCGAAGAAACTTCCCAGAGTAGAGCAAGCGAAAAAGAGGCATAAATAATGAAAATTTATTGAAGCACAAAGTGCAGGTGAAGAACCCCAATTTTTTGCAAAACGCTGGCGAATTTTTTGTCGAATTCCTTGCATTTGAATTTTTAAATAAATATATAAAAAAATAGCAATTAATAAGTGGAGCTGGCTTCAAACTCAATGAAAAATAGTAAATTTGTTTCAATGATTACTGTTCACAAAAATCTGTTAATCACAGGCGACATACGAGTACAACTTTAAGAACTTTTATTTTATTTTTTTGAAATTATTTTTCAATTAAAATACAGTTCATTCTCCAACCGTAAACACCAATTTCTTAAGTTTTATACAAAGTTCACAATAATATTTATAACAAAATGTATGTGTTTGAGTATGCAGCCAAAAAAAAGAAATATATACGGAAAAGCAACTGTGACTGTAGCACCTTGAAACCAACCAGCATTTTATTATAATAAAATTAAATGGCCGGCAAAACTGCATACTCGTAATATTTCTCAAAATTTCGTTTAATTTTTCCCAAAATTTCGTTTTAATTTTTGCGAGTTCTGAATCTTTGTATCTTTTATATATAAATACGGTTACTCTTATATTTGAAACTATATTTTTTAAATCAGTCGAAATTTTTTAAAAATAAATAAATAAACTTAAATTGCAAACCATATCCGTTTAATTTTAATTGCTCAATTTTTTCTCCCAAAAACCACCTAATAAACAATTAAAATAAAAAAAGATTGGATGTCGCCAAATTGTGTCATTTTAAAAGTTGGTGTTTTAGATTTAACTCACGCGGTTGTCACGCACTACCCTGTTTGGCGACTCGGACAGAATACGCGAAAAATTTGTGTTTATAAATTATTAAAATCATATTCCTAAGCTATTTTATTTTGCAACACATTCTTTGCCCTGTGCCACTAAAGCATTCCCCCCTTTCCACCCCTTTGGCTACAACTTTGACCCTTCTGTGTAACAACTTAAAATTCCATTAACATTTAACTTAATTGCAACGATCCACTTGCCACTTACTTTCCAAATTGTTGCAACACACCAGTGACGAGTGGCTGACTGCATGCAGCAAGCTGCCATAGGAACACATGCTTCGAGCGAAGGAAATGTTTGCAGTGTTGAAATCAGCGCTGCTGCGTACAAAGCGCTTTGACTTTGCACCCAAGCAAAGGCTTACTTACACAACGCTTTCACACATTGCCAGGAAGTAACAGTTGTGGCATCAGCAGCAACAACAAATAGCCTTGACTAGCTAGCATCTGTTGCAGTTTTGACTTTGCGCTGTGATTCGCTGGTGCGCATCAGTTGGAATTCTGCGAATGCCGAGCAAAGTTTGCGTTCCACGTTTTAATTTTTTTACTTTTTGCTTGGTACTCGCTAACGTACAAGCGTTTACATATTTATAACTAACTCTGTGTGGCTTGCATGTTGCAGCTGTCACCGCACATCTACTTCCACCAACATTCCTGCTGGGGCATGCACCTGTGCCACCAGCCAAAGGCACGGCCATCTTTTGTTGACTCTCATTTTACCTTTTCCCCCAATACATTTTGCAGCTGCTCGAGCTGCGTTTTTTTGCTTTGTTAATTTTAGTAATATATTTTATTTTATTTTTTCATCATTGCCACTCATTCACTTCACTTTTAATTGGCGCGCACAAAAGCTGCTCCTTCACATTTGCTGTGGCTTCACTGCGCTTCCACTCTCGCCATGGCGCTTCATTTTCGCTTCATGTACTTACATATGTATGTATGTATGTATGCATGTACATATGTATGTATTAGCATGTTGTTTCAGTTGCCGACTCGCATGCATCCGTGTATCTGCATGTAGTTTCTTTTCCAGCTTCATTCACTTGCAACCAGCCAACAATTGTTGTTGCCGCTGACCTCAACGCGCTCATTTTCGAGTGTTAATTTAACTTTTCTGCGCTTGGCTTTTAATCTTATTTTGGCAATTTTCTTCAAGCTTCACTCACTTAAAACTCAGCTGAGGAGTTGCATTGTATTTTTTCGCATTTTCGTATTTTTGTTAATTTTTTCGAGCGGAAATTCGGTAAAACTTTTGTACCACTTAACATATTTATTATTCTTCAGTGTTGAAAGAAAGTAATTTTCATCCGCGCTAATCCATATTAAGGTTATTAAAGTTGTCGACACATTTGGTGAGGGCTCTGAAGTTTTCTCAATTTTCGAAAAAGCAGTAGTTTTTTAATTAAAATATTAAGAAGCTGGCGTGACAAGCAAGATATTGCTGCGAGGTAATAAAACGACCGCCATTTGATACGAGTATTGATATTATTTAAAAAAGAGGGTGTCCACGTTGCGAAATATTAAATTAAATGTTCTTGAAAAGTTTTCAAATCTTCTATTACATCATCAAATTAGTATTTTTTTTTAAATAAATATCTGATATAATGCGAAAAGGAAAAGTAAAAGAGGTTAATATTTGCTTCTAAAAAGTTCACGAGTCAAACAACGTTTTTGGACGGTCTTCAAATTCATTTGTGACTTAATGTACCCATTTCTTAGTTATTAATAAGATTCAGAACTCAGAAATCTGTTGATTTACAGTTGTCAAATTTTTATTATGGCTTTCAACCAGCTGTTCGGTTTGTTGTCTTCATAAATTTGTTACCCAAATTATACATAGTTCACCACCCACCTAGTTTTGATCGAAGACAACTACTTTTTCCATCCATGGAAATAATTCCGCGCCAATGACAAAATAATCGCATGAGTATTGACTTAACTACTTCACCTAAAGCTATGATCCATAATATGAACTTTGTCCCAATAGTCGGTAGGTCAACAATAACATTTTTCATCCCTAGAACCGTTTAAGAACATGTTTCTTAGCATAGTTATAGGCGCGGTAGTTAACTTAATAGTGAAATAAGTTTTATTATAGTCCTGTTATAGGACAGTTATTCAGGGTAATGCGGCAATACAAATAATAGAAAAGTTGGACTCTGCTTCGACTAAAAATAGCACTAATGTTGCAAATTCAGACTGCGAAAAATCAACTATTATAACTTCATTATTTCATGAATAATGTGAAACCTGAATATATCTATGTATAACGAGAATTATTATTGTTATACGAATATGAAAGAAAATTTGGTGAGTCCCTTGTTGTACCAAAATGTCCCTTACAAATACATACCGAAGAAACTCTGACACTTAAATGACTATACAAAAAGGGTCTTTACATTTAATTGTAGACTACCACAAAGAGTACGAGTATTTTATCTTACTATCAAAAGCTTCTCAGCTTCGAAGTTCATCTTTTGATTAGCAGAAAAATTTATGACGTAGCCGACACATATATTAAACCTATATAAAGCACTTTTAAACTAAGATTCTTCTAGAATTGCGGGCAATATGTCGAAAACAAATTTCACTAGACATTTTCTCAGAATAACAAAGCTTTTCCCCTTCCCTCTTCTATGAGGACAAGCAGCGCATAACTTTTCACAATACATTGCACCTAAAACTATGCAGTTAAACGTCATCTTAAGCATTGAAAAATGCACTGCACACTTTTAAATCTTCTTTTCCATATTTTAGCGACATGCTTTTAGGCACAATATTCGTGCGACATGTTTAGTCAATATGTTATATTAAAATACTTATATGGAAAAATCGCGAGATAGTGAAACTTCTTTATCGGCGGTGGTAAATCGCAAAGTAAACATTTCGTATGGAATGGAAATAGTTCAGAACGGTAACACGAAAGTCTAACTACACCTAAACTCACCATACCTAAACTCACCACAACTAAATTCACCACATTCAAAGTCACCACAACTATGACCACAATACCCAAATTCAATGCACTTGAAGTTACTAAACCTAAACTCACCAAGTTTTTAAACTCAGAACACCTGAATTCAAGCAGACCCACACCCACGCCCTTTTTATCACCAAGCTGCTTTCCGAATTTATAATTTTGCAAACATGTCATGCAATGCAGTAAAATTGCTTAAAATAATAATCTGCTGAAATATTACACGTACAGTTTTTCAATATTCTTACCTGAAGTACAAAAATTTCACCTCCGGTAAATGGCTGCGTAAATGCTGTACTCTGTTTTTGTTTTATATTTTATTTTATTTGAGATTTACAGAATAATCAACGAATTTCTTTCTTTTCGGCTACACAAAAACAAAAATCGTAGCAAATCAAATATTTGACAATCAGGGTTGCGCTTTAAAGCGTTTCATATCGTAGTGATTACATCAAGTGTTTCTGTTACACCTGCAGCTTAGTTGTAACTAAATTTTAAAAGCAAACAACTACCATTGCAATCCAAGTGCAAAAAAAATAGCAAATATGTCCGAACGCCGTGTAGTTAGCAGATGTAAACAATGACCTGCGAGTTTGTATATCCCTGACTTTAGCGACTTTTGCCTTTTGTTCTTTGCACATTTCAGGGCTTAACGAAATGGCGGAAAGGAAGGAAGGAAGGCAGCGCGCGGGGAGAACGTGTAACTTTCAGCTGAAATCGTTATATTCGCTATTCTTGCTAAATTACGCTTACAATCAGTTAAGTAATTTCTTGCTTTTACTTACTCGCTTTTCATTTGCTTGCTGCCGCCGTCAAAGTCTAATTCCTCGCTCGCTCGCTCTCTACCAACTAATCTGCTCAGTGGCGACTTCCTGCTGAAATTAGTGCTACATGCAGGCGCTGCGTGATTTCTTATTTTTAAAGTGTTTTACTTAATTTTTCACAATTTTTTTTAATTTTATTTTAAATTTGTTTCGCATTCTCCAACGCATTGCATTCCGCCTTAAGCTGCATTTTTAATGCATTTTTTCAGCAAACAACTTTGCATCTATTTTACCATTTACAAACTGTTTCGTCCGCATGCTGCACTGCTTGCTATTTCGACACACTTTCCTTTTTATAATTATTTACATTTTTTTTTATCCTTTTGTAAATATCTCTTGTATGTAGCTGGCTCATTTTCACTCTCAACCTAATATGCTTTCCTTGCGCCAGCTCCTCTTCGGCATTGCTACCGTCGACTGCCTTTGCTGTTGTCCTGCTTCGCTTGCTTCCTGTCATGTTTCTGAGCGCGCATTAGCTGACAACTTCCGCCTTTTTTCGTACAATGTGGCGTCTTTTCCGTTGCTCTGCGATTTGCTCTATTTTTTGCCACCGGCGCTGTTAGCAGTCAGCTGCTTGCCTTGGCCATCGCCACTCGCCTGGCATTACCTTTACTGCTTTTGCTTTTGTGTTGTGCTCACATCTCACCTGCGCTCACCCCTCGCCCACAATGCACTCAAACAAACGAACGAACGAGCGAGTACACATATTCCACTTCACTTTTTCATGCCGCATGCCGCATGCCGCATGCTGCTGCTGTATGCCTGCACTCTGCCACAGTTTGCGCTAAATTCTCGAATTAAATCTGTGTGACGCTCAACACGAAAACTGCAAGCCAGATTGCCAATTCATTATAATGTTGTTTATCTTGTACCCATTCGTGTATTCGTTCACTTTGCACTTGCTTGGCTCTCCCCTTCCGCTTTGCGCTCTCTTTCTCTACGTATTTGCCTCACTCCACGCTCTGAGGCAAGACACAATTCTTATCGGTGTGCATTGTTGTTGGCGCGTTGTTAAGCAATGCTTCCAATTTATTATCGCGTAACTTTAGTTGGATGGAAAAGTTTTGTTGTGAATGGCTTTTCATTTCGCATTTTTTTGTCCGCTTTGGTTAGTTTGCGACTTTTTTTCGTATCTATTTTCTCTCTCTCTATTTGCTTGCATTTCATTTCACTTTACTTAACTTTGCGTTAGTTCCAATTTATTTATATTATTTTTTATTTCTTTTTGCTAGTTGTTTGCGTATATGTTATTCGAAGTAGTGGCAAATAATGTGTTAATATAGCGAATTAAAGCTACCACGCTTCTTTGCTCGCATTGAAATGCTTCTTGTGACGGGGCGGGAGAAAAATCAGCAACACAATGGGAATTTTTAAATAACTCAACAACTGCAGTTCGAGTGCATTTGTGACAGTGCAGTTAGTAATTGTATTCAAATTGTAATTTTAAAACCATTAGAAAGTTTAAGAACTTAAACATTTTCAGCCGTTAGAGTTTGGAAGAATCTTTTCAAGCCGTTTGATACAAAACGAGCTTGTAGACAAGGGGCTTGAGCTGCAGAACTAACTGCAAGTACTTAGAAACGATCATAAATGCTTGTAATTTAAGAGATAATCTATTTTGCCTCTACGTGGTATTTTGAACCAAGTATGCAAATCCGAAAAGTCCTTTGTTGATGAAGATAAGTGTTCAACAAGATTTCTAGAAGTTTTTGTATTTTTCGTGAGCAAGATTATGCCGAAGAATTCTTGGATGTTTCTGCTTTAGTGGTGGGAATTTGTTAAAGTTCTGCGAACGAATCAAATTAAAGTGGCTCTGCTGACGATGGCTGTGGACGCTTTAGTCCTGAAAGCATTTCGGTAATTGCAGTGGAGAGCATGATTTTTACATATTTAAAGTGACATTACTTTTCGATCTGGTATCATTTAAAGATTGTAAACGATTAAGAAATGTTCGAAGAGTACTGCGTGAATCAACATTTGTTAATAGCAGAGAAGAACTGTATAAGCTTTTTTAATTTTGTTTTTTTTTTCCTTAGATGGTTTTAAAATAAATATGTATTTGTTTCAATATAAACCTGCTTTGTTAGGTTACGCTTTTTATAAATTTTGATGTTCATATTTAGAGACACTGTAGGCACAAAATTTTTGCAGGACATCTTTTTATTAGCTAACTAAACTGAAAATTATGTTATTTATAACAAATATAAAACCAGAAATAATAAAATGTCCTAGTCTGGGCAGTAAATGTAATTTTGATGAAATTTGTGATCAGCAAAACAAACTCCAAATGTAATTTGCCTAAATATGTATATTTGATATAAAGCAAAAACTTAATATTGTTAGTTTAATATTTTTATTTCAATTTTTTTTTGTTTGTCAAAATTTTAAATTATAACAAAAAACGCAATTTTGCAATAACTCCATTAAAAGCGTGTACAAAAACTTTCTTTAAAAATCTTCAAAATTTTACGCATATAATCGCAAATAAAGGTAATAGCATCTGGTATTAGAATATATTAGTATTTTGGTATGTAGGATACCTAGTTTTCTAGTTATACGGTCAAAAGCTCAGTGATGATATGAAAAAGTGAAAAAAAAAATTTTAAAAATCGCATCAATTTTGGCCAACCAATGTAATAATTGTTTTCATAAAATAATTCCAAATCGAGAAATTAATACCACTTTAAAAGTGTATAAAACTTTTTTCATTTTGTTTCTCAGTGTTATAGAAGAGAAGGAACAACCGTAGCCATCTTATAATAAAGATGATAGAACAGTTATAGCACTTTGTTGAAGTCCACTTATATTGTATCGGTGGCCCTGCGAAAAAAATTACTAAACTAAAAAAATGTAATTTTCTGAATCTAAATATCTCCCATCTTCTTGGCTATCCAAACGCTTATCCATTTTGGGCTGAACTGGAGAATTCCACTTATTTCTGAGATTGCATCAAACCATAGTCACAGCCATGATTTTCAAACGTTAAATTCTCAAAATATACTTTATCATTTTCATACAATTTAAACACTTAATCATTACTACTTATGTGAGCTGAAAATATTTATTTCATTCGCATCACTTTCGTTTTTTTTCCAACGTTCCCTAAATATTTAACATTTAAAATCACTATGTACTCGTAGGTACATATTTTCATAAGTAAATATTTTCTATAATCGCTCACACTATTATCGGTCGGTTGGCACATCTGCACTTACATACATACATACAGACATCCAAACAGGAAGATAGAGCCATTCATCAAGCGTCATATCGTAAAACTCAATTTATATAAATATACACGATTGCATACATACGTATGAACATATTTAAAAATGCGTGTATATATTTGCGAAATAAAAACATTTACTAAATATTTTAGCCATCATCGCTTGCTTGCACGTTGCAAGTGTCAAGTCAAGTAAGCTAGTTTTTTATAAATATTTGTGCGAACATATAAACGTACATATTTGTAAGCAGTATTGTAACGTCATTACTATAATGTTTTTATGGTTGTTAGTACTGAGGAAATGCGACATAAATTTCCTGATGTTGCATACATTCTCGTATATCAAAGTACAAAAATTTATATTTTGCTTTTGTTGGCTCATGAAGCGAGTATTAAAATCTCAACAACAAACTGGCAAGTCAGAATGCCAGCATATTTTGTGTGTACACCAACTGATTACATTTTGTTAATATAAAACTATGTATAATGGTAAATATAATAGCATTTGTTGCTGGTAACTGCGTAAATAATTTATTGCTTAAAAAAAATTGAAAAGAAGTTCAAAAGCGAGTTGCCTAGTGCGAATAATTTTATTGAATTTTATATATGTACGAGTACAATACATAGGTTTGTAATGAAATAATTAAGCGAAGGCTTGAAAGAACATATCCTCCTTATAACTTCCATACACTTATTTGGGACTTACATTGACTCTGATTAGCAACGTATATTAACGCTCGAAGTACCACAAGATCAAAAGATTCCGTGTTAGATATTTCGCAGAAAAAGCAAAAAAAAAGCGTACAACGAATCAAAGCCCCGATGATCATTTGAAGATTAAACTAAAATTCAAAGATCAAGAGGAATTGTTATTTCCGTATTTTAAAAATTGTAAATTGCTAATAATACTTAGCAGGCCTGCGATAGATGAACCTACGGAAGAAAATATATACCATCTGCAAAAAAACAGACACATAAAGAAAACCAAACCTCATCTACCAAATCGCATATTATTTAAATAAGGCATACAAATTCTAAAAAAACTAAAGTGTGCTTAGTTTTAAACTTGTGTTGCTATGCCTGTTTCTAGAGAATTCACAATACGTTAATTAAAATATAAGAAAATACAATTTTTAATTTGGCTACTTCTTTCAAAAATACATATTGCTTTACGATTTAAGTATTTACAAAGAATTTGCTTTTGGAACAACAGACTTTCAGATCTTTAAAAGCAGTTAAAAGCATGGAGAAATCGGGAATATATTGTTTTTCTTATATTTTTGCTGGTTTGACACATTTCAGTTTATTCTCCCTAACTTAGACATCAGACTGCAATTAAGCATACCAAAACTAGAAATGTAAACCTGTTTCTGAGTTCCTGTAGTTTATTTTCTTTTAGCTGAAATTTGTTGTATTTAAATATCAATGATAAAATTTTTATATTTATATAAACGGCATTTCTGCAATTACTCGCTCACTCTGAAGAACGTATCAGTTTTGCACTACGGACAGTTTGGAATTTGAAAATGGCCTTCAAACATTTATTTAATTTTCTAAATTTAGTATAAGGACTTTGGCAACATTTTGCAATGCAAATTAGAATTCTCGTTCTCCCAGTCCTTCACCACTCAACCATCAAACTGCGTCCTTGTACTGTCTGCCCCAGCAGTGTCGTATTTTGTGTTTATTATTTTATATTTTGTGATAAATCACTCATAAATATTAAACGCACGTTCTAAACTTGCTACAGCCATACAAAACTTTATTATGATTATTATTTGCGTGCAAAACGCACAGCACAAAGGACAAGGTAATAACAAGAAGAGAAAAAATAAAAACAACTTTACAAAAGAGCAGCAACGTTCAACAGTGGTGGCTTACTCTGAAATTACAACAAAAAATTAAAAACAATTGCTATTTGTAAAAGCATTGTGCAACGCTGACAGTCCGTTCACAAATCAAAAGCAAGCAAATGAGCAAACGCGACTGGCGAGCGGGCGAATGGGCGAATGGGCGAGTGCGCGAGCGAAGGGGTTTGAGTAGGAACGTCTGGCTGTCAACGCACAATAGACCAAACGCCGCTACGCTAGACAGCCTCAATCATGCACGCGCTCATCACTCTTTGGCGCTTTGACATTTTTATTGTACCGCAGCGGCGACGTAGTAGTTGCGTGCGAGTTCGCGTTGCCAAAAATTGAAGTTCACAAGTAGTCGCGCTCCTTTCCACTTGAAGAGTTAACGCCGTTCAAAGTTCTGCGTGTGCTCTTGAGTGAGTTGCTCTTGCGTGAGTTGCGTGCAATTTTCAGTTTGTGTGTGTGTTAATTTTCTTCTAGCGTGTGTAGTTATTGTAAAAGAAAGTCATTTCGCTTTGAGTGTTCTTCTAGTAGTTTATACCTCGTTAAATTATGTGCAAACGGTGAGACTGTACATAATAATCGTAAAACAATGGTAATCGCTGGTTAAGTTGTGGATCAGAAGGTGTTGCTGATTGTGGCATTGAATGACAATGGTTTCCGTGAGAGGAATGAAGCTGCTGCTAGTCGCGAGTGGTATCTATACACTGGCTGGTTGAATTTACGAGGTCACGTGCATTTCGTTTGCCGTCGTTTGGTGTATAATAAACACTGGACTTTAAAGATTACTTGCAGAATATGGAAGAAAATAGCTGCATGCGCATTTGCGAATATACATAAATATGTACTTATATGCTCAGGGAGTTTTCACCGATAGCATATGTGAATTATTAAAACATTTTCTCGCACGGTTTTTTTTCATGCAACATTTTGCAAAATTTGGCAACTTAAAGTCTACCGTAATTGAAACTTTATGAATTTTTTGTAAGAACCTACGAATTTCAAACTTTGTATGCAGTTCCGTTGGTGTATGTACATATATCAGAAAACCTGTGGTAAGCATTTAGCGCTGATTTGTTATTTTTTTTCTAATTTGCTTTAATATACCGTGGGAAGAAAACTTATTTTTGTATGAAAATAGTGGATCATTCACGACATAAGAATTTCTCAAAAATGAACAGTCATTTATTTGACCATCTTAGTTCTTAGTGATCGATAGAAATTAGGCAGAATCTTGGAAAGGATAGTAATGAATTTTCACTCGCTGTATTGAAATTCAATTCTCAATTCTGTACGCAAATGTCCTTATTTTTCGAAAATTTGTACTGAGTTGTACTGATTTTTCAATCTCGACACTTTTAAGCGCAACAATTTTTAATTTTCTCACATAGGTGCTCTATTTTGTTTTTCAAATGTTCTATTCCACTTTGTTCACATACGAAAATGAATTGCGAGGAATTTCTTCTTTTTTTTTTTTAAAGTAATAACGGCCAACAATTAGTCAAATTTGAAAGTATTTCGTTTTGAAAATGAACCGATTTCCTCTCAATTCACAAAACAATTCATATTTTTATATGAGGGACATTGAATTAGATTGGCTATTTGATGAATATGTAGTCTACAAAAAAATTGTTTTACAATCGAAAATAATAGTTAAAGCTTTGAAAATAAATGCGTAAAACTTTTGAACTTAGGCTCTTTTTCCAAGTTTGCAAAAATGTGTAACGTTTTTTTTTCAGTCCCACATTCCAACGCAGCCGTTGAGAGAATTTTTAGTTCAATGCTTGCAGCGTGGCGTGGCCTTTAAGTGAACTCCAAATAGAAGTAAAATTTAAAATGATTTGCAAAGGATTTCTTAGCAATAAGTTAGCCACAAGTCTGAGATGAATTTGACAAAGTGACAGTTGTCATATGTGATAGGTACCGTTATTAGTAACGGATATTAATATCGATGCCATTCCCAGAGACGTCCTTAAGCGTTGGTATAAACTAACGAAAAAGAAAAATGTGTTACTCCTGTGGATTCCAATAGCTGTGAAGGATGCATTAAATTTGTATGGATATTCAGCGCTGATTTCTTTCTGGAGCTTAACTAAATAATCTACAAAGCTGCACAATCATTTGAGAAAGTCAAACAGCAACGTTATTGTTGCCAATAGGCTATCAGGCAAAAAAAATTAAAATATTTTTGGGCACAAAGCTCCGAAGCAAAGTCAATCCTTTCTTATGCTGTCATTCAAAAAGGTTTCCTTTAATTTCATGTCGCTCTACAGTTTTTACAAACTGCTCTTGTATTTGTTATTATAAAATGAAAAAATGCACAACATAACGACCGCAATTTTTATGTAAAATGCTTATATCAAAACTGTCGTTAATCATCCATTGTGTAAAGAAAATAACCTCATTTCCGTAAAAAAGAATACTTTTCAATCTCGTGTTTACCTCCTCCTCCTCAATCTTTCGTTTGACCAACCCCCCTCCCAACTGTGTTCGCACACACCTCGCCCCGACCAACCAAAGCGCACGCTCATTCAATACACACATTTCCTGCTTTTGAAGATTAACTACTACGATTCCAATAAATTGTCTTACATTATTTATGATGCGCACAAATTTTTCGTTGTAGCAGCGGGAAAGTCAACTTTTTATTGATACAAAATGAGATCATAAATAAAGCAGCAGTCAGAGCTGGTTAGAGGAGCGAAAGCGAGCGATGGCGGCAATAGAGGTGGTATAGTACGTACTTACTGTTGGAATTTGTTGGAAAATGTTGGTAAAAAGTGGCGCGACAAAATGTTGCCAATGCTGGCATGCGCTTGACACGACGATACGATACGAAAAATAATAAGTTTACTGTTTTAACTACATTTTCGCAATAAAACAACGCTATTCCGTTAAATATGATGAGAACACATTAATTTATTAATTTCCTAGTAAAAGTGTCTCTTCGTAGAACAGAGATGCATTTATAGGTTTGTGTATTAGGGTGTTCCAAAAGTCAAGTCGTAATAATAAAAACAAAAATCCTTTTTTTCTAATAAAAAAAATATTTAGATTCACACAAGGCGTATAAATATTGCGGAACAGCTGACAATAAATATTTTCAACCGGCGAATTCTGTTTCTTTTCAGGAGACTTCGAAGCATACAGAGCCCAATGTTTAATTTAGCATTTTTTAATATTAAGCCATTTTATGGGTACAAAAATTGGAAATTGTATAAAGCAAGCATTGCTCAGAACTTTTGTCTGTCTGTAAAAAAATAATCCTTTTTAATATTTTCCCCCTTCTAAAATACGCTTAGTATACAAGTCTCAAGAAAATCGAAAAATTCATATAAAATAACAATCAAAACATGGAAAAGAAATTTATAATAAATCAGACTGATGCTCTCAAAGAAAAAATTCTCATATATTTTTTTTTAAGAAATATTTAAGCCAACGGCAAAGTATTATTTTAGCCAACAAAAATAATTAAAAATATTTAATGGGATTTTCCTGTATTATAAGCTATAAGTTCGAAACTAAGCGTTTTGAGCTGCATATAAACATTTTTTTTATTGAAAAAGGCGGCATTGTTTAATACTTACAGCAATCTAAAGAAGTGAAGGCATTGAAACCACAAATTTACTTATTCCGTACCACCCTAATTTGTATGTGTATCAACTTAATTGAATTTATATTTGTGTATTTAGATGTGGTATTGCAACTCTAGTGTATCCTTTTAACTTGATTTCTAATTTCCGCTGTCTAACTATTGTATAAAAATAAATAAATTATCTACTTCTTTCATTACTAATTCGCCCCTTTTTCCACTCCCAACTCTCATTCCAGGGGTCAACATGGGCTACATTGAGAATAATTACTCCAATTCGAACAATGGCGGCAGCGTTAATTCACAAGACTCACTGTGGCAAGTGAAAATGCCCGCCGCCGCAGGCGCTCAACAAAGCATGGTCGTCCCGGCCACACACAACAACTACGTCGAACATCAGCCCACCTATGGCTACGACCCACTGACGCATGGCGGCTACGGCGCTGTCGACGATTACGCTCCCTATCCCCACTTGACGGCGACGCCCAGCCAACATGGCGATGAATATCATAATTTACGCAATAGCCAAAATCCATCCAGACAGGATTACTGCAGTGATCCATATGCCTCGGTGCAGAAGCCGAAGAAACGTGTTGATCAGCATTTAGGTAAGTGAAATGGACGGCGCCGATAGAGATGATTGTATGTAAATATGTATGTATGTCGAGTATAAAGCGCGAAAGCGAAGGGGGCGAGAAGAAATAATTGAACCACTCGCATTTGGGGTGGCTATGTGGCCGACCGAGCGTACTCGCTTTGTTATTTATCGTAGCTTGTTATGACTTAATGAAAGAACATAAGTTATTTATGCGCTTGCGGTACATAGAGGACGTCAAATATATTGAATGTGTGCGTGTGTGTGTGTGTGTGTGTGACTTAATTCGAAGATATTGATTTGCAGTACAGCATAAATATTCAATTGAGATAGTCAATTGCCATGAGCAGTCAGCTAATTTGGTGTTGGAAATGACACGCCGAAAGTATGTTGTCACACAAATCCTCCATTGAGTAATGTTTTTACATCCGCTACGATTTCATTCAATACGTATGTATGTATGTGCGAGTGTATGTCATATTGCTTGATTATGAATTATTATTGACATTAAAATAACAAGAGTAATAGAGACAAAAATAAGCATACCAAAAATGGATGCCCCATCACACGGCAATGATGTACTTGTCAAATCAATCCAAAGTTATTTCAACATTATTAACGTTGTAAATAATAAATGAGTGCATGCCCAAACGTGCAAAATAAATCGCTTTTTTCCTCCTCTAATAACAGATTGTTATTGTACATATTAATAATAGGCATTACTGTAGTTGAAATAGTAGAAGTTGTAGATAATAGCCGCTTCTGCTAACTTTATTTGTAATATGGGAAGATTAGGTTGTTTGCCTTTTATGTTTTTTTTATTTTGAAAAACAAATTTACCTCAGTTGAATATTTAAGATAAGTTTATCGCTAGTATTATCACAAGAGTGAGCAATGAGTTTTGAGTTATTGGCTTAAGTATGGGAGTTGAGTGACTTTAGTGACTCAAATCTAGAGACATAATTATTAATTAAATAAGTATAATTTTATTATCAAAATACAGTGTGGTGTTGTATAACTAAAAAATTTAAATTAAGCACCCACTTTTTGTTTGTTCTAAAAACCTTTAGAATTTTTTTCTAGTTTGCAGATTTAAAGTTCCTTCATTTATAAAACAATAGATTCAAAGTTGCTAGTGCCTGCAAATGTCTGTTAATTTTTTAATATATTTTTTTGGCAATTTTTTCAAAAAAATGAATACTCGAGAATAGTTTTATATAAAAACAGCTACACAACACCTTTAGTTAAAAGCAAATTTTTGACACTAGTGACTTGCGTTTTATTATAGCAAAAAAAAAATCAAAAATCTATTTTTTATTTCGTTTGTTAAATATTTTTTTTAAATTTGGGTTTCTAATATTTTTTTTTTTTAATTTTTGTATTTTCCTACAATGTTTGGAACTTTTAAATTTTTTATTTCCTTTGCTAGATATTTTTGTTAATTTTTTCTTAATGTTTCTTTCTAATTATTTGTTAATGTTTTTTTCTTATTTTTTTTTTTTTTAATAGTTTGTATTTTCCTACAACGTTTGGAACTTTTCTTTATACAGCTTTTGTTGGGAAATAAATTGTATTGTTAGATATAAGAGTATTCTAATCAGTTAGCAATTTCCAAAAATGTACACTGCTCGAGAGGGTTTTGCTTGAAGAGTCAGCATACATCGTTAAAAGAAATAAAGTACTCATCACTTAATTTCTATAATTTTTAATTAAACAGCGTTTCATTCTTTGGCAAAATGCCTATAAACTAACATTGGGCCAACTTGAAAAAGAAACTCAACAAATTTTCATCGCAATTACATACATTAAACAAATTTTATAAGTCGCGTTTCCAAAAAAGTTACCGTAAATTGCGAATTATTCTGATTAAAAAATATTTGTAATTTTGCGTTTGAAAATGATTTGTTTAAATGAAAACTAATCGAAACTAAATTGAAAAGGAAAAAATGTATAAAACTTTACATACAGTTGATAAGAAATGTAGTTACTCCATTCTTACTGTTGTCGTATTGCCTTGGATTGTTGACTTTCCTAAATTCTGCTCCAAAGAACCGCCCATCGATTTGCAAATTTCTCAACAAAATTAACAAAACTTCAGATCTTAGTAAAATGAGGATTACTTACACATCTTCAACAACTGCAACTTGAATTGACACAGATATAAAATTTAAGAATTTAAATTTTTCGCATAAAATTTAAAGTGCATTTCCTGCATAGTTTAATTGCAATTACCATTCATGTTGTATCCTTAATAGCATTCTCATGCACATGTCACAGTACAACGCTTTTATCATGTTAAATGTCATTTGATAAGTAATTACAATAACACACCATACATCATTGTACATTTTTAATAAAGCGCGGCAATAAGTCAGCATTTAATTAACAAATTTTACGTAATAGACTATCAATTCTTCATGCGAGTCATTCGTTGCTTGTACGCGCGCGTTGAGATAACAAAACTCAAAAGCAAACAAACAAACAAAAAAATACCTATAACAACACACAACAGCATGTGCTTGTTTTAAATAAAACAGCAAAGTTTTAAAGACAAAACAAAAAAAACTCCACGTGACGCGTAAACACTTCAAAATGCACGCTCCCTTTCGTTGCATTTACTCATTAAATACAATTTGAACATGATCAATTTTAAAGTGATTTTTTAATCAATGTATCTACATACATACATACATTTTTAAATGTACGCCTAGGCTTGATGAAAAAACACACAAAAACAATAATCTCAAAATACAAAGTTAAATGAATAAACAATGCATTTTTTTGCTGGTTACTTTTTCAGCATTTTGTACGCTTTGCGTTGCGTGCATATGCACTTGATTTATATCTACGATTTAACCCCGCCGATTTATGTGCATTGTAGTTGTTGATTATAAATACTCGTACACTACAATATCCGGATATACTTAACTCTATACATGCCTGCATAATTACTCGATTGACCATAAATATTGCATACTAATTATATGCAATCTGTAGTTTTCACTTTGTCATGTCAGCTGAGTGCAACAAAAATAAAACAACAAACAAAAAAAAAACAAAAAAGAGATTTTATTTAAGCATAAATTTGCGCGTGACAAATTCGACATGGTGACGTTTATTGAAATAAATTGTAGTAAAAAGAAGAAAAATGCAAAAATAATAATAAACGCATTATGTATTGACAATATAAACTGTGTGATATGTATGCATTAAAAACGTTCAATTAAAATACAGTTTTTTTTTTTTTTTTTTTTTAAACTGTATACTTTAACCCAAGCATCAAGCTTTGTAGAAATCTTAAAAATTTCACAAATTTTTTTTCAACTACCTAATGTACATTGTCAAATAAGTTGCATAAAATTAATTTCCCCACCAATTTCTTGATGTTTACACAAGTTTTCAGTGCTCATATATTTCTTAGTCATAACTTTTGTTATGCAACTAATTTCACTTTACACTGCGTTGAAACTAGTGTCGCGAAAGCGGCTTCCAAAATATTTTCCATAGCAAAAATAAACTTCATGATGCTTAAATCATCATTTAGATGCCGCTTTAAGAACACTTTTCAAACTTCTAAGTACTGCAATAAATTTCATGAATTAATTTCATCATGCATGACCCAAATCTGCGAATTTTAAAGTTTTTTTTAGTAGTCTAAAATGCTTAAACATTTTTTTTTAACTTTTGAGGATGTTTTTTACCAAATTGAATTTTTATGTTAGAAAACCGCAACACTCGAATAAAATATTTTAAAAAATTAACAATAAATTCTAACGACTTTATTCTACCAAATTTAAAGGGCCATAAAACTGCCTACTCATAAAAAATATATCATTTCTATATACGAAAAGAGGATTTCTTGAATTTTTTAAGTTATTTAAAAAGTTCGAAACTTTAAATGATTTTTGTTGTAGCATTCTATTTAAATTATTAACTGAAATTTTTTAGTAATAAATAAATGAGTATAAGTGGCAGACAATAAATATCATTTTGAATACAAATGATATGCCCACCACTGTATGTACATATATTAAATTAAACCTGATACCACAAATTTGTACAATTAATGTTTCTTTCTGTAAATTTCCAATATTTTATAAAAAAAAAATTGCAATCCGTTTACTAACAACAATCACAAAAATCGCAAATTTAAACTATTACAGCCGCTTGAAATCTTTACCTGAATTAAAAAACAAATAAGAAGTAGCAACTTTTTTTTTGTACTGATCGATATCCATGCAAATGGCTTCAAAATTAAAATACAAAATTTAGCGATCACTCTCTAATGAGCATAATTTTTAGACTTAACTGTGATAAAACAAATTCCTCGCGGCGAATATAAACATCAGCTCTAAGTGTTGAAAAAACAACAACTACAAATGTACGTTGCAAATGAAATTTAATATATTTATTCGTATCTTTTAATTAATTTTCAAAATATTACAAATCAGCAACAACACAACACAACAAAAACAACCGAGGAAATGAAATTAGCTTTAAACAAGTTAAAAAAGAGCAATAATAACAACAACAATAATAATAATTTGTTATCTTGCCAAAGCACAAATGACAGTTTTCATAATCCATCATCGAACGAGAAAAAAGAAAGTGATTAGGGTAAAATATGTCAACATATGCACAAGAGAAAGAAGAATAGAAGGCGAAGAAGGTGTTTGCACAATCCCCTACAGTAATTCAGACACACGCTTGGTTGGCCCTCAGATAGTTCCTGTTGCTAGCAGTACTAGTCCGCGCTTAATTTCACTGCCAATGGTGCCTACTGTCATTTATAACATTCAAACGTCATTGAAAGAGTACGGGTATACCTAACTATCGGCTTCTCAGTTCCAGCGGTTCACTCAAAATTCGTTTCTCTTCTGGAAATTGTCCCCTTTTTACTGCACTGCGTCGATTTCTTAACTAGTTCTTTTGGTACTGGCCGAAAGCCAACATTTTTGAGACAAACAAATGTTCAATTCTAACCGGTCATATTTTTAGCGGCGAAGTAATGGTTCTTTATCAGAATATCGGTCATGTTATTTCTGTATGTGTGTGGATTTTTCTATGTGGCTGTCTTCAATATGCATTGATTGCTGTAGGTCTACGCGCCCATTCAGCATCAAAAGCTTCACATGTCCTTTGCGGCAATAATGAGAAACATAGAAAACAAAGTGTTAGATTGCGCTTAAATATTTATTCCCATACATTCATACTTTAATACATCGAGAAAACGAGCACTTCATGGGAAAAAGCTGAAAGTGGTAGAGTGGTTTAGGGAAGCTAGCGGTGAATATGGCGAGGAGACAATGCAATGTCGAGACGAAAAAGCGCACACATGCTGTATTATTGTATGTATATCTACGTACACATGTGTTTAAATTAATAATGATTAAAAAATATTTCGGATTTGCGAAGTTTTTTTTATTGCGCAGTTGTTTTCACAAATTAAATCTTTTTATTGGAGTAAGTTGTGAAGGGAAAATTAGAAAACTAACAACAGCTCTCATACAGCGTAAGCTTGGCTCAGTGCGTTTAGATGCCGACTTAAGTATTATGCAAGATGTTGTGGGTTCGACTCCCGCAGAAGCCTAGAAGATAGAAGTCTTATGAGGAAATGTGGTGATCCCCGAAATAGTACTATAAATTCTACCGCTTTGAGTGTTGTTGTTTTTTCCTAATAATTTTCCCATAAATTTCCCAAATGGCCTTAAGCTCAAAAAAAAATTAAGGAAAACAAAGAAATCTCTTTTTATCAAAAAAAAAAAAAAAAAAAATAAAAATGAAACACCCTCGACAGTTTTCAAAAATCAGCAGTAATCTGTAGCCACTTGAAAACCGCACTTTGTCATACTTAAATTGAATACGCTACAAAACTGCATACACGAAATTTTTTTAAGATTAAAATTGTAAAAAAAATTTTTTTTTTGCATCGACAATTTTAGACGCAAATTAAGAAGTTATGTAAATAAGATAAAATTAAATTTAATTACAAAAATTGTTCGATTATTATTATTTTGCACAAAACCGTATGACTATATGTACTTACGTATGTATGTATGTATGTATGTATGTGTGTTGTGGAGTGTAGTACACGAGTAAGTAATTTTTTTTTAATTTTTTTTACAACTTAAGTATTTCAAACCTTGCTGATAGATATGTTAGCGCACTGCATATGAGTGTTACTATACAATGTACGAGTACATGTTTGCTTATCTAGTCCAGCTAGACCAGCTACATTTTCGTAGTGTAATGAAGATGTATCTGCGGCTGAGTCGCAGAGCTCAAAGTATTGTTCTATGTATGCACGAGTATTTATATGTAACTTTAGTCGAGGGCATAGCGTGTATATTGACACACATGTCCGCAGTGTTGTTTCGCCTTGAAGCAAAATGTTTGTTGCGCTCGTGTTAACTTTTTGCGCTCACACATTTTATTTTTTTGTTGCTCAAATAACACGAAGATATTGAAGCTGGATGAAAATATTGTAGCTGCAAAAGCCACAAGCAGTCACGCTACAACGCAGAGCCAAATATATATGTGTGCATGTACAATATGCCGAACAAATCCATAAAATCGCATAACTTCAAAAAAATCCATATTTGCATATGACTATGCCGTGGCTTGACTGCATGGAAATGACTTCTAGCAAAACCCAGGCAAGGCGATGCGTCTTTTTTCACAAGCTTCACACACGCACACACACACACACACACAAACGTATTTACTTGCGTTTACGTAGTTGCAATGCCCGTCCATTTTGCCTGGCTTATCCGCCGTAGCAGTGTTTGTCCATTTTTTATGTCTCTGCAATGTTGCGTTGCGGGCAACATGCCACTACCTAAAGTTGCGCTAAAAAAACAAACCAAAAGAAAAACTGAAAAAACGGCTTTAAGATGCAAAACACATTTTGAAAAACAAAACAACGAAGTGTGTGTGTTTGTATGACGATACAACTTTAGCATAGAAATCATGAAAGAACGCAACATTTACAAGTGAACAACTTCCAGTCCGTCCGCTTGTTGCATGCGCGTTGTTGTTGTGTTGATAACCCGCATACCAACCAAGCAACACAAATTCAACACACTCACACACGCACCACACATGCGTGTGTGGGTGTGTGTGTTTGAGTTTTTTCCTTTTGACTGCTACGCTTTCTAAAGCCAAGCAAAAATTGCGACTCATAAAGCATGTGTGGCAAGATAACCGCAGACAGCAAAGCTCCATTGAAATAAAGCAGAAAAAATCAACAAAAACTTTATACACTCTTTCGCAAACAATTTCGTTTTTTTTTTTGCTTTGTCTGTCGCATAGTCGGTTACAGTGTTTCATCCATGGAATGTTGCAAAAAAGCGCAATGTTGTCATACGCATGCTGTAAGGATGATTATTACAAGGAGACATCGATGCGCACACACACACACGCACACACACTTGTTCGCTTTGTTCGGAATATTGTCTACTTCTAGGCGCTATCGCTTCTCTTTAACATTTATACATGCTTAATTAGCCTTTATGTTATGAATGCTTTTGTTGCCATGTCGTACATGCATACATGCGAATATTTATGCACCAACATTTATGTGTTTTGTTTTGCACACATTTTTTCTTGAGAAACCATAAGAGGCTGTTTGTGTCGTGTTTTGCCAACCAAATTGCTATACTGAGGTTCACCTTCAGTGGCTTGCAAACAAAATTCTGATCTTGAAGTGATTTTGACTTGAACTCTTTAAGATGTTGCTTCATTCCACCCTTTCTATACTGCAAGAATTTTTTCAATGCCCTTTTCAGCGTATTTCAAACAATGGCTTGAATGGGATAAAGGTATGCTTTGCTGAACAACAAGTAACTAAACATATCCTTCGAAAAAATACCTAGAGGTGGAGAGAGATAGAGATGGAGAGAATGAGAGAGGGTTAAAAATTCCAGGCTAGCCAGAAAAAAGCTAGCTGTACTTTTTCTTTACTTGCTTTTATTGGAGTCCTATAACTAGACCAATAAAAAAATTGCAAAATTTGTCAATGTAACTCAGAGAACACCTCAGGAATCCTTTAGTCTTGTAGTCCCTTCAGCATGACGCCTAGTACAAAAAAAACGCCCGTTTATTAACCCGAAAATGGCTAATAATAAGTGAAGAAAAATTTTAAATTTAAGAAGGTTTTGAATTTAAATTATGGCAGGACCCCTTTGGGTAATTAAAAATAAGAAATTAATTTCGACTTGAGATTTTACTAAATACATACATATACCTAATACTATCGTCTTAAGCTTAAGTCTTTTTTTATAATGTTGCAGTATAAGATGAAAATATAAACATAAACTACCTTTCGTTGTGGGTCCGCCTATGCGTATGAGTAACCTAAGGCATTATAACAAAAGTGAGAGCATCTCGAGCGCTGCAAACGTAACAGGTCTATTTTGCTCAGTCCTACTTTTTATTACTTTAGTCTGGAGATATTTAAAACGTTATGTACTTTGAATAGAAGGCCACCGTATTTTTCAGAAAGCAAGAGTTTTTATACAAAAATGTTCCAGTCTATTGCTCTTAATGGGCAAATAATCACATAGAATAAGACCTGAATACGTTTTCTACTAGCACTCCAAACCTGCTGTTCGCCTCAACAGAAACTAAAAGATTTATTTTTTTCAGATGGTGGATTCAATCGTAATTTCTTTTAGATTTAATTACAAATCTATTTTAAATATTTTTGAGCTTTAAGGCCGATTGGTTTATTGGAAAATTATTAGGAAAAAAACAACAATACTCAAAGCGGTAGAAGTTATAAGTAGTACTATTTCGGAAATCACCACATTTCCTCATCAGACTTCTTTCTTCTTGGCTTCTGCGGGAGTCGAACCCGCAACAACATGCGCAATACTTAAGTCGGCAGCTAAACACACTAATCATTTGTTCGCTTTAATGTAGCTTACTTGATTTTATTATAATCTATTGGCATTAACACTAGCAGATGATTGCGTGTATTATTCCGATCTTCCATTCAATAATTAATCAATAATTTTCAAAAATGCCGGCAAAGCAAGCTAGAATATTTAAACACGTAAATTTTCGATGTTAAACACAGCAATATAAAAAAAAAAAGAAACAAAGCAAATTGCCGTGCCAGATGTTTTTTTTTAATTTTTTCTTTTCCGTCTTTGAAACTGAAATACCCAAAGTCATCCGAAATACATACATATGTGCATATTAAGCATGGACAAACATTGCTCAAAAGTATCTTTCCCTCTTGAAATTTCATTATGGTATCTCTTTCGATTAACAAAAGTCACTCAAATTAAGTTGTAGTGATAATTCTATTTTGCAATCTTTCTTCAACATTCATAAAGCGAATTGCAAATACAAAGGTTCTATATACACATACATATTTACTCGTAGAATTATGCAAACACTCATGCAAATCCCTTTCGAGTCTGCTGAGCCTGTCACCCGAGTAGCTGTACAGAATTACATGGAAATAAATGGCAACCGACATAAGTTATTCAAGTGCTTTACTTCAATGAAATGTGAATTTTCCAAAAAAAAAAAAAAAAAAAAAAAATAGCGTGCGAATTGAAAAAATGTAAACAAAAGTGAAGGCACATCGAAAACAAACGACACAGCGTAAATAGAGCAGTCAAGCCGACAGAATAGTAGAGAGTAGAGCAGGTATGCGAAGTGATGAAAAAGCGCTGTGCAGTCTTGGCACTGATAAGAGCAAAATCCTTGCAGGGAAAGTGCAAGGAGAAGGGATGTAAAAACAAAACCATGTTAGACACACCAGAAAATGCCAAAGGATTGAAACATGCAGTTAGTCATGATTTGGATATCCTAATACATACATACTACTTGCCTTTAAGGGCGTTTCGAAATTCCCTGTCGAGAAATTTACTAGGCACTCTCTCACTGACATTTGAAACTATAATTTTGGACTTCATCTTCGATGCAGTTTTATGAATTTACAGAACTTACTTTAAATTTTTGTAAATTTTACCGAGTTAACGAACAACTACGACGTTCATTACTTTTAATAAATGCAGTCAATTAACCGTAAGAAAGAATTAATAAACTGATGTGAATTTTGGAACGATTCTCCGTCATCGTTTGTCACGTTTGGTTATAAACCAACCCGGTTTCGGAGTTGAAAAAAGTTTCCTTAAATCAAGTTTATATATTCTTAATAAAACTCTAGCGCTATATAAGCCTTTAATTTTTGTTTTGAGTTATTTTAAAAAGAACGAAAGCTCAAACCTTTGCGAAAACTATGGAAAACTATGGATAAAATAAAAAATCAAAATGCACTGCCATAACAGAAGAGGCAGAGTTCGTCTGCAGTCCTTCAGCACTTGTCGGTCTGTTAGTCGTTCATTCGCTGCTTAGACGCTTATCCGACACCAGCCGCAACTAAATCCTTAAATGCTGCATCAAACACACACACACACACACACACACGCGCGCGCATGCAACGAAGCCGAAACCCAATAAACATTTTGGTAAAAATAAATTTGAGTTGCATTTGAAAGAAATGTTACTTTTCACATGCAGCTCGAATGTGCCTTGGGAGCCATTCTTTCTCAAATGTTTCTCAACTCGTTCTCAAGTGCTTCTCAAGTTGAAAAACAAGAATGTTTGACAAGATTATTTTATATTAAAGAGAAAAGGTAAAATCAAATCGAGAAACGATATTTTTTCCAGAGGTTTGAAAATTGACTGCCAATGTTTGCTGGGAAGAGCTCAGCAGGTTGACGTTGTGTCACGTACTTATATACATACAAACATCTGATTTTTCTTATTTATTTTGGCTGCATGCATAAATTCATTCTCAATTTGTTTTCATTTCGACATTTCAAAATTTACTAAAATGGTTTACTCTCAGCTTAGCATAATAATAGCGAAAGAATTTGCATAGGACTTTCGCGTTTCGGCAAACTGGCTAAATGCCGTGTTCGCACTGTGTGGCAAACTATTCCTTTTCTATTGTTAAGCGAGTCCTTTGCTGCTCTGCCACTTGAAGCACAAAAATATGTACAAATACGTGTGTAAATATGCATAAAAGTACAACTGCGCAATGCACATGTCGTGTCGCTTCAGCAGCCGAGAGATTTTCAACTAAAAAATACACACTTATGTGAATGGTCTAAGTAGTAGTACTTGGAATAGAAAGAGCTTTTTCAGATTTATTTTTTTTTTTTTTGCTTATTGCCTCTTTTGCCGCGTTTTTCATATTATTTTTCCTTGTTTTTTTTTTCATTTTTACACTGCCTCATAAAGGATTCACACGCTCATCAATGATATAAAGAGATTTCACTTAGAGTATTATGCCCTTAAACACGCACTGAGCAATGGTTGTGCAAATTGATAACTAAAGGGTTCACAAGCATACAAAATAAATGCGAGTAAACTGAAAAGCTTAGCAATCTTGGGTGAATTGAAGTTAGAAATTATGAAGAAGTTGAATGAAACTGAACGTAAGTTTTTATTTCTACGTTTTTAAATTCAATTTAAATTGATAGATACGAGTACATTACTAGCATCAGCACTTTAAAATGTGAATCATACGTAAGTGTCTAAAAGTAAGTTGTACAAGTCTAAAGCACTTAAAAAATATTTTATTTATCGCCTTGTATATACAAGAGTCCGATTAAAGTAACGCTTAATGTTAGATAACCAACTAAGAACAAATTTTCGAAAGCAATCTGCGAGTATAAAAATGAAATACAAAACTTTCACTCAAGTAGGTTGAATTCCTGTTTTAATAGGATTTATTTTATATGATTTTGAATATTCAATTTAACCACTCAAAAGCACTCTAAACTTAAACTTTAACTAACACTTTGAAAGAGGAAATTAAAAGTAGAAGAAGAAGAAGCAGCAATAACAAAAGGATTGCATAATTGAATTGTATGTATGTATATGTATGTATTTGTACATATGTAACATAACATATTAATTTCAAATTCTATATTTTATCTGTAAAGTTCAAGTTTCAAGTTTTTGGACGCTCACACAACCGCTTGTTGCAAGAAAGATCGTCGATAAGGTCATAAGTGGCGCACACGCAGACACAGCTGCCTAATACGATTTGCCGGCAATTTGTGTGAAGCGTTTGCGTCATTTAAATAATAAATCAAAAATTTACTGCGCAATGCTTAGGAGGCGCATGCAAATTTGTATGTTTGCTTATTTCAAGTGTCTCTATACACACTAGTTTGATTGTGTGTAAATTAAGGTTATCCAACGGACTGGGGGAAAACTAAAGTTTTTGTAGATTTTTTATTCTCTCATTTGGTGCTAGTTTTTGCATATAAAAATCAAAATATATACAATTTCTTCCTGCAAACTTATTGTGTAGAGTACTCACGCATTTTTTTCCAGCACGTCTCTTAACCCCTGTGTTGTGCTGGGGTCAAATTGCTCTATAGCATGAATTGGTCAACTGACTGTTACTAAAGTAAATTTAAGGTCACATTTTTTTTGCTTTTTTTTTTCTACTTCAAAGTATGATAATGAAAATTTAAGTAAATATATTTATTTAACAGCTATAAAATATATGTGTATGAGTAATTACCAATAACAACCTCATCCCTTTTAAAGTGCACTCACTTGTCCGCTCATTTAGTATTTACGAATAAGTAAACTCTCAAGGTGTTAGCTCGAGGTGAATGAGCTGAAGTTTTTTCTACTATTCACACAATTTGTGTGCTCAGTACTGTTTTTCACACAAACATACAGAATATTTAATTCCTCTTGATTATAATTTCATTGGTGTTTGCTGTCCGCAAATAATTGCATTTGCCTGCCAAACCAACCAGCGAGCTCGAGTCAGTCTGCCCGCCAGCCAGCCAGGCAACGCCTTAAATAGCCAAAGGGAAAATACCAAGTCAGCTAAACAAGTTGTGCCAAGGGTAAATAAAGTCTTTTTGGCATGAAATTTTGTTGACACATGCACACATATGTATGTATGTATGTAGGCTCATACATACTCACATATATAAACATAATTTCATACGAAATATGAATATCATTGCGTTATTTCCAAATTCAAGTATTTGCCAATTTGTTGATTTTCTGAAAGTCATCGCATATTCTCTCATGTTGAATTTTTTTTTAGTACAGACCTTAGATCAACTGATTAAGTAAAATTTTTGTTAAGCACTTGAACAATTTCAACTATATAAAATCAAATTCGAGCAATCTTAAATGTGTTGTTGCAGAGGGTCTCACCTAGAAAACTACAGTTGGTCTGTGTTTTTTAATTTTTCTAAAATCTTGTCAGTGCTGATTTATGAGAAGAATCATACAAAATAAAACACAAATAAAACTGACTATTCCTCAAATTATCTAATTTATTGTTTTAATTTTTCAATTCTGAAAATAAAAATGTTCATCAAAAGTGACCCTTCTCTCAGCTTTCTGAGCTCTTGAGTTGAATATAATTTTTTAGTTTTTAATTTTACACTTTGATTTTATAACATTTTTTTTCTTAACCCAAAAAAAAGTCGGCTTACAAGCTTGCCTGCTCCACTTTCATTTAAAAACTAATATTTGCTATTTAAATATACTATACTGCCAATAACAAGCAGCAAAAATAAGCTTTTACTCTGTATTTGTTGATTGTGGCTTGGCTAACCGCAAAAGTAAGCAGAATTTTTGCAAGCATCTGCAAATACATACGAGGGCTTACATTTGAATTTACAAATGTATGTTATGTATGTTATATTCGTATGCATTTTTGCAATCGTTTAGGAATAATCATAGTCCATTAGACAAACACAAGCATAATTCGAAGGATGTGAAAAATGTTTGATGAAAACCACTAAGCTCAGTCTTAATATTCGAGATTTTTACATTTTGGTAAACTAACGAGTTAAGCAATTAATAGCTGGAGATGCAAGTAAAAATGTATGTAGAATAATACAAAGGACTTTTCAGTAATTGGGTTCTCTTTGTTTTAGTTAACTATGTTACTTCAATTAAAATGAAGTCATGAAATTGAAATGAAATGAAGCTCTTTGCAAGTTTCCAACGGCTTTGTGTAAAATTAAAAACATAGTATTTGCATTAAAAAAAATAAAAAAATTAAAAATCTATGTGGAGTACAAATTTAAATGGACTTTGCCATAAATTCATCAAAAAATAATAACCGGTTCGTTTTAATATTGAATCAAATCTTTGACAAATGAAATCTGAATCATTAACAATATTTGCAGCTTTAATGAAAAATTGCTCAGTTACAAATCTGGTATTTTTACGACTGCATGTATATGTAATTCTGCCTAAAAGTATAATATTCAAATTTATTTTCACTAGGGTCAGTGTCATTTGTTGAATTTTAGTCAACGTTTTCGGGTTTTTAATAAGAGCTGTTTACTTCTAAAAAGGTTTTTCAAAGAATATTTTGTTCACTCGTATACTACGCTAGTGTATTTTACTAAATAGTATTATGTTCAGAAAATTAACTCGTACATAGCTGCTTTGTAAATTCGAGCACCAACCAGTGCTTTCGTTGAAGGAGAAATTGAAAAGAAAACAGTTTTTTTTTGGCCTTTTCTCATTTTATAATAAAAATCGATAAAAACAATGTTATATCTTAGTCTAGAAAAAATGGCGTAAATGGTCTGCTGGGAGTCCTGCGCATCAGGACTCGATGATTTAATATTTCTATTTGTGTTCAAAATTAATTAAAAATCTACCGAAATAGTCTTAAAACAAAATTCTTAATGAACAAATGCTGGTCACGTTTTGTGTTTGATATTTCCTCTCCTTGCATTGTTATCCTGTCAGCCCGCTTGAATTTTCAGCTGATACTTAAATGCATATTTTTATGAACTTATCAATAAACTACCTAAAATAAAGTGTACATTTACATTTATGAACATTTATATTAAAACATAACAGGTTGTTTTAATTGAACGAGCATTTTATATTTTAATTAAAAACTTTGCAGAAATGTATGTATTTCCTACGAGTATATCGCTCTCGCACATGCAATCAATTACTGCTGCCTTTTACTTGATAACATTAAGGTGGATGCAAATTTGCTTGCGTTCGAAAAATTAGCTTACCTTCTCAGAAATTGTACAGTGAAAGCTTTTTAAGCCAAATATTTTTTTAGTATTTGTTTTTATATATAAACTTTGAAAACCAATATATAGAAATATTAAAAATGAGGTTATCATTTCTACAGCTGGCATTATAGTTACTGCAAATACATATGACGCGCTGAGGAAAAAAAAACAACGATTTTAAATGATGAAATTTAAGAAAAAAAATGTTACCTAGGTTGTTTGGAATAATTCGAGGTTCTTTAATATTTTGATAGATATATATTTTGTCCAAACCAAAGTTGATGCGCGTTGACGAAAAGTCGTTGTAAATTCGAAGTAATTAAGTATTTATACAATTATTCATAGCATAATGTATGTAGTTTGTATTATCGTAAAGAGAATACTTTCTTACTCCACCCTGTAACGTAGTGTCCGGTCCATAATAAAATGTAAATACTCATCATGTGTGCGTGATAAGCCATCGTACACTTATGAAAACGTCTGCTTGTTGCTTTCACACAAATGTCATCAATCACATTTTCTTTTTTATTTGCTTCCGGTGCATTGATGCGCTTATCTGTACTTCCAGATTAAAGTTTTATTCCTGCCACATCTATCACTGCTACTCCTTCGATCCGCTTACTTAATAATTGCTAGAAGTGAAAATGTATCAACTGCTATTATTTATGCGATTGTTAAACCTGTTACCCATCCTGTATAAGTGAACCGTCTTATGTGCTTACTTATATTGCTATTTTCTTTATAATGAATTTAGCTTCGTTTTCCGTACTATTTCTTCGCTCTTACTCCTACTCTTATAAAATATAATTTTAGGTTAAAACTCCGTTTCTATTTATATTCGTGTAACCCGTTGAGTAATTTGCATTCAATAAGTTAATACATTTGTGATTTCTAATAAGGTGCTCATGCTTTTGCAGCAACTATAAATGCACATTTACCCATAGAAAATTCTCTATGCATTTAATTGCTACATAAGTTTTGCATAAAGGCTCAGTTAGTCAAGACTTAATTTAACTTAATTTAAGGTTTGGCCAACCTCTTGTGTGGAAAGCGATTTACTCTACACTTAACTTACCCTAAAAAAAAATTTAAGAATCTTACAGAAACTTAAAAACACAATTTAATTTTCCTTGACATTTTAACAAGCAATATGCGACTCAAAAATAATCACACTAGTGCTTTATTTTTACTTTGTATCAACGAAGATATTCAAAGAACAATATGCAACTAAAATTAATCGTCAAAAATTAAGTTGACGTATTGAATAATCGTCGCCAATTCTTAAGTAAAGTAAAGACATAACTTAACTCTTGACTAACTGAGCCTTAAAAGCAACCCTGCAGAACTGTTCGAATCTAAAAAAAAAAAATTATACTACTAACGAAAATACCTGCATAATTTTAGGCTTTGAGTTTTAACTGTATTCACAAATTATTAAAATTTTTGCGAACGCAGGAGAATTGTACAAATATTTATTGGTAAAGCCTACAAGTATATGAACGCACCACAAATTTTTGTACGAAAGGGATATTTCCCAAGATAGCTTGTTTCAAAAATTCCAAAATATAGTAAGCGAAATGGGACAACTAAAAAAGTTCATCGAATTAAAAATGTTATAGATTAACTCACAGTGCTTTATATATTTAAATTACAGTGTAGTTGTTATCGCCGGACTAAAGCTCTGGGTTATACCATGCAAATATTTTATTTCCATATATGTATGTATGGTATGTATTATTTTGAAGGTAAAAACGTGCAGCTCAATAAGTTGTTTTCTGCAGCTCAATGCTACCTGCTATTTAACTATTAAGTGTAAGTGCTAATAAGATCAATAATTATTCATTCACGTCACTATAAATTGTTTACATATGTATGTATGTACCATATTTGTAAATGGAAAATATGTACATTGATTAAAGCTTTTTCACATTCAACTCATTTATAAATATTATCACTTATCTTTATCTATTAATGCTTGCAAACGTAAAGCGGATATAATACAGGATGTTACGCTCTAACGGAGAGCACCTGAAGTAAGTTTGTATTGCATTTGATGGCTAATGAATTTTTTTTTTCGTAAAAAGAATACATAACAAACTATGAAATGTGGCGTACACACACACATACAAGCATATAGTGCAAATGCACTTACACTAAATTATGCCTGAGAACACAAAAACAAAATATGTACAGCACAATTGAATATAAATTTAAAATTTTACTTCTGTCAGGAGCGAAAAAAAAACTTTTATTTACGCTTTTAATCAAAATTTTAATTTTTAAAATTTTTTTTTTTTGATTTTTTATAATTTTTTAACCAATATATTTAAGAGTTTTATGAAAATAAATTCGATTAATACTCGTAGATTATTTAATATATTTTCTTGTGCAAAATAGTTTTGCAATATTTTTATTCAAAACCATTTAATTTCAAAACTTACTTTCCACATATTTTTTATTTTGCGCAGGAATATAAGATTAATAAAATAATATTTTAATAATTTTTTCTGCGAAGATTTTTTTTTTTTTAATTTATTTTAATTATTTTATATTAATATTTTAAACTCAATATTTTGGCTTGTTGCCATTTCTAAATTAATGTATTTTTTTACAATTTTGGTCAACAAATTTTAAATATTTTATTTCTTAGGTATTTGCCTTTTGTTTAATTTTACAAATCTTCATATTTACATAGATAACAAAAAAAAAATGTTCAAAAGATTTTGATTTTAAAATTCTTACATCGACAGTTTAGAGCGTGTTTTTGTCTTAAACTTTTCAACAATATTTTTTTTATTTATTGGCCTTATAAATATTTAATAATAGACAAATTTATTGAGCTCTAGGCCAGTTTATTGAAGATTTTATTTGGAAAAACAACAACAGTTTAGAAGTTAAAGTACTATTTCGGAAATCACCACATTTCCTTATCAGACTTCTTTTTATTTAATTAATTTATAAAAAATTTGTCAATTTTTAACAAAATATTTATTTTTTACTTCTATTTTTGTTGGGTTCTTAGTGATAGTGATCTTTCGCCATAGTTAAGCTAAAATTGGAAGCTTCCTCAGCACGTGCTATTCGGCAAAGTAGATGCATTTTATACCTACTTGAGACAGATTAATTTAGAACATGTTTTTTTTGCAGACAAAAATCATATTATTTTTGTTATACTTACTGTACAGCTTGTTTTGAAATTGTAACCACATAATTATGCATATATTAACAAGTTTGAACATGTTTTTCCCTATATTAAATCTTCACTATTTTTCCAAAAAATACGGTTCAAACTAAAAGCCCACAAACCCAAGTTTCAAACTTTGCAGAATATTAATTAAAAAATAATCTAAAAAATTTTTAATTGTTTTCTTAAGTTTTAAAATTTTTCTAGTGCCTGCTACCACTAAAAACATGCTACCACTAGAAACATGCGTCTTTTTAATTTTAAATTGAACTGGTTACAAAACTACTTACTAAAAAAAAAACTTTGGAAAAAAATTTAAAATATTTGGAATTTGGAAATTTCATAGTTAATTTTTTTTTAAATTAATAATGAGTTTCTTATAACGAAATGTATGCTTGCTATTCCAGTTGTTATTTTAGATACCGTTTTTCTACTGACTAAGCTTCTTCCGCTTTTGACTCTGCAAGTAGAAAAAGAGTTACAGAAATTCAAAGCCAAGAATACGAAATCGATAGACTGCTTTGAAATTTGCTGAGCTAGAGAAATGAAATAGCCGCTTGTTCATTCGCATTGCATTTGAAATATAATAATAAAAAAAAATTTCATATTTTTAAGCAAAATATTTTTTTTTTATATTTCGGCAGTTATTGTGGCATAGTTTTAGGCGAAAACGTATTGACAATAGCAAAGAACATAAATGTATAAGAATGGACAACACGTTACTTTAAGCAACGAGTGAATCTCCAGGGGCATGCTTTCTTACTCTAGCCAATCAAAAAATTCATTTGAGCAAAGAGAAAGCATGCCCCTGGAGATTCACTCGTTGCTAATAATAACGTGTTGTCCATTCTTATACATTTATGTTCTTTGGTTCTGTCAAAGAACATAAATGAACAAGAAGGGACAACACGTTACTTTTAGCAACGAGTGAATCTCCAGGGGCATGCTTTCTCTTTTGCTCAAATGAATTCTTTGATTGGCTAGAGTAAGAAAGCATGCCCCTGGAGATTCACTCGTTGCTAATAATAACGTGTTGTCCATTCTTATACATTTATGTTCTTTGGTTCTGTCAAAGGCATGGAAATTCATTTCATTTGATTATCCCATTTCAAACTACCCCGCAAACTGCAGAGAAATGTAAAAAAAAAATGCTAGAACAATTAATATTGCAAATTATAGGTTCTATGTATGAAAAGGCCGTCGAATGATTTCGACTCGTATTGCAAATTGTTAGCTTGATTTTTAATGTCATTCATATTTTTTTAATTGATATCGTTATTTTATTTGGATTGACCTTTAAAAGTCGACCTTTTCGCTTTAGTTTTTTATGCTCAATTATTTTTTTGTGCAACACAACTACTTCTTTTTTTGTTTTCAAAATATCTATGTATGTATCTACAATAATGCAGTTATGCATTCGAACAATACTTAAAGAAAAAAATCTTACAATTTGTCCTTCTCTTCTCCGCAGATTCACCATATCACGATGTAAGCGGCCTCCCCAATCCCTACAACATGGAGCATATGGAGCAGGATGAAGTGATACCGCCACAGCAGCACATGTCCCTCAGCTACGATGACAGCTTCGAGGGCGAATATTCGTCCACGCCCAATTCACGTAATCGACGTGTCATACGCGAAATTATCGTCTAATATAAATTAAACAATAGAAAAAAGAAAACAAAAATGTAAGGAATAATAATAGCAGAGAAGAGAAAGTGTGTTGTGAGAGTGAAATGTGAGTTGTATGGTGTGAGTGTGTGCGTTAAAAGAGAAGCATACTACTACATACAAACGCAAATGCATAGGATAAAAACGAATCACACACACGAAAAGCTAGAAATGTTCAACAAAATGTTTTTTTAAACTACTTTTTATGTTATTATTATAAATAATATTATTATAATTTTTTTTTCTCTGAAGATAAGTCTATTCTATAAACAAAATTGGAAGAATGTTTTATAGGAAAATGTGAGAAAAATCAAAATGAGCGCCATAAACTTAACAATGCGGGCACATATAGCCATCATCAGCGATTGCACCGACCAGGCACACACACACAAACACACACGCACTCTCACACACACACACACACACACATACATATACATACATACATAAAAGAGCACTGATAGTTGTTCGTTTTAGCAGACATTTTTAACAAAATTCATTTGCTTCAAATGATAAAAACGCTATAAATTCGCTTGCATCATAGCCAATGTTGCATGCAACATGGAATGTATAAATGTATATGTGTTTGTGTTACAACTCCATTTTAACGCCGTATTCATCAGCAAATAAATTTACAAACCCACTCACACCCACACACACACGCATTCAATTCACTCACAAATTTCATTAATCACCTTAACATGTTTTCATTCACGCATTCCCGCTCCAAACTATCTATTATTGCGCTCATTTTACATACAAACTTTTCTCCATGAATACATACATAGAAACCTATGTACATCCATATTTACACTACACCCAACGAAAAATCAACGAAAAGCTAAAAACAACTACAAAAAGAAACATATTCAACGTATTTGAAAGTTGCCATTTTTTTATGAATCTTAGTTTATAAAGCGTAAATAAGTCTTTTTATAAGTTCTTTTTTATGAAACGAAAAAAGTACTAAAATTTACTACTAAAAAGAAAATAGTAGTCGCGTTATTCTCGAAATTAATACTTTGCGGGGAAGAAGCAGAAGATAGGGTTGGGCTGGGCATTGTTGCTATGGGCGGTTAGAGTGTATGTGCGCGTGGAACAGTGGGAACACCATCGTTCATGATTTGGACTGTAAGCAAAAGTAAAAAACGATAAAAAATAAAAATCAAAAAAAAAACAGAAAACCGTGAAATACTATATTGTATATGAAATTAAGTGCAGGCGTACTTAAGTGTAAATGCGGCAAATTAGTTTGCTATAACTTTGCCAACCAAATGAATCACTAACCAAATAACAGAAATGCAAGACAAATATTTTTGTTTTGTGAAATTTTCGAAAAAAAATCAGACACTTTATAGCGAACCTTGAAACAATGCTGGAAGAGCAATTGCACAGTTTCAGAAATTTCGTAAAAAATTAGAAGTCTTGCAAGTATTAAGCGGATTTCATTCTTATTTTTGTCTTCCAAACTCGGTATTAAAAATAAAATGTTACATACTTCTTATATCTTCGGTTTCCACCAAACGAATGGTTCAGATCTTTTTATATTATTTTACTGAAAAGTTTTAAAATCAGTTAAAAAAAATGCAGAGAAGTTTCAGTTGAAAGTTGATAAAAATTACAGCCAAATAACACGATGGGCTGCGATACATTCTACAAGTAAAACAAAAGAAATGAAAAATCGAAAAAAGATGAGCTGTTTTTGTTTTATTTACTCATACATACATATTTCGTATTTAAATTTAAAATCAGTCTGTCACTTAACATCTCTGCAAGATCCATTACAGCGAGTGAAATACTTTAACATAAAGTTAACTCTCACTGTAACCAATAACAGATGTTACTGAACAGTAATGTAAAAGGCTGTTAACTGCATAATGATTTTCAGCAGGTTTATATACATGATTCAAGTTCTAGAATTTTTATGAATTCGAGTTTTTGTATTTTCTGCTATCTGACAACAACAAATATAAGGGAAAAGGAAGTAACTTGAAACAACGCGATGGTATAGAAGCATTTGTACTCATCCCTTAATATTTCAGCCCTTCTATGCAAAAAGAAAGCAGAATTTAATTCAATACTTTAACCATAAAAAGACCCTGGATTCCTTGTTCATTTACATTGAGATATTTCACAAAGTTTTTCAAACAAAAAAATGCAAGACGCAATTAATTTTACACACAGAAAACGGTTAATCATTGTTGATGTACGAGTATAGGTTTCGCATTTGTTCAATCCAGCACCATTTTTTCAGGTTGAGTTGATGTTATATATGTACAAAGAAAGTTAGTGATATAGCAAAGAAGTATACACACCTTTTTTTCTCAAACATGTCAAAATTAACCGAGCACTGTTAAATGCTTTTAAACAAAGCCAGCAGCCAGATTGTTTACGTTTTTAATGTTAGTAATAATTATATTATCGGCTTCGACATTACACTCCTCCGCGTACATATTTCTAAGGTTTAATTTCTTAAAGTATTGTTTTTTTTTTTTTTGTTTCTTTCCATTAAACTATTTTACTTAATTTGCTCTTCCACTATTCAAGTTTTGGTTTAATTTTATTTAGACAATTCTTCTCGATTGTCCCATTAATAAGCTCTACATATGTTTTGTTGTTACTTATTATGCGTGAATTAACGTACTTTTTTGTTACAAATGCAGTGCCACGTATGAAACGATGAATATCAATAAATTTAAACAAAAAATATACATATGTATATAATAAAATAAAACAAAATTTTATGTAAAAAGCAAAAAGGTATAACGTCGAAAACAGACCGATCGCGAAGAGGCAGCATGTTTTAGTTGGCACTGAGTAAACACCTTACGAATACGCCGAATATTAGAAATTTTTGGAAAAACCTTTAATTCGAACTGAAAGCTCTAGTATTTCGTAAGCTTTCATGTGCTCATAAGCTTCCACTGCTGCCTTATTTCTTTGATATTTTCTTGTACGTTTTTACGAAAAACCACTACCACATCATTTGTTGAAGATGTAGGGAAATTATTGAAGCGTGATGGTATTTGTTTTTGAAACCTTAAAGCTGCCGCAATTTTCAATACTGTTCTCATGTTTGTTAAATTTGTTTTTTGCGCTTTAATTTTTCTATTATGAAAAAAGATTGATGATAGCAGTTATGAAGTATTATGTATCAAAATCAGTGGTGTTCTTTGGTAATATTTTGTTATCATTTCTATATTTGGCCAATTAATAGCTTTAAAACTGTGCAAAGATCTTTAGTAAATTTAACAAACGATTTTTGCAAGCTGCTACTGTGTGCAGCCAGATGAATAACGTCAAGAATTTTGTTCAATGCAGAGTTTCTAAATTGGTGACTTTAAAACTTTCTAACTGTCCAATGAATCAATGAATAGACTGTGTTGGAAAAAAGTGTGCTAATTTTTTTTTTAATTTCTTATAGTCTTGGTTTTTTGATTTTTTTTAATTGGGATATTTTTTTTTTAATCATTGCATTATAATATAATCTCTTTTGCCTTTTTGAGTACTTAAGTGTGGCTATTATTTATGCTAACAATAGTTTGTCGTTACTGTGTAAAGGGTTTTTGTAATGTTCTGGAACGTAAAGTTGAAACAAAAAAAACAATTTTTCATAACTGCAAACTAAAAATTGAGTTTCTTTAACATTTTTTGTGAGTTTTTAGAAATTTTGCTGGCTGTAAACCCAACCTAAAGTTTCACTTCACGGTAAAAAAAATGTTTTTAATCAACTGTGATTATTGTATCAAAATCTGTTAATGCATCATTGTTGAACTTAAATTTTTTTTTATTGTTTTTTATATTTTCTGCCCTTTATTTGAAAATTTTAATTTAAATGCGCACACTTTTTCTCGCACAGTTTTTAAAATTCATCATGAACTTGTGGTCAGTACTTTAATAAATGCTTTAAAAAATTATTCAAAATAATTGCAAAACAAATATTTTTTTTTCGCTGTGTACAACTATTACAAAACAACAACAACAATGTGTTTGTTTTATTTCGAAACGATGGAAAGCGTGCGCAAGTTCACTAATGAAAAAATTTAAAGTAAGCAAATTGTTTGCCCTTTTCAACAAAATAAAAAAATAGAATTAGTTATGATCTTTAGATAATGGTAAGCGAAAGTTGTTTTTTTTTTATCAGTAAAGTGCATTTGAGTTGGCTGACTAAATAAGTTTGTTAAATTTAAATTGTATACTTATTTTTAAATGAAATTAAAAAGGTTCAAAGTTTATTAATTTAATAATAATAACCGCTTTCAAGTGCAAGTGCCGTTATACATACATATGTATGTACACATGTACTATGTATGTTGTATGTTAATAACGAACTATGTAAGCACTTCAACACGAAATAAAAAGAAATCAAAAGTGAAACTGAAAACTGTAATGAGGCACGAGAAAGAGAAAATTTTCGAGTGTAGAGTGTAAATTGTGGAAAATGCACGCCACCAACAACACAAACTAAATTAAATGTATGCATTTAGTGTAAAATTATTTTTTTTTTATTTACATTAACTTAAGAGAGCAAATATTATTAAACTGCATAAGCACTTAAATCTAAGATACGATTAAGAGGAATTAAAAATAAAAATGAATTTATAATTAAGAAGTAATTAAAAAAAAAAACAAAAAACTGTGTATGATAAGTATGTAGCTAATAAATTGAAATATGAAAAATAAATTTATTAAAATGCAAACAGTTATTTAAGTATATGTATGTACGTCACACATAGACACACACACACACTACAAACACTTACGAGTTAGTTAATGTAAATATTAAAAATATAAACGTACACACATACAAACATACAAACATACATACATATATGTGTAATGTAAATGTCTGCAGTTACTTTATAAATAAATACAAACAATAAAATTAAAATTATAAAATAAAATGTATTCAGAAAAAAAATCAAACTTTGAATAGTCGTCGAAATGCAGCGAAATGATTGCTAGTATTTACAAAAATAAGTATACCTACTTAAATACAATACATATACTTACAGATACATAAATAGCTAACTGTTAAGTGCATAATATACAAGAAAATACAAAAACGAGAAACAAAAGAATATTTTAAATATTACTTAATTAAATGTAGTTAAATATTATAAAATGAAAATGAAAAGCAAGGATGCTCGAACGAAAATCAAAAAAAAAATTAAAAAAATAAAAACGAAACAAAACAGAGCCCGCAAGCCGGCCAGCGAGCCAACCAGCCAGCTATGGCAAGCGTTGCATCCTCTAGAGAAGCTCATTAAATAAAATATATATACATATATACTTTATATACTTAAAAATATGTATGTATGTATGTAAAATTAATGAAACACTCGAATGATGTTGATGATGCATTTTGTATTTAAGTGTAGTTCTATTTTGTAAATAGTTATAATTGTATTTTGGTTAAACATATATTGCAGTACAATGTGTGTATGTTAATTGCGCTTGTGTTTGTTAACAAATGAACATTGCAAAAAAAACCCGGACAAGATACAAAAACAAACAAATACCGATTTGATTATACAAAAGAAATTTTTTGCTGATAACACAAAGGATTTATGTATACATGCACATACACACATACACACATATTGTGAGTTGTAAGAATCTCTTGAAATTTGAATAAATATTTTTTTTAAATATAAAAACTGCTAGTCTTTTTTTGTATTGCTTTTGAAAAGTGCGTTGAATTTTGTGCTAAAAAGCGTAAGTATGATGAAATGCTTAAACGAAAATTTCGCATTCAATAAAATATAATTTGCTTATTTAAATGTTGCCAAACTAAGAAATATGGAGTCGGCGTAACAATGCAACCCTGCGCTGTGTTATTTTTGGAACCCATTCCACACACACAAATGACAGTCAGCTGTTTTTATTTAGCATTTTATTACCCGACATCTCCACAGAAAAAAGCTGATATTCAAACATCTGTCATTTTAACTGGAAAATGTGAGAAATATATTCGCCCCTATTACGGTTGTCGTCGTCGATGTCGTCGTCGCTTTTCAATCGACATAACATCGTGTCGACGTCGACGTCACATCGACGCACAATTGGTATTGGCTAAACGTATTGAGACGATGTCGACTGTTTATCGATAAAATCAATGTATAAATACCATCTTTGTCATTTCTGCATGAGCTGTTTCACTTTGTTTACAATTTTTATGCAAAAAATTTCGTTCTTCGAATTCGTCGGAATATTTTAATTGAATATTTTCTCAGAAAAATGTTCGTTGTTTTTGTTCAAGCGATGATGAGAGCAAAAAATAGCTTGCAGCAAAAAGAAAAATTATAAGGCAGAATTCAGATGTACATATTTATGTAGTTTGCCAGATACCAAGTAAGTGTTACAATTAACATTCGTGGATAAGTCTTTTGAGTTTTTTCATGATAGTTGTTAAACATTTTTTTTTTTTTAAGATTTGAAGAATATTTTCGACTCAACAGAACTGCGATTATGTGTATGTACATATGTGCTGGAAAAAATTAAGCCAGCAATGGAAAGTGGAGTCCGGACAACATCTGTTTCCAGAAGAGCTTCAAATTGTTCTGCACTTGTAATTTTCATTTCTAAATCAATACAGATCCACATGTAATAATTCAATTTAAATATTTGTTTGTTAATAAAAATTAATTTCTTAAAAAAACAATTATGCCTTAAAATTTTCTTCTAGTCGTCAGTAAAAACGGTGTCGACTGAAATGGCGTCGCTTGGACTCAACGTCGATAGCAATTTTGCTTTGCCAATACCAAATGTGTGTCAATAGCTATCAATAGTTATCGATAACGACTTCGCCAATACCGAATTTAACAAGTCGTCGTCGTTTAGTGTCGACGACGACAACCGTAATAGGGGGGATTGACAAATTTTATGTGTGGACAGTTTAATGTCTTGACATATTCATTTGTAAGATGGCGTCAAACAAGTGAGTTCGCTTTGATAGAGCGCAAATATGGTGAACATATTACAAAAAATATGTTATTTCCCTCTTAAACACGTTAACATGAAGAAATGCAATAGAAAACAACTCAGTCTTTGCTTCGGAATGAAAATATACGGCCAAATGACACTCTGACATATATTGCTGACATGGAGAAATAAGCGGTCTCCATTGACAATATATTTTCTGGCGTTTATTTTAGGACATCAACGTTTTCTTGTGGAGACGTGCCCTTAGGTCCGTAATAATTGTAGCAAGTGTATTGTTAGTAAATGTTTTTAGGCTCACAAAATTTGCAGAGGAAAATTAGAAAATAACGAAAAAGTTTGCCGATAATTTATAGCTTTTTGAATTTATTAACGTAATCTTCTATTTGTCTTCCAGCTACTGCACTACAAACATAATTTGACACCATGAGACAAGCAAAACTTTTCACTAAAGCCGTTTGCACCATCTCTGGTTAAAATTATCGGCGGTTAGCTACAATTCAGCTTACTACTCAACGCTTACTTATTTGGCGGATGGTCTCAACAGGCGCATTTAGTTTCGTTTAAACGCTTAACCGGAGATGGTGCAAACGGCCCTAAGAGTAGTTTTTAATTAATCACAATGAACTAATGAAAACCCAGCTAATAAAAGTGATGCTCAAGCGTCAATCACTGCGGCATAACTGCAAGTAGAAGGCGTCGTTTATTCCTAAACAATAATTAATTGAATTAGTATTTGTTTAGCGTGAATATGAATAAAAGTCAATTTGATATTGAAACGACGACATGCAAACTAGGTTTTATCCCAGCTGCTCTTTAATAAGCGCTTGGTAATTTTTTTTTGTAATATAACTGGGCTGATGATTAATTTTCGTTTTTCTCAAACGTTTTTTTAAGATCGAAAGGAGAAGATTGTGAGAGGATCTGGCTGAAAATGCAGGCAGGTAACAATTAAACATAAAATGAAATAAAAATAATGAGAGGGTCTTGAGTTTTTATGATGCACCAGGCCAACAATATGTTTTCCATTTACAAAGCATCTTTTTAAGTTTATCTTCCACATGTTTTATGATCGCTTGATCAACAATTGATTCTTCGTAAATTAGGTGTGGTGGAGAGTTTTTGTTGCAAATGTATGAATTCTATTGAAAGAAATGCGATACAATTCCAAGGAAATCGGTAACAAAAGTTATAAGAGGACACACAACGTGACGTGAAGAATCGCAGAGTTAGAAAATTATATAAGCTTTCATTAGCTTTACATTTATTTTGGTTGATTTTGATAAAATGCAAAATATAAGGAATTTAAGTAATACAATTTTGATATTTTACATTACGATATTTACGGCGCCGTTTGAATATCATCCATCGTGATTGAAAAAAAATATGAGTTCTCGAAGAGAGATTTGTAATTAAAATTGAAATCTAAAATAAAGTACATTCATTGAAAGAAAATGCTACTTGACAAGCGATTATCCAGAATAGCCATAGCTAATTTTGATACAATAGGCAAAAGAGCTTACTTCGGCGTTAAAATCAACAAACGAAATAAATCGCTTGAAATTGAGGAACTTGGAAATTTATATTTTATTTTATTAAATTCCACTTTAATTAATTAATTTTGGAGTTACATTAACAAATAGAAAGTAGTCTTCAGTCGACATTCGATTAAGGGGGTGTCACAAACTTGCCGCAGCTAACCCTCCTAGTTCATATCGGCAAGACGCACCGGATCGTTGATAGGCTCATGCTTGGTTTTGTAATGCGACCAATATTGATCCAATGCGTGGTGCTGCGCCTCACGATTCATGCCATTTCCAATTTGCCGTTTTTTATCGTCATCAGGAAAAATATTTAGTTGTAAATAAACTTTGATAAATTTGTTTATTTTATCAATGACAATACAGATAAATGAAAAAAATCAAATTATAACCTCAACTGAGGTTACCTGTTAGATCTGCATACCAAGTTCCATGTTAATAACGTTAACAATTAAAAAAAAAACCCTTCTCCTGTAAAATTTTTTTTTTGTTGGATACCACAAAATTTTGGTTAGGGCTCGATATGTATGTACATATGTATATAAAGTTTTCTCCTTCTTAAGATAATTTTTCCAAGAACAAGGAAAAATGCCTTTATTTTAATAATGAAAGCCATTTCGATTTACCTTATATTGATGGCTTTCTCCCCTTGATTTACAATTTTTTTTAGTGAAAACTTTTAAAATTATTATTATAATTTTTTCGGAATAAATATCCAACAAATATCGAAAAAATGTGAGATTGAGCTGTTTTTTTATTAAGGTAACGCGGTGGTCAAGTGGATAGCGGTACGTGCTATAGCTCGATATGCCGCTTAGTTCTAGATTCGAATCTCAGTCAGGGTAAGTAAATTATTATTATTATTATTATGGTTAACGACACATACATGTATTCATACATATATTCTTTTAAAACTTAGCGAATCTTCCATAACTATAGTATACTTATTTACAATTTAAAGTGTGATTTAAAAAGTAGCCAATCCAGCACACTAAAAATTGCAAACGTTCAGGCGCGCCTGCCCTCTGAAAGCCAGTGGACAACAAATTAGTTTCTTCCTTTACTACTTTTTCTTCTTCTTCTTACTACACATACTTGCCCATTCAACGTACATACTATACCTACAAATTGTCAGCACATTCTTCTCCTGACACACAAACATATCATACAAAATTCATTGCATACCCAAAAGGGGCGACATTTGATAGTAAACACTGTGACACCAATTGTCAGTTGTCGATATTTAATCGACATTTTTCTTTCTTTACACCCAAAGTGATGAGCAGTGGCCGTCGTGCACATCGTTTGCCCTTCGCCTTTCTGGCCCAGTTTAGCGAGTTTGTCAGTGATTTTGTTGCAAATTGGTTGTTGCACATTGCACTTTGTTGGTTGCACGCTGCCCACCACCGCATGACGATGGGTGCAATACACTTTTGCTTTGTCATCCAACGCGCTGTGCTGGACAATCGGCACGTAAGTTGTGTTAGCCTACTTTTTGGCGTGGTTTGGTGGGTTGAGTGGAATGCCGGCGGCGGTGATAGGTGCAAAACATTTACGTACAAATACTTTTAATATGCGCATACCTTGATTGCAAATGTGTGTGTGTGTGTGCGTGTGCCTTTGTGTATATGCGCAGGGTCTTTACAAATTGATTGACAGCTCAAATTGTTTGCTAATACGTATTAAATTGGGAGCAGGGCCAAGTGATTTGTGCACGTTTTTTATATGCTATCGCCCTTCTCTCGTTTATCCGCCTCAGTGTATGTATGTATGTTCGTTTGTATAAGTATGTAGTTAAATAAGGTCGCTTGTGTGTCAACTAATGTCACCGCTTGCCAATATGGCTGTCATCGCATTTCAAGGCATTGCTCGCCACGAGCACGGCACTGCTCCTCATCGTTCGTTGTTGGCTATTATTGCTGTTTCTTACATTGTTGTCATTTTCATTCCTCCATTCGATTGTCGTTGCTTTCCTTAGAGCTGTACAACAATGTTTGGCACATAAGATAGATATTTATTATTTATTATTTACTTTACTTTTCAATATTAAAATCGTCGTCGTATTTGTCATTCGCCTGTCTTGTTCGCATGTCCATTTGGAGGACTTGCATACTCGTAAAACCTATTGTAAAATTGATTTTAATTATTTTTATATTGACTATGCAACAAAGCGAAAGTGGGGAGCAGCTCGATGGCGTACGTGTGATTGGATAGTGATTATTTAAGCAAATACTACACACTGAATATCACTACCGGTTTTGGAGTAAAACGAAATTTAAATTTTTAAATTTACTACTTAAGCGATAAACGTACATTGAGCAGACTATGCTTCGAATGATTCGAAAAATGGCAATTTAAAAAAAATCGGTTTCTAATTTTTAAATCAAGAAAAAATCGGGTAAACCGGTTCTTGTTCCAAGTAATAAGAAATCTTTTGAAAATAAAATGTAGTTTAATGTTCGAATTCAGTAAGCAGTTTCAATCTCTAATAGAAGCAAAAGTTACAATTTTAGACCAGTATGTCTCAAAATAAAGCCTCTAGTGTCAAAATAAAGTATCTAAATTGTAAACTGCTGATGAGCAGGTCACAACAAATTAAGTAAAAACAAAAGAGAAAAAAGTGGGAGCCAGGAGAGGTAATAGTTTAAAATTTTGTGGCTAGAGATTATACCAAACTACTTCATTTCGGCATGAGTCTCTAATAGACAAAAGTCATAAATTTTTGACTAGTTTGCATTAATTGTTCTCAAGTCCTCTGCTCTCAAAACAACGTCTCTCAATTGTGATCAGGTGATAAGCAGGTCTCAAAAAGTAGGACAAACACCAAAAATAAGAACGTAAATGTGAGTAAAGGCATCTTCAACTCATGCTTAGTCTCATATTTTAAAACTTCAGATTCTACCAAGTTACTGGATTCCCCAATGGGCGATCTAGTAGGATTTATTGCCAGTAAGGCGTTACACAATTTTTCAAGGTGTTGCCTCCTTTAATGACATTTGTCTAAATATATAAAATCTTCTAAATACATGTTATCAAAACGAAATCAAATCGTTAATGTTGCAACGTTATAAAATTTCCGTTTTCGTTAATTTTAATATGCCTAAAAGTATGCAGCGCTTCTGTTAGCGACGAGTGAATCTCCAGCGTTTTTCTTAACGTTTTAACGTTAACGCCAGCATTTCGTTTCGGTTAAAAACGTAATGAAATTTATTATGATAATTGCTTTAACGATAATATTTTGAAATGTTTCGACCGAAACAAGAGAAAACATTTCGGAACGGTTAAATTTAACGTTAAAATGCATCCTTGGTTTATTGATAAGCACTTTGTGGTAAAATTGGTCGATGTGCTGCCGTTTTTCTATTATTTGTCAAAGGTATTAGGGGTTTTTAAGAACAAATAAAGCGCAAATAAATTAATGATATGGCCAAGAATTTAGCTTTACTATAAATAAAAGGGTTTGCCATTATGTTTCAAAAATTATTTCGTTCAAGTGATCGCCGCGGCTGACTTAAATAAATTCCAGCCGCGAAGCCCAATTTTCGACCACTTTTTGTAGCAATTGGGGCCGTATGTCAGCAATAACGCGCTGAATATTATCTTCCAAAGCGTCTTGAAATGGCAAACCAAACTGAGTGCAAATCAAATAACAGCTCTCAAAAAGACCAAGTCTGAAAAAAGTATTGCCTCATTGAAAACCACGCGTCTTAAACATCCTTTATTTTTTTCTATTATTTCATAACTAGGCAAGTACGCACACACATATTTGATGCATGAATTTTTTTGCAAGCTTTGCCGAATATTATGAAGACCAAATTCAAGGTTATTTATATGTACGTATATGTAAATATGTACATATGTACACGAAAATTCAATACACATCCTGAAATTAAATTATTTAGCGACTATCTTCTACTATCCATGCACAGCGCCAGCTTTTATTAAAGAGTCCAAATAGGATAGTTGTAAAAACTATTGAATGGAAGTTTTTGTATGCAAGATTTTCCGTCATTAAACAAAGTTTCAAAAATCAGCGTCAGATTTGCAGTTTAATATTCTTAAAAATTTATTACACTAAAATTTCAAACTTTAAAAACAATTTTTCGTCCAAATTCAAAAAGCTTCTTTAGGAGCGTTAGAGTTTTTTTGTAAAATCACTTTTGCAACACATTTGATTTTAGTAAACGAATGTGCATGACAAAAAATTCCCGATGATTCTGAACATTTTTCTACCATATTTGCTGTCATAGAACGCAAATACACATTTTTTTTAAATGGAGCAAATTATTATGATAAGCAATTTACAAATGTTTGCATGTATGGTTCATTCATTAATCTAAGTACATTTGTATCAGCATGATTCATTTGCATTTTGCGAATTTGTTTAATTAAAATATTAATATGAAACTGATATTTTCCAACTCACCTAAAACAAATCTCTTTGTACCAATTTCGGCTGCGGAGCTTTTTTTTATCTTAATCATTTTTTTTTTTTGCGCATAATAAAATTAAAGCAAAATTATTTCGCTGTAAATAATATTGAGAACTTTTTTTTGTATGCATTCAATCTGGGATATTAAAAAATAAACATACTTCTCGTGCTTGTACGTATTTCTACTAAGTGTAGGTTGAAAAATTTCATAATTTTAATTAATTATTTTTTTAATTAAAAATTTATTTTCTTTTTCTCTCAAAAGTGCATAAATCACTTTCATTATTCAAAATAAATATTAACTAATTGTATATTCCTTAATATCGCCATGAAGTAACTTCTGCTTTGACACTATTTCACCAATTTCGATTGTGACTTCCATGTGTCCAACACCGAAAATGGGGCCGATTTTTTTGCTCATTTCTTTCGCTCTAATTTTGAAGCGGAGTATGAGACCACCAGTAATATTATACCAAATGTTTGTTCCTCGATTAACTTTGGCACTCTATCGTCTAGTCTATTTGTCTAATTGGCAAACTGTTAAAGATGGGTTATACAATATTCTTCTTAAAAAGTGTGTAGCTTTTGCATATTCCGAGTTCAATAAGTTTTTATTATTTATTTTACAGCATGGTAATAAAAATAACGTGGCCAATTCTCAGCATATTTCCAAACTGTCGATAGTTTCGAAACTATTCGAGTTCTTTAATAGTTAAGCAGAAGTTGTATTTGTCAGCTAAACGTTTAATATCTAAAGACTAGCATGGCTTTGTGATCGGTAGGTCGACGATAACAAATCTAGCAGTATTCGCAGAATTTTGTTGCAGTTTAAGTTGTATGTACGCGTAGTGATTTTTCCAAAGCATTTGACAATCAAACAATTTATCTTTCCAAATAAGCTAGTCTTAGTTTTTATTCTGTGTTATTGTCTTAGGTGGCGTCTTACCTTTCCTTTCTAAATTGTGTATTTGTTGTTAATAACGCTCTTTCCTATTCTTTCATTGCCTCGTCTGGGGCTCCCCAAGGTAGAATCTTGAGCCCTTTATTATTTGTTTTTTTTTATAAATGATTTATCTCATTCTTATGCGAATGACTTGAAAATATTTACGACAGTTTCGAGGCTCAGACTTCTTAAAACTTCAGTTAGATTTAAATCATTTAAAAACGGTATTGAAAAAGTCAATTGCAATTAAATATTAGTAAATATTTGCATATTTCCTTTAACATACTTCATTAACGACTCTCGGCTCACCACTCTAACTGCAATTTCCGACTTTGGGGTGGTATTTGATACAAAATTCTTATTCCATAGTCACATAAATTGCACCATCGCTAAGGCTTATTCAATGCTTAGCATCCTTCGCCGATTTTGTGCAGATCTCACACATTTTTTTACTCTTAAGTTGATAATATACTTTGCTTGAATAAGATGTATTCATATGGAGACCGTGTCACGACTTCAGCAAATTTTTGTACGATTTGCTCTCCGATCGCTTAACTTTGTAGAACCCATACCTCTTTGCCACGCCATATGTTTGATAATTATCTTCAAATCATAACATATTAGGAAGAATAACCCCAGACTTCCTTCGTGTGTGACATCTTATTTGAGTTGAGTTTGATTTTCCGTACCTACTCGAACGAATTTATTTTCACATTCCGTAAAGAAGTCTTCGAAATAACGACACTTCCTTCTAAGTGAGAGGCGGAACTATTTACGCATCTTAAGCTCCTTTACCTGGGACATTAAAATAATCCCATTTTCTTTTAAATACTCTGGAAATAGATTTCGCATCTTCTAAATATAACTTTTTAATGCTTCCAAATGAATTTTATAAATAATGTATATTTTAACTACAAGTTAGTTTTACATTGTCTGTAAGGAATGATGCATTTATAGTTAATTAAAAAAATAAATAAATAAATATGGTTCACAAATCTGTTTGAATTTTCTCACTTCAATAACAAATTGTTCGAAAATTATTTTATTTTTCTAGCTTTCTGCTAAATTCAAGCTGGCCAAAAAAAAAGTTCATGTTAAATACGTTCATGCGAATAAACAACCATTGAAATGTATCTATGTTTTGTCTTCTATGTAATGAGTTCAGAGGGCTATAGCAAACACGAGGCACATATATATGTATGTATTTATGTATGTATACACTCGTATATAAAAAAAAACTGCTTTATATATAGTCGAGAAAAATGTCCAATTATGCTGATGTTGCATGCAACGTATACTTCACTTCAACATTCATTAGCGCCGAAAAGTGAAAATGTGACAAGTCAACACCGCTATGAAACCCAAACGGACCAGCAAATAAACAACCAGCAGCCAGTCGACCAGTCGACCAACCAACCAACCAACCAACCAACCAACCAGCCAAACAAACAATCAACGACGATGGCAACCAGTCAAACAGACAATCATCACATATGAAAAATTTCGTTGCCAATTGATTGTGCCTTGGTCAGGACAGTCTCCGCTCGAACTCGGCATTTTTATGTGGCGCTGACATATCTATCTACTTATGTACATATGTATGTATATACATAAGAGTGTATGATAAATTTTATTCGGCGTCGTTGTCGCTGAGCAACAACTGCTTCATTAAATGAATACAACGCGAATAGGTGAAAGACGAACGGCGAACGGCAAATGGAAAATGAAACAAAAACGAAAATTGGGCAGGGAAAAGCATCAATGCGAATTGATTAAATAAATACAAATATGATGGCAAATAAATATATAAGTGTGTATGTCCTGCATGCAATAAAAACATATCTTTACTTCGCATACGCGGATATATGTTTGTGTAGGTGTAAGTGTCAATATCATAAATACGCATCTACATACGCCAGCTTGATTATCCTGTCCCGTTTTCTTGGTGCACACAAATGTACAGACATATTTATGTACGAGTATATTCGTAAATTGGTGCGTTGTGATTGCGCCATGACAAATTAAATGAATTCGACAGTTGCGGTTTCTCATGTCGACTGCCAATTTCGGTATATACTCGTACTTGTATATAGGAGTGCATGGATTTTTTAGTTATATTTTTTTATTTTTAATTTTACTCCAACCTTCGGCACGAAATGAAAACTTTCTTTAAAATAAATTACTGCGCTGTAAATGTTCGTTTAGATAACTGTGAATTTTCAGAATAAAAAACAGCACTAAACTTCCAAAGGAGACCTAACTACCACTATGAAAATGGCTCTTTGTAAAATATCAGATTAAAGGCAGTGCACAAAAGTTGTAAACTAATAATTTGCACAATTTCACAGATAAACAATTATTTAAATATTTTATTAACAAAAATTTTAATTTAACAAGGAATTTATTTCAATAATTATATTTAAGAGATTAGACGGAAATTTTAATAAATTCAGAAATCGGTGACGAGAATTGTCTTTTTATTTGTTATTGTTTGGCCATTTCACTATTTATTTTAAATATTTTTGAGCTTTAAGGCCGATTGGTTTATTGGAAAATTATTAGGAAAAAAACAACAATACTCAAAACGGTAGAAGTTATAGTACTATTTCGGAAATCACCACATTTCCTCATCAGACTTCTTTCTTCTTGGCTTTTGCGGGAGTCGAACCCGCAACAACATGCGCAATACTTAAGCCGGCAGCTAAACGCAATCAGCTAAGCTTAATTGTCGCTTTAATAAATAAATCTAAATCTAACACTTTTTTATTTTGTTTGGCCCTATAACTATTTTATTTAATTATTTTTAAGCTTAAGACCGATCGGATTTTTTAAGAAAATTATTGAGAAAAAACAACAATTTTACAACAACAGCTACACAGTCAAGTAAAGTGTGTTTTATTAAAACATAGTGACAAACCCTTATCTTTATAATAAAACTAAATTCTTGGCCATAGCATTAGTTTATATGCATTTTATTTATTTTTTTAAAAAACGACATGTCTAAAAAAACACCCTTTATAAATAGCGGAAGCCAAGAGGAAAAAAGTCTGATGAGGAGATGTGGTGATCATCGCGATAGTGCTATAACTTCTACCGGTTTCGGAATTGTGTCATTTTCCGTGTTGTTTTTCGGTCTAAACCTAACAAACACAAGGAATTAATGGTATGGTTGATAAGTCAAATATTTCATTATAAAACTAGCTTCAATAGTCGTTCTTAAAAAAGTAAAAATAAACATACATATATAAATTTTGGCCGCTGTGGTCGAGTTGGTAGCGGTGCGTGCTATAACTCGATATGCCGGTGAGTTCGAGGTTCGAATCTCAGTCAGGGCAAGCAAAATCTTAATCATAGAAAAAGTTTTTTCTAATAGCGGTCACCCCTCGGCAGGCAATGGCAAACCTCTGAGGGTATTTCTGCCATGGAAAAAGGCTTCTCATTAAATACATCTGCCGTTCGGAGTCGGCACAAAACTTTAGGTCCCTCCATTTGTGGTAGAATATAAAGACGCACACCACAAATGCTAGGAGAAGCTCGGCTAAACACTGAGCTATATAGTGTACGCGCCAAAATTATATTATATTATATAAATTTTTTTTCAATGAAAATAAAATTTTATAATCACATACATATTGTTGTAATAGCTTTTCATTAAACTTAAAAAGAACAGATATCCACTTATTTATTTCTATGTGCATACATACATTTAATCATCATAATCAAACTTTTTCTTAAAGGAATTTTGTAGCAGATCCAAGATTTCCAAATTTCTCAAGCTGCTGAGGACATCAGCTCTCGAGGATATGCCCGGCTAATAAGTAAATCTATTTTAAGAAGGGCGTGTATTGAGGCTGATGGTAAAAAATTTGAACATTTATTTTAATAAAAAATCTGACTTTTATTCCAATAAACCTAAACTAAACTAGGTCAAGATTTTTCATTGTTTTATTAATTTTACTTACTTTTGTTGACTTTGGTAAAAGTGTAGTCACTTACTGTCTCTCTTATTATTTTACCGTAAAATTAGGAACCTACAAAGAGCTTGTGCGAATAAAAAACATTTGAACTGAGTAAAATGGGTTAGCAAAAATCGGGTTACTTGAGGTTTTTATTGTTGTACTCTTTTTTTTTCAGTATGATACTAACAAGTATTGTACCATTTTACATTCCGGATTAAATACGCGAACTATTAATAGCACTTGCCAAGGCACTTCAGTACATTTTTTTAAGGAGGGCCTTTCAAAGTCGACAAATTATTAAAATTTTAAATTCATAGCTTAACAAATAGCCTTAATTCTAGAAAGCTTGGGGCAATTGTGTCATTGTTTGTGACTTAGATTCTAGAAATGTTAGTTAGGGTTAAGGTTCTAAAGTTTAAATGAACAAAAATAATATAAATTGATCACAATAACCGAAAAATGGTTACAGTTTGACCAAATTTCTAGGTTTTTCTTAAATGCCCATAATTTTCAAACTTCATGGGATAGATTTGTTTTCTGCTCATGATGGTTACAATCAATAGTGTCATGTGTCAAGAAGTGCTTTGGAATATTGTACACGCTAATCCGGTCACATGAGTTTTATTGTGGTACAAGTTTTAAGATGTTACCATCTTGTATTAGCTTTTTGAGACCAGTGATTTTTATACTAAGCTTACGAGTATCTCTGCCTTTTCGTTATTTAGTAAATTTCTGTACACTGACATCCACAACAATAATAATAATTAGGCGCTTACACTCTATAATATAAATAGCTCCGTGCTTGGCCGAGCTTCTCCTACCATTTTGAGGTGCCCATCTTTATATTATACCACAAATGGAGGGAGCTACAGTTTTATGCCGACTCCGAACCTCCGAACAGCAGATGGAGGTAGGAGGTTTGCCATTGACTGCCCAGGGGTGACCACTATTAGAAAAAAACCTTTTCTATGATTTAGAATTTACTTGCCCTGACAGACATTCGAACCTCGAACTCAACCACAATGGCCACACTGGCATTCATACCGAGTGAGAAGTGAATTGCTCAGTCATGGACTGACTGTCCGAAAGTTTTTTTAGTTTATTGTTCGTTCATGGTTTGGAATGCGAATCGCAATAAATATATTTAAAAACAGTTTGAAAGTAGATAAGAACATTTATTTGGTTGAATAAGCAAATCTTTAACGTGCATTTCAGATAAAATTCAATAACAACTAAATGCCTGTGAGAGAACCAAACAATTTACAATGTTTTCCATTTTAAGCTCAGAAATGAACACATCACTTACAGGCGAAGTAACTTTCAACATTCGACAACATAATTTCCAAGTCAAACTCTAAGTTTATTAGCTGCCGCGCGAGCTGTTTTTAGCAATTATGGAGCTCAATTACTTTTGCGGGGCTGAGCAGTCAACCGCACCACTGCCACTTGCACACACACACATAAATAGTTGGAAATGCATATGAAAAGGATGTATCCGTTTAATAGAGAAAGCTCGCTGTACATTCGTATGTAAATGCGGTGCTTGAGCATTCATTCTCCCCTTTAGCTTTCGAACGGAAGCAATGCAACCGAATGCAGCGCGCAACTTCAGTGCTAAAGTTCGAATATTACCAAACAGTGAGGTGAGCAAGCAGGAAGCACGGAAGTGAGACGACAGAGCGATATGCAGCCAATCAGGCAGTCAGGCAGTCAGAAAGGTACGAGCAGCACCTGTCAGAACTTGACATGTGAATAAGTAAATCAGTGTTGCCACTTTAAAGCCAATAATTTGAGCGAAGCGGTGCACTAAAGTTGGCAAACAGCGGCGAATAACTGCATTTACCCTTAAGGCAGCATTTGTAAGTGTGTGCAAGAAAATTGAAACGCATGAGGGGAAGACTGAGAGGGTATTGGAAGTCGAAAATGGCGACAGACTGACAGACACGCAGCCCGGCAGTAGAAGGGAGTGGAAGGCAGTAGGGGAGCGGGGCTCGCTCTACGACTGGAGTGATTGGCTTTTGGGATGAGTTTGCGGTTAAAGCGGGTAGTGAATTTCTGCATTGAGTAGAAATTTGATTGGTTGCATTGGCAACTCAGCGAAGGATAATGCGAATGCGACGACTTCAGGTGTAAATTTCTAAATACACTTACAAGCATACAATCAGACTCACATTCCTCTACGTTTAAGTTAGAGACTACATTTCAAATATGCAGTTTAATGTTGTTTGCAGCAGCGCGCTTCCATTATTTCGCGGCAACTGTTGCAAGTGTAAGTGTTTGTTGGTAAGGCACAGTGTTTTGAAATAAAAAAAAACTAGAATTTGAATAACGATTTTTAAGAAAGCAACACTTAAGCAACATTTACTTAATACGATTCGATATTGGTTTCCACAAAAACGCGCAATTGCCTTTCAACTCGTCCAACTTTTGTTGCCTGTATACTTTTTATGTGTGGTCGACTGCGGCGGCAACTTTTTTTTTCTAGATTTTGACTCGCTCATCTAGTAAGCAGGACAATTGTGTAAGTGATTAAAACTCTTCTCTATAAGCTTATATATACAAAAAAAGATTTATGAAACACTACAACATTGGTTATAATTAAAAGATATATTGCGCGGTTTTGATAAAGAAAACAAAGTTTAGTAGGGTTGCAAAAATTCCTTCGTAATGTTTTTTGATTAATAAATTTTTTAGAGAACTAAATTGCACTTGCGTTTTTAAGACGCATTGCCAACTTATTTTATAGAAAAAAATACAGAGAATAAATGAACAAAACCATACAATATTGTTATTAGATATTTTTAGATCATTTGAATAAAAAAAAAAAATACTATTGAAAAGAGTTGCCATTTAATTTAAGAAAATTTAATTTACATATATTAATTCTTATTTAATTAGTCAAAAGACATGTTTTTAAATATATTACTTTATGACCGTATTGAGGCCAAAGTCGGCTGCGGTTTATTTTCAATTATTACAAAATTTAATTACCTAAGTATTATCTACAATGTAAGTATAAAATACTAGTCCAAACTCGAAATATTCCTGATCAGAATTGTCTGCTAATTATGTTTTTAAATTTAAAATTGTTTAGTTTTTTTATAAGGTAAAATACAAAGACTAATTTGCAATTAAAAAAAATTAAATTGTTTTGATGCAAATTAGTACATAAATATTTAGAAAACTTTAATTTTGTATTCTGGTTCTTGGAGTCGTTATTTTTTTTTAAACACTGGCGAAATTTAATGTCTTGTCATTGATATTTCTTGACAGTCATCATAAATAATATGTTTGCTTAAGATATTAATTAAATTATTGCAAAATAGAAAGCACACTCAATAAGAAAGTTTTAGTTTGTTGGGACCTATCGTCCGTCTAAACGCTAAAGAATTAATTAAGATATATTTTTAAACAATTTAGTGTCAAAAATTTTATTGAAAATTCATTTAGTTGTTTATTAAAATCTATGGTTCGTAAGAAATAAGTAAAAAGTCGTTATCAAGTTTTGTAAGTAAGTAATATATTTATTGATTGCAACAAAATGTTTGCAGAAATATTATCCATCCAATTAAAATATTATTGCAAATAGAGCATACAAACTTTTCTTGCTAAAATTGAGCCTGTGAAATAAATTATAATATTGGTATTGGTTCAAATAAAATAAAAGCTTTACACGTAGAGGTTTTCATTAAAGAAAAAAAACAAAATTTAACCAAATAACATCCAATGTAGATATACATACATACACTCGTTTTTAGTTATCACAACCACTGTGCTTAGTTGCATGGCTGCATAATCGATGCAACATTGAATTTGTTGCAAAAATACCCACCATGAAGACAGTGGAGCCGCTGTTGCGGCAATTCAGCTAACTACATAAATTATCGGTGCTCATTCAAGTGGCTCTTCATTGATAGCTCCCTTGCATATTGATGGTTACTCTACCCATACTTCACTCATCCACTTAGCCAGCGGCAGCCAGCGAGCGAGAGACTCAAGTGTCGCCTGTTGACTGTTGCGAGTCGAGCGATGTTTTTACATCAACAACGACGTCACTGCCTCACCTGCCTACATCACTTAATCGAGCCATGGCTCTGCCACCTATCTATTCAATATAGCAGATAGCTATTATTCAGCACCATTTTGCTAATAGCGGAAGCAACGTCGAACACATACATACATTCATACATACATACCTGTGTATACACCTTCATACGCACACAGCTGTGAGTGTGTGTGTGTTGCCAAACGCCAAACGCCACTCGCTAACTCGCTGTGGCCGCAACGATTGCATTCGCAGTGAATGTGAGTACGCGTATGAGCGACTTGTATGCAAATAACTGCACTGCATCAATTTGTTAATGTAGGAGTATGCGTGAGCGAATGTGTAGCTGTGGTTTGGCGTTGCAACTAAATATTTCAATCTACATACATACATACATACATACAGAAGTCGCACTCAAAATGCACGAAACGGCAATTTCCGCCAATTCGTCGATTATTTTGAAACTTTTTTTTTAATGTGAAGTAGTCAGTCAGTATTCAGCAATCAAAGTCGATGGGGTGGGGGGATGGAGTGCAAAGTCATTCATTAAATGTAAAATAGCCTAGTTTTGATTCAATAATTTTGAAATCTTGATTGCTTTATTTCCCTAAAATATAGTGTCTCTCTGATTGTTTGAACGCTCGAATCCTCGGTTGAGAGGTTTAGATTTCTTACTGAAATTCGTCGTTTAAAATTATATTTATTTTTGTTATTTACCATTTATTGTTAGCCAGCCTTAAGATTCCTTGGTTTCAAGCGCCTTAATCATGAAAATTTTTAAGTTTTTTACTTATCGAAGCAGCATTCGCCAATATTGACTAAAAACATTTTCTTTTACATTTGTACTTTGTGAAGTGAAAGTTGTCCGGATTTAACTGCCGCACCGTGTATATTATCTTGTCTGCTTTTCTGTCCTAGCTGCTTTAATTCTTGTGTAAGGAAGTTCGTCGGATTTAATTTTTTTTTTCAAGTGTTTTGATTACTCCTCCTCCATAAACTTTCTACCAGCGGCTTCAATTGTGTCCAATATATATAAACGAAGAAAAAGGTTACGCGTTAGATTAGTGATTATGCCCAGTGTGACACTGACAAAAACACTCCTTCCATTTGCTTTAAAGATAAGTTTTCTTTAGTGATTTTCATAAACTCTAGTTTTTTTTTTGGTTTCAGTGACTCTTGTTGCATTTTGTAATGTAAGTCTAAAACTCCAACGTATTTTTGTCCTTTCCCTCCACTTTATTTTATCTTTATTATCAATGAGAGGTTCAGCGCGATTCGATTAAATTTTGCACTTGAAAATGCATGAAACATAACTACTTTGCATCTACAATACTGGGAGTTTTGTAACATCATGTTGATAAATCCAATAAAATTTAGAAATAAACATGTTTTTTTGAATTCTCTCCAATTTTATCAAGCTCTCTATAATTGGTACAATAAACGTAAGTATGAATATACATTTAAATTAGTTTACTGATACCACTGCCGAGTTGTTGTTTGTAACAGGAAGTGACTGATTGTGTGTGTGTGTGTGTGTTTGTGTGTGCGCATTTGTTGTTTGACTATGTGCACTTCCGCGCACACCTTTCGCCTCCCGCAAACAATTTGTGGCAGACTCAGTTAAACCAACAAATTAAGCGATTTTCATACATTACCACAGATTAAACACCAGTCATTAGCAGCGCGACAAGCGACGATAGCGGGGATGATGGCGCGACTTTTGGTGCCAACCAGCCTTCGCCGCCACCGCCAGCAGTCAATCCATTAGCCCGTCCGGTCCAACGGTGGCGGCCACAAGCTGCTAAGCACTGAATAGCCGTTGGCCTACTGGCTTATGCATAATGCGATGTTCACAGGAAGGCGGCTACTGAAGGCTTTAAACTTCTTACAAAATGTACAATGATTTAACAAAATTAAATAAAATCGAATTTTTTAAACTTATTTTATTGAGTATGCAGTTTTTCGGCTTATTAAATTTTGGTGTGAGTAATTGCAATTTACAAGTGTCTGCATGTTATCTCGAATTTTTGACAATTTTTTTACTGACAGTTTCCTCTATACAACGCAAAACTGTTATACTTTCAGTACAAAATTTCTCAAAAATCTTACCACTGATTCGTAGCTACTAGAATCCTGCATTTTATTGTACTTTTATTAAAGTTTTTTTTTGTTAAGTTAGAAATGTGTATGTAATTGTGACAAATGTTTTCTACGTTGTTTATAAAATTTAAAACATTGTTTTTAAAGACGTTCGTTAGAGAATTCACGATATTTTATTTGAAAAATAATTTTAAGTAATAGGAAGAAAAATAATTTGTCCAAATGTGTCAATATGTATTTGTGGTATAATTTGTCAACGGAGTGTATGTTTATGCTGTCACTATTCGTACTAATGTCCACTCAAAGGTGTTTAGTCAAGCAGATAAAACTACAGAATTTGCTTATATATTGTCCATATACTAAAATATAAAAAATAAAATATGTGCTAGTACGAGTAATAGGCAAGTCAATTGCGAGACTCCTCGATGCCAATTTTTTTTTAAGTTTCATACTTCTTTGCTGATCACATCCTTTTCGATTGGTGGGCCACTTTGTATAATTTTGCTTAAGACGGCTCCATTTAGAATGAACCTCACCCTTTTTAGTGAGTAAAAAATGTCCATTTGCTATGCAAAAAAACAGACTTTTAACCTTCATAAGGTTTTCAAAATTACCGATGTCAAAGTTCTTTGGGTCAAATTTGACACATACAGTAAAATTGTGATATCGAAACTATATAAACAGACTATAATGCAGTGTAAAACCTTGAATTTATTAATATACATTTTTTTTAATTTTTCAGTGCGTGTTCAAATTATAGCACACCTTTGTTTTAACTAATTTCCATTATTGTTGTTTTTGACTGGTGTTATTTTATTATTTGTATATTGAAGAATGAAGGAGATGTGGTGATCACCGAAATAGTGCTACAGCTTCTACCGCTTTTGATGTTGTTGTTTTTTCATTAATTTTTTCAATAAAAATTGGCCTTTAGCTCTATTTCCATTATTTTTTATATGACTTCAAACCGAAAAACTCCAAAAAATATGCATCAGAATCTTTTTATTTTTACTCACTTGTTTTGTTTAGCTTGATATTTATGTTCGATATCGAAGGTAAATTTCCAATGTTCGCTACTATATAAACCGATTCTTAATTTCGACTTACAAAATTTTTTGTTGCCAAAATCAATTTAAAATTTTTCGGATCAAATCAACCTTATCCATTCTTAAATTTATGTCGATTTTCAAGTGTTTTAAATGTTATGTGAGAAAACATTGGCCAGTTTACAGTAGGTTTTTATTTGTAAAAACAATAACACTTTTTAAATGGTAGAAGTTATAGTACTATTTCTAAAATCACCACATTTCCTCATCAGACTTCTTTATTTAATTAGTTATATTTTATTCTTCATAACCACTTCTCCAAGGCTTTGAACCACTCGCTAGCCGAGTGGACTGCTGCGTTTTTCCATCTTCCTTAAACAAACCAACTACAAACAAGAGCAACTGATCAGCTGCTATATGAACTTGTTTGTGTGGTTGTTGTTTGTGTGTTTGCAATTCTATGCGAAAATTTCATTGGTTTTTACTAACTGCTCCGCCACGTAGGGGCCAAAATTTTTTGTTTTTTGAAACGTACAAAATTTTATTGTCAATAAAAACGTTTAGTTATGTCCCATCGTAGGGATTTGCTTAAATTTCGATTTGTTTTTGTATGACAGAAATTAGAAGAAAACAATTTTTTTACTCTTGTTGTTAAATACTGTAATAAATATTTAAAAAAAAACGACAAATTATTTTGCAAAAATCCTACGATAGGACAAAGTGAACCGTTTTGCGAAAATTTTAGTGTATAAAACAATAAAATCGTTTAAAAAAATGTAGAAGATACGTGGCAGACCGTTTTGAAAAGCAGTGTTTCGAGAAAAACGCGTTTGAAGTTTCTATACATGCTTCCGGTCACTCAGGCGCGCATGGTTGGAAACAACTGAAAAACAACGTTTACCATTAAAATTATGTATGATTTCATATTTTCCGTAATCTCGGAACTATACAAAAGCATTTAAGCTAAAAATTTCGACTTACAAAATATTTTGTTGTAGTTAAAAGCAATATAAATTTTTTCGGTTCAAATATACCTTGCCCGTTATTAAATTTATACCCATTTTCAAGTATTTTAGGTGTTAAATGAGAAAGTATCATTGTGGTATTACAATACTTATTCAGTATAAGTTATGAGATAAACGTGCAAGATTATCTGCCGCAAGTGAAGAAAATATCAGCAAAGTCGCTTAAGATTATTAAAGCTTTCCCTTTGGAATATATTTTCAATTCAAAAAACACAAATACATAGCAAATTTCAAGCAGCAACTACTACTTTATTGCAATACACAAGAGGAGAAACTTCTTAGGCCCATTTAAATATACTTTATTACAAAAGAATTCCATTAAAGTTTTTAGGAATGGAATATAAAAATAAAAATAGAGCATTAACGTTATCAAGCATCTTTTGAAATTGCTTCTGAAAATAAAAGAGGTTTAAGCGTGAATAATGGAACATTAAAAAGTTTTTAATATTTTTAATTAAAAGCATTTTCAACCCCAAATCAATGCTGACGTCGCTTAGCTTGTTGCAAACAATTTTACTAAATAACTTGCAACTACAATGTACATACATATTCCTCCATTTCATTTGTACGTCGGAGCCAAATAAATAAAACTTAAAATTGATTGTCTGTGAATATCTACGAATTTTTACGGCAACACGAATTGTCCTTTCTCTGGCAGCAGCAGCAGCAGAGCACAGCTTTTCCACCCTTGCATTTATTTACTTTGTTGCGGGTTTGTTTTTTAATTAAAATTTTATTTCTGATGAAATGGTGCATGAGCATGATCGAACTTTTGAGTTGTTGTGAGGACAAAGCAAGTATAATATGAAGCAATGAGATAATGAGTAGAGTAAAGCAAAAAAAAAAGTGAGTAAAATGTTTGACAACAAATAGAAGCCCGAACTACAGACAGGATGCTAGACAGACCGACGGTCCAAGGCAAGTGGCGGTACAAATGCCACAACGATTGCCTCGCAAAAAAGGGTGACTAATTTGTTGCCAAATTTATTTCGATACGTACGAAGGCGTTTAGCCGGAACATAGCAATACATTGTATTTAGATATTATAACACCACTACCATACAGATTGACAAACAAAATAATGCGTAAATGCGAAAGTGTGAAATACTCGTACAGTGCAGTCTTCAACAAAAAACACCAAAATTTCGTACTTCGTTAAACATTTTTTTTTGAATTTTTTGAGTAAGCAGTTTTGCAGCTTATTAAAATTTAGTACAATAAAATGCGCGTTGCAAAAAAATTTTGGTTTGCGTTTGCGTGGAAGCAAATCAATTTGTCAAAAATTAATATTAATTTGAAGCTGCGCAGAGCCTGTACTTTCTTATAAATTAGCTACAAAACAATATGTTAATAATCTAATATAATTTTATTATATTTTAATGTTCATCAAATGTTAAAAAATACGAAAAATCTTATGCCTAAATGGAAAAGTATTTCATGCTCTTTAATTTCCAGCTGATCTTACTCGCCGAATTGCGCTAAATCTCTGGCAACTGATTATCGCTGCTAAATTTTTTTTCAACACTTATAAAATCATTTAAAGACACTAAATTTAAATAATTTGAAAAATTAAAAATACATTGGGAAAGCTGAAGTAGTAGTTAATCTTCCTAATAAAATTTAAATGTACATAATTTTCTTTTCTTTCCTTTTTGTTTTTTTTTCACCTCTAATATATTTATTAGGGGGCAGACTAGGGTTGAAAACGATATATCGATGATATTTTTTTTCGATACCACAATATTTTTTTTTGAACGATGCTTTTTTTCCTATACACTCTTTTTTTATTATTTTTTAATAGCAAAATCGAATATTTACTATATGCAGTTATTGCAAGTGATTACATTTTCTAAGACCTATTGAAATATATATTCTCCAAGGCCGGTGCTATATTTACACAGCAACGTAATCGTCTCACAGGAAAAAGGCTTTCTAAACTGCTTTTTTTTACATAAATTCGTTACAGTTTGTTACAAGTAATAATAAAGTTTTAAATACCTAAATTCTGGTGTTGGTATTGGTTTTTAACATACAATACAATAAATGAAGTCTTGAAGTATAAAACACTGTAAAAATATGTTCCTAGAGTTTGTAGAAAGAAAGCGGCATTCCAAGCTTCTTTCAGATCTGTAGCAGTAACGCGAAAGTATTATTTCTTGATAGCTTCTTTATAAACCAAATATTTAAATTACCCGGTGCCCAGAAAAAAGTATTATATTTTGTCGACTGTGGCCAATCAACACTAGAAATTTAACAGAAATTAACTGCAAATCGCTAGCAACTTCAGGTTAGCGAACGCCCAATACGATGCAACAGTGAAGAACTATTGAATTTAAGAGGTTGACCAGTTTTGTGAATTAACCAACTACCTTTCACAAGTAAAATCACGAATTAAAGTGTAACAATTGCTAAAGACTATACAATCCGATACAAGATTTTTGATTCTCTGGTCAAGTTTAAAAGCAAACAAAAATCAGAACAAGAAAAAAAATGGTTACCATGGGTTAACTTAGGCGGCTTTTTCATTGATCAAGTTGCTTCCTGCTTATTGAATAATTCAGATATATCTTTGTAGTACAACTCTAATATCTGTTTAGTTTCGAATGAGACAAATTTTTGTCAAATATAAGAAAAAAGGTAATTAACATTGCTATTTCAAATGCTTGACAATGTAGCTAACGAGCTACACATTTAAATGTGCAAAGTGAAGTTTTTGCAAAATTCAAATTTTGATGCAGTTTGAAAGACAATTACCAAATATGTGTTCTTAAAAAAAAAAAAACCATTTTATTGCTTTTACTTGAAGTTGGCAATGATGGCAACAATGTAAAGTTAATATCGTCAACTTGTGCTGTTTGCGTTTTCCCAAGTAAATATTTTAAAAATAATTTATTCGCCAAAAAGGTAAAATATTCTTATTTTTATGAAAATAAACAATATGCAGGTATTTATAAAAATTAAAACTGTTTAGATAACAACATGAATTGGGACACAAATAACAATGCAGCACAGTCGCTTCGGCCGATCGAAGATTTATTTGGGATATAATCAGACGATGGTGTTATTGGATTGGTGCCCTATTCATTCCATAGTGATATTGACAATTCTTGTGATATGCCAATTAAAAATAATAAGCGAAAGAAAAGAGTGCAGGTGAAAAATTACACATGGTTTGAAGCTAAAAACAAAAAAAGGAGAGAATGCGGCAAAAGTTATTGGGGTAGACGAAAGGAAAGTGCTTCATGGAATTACAGGGAAAAAAAGAACCACGAAATATGAAGCCAAGATATATTGATTACTGTAAGAGCATTCGGTCAGGACGAGAAAAAGGCGATGCCAAAGTAACGAACATCCGCGCATTACAGTTCACTCCAGATCGTGAAATTTTTTTCTAATTAATGTTTACCGATTCATGGACAATTTTACCCCAACGAATTGACAAAAACGTAGTTCCTTTAAAATGGTGTAACTTACAACAACTTTACCAAAAAATTAAATACGAAGACTCACAAAGTTTAAAATTAACTTTACCTAAAGATTATCACCAGTTTTTTGATGATTTACCGTATGAATAATATCTATTTTTAATTTTTTTTATTTAATATTGATGACTAGCAGCAACGAAGTAAGACTGCACTTTTTTTTGTGATAAAAATTGTTAAAATAATAAAAAATGCCATATACAAATAGTTTTTTTTTAATTTTTTATCATGGGGGAATATTTAAGGAAAATGTGCTATGTGCGTTAAAAAAAAAATTTAAATAAAAAGTAAGTAAATTAAAAAAATGTTTGATAAAAAGAAAATCTGCAGTTTTTATTGTTGTTTTACTTTTAAGTTGGTAACACAGACTTTCAAGAATAAACCTGCATTTAAATTTTAATAAAATAACAGTTTTTACAACAATTATTAAGTTTTTTGTCTCTCCTGTAAAATTCGAAAAAGTTCACTTAGCACATTTACATGTGTAGCTAACGATATGTTAATCAGGACGTCAAACAATCTATGGGGCAAAATTACCGATAGGTGGCGATGTGGTCGAGTTTTTACAAATTTCGTATTAACTGGCTAATTTCTTCAAGCTTTGTATATTCGTTTATACATGTATTATACCTACTCGTATTATACATTTATTTAAATGGAAAATATTTTAAACAAAATTTGTTCAACTGGCTGAAGTTGAGATATGTGTTATGGTTGTATGTGAAAGTTTCACTTTCGGGGCGATTTGGTTCATATTTATTGCAAACAGAATGGGATAAGAACGAGTTTGGTTTAATATTTCGAAACATGTTTAGTTCGTATGCGGATATATTAAAGTTCTCTTTGAGAGACAAAATTAAGGCAATCAGGTTTTACATCGAATGAGACATCGTCGGACAAAATAATCCAACTAAAGAATATTGTTTGTTATTGGATCTTTGGGCATACCTTTAGTGTAGGATAATGTCATCTAATTTTCCCTTCCATTTTATTAATCGAAGAGCAACTAACATAAACGAACATTTACTAGAATGTGTTTTTTATTTAGAAAATAGCTTTTTTATGTGCATTTGGCTTTTGTAATTGCTTACATTTTTCTTATTGCAATTGTTTTTTATTACAATATTAAATTAGTGATAACTTGTTATCCAAGTACAGCATTTAAAATTACTAAACTCACTTATAATTGCTATAAACGGTAATCAGTTCAGTTTAAACTAGAGATTTTCGATTGAATATACTCTGACAACTTGTATTACTCGAATTCTTTGGTTTTCGCTCATCTTTAACCAACTACTTAACTCAAAGCACTTTTTGCAATATTGATGTTTCTAATAAGTGAATTATTTGTCCATAACTGCATACACTTGAGATAAAATCTTTTGCTACCCAACCAACGAACCTTTTTGGCAAGATTTTCGGAATACCCAACCATTAAATCACAACCGATAATCTCTAGTTAAACCAACCAACCCGCCTGCCACAATAAACCATTATCAACCACCAGCGCGTGGGGTTGTGCCGCTGGCCAGACTGGGCAGGCTCAAAATGTGAGACCATGCACCAAGGGGGTGCAAATCGAATGTTAGAATATTTAGTGGCATTCTTGCACGTGCAACATTCGATTTTGTTGCGGCGAAATGGCAAAGGACCTGCCGTCGCCTGAAGCGTTTGCCGGTCGTGGCTGGTTAGTCCAAAGCCAGTTTATGCTAAGAAGGCGTGCAGTGACGCGCAGTTAACCCCCCGGGGAGGATGGAAACTGACACTTTGTTCCTTATTTAGCGCATCGGCGACGTAATGATTCGATTATTTACGCTTTCCATTGTATTTAAGTTATCTCGAGAATTCCACAATGAGCGATTGCTTTCGGGCATTTTTTTGTTGTTGACTTTTTTTTTTGCATTCAAATCGCTTTAGTGCGCTTGAATGACTTGATAACTTCTAAAGAGGGGTGTAGAAAATCGAATAAAAATAACAATCACTTCGCCATTCAATAATCGACATGCACATACACTTTGTTGCTATACATACATACATACTTACTTACACTTATGTATTGTGAGCGAATAATATTCGAAGAGTTTGGTTCGAAAGAATCAAAGAAATGACAACCATTTGCATATTAATAATTAATTTAATATTTTAAAAATCAAACATATGATATTCCAAGTACAATTTATATTTGTTGCTTAATATACAGCTCTCAAGAAAATTGAATTTTTTTTTATAAATTAACACTCAAGAAATGAAAAAGAAATTTTCTTCTATACAAATTTCTTAGATTAGTCTGAAGCTCTCAAAACAAAAATGCTCGTATACTTATTTAAAAAAAAAAAAAAATGTACAGCAATGGCAAAGAACTTTTTTAAGCAAGCAGAAATAATGTAAAATATTTCTTTTCATTTTTCTTGACACCTGTATTCTAAGCTTTAGAAGTGTGTTTAATTATGTAAATAAATTCGTTACACCACCACTTCGCTGGCAATTTTCATTCACTCGCCTACAGCAACGGTATATCATCATCGTTCTCATACTCAGAACACAAGGATTGTTCCCCGGAAGAACCTCGTTTATCTGCCTTGCTCTTCTTCCGGCTGGGTAATGAGAGCTTCAGTCGATTTGTTGTTGTGGCACCGCTTGTCGAGCTGCTGGCATTTTGTGTCGCCTCCTCGTGTTGGAAATTTGCAATTATCGAGTTGCTATCATCTGTGCCGACATGGTTCTGCTCTTTTTTTAATATTTTTTTCACCCAAATGATCTTTAGCGATGTCCTCTGACGATATACGGCGGCCGCTATGATGACAATCAGGACAAGACCGAATACTAAGAATAATACTATGGATTCACGGGGATTACTTTCGGGCTTTGGATGCCATTCCCAGGTTTGCTTTGGCTTTGTCGCATTGGTTTGCGTTTCGTTTGCTACAAAAATGTTAAAATGTTTAAAAGGCAATGAGTAATTAAAAGGGATTATAAACTAGAGAAATTTCAGGTAACTGTATTTTATAAGCTCGACAAAAAGTTCGTTTTCATTTAAAGCACTTATCACGCATAAAGTCGTACAGTCGTAGGACTGTTGAAGTTAAAATAAAAGTAACTAAATTATATATTGTTTATGAGCTATTTTCTCAAAAGCTAACAAATATTTAATTGGGAAGGCGTATTTAAAAGCATTTGTAGCTTGCTTTAAAACGATTTTGAAAAAGAATTGCGGGTTTCTCGAAAAAAAAAATAAAATTAGTGTTCTTCGAGTGAAGCCTTCAACTATTTTATAGATTTGTGAGACCACTTTATGAGCAGCTGTGTCGTGATTCGGTATCAACTTTGGTGTTTTTTTTTTGGGAACAAACCTAATAAAGGATCGATCAAGGAAAAATCTGTGATCGTTCTGGATCAATTTCACAACACAAATTCTAGATGAATACGAGATCTGTCTAGGACTACGAGTAGCTTAGAGAGAAATTATCAAAACTAGAAGGTTGAACAAAGATTTGAAGTACAAAGCCCTTCGAAACGAGTAGAGGCACCTTTTATATAATAACCACACAATCTGTACTCACTCTTAGTTTGCGGCACTGCCACGTCGTCTACTGAAATCTTCTTGCGTTCAATGGCGGCGCCAGTGGTTACCTCCAACAACGGTTTTGTGTTATTCGAAATATTTGTGGGCGTTAAGATAGTTGAACGTTTTGTTGTAGACATTCGTGTTGTTGGAGGATTTAGTGTTGTTGTTGGCGATTTGGTTGTTGTTATTTTTGGCGATGTGGTTGTTGTTGTTGTAATTGTAGTTGGCGATTTGGTTGTTGTTGGTTGTGTTGTAGCACGTTTCGTGGTTGCGGTTTTTGTTGTTGTGCGTTTTGTCGTGGGCTGAGGATTTGTTGTGGTTGTGCTTTTAGCTGTTGTTGGCTTCCGCGTAGTAGATGTTGTTGTTTTGGTTGTCGAGGTGCTTGCTGTTGTCGGTTTACGCGTTGTCGTCGTTGTTGTTGTCCTAGTTGTAGTTGTTGTGCTAGTTGTAGTTGTTGCCTTAGTCGTTGTCGACGGTGTTGCTGCCTTCGCTGTTGTAATGTTGGTGCTTGGAGTCAAAGTAATGGTTGGTGTTGCGATTATTTTAGGTGTATTAGTTGTTGTTGCATTCGTCGATGTGGCCGTTGTGAAAAACTGATCGTCGTTGATCGGATCTTTTGTGTTTAAGAACATTAGATAACAACAAAAAAGTACATTAACATACAAACATTGTTTTAAAAAACATATTTGCGCGCTTTAAAACTCACCTAAACACACTTTGATGTAGTCAGGACAGCAGTCATTATCCAAAATACAGGTGTCATGACAACTGCACAGGCCAATCAAGCGGGTTGCTTCGCGCATTATGCCGAAATTTGTTTCCTCACCGCAACGTGCCGCGCACGACAGAGTGTCGTACAGCGATTCCTCTGAATGAAGAAAAATGTATTTTTAATAATTATTTCAGTTTAAAAATAAGCGCTCTTATTGGAAGGCAACTCACCCGTAGTCGTTGTCTCATACTCCGCCGAGTCATCCGGCTCCTCATCGTGGTTGTCCAGCGCCTTACACTCAGTTCCTGTCATTATTTTAACATCGTCAATAGCAATGTCACTTAAGTGATTCTTTGCGCCATCTGCTACGAAAACGATCTGAAAATCATCTTCCATATCGTCGATGTTGAAATGCGCCTCAGTCCACAGATTATTCTGATTACCCGATTTGGTGAATTTTACATAGCTGCCAAATAGGAAAATATTGTTGTTAAACGCAAAGAAAACCAAAAGTCACTTTCATCAAGTTACTCACGTGTTTTTATCTGCAATAACCTCCGTCAGCATTTTTGACACCGGCTTCACGTAGACATTGAGATTGCCCACACCCGCGCCATGCATGAAATAGTAGAATTGGAAACAACAGGACGTCTTTAGACTTAACTCTCGTTCATAAATTGGCGATGTGAGCGCCGCTGGTGTTGGAGTAATGCCAAAGCTTTCCATTAGCATATAATGTCCACCACTCGCCGTCATTGTTGTGTGATCGTGTCGCGGCCCGGTGTTGAATGATGTAAATACATTCGAGGCCATAGCGCGTCGCCATTTGAAACTTTCCGATACCTCCATTACCCAACCGCAGGCGTCGCTGGATTCGAAATCGCATTCGTGTTTCACAGTGTTGGTTTGCCCTGTACGAATTGGAGTAAATCTAATATTAATGATTTTCAATATACATCAATAGTAATGGTGGTACGACATTCGAGGTCGAATACATAGGTTTATTTTTTTTTTATTATTATTTTAATCATTACGAAGAATGTGACCTACGAGTGATTATGGAAAAAACCAAATTACCTCGTGACATAACACGAAAACTTCGCGCCCTAATGGAAACCACGTCACGTTTGGCAGTCAAAACATTCAGGTCCCTAGGTTCCAGCATAAGCAATACCAACAATTTCAGACTGAAGATCCATCGAAGGTGAGCAGAAACATGTACGAACATGCGATCGAGTAAGATAAGGCTTTGGAGTCTATTGGGAGATTAAACATGCACAAGATTTCTTTGAAAAAAAAAAAAAAAAATTACGCTCGTGCGATAAATAGTTCATTGTGAATGTCCGCTCTGAGTGACGGGAGTAGTTATTATAAAACGTATTTGTTAAATCATTTACTGCTGCTGAAAAATCACGATCCAAAACGCTTGACTTCGCTTAAGAGAAATATAAAAAGTTTTAGGTCAATTTCCCTTCTATCCTCGGCACAAGGTATAGCTTTCGTGGAAGCCTTATTTTGGAACTATCTCGGATGATTCCAACTTAGTGATCAATTCCATTTGTAGTCCCATCCAACGACCGTTACTTAGTTAAATATGCAGAACTCTACACTTTCTGTATCTGTTGATCATATAATATGTCAAACCCTACAAAAAAAAAAAACTTAAGAGTACTAGATGTTCCAATAAAAGCTGGCAGAATAAGATTATTACCGTGTACTACATACTATGAGGCGAATGCATGAGATGATTTTTCTATTGCAAGGTTTTGCCTTAGAGGTAAATTTAACTAGCAGCTCTTTATTATTGCCATGCGTAGGAATTTCGTAATATTTATTTAATCCTTTCTTACGATGCTCGGAATAAAAACTGTCAAGGGGTAACTAGAAAGTATTAAATGTGACACTCAGCTAAGCAGGCGGGATTTAGTTCATTTTATCTTGGAAACTATTCGCTCTGCGGCTTATTCCTATAATGCATAGATGAGCTTAGGAACCAGGCAACGGCTTATACAGTCCGCTTAGGTCCGTAATCAACCGGTTGTTAAGTAAGTTTGTATTTAAAGTATTTACATATTAAGACACTTCTTTGTTAAGATTCAAATTTGTATACAATTTTGGTGAAGTTCTTTAACCTACCAATCACATTTTATCAAAAAATTTTCATGCAGACAGTATAAGTTTTGTGAAATGATAAAATAACTCGGCGTTTTAAAGAAAGTGTTTGTCTTCGTAGTTAAAAAAACAGCATATGAATGGCCTTGGATTACTTGTGCTGAAAAAAGAGATAAATTTAATAGGTTGACTTACTTGTACAGCGGCCAATCGGACGATCCCAATCCGAGCCATTGCAATAGGCATAACGGTTGCCCAACAAATCGAAACCATCCGTACAATAGATACTGATATGATAGTGATCTACAAACTGTAATCTGCCAAATTGGGGGACCTCTAAGGGAATGGTGCAGCCAGGTTCTAGGAAGAAAAATTGAAAAAAAAAAAAAAAATTAAAATTAAAAAGTAAGACTTTAGTGAAGCAAATACTTCTTAAATGCGATAAACATTAAAAAAAAAAAAAAGTAAACACCATTAACAAGCAAACGCAAATTTTATTTTATCTTCCTTTTCAGCTGTACACACTTTCAGTGATTCCGAAGGCAAATAAACTTTAACAAATGTCACTCACTTGCGCATATCGGCCGTTCGCCAAACCATTTGCCATGATTGCACTGCGTCCGCCTGTCACCAATCAGCTTGAAGCCATGATTGCAAAAATGTTGCAATAGCATATTGCGGCGTTTCGCCATTGAAAATCCATTTTCCAACGCTGGAGGATCCTCACATGGCACTCGGGACGAGCGTTCGGGAAAGCGACGTGAAAAATACGAACCATTCGCACGGTGCAACCAAAGCAGTAATAGACAATAAAAAATGAATAAATGCAAGTGCGTCGAATTGCCGAGAAGCAACGATTTAAACATTTTCGCTGTCCACTAATTTTGATGATTTTCAATTAATTTTAACTTCGCACATGCGAGTTTACTCATTTAGTTCTTGCCTTTCAGCTTCCGCAACGGTTACTGATAGGCGGCTGTGTTTTTGTAAGTTTATCGAAGTCTCAAAGTGCCGTATTTGTAAGTGCATACTTATGGATGTATGTATGTATTGTGTATACTCATACTCACACAAGCTCATTTGCATACATATGGTATAACGCACATACATACATACATAGACAAACATATGCACGTTTGGTTAAAAAACTCATATCTCGGCTTAGCACTTTTTCGATTTCAAGCTTACAATTTTAAAGTTGTGCCGATATAACAATGCATTTTTAAGTCGCACCTAAATCGAAGATTTTGTGTTTTACCAATCATATTTTGAGCAGAGACTAAATTCGACTTAAGTGCAACTTAAGTCTCATAGAATGGCGATTAAAGTTGAACTTATAAAATAAACAAGTAAATAAAAAAAATATTTAAGTGGAAAGCACAAATTCTAAAACAATTAGCTGAGTAAATAAATGCCCAATTCTTTGGTGGCGCTAACATATTTCTGAATTAAATATTTTTCATACTTAAGTATTCATTTGTGCAGAATCTTAAACTTAGATGGCGAAATCAGCCTTTACTGTTGTATCACTTAGAATTTTCATTTAAAATGTCATCTTTGTAAATGTTCTACAAAAATATAGTTCTCATTCTGTTAGAGGTCTAGAATGGTTTACTTAAAATTTAAATAATATTAAATGCAAATAAGTTCTTTTCAAAGTTCCACAAATTTGTATGGCTGTTGATATGTTAAGCAGTCTGCTAGTATACATATATTTGTTTCTTGGAGTTGATAAATGCAAGTGCACCAAGATGTAAAGGCTAGAATTCAGTGAGTTCAACAGTTGGGAATTTTATCGTTCATAACCAAAAATCAAAAAAAAGGCGATACAAAATTGAGAAAACAATTGCTATTTATCGTTACTCTCGCTTCTATGCACAGAAACACTTACATAAATACACTGTAAATCCTGATAATGTTGTATGGAAATACATAAATAATCATTTAAACTAAGATAAATAGTTAATTCTTAAAACTGGAATTTCTAATGGATAAACATTAGAGTGGACTTAATAATTTTTTTTTACAAAAATACTGTACTGCCCCTTTAAATTATTCTACTTTATGCAAATAATAAATTTCCAAAGTCTTTAGACAGATTACTCCAGGTTAAGACGTGCCCAATAAATCTGCCAAAACCTGTTTTTTTTTTATTATTTTCAAGAGAAATGCAATATATTATTTTATAACTATTTAAGTTTTCTATTATTGACTCTCAAATGGGCAAATTTTAAAAGTTATATTTTTCAACATGCGTAAGGTGAAGTTGGATATTCGTTCAGATAAGGCAGACATTCTTTGGAACAAAGTGACATTGATTGGGATAAAAAAATTTAACCATCTCTCGCATAAAACAAAAAAGTCGGCAGATTACCAGTAGTGTTAACATCAAACAGCATTGAAAATCTCCTTGAAATATCTCTCCTGCCACCTGGTACTGGAAAAGAACTGGCAGGCATCCTAATCCAACTGTTAGAGGAATGGTAATTAGAAAAAATAATTCTTAACTCAAAAAATATTAATAACCAGGTAAAAGCTTATTTATTTCCATGTGGTCTTCTATTTTAGGAAATTTCGCTTAAACGTGCTTTCGAGATATAAAACTAGCAATAAAGTGGTCCAACACTTTTAACTAGTAAATATTTTAAAGAAATTTATCAAATATTTAAATATGTATATAGAACATTTATCTGTAATCCTTTAGTTTCAAGCAGAGGCACGAAACTTATTTTTGTTATAGAAATGACGGACGTAAACCCATTTGAAATTTTATTTTATTGTGTTTATATATTTAAAGTAAATACTCACCATTTTTACTTTAAATTATGTTTGTAGAACATTTAATACATTGCCATTATCATTAGTATTAGTATCATCATCATCATCGTCATAAAAAGATGCACCAAAAACTATTATTCAACTTTGGAGAAACTCATTGTTTTGAAGTTGATGTCACACATTTTTCAACTTATCTTCAACCTTGGAAATATAAAGTACATAAGTAGGGATAAACTTGAGAACAACAACATTCACATTGGACAAGCAATTTTTATAATTTAATACAAGTAATAATTTTATGAAATTGCGTGTTTTTATACTTTCAATTCGTAATTATTTACAACAGATCTTTACAGAGATCGCAATTAGAAAAAGAATGACGACAGTTTCTCAATAAGCCTGCGGAGTTTTTTTTATTATTTATAAAAAAAAATTAAGTTTATTTGAACATTCTTGGAAAATATTTAAAATGACTACATACCAGGGTTGGGCATTTTTGCACTACCACTAAATTGCACTACCACTGTCTATTCAGTGGTAGTTAAACAGCAAAATCCACTATCACTGAAAATTTAGTGATAGTGAAAAAAAATGCAATATCACTAAACCTTTAGTGATAGTGAAAAACAAATTGCACTATCACTAAACCTTTAGTGAAACATGAGCTTTAACTAAATACATTTGAATTTATATTTTATGGCCGATATTAATTATCAACTAGTTTGTGGATAAAAATGTTTCTTGGTATATAGGCGGTATAACTAAACGTTGTCATTAAGCCAGTCCAACGAAATAAAACATGATTTCTTGGTGTCAAGTGCAGACTACTTGATTTGGCAGTCTCAAAATTGCACTGCAGCTCAGTAGTAATGCAATACATATGTTTGTATGAATGTTCAAATGTACACTGGCGAGCAAAAAGGAATGCATGTTTGCTTTTTTGTCCAGTAGAAATATCACAACACCTACGACATGTTAAATAATTACAAAACAATAATAAATGTTCTAAAATGTTTACGTTATATGAAAAAAAAAAAATAATCATCAAACTTTCAAAAAACCTATGGTAAAAATTGTATCAGGAAAATCAATGCTAATATCTGAAAAGAGCAAATATGTACTCTGTTTTGCTCCTCACAGAAACAGTGTTATGTTACTGAAAAATGTTTATTATCACTAAAGGTTTTCACTATCACTAAATATTTAGTGGTAGTGCAATTTGTTTTTCACTATCACTAAAGGTTTAGTGATAGTGCATTTTTTTTCACTATGACTAAATTTTCAGTGATAGTGGATTTTGCTGTTTAACTACCACTGAAGAAATAGTGCTAGTGAAACCTTATTGCACTTATTTTTTAGTGCACTATGCCCAGCCCTGCTACATACATATATAGCGAAATAATCACTTTCCAGTAGTTGTTATCTTCTTTACTAATTTTAATTATATGAAATTTTTCAAAAAGTGAAACCTCATTTATGTAAATACATATGTGTGTATATATAAATATATGATAAGTATATATGTACATATATATATTGCTAAGTATTTAAGTACACACATACACACATACACACATATATATATATATATATACATATGTGTAGTATATATCACAGTTTCCCATAGCAATTTATCATTTGAATTTAATGTACTTATGCATGTATTAAATTCAATGAAAAAAATCTTTGTAGAATTGATATGCATACAACACGTCCACCCGTCCAATGCTTAATGCGTGAATTCCCGAAGGCGTAATCAAAAATCTCCTAGCGCATAAAACACGCTTTGCCGATATTTCACCACTTTCACTAATCATGCGCAAATATTTACACAGTGCGCCTTGGCGGCGCAATCATGCAAAAAAAAAACCGTTCACACACACACATTCGCGTTCATACACACATAGCCACTCAAGTAGAAATACACCATCCCAGCAAACATTTTATATTCATCCTTCCAATGTGAAGTAAATGAAAACGATTTATTATTGCAAAACTCTCCAGAAAATTAAAAAATGTATATAGAAACATGCTAATGAAATGCAAAAGAAATTTTCTTGCATACAAATTTCTTAAATCATTCTGAAGCTCTCAAGAAAAAATATTCATATATTTTAGCAACATAAATAATGAATAATATATTTTGTGATTTTTCTTGAGAGCTGTATGCTAAGCTTTAGTTGTGAGGCAAATACCTAATTGAGCTTAAAATTTAAACATATTTTATAGCTTTTTAAATGAAATATTCTATTATATAGATATTTGTAGAACACCGAAATTTTTTATTGCCTAGATAAATTAAGTTGGGAACTCCTATCCGATAACAAAAAGAAAAATACCACATTTGATTACTTGGTAAACTAAAAAAATCTACAAAAAAAACCCACAAATTTTCAAATTTTTGAGTTGGCAACGCTTAATGTCAGTTTCCACAGCAATTTTTCTATTCAACCGTTTTCAGTGAGGCGAGATATAATTTTATTAAACATTTAAGAAATTCACGGAGTGTTTTAATGAGTTATCGCGTAGCTGACCAGCGATATCTGATATTGTATTTAACAAAATGATGACGAAAAGAGAGTTTTGTATGAAAAATCGTGTTATTCCATAATTTTTAATCAAAAACGCACGCTCACTGCGAACCTCACCTAAACGTCTGACTTACATTTTCCTTTTTATAAGGGGCATTCCATGTAGGTGTCAAATAAAGGTTCAGAAATACACACAGAGATAAAATTAAGTGTTAATGTTTAAGGAAAAATTACACCCGAATTTTTACATTTGCATAAATATGTAAAATATATAAATGCTCAGATAAAGACTTTATGTATTATTTTGTATCTTACTTCCCACTATTAATGAACTCAATTATAACTGAATTTAAAACATTTCACTTAAAGTTATAGTTTTAAATAAACAACCATGTAAACTTTGCTTGCTGGGTTGGCGACAATTGATAATCGAGCGTTTGTTAGCATGTGTTGGAGCCGATAACTACATATAAGAGTATATTTATGTATATGTAAATGATTGTATGAAGGTATGTATGTATACATATATGTGACACAATGAAATCACCCCTCAAATACATTTGCCTGCCCAGTAGTAGTGACGTATAGTCGCGATGTTGAATACAACATCCGCTGCGAAAGAAATTGTCGAGCATAAAATTTTACATTTGCATTTGAAACAGTAGCTGCGATAGCTTCCGGAATATGTCAAGCGCGCGAACGACCAACAATGGAATTAACGGGCAAATAAAAAATCAAAAGATGAAATCAAGCGAACCAAAAAAAAAACAAAAAAAAACAACAAAATAACCAAACGTAAACTGCGAAGGGAAATTAAATGGAAATGGCAAAAACCTAGTATTCACACAAACACAAGTAGGAGCACAATGCTGGGCATAAGTGCGGCTGCAGTTGGCTTACTTCAATGTCAATTTAATTGCAAACGCCGCCGCTGTCTTAGCCCAACTGCGCCTCCGAAGGATTGATGCCCCGGCAACGCCATCTGATACCAGCTCCCAACAACCATTCACCACTCGCCAACCACCACTCAACACTCATCAAGCGCCCTCGCAACGTCGGTTGCTGCCAGCGAATGTGTATTGCAGCTGCTGTGTGTTCGGTGGTCACGTGCCGCCATTAGCATCAATGGTGATGATGGTGAATTATAGATGGCGCGTGGCAAAGCGAGCGCCAGTCGAAGCATCAATCTCACCGAAGGCCAAAGCCAGAGACATGGCTACCAGTGAAAGGACCTCCCAAGCGACCTCACTTCGCTAGATTATACTTCTGATACATTGAATCGTGTACTCCCGCTTCAATTAATTTCCTTACGCGGCGCTTTTGCGCCCAATCCATATTCGCAACGTCGCGTCTCCTGTTTCCTTCGTGTTCGTGATTCCAACCTCCTCAGCGATGCACGATGCAACGGCACCCCACAACAACGGAAGTGGCAATAAGAAGTTGTCAATATTGAGTGATTATCTGTGCGATTGGAAAACTCGTTGCCGCAGTGATTCACTATTAACTACCAAGCTCAGTGCGTGTGGTTGGATGGTGTGGTGGCTGGTTGGTCGGGTTGCTAGCCATCCCGCCCGCTTGCCCGTCTGCCTGCCTGCCTGCCTGCCTGTTGATGCCTAATAGCAATGGGAAAATGCCAATCGACGACATATTTCACTAACTTCGTTGCAACTCTACCACTGTTGTGAATTGTTGGTAGTGTAAGAGGGTAGGAAATCGTTTAGTTATCATCACTCGGTGTTGTTATTGTTAGTTGCGTAGTTGCTTTGTATTCGCACATGATTGAGTTTCTAATGAAAAGTTTTAGCAAGGAAACCATTCTATATTGAACTTCAACGGAAGTATGCGAAAACTGAGTAATTTCCTGAGTTACTGAGCTATGATTATCAAATTGAAAGGTTTAACTATGAATAGTTGTGCGATCATAGCTGATATTGGAACAAGGAGCAGAGAGTCGAAGCGATAAGCCGGTGTAGTCATTAGTTTAATGATGTACTAGTAGGCAAGACATTTCATTGGGAATTGAGTCCGTATAATATAATCACAAGAAAACTATAATTTATGCAAACTAGAAGGATTCACCTGCTTGTGCGTGTAAATCGCTGGTGTACCTGGGTGCAAACAACGTTAAGCCCGCCGCTAATTAAAAACAAATTTACAATCTGCTTTAATAAATATAAATAATCAATTAAGATTAAGACGCAGTCGCCAAGAGATGCGATGATTTTGTAATAAAACAATAGAAATTATGGAGTGAACATCGTAAAAATTTGGCAATCAGCTGATGAAATGCGCTGTAGTATAGTATTCTTGAAGCAGAAGATCATAGAGGAAGTTGTCGAATATTTTTCTGCTCGGATTGATTTCAAGTGAACTGACTTCGTAACACAAAACTATGTTTATTTGGCTCGTATTCTGGCTAGCTTTCTATTTTTCAATACTTTCAGTTCCGCAATGCTTGAAAACTAACAGTAAGGGCGGATTCAGAGCGTTAGATAAGGGGGCGAAGGGAACGATTAGGGTCAGGTATTAATACTATTTTACCCTTACTTAATATTCGAAATAATATATATTTGTGTTTAAGGGTCCTATCACCCCTTGACTAACAATTGTATGAAATAATGAAAAAAACTCAATTGAAGGCAAAATGACTATAGACAGAAGGGTCTGCAAGCGGAGTTGGATGTGAATGAGGATAAAGAGAATTTTCATACTGAGTCTGATCGTACTGAAGACATATGTATGTGTGTTTATGTCCATAAATTAAAACAATTTTGTAATAATTCACAGTGCAATTGTAAATTGTAAAACATTCTACTAACATTTGTACTAAGTGAAATACTCAGCCCTCACTACATTTGCTTCAGTAACATAGAGGGCGTATTATTGATTATGTATTATAGAAGACTGAAAATATGCTAATTTAGTTTAACTTAATCCTTACACGGTAGATCGCAACCATTTTATTGGCATACAATCTGTGCTCTTAAGGTGTGTTTAATTATATTTGATGGTGTTTACTCCTCTGCATTTTAAAGCTTACTCACAAATTCAGCTTTTTTTATTACAATATTTGTAAAGTGAAGATATATACTAATAACATAAAGATATATTTTAGACTTGATCTCAAGTTTTAGCTGCCACACTATACTTTATCTTTATATGTTCAAGTGTTTGTGCAAATAACAAGCGAAAACTTTGTTATCAGCTAAAATAAAATGCATTGAAGCCACTCGTTTAGATATCAATGAGTAGGAGCAAGTGTGCATGTATTGTAAAAGCATACAATGCATAATTCATGTCGAATGACTAAAGTAAAATTGTAATAAAGCCACAATGTAAGCTTCTCTTGGAATACTTCTACCTGTTTATTTGCCTTATATGATTTCAACATAGAAATTGCGAGAAAAAAAAACATAGTAGAGGATGTGTAGAAGTCAACACAAACAATAAGTAAGAGCGCAAACATAACTGCAAACAGGGTTGCCAATTTAACAAACAATCATAGTGTAAATAAAATTGAATTGATTTGTAGTAGTACCTGATGACGATCTCCGAAGGAGATTGAAGTTTTTTGGGAAGAGAAAATGAGTTTAATGTGTTTTCAGGACATTTTGTACTAAAGCCGGCATTCGAAAAGATTTTTTTATAAATACGAAAAGGTCGACAAAACAACAACAAATATTCTAAAACGATACACTCTCATTTAGTTTTGATGATACTATATTTTTTTTAAATAAAAGCAAAGAACTTGCAGCCAAAGGGGAACAAAAACTGGCAACAAAAGTGCAAAATAATACCAGTTACAAAGTTGAAACGCAGATTTCCATTTTGCTTAGTAAATTTTAATTTATCCAGAAGGTTTGCCATTAATTTACTTTGCTCACAACGTAAAATTTTATTATGAGCAATTGCTACCAATGTATAAAACCTCAATTTTGTTACGAAATTGCCAAGCCTGGCAACTCTGTTCGCTTGAATGTGTACGAGTATATTTCTGCGCATCTATGCTCGCATTGTTATACTTAGCGCAAGACTATTACATATGTACTATGTATAGGAAAACTAAGAGATTACACACTTAAGGGATTGCGTGCAGTATATCTTGTTAATGTTGTGTGTGTGTGTGTGTGTGGCAACAAGCGACATTAATGTTACATCTAACATTCGCAACAACCTGCAATTACAATAACTGCCAACATACAAACCAAAATTACAAAGTAAGCGCACTCACAAGACCACACCAAGTAAGTGAAAACCAATTACATATATACAAAAGGTTTGTATACGTAAATACATACATACGACTACACATTTATGTACAACCCAGTTGGAAAATAACCCACCGATGACCAAGATTTCAACGAAGTTATTGCGGCAAGTTTTTAGCATAGTCTTGAGATTATATTTTAAATGTCTATATATTTAAATACTCATTTAACAGCAAGTTAGTGGGAGAAAGAGAAATTCATCCTATATGAATCCTGTAGTCAAATGTACTAGTTGTAAACTATGTATTTTGCAACTTGTATGCTTCGCAATCCGAACTACTAGTCAGCCACCTTTATTTATTTCATACAAGTCTCTGGTATGTCAGATTTGGATCAGAAATAGACCAGTATCATATTAGTACAAACAAATCAGTATTCTACTAGTTCAAAACAAACAAAGAAATGCTATACGAATTTATGAAATAAAAACACTAGTTTGTGATTAAAAAGGGCAGTTAAATAAAATAAATTCAGAAGCTTTACTTGGTGTTACAGTATATTTTATTCTTTTTTTAATAAGTAATTATATTTTTACAAATCGTTTTGTATTTGGTAAAAGTTTGGTCCTTTTTGGCCGAGTTCGATTTCATTTAGAAAATTCTAGTTTTAAACTTCATAGTATTTTTTTAGACTAGTTTACTGTTTTACTGCAGAGAATTAATAGATGAAAGGTTAGGGGCGAAAATATTTTACTTTTTTTTTTTAAGTAATTTAAGCCTTTTTGTAGAAATCATCAAGCGAAAGCGGGACCTCTCAATGTTATTCGCGCCGTTTGTGTTAAGTACAATACGAACAGGTTGAATGTATAAAAGACAAAGAACTTCACTTATTTCTTTATTTCATTTATAGCAAATCATTATAAAAATTGCAAGTAAATATTTGCTAGAGACTTTTTGTTCGATAACAAGTAATTTGTTATTGATTCCTTTGAACAAATTACTGAGTAGGCCAATTTTGGTATTTATCGGAATTTGGTTATTCACCATTATTTCTAAAACTCGTATCAATCGCCCTGTACTATATATATTCGGAGTATATGTAAATGAAGAAACATTTTGTTAAACAAGCCCTTAAACCCCTCTCACGAAACTAAAAGTTTGGACGAAATAATTTTCAAAGATTTTACTTTATTATTTCAGAGTTCACTTAATGGGAGTGCTATCAATCAATAGGGAGCCAGAGTTGGATTTATAATTAATTCAACTTAAATTCGTGGGTTCATACAGCTGGATCGGCTCCTGCTTACTGATTGAATCAAATAGATATGCGCCTATACTTAACCGGTACATTTCCAATTTGCGTACAACGTTGGCATCTGAGCACACATTCCTACTCACACTCTTATGACGTTGTTTTGCCAACACAATTGACATTCCTCACTTGCATATTAGCTCGACTCTTCCAGCCTGGCATGCGCTTGTTATTGCTGCTGTTGCTCTTTTTTTGTTTTTGTTTTTTTTTTTTTTTCTTTTCTTTGCTCTTCAATGATTGACAACAAAGGCAATTGCAAAAGAGTAGCATGTCATAGAAAGGATGCACGAAACGAGAGGCTTACTCTGCCACTAACATCAAGTGGCAGGTATCTCTCGGCTACTTAAATAGCTGCTGATTGTACTGGCAATGAGTTTCTACACAAAACAAAAATATAGTCACAAACGGGCAACGAGATCCAACAATAGCAAGTTGCGTCAAAGTGGTATACAGCAATCATACTTCGATAAACAAACAACAAACGTGCAACACTTTAGTAGGAAGGCATAACCCTTACTTTATCTTTCCTTGATATTGCCTGGATATTGTGTCGCTTTTGCCACCTTCTTCATTGAGCTGATTTTACCATGCCACCATCGGGTTTGTGCTCTGCGTCAACTGCTGAAAATGACAGCGATTGTTTTATAGACATTGATTGACATATTCAACGGTAACATTGTGGCAAGTTATGGTTTTTGCTGTAGTATTGTTTATACGAATGTATGCATTCACTGTAAATAACTCAGTCGTGGCCATATTGAGTGACATTTAATATTAATTTGCGTGTGTTTGATTTCTGTGTACATATGTGTGTATGTACGAGTATACATAAATAAGTTTTTCGAAAATTTTGTGAATTTCCTAAACCATAAAATTGACCAGATTACCAAAATTAAGATTAAACAACATCTTCTAATATAAGTTTTAGGACTCTTTTCCTAAAGGAATGTATACATTTATTTTATATTAAGAAATCTAATACGAAACTTACTCTTCTTTCTAATTTTCCAGCTATTTATTACAATTCTGAATATGTTTTGTTTGCATTAAAATATGCTCGTGCAATTTATATTTTAACCTTAACTTTTACTCAACTCTTTAATAGAAAGCAAAGCCAACGCTCGTGTAGAATATTCACTAGACTTGTTTGCAGTAAAATATTGACCATCATTGCCAATGCGAAAATATATGTATTTTATGATGAGGATCTAGATCTTCTAATAATGTTTAATATATTATTTGACGTTTAACTATTTAAAGTAGCTTAATTTTTTCAAATTTCAAACTTTCCGAAATTATGAATACCTTTTTTTTTTTAAATTTTTAATTGATTTCTCTGACGACAGGATTTTGTTTTGAAGGGCTTCAAACTTTCAAGAACTTACAAAAGTATATGTTTTAAACATACAGTTATCAGATGATGGAGGATAGTCAGAAGAATTTAAATATGTATATATTTTTCCAAAAATTTGTGCAATATTATTTGACAAATTTGATTTGTAAGTTCTTTCAATTAACATCCATATATTTAAATACAAATGTAATTTTTTAAGTTCTCGTGCATTTTTTCTTACATTTGATAACCAGTTGTCTATGTTATATGCCTTAACCGTTTGTCAGCATATGTCGGATAATTCGTACATATTTATGTGTTTTAAATGTAAAAACAAAAAATATATATAAAAAGGAAACAAAAACAAAATTGCTTAAAAAAATTTTTTTTTAAACAACTTCCAAGTTTAATTTTTTGTTTTAAAGTAAAAATGTCATTGAAGACAAGGTATTTGTTTATTTGCGTAAGGGAGAATCAGCATAAAAGACAAACCAGCAAAAAATTAAATAAATAAAACCAGTGTATAAAAGAAGAAAAAAAAAATATATATGAAAAAGTCAAAATACAAAAAACAAATGTAAATATCATGCAGCATCTGAATTGAAAATTAATACCTTCTACCAAATGAAAACTTTAATTTCAGATGCCAAAAATTTGAAAAAGGAGCAATCACTTGATTATTTTCCTTTCATTGCGATTAATTAAAAGTAAAATTGAAATTTTATTCGAAAATGCGATTTATTTTACCGAAAAAGGAAAACCGTGTAACCTTCTTAAGTGCCAAATATTAACTCATTTCTCTGACTTTGTGCGATATAACGTCAATGGGCCGGGCCGTAAACCAAATTGAGAAAGATTTACCAAATTTTTTTTTTACTTTGCCGTTATTTTGGACAAAGTAATCATGAAAAATTACATTTTTGATTTTTTAGGTAGACTAATTTAGAAAATCCCTGAATAAATCTTGAAGCTCCCGTAAAAATAAGAAAATCTAAACATGCAAATTTACTAGCTTTGGGTTCTAGCATTGCGATCAAATATTTTTTTTTTTAAATAAAAAAGAAAATTTCAATACTAATTCGGTCCTGTACTGAAAAAAAATTAAGTCCTTTCATATATATTATTTTTTTTATTGCTGGATACCTAATTGTTTTAAAATGATTATTTCGAAATTTAAAAGTCATATTAAAAATGCCTGACTTCAGAGAGCGAAAAAAATAAATCACAAAGTTTCGCGAGTAAATCAATTATTTTGTAAGTCGCACCGTGAAAAAAAAATATATTTCCAAACGTCTGTTGATATTTTCAATAAGGTTGTCAAGGCACATAAAACAGGTAGCAGACAATAAAAAAATCATATATCATTTTTTTTCATTGTACTTTGAATTGCTGTATTTTATATTTTATCAAAGTAAGAATGCTTTTAGTACAATTTAAACTAGTTTATAAAACATTTTTAGAACTATAGCATTTAAATATACTTTGAAAGTTACTTTGAAATAATTTGACATTTTGGAGAGCGTTGCTAGGAAAGATGTAGTATGATCGCTACTAAAATTTCACACATTAGTACTTAATTAAAAACAATTTTTGTATAAAAGCATACTATTTTCTGCTTAATACATGATTTACTAGAAAGTTTCTGATTTAAAACAAAAAAAAATATTTCTCTCTCATCGAAACGTATTAGCGCTATTAGCTTTTATTCATCCCTTCGTTTGATGCTTGTGCAATCGGACACCCAATTGAAGGAAACCGCACCTGATCTAAATAAGACATATTTATTTGAACATACATTCACACATATGTATAAATATAGATATGTGAGCCATTGAAATAAATTGCGATGCAGTGGCCCAAATTGACACGAAAGAAAAAGCGCACCACCCTGACAACATTTGTCAATCAAACAGAACGGCATAAATGGCTTAAGTGAATGAGCTAACCACCACAATCAACCAGTGTAATATGAATAAATTGTGTATACGAGTTGCACAAGCGCGAAAACAACAACAATTAATATCCGAAAAAAAAAACATAAAAAAAGGAAGCCACAGTCATACAGTAGGAAGAAGAACCAATAAGGGGAAGCCGCAGTTAAAGCGGAATACATAAAAAAAAACCAAAAAAAATGTTAAAATGGAGGAATTTATCAATGCAGCAAGGGATGAACGGCAGCTGAAGAGTGGAGTGGATGAGTTTAAGCTTATGAAATCTCATTTAGATAATGCAATGCAACTCAATTCGACTGATTTTATTTTGCGAATATTTCAATTTCTATTCTCTTTTGATTTCACTCCAACTGCGAAAATCATAATTTATTGTATTTCGGTATAAATGTAGGTTGATGGTATTACAGAATGCAATCATTCAATTTCTTGAAAAGATAAATAGAAGCATCAAAATCAAAATGAAATAAGAGAAAATCGGAAAAGTATCGAGTTGTGTGTATGTGTGTGTGTGCCTGTTGGTGTCAGAGAATGAATTTACGAAGGAGAAATTTGTGGGTAGCGGGCAAGCGGCGATATGCGCTTTGCAACTTTATACACTAATCAGTTTTACACCAGCAAGCACAGCAGCAACAACAATGGCCATTGCTAGAGCAAACAAAGCAACCAACAACAACAACAGACAGTAACAATGTAACCAGCGAAGCATCAATAGCCGTTACAGCAGCCATGTCAATGCGCAAGAAAAGCAGCTGTTGCAACGACGTTTGCGGCAACCGATCATCCATTCATGGCATTGCATTGCATTGCAATTGTACGATATTTGTTTGGCTCTGCAATAAGGAAACAATAGTATGTACCTACATATGTAGCAACAAAGCAAATTGTGGCAACAATTGCCATTACACAAGTGTAACAAACGTACGAATATTGACTTGCGCCGAAGGGGAGAAGAATACACACGCGCAGTTACTTAGGAGGTTGGTGGAAAATAGAGCGAGAAAGCAAATATTGGCTAGTGGTCAGAACGGATGAACGGAGCATTGGCGCCAAAGTAAACAATATTTGTTTGTGTTGTTGCTGTTGTTGTTGTTGTTGTTGGCACAAATGCACACTTACGCTCACTCATACAATGAGCGCTAGATACAAATATTTAAGTCCAATGTTGGTCAAAGGGTCAAAGGAGGTGAATTAAAAGAATATATACGAGTATATAAAGTTCGAGAATTTGTTACATTGAGGATTTGATGGACTTAGTGAAATAACCTGAGGTCATCTCATTGACTGTAGGGAGAGTATAAGTTAGCTATTCAATCGTTGGCCATCTGGGGTTAAATTTGTGTGGAATGCTTATGAGGAAGTAGCAATGCAGATCTGAGATTCGTGAATGCAGAACAATTGAGAAAACAAATATGAAATTATATTTTGTTATTCTTTTCTTCTATTGAGGTGTAGTCTTAAGTATAATTTACATCTTATATTATTCTAACTAGCCGTATGCTAAGAAACAATATTTTTGTAATAAAAACTTATTTACTGATATAAGCCACTAAGTCTTGCAATTGAATGAGGAGGTAAATATTTTTAAGTATTCGAGAAAATGGCCTTAAAGAGGTAATGTACATAAGTGAGTCAGGGAAGCTAATTATGCCTTATGTTTATAGTAAAAGTTTAGTAACGAATAATTGTATAGGTCTTTTGAAGCACACGACAAAGTGGTTTTGCAATTTTAGATTTACTCAGATTGTTCAAATAATATTATAAAAATATTCCAATAAACTATTCAAAAAGAAATTTTTTGGAGCTGAACCAAATAAAGTTGCTTCTATTTCCATCGTGATTGGTTAGTGGTAGTTTATTTATAAGCGAATACATTAAACTTTCAAGGTTTTATTATATCGATATTTTACTATAAACCTGTGCTGTGGGTTGAAATGAACCCAGACAATGGCAACAAGAAATGTTGCGCAGAATTTTTACATAATCTGGATAGCAAAAGAAAGTGAGCAAAGTACCTTTTCTAAGCGTTTAATTGATGAGACTATAACAATGGCTTGGAAATAAATGAAATATTTGCTAATGACAAGCAAATAAAAATACCAAAAAATTGCGAAAGCTTAAAAATGGCAAACATTTGCATTCAAACTTTTCAACCGATTTAAATGATTTTCGTTATAATGAAAAACATCACTTAAGGCGAGTATAACAAAAGTTGAGTATATTAATTTATTTTATATGGAAGTCTTAGCCATATATTGGATTGTGAAATGGTATGTTGGCTTTTACTATATTGAACAATAGTTGGGTTACATGAAAAAAAGTTGGCAATAATGATATCAATTAGATATAAGCTTATGGTGCTAAAATAAAACGCGCCAAATAGCTAAGTGAGTGGGAAAGTTTACATACGAAGAATGTACGAAATGTCATTTAAATTTTTTTCGGTTAATGTTTTTAGACCATTTACAAAAAACGTTCATACGGGGCATCAGTGACTTTTTTAATAAAAATGTTTTTTTTCGAAAAAAGGGTTATATTTCTCAACACAATCTTCTTTTAACCCTATACACCTAATGTAGCGTTTTTCCAAGTTTGTTTATTCCTCGCAAATAATTAATTTTTCTCAAGAATCTCATTTGATCGAAATCTCTTGCCAATTAGCAATTTTTTCAGGTTTGGAAATAGCAATTAGTCAGATGGCGCTTAATCTGGAGAATATGCTGGATTAGTTAGCAGTTTGCGGACCAGTTAATGAACTTTTGCCAATTCAGTTGCGATGCATACAGCCCCAATCAACTCATACTCTTTTACTCTCCGGTCATCCATTATTAATCCATTGATTTTATCGGCAAATTCTGGTGCAAGTACCTTTTTAGGCGCCCTGCACATTCGGCGTCACTTGCGCTGAACTCATAGTTATTATAAAGCCTTTCCTTGGTCTCGGTGATGCGTTTTTCATGCAAACAATTTTTGTTAAATGTCATAAACTAAATGACTCAGCTTACTGCTTGCGGGAAATACAAAAAGTCAATGACTTATTAAAAGGCCCTCGTAAGAAGGATGACCTACAGAATATGAACGAAAATTTCCTTAAGCCGTGCAATGATAAACACACGTCGCTGTGCTCGAACTTATCGGGAAGTAGCAAACAGACGAGACAGGCGCAAAAGTAGGATGTGAATTAACTTCATAATTTCAAACTGTGCACACAATCACTGAGTGAAATCCGTTAAATATCATTTTATGCTATACATGAAGTAAATTATTTAGCAAGCTTGAATTATTGATCAATATTGTTATGTTGTTTATATACTTATGACTCATGATTCAATAATAAAAGGTTCTGTAATAATGCAGACCTCTCATTTCCGCATGCCAAATCGGCTTTTTAACTCATTAAGAATGTTGCATATTCAACAGTTTCCACTTATAAAAGTCGTAAGCTTGGTAAGCTTCGCTATATAATAAAAAAAAGCGTTGGCATCACTGTCTCGTTTATCTAATACGAGTATATATTTTTTTCATCAATGAAATTTGATTTTGTGATTTCGTGAATTTGGATAAGTTATGCAAACAATTAATGTTACATGCTCAAGTGCAAAACCAAAGTACTTGAAGTTTTTTCCCTGCATTAGAGGCACACACACACGTATGTTAAGCTAAATGTAAGAGCGCAGTTGCCCACTGGCGTAGAAACGGCCGCATGGCACAAAAAGGCGTCATATTATTGAAAACTAATCACCCCACAATTTTCGTGTGTGTTCGATATGTGCCGCTGTAGTCGTTTAAGTCACGTCGGTGAGTAACTGCGCTATAATATAGCAACTTAGGAGAAATTCTATTAATCATTTAATTCACAGGTTGGTATTTCCCTGCCCATTTAAGAACCTTCCCGAACACGATATCAAATTATTAAGGAGTTTGTTTTTGAGTTGTTAAAAAATAAAATGGGTTTTATCCTGGCAGTTTCGACTATAATTATTTGCTTTTCATTTAATTTTTATTTAAATGACGGACCTTTTTTTAAAAGGGGAATGTATACATAAATCCGATCAGAATCAGAGTTAATTTCTTTCTTTTCAAAAGATCAGCGATAAGACTTTAAAACCAAAATAAAAATGTTCGCTTTCAAGGCATAGTAATGCTATGCATTCTGATTCCGACAAAATTTTCAAAATCGAAATACAGAACAGGCTAATACGAGTATTATAAATGTGAAAATTTGTATGTTTGGATTAAATCATGCAAAAATGGTTTACCAAGTTGGAATGTGATTTAGCAGCAAGATATCTTATAGCCTATTTATATAAAATCATTTTCATGTTCATGGAGAAAACTACAGATTATTGGACGAGTCGGCGCATCGCCTCTGAATTTTTAATACCGCATTTCTCGGAAAATACATACATATGTGCGCTGGTGTATTGGAATTATGTTTTTATACACAACCACACACTACACATGACGGCTGAGCTTTTTTGCTTAAAATTTGTATTTATAATAACGATTTTGGCAAACTTTCCATTTTAAATAGTATTTTTCTAGTACTATTTCGCAAAAAGGGGTAACATTTTTGCCCCCTTTCTGCGTACTTCCAAAATACAACTATAGTTTAGGGAGTATGAGAATTTAGTTGTCAGTAAGTAGAGAACCTTTTATAATTGAATCAAGCTTATGGCTTGTGTGTTAATATTTTCAAATGTAACGCAATTGTGTTTTGGAGTTAAAGCTGACTTTCTAGAAAAAAAATTATAATTTGAACTACTCACATACATACTTACATGAGTACATACTCGCACATACAATTGTATGTAGCTTATCAAGTGTCATTTGCTTTTCCACATTCATTTGTCAACTGCCATGTCAAATTATACAAAATACCTACCAATCAACTGATTGTACAAACAGACGCACATGCAATTGCACACACATACATTTACATGAACACCTGAATATGTATGTATGTAGAGTTCAGAAATGTAGTTGCTCTTTGGCACCGCCTCCCATCGCCCAATTCCGGTAGCAATACACTTTGAATTACTGAAATTGCGACAATTCACAGTTTGACTGTTGAGCAAATAAATTACGCATAGCTGTGTGTCAAAGCTGCAATCAGGCAAAGGGGCGGGCGGGCATGGTGACAGCTATTACACATACATACATATGTATATATTAACAACAACCACACACACACAGAGTTCTTTCTCTGGGGACTAACTGAAGTGCGCCGCAACTCGACACATTGAAACTCGCTTATCGTCGCAATAAATCGACTTAATTTATTGTCAGCGACAAATTTTCAAAGGAATTCGTAGCATTGTGGGTGGCCGATAAGTTGCACTCATATTCGAAGTTGAAGCAAAGAAATACAAACGAATAAAAAGCAGTTACAGTTATTTTGTTGGTTTGAAATGATTATTTTCTTGTGTGTTGCAAGTAAGTTTGTATGCTCGAACAGGATTTCAATTGAGCGCTTCTAAGCTAAAAATTATGGCCAGCAATGTTTAGTAAAATGGCAGATATTTTTTTTTAATAGAAGTAACTCTGTTTAAGGTTTACTCAATTGAAACTTGACCTCTGACCTATTGAATATATTGCCCTCTATATTTCCTTTTTATGTTTGTAGCTGGGCTGAAAACTCCAGATTAAATATGATTAAGTGTGGTACATTTTTAAAGTTTATTCTGGCAGGCAAGAATATGTGGGGGTTTGTTGGGGAACGGTCTCCGAACTATAGCTTTATCAGCTGGGCAACCACGAAATCACTACCAAAAAAATATGTCGAATATCGAATGAGAAACATTTAGGGCCGTTTGCACCATCTCCGGTTAAGCGCTTAATCGGAACTAAAAGCGTTGATTAAGACCATCCGTCAGATAAGTAAGCGCTGAATTGTAGCTAATCGCCGGTAATTTTAATGGAAGAAGGTGCAAACGGCCCTTAAAGATTTAAAATTATCAGAAATGTTCAATCTAAGATCGCAATTTTTTTCTTAGTCAAATCCTTTTACGAGTACCTCCCTGTCGACGATGTTTTGATTGCACTGACACAAGCCTCATGCTTTGGTGCCATTTTCTATAATACTGAAAACTTGCAGAATACGGGCATTATTATCAGTGAGGCGTTATACAATTATTTAAGGGTTTCCCGTCCTCTTATGACATTTGTATGAATTTGTAAAATTTTCTAAAATACATTTTTTGCATTTTTTCTGCATTTTTTGGCATTTCGAATAAATTTAATGGTCTTATCTAATTTATAAGCGCTTTGTGGTTGCGGTTTCAGTAAAAATATAATGCATGCAAAGTTAGACAATGTACTGCCGTATTTACATATATTTCTCAAAGGTTACAACTAGACAAAAATTAAGAAAATCGATTTATTCGATATTCAAAATATCAAGATTCCAAAAAAAAACCGTGCAAAAATTTATGAAAAAACCAAAGAAACCCGGTTTGTAAAAACGAACTCAATCACCCTAGTAAACATTCATAGAAGCCTTTGCTTTACATGCATATATCTAGTGTAAATATAGAAATAGAAGAATCCACAGTCACAAAATTAAAAAAATTTAATTGTCCGGTGAATGAGATATGTAAGCTCTTACGAGAATATATTTCGGGCCGCTGGATAAGAATAATTCCGACGAAACTTTGTTCGATTTTCTTTTTCTCTAACCACAAAAAAACTCACTCTTTGATTAAAATTTTCGACCAAACGGATTCGTATTTCCTTTTGCGAAATATTTAATAGTTAACTTGTTAATTGCGTTATCGATAGGATTACTTAATCTACATCCTTAACGTTGTTTACTTTAAGCTTCTTTTTATACTTACAAGCTTCTGGGCGGATCCCTCTGTCGGAGCAACCGTTATATAGTCTATCACCTGTGGATTCCATTTATTGACTGATTACGAGTTGTTCTTTAGAAAGATATACGAGTCACTGAATGATTCATCGACAAATCGTCGAAGAAGCTAACTCGAACAATAAAAAGGGCGTGTCTAAAAATAGTTTCTTACATTCTATCCAATTATTTTTGTATGGCGTTAAGTGTCACTATTTGAACGCACTTCTAATATTTCGATGAACTTTCACTTATCTTAGTTAAAAGAAAAATGTTTGTTGTCTCATTCATTTCATTGCTAAAAGAACAAGTATCAGAACTTTCAGCAGAATTAGTGCTGAAGTTTTATTCTATACAAATACAGATACTTGTCAATCCCTTAGCAGTACAGCCGCTTAGCCTTAGCCTTTCATATTGTACAAGTATTATGCATTCGTAAACCAATTTTAATTCGTTATCAGTTGAACATTATTGCCTACCTGCAGCGACTTAAGTATTAACTTATTTGTATACAAACCTCATAGATTTGTGTGTTTTTCGACAGGTATTTGCCACAACCAAGCAAACAATGATATAATCTTTTTGGTAAAGCCAAACGAAAAAGTAGACATCGAACGTGGCGGTGCCGTTTAGCAGTCGTTCAAAAGGATAGCAAAGGGGAAACGGAACCTTCTAAATAGGCGACCAATCACCGGCTGGGGAATATTGTGAGAAATTATATACGCAGACATGTGTGAAGGGAATAAATAGGTTTAAGCAGACATGAATATGCACGTTTATGCAGATAAATGGTCGTTTAAATTTACAGAGTCTATAGCGCACAGCAAGCTGAGTACGCCTGAACTCGCACGAACTTTTTACCTTGCTTGCTTACTGTTTTGCCTGTTTGTCGTCCTTGCTTCGACGGCCATGTGACGCGAAAAGTGTGTGTGTGTGTGTGTGTGTGTTTGTGTTTGATACTGCAGTTACATTTGCCTATACTCGTATGTCATCGTTTATTTTATACCAGCTTTATAATCTAATGCCTTGGTCATGTGCGAAATTGTTGAAGATTCTTATCACCAGCAGCAGCAGCAGCAAATGTCGTTCAACGTCGCCGCCGCTGACGCCGCTGCCTCCGCTGCACCTTCTCGCCTACTCTTTCATCACGTGTTTTGTGTTAGGTGTTTTGTCCTTTCTTCGGCCTATCGCTTTGTAGGGAATATTTATTTCAGGACACTTGCAATTTATTATCCTGCAGTTGTGAACACACAAAACACCACCAACACTAAGAAATTCGCCTCTGCGTACCGTTCGCGCGCCGTTTGTCCGCTCAGGCGATGTCACCTTAGGCGAAGATTTATGCGCCATGCTGTTTTGTGTCGTCCAGCGCCGACAGGCAGCGCATACACGCACACGCGCACACCTTCCTTAAATGGCTGCGAATAAGAGCCTCAAGGGACTTTATGCCCAGTTATGCATAGTTAAATATATAAGTATGTGTGTGTGTGTGTGTGTATGTGTATGAATGGCTGCATTTATTTTACATAAACACCTTAAGTTGGCACGTGAGGTCACATTATTGCTTAGAGGCGCTCACAAAAATAACTGCATACATTTACATATTATTAGTTGATGTATTTAATTCTGCTTTCATACAGTATATGTACATACATCTTTTAACAAATACACACACACACACTTTCTCATATACATATGTACGTAAACGTGCGTGCACTTGCAGTTCTGCTCGAGTAAGTTCAGTTTCGAAATTTGCATAAAATGTTCGATATGCTGACCACATTTACAAGCAGCGCTTTGTAGGCATGCATGTGTGTGTTTAACTCATCAAGCGTTACAATGTCCTTCCCAGCCAGCATTTTCCATCATAAGCGATTCTATAGCAAATTGCAAGTCTCTTCTAGGCAAACCATTTATCGCGCAAGACTATGTATTGCTACGCAGATCGATAAATCGTGCTGCTGCAATGGTTCATAATGGTTTTCTTAAGATCCAAAATAAAAAATGTTTTTTTTTGGAAAATTTAGAAGAAGAATTGCTCTTCTAGCGCGGGTGAAAATTATCGCCAAATCCTCTTCAAAGCGACTCTCGAACGACTCGAGTATTTATTTTATCTATTAAATGTTGGTTGGGTTCTACTTTTCCCTTTCTTATATCACCAATGCATTGCTAACTCTTTGTTGTATGCTCGGCAACTGGTTTTCTTGTAAGAAAAACGTTTAGTTTTGCTAAAGTCTACATTTACGGAGAGTTTTTCTACATCTCAGCCTGCTCACTAATTTACTTCTCTACTGGAATAAATTTCTCTTAACTCAGTACTTGAAAATTCTTATCACCATTTTATGTCCTTTTGGTTTTGCCCAAATAACGACTTTATTTTCTGGTAGTGCATTTCATTATAAATTCGAAGGCGGACACTTTAAAACACATGAATCATTTACGCTGGCCATTGGTGAGGTAGATAAAAGAAGAAACATTGCAAAATATTTTAGTGAAACTTTTTTCTTTTGTTCGGATGATTATGAATTTAGCAAAAGTACCCAATAGTGAAACACTAAACTAGCCAGTAAAAAATACTGGTTTACGAATAGAATTTTCGTATTGAAATCTAACTAAGCCGAAAAAGGCCAGATGACGCGATTAATTGATGCTATATTTTATTTGACAATATTGATTTGTAGACATAAATTACTTGTAAAAAGGAAAAACCGTGCTAACTATAATGAAAAGACAGAAATGTGCTTAAACACCAAGTAAAGCTAATAAATTTAATTTAATTTAATAAAAAAAAATATTTTATATTTAATTTTAGACAATAATTAACTAAAGTTATTTTACTTATAATAACATTCGAATGGTGAGAATATCATTTCTTGGTCTGTTTTGAACTAGTAGGAGACTGGATTGTTTGGTCCATAATTGGACTAATATATTTTTGTCTATTTTGTACTAGTATGTGACTGGTACATGTCTGATCCAAATCTAAGAATTGCCATCTCGTAGTACATCTTAAAATATCATTTGCTTGAACGAAAAAAAAAAACAGTTGGCTGAAGAAGGTTACAACTAGTACATTAGACTACAGCGTATATTTCGATTCAACTATGTATAAGAGCTATGCCTCTACATATGCCTCATTATTTTCAAGCTTTACATTTAAAGAGTTTTTAAAATTTTCTCAAATATCTGAGTAGCAAACAGAATGGAGTTATTATACTATTTATATCTAATACCATGGAACTAATTTTATAACACAAAGTGCGTGAAAAATACTACTTCTATCCAAACATTCAAAGGTAGAAGTAGATGCTTTGTAGTTCGTTTATTTTTACTAGCATTAAGAAAACAGAAAATAACTAAAAGTTATCTTTTATTCTGCAAATTATATAATTTCTAACAGTTTTATGAAATGATTTCCAAAAAAGCAACACTTCCCTTCACACAGTGCTCCTTAATAATGCCCTCAGCGAATTTTAAAGCTAGAATACCTTCAGATGCATCTTGAATTAACAAAAAAAAAAAAAACTGTTCCAACTTTTAATCTCAAGAACAAACGGTGTTACCTGTAAATTAAAAAAAAAATGGCAGGTAAGCAAAGCATAAAAGGAATTATCTTCTCTTTTCAATCCTTATCACTGCAAATTGCATATTTATAAGCCAAATTATATGTAAAATATATTTTCTTATTTATTTATATAAATTGTATACCAGTACATTTAATCCTTAAATATATTGAAACAAATTTTTTTGCAAATGTTTATATTTGATGTTGACGGCAAGTTTTTTTTATTATTTCTTTAACTATTTTATTTGTACGCACGCGTACAAAAAAATATTTATTTTCTGATTAACTAAAATAGGCTCTGCGTGTTCTGTGAAAGGTTTCAGGTTTTAAGCTGTTAAATAAAATGCTGAATTTCACCTACAGAAGCAATAATATTTTGCAATAAATGAGTCACTCGGAATGAAACTGCCGACATACGATTCTTTAGTCACTTCATATAACAATGCCAATGAAGATTGAGCACTAGTTGCAAAAATTTGCAAATGTAGTAAAAATATTTTTGATTTCTGGCGAGGCACTAATTAATGACCTTTTACACAAACTTTCCGATAAAATGCATCACAAAGTAAACTACAGTCGAACTTCAGAAAATAATTTTGCTGCATAAAAACAAATCGTATGTCAAGCGGAAGCGCCACTGTCACTAGTATATAGTTGTTTTATAGAACCTTTATTGTAAAAATGTAATAATATTCCTAATTTTTATTTCAAATAATCAGTTATTCCCCTTGACATTTTTATAACAATAATAGCATACAACTGCAATAGCTGGCAGTTTACTTTTGTAAACTTTGGCAGCCAATTTTTGAACTTTAATTATTTCTCTTAACAAGGAGTAAGCGATCAGGATCTTATTCCATTTAAGCTGAGAAATTTGTTTCTTGTAAATAAAACTTCACTTTATGGTAATATAGAAATTCACTACAAGGGGACTGCAAACATCAAAATTAGAACAAAAATCTGTGCAATTGAAATTAATTTATTCATTGCATGAAAGTTTACCATAAGGAGCTTCGACTGTACTTAAATACCTGTAACCGACTACATAGACATTTTACTGGAGCTTATCGAAAGTGTTGTTGCAATTTTATTTTTCGATTTCGATTGTCTATTCAATTTGCTTAAGGGAATTTTTTTTGCTTTACAGGCGTGTTGGTGTAGGCATTGTTGTTGTTGTTTTTGTTGTTGACATACTGCATGTTGTTTTACATAGCGTAAATGTTACTCTGACATCGTGTTGCATGCAAAATAAAACAACATCATACACACACAAACTTATAAACGAGGAAAAGTATGTACATAGATGTGTATGTACCTATATAGTGCTTATCAGAATTATGCGACACCTACATTTTGCCAAATTTTGATTACATATTTTTCATTTATTCAATGTGTAATATTTTTCAAATGGAAATATTTCTTCCTCTAACGAAAAACACATAAAAAACCTAAGCTTTGTAATTTATACAAAGTTTATAATTATTTCACAAATTTACATCTAAATTTTCAATTTAAAAAAAAACTAGATTTATTTTGGGTATACTGTTTTGTAGATCATTCAATTTTAGTACTCTTGCAATTAAGTGCAAGTTTCGAGCGTCCACAAACAACCATTGACAGCATTTTTTTTGTCAAGGAGTTAAATGCAAAATTATGCGGACGAGTGACACTTAAAAGATTTCACAAATCAACAGTTATACGTAGCCACTTAAAACTTCCACTGTTACATACTAAAATGAAATGAGATCCCTGATGTTATCTGTTGTCTTGTCAAATTTATATTTGTCGATGGATCTTTTTTTGGATGAAGTAATTGAAGTATTTGGCGTGCTAAGCCTGGACGATCACAGAGTGGGCGCAGGACTAATTCCCTACTTTCTTCGAGATTACAACTACGCACCGTCGATTTTACGGGAGGCTTATTATGGCTGTATGTTCACCAATTGGCCAGTTTTCGGTGCTATTTAAGTTGAAATGTCTTTCTTTGAGCTCTTAAGAAGTTCACCTGCTTTAAGTTGGTACATCAGCTAAACGCGAAAATAGCAAATGCAAGGAAGGTTTACTGCCTCTGCTACGCATTCGTCAAGACATGCTCCAACTACAGCCACTTTATTTTAATGAAAAAATATTAAAAATTAAATAAAGGGAAAATAAATTTGCAATAATTGTGAATGCTATATAATTATGACAAGCCATTCAATTTATTTTTCTCTTTGTATGTGTGTATTTGTACGTACCCTGCAACAACACTTGCAACGCTTTGGCATGCAATGCGATGGCACTTAAAAACAAGTGTTGCCAGCCGTCTAACCAAACAGTTGAGCAAATGAAAAGCAAGCATTGCAATGTAAGCAAATGGCAAGCGAAAATGCCTCTAAGCTATGCCTCGACGGCAAAGCCATTACCAGCTGCCCGACAACCAACTTACGTTTAACTGTAACTATACTATACTCATTTCACTAAATGCAACTTCAATACACTTTATGTCGTCTGTGCCACCGGTGGAGTGTGTGCGTGTTTCCTCACTTTAACACCTCACATCCTTTGACTCCTTTTAGCCTCGCTTCCTAGGCAGGCAATGTTAAATGTATTGCGTTTCTGTTCTGTTCACAGCATTGCAGCTTCAACTTGGCAATCGAAAGTTTACTGTTCGGCACACACTTCATTATCCAATGTAAAACGCACACACGCACACTTAGAAAGTGATAAACACATACACAAATCGCGCTGTAGCAATTGAGTGTGCTGACTCTCAACAAGAAAAAAAAAGGATGCGCCCATGTGTGTTTAGATTAAAAAGTTTACAGTTAGAGGTGTTGCATGCGACTCTGGCTGTGTTGTTGCTTTTACCTGCACTGCTTGAGCTGAAAGTTTCTTGATGACATTGAAATTCCATTTCCTAATTTCCAGTTGGAAAGATATTGCAGAATTTTACCATTACTGTTCATTTTGCTGCTGACACCAGGTTTATGTATATAGTCGTATGCAATTCTAGGCAGTTAGGCAAATCCGACAGCCGACTGCAACCAGTTATTGAGTTGAATTTGTTGTTTTTCTTGTTGCTGTCAAAGTTGAATTTAGAAGGTGTTAATAAGAGGTTTCATTTTCGATTACTGTTAAACGTGAAGTGAACTTGAGTGCAATAAATTACATCTAGAGTTGATATAATACCAAGAGAGAGTACCTACTTGGGGTAGACTGTTAAAATATTTTAGAAAGTGATTAGAAAAAAATGCAAACGATGATATTCGACCCGCCACAACTTGATTGAAATAAAATTATTTTGGAAGTACGAAAATGTTTAGTGTGTGTGAATATAACGATTTTTGTTATACCCGAGCGTACTTGTACACTAAGATATATTAATTTTGTTCGCGTAACATTTTGTTTGTAACAGTAAAAAATAATCGAGATATATATAGATTTATATATACCAAAATGATCACAATAAAAATATCAATCGATTCAGCCCTGACTGTCTATCCGTCCGTCCGTACGTGGTTACGATAACTTGAGTAAAAATTGAGATTTCTTAATAAAAGATCGGTCAATAACCACGTCCACTTTCCTTATAACGGACGCTTTGAAAAATGCAAAATCTTAGTTTTTTCGGTATCTATTAGAGCAAATTGATTAAAGTTTAATACTAGCAGCGATTTGAATCAAAGAAACGGGGATTTTATGAAGTTTTTAGGATTGATCGTGGCAGCACCCATACAAAAATACATCGCAAGGGTATATAAAATTCGATTTCAACCGAATTTAGCGTTCCTCATTCGATTTGGTATTATGAACTGCCACAACAGTGTGCTTAATCGGCTCCAACTTTTCCATTTTCATACACCACTTAGAATTTCGCATACTTTCATTCCTTATCTTTGTATATCTGCAATTCTCATGTGGTTTATGGGATAATTAGTAGAAGTGACAAACGGCTGGTTTATTCAAATCCAATGCTCATTTCTTCGCGAGCATCGATTATTAAATAATCCATATTTTCTTTTCGAGATAAATCGATTTGTAAAAAACCGATTTTTGTACATACTACGATTTTTTTATACGAAAACTGTTTAATCGACATATAAATGAAAGTTTATTATGAACAATAGTGTTAGTTAGTAGTAAACTTAGAGTAAGTTTGTAAGACGATAAATCAAATAAAAAAAAAATTTAATTGTGATTAGTTATCCGTATCGCTGTTCTAAGCAATACAACCAAAAATAAATAGGTATCAAATAATAAAAAGCAAGGAACGAAATAAAAGTTCAACAAAATAAACAAAAGTAGATATCAGAAAAAATTCAAAAATTTAACTTGTTTTTTTTTTAGAGTCAAATTATCAGTTAAACAATATTAACATTTTCGCCATTTTTGCTTTTGTTTGTTAATGTCCATTAAGTTTTTTTAAATAATACAAATCATTCTACAACAAATATCGTATAAATCAATTTTTTAATGTTTTCAAAATTTAGGCAAATGCAACAAAAATTCTAATAAAAAAAATTTAAATAATTTAAAAAAAAATTTTATTTTTTGTGTATACATTTGTGTAGCCCATTAAGTTTTTGTTATAAAGTGTAAGTTTGAAGTGGCTATAAGTTACCGTTGATCTTTGATATTTTTTTTTAAAGGCTCTTCCGCATATTCTTCCATATAACGCCATAGAAGATGGGCAACATAGTCACGATCAACGATAAATTATAGACACTTCAAACTTGCACTTCATTACTAAAATAAAGACTAAGTTTCGAAGATGTAATTTGACACCACTCTCGTCCCTTATATTATTGCTCAGTGACCTCAAATGTCAAGTCGCCAAATGGGGGAATGAGAAAAATTAAGAAATTAAAATGTTGCAATAAAATATGATATGCAATGGCTTTCGTGGTTCGCTTATTACGAGTCTGTAATCTGATTTAAAAAATTGGTAATTGCGTAAACAAATATAAGGAAGCGAATATGTGCAATCAGAAATAATACTAAAAAAGTTTAAAAAGATAAAAATAAAAAAAATGTTAACAACATCTTAACTAAACATAAATATATTCAAAAATAACGAAAATAAGCAAATAACTATTGACAACTTGACAAGGAATGACGGAAAATCGTTACACCCTGTCGGACTTGAAAAAGAAGAAAACAATATACAAATAACTATTGTCAACGGTTATGGAAAGTTTAGGTCTTAATAAATATTTAGCCCTAAATATTTTTCGAAACAATTAAATAGTACTATCTTATAATATTTGGATCCTTATATCAAACTGAAAATAAAAGGAATCATGCGTCAGATTTCTTGCCACCTAAATTGGGAACTCGGACCAATGTGAGGAGTAAGAAAATTTTCGATTGGTTTATGTTACAATCAAAAACGCAATACATAATGATTTAATTTATTTCGGCTTTACTCAACCTAATCTAAGCATGAAATTAAATTGTATGTATATAAAGGCTTGAAATGTGATTTCATTCGAGTACGAGAATTCGCAATAATAATTGCAGATTTAGTGACAGGAATTTTCATTTCGGTTATTTCTTTGGTGTAAACAAGAATAAAATATAAATAATATAAAATAATATAATATTTTTATAAAATCATCAAACATTTCAACTGAGTTATTAGTATTCGTATCGCTTAACAAACGTCAATCGCACCACAATACCAAGTATTGGAAAAATAAGAAATTGCAATGATGATGATGGGAATATCTCGATGTATTTTGTTGTTATGCTTGACGAGCGTCTTTTCCGCTGAAAGTGGTGAGTTACGTTGCATTAAAGAAGCCAATTTTTAGTTTTTCTACTGCTGCAGCCTTTTAAAGTGTAGTTTTTTTTTTTAAATACAATATTTTTATTTTTTGAAATATTGTTTATTTATCGTTATTTAATTTTATTTAAATGATGCCAACGTCTCTGGCGAACTTGAGTAGAGTTTGAGTTTTATTTTTGCACACCGACAGGCCGATTAAAGCAATTAGCGGTCTTCGCCAGAAGACTTTTCGGCTTAAAAAACTAAAAATATATTTTTACACATTAGTGAATACATGTCTGTTGTTGTATAAATGCCATTTATCAAAGCGCGTATGTGCGTCATTGAAAAGGCCAGCATGGCATGCCAGAACTCACAGTGAAAAATAATAGCCAACTCTAAAATAACAACATTTACAACAAAGCCAACTATCTCGCAGTATCCTCTTATTCATTCAATGCTTTTGTGAGTGAAAAGTAATTTATTGGCATAGTATTGCCTTAATGACTGCAATGCGAAAAATATTGCCTCCTACCAAAACATATACACGCACACACACACACCCATGCGTACACACACCAATTCAGATACCCTTTGTGTGGCTGCAAAAGCACGAAGACAAACAAATGCTTTCGTTGGAATCAGTAAAAGTCTACGCAGTTTATCGGTACTGCGATGACGCTGATGTTTGTTGGTCAATGCGCCTAGAATCGTGCTACTCCGGCGCATCGAGTTGCAGTGTGCAGCAAGTGGCCGGGGTAGACTGAGTGGGCAATTGAAGACAACTGGCGATGCGATAGTTTTTTCGATTTATTTGCTAGCATTTTGATGTTTTTTGCTGCCGTTTTTCCCCTGCTTTCTCCACCTGCTTGCAGCATAAGCGGCTACTGGTATTTGTTTGCTTAAGTCTAAATGAAATGATGTAGGTGCAGGTGTAGGCGAGCGAAAGGGTGACTGGTTGAGAGGAACAGCACAGGGACGCTAAAAAGTTAGTGATAACCATCCCAAGTGCGTGAGTTGGCGTGTGTAGAAACGCGCGGGCGAGAAGTGTGTAGGCGGCTGTGATTAAACAAAGTCTGAGTCAACAAGCGCACACCACCACACATTCACGCATTCACACGCTCACATTGCGCGGCTTGCACATTGGCGCTAAGCGACGACCGCCGCTGAGGTCCCACTTCAGCGGAGCGGCAAAGCGTTGAAGCTGCGCTACGCCGCTTCACAATATGCTGCATAATTTATCACAAAATCGGTGAATAGTTTCAGTTGGCTTGCGTGCACCGCCTATGTCCTTACAAAAAGCAATTCTTTCTCTTCCATTCAAGCGCTGACAACAGACACAACCGACCGTCTGTCCGGGTCGCCTGTACGCCTGCACGCCTCCTGCGTCGGAAAATTGTTGATGCGATAAATTTACTTTTTTTTATGGTATGTGGCAAAGTTGTGGGCGTGTCGCTGCCTATAGCGGCGATGACTTGATGAAAAGGCTCGCCTAACCGCCACTCGTCCGCTGGGTATTCAAAAGCAGCAAGTGTGCAATGTGGGCGGGCGGCGCGCAGACGTGGAAGCATATGCGATTTATATGCATGCAATTGATTTAAACTGTTTTTCATGCTGTCACAATTTTTCACATCCGTTCGCTTAGCTCCACGTACACACACACATACACATCACACGCCACCTTCGTTACATGCTTGGCACTTATTTTGCTCAACATAGTTCCATTTTAATATACCAATGTACAGCAACTTTGATTGCCCTTAAAAGCACAACAAAGTTGCATAAAATAAATAAAAGCTAATGAATCAGTGCAACTGGCAGACAAACAGAAAAAAAGAACACAGCTTTGGCATAAAATTCGAAATGGGACGACAGCAAACTGTTGCAATAAAAAGGAAGAACGTGTCCTGCAATACAGCGCCCTTCACCGAGACTATACACTTTCACTTAAATATATATGTATACATATATGTGTTTACAAATGTACATATGTATACAAAAATATAAAGTTTAATGGATGTGTGTGTGCCCTAGTAACCATCCAACACGAATTGTCACTGGGCGACGCTCGTCCGCTCGCTCGTATGGAGGCATTAAAAGCAGCAGTCGCCCGCACAAGAGAATCCCAACAGGTACTCGTAATGTTGATTGCATTTATTTATGTTATTGTCACACTAAAGTGACAATGTTACCTATTTGATACATGAATGAGCCGTAAAAACATGAGCCAGTACACTGCGAAAAATTCAACTTCGAACTATTCACCATTTTCCAATCGTGTGCTGGTTTGATGTCAAATTTATATTCAAGGTTTTCTCAAATGAAACACTTAGATTTTTCAAGCAATACAAAATATCCCCTTTCCAAAAGCCTAAGTTTAATATCCAATTGTGAAATTAAACACAGGAAATTGGAAAATTAGTTTTGAACAAAAGGAATTTGTGACACATATCAGCACTTATTTCCATCTTTCACAATTAGTCTTAAATGAATAATTTAATTAGCTATCCATCCGATGGGCGAATTGTTAATTCATTCTACTATATTAATCGCCTCTGAGGTAGTAGATAAACTCTGAGGAATAATAATAGCCGATTTTCGAAGAGACTTTGATTTTTTTAAGAGAAATATCTTGCTGGTTTTTTGTACGGACGCAATAACTAAGTTTTTTGAATTCATACATTTACTAACAGCTCAGTTCTCCAGGCTTACTTTAGTCAACATGTTGGTTCCCTTTACCATATGCAATACAGTCAGGTACTGCTATTGCATGTGACATTTTTGGTAGGGCAGCACGATGCAGCAAACTAAAGATGACGCATTCTGGGGTACCGCTACTTTAGTTTTTAGTTTTGCCGAACTTTACAGATGTGAAGTCAGTACAGTTTGTAAACAAGTGCTTGAAATGGTAAATGCTAATATTTGCTAATTTATATTTCTGTTTTTTGCTTGCATATGCCTGCTTGCACTTTAATTAAGTTCACGGTTTAGGTTTCGCTTTCTTATGTCCACAAATATTAAGAAAACACAAAGAAATAACGGAATGATCTACTTCTTCGCTCCGCCATCTTTACTATTTGGCATTGCACTGAAGTCAGTATTTTTGGGACTTTGTAATCTTGTTATCTATCATTCTTGGTAGGGCAATATCATACGGAAATGGCGGAGAGAGAGAGAAAAGCGAGAGGTAAATAGTAGGGCAAATAGCAGAGAAATTGCGGATTGACAAAGGTGATTGGCCGGTCCCAGCTATAAGAAAGAGAAGAGTGAAAGGTTCGGTAGTAGTAAGGCAGGTGGGCTACTTTTTATTGTTGAAAGTGTCCGGAATGAATTTCCTTAAATATTTTTGATATATCTTTTTCCACCTTCGATAGAAAGTTTTTTGATATCCATTTGCGCTAATATAGTCTTTATCCGAACTTTGTGGTGTGCGTCTTTATATAATACTACAAATGGAGGGAGCTACAGTTTTATGCCGACTCCGAACGGATGATGTATTTGATGAGAAGTTTATTCGAGGCAGAAATACCCTCGCAGGTTTGCCATTGTTATTAGAAAAAAAATATTTTAATATAATTTAGATTTGACTTGCCCTTGTTGAGATTAGAACACTCTACCACAGCGGCCGCTCAACTCACTTAACCTATCAGCTCACTAACCTTGAATGTGATTAGGGTGATGCAGTTGGACCGATTTATTTGTTCTTTATGTTTCCTTTATGCAATGATTCATTGTGAATGTGTTTTTTTTGCATGAAAAACGATAATCCGCAAGCAATTGATTTCAATCCTTGCGAGCTCTTGCACGTTATTTATGAAATATTAAAATTTTTTCTTTACTGCCTCTCAAAAGCAGAATATCATAAGAGTTTGTGATGATTCACTGCGTGAATTTCAATCAGATAGTGTTTCTTCAGCACCTAAACCATGATTAGAATTAACGATCCCAAGAAGGTTCCCTGACCAGTCGTTATCCACTCTGCCTTGTCACTTACTGAGATGATTTGGAGCACAATTGATCAAATGTGTTTCATGGCTTAGCTCTGAGAGTATATGTTTACCTCTCTCTGTCAGTAATGCACAATCTAGCTGCCAATGAAGTCCTTACTTGATAAATTTTGAGATAAAATGCTTCCATTAAGGGGATTATCTAGAAGAAGTGGCAATTGGAGACAGCTTAGAAAAAATTATATCTGAATCGGCAGGAGCAAGATCATATCCTCCTAGATTGTATAGACTTTAGTAAGCATTGTTACTTTGGTAAGTTTCAAAAAAAGTGGTATAAAACTTCAGGTCTTAATTTCAGAACATATTTAATCGGCTGAATTTGATATTTTTTGCAGTGTAGCAACTAAACCTATGGAAGCAATTCGTTAACCACTTGAATATTACTCACACCTTTCCTGTCCTGGTAGACCAATAATGAGCAAACTACCACGCGTGTGTACACTTTTTTCTACATTTTTTTTTTTGGCAACAGAAACCTCAACACAAATAGTTGGGCGCTACATATGACTGTAGCCAAAGATCGATTTGCACAGAAAAAGAGGCGGCATAAATGCTGTTAGAACAACATAAAGGGACACTCGTTGTTATGGCAAGCGACCGAAGTGCAGATAATAAATGTTATTAGTATCGAGCGAAGGATACAATGGGTAGATATTGAAGTCGTTAGATGCTGCTGCAATGTCGGCAAGGTGGATGATGGAAGGCGCGCAGAGGATGAAGACGATGTCACTGATGAGCTGGCAACGGTGGGCAAAATATGGCGTTGACTTCAAAAACGAATGATAAGAGTAAAGAAAGAAAAATCACTGTTGCTGCCACTGATGTCGACAATATGTGGCGAACATACACACGAGTATGTGCAACGCGAATATTCTTACGCAAGTAAGCTCAATCTCACTGCAAAAAAAAATCTTACAAATATAAAAAAAACAACAGCTTATGAGCAGATTGATCGTGTAGTTTTACAATAGCAGCACGCCCCCCCAAAGGATATGAAATGATATTATCGCAGTTGAAAGCGCGCGCGTCCCTTTATAAATGCTTTGTCACTCACTCAATTTATTGCTAAACACAGTGGCTGTTTGACTACTTCTAGTATGAGTACACATGTCCTTATATATCTATATGTTGCGGCATTAAGTTGGCCTCTTAAAAAAATGCTCAGTTGCAAGTAGGCAACAACATTGCGTTTGACTACGCGGGAAGCCATACACCCACATTTTTATAGCAAATAGTAAATAGACGAATTTATGTGTTTATATTTTCTTTGAATTTTAGTGAAAACATTTTTTTAGAATCTCGCTAGGCTAAGAACGTGGTAGTGAGTCTGTGTGTATGATAAATTTTCTGTAGTTGATTTATGCGATTTGCACGAAATTTAGTTAAATACCTAGTAAAGTATGAATTCATAATTAAAAATTCGAGTATATAATTTTCCTTGGAGTTGCCACAATCATCATACTAATTGCAAGCTATTGAGTATTTGTATTGTAAAGAGCTTTAGAGGAGAAAAACACGAAAGTGGGAACACTCGCATTCCCCAGCAAATGGCGTCTGCCGATTAAGGACATCCAAGACGTGGAAACGAATAAACCATGAACAAAGAACAATTTCCAGATGCGGCTAATCGATGCAAAAGATGTGGACCAGATAACTCTATATTACCGCAGTTTAGTAATCAAATTAGGAATATTGATGAATCCAACTAAAGATATAAAAAATCTTCTGAAACTTAATAGATCTGACAGCGTTATTTATGTGATCACGGGACCATGTGTTATCAAACCTCCAGCAATGCCAAACACCGGAAAGAAATTTCAGCAGAAGCAACCTCGATGAGGGCGAATAAGAATTGAGTGACCTTTTTCGGTGTCGCCGTCCGCGTCTACAGTCGAAGCATATCAAGCACTTCGGAGAGCAACTTTTTTCGAAGTTTGATACATTGGAATCACTTTAATTTCCGTTCGGTTGGAAAAATTGGTCTCCTCAAGATGCCCTCCTAACCTAACCTAATGGCAAATGTTTTCACGGAGAATTAATTTAGAGGTTTTGAGGTGACCAAACAAACGTTTTTTCCACTTTAAGTATTTTATTATTGAAGCGATTAAGACTCAATGTTAATACGATTTGGTTGAAATCTGTCACTAATTTCGGAAGAATGACAAGCTTAAAAACATTTTTTTTTGGTTTTGATTTGGCGGTCACATATCTATCATTCGAATCAGGAGTTAATTTTCATTATAAAATTTAAATGTTTTATTTATATATTTAGCTGAAATAAATCGTTTTATTTGCATGGTAAGCCAATACATAAATTAAGAGTTAAATCATTGACTTCACCAAGGCAATCAGAGAACCGGTGAAACGTAGAATCTGCAAATAAAGGATATACTCGTATTCTCATAAGGGTATCGTTCTTAATAAAATGAGGAACTGAAACTCACTGAAGTCAAGGTGGACAACGATGGAACCAAGAATGGCACTTTCACCACCAAACTTTTTTGGGAGCGTACAATAATGAGGAGCACCATTTTTTGTACTTTCACACTATGAGTGTACCATTTGGTACTGTAGGCGGTGGTGGCAAGCTCCGAGCTCTGAATAAAGAAAATTTAAAAAAAAATTTTTTTTTTGGTTGTAGAATAATATTTATCAGCCACTTACACACTCGATGACTGCTGTGCCGCCTAAGCAGTAAAGAAACAATTCGGTGGACACGGCCATGGTATGAACCACGTAAAGGAAAATGCCATAATCGGAGAACTATGAGTATCAAGAGATAAGAAAAAAATAATGACTATAACAACAAATGAATTATTTGTAAATATAAGTTTCTCCAAAGGTTTCGCATAACATACCAACAACATATCCACCACACAAGTTCCAATAATAACGCTCGAAGTCACAAAGTGTGCCAAGGTCATGTAAGCCATTACCGCCGAGAAGTCGTCAATTAGTTTGGCAATCTCATTGTGACGCACTATGATCTTCCTCAAACTCTTCTCGATGTCGCATTCATCAGTCGGCTTACTCACTTCAACACTAACATATGTTAGCAAATCGGTCAGATCATATTGCAGTGCTTTCAAAAGTGTCGCAAAATACATGCAGAAACATAAAAATAGGCCATCAGCTCCAGCAAAGGCCGCCACCGTAATGTAGCCATGCCAGTGAGAGAGTGTGAAGGTGATTGGGAAGATTGGCATAGAGAGCAGCGGATGCGGGAAACTGAAAGTGAAATCATTCAAAAACAATGCAACACCAGATAAATTTCAATTTCTCACATCATTTTGAAGGGCGTCTCATAGGGAACGATCTCACCACGCCAATGGCTCATGTAGTTCACTAAACACGCTCGTATGGTGTACAAAGTGCTCGTAGAAGTACCGAAGAACAACACCGAACAAGAGAGACGCGTTGCAATTGTGAAATAACTGCGCTTACAAGCCAACTTTCGCTCGCTATTTTGTTCGACAGTTAACTCAGCTACACGCTCAGCGAGACGTGCGATCTCCTCACGATGCCACCAGATGAAACAAACTTTGAAGACCGACATAATGCTCGAGGCGACGGGACAGAGTGCATCCAAAGCGCGAACGGGATCGATGGAGAGAAAGTGTAGCCCATACGCGAACTCTGCATACGAGCCATAGACGAGTATGATCAAATTGAATAAGGCCCAAGCTTGCACTTGTGTTGAGGTTCCATGTTCCGGATAGAAACCGATTAAGCGCAAAGCGAATTTCGGTATCAGAAATAGGTTCTTCTCCGTTGGATAGTATTGAGATAAGAATTTCGGCAACATTTTCGAAAGCCTGCTTCACTACAAATGCTAGCTGTTGAAGCTTTATTCAAGTATTTATACTAAGGTTGATTATGTAACGAATGGACAACGAATTGCTAGTTGGGGGGTGTGATGTGAAAACGAGGAAATTATTGCAATTCACTTAGGTCAATAATGATAATGATAGGCTTAGTCAAACAGGTAATGCGCCATCATTATTATTAAGTTATTTAAAATACGAGTAGCACACCGCTTTATAAATCTTTAGGAAATTAGAAATAAATTTGATTGTCTTAATTCACCCTCACCAATACTTTATTGTTCTACAGACGATAAAACAAGTATAAACTCCAACTAGATATTAGATATGTATATTCAATTCCTTTTACAATTTACTAAGCGACAGTTAACAACTTTCACTATTACTATGCCAATTAACTAAAGCCGCAATTTTTCTCTGTGTACTAATTTAAATTTAAATTATTCAAATACTAATGAGCAGAGCTGATGATTGACCAAGCGTAAGAGGAGTGGCTAACACTTAGTAATATAACAGGAAACTAATAAATCTAAATAGCAGCAAATTAAAGAAAATCTATAATTTATATTGAAGAATTACGGCATTGGTTTCAAGTGAGGTGAGTTCAGGTTGAAATTACCAAATATGTAGTTTGAAAGGATAAAAGACCTCACGTAAAATCATTTGAACAATGTACTCTTATGCATAGGAAATTTTTTTTTAACAAACTGTGTCTTTAATTTTTTATGGTGTTCCATATTAGAGCTAAATAATTTCACATGAACAAACTTGTAGATAAAAACCAGTTTGTGATATATTCCAGTTTTTGGTTTTCAGAAATAAATAAAAAGCTGATAAACGATTTTTTAACAGATTATTAAAGTGATTAGATGGTTTTTTCTTTTTTCACATTTTGCTTTCAGTTATTTTTTATGTTTTTTATTAAGCGAAATTATTTACTTTTATTTGTCAGCATTAACATTTTGTTGCAAACATTTTCACATTACTTTAAAAATTTCGAAAGTGCGCAAATAATGTGATAATATTTTATATTAAAATCAGCTACCATTGTTGGACTAAAAATATGTATTCAACAAAATTTAATTTTTTTCTTGTAATAAAATCATCAATAGACACTTTTTGATTAAAGTAATTGTTTTTTATAAAATACCTCTGCCGTTCGGAGCCGACACAAAATTATAGGTTCCGCCATTTGTAGAATAAGATAAAGGCTATTGAGCTATATACACTCCGTTTACATAAATAATAATACAAAAACTCACATTGACACATTTCGACAATTTAATGGTCCTCAAATTATTTAAATTTATTTTTCAATTAAAACATTGTTATTTCTCTAGTAAAGCACATTAAAAACAACTATTTAAATTTTATACAAAATGTAGAAAATATTTATTAAAATTTCATAAAACTTTCAAGCTTTTAAAAAAAATAGTTTTAGAATTTTTTAAGGTATGCAAATATGTAGTCCATATACTAATTGAAGTTATCATCACAGAAAATGTATGCTTCTATTTAATAAAAGTCTGGTTCTCTCTTATTCATAATTTTAAATTTCGAGATTCAGAAATGTAGTTGTCTAAAATTTTAGATACCCCTCTCACGTCTCAGACGAGTATTTAGATTTTATTACTACTCACTTCTATTAAAGTAAGAATTAATACCGCCGAGTAGTGAAACATAAAAGCTATTGCCTAAATGTCTCACTACTCATACATTTCTATAAAAACGTTAAATTACTTAATCATTTGTTGCGCATTTCAGCTTTGTTTTTTGTATTTTTTTTATACATCCACTACCTCAACGTTATCACAAGGAGAGAAAAAAGAAGTAGAAAAAATTACTATCCAAGTGTGGATCCTAGGAAATTTCGTGTAGTCATCGTCTTTTTATGCGATATAACAATTTATGAAATGGCACATTGATTTTAACCCGCCTACTTTTTATGACTAGCCACTAGGGATGGCAAGCCCGAAATGGCGTGGTCGGTAGTTTTTTGTGGATTTTTTGATGTTTGTTACGGGATTATTTTCATTGTTTTTGGGTTTAATAATTAAAATTACAAAAGGATTTAAAGATTAGTTACAAAATAGTTATTTGTGATATAAAATCTATTCTACCAAAGAATTTAACAAGTGAAAAAATAAAAAATTACTTTATTAAAACTACAGACATCTATTAACGATATCTTATAAAGTTATCTGGTATTCTGTTAACAAAAAAGGGTGACTTATATAGCAAAATGTATCATTTTCAATATCTATTTGGAAAATTTTTACAGTGCCATTCAATTTTTTCATACAGATAAAATAATTATTTTCTTTGCTTTCAAATTAATTCGACAAAAGTTGTATAAGCACAGGTGTTTAATAGAATACCAGAGATGGTATTTTTACTAAGTAATAACTAGTTTTCTCACGTTGAAATTAAATGGAAGTTCTATTAAGAACTGATTTAAACTATATTGATACATAAATATGTAGTTGCAAATAAAAGTTTCTAATCAATTTTTCAAAACATGCTTTGTTAAATATCGTGTAGTTTCTTAGAAAAAAAAAATATGTAGTTAATCCACATACCAAAAATATGTTTTCTGAATTTTCGGGATTTTTGATTATCGCCAAAATTTCCTATACCTACATACGAGCACTTTCTGCATACACAAGCGCATACATACATACATACACATACACCGTTGCGCAAAAAAAAATTTACCACAAGTTATTGGTGAGATTTCCAAATGAATTTATTTCGATTTTTTTTTTAATTTCATTATGTTTGTTATAAAAATTTGGTTCACTCTCTTGTAGAGCCAATAAAAATTAAACTCTCTACATTAGTAAAAGAAATAAAAAAAAAATATCAACATCATAACATATACACTATTTTAAAAAGATACTTTAGAAAATTCTCAAACATGCAATCGTATAGCCCATAACGCAATCTAAGATACATCGCGTTGATTTTTGGTAAAAAGTTATTTTCCACATATAATGCAAGTCAAGCGTGGCATACGAGTACATAAAAAAAATATGATCAGGGTTCCTTTAATTCTGATTAGAGAAATAAATAATTGTTTTGTTTTTATTTTATTTTACCCTTGTGTTCATGTAATGGATTCCGCTTCATATCAAAATACAGTTCAATAAAAAATAATTAAAATCAGGTAGATCAAATTAAAGTAAAGTATATTAAAATAATAACTATGAAATAAACCGCGCTGCTATTATTTAGTACAAAATTGCACATCCATTCATCGACACAATCCTGCTTTATAGCACTCAGCGATAATTTGCTTTGGGCATAACAAACTTACTAGCATCCTAGCGCACACACACACACACACGAACTCTCTCTCACACACACACATAGAGGGAGACCAATTTTTGCCGACATAAGCACACGCCTCCGCAATATCGAATTTCAATCAATGCCAACAACGCTAAAAGTCACTCAATTGTGAAGAACGATTGCCGGCCGCATAACAACCATCCTTATGATTACATACTTGCATATGTGTGTACATACATATGTACATATGTTTGTATGAGTATATGTATGTATGTATGTATGTATGTACATATGAGTAAGTGCTATCGGTCTCTGACATTGACTGCTGTTGTATGCTTATGTTAAGGCTACGACAGGATTTTGACGGTTGTAGGTAAATATGTCTTTGGAAGGCAAACTGCCAGAATATTGCAATTTTCGCAGTAAGAACGTTGCAAAATCGACACTTTCTTAATCGAAAATATAAATGAAGATTTTTACAATAATTCGAGTTGAAAAAAAGTCTTAAATGGCAAACGTCAATATTTAATAATATGGGTATTCGTCTGCCTCGCAACTGCGTAAACCTCGTAAACAAACCGGTTTTTCATACAAAAATAAAAACGTTTACGAGGTTTATGCGGTTGCGAGGCATTTGCGCGTTTAGATGAATACCCCTTATAGCTTCAATATGCGAGTCAAAAAGTCAAGCCCATTGTTCCAAAACAAAATTTTTTCGTAATAGAAAATGAAACCTTTAATTTTCTAATGAAACCCTTAATTTTCTCACAGAGTTAAAGTGAGTAACTGCTTCTGAAAAGAAGATTTATCAGAGGTGCTTAGTAACCTCAAGAATTATACATTTCATTAAAAACAAACAAACCCGGATTTCAGTTTACTATTCAATTGAACCGATTACTGAACTTAAAAATCGTTTAGAAGGTCTCGATTAATATATTTTATTTTGGAGAAAATTAAACTCCAAAAACAATGTTGTCAAACCTTGCTGTTATGGTTAATGAAAAATATATCTTTTACACTTCCTTGGTGAATAAAAGCCATAATCGAGTCCCGTTTCCAATAGGGCAGAGCAAAAAGTTACCATATCTAAATAGATTTATCTATGAACTTTTTTTGTTATATACTTGTATATATGAACACATATATACAAGTGTATATGTGTGTAGGTATCTTGTCTGTGCAACTCCTCGTATGTCTACTCTATAACCTTTCTCGTTTAGCAAACGTAGTCAGTATATAGCGAAGGTATCCGTATTTTCGGAAAGGTCAGCGTATTAAATTGAATTGTGCTCTGCACTTTGGTATTTCGTTACATAACTACTCGATCGGCTATTGGAGTCGCGTTCAGGACAGCAGCGCAACGGAACTGCAATTGAATTTGGTTCGTCTGACAATTTGCTTCGAATTTCGTTGAGGTGTAAAATAATTTCATTACATGATTATTCACTTCCTGTTCGTATATATGTATGTAGTAGTATTGTATGAATGTAGTAGAGTGAGGCTTGTAAATAGTAAAAGAGATCTGGTATCAATGTAAATAAATGTGTTTTCAAAAGTTCTAGTGACTACTGGTGGCAATATTTCGTTGTGGCCGCAAACATTTCATTTGAATAAGATTTATTTACCAAAAATTGTGTAAAAATCTGCGTATTTAACTTAATAAGAAATCAGAAAAACAAAAAATAGAATGTATCTGTTAAGTGAAGTATGGCGATTTAAAGTAGTTGAGTTGATGTGAACGAAACGCCATGCAGCTGCTTTTATATTTAAATCCTTTGGTGCAGTCATCCATATATTTGAGATAAGACGGCCTATCGCTAAAAAATAACAAACTCTAGATTGCCAAGTGCTAATGCCGATTCGATTCAGTTTATACATTGTGCAGGTTAAAAGATTACTTATTTAGATTCTTATTGCAATCAATGACGACAAAAACATGCGGCACGGCTTTGATTTCCAATTTCTTACTTACTTTGCAATTTGTAAATCTAAATATAAGCTTGAATGCTATAACGCCTCAATAAAGAACAGAAATGTTTCTGACTTCTCCAACTGTCATAAGTTAAAATAGGTAAGATAAATTGAGATTCTGCCCAAGTGGAGAGTTTGGCTGTTAAAATCAAATGAAATATCAACGTTTTTATATTTGCTAAAATAAATAGGTCCATTGAAGAGTTGACAAAATTTTGGCTGTTCTATAATTATAATATTTAACAACAGTCTTTTAAACAGAACAATTATTGCCGAGTATTCCGGTTTTGAAATTTTTCGTTATAAGTAGAACTTTGTTGCACCTGGCACTTTTATAATTAGGCCTCCCCAAACAATTTCGTTCGGTTATTTTTCATTTTGTCAGTGACAGTTTGATGGTTTTGTGGATGTTTTGTTTCATAAAAACAATTGTCATCATTTTTTTTTTGATTCTGCTACGAATTCGTCTGAAAATTTTACGACATTGTCGTCGTCGGCGTTTAAAATTATTGCTAAAAAAAAGTCGCCAGTTATATGTAATTTTTGTTAATGTCAATTATTTTAGAATCGAATGCCATTTAGACTTTTTTTTTTCGTTGGATTAGCAAATTTCAAATCGCCATTTACAAATTAACAAAGCTCCTTCATAAATTTTTTTATTGTCAAGAGAATTTTTTCAGAGTGACAACTGTTAGTCGTATTTGACGATAATATTTATTCCAGTTTTTTGTCTTCGCTTACTAACAGTCGGGAATCAGAAATAAAATCGCCTCAATTTAATAAAAGTCGGCTCCAGGCAAAAATGGACAAACTAAAACATAAATTTCAAAGATTCTACGAAAGATGTACGGACCTCAAGCCTTCATAACGCAGATGATGTGCGAGCATAACAAGGACATATACTTAGTGCAGCGAATTAAGATCCAACGGCTTCGCTGCCTAGGTCATGTTTTTCGAATAGATGAAAGCGCTCAAGGCCTGAAAGTATTAGACGTGGCAGCCGCTGGTGGTGGAAGAGAAAAAGGGAGACCTCCTATGCGTTGAACTCCGATAAAGTGGCCTGGGCGGGTATAGAAGCAATTAAGGAAGATAAGGTAACACATTTAGGAGTTTCAAAGATTTGCGTCTTGGGTTCTTTCGACGTCTTCGTGAGTGATAAATTTTGCGTGAAACAGAAATTAACATTTGCCTGGGTTAAAACTTCCTTTTTATTTATCGAAGAATAAGAAAATTGTACTAATGAAAGTAATTATTACAACATATAGGAAATACTTTTAGTTGACATTGGGCAACCAAAATTTCGCACACTCTGCATCAACAGTGCATTTAATCCACACACGAGCATAGCTCCGACATTACCACCCTCGACCATCGCCAACAGTTTACAGCACTCAATTAACGCACAAAATTACCACTTCAAATCATTAATAAATGCAATTTGCCGTCAAAGTCACACTCAGCGACGACGTGCCGCCCTCATCCTCTTCCAAGCGCACAACCACTCTCTGTCTACCATCTCTCTCTCTCTCTCTCCGCATTGTAGCGTCATTGTGTTGCACAACAATGTAACACACGCTTCCAAATGCCTCACACAACCAGTTGCACGGCCTTCAGTTGTGCGCACTTACTTTGAACTTCAATTCCATTCAATTCTCAACCCATTCATGCGCTGCGACTTGAGTTAATTTGGACCAACTCGGCTCAATTGATTGCATGCAGCTTTGCTCCTGGTGTGGCATTTGCATTGTCTGCTGTCGCGCTGTGTTGTTGCAACACGTGCGTGTTTCCGTCCTTCCGCGCTCGCTTCCGTCTGCGTCTGCGTTTCCCTAAAATGTGTGCCGTCCGTTGAAGGCTGTGCGCTGGCTAAGGCTGATCGGCTGTTGCACTTCCGGCTCACGCTCACTGGCGCATTTGGGAAGTTGCATGCACTGCTGCTGCTGCTGTTGTTGCTGCTGCTGCCACCACAGTGTTTGTTAAGTGAACTTCCGTCCGTCAGGTTGAGTGAAAATTTATATACAATTTATTGTGGAGTGTTAATTATTCGTTGGTCTTGATGTAATACGAGACGCAGCTGAGGGGACGCCAGTGTTATAGTAAAGTTGTGGCTTTGTTGATATATTCAAATTACTTATTGGACGATTAAATAGAGAGTGTAATTTAGTGAGGTATATTTGGAGTGCTTGGCAAACTTCTGCCGACTGCTTAGTAAACTTCGCCCGAAGTTGTGAACATCTATCAATGAGCAGCTCAACTTTGCTTATATTTTTTTAGAGCTATGTAGGTATAACAGACTTCTTTCATATTTTGGTTGGATCTATTTAATAACCGTTTGTTAGTATTTTGCCCAAACATATAATCATCCGATATGATTAATAATAATAATAATTTTGGCGCTAACACTTTATAGCTCAGTGTGTGGCCGAGCTTCTCCTACCATTTGTGGTGGGCGTCTTTATATTATATCACAAATGGAGGGACCTACAGTGTTTGTGCCGACTCCGAACGGCAGATGTATTTTATGATAAGTTTTCTCATAGCAGAAATATCCTCGGATGCTTGCATTGCCTGCAAAAAGGTGACTGCTAGTAGAAAAAACTTTTTCTACAATTCAGATTTTGCCTGTTCTGACTGAGATTCGAACCTCGAACTCACCGGCATATCGAGTTATAGCACGCACCGCTACCAACTCGACCACAGCGGCCACATCGATATGATTAATCCCTTTGTTTTTTAATAACTTTAATTTTTTTTATCACAAAGTTTAATCAGAGACTGAATAGATTTTGTTTGATGTTATTTTGAATTTTCAAAATTCGTTAGGAGCCATGGAACACAAACTTAGGAATAAATAAATTTAAAACATTTATCTTAAAATCAACGTTATTTTATATCTGCTTAGTTATCAATATATGTAGCTATAATGTTCGAATTTTGCAATTGTAATGCACTTTATCATCATCTAATGTGAAATCAAATCAATGCAATGAAATTATATTCATTTAGCCAATTTATTTTATATCCAGTATAGAAATTTCAGCTGTAGTTAATAAAAGTTATACTTACACACTTCCTTGCCTATGTTATTTATAATAATAAGCTGTATACCATGCAACATCTACCAACGTATTCAAACTCGAATCATTAAATATTTACTCTTGTGAGTGACGATTTTGAAATTTTCGTACATAATTTTCAAAAGTTGCTAGATAGATACATCGATTTAACAAGGCTTTAGATGAGCACAACAAGTATTTGCAACGTGTGATGCACATGATGACATTGACATCATCGGCCTTTATAACCGCGCAGTTAGTTCTGCCTTCTCCAAACTCGAGAGAGAAGCAAAGCGAATGGGTCTGGAGGTGAACGAGGGCAAGACGAAGTATATCCTGTCATCAGATAGACAGTCGTCACATTCACCACTTGGATCAAACATCACTGTTCACAGTTAAAACTTTGAAAAAGTAGAGAACTTCGTTTACTTAAGAACCAGCAATAACTTCAATAATAATGACAGCCTCGAAATCCAAAGGAGGATCACTCTTGCCAACAAGTGCCATTTTGGACTGAGTAGGCAACTGGGCAGTAAAGTCCTCTCTCGACGGACAAAAATCACGCTCTATAAGTCTCTCATTATGCCCGTCCTAATGTATGGCGCAGAAGCATGGACGATGAAGATATCTGATGAGCAGGCTCTAGGAGTGTTCGAGAGAAAGATTTTCCGAAAGATTTATGGGCCTTTACGCCTTTGCGATGGCGAATACCGTAGAAGATGGAACAATGAGCTGTACGAGCTTTATAACGACATAGATATAGTGCAGCGGATTAAAAACCAGCGGCTACGATGGCTAGGTCAAGTCGTTCGAATGGATGAAAGCGCTCCAGCTCTAAATGTACTCGACGCGGTACCCGCCAGTGGTAGCAGAGGAAAAGAGAGGCCTCCTCTGCGTTGGAAAGATCAGGCCGTAAGGGACTTTAGTACGCTTGGTATTTCCAACTGGCGCCAGTTAGCGAAAGAGTTGAGGCTGGTGCTGAGATAGCTAAAAGTTTAGTATGCTCTGGGATATGGCTGTAGATGTTTATTTTTCGTAAAAAAGCAAGGAAAAATAAATTAAAAAAATTCTTAGCATGTGATAGCGCACAGCATAAAAAAAAATCAAAAATGAACTTTTCATTTTATGAATAAATCGCGTACTGTGTTCAACAACGTCGTCAAGTGTTCATCTTCGGTATATACGAAAGAAAATGTGCGCTCTAAATTGGAGAGCGACCTAGGATACGATAAAAAATATTCTATTTATGTGCCGCCTATATGGTTCTTATGCTAGACTCTTTTTGTACTTACATCCGAAGGTTGCTCAAAGGATTGTTTACAAAAACGCTCTGAAAGATTTGGTTTTCCGTTCAATGTCGCGTACTTTCATCACGAAAAGTAAATGTAGCACAATTATTTATACCTCCTATGATAGAACGAAGCTTCTGACAGAGTTATATTTTAAAATTTAAGTTGTTTGGATGTCATCTGAATTTAACAAGATTTTTTAGTAGAAATTTGTTTTAAGTATTTTGAATTTTGAATTTTAAAATAAGAAACATTGTAGACAATTCGTTTATACAGTATATTTTAGAGCATATCTGAAAAATTTTTTTTTAATGATTAAACCACGCAAAAATTTTGAAAAATCACGGAGGAATCCATGTTGCAGGGGAACGTGTCGTATACTCTTTTACTCTATATGAACCTCAGAAAGCCATTGAATACTAAAAATTATTGTTTTTTTCCTATGTTTTAACTTTGAAATCGATTTTCAACGTTAAATTTGTGCATATTTTCACTTATTAAAATTACAAAAATCAATATAATTATTCATATCTTTGGTTCATATAGTACAGTTTTCCATACTTTATAAAATAGAAGTTGAAACTGGTTTTATTTGTGAGAGTGTTTTCGCGCAATCGTGCACGCCAAATGCAAAAACATGGTTTTCCGAAAACGCGCTTCAAAGTTTTGATAAAGTGCAACGAAAGCAGAGTTTTCGTCGACGCACTTGTCTATTTCCTGATATATCTTTTGAACTTCGAAATCAAAGCCAATATTTTACACATATGTTTTTAGATAATTTTGCAAGATATTATGATAATCCGCTTCTTTTCCACCTAATTTCCAAAATGTAATGTATAGCCACAAAGACTGCAAATATCCTTTTCTTTATTATTGCTATTTAAAATTATATATTTGTTTTTGCTCACTTACAGTGTCCATGTTCACCTTCTCAGCCATTTAAAGTTTCCAAAATGTTGTTTTCTTTCAGAAACAAGAGACAATACATACGATTACATTGCGTATGAGCAATTCGCTTGCAATCAATAAAAACCACGCAAATCCACACACACACACACACTTATCCATTTGTAAATGTACTTATTGCATTGAGCCGCTGGAAGGAGAAAATTGTAGTAAATTACGAGTAATGGATTTGAATGCGATTTCGTTGATTTCATTTGTACTCAGATTACTTACCGCTTACTCGTACAAATATACACGCATGTACATATGTATGTGTGTGTATTGATAGTGTTGTTATTGTGGTCAAAGGTGGCGTTGAATAATGATGAAACTGCTCGAGCGTTACTTGTGCGAATGTATCGATAATTCACTGGATTATCGTAATTTTTTCTTTAATGTTAATGAAGCATACTATACGTTGTTGTTGCTGCTATTATTGGTATTAAAATTGCGTAAACTTGATTGTACGCATATATACATATGTATGTACATATATGCACTACACGAGTATATGTATGTGTGTATATGTATTATGAAAATATGATACAAGATTTATTGCAACCAAATCAACAGAGAAATTTGTATTTGTATCGGACAGCCGACCTGATAGAAGATTCTGTTTTGTGTCATTTAATCTTTTTTGCAGATTTTTTTTTTTTGATTTTTTTGTCTTTAAAGCGAATTTTTACCAAAGCACTTTTTATTCGAATGATTACAATTTCTGGAAAAACTTATGTGCAACAAATTTGGAAATAGCACAAGTCAGTCATAAGGCGGTCGTATGAGGAATTGATGAATCCAAGTTTTTCTGGGAGTCTGAGTTGTATTATAAATGCGATTTCCAAGTTATCTTAGGTTTGCGATTTTTAATTTTTTTTTTATCAGAAGATCTGCTTTGATTTGCCCGAAATTTGTATAATACTGAAAAAGGTCGCCAAGCCGCACTTTTGTGACAAAAATTTACAAAAATTTCACATTTTAATGGTTCATCTGCTAAACAAAATTTGATTTAATAAATTAATTTTTTTTTTTAATATAAAAATTCATAAACATTGTAAATGATGGCTCCGCAAACCATCCGCCATTAAACTGTTCAAAAAGTTATGTACGGTATGTAATTCAATTTTGCAGCCCGTACAATTTAAAAGCAAGACAATACCAATTTAAAGTGAGTTACATACATTATACTACATTGGAATTACTGTAAATTTTTAAGAATTTTTTGGTCGAAGGTGTGGCAGTGCAGTAATGCGAGTTCACTTTGGGTAAGATAGTCGCTATTGCTTCTCATTCGCCTGCCAATTGCTTCAACTGTCATTTTTGACATTCAAAGGTCATCGGAAAGGGTCCACTCAAAAACCAGTTGTTTTCGGAAAATTTATCGCTTTATTACTGTCTATCTATAATTATTACTGATCTTTTTTTCTCTTAACTAGTGCTTTTGGTGGTGGTAAAATTTTCGAGGCAAACAAATGTAAAATTCTAACAAATTACATTTTTACCGGTGAAGTAATGTTTCGGAAAATGTTTCTACGTGCGTTAAGACCGTAGAAAACTCTCCATTTTTACTTTAATACTGACTTCATTATCTTCAATATAAATGCAATTCGTACACTCATACAAACACACACACACACACACACATATACATTTACACACGTCTACTCAAAGTAGTTAATGAAAAATTCACGCAATTCGATACGATAAATGTGCGCTCGTTTAATCGAGATACTACTTGTAGCGGATATCGCTTGCAAATGTGGGAAATGTTGCTGCTGCTGTTGCTGTTGCTGCTGCTAGGCGTGTGTGTGTGTGTGTGGCTTGCGGATGGATTCGTGGAAAATCGAATACTCATTCAATCATTCTACTTAACGCAGAGTAAATTATTGGTTGACGATGTTTCTGAGATTTTAAGTGATTTCCCTGAAATCTTTGCAATCAGTATTCATTGAAAATGCGTTTGAGGCAACAAAGTGTTTTATGGTTTTACACAGTGTAATGAGGTGTCAACGCGAAGGCTTTCACATAATTTATAACATTTTGAGGTTGAAAAGAAATGTAAGAATAATGCGAATTCCATATGCTGGCGATTGTCGAAGCGATAATACACTGTTAGTATGGACGTAGTTATTTGAATGTAAAAAGTCGCTAAAGCAAAAAATATTTGTATGTATTTGTGTGACAGTTTTGTTGGCTTTAAAAAACTCAAGAAAATACGCTATGTGTTTAAGTAGGTCTATGGAGAATCAGATAATCAAGTAAACATTTGCATCACCGCTCTTGAGAGCAATGCGTTAAATTTGGTTAAAGATATATCATCGGAATTGACTCAAAATCGAAGCGCTGGAATACGCTAGTAGCATCTTAAATCGTCACAAAGTATGAAATGTAAAAAAAATTGGCAAAATACTTTATACTGTTTCGCAGAGATTAAAACAAACAAAAGCCATTTTCAGAAACGACTTTCAAAATAATCTAAGGGTTTGCTGGTGTTTTTTAATTCCGTCATTAATTTACTTGTTTTAACATTAAATTGAAAGTGTGCAACAAATAAAATTTGTATAAATGTTTTTATAAGAATCATGCATTGAGAACACTTTCCGTGTTTTGGTTTAATTCCGAACGAAAACAAAAAAAAGTACCTAAACGCTCGGAAGCTTTTTCAAAACGAACCAAATGTGAATGAAACGAACAACCAAATGATAATTAAACTACTAGAGCATACCTAAGAAACGCGGAATGGATGCAAAGTTTTCGGAAACGTTTTAACTAAGACCGAAATTATCGAGAATGTTTTCGACGGAAATTAAAATTTTGTTAATTTTACATTAAGAATAATAGGAACGTTATGAAAAACTTGCAGGAATTCGACCCGTTAAAAATGTCAATTCGGAAATTTCGAATTCAAGGGTACTAAGTAGGCATATACATCCCGGGATTCCGGCCTTTTTTAGCTACCGAACAATATCCCGGGATAAGTCTATTAAAATCCCGGAATTGTCTCAAAGATAAATTACATCAAGTTTTAACGAGCGGCTCGCAATTGTCCAATAATCGGAAGGCATACAATTTAACAGAAGGCTTGGTTAAAGAAGTTGATAGTTTTTGTAATGAGGCGATAAAGGCTTTGTCTTACAGAGAGCATTTAATTTTTGTTGGCAATCCAACCAACAAGTGGTGAGGCGCAGCAGTGTAGAAGTATATATTATTTTGTATGTGTGTCAAATGTTACGTTTATTTCTTTTTTGTTCTTGAAAAGACCAATAAATATTGTACATGAATTACAACAAATCGTTCTAATTTGTTATATAAATGTTACTTGTTATACTTCTATAATACAACGATTACTGACGTATAAAATTTTTTTGGCAAAATAAATGAATCAATACTTCGTGATATTCAGGATTCCGGAATTGTCCCGGAAATTAAATCTTGAAAATCGCGGGATCAACAAAATGCCCAAAATTGACGTCCCTAATACTAGGTAAGTGTCTACTATGTTTACATTTAATGTAAGCAATTCGTGAGCTGTTTCGTGTAGCTCAGAAAAAAACAGAAGT